>CAXKWD010000002.1:181079189-182344368 GCA_964059195.1 Ectobius pallidus | reverse complement strand
AATGTTATGTATAACAAGATGTATTTATTTGTGATTCCATGATATACTTTATATGCCTAGGTTTAGGCCTATAATTTTTAAATTATACTCTTACTAAGGGAAATATGCTCAATAAAAGAGAACAGTTACTGTGCTTTTATATCAGAACATTTCTGAAAAATAACTGAATAATAACTTAGCAAAGGCTTATATTTGTGTATTTTCAAACCTCAGTAATAGTAGGCCAAGCATAGGATCAAAAAAGAGACCTTTATAATGTTATTTAATCTGTCAGTGCACATAGGACCCATGCAGTTTTATTTTGATGTTGATGATGTCCTCTGCTAACATCCTGTCTAAACATGTTCAATAGGTCTGTATTTGTAGAAATAAGATGATAGTGTTTTAATATGCAAATAGTAATTTGTGGAACCACAGTGAAGTGATGGTGTATTGTTTATAATTTGTGTTCCATTGAATCGCTTCCAATCCAACTACTCACGCATGTAAGTTTTTTTGCTAAATATGATTTTCTTTAACTTAACCCGTATTAATTTTATGAAGGATAAATTCTGAAGCTTAATAGTGGGATTATTTCTTTATTGTTTGAGGTTGGAGAAAACCATTTTTTTATGGGTCTAAGATAAAACGATAAAGATCTAACCTGAATGAGCTGCATGACCATTATTATATACAAAGCTATTTTTAATAGCATTTACAATAGAATATGTTATTTAAAAAAGGTAAAGTGATCCGGGCCATGGAGACCAATAAGGTTCTGGGAGGTTGAGCCTCCCAGATTGAGACATCGGCACAGGACGGTGGTAAGGTTGTCATGCCTATGCACTAGTGTGGTCCAAAAAACAAACCTCTTCTCCATAAAGCTGCCCTTGTTTTGTCTAGTAAGAGTTTCCTCCCAGAAAATGTTGAAGTAAATTGGACAATATTTAGGGTTCCTTACGAATTATGAGATTTTGGGTAGAAATGTTAAAAATTACCAAAATGATAAACTGTATTTAGACAAATATTCCTATATTACAGGTCATACATGAACAATTAAACAATGTAAATGAAATTTCAGTTTCACACACACATTAGCTATAACAAATTGAACTACATATATTTAATATTAAAACTAAGTACTACCAGCAGAATTAATGTTGCCTTCTTGGAGATTGGTAATTGATTCTTCCCGGGAAGCTGGGGAAGATAATGGTTTAGATCGACATTCTTTGTAAGGTAGGTATTGTAAGTTTGGATGAAGACTATGCCCCTCTCAGCACAGCCATTTATTACCTTCATCTTGCTGACATCACTTTAATTTCAATATAAGTAGGCTCAGTGCAGTGGCGGACGCAGAAATTTTTTTCGGGGGGGGATTTGAATAGGTAGAAAGAATACTAAAAAAAATAATCAACTTACATATATGGGTACAATTAGTTTATAAAACTGGCCACTTAAAGTACATTTTTTCAAATTTGGGGGGGGGGGATGTAACCCCCCTATCCCCCCCCTGCGTCCGCCACTGGCTCAGTGGACCACACTGTTGGTTCTTTAATAAGGAAAGATTCCGCTGCACTTTCTTTTTCATTTTTGAGAAGAAAGTCGAAGAGTTCAGTTACACTCTGCCTCAAGTGGACTATCATGATTGAATAATTTACTGTCTAGTCTCTTAAAATTGTAGGGTGTATTATTTTTATCTTCTAATTTGTTTAGCAGTACCACATTCTGTCTTCTCTGTATGTGTGAATGCTATAAATAAATTTCAGATGGACTGTGTACATATTGCGACTCACTAGTAAAATGTTTGGTACAAAATCAAAACCTACCTTGTAATTTAGAGAACTCAACCCAAAAATAAATCTGTAATCCAAAATTCATTCAGGATCAGATATATTTTTAAAAGAAGCATTACCAGCAGTAAAACAGATATTTTGCTTATCTTTTGTTAAACAGAATTCTGTATACAGTAACACATTTTATATAGGCCTACTGTTATTGTTAGACAAAACACACAATTACAGCAGGACAATCCTATAAATATGGACTACCCTCTAAGTCCTTTCCTTTTAATGTTACTAAGAACGATTCAATTAACATAATAAAGTGGATTTCTTTTTTTTTTGTACAGGTATTTGGTGGGCGAGACTGGGCACTAGCTGGAAATGTGGGTGGAATGTCTCCACCAGATAATGGAACATTACGTCGTGGAGCCTCAGCAAAATTCAAGAAAAAAAAGTCTATAGGAAATATACAAGCCCTCAAGGTACTGCTACTGGTTTAAAATGTTTTCATCAAAATGATACATACTAACACTGCATGCTGTTAGTGTTATTGCTCTCTTTATCTCTAATGGTGTTTACTATTATCCATACTTTACAAGTTCCGGCACATGTAAATATTGCATTTGTATTATTCTATCAGTAGTTCTATTTTGTCGATAATGTGTTATGTTCTTTGAAAGAAGTGGGAAAAATTCAGAGGTAGTATGCTATCCCAAGATTTTGCAACATAATTATTACGAGGTATGCAGAATATTGTTGTATACACTCGGTGGTGTTTTTTTATTTACTTCCTCCATGAGTATAGAATATAGATGATCACCAAGCAGAAGCGCAAAGGTCACAAACATCTTGAACTGTCAATACTTAAGACTTCTTTTAAACAATATAAAAGTTAAAATATTTTGTTACTGAGAAATATTTTAAAAACTCCGACTCTAGCAGTATAGTCATTAAGATGGCAGCATAGGCCATCACAAGTTATCAGTCACAATCTTCCATACTACGAATAGAGAGTTCACTATTTCTCAACTGACTCAAAAAGTTCCTCCTCACAATTTAAAAATGTCTATACCAATAATCAACTCCATAAGGCAACGTGCAGGAGATCATTTCCACAAATATCTGACTCAAGACTGATTTTATGGGTTTGAGTAGGACACCTACGTTTTGTATTTCCCGCATTCACATATTAAAATTAAATAAATGCAATATTTATTAATGCACACAGTAAATAAATCAAATCTAAAGGTACTAAGAACATTGTAAACAAAACATAAAAAAGCTACAAGTAATTTTAAAAATTATTCACAGTTCACAGCACTCGTATATTCTCCTGAACAAATTTTAAAATGTATTTCAACATGATTATACTCCTAATTATATCATAACTTCATTTTTCTCTGATTAGGGCTATTTATATGCATCTTAAATTTCAGGATCTAGGTCTCAAACAGCACGACACCGGGCCTGAAATAGGAGTTAGTCTTGGTATGGGATCAGGGTATCTGCGAAGGCCAACAGGTTCATCAGGTGGTCCTAGTCCTGGATCAGGTCCTGGTTCCAGTACCCTCATCACAACTCCTCGATCACGCTCCATATCTAGTGACATGGAAGTGAGGCAAGGTCTTCTAGCAAGCAGTGCGAGTCCTCAAGGCTCTAGTGATAATCTCGACAAACTCTCCTCCTGCAGTCCCACCCATCATAGTGCCTTTGGACTACAACGGTAAGTCAACATACACTCACTCTAACCTATTGTATTTCCTATAGTCAGTGCTGATTTTTTAAAAATTACTTGTCCTTCTCCCAACTCAGCCCAAAGCCATTTCTGATTCACAAAGAAGACCTTAACAATATATGTTTCAACTAGAGATTGAAGTAGACGTAAACAAAGTGAAATAAGAGGGTGATTCAAAAAGTAACAGCAAACTAATTTTTCCAAAGTATATATTTCAATTACACATACAAACAAGATATCATTTTTCAACATAATCACCCTCCTTTTTGAAACATTTTTACACCATAGCACCAACTTTTTATTCCATCAAAAAAAAAAATGCTGTTTGTGTCTGCAAGCAAGATTGCACCACTTCTTTAACCTCATCACTTCCAAATAATTCTTTAGCAGTCCAAAGACATGGTAATCTGAAGGCGCGAGGTCAGGGTTTATGAAGGATACTGTAATACCTGAAATCTCACCCTCTCTGAATAACATCACAAGTTGCAGCAGCAATGTGGTGGCATGAAGGATAAGAAAACCTCTATACAAAAGTCCTCTGAGAAGGCTCCATACTGCTGGCTTTAGCTCATTCTCCAACGTGGCGCTGTACCGACACGACGCTGATAGTGCTCCAAAAGCGGCCAATTCATATCCCAGAAGAGGGTGTTGGTTGGCTGTTACTTTTTTAATCATCCTTGTATATCACTCCACCAACCATGTGGAATTTAACCTTTTAACTGCTGCGGCCATCACTATGATGGCAGAAGATAATTTTTAAATCTCTGAGGAAAATTTCTGTAATACAAGAATAACAATCTGCACTTACTTAACATAAAGCATTAGTTTATATTTATATTTTATAATTGCCGACTCCATGAAAGCAGATTTATGCAAATTTTCCTCACAATCATGGCCATATCAATTGAAGGGTTAACGTGGAAATAAAGACAAATTAACAAACACTTGAAATGTGTGTTGTTATCAGGTTAAAAGATATTAACATATAATTATATAATAAAGTGAAATAAATGATACACATATAAATGACATAATTATGCCTTTTTATAGTATGAAAAGCAAACCACATTTGCATTTATAAGCTGTCACCACTAACTATATATAAAATGATCTTTTTTCCCCCCCGTTTGTGCTTTAACCCTATGCTTAACCCCAATAGGAAAGTCAGCTTCTTTGATTTTATACGGTACTTTTAATGTAGTGTGGTTCTCATTTTATTTGATAATAAGGTAAAATTTGAAATGCTAAAAAAGTTGCACATTTAATATCTCCATCTGATGGTATTTAATATAAAAGCATTATCCAATTCTCAGTATAAATAGTTTATGTATATGCTTAATTTCATTAGTATAAATATGTTATTTTCTATTTTAAAAAAATCTTATTAGTGATATAGCTTCAGAAATATTTAGAGTTATGGTACGATAAATAGCCCAGCATCAACATCTAATAATAAATGATCTTGTGTCTCTTGGTACAATGTGCATCGAACGCTACCTATTAACAAGACCCTATTCAATTGTGAAATTAATTGAAGTTGGTCTTAACAACTGGGAAAAAAAGCATTGCTGAAATCAATTTTTACTGCCACTGCCCATACCATAGGTACTGGTAGAGGAAGTATTGTTTTTGACCCCCAAATTTGAAGTTTAGTTTTTAACATAAATACACATTTTGAGGTCCCCTGAATCCATAAATATTATTTCCGGAAACATGTCTGTGTGTCTGTTTGTGAACAGCCTAGGAGAATGGAAAATTGTATGAAAACAAAATTTTGTGTTTGGGTTAGGTTTCTCCTGAGGATGTGGTACAAAGATTGGCGACAACTTTCTCTTATTTTTAAGGGGTCTTGACTTAAAGAAAATTTTGTTTTCTGCAACTTTCTCGAAAATGGCTCTAACGATTTTCTTTAAATTTTGTACAAGATTATGGAAGTGTAATTATAAGCCACCCACTGTTTATAGAAACTGTCTTGCCTGGTGAACAATAAAGCTTTGCATCAGGTTTGAAACAACAGATTACACCTTCTTTTTGCAATAGACCTCTTATTCTATATCAGAATGTAAAGTGAGAGAGGTGTATTATCCATGCTTTCAGGGTAAAGAAAGTTACATGAGTCATTAAACAGATTTAATTTGCATTATTTATCCTTCAGAGATTTGATGTGATGAGGTAACTACATTCTCTTCATTATTACAACCAATTTACATAAAAAGATCGGACATAATATATTATACTATAAGGAAAAACTTTGAATAAGTTTCAATAATAATTATAATAATTATTATTATTATTATTATTGCTATTATTATTATTATTATTTATTATTATCATTATAGTGATAATAATAATAATTGTAATATCATTATTACTATTATTATTGTTATTGTTATTATTATTATTATTATTATTATTATTATTATTATTATTATTACAAAAAGCAACAATAACTATGGTGGTGGTGGTGGTGATGATGATGGTTATGATAATAAAAATGTCTGAAATTGAACATTCTGGCTTCATTTTTGCCTCCAGACAAAGATTAGAAAACATGTCCCAGAGCTATATTACAAACAGCTGCTATTATGTGTTTTCCTTGTTTCACAAAGGCAAGTAGATTAGGAGAGAGTGTTTTAATGAAATGTAACAGGACACTTGGCTTGTGTGGGCACAACACAATTAGCTACTAAGTAATTACACAAAGTACCTACTGCTGCTACACTGCTGCAAACCCACGTGGATAAGAGTACCTCCCCTCATTAACATCCAAGAGGAGCAGATGTGAATGAGTGCTTCAGGATGTTGTTTCAAACAGTGTTAAAGTCGCATGTGGGAAGGTGTTCACAAGAATGGTTATGTGTGAAAAGGATGTTCTTCATCGCAGCACACTATGACATCATGTGGAAATTTTATCACAGTTTCTGTTCTATTATGAATACCGTTCTTCATATTATAAGTTTTGTATTTAGCAGAAGGTTAGTAAATTTTTAAGAATATTCTTGTTATAGTATTATGATTTATTCATAACTTTGAGAAGTGAAGTGAAATGTAGGCCTAAATAGAAAAATTTGTGCAGTATAAGTTTGAAATATTACTGTAGAAAATATCAACATTGTCATCTTTAAAAATCTATGTGATACACTGGCATAACTTTCTCTACCATAAGCATGGGCAATACAAAATTCTCACTTCACATTCTGATAAGAGAATAAAAAGCTGCATTGGAGGGAGTGTGAATTCAGTTATCTTAGCCTCACATGAAGTCATTTTATTTGGGGGGGGGGGGGAGCAAGATTTAAGCCTGAAGGTAAGCAAATGACTACTGTCTTTTAGAGAATTTCTGTGAAAGTGTATAGATAGTTAGGTTACAACATTTTAACGAATTTGATAAAGCCATTTTTTTTAAATCCAAGAAATGTTTTTCTTTGTGTAAAGAGGTACCTGTAGTAAGAGTAGGAAAAAGTCACATACGTGCCTCATGTCAGATCCTCCTAATATTCTTAACCCAAATATATATCTCTGCTGTTTACAGAATCACACACAAATATGTTTTGAAATTTTTATTTTTATTTTTTACTCTGAGGCCCTCAAAATGTATAACACTAGGAACTCAGCATAGTGCCAATCTAAGGTACCGTTGGTGAAAGTAATCAATGTTTTGCTAAGTGAGCTGAACAGATTTCGTATAAACTATGTTAACAAAAATCTGACCTAAATATTATTCAACACTCATATAAAGCATAATTTGAATGTATACTTTCCTACTACCTAAGAAATTGTCCATTAAAACCAAAACATAATGGTTTTTTGTTTCTTAAAACCCTGATACCAGTGTAAAGTGTTAAATTATCTTTCAACATATTACAATTATTTGGAGGTTTAGAAAATATTCAGAGGAAAGCATAATTCAAATTATTCTTACAGGAAGTATCAATGTACTGTTCAAAACATATACCTCAAAAAATGAGTTCTTAACAAATTCATCGAGTTGCCAGTATTTTTAAAAATAATTCTGTGTAAATACAAAGCTATTTATGTTAAAATAGGAACAAACCATACTGGTAAATGGAACAGAATCTCGTTCCTAAAAATATGAACTATATACCTAGGTAGAGTACCTTATGTGGGTTCTTGTCATAAATCCTTATCTTTCTGAGACATTTTAGCCAAGCTGCTCCTTTGAGATAGGGATACTGTGTTAATTTTTTATTTGTATTTCAAAACAGGGAGAAGGGCAAGATAATTGGAGGGCCTGAGCAGGTGTGGCAGATGCGACACTTCCGTGCTGGTTCCATCACCCATGAAACTCAGCTCGATTTTGTAGACTTTGTTGCACTCTTTCGATCATTCAGGTAAGTAAAGCTGATCTAATTCCCATATTTAAAAATTCAATACAAACACAAACACATATTATTTATTTGCTGTAGCCTCCCTTATTTTCCCTACTTCTTTCTCAAGATAAGATGACTTATCTCTTGTCACTTGAATTGCAGATTTATGATCAAGGCTCAGTTCCTTAAAACTTTTGATGTCTCATCTCACATGTAAACTGATGGAGGAAGAAGACAATAAATAAATATCCATGCAGTAATGTTTGTCCATTTTCACACCCAAATTACCCACGTCAACAATCTTTGTTTTCAACAGCCTAGAGCATCACTTAGGATGAGATTTTTTGTGATGATAAAACATGCATGCACATAAATGTATCACACTTTCACCATATTGAATGTTTATCTAACATTTCATGAGATACCTAGTAATCCATTTGCCGATAATTTGTCGAGTGTTTTATTGAATGGATAACTGACATCAAATATTTTCAGAAATGCTTATGGATAAGATAATGCAATCTAATAGTTCTCTTACATTTCAAAACCCAGCCTAACAAAATTAAAATTGTCTAATTGTTATTAAGTGCCTGAATAGTACTTTCTAAGATTACTTGGTGAATAGGAAAAGTGTCTGTCTGTCCATCCGTCTGTGCATTTCTACGATCAATAATCTGAATAAGCTTTATCAGATTTTTATGAAACTTAGTATACACATTTATAAAGTTCATAGGAAAAAAGCTATTGATTTTCAACCAAATCAGTTGACAGTTACTGGAGTAAAGACCAATTAATGGTCATATCACTATACTATTAAGCTGAATGGCTAACTCACTCACTGACATTACTGTTTGCCTGCTTCCGTATGACCCAGAAACTTCAAATTTGGCATAAGTTACTTATAGATCTCCTTTGGTTGTTACTTCTTCTCTTTTTTAAGTAACTTTTTTATATTATTCTCACATTATGTGATTTTTGACACACTTAAAGGACTACTAAAACCAAAAAAAATTTAGCAGGAATATGATAGGTCTAACTGCCTTAAGCATACAAAATATGGTGTTTCTGGCTGACCTACAAGTATGGAAAAACTGACAGGACATTCCTAAAATCATTCAAGTCTATGACAGTCTAAATCAGCCACTTGCTGATATTAATTTTTACCCACTTCCACATGATCTAGGAACTTGAAATTTTTGCTGACTTAAGTGTTTAGCCTAGAACTGATGGAAAAATTCCAAAAAGTTCGAATTTTTTATGTTTTACCCTAAAAAATTTGAAAGGTTTTCCTCACTCACTGACATTATTGTTTACCCTCTGCTAAACAAACATGAAATTTGGCCTGTGCACACTTGTTAAAAGATAGAAACAAGCAAACAAAGACTTTTGGTGGAAAAGTTAAACCATAGTTAAAAGTTGTGCTGCTTTATGCTGTTCTATTATGTGTGATTAATACCATTTCCATCTGGCACTTTGTTTATAGTTACACTACCTGTAGATATTGGAGAAATGTGAAATGATTATCATTAATGTTTCAGCTTGCGTGCACGAAAAGACCTAAGAGACCTGTTTGATCAACTTGCCATCACATGTCGTAGCATGTCAGATAGTTCACTGAATGATGGAAGTGTCAAAAGCTCACCTGAACATGCAGCAAAACCTCCACAAAGAATAGGTAAGCGGTAAATTTTCGTACTCTAATTTGAATGAAAGAGAATCACATTAGAAATGTCTGTTTTGTGTTCTGAAAACCAGCTTTCTAAGCATCTAACATCTCCCTTCCTGCCTACACAGACATGCATGGATTTCCTAGCTCCTGCCCATGACTAATTTTAGCACGTAATGGTTGATGGGTGGCAGATATGCATGTGAATTATGAGAAGTGCTGTCTAATGTCTTCAAGCATGTGTTGCATGATGTCAGCAGTTTTCATACTTTTACAATATGTGTGCAATAAGTTCAGTTTTACAGTGGAAAAATTTCCAGAATTGAACAAACTATAAATTAAAGCTTTGTATACTGGAGAATCAATCTGACTTTTCCAATATAAGAGTTTGTTACAACCAGTGCCCAGTGGCCCAAAACGCGAATCTAGCGGGACAAAATTAATTTTGGTCACCCTCGTAAAAACTAAGTAAACATAGTTGGATAATACTGTAAACATGTCCCAGTATCATGAATGGACCTTTAAATTTCGGTAATGTGATGTATGACAGCATGACACATCCTCAAAGTTGAATGAAAGTCTGCTGACTTTGCACCGAGCATCAGGCTGTTTATTTCTCAATAAGTTTCATCAGTGGAAGGTTGGAAGTGTGAACAAGTGGATGATTCTATTCCTACTGGATCATTTATTCTGTGGTATGTGAACCTTACTGATGCAATAATTATAAAGATTTAGAGATTTGTGTGTCCATTATATGAATTTGTATTCTTCTCGGAAAATAAGATCATTTTAATTATTTAAAAAAGAAAAAAGTTAAATTGACTTATAAAAAATGTACATCAACAAAATACCATTATACCTTACAATAGTCCAATTCATGGGAAATGAAAGCTACCACCAACATTCTGCACATTTATTCATCTTCACAGTTTCAAAAATTATTATGGGTAACAAAAACAGGATTGTTAACCCTAAACTATTTATTATTAGTTGTGTTTAGAGGTCTGTCAACAGTGATAGGTCATTCAAACTTATTTTAATTTATGGAGCATATCTATTTCAAGTTAAGGATACTAAATTCCAGTTTGGAATTTGTATCTACAAGTTGAATGGAAAATTCACTCAAATTGGTCAGCGACTGAATGTGAACTCATGACTTCCCAAAAGCTAGTCTGTAATATTACTGCCTTGCAGTGGCGGCTCGTGGCCGGAAAATTAGGTGAAGAGGAAAAAATGCCACATGCTTATGTTAATATCGGAATTCACCCAGTAGCGGCTCGTGGTTCAAAACGAGGGCGTGCTGCAAATACCATTTCATACAGCAAACTTAAAATATTTTTAGAAATTATGAGTAGGCCTATCTAAACTGCTCATCTCTTAATCCATCTCTGGGAACTCTCACGTGATTTTCTCTGCCCTAATTATTTTTTGGCTAATTTCTCTCGTCTCGTCGAACGTTGTGTGAGTTGTGTAACGAGAGAAAATAGCAAAAAAATAATAATAATAACAATAATAATGATAATAATAATGATGATAATAATAATAGTAATAATAACAGCAATAATAATAATAATTAGGGCAGGGAAAATCACGTTAAGAGTTCCCCGAAATGGAATAAGAGACGAGAAAATAGTATTCTTAATGATCGAGGTAGAGGAAGTCGCTTAGTGTTCCCAGTGCAACAGAATACTTAATCAGGGTTGTGGAATCCGGGTTTTTCTTAATTTAACACATTCGAATTTGGCGGCGTTAGACCGTCAGACGGTGGAAGATCTAACGTGCCCACCTCTTTCTCCGAGCTGACAGTATGAGGTGCTGGCGAAGAATATAACTGAACAAGAGGGACGGCTTCATGGGTAGTCTGTTCGCGTCGGTATGGGGACGTGGGATAAGCGAGAAAACTGCTGCTTGCATATCCTCTGTTTTAGTTGACCAGACTACCCATGCAACGGAGGGCGTGGTTTCCACTTCACCTTCACACGGTCGACTTGAAGCACGCTGCGCGCTCAGGATCTCAGTGTCTCCTAGCTTTGCCACCAGGTGGTGGCGTGGCGGGCAATTAAAAAATACAGATGCATTTATAGTAAAAACCAACATTCATGGTATGGAAAATAAACTTTAAAAATACGTATTGTAAAGGAAAAATACTGGTGAAGTGCTACTTCACCTACTTCCCCTGAATAGCCGCCACTGCTGCCTCATCAACAGAAACTGAACAGCATTCCACACAGTTAAAAAAAAGTCTTTTCTATTAGACAATATTTTTATAAGACTGTTCTGAAATTAATGGAGGTGGGGTGGGTATGATTGATGATGTCTGTGGCAAAAAGAAATTTTGAAAGAGGCTGCTTTCTATATGTGTGGCTAACACCCCCCCCCTATCAATTTCATCTGGACTAGGAAATAAGGGAAATGCAAAACAGTAGGATATTTGCTGAAAATTACCACAATGTTGGTTGAAACATGTTCTTGGAAAAACCAAGTAAGTGAAATTGAGTGTGAAAACTGATTATACTACTTGGAAATTGAAACTGACTTGAAAAATTCTTATTACTTTACATTCTTTACAATCATGCATTAACATTGTTGATTTTGACAGTTAATTTTGTTTACTGCACCTGAAAATCTTCATGATGATACATGTTTAGTAATCTTCACAGGGTCTATAAATTAAAAATCTCATGTTGGAAATTTCACAACTCATAAAATCGCAAAAAGTTTAGAAAATTTGAAAAAGTAGAGTAACATGTTTCTAACTTCTCTGAAACAACTTTTTTACCATTGATAACTATTTTTTGCACCCTTAAATTTGCTTAAATTATTTTAAACTTGAATTTTATGTTTTGTTATTTTGAAACAATTTTATCTATATTAAGGTTTCTTTTGATGCTCAAAAAAAAAAAATTTATATATGTATTGTTTGTTTTTATTTTCATTTCTTTTATTATACTTTGTTAAATTTTGTATTGTATTGTTTTGTATGTGTCATCTTAAGAAATATTATTTTCACTCCAGAATTTTTAACACTTTTATTCAAGGATTTAACCTTAACAGTGGACAAAAGGGCTGTGAGACCTCAGTAAAAACATAAACTGCTGTTGCTGTCTAGATACCTTCCCTTCTCATTACCCTTTGTCAACCCATATATGTGATTTACTCATCATTGTTATTGGAGCCATGCTCAGATATAGTTAATTTTTGTAAGCCTTCACGTCCATTGTTACATAAGTTTTTGCATTTAACAATTTTGTGAAAAAAACAATGTTTCAACAACCAGAACCATCAAAAATTGTTAAGCCGATAGTTGTAAGAGCATTTGATGACAATTATGATTAAATTATTTCGGTGAAATTTGGAATGAATGTATTGAGGCAGAATGACTCCTTGTCTCATTTCTAAGAGAAAACATGGTTGCAAGTTAAGCTAGTGTAATTTTGAACACAACCACATATTATGGTGAACTGTGATTAGTATCTAGTTGAATGACGATACTAAATAAACTTCTGTGTATTTTAGTTATTAATTTGAGAAATATTAAGAAACCGGTATCTGATTGCATTTGTGGTGTACTGAAATGTATGCTTTGAAAACCCACACAAAATAACTTCATTAACTTCATTAATTAATCATTTAAGAGTCAATATACTTGAATAATACTTAACATTCATATTTTAAAAGTTGGTATCATTCCGTCATGCTAGGGTATCTATATCTTATAATTACAAATATGCAAAATATGTGCCTATCAGAGGGTTAAATGTTAAATGAAGGGAATGGGTATTCCCCCTTTTATCTGTACGGCTTGTTACTTACATATATTAATTATAGGCTCTTAAAGCTTGTAATAAATCAATATCATTTTATATCAATAGAAATAACTAATGCCTAAAGGGAACTGTTATCAAAGTTTTTGGTATAAAGGATCTTAACTCTAATCGGTCATACCTCACCTCACATACCTCACAGACATACTAACAGAATAACCGCATGCATGGTTAAAGGTTATTCGCGTGTTTGTTGGTTCCCTACTCATCACTTTGTCATATTAGAGATACTGGCCACTTAAAGCTTATAATACAAATATCCAGCTATAAAGTAAATTGACTTCGAAGGACTTCAAGTGTGTCATAAAATACTACTATACTCAAAACTGTTCTACAGATACAAAAGATGAAAGTCAAATTACTACAACATTATACATTACATGAGAGCACATTTTTATACTTCTTCTTACTTCCTGCTTAAAAAAGTACAAAGAAAAAATGGAAAAGAATTCACTACTCTATTTTGCTTGTATACTTGACCTGGTTCTAGGTTAGGGTGTCCATATAATGTTTACATAAAAACAGGACATTTTAATTTTTTTTAAAGACTTGGGACAGTTAGGGAAAAAAGGGGACAAAAACTTTATTCACAAAATTAAGGGAATAACTTCTTAAATTTATTCTGCAGACTAGTCTAGATAATTTACTCCACAGAAATAGCTGCCTCATTGTCACTGTACATTTCACTTTTATGTATTCTATCAAGAAGTGTGTTTTTTCTTGAACTGTAATTCATCATAAAAGAAAGCACATATTATTCCATTAAAGTATGTTTTGACAATGAGCAAGACCTTCACTGTTGTAACTTTTATTAATGTAGCATGAAACACATTGGCCAATCACATCATAAAAAAAAAGGTGGGACATTTGAGTGTCCCCAATAAAACTTTCGGGACAGCAGGACATTTTGTCAAAACATAGGACTGTCCCTGGAAAAACGGGACTATCCCAGGAAAAACAGTATGAATGGACACCCTGTTCTAGGTTTCTCAAAATATGACTATTAATCTAATATTTTATTTCAGGTTTGCTGACAAGAAACAGTTCTTTAGATCTGTTTGAATATAAAAGTTCCTCCAACCTTCAAAAGAAGAAGATTTTCGATGCCATTGCAGCAGCTAGTATTGTTACAAATTGTGCTGGGGTGGACACATCTAAGTCACAAGTCATCACACTTGCTACATTTGCCAAGTTCCTAGAAACCCGGCAGATGGAGCAGCGAACAGAAGAAGAAGTAAAAGCTTTGATTCAGGTATTGTCTCTGCATAATTAGTAATACAGTAAACTATCATTCTGTTAGATGTCCTCTGTTTGAATACGTTTATAAAAGGCATAGGTGAAGCTAGTATTACAAAGTTTAAGACCTCTGAACAAATTTGATGATAAAACTTGAAGATATGGGTGGTATTTGAATCACCATATCAAAGATCTTTGACTAAAGGAGACAGAGTAGTCTGTGAAGGTCAAAAATGTCATTTTTTTTTTAATGAAAAAATTCTTCTATTCTTCCTGAACAAGAATATATATATACTTTTATAGAGTTATGCAATATTTTGCCCACTTAAAATACATTTAAGTGGAGCTTGCTTACGTTTAAAATCAGTAGGTGCCACGCTCCCTCTCTGACATAAGTTTCTCTGGTTGGAAAGATGATACGTTTTGTGGGAAATTCATTTTCTTGTTGGCGTAGCTATTGTCAGCCCTGGGTACCAAAAAGTAAACTATATGCTGTTTTTATAGACTTCACAAAAGCCTTCGAACTCCTAGACAGAAACATCCTATTTAAAAAAAACTAGAACTTATGATTGGAGCAGAAAACCCCCTAACAGTAACATCAACAACCTTCTAATGTACAACAAACTCAGAATCAAAGACGGCAAAGCAACATCGGACACAATAACACAGAGTAACGGAGTCTTACAGGGAGACCCGCTCAGTCCGCTTTTATTCATTATAGCCACAGCAGACATTACTGATATAATTAAAGGAACCTCAGCTGAAATGTATCTGTACGTAGATGATATTCCGATAGGATCAAGAAACAGGAACGAATTCCAAGATATAATGGAAAAATCGAGGACTATTCAGATAACAACAACCTAAGACTTAATATGAATAAGACAGTGCAGATGGTATTTAGAAAATGTGGGAAGATCTTAGCCACTGACAAAGTCCTCTATAAGGGAGAAGAACTCAATATAGTGAACACCTTCAAGTATCTTGGAATTACATTACAGCCAAAAATAGCCTCTTTCAGAAGCATATACGAGAAAGATCACAGCAATCAGAAGCATATACAAAAGAAAGGAACCCACTAGACTATCCATCAGTACAGCTATGCCACAACCTTCGCAATACTACCTACTATCCAGATTAGAACTGTTCTGGGACAATCTTACAACAACCGCATTACTCTCTGCAGAACTTGTGGAGAGATTGCTGCAACTTTGTTCCAAATATTCTACTTCAAGAAATTCCTAAGGCACTCATATATTTCACTGCCAATCACTCACTGAGGACTTTGAAGAACAGCCCGACACACACGTTCAACATTCTCTGGAGTTAGAACAGTGCACTGTTTCCCTGGTGGTTTCTTCTTTATGGCATAATCCATTTTCTGAAAGTTTGCCACCCACAACAATATGGTATTCCGACTGGAACATTCTCATTTTGATGAATATTGAAATGATGGCAAAACATGACACTGTTAAAAATAAAGTTTCTACAACAAATGCATGATGTTGCACTGACCAATGCTCCATTCTGACTGAAATACTTTGAGCTGATGCACTATTATTCTGAAGGTCAGTTGCAAAGCTTCCTGTGCTTCTGTACAGATTGAATTTCAAAACCGTCAGGTTTCTCTACCAGACCCTGTACTATTATCAAACAGCATTGTAATTCTACAAGTTCCAGAGATCAGCAGGCCCCAAATCTAATCCAAAGGAAGGGATTATTTTAGGTGATTTATCGGGAAGTAGAATGAAACACAACAATCTCAAAAATAGATAATAGAATGTAAAGTATATTTATAAAACCACAAATTTGAAGAATGTTATTATTTTTAGTTGTATGGGTTAACAAATAAACAAACAAAAAACATTTTGATGAGAATTAGGGTGGCCATTTCTAATGTTAGAAAGGAGGACACACTTCTTCGGTAATCTAGCATAGTATAAAACTTCGGGCATGGACGGCTGGACAGCAGATATTACATGGTATAATCCTGACTGATTTCAGACTTAATAACTGCATTTATATAAAATAAATGATTATACACTGCAAAACGGGATTTTCATCTCTATTTATATTTTTGTCCTTTCTTTTCAATCCGGAGGTTTTTGTTGGTCAGGAATTCCTTATACATGGAATTACACTCCTCTGAGAAGAAATTTTATTAATATGCTTACCGATCCATCAGATTCTCGAAAAGGGGGACAAATCAACGTCCGGCATAAAGCCACGCCGGATGGAGGACTGCTTAGCAAAAAGCCTTACAGTCCGGCCAAAATCCGGACGTCTGGCCACCCTAATGAGAATACATAAATATTTTTTAATGGAAATGATTTCAGTTACGAAATGCCTCTTTTTCAAAGCAAACATTAATTTAATATGAATGAAAATCTTGACTCCTGATATGTATTTTGAGATTTTGAAAAATGAACTCCAGAAAGATCCTTTTGGGGGAATGTCTTTGAAAGAGTTTGTAATGTTAAACTACGTACAGTAAAATCTATCTTAAAAATGGCTGTAATAGCTTATTTTAAGTAAACCAAATAAATGTTGGAATAAATTTCTACTTACTTGCACTCATATTAATTCCACATTTCCATTTTTTAGAGACATGAACCAGATCCTCTACTTCGAGCTCAGAGCTGTTTGTCGTTTGAAGGTTTTGCACGTTACCTCATGGACAAAGACAACTATGCCTTTGTGAGTGAGAGATTGGGACCTGACGAAAGTGAAATGGATCAGCCCCTTTCACATTATTACATTGCATCTTCACATAACACCTACCTCACAGGACACCAGCTCAAGGGCGAGTCTTCCGTTGAACTATACAGTCAGGTAATGCCTAGGTCACTACTCACATCTATCAGAGACTTAGATTTAGACTAACTATTGTTTTATCAATTATTTTTCATATAAAAGAAGATGATCATGTTATTTCACAACATCGGCATAAGTTAAGATAACCCTGCTGTATATAAAGCTTCATTAAAAATATGCACCCAAGATATAGATACTTGTCACAAGTGCTTTTTTTTTTCTATAGAAAATTTAAGGGGTACTCCCGATTTTGACTTGATGGAACACAGCCAGACTTACCCACAGAAAGCGAAACTGCAGACTTGAAAGAAAGTGAAACTGCAGACTATATGCAGAAGGTTATATGACTTTTAAACCCTCTGAGATGGAGTCAGTTCATAGGCCCACATATCAATTCTGTCTGTAAGCTACAATTAAGTCCATGATACGTTCACAGGGTTTCTTGCACATATCACAAAAACACGTCTTTTATATTCCACATAGTCAGTTCATATCACACATAAGAGTACATGATTTTAGAACAAACTCTTGAGCATATGGTGAAGTTACCATTGCAACGGTGCTGTAGGGCTCACTTGTTTTCCTGACCGCAGTGCCCACCTCTCAAAAATAGGTAAGGCCTATAGATAACAAACGCAACACTAAAAATAGCTACTTTACTGCAAATGATACATATAATCACTTTAATTATTTTGTTTGGCACAAATTTATCCAGATTTCAAAATTGTGGAAATTAATGATCTTCTCCTATATGAAACTGGACAAAGGGATATGCGTATCCCCGAGTCAAGGCTTTCATAAGCCTCCCAGATCACACCATCTTTCCTAACTACACACCAGAACTGATGGTAAAAAATACATATTTTGTAATTAGAGGTTACTTGTTACTAAATCTGGATGTACTTATATTTGTATAAAGTATGATCATCGCCAAAATTGCATTTGCATGTACCCATGGTACCGGAAATAAATTTTGTGTAATCTTGTAACAATTGAATTATTGTTAGAAAATCGAAATTTGAGACATTAACACCTACATGAACATATTACCGTATTTTTTTGGACTATTAAGACACTCAGGACCATAAGACGCATCTTGATTTTAGGATGGAATTTCAAGGGGAAAGAATTTAATGTGATTCTAAATGAAAATTTTGAAGGAAATAATACACTTCCTTGCATACATAATTCATAACATTTTGCAATGCAGTGCATCTGTACAGGTGGGATTGCGTAAATTTTACGAGATGTTGTACACTTTAAGATTTCCTTACCAAACAGCTGACAAATGCTTTCTCATAGAAGACTGAAAATAGTTTTACATAGTCTCACATTCAACATGGCATAACGGAACAAGGCTATTTGGAGTCATGTCTTCACTTAGACAACCCCACAGACAACTGTTTTTGTATGAAAGGACCCAGATTCCTTTCTTTTTGCATTGTTTACGTGACTTTCCACTTTTCCTCATTTTATGGTTGTGCCAAGTGTACTGACATATAGTCTGTGCCACAAGTTGCAACTAACTTATCGTCATAGAACACCTTGTTTATGTATATGGTACTACCAGCAGTGATTACCGTAATTTTTTTCTTCTCACTGTGGACTATTAGACCCAACTTTCAATGCTGTTTTCAAGGTAAAAAAGTGCATCTTATGGTCCGAAAAATGTGATAATGACATCAGAGGCCCATATTTACATAAAACAAAGTCTCACTCTTTTCATCTGAGTCAAGCATTCATCATAAGAGATGCCTACTCACAGCAAACCACACAAAAAGTTGTTGATATATATTCGGTACCGGTACTGCTGTAGTATTTATTATGTTTTCACTATCATCTAATTGTTCTGATGTTACTTCAAGACTTTTGTGCTCAAACTGACCATCTGAATGAAAATTCAAACCATCAATTAGAACATTATCCATATCTTCTTCTGATCATCTCAATATATCTTAATCTAATATGTAAAAGAAAAAAAATTAAAACAATTATTTTATTAAATTTATAATTTTTGTTATCATGTGATTATTGTCATTTTGTTATTATTTCCAGCTGCAGTAAACCTGTAAAATCAAATTGATTCAAACATATTTATTTTCTTTTGTGTAGAAGTAGAGGAGACCAATTGGGTCCAGAATATTGACATAATTTTTTTTTTAAGAAAAAGGAACAGCATTGAATTATATAATATAAAATTAACAATTCATTATGAGAACAGAAGATCCTTTACAAATCTTTTATCAAAAGTACAGGGAACTCAACATAAACTTACCTTTCAAACACATCTCACCAGTAATACAAATCTGAACAGAATTTCACACTAACAGCTCAAGAACTATTTTGAATGATTACTGTAAGCTGAATGTTGTAAAGACAATACTGCAACGAAAGTGTAATGCTATAACTCATGTGTTAGATTAATTCTAACATGCCACACTACTTGGAAATAATGCTGTATGATTTCACTTACATAGATAACAAACACAGATGTTGTGGATTGCATTGGTAGTACATCACCTTTTTATTCCAAGAAATAATTGTGATATTATAACAAATACATAATTGTTAAATTTTTCTAACAGCAGAAGTGATCACGAGTTAATGTTGGTTCTTAGAAAAGTCAGTATTTTAGGGAGTGGCCATTAATATCTGTATCTGTACCCTATGATCCCCAGGTGGGGCGAAGGGGCCTCCAATGGAGGTTTCATTACCTACACTAATTTTGATATGCTTATTTTCCGAGAGAGGGTAGAGGGACAGGTGGCCATTAATATAGGGTTTACTAAAATTCATCACTTTTAATAATATGGTTGTTTCTCTACATAGGAAAGAAGAATGACATCTGTCCTTTTTGCATTTAAATGGCCATTTTTGATTTCCATGTATCTTGGGTATTTCTGAAATAATTGAAAAACTAATTTTAAGAAAAATCTAGATATTTTGCATAAAACTCTTTATTGATTGTTAATTTATGTAAATTAACTATGGCTATGTAAGAATTTTGGTCATGGAAACCACCATTAATGGACGTGGGTGTCGGCATGCTGACCACATGCCTTCCAATCCTTCCATCTGCCCATGGTAAATGATGCAGCGATCAGGTGGTAGGCCTAGTCCCTTCAGGGATGTAGCACCATAGAGTTTAGTTTAGTTTATGTAAGAACTTTAACTTTATATTGATATTCTTTGCAATATTTTCACTTTTTGTTGAAAAATCTTTTATTTTCAGTAAATAATTTATACACCAAACTAAGGAGTATGTAATAATTTATTAGTAGACCTGGTATTTTAAGGTAAATGCCTATTTTGTTCCTTATGAAATAACATTATTTTTTTTTTAAATTGTGGATGTTTCATGATAAATCACTTACATTTATACAGTTTTATAGTGCCCTAAAATGCCTATTTGGACATTTAGAGCCTATTTTACTATTTTAGTGCCTAAAGTGCCTATTTTGTATATTTAAAATAAAATTCAACTTCTGTAATTTTTACAATCTTATAATGGACATCCCTCAATGAAAAGCAGAACAGCAGAGGTGGGTTTTTTACAGAAACTTGATTATTCCAAATAATTGTCGCTAAAGGAATGCTGACGGGAGAAAGGGAGGATTAAGGGGGAAGGACTACTGTGTCAAGTCACCAGTGAAAGAAAATCTGTTTAAGTGAATATAGTTCGTGATGCCTAACGTTGCAGTTAATTCTGTTAGGAATAGGTATACCACGTTTCTTGCAGTAAAAAAAGGCCATGTTACAGTTTAAGTGTATATTGTAATATTTTAAAGTCTATTTTCTATCTATTTACACATTTTTAAAGCATATTTTAAGTGCCTATTTTCTTTTTTAAAAGTCTATTTACTTGTTTTAAAAGCCTATTTTAGGTGCCTAAAACTAATTCTATCAGAGCCTAAAATCCCAGGTCAATTTATTAGATAGACTATATTTAAATTAAAATGACTGAATTTTTCAGGTGCTGCTGACTGGGTGCCGCTGCGTAGAATTGGACTGTTGGGATGGAGATGATGGCTCTCCTCTCATCTACCATGGTCATACTTTCACAACAAAAATTCCCTTCCGATCTGTAGTGGAAGCCATCAACCGTAGTGCATTTGTAACCTCACCATACCCTGTGATATTGTCCATTGAGAACCACTGCTCAATCCAACAGCAGGCCCGAATGGCTCAAATTTTTCAGGTAAATCAAAGTTCATTCATAAAAAATAACTATAAGTGTTATGCTGAAGCTGCCAAACATCTTACACTGTTGACTGTTAGGTTAAGGGTGCATGTACACACTTAACTGGCACAAATGGTCCAAAAGTAAAAATTGAATATCTTCATTTCCCCTAACATAATCTTTGGAGCTAAAAGTTTGACTGTAGATTACACAATACTTCTGCATCAGTTACATGATTTTTAAAGATAAAATATCTTTATCATTAATGATAATAATGGCGGGTGCAATCCTATGCAGAGAAAATGTTTTGTTAATAGTGCCCAAAATTTTTAGTGGATAAATAGTTATTTTTGACATTCCCATTAGTAAAGAGAAGTACCGTATATTTTCTGACTTTTTTTGTTGTTGTCAAGAAATGTAAATTTCCTAATTTGTATTTAGTTTTAATAGCAATTCAAGTCCATGTTAACCTGTCTTACAAAATGTTATAGAAATAATAAACAAATGATAATACTAACATTTTTATTCTTTGGCAAAAATATAGTTGCCTGCATAATTTCATTCATTTACCTTCAAAAATCTGTATAAGTTTTGAGGAAACAGTTTAAAAAAAAAATTAAAGATGCAGGAAACGAGCAACAAATTGATCAAAGAGATGACAGGAATAAATTTAAAGGGCCAACGGAATCAATACATTTAAGTTTTAGTATAATTCTAGAACTATTGCCTGGAGATGTTCTGGTATTATTTCAAGTAAATGAAAGAAGAAAGCCCATTTAATAACATGTCAATTTTTTTCATAAATCTAATTTTTTAACCCTCAATGGTGTACATGACCAATTAATTTAACTATTGGTTTGAATAGCTACCGGTATGTTAATAAGTCAGATAATATGTCTATAGAGCGCCTCAAATTATGGAATGAAATGTAGTATTTGCATCTAACTCGCAATCGTAGGTCCTTTAATTAGCTTTGTCCTTTTCTATCCTAAAAATGTTGCCAATTTTCCAATAATCCAAAGTGATAAATGTAATAAAATGATTGCATAGTCTTGTAGAGAATTTTCTGCTCTTTTTCGTGGTGTCAATTGTGAAGTCATAAATAATTAATATCAGGCATAACTTTCACAATTATGTTATTTTGGCGGAAATTTATATTTTTTCAGGTAAACAACTCATCACACTATAGACCAAAACCAATAATTAAAACTGTAAAAGATTTTTTTTCTTCTTAGATTGCCTGATGTTGATAGAAAATACCCTCTTTCCCTTGGCAATATATTTTACATAAGAAGAGAGCTACTGTATATACATTTTTTTTAAAGTACTACTTGAAAATTCTTGGATGGTAACACAGCAAAATTAGGTAGCGAGTAACCTACCGGTACTTTGTTACTGACTTTACTTTTAATGACTAAGCAAGAAGAAATGTTTATAAACGTCTGAAATAGTTTTTTAAACAAACCAGAGCTTGGTTTCACATAACATTCATGAGTTATCGAGTTTTGTCCAGTACAGCATTCTCACGGTCTCTGTACTCAGTTGTTCCTTGGACTATCGAGTCTCTTTCAGAGCTCAGTGTTATAATATTAGCTGTGTTGTGAAGTTTCACAGAGCAGTGAAGTGGTTCCTGCGTTTTTATAAATATCATTTTATATTAGTTATTATTTTATATTAATTATATTATGAATAAAGCAACCAGAAATCATAGTATTGGCAAACTCTGCAGCAAAGAATGATTCATAGTACTAAATATATTTAATTATTTCTTGAAGAAAATAATGTTACCTAGGCCGTTAGAAAGTCAGCAGAAGCTACCGGATGTTCAACAAGTTTACTACATGTAGAACACGAAAAGAAAAAAAACAAAAGGTCCTTGAGAACTCCAGCAAATAAGAAACTTAAAAGAGTGATCAAGTTAAAAAATTCAGATTTAAATAAAGGTAATATAATAGAGGTTTAAATAAAGGTTACAACATTTAAGGGGTGGTTTCATCAAAATATATTTTGCTTAAAATTTTCTCTTGGTTCAATAGGTTCTGTGTGTCAAGTCTGATGAAAATTGGTCAAGGATGTAGATTTAAATTTTTATCATATACAATAGGTTCTGTGTATATATTGATAGTAGGCGTATGATAAAAATTGGTCAAAGAATGTAGATTTAAAAAAGGTCATATAATAGGGGTTGAAACATTTAAGAGGTGGTTTGTTCCAATATTACTTTAGCTTAAAATTTTATCTTGGTTCTATAAGTTCAGTGTGCAAAGTCTGGTAAAAACTAGTCAAAGGATATCAATATAAATAAAGGTCATATGACAGCAGTTGAAGCAATTAAGGGGTGAATTGTTACAAAATTAGTTTTGCTTAAAATTTTCCCCTGGTTCTATAGTGTCTATGTGTAAACTTTATTTAAATCTGGATTATTTTATAAATTTTTACTAATGTTAATAAAAAAAGGGGTTGAACAATTTAAGGGGTGGTTTCATCCAAAATCAACTTTGTCAAAAGCGATTACAAATTGTTTTATCATGTAGCTACTATTGGCAGTGCTAGCGGTGACCGTCACAAGTGACCCAGTGTGAAAAGGCCCTTACTGGCTACAACTATTAGGTGTACCAATATTAATAAGGAAATAACACAGTGAAGTGTTGAATTTTAGAACAAACTTTGTTGTCATCTTAGGCTTACGATATGCATTGAAAAACATGAACTTCACTTATTAGGTGCCTTTACCTTAGAACATATTTCAGAGAACCTCTCCATTTTGAGCTGATTCTAGCTGGATTGTTGAATAAACTAATTTCAAGCATATTTTTATTTTAATCTTCTTCACTTACCTTTTTACTATTCAAAAATGCTCTTGCTTTTGTCTGAAGCATCATAAGTTGTGGATTGATTCAAATTCACCATACTGCAGATTCCATTGTCCTCTGCTGCTCTTTCTATTTGGCGGTTATTGATTAAAGTTCCTTGCATGCCTATGGTGGTGTCAAAGTTTTAAGAGTTTTTAAAGTATTTTTTAATGAATATTTTCTCCTAGACCATGAGCTCTTTTGGTTTATGTGTCTGTTTTAATAATTTTAATATATCTAAGATATTAAAAGAAGTCTGATTTGTCTGTAGATGCACGGAAAACAAAAGAGAATGAGTTCATGAACAAGCTACTAAAAAGAACTTGTAGCACTATTTTTAGCAGTGGAACATTTGCCTAGAGCAGTGTAGGAATTGAGGATTAATATACAGGTAGGGGGGAAAAAAAAAGCAGACCGGCTAAAATATCTTTAAGTTGCTAATATGAGCCACTGCTCATGCCTAGCGGCATTCACAGGATTGCAGGGAATGTATTGAAATTTGTTCTAGTGTCAACTGTTGACTTAGCCCAGTTCGAAACCCATTAGAAAATAAGTTAGTAAAATTCATTTCTGGGAATAATCCGTTACATCTCTTACATTTATTTACATATCACAAGGCTCTGAAATCAGCTACAAGAGTCGGTCCGCTTTTTTTCCCCTACCTGTACATTATATGAGACATTTAAAATTGAGTGAATTTCCTAACAAGTAATTTTAGAATATCAGATCAGTTTATTTTTTAGCTAGCCTTATGCTTTGTCTTCTACAGTGCCTTATTTTTGACTCGTGACTGGCCAGCGGGAGGTAGCTGCTTGCGCACAGTGCTTCTCACCGTTCCTGGCTCCAGCTGGCCATGAGTCAAAAATAAGGCACTGTAGAACCTCCTCTGTGAGGATGCTTTCTGAATTTACGTACCAAATTATTGAATACATTAAACACAAAAATTCTATGTAGATAGAAACAATTATCTACTGTAGATGTCTTCTTTTTGTGTAAATATCTTTAAAACCAATCTTACTGGCGGGTCACTTGCTAAAACCATATGCAATGGAAATAATGTAGCGTAATGGAAATGCACCAAGTCTTGGCAAATGAATGTAACAGCCTCAGAAAAATAAAATTATAGTGGGAACCGTGGTGCTAGATATAGGCTTAAGGTTTAAGATTTCCTCAAGATGAAGTTTTTAAAAATAAAGTGTTATCTGCAATAAAGATTAAGCATTTTATTCCAAATAATTCAGTGGTGACTACAAGGCTCTGTATTTTTAGCACCGGTATAAATTCAGTAAGTAAAATCTCAGAAATGAAATGAAATTTATAATTTTTTTATAGGATTAGGCCCACTTGAACATAACCACAGAGGAAGGAACTGTTATTCCTACCAATGCATGTAGGCTAGGTTATGTTAATCTGTTACTAGTTTTTAATTGCAGGTTTGTGAATTGCATTTTAATCCCAAAGAAATAAGGAGAAATATAGACTTTCATTATAACATACTGTACGCACCTCAGTGTGGATTTCCTGGCTGTCCCGGATGCCATTCTCCTTAGATGCTTCTCTTGGGGCTGCCTATTCCTCTTGAATTTCCCTTTTAGGATAGGGTGTAGGAGTTGGTGAGGTAGCTTACATGTTACATCGTTGCACTTGAAATTAAACATCTTGGTCGAACTTCCTCTGTTTTATTCTACTCTACCCTGGTTTATAATATAAATATGTACATCTATCTACTATATTTTACGGATCATAAGACGCTCCGGACCATAAGACGCACCTTGATTTTAGGATGGAAATTTAAAGCAAAAGAAATTTAATGTGATTCTAAACCAAAAATTTTAAAGTGAATAATATACTTCATTGCATAAACAAATTATACAACGGAATCAGTGTAAATCACTTCTAACTTAAAACATGCGTTGTACGAAAATATCTTCTGCACAGATGGCATCGCGTAAATTTTAACAACTGAACTGATTTCTCATGAAAGACTGGAAATACTTTCACACCCTCTAATCCTCAATTCAGCATACAGTAAGTGTACATCTGACAAGGCTGTTTAGAGGTCATTCCTTTCATTTAAACAACACGAAGAGACAACTCCTTTCATATAAAAGAACTCAACATTGCTTTCTTTTCGCATTGTATAGCCTCATTTTACGATTGTGGCAAGTGCACTGAAGTAGGCCTACAGTCTGCCAAAATCTATAACAATCTTATCGTTTAAAACACTTTATTTATAACCATGGTATTCCAGCAATATTTACAATAGTTTAAATTTTTAATGTACTTTAGATCATTTAATGCACCCAACTTTTTCAAGGCTCTGTTTTCAAAGTAAAAAAGTGCGTCTTATGGTCCGTAAAACAGTAATATGTAAATCTATTTTAACATCCCATTTCCTATGGCTCCCACTCTACCCAATAAATGTGTGTTCCTACCCCAAATACACATGAATGAATCTTTTCGTCCCCACTCATCCTGTCCAACTCTGCATGTTGTGAGGAATGCAAGTTAAAGAGGAGAAATATTTCTTCATCAGCATTACACAGACATAATCATGGACTTTGTTCACTGGGCCATCCACTCATTACCACTGCCCATAAGGCTGTCCACAGTATGCCATATTTACGTAGCATGCACAAGAAGTTTCATGTAGGCCTACCCTGCGACCACATTCCCAATATAGCCACCCAACATTTGGCCAACATTTGGTACAGTATTTATGTTATTGCCTGTCTCTCATTTACAGAGTGTGTTTGGTGAGAAGCTTGTTACCAAGTTTCTCTTTGAGGCTGACTTCAGCGACGAGGCTCAATTACCTTCTCCTTCACAGCTTAGGGGTCGAATTCTTATTAAGAACAAGAAACTGACTGCAGAGATACCAGCAGGGCCAGCAGCAGCTGCTGCAGCAGCCACTGCAGCTGCAATGAGACATGGAAGCACTTCACATACTCCATTCCATTCAGGAAGTACAAGTAGCAAGCATACATCTTCTGGAAGAGCCAGCTCTATTATATCTAATACAAGTGGAGGATCTGCTAATGATGACTTCAGTGACGATGACGATGATGATGATGACGACGATGATGACGGTAAGTTCATTCGTAACCTTTATTAACCACAATTTTTTGCTCGATGTTGTACAGAAGATAAGTCCTAAAAATACATTTCTAGACTGTCCATGTGAGGAATCCTGGAAAGTCTCTCCCAACTATTAACAAATTAAGCTGTAGTGTTGGCTACGAGACACGCAACTCTTATTGTAATTAAGAGAAGCCTGTGATACAAGTCATGCATAGAAAATGTTGATTTCAGTTAGCTGTAGTTACAGTACTTAGATGTTCAAATCTTTCATCACCAGAAATATATGTGGGGTTACTGCTTCTGACAATATTATTAATGATACATTTTTCTAAAAATCCAGCTGATCATCCCTCTGGAGATTGGGACGGTTCAGGATGGGGAGGATGTGAGGGATCCTAGAAAGTCTCTCCCAATTATTAACAAATTAAGCTGTAGTGTTGGCTATGAGATTGTGTGGCGGATGGGAAAATGTCTGTCTAGCTATCTCTGTGTCTATACGCACCATACCTCAAATGTGCTTTATCGGATTTTCATGAAACTTGGTATACGTATTAACAATGTCCATGGGAAGAAGCCTATTCATTTTAGACAAAATAAATCTTATAGTTTTTAGAATGTGTATAATTAATAATATTGTCAATAGCAGTATCTTTCCATAAAGTCAGCTATTGTATTCCCCACAGTTCATACCTGTTATTGATAATGCCCACTATTGATAAGCAATTTGGGCAATTATACTGATATTTCTGGAGAAGAAACCCACAAGCTATCCCAATATTTTATTAACACCCGAAAATATGAAAAGGTAGAAAGCTTCTACTCCGATGCTTATCCTAATCCTAACAGGGCAGGAAAGGAACCAATACCTTTATTAATTTTACATACGAGAATTGGTTTATGAAAGGAGAAAGGATAGAAGTGGTTGATAAATTTAAGTATTTGGGAGTTATACTAGGTAGTAAAGGAAATTGGCAAGAGCACATAAGATTAATGAAAAATCAAGGGAATGTGGCGTTATTTAACATAAATAATTGCCTAAACAAGTTAGCAAACATAAAAATTGGAAATTTAAATAATATTTTTAGGGCATTAGTGGAGTCAAAAATATTATATGCTGCTGAATTATGGGGAGAAACTGAAGCTTGGGAAAATCTAAATAGAGTTAGGGCTAGATATTGTAAAAAAGTGCTGGGTATACCGATCAACTCAGCAAATATTGCAGCTTTATTGGAATTGGGAATAGAAAGTAGTAGAGGCACATTCCTAGTAAAAAAAAAAAATTATTCATATTTTGTCTAACCCAGAGGATAGTTTTGAGAAGGATTGTTTAAAATTTTTACAAAGTACAAAGGTTGTGAATAATTGGTGGAAAAGTTTAGAAGAGAATATAAACTGTATAGGATTAAATTGGATATGGAATAGAATGGGTTCATGGAATATACAGATTATATGCAAATTAATAAAAAATAAAAGGTGTAATGATATTTCTAGGCAGGAAATGTTTTCAGAAATGATAAATTTTAAATCACTACAATGTTATGCAGAGATGAAATCGGAATGGGGTATGGAAGCTTATCTATTTTCATGTAATCGGGAGGAAAGATCCAGTTTGGCCTGGTGGAGACTAGGAATCTGGAGACTGAAAAATTTGAGAGGATCGGTACCTAGGGGAATATGCCCATTATGTAACAAGGAAGAGGATGCAAAACATATAATTTTAGAATGTAAGGAAACTGAGAGGTGGAGGGTAAATTTAATTGGTGATAAATTACTAAAAATTAATAAAGGGGTAGCATATAAGAAGCTTTGCATAACAAAAAATAGGGATTTATTGAAAAAAGAATGGGGAAATTTTTAATTGTAGTTAAAAGCAAATGGTTGAACAAAATAGAAGATAGTAGCAGTAGAAATTCAAGCCAAGTAGGAAATAATATATAGCATACGTGGGTGTTGTTTTAAGTAATAGATAGAAATAGTTATAAAATGTTTGTTTAGTAATCAAGGGACTGATTGGTAAAACAGAAATGTAACCAAAGTCCCTGTTGTATGAAGATGAAATAAACCTATGTTATTAATTTTACATACAATAGAATTATTTAAATTGTCTAAATTGAAATGTTAAGTAAATTTAATTATTATTTCAGAAAAAGTTTTGGGCATATACACCCAGGAAGATAAACACAAGTCTGGTTCAATGGGTCCTCCTCGAACTGACTCTATGTCCAGTCATGAAAGTATACTTCGATCAGATGGCAGAGCCAGTTTGGGTATGGTGGGACAACTCCCTCGAGGGCTGGCATACAAAAGCACTGGAGATGTAGACTGGAAGGATACAGAGGATTCACAACAACCACAAAAACCAAAGAAACAAAGTAGTCAAATTTCTTCGGAGCTCTCTGATATGATCATATATGTTCAGGTAAGAGAAAATTAATTACCGCTTTATAATTGGTATTTTACTTACATAAAGTGTTTATTTTTTCTAGAAAAAAAAGTTTACCAGTACTCTGTCATCAGCAGAATCCTTACATTACTTCTTTCCCATTCATTCAACATTCAATAGACTTAAGACTGTTTAAGGAAATGCCTTTCTAAAAGCTGAATTTCTCTGGAAAAATTAATTTTGTTAACAATTTAGCTTAAACAAAATATTTTGTGTCTTTGCAAAAGTTTAAGTTGGTAACATTTTGGCCTAGCAGTGTTTGAAACAAATTGGCAATAACTAGTGATGTGCATAATCGAATGATTTTAAGAATCGAGTAATAGGCCTGTAGAGAATCAAATGATCATTTGAATGAAAAAGTTCTGAGATGAATGCAGGATATGAGAACTCGCAATGCAAGATGTGAGAACTCTGTAGGCAAGAACTACTAAAAACTGATTCGATATACAGTGAATGCCGCTTATTGTGATCACTTCGGGATGCAGCTAATCTGATAATATTAACCGACTGATAACAGTAGCCGAAAGAATTAATCGGTTATTTATTCATATATAAGATAATACACTACAAACATAATTAAAAAATATTTATTCATAAAATAATACGTAACTGTGAATCATTGAACCACTCATAATACAATAATAACAAATATTTTTCAACCATTTACAAAGTTTTTAATTGTTTTTATTTTTCTTTAGGAGTCCATACTCAATTAAGCCATACAAAAGCTGAAATAAAGCCGTAAAAAGGAAAATGTGACAACATAAACTGAATCTTTGATCATAATAAACAGCATTTTTTCAATGTATCAGAATTAATCCGTACAGGACTTCATAAAAATAACATTACCCGCGATTACATTCAGCTCAAATCATTATTCGAATGTACAACTTGGGAATTTTGTCATGTTACAAGATCTACTGCTATTGGTTCTCGTAATGGGCATGGCATACTCACTCTGCAAACAAAAAAACCAATAGGAGTCAGTTTCACACAGCACTGTCAGATACTGCATCAATGGCATATTACTACTGGAGTTCACAGAGTAAAAATCCATAAGATAAGAATGCTGTCTCATCTGCCGTGGGATTTTCTGTTAAGAATTGACATTCTGGCAACACTGAACTACCCTGTGTGCATTCATATATATATATGCCTTTCTTGCCTTCAAAGCTTACACCATGTTAACAAAGTTAACTGAAGCAATACAAGACTGCACAAACTTGTCCCCAATTCTCGTAGCATTAATCAATCAAGTAATTTTCATATGATACTTGATATCTCGAGAACTTTCAAGAAGTAAATAATTCTAATTTTTAATTTGAGTACTCCCATCACTAGTAATAACTATAATAAATTCACACACCCATAAAAACTGTTGCCATTACCCTATAGATAATACACAATTTCAAAGCTTCCAAATCTACTGATATTTATGATATTTCTAATTTTGTAGTTAAACAGATAGCGAATGAAATAGCCATTCCTTTAACCAAACTAATTAATATGTGTTTTGAAAATGGGGTTTTTCCCAATGTTTTGAAAATAAGTAAAGTTACTCCTGTTTATAAGAAAGGAGATAAACATAAAGTGGAAAACTATAGACCTGTATCTTTAGTCCCAGTATTTTCTAAAATAATTGAAGCTATAATGAAAGAACAATTAAGCGCCTTCTTTGAAAGAAATAATATTTTCTGTAATGCTCAATTCGGTTTCCGTACAGGGAAATCAACTGTTACTGGTGTGGAAGCTATAATCAGTGAGGTAATTTATTCTTTTGAAAACAAATTATTTTCTTCGCTTTTGTCTATGGATTTAAGTAAAGCGTTTGATTGCGTATCGCATGAACTGTTAATTAAGAAACTCCGACATTATGGTGTACGAGGATTACCCCTCAATTTGTTATGTTCATACATGAATTGTAGAAAACAATGTGTTTCTATCAATAATGTTAAATCTGATTTTATTACTGTGACTAGTGGTGTACCTCAGGGTTCTGTCCTGGGACCATTTCTTTTAATTGTGATGACAAATGATATAGCTGTAAACATTCCAGCTTATTCTGTTTTGTATGCAGATGATACATCTTTTTTTAACAGTTAGCAACGATCTAATGGCACTTTAACAAAATATGAAAAATATCATGGAATCTGCGGAAATGTGGTTTATTAAGAATGAATTTAAGCTGAACAATGATAAAACTCAAAAATTAGTTTTCAGTTTACGAAATGCCAATACCAATTCTGCTATATAATTGCTTGGATTTTTGCTAGGTCCTAAACTTTCTTGGAATGATCACATAACCAATATCTGTAATAAATTGTCAAGGGTCCTGTATGTCCTTCGCATACTAGTAAATACTGTAAATATAAATGTTCTGAAGAATGTATACCATTCACTCTTTCATTGCCACTTATTGTATGGAGTACATTTATGGGGGCATTCCTCAAATACAATCAAAATCTTTAGACTTCAGAAAGCAGCTGTATGTATTATAAGTAGAAAAGCCAATTACGACCACTGTAAACTTCTGTTTATTGAAAATAACATTTTAACTTTTCCAGATACCTATATCTATACTTGCCTTGTAAGAAAGACAAAATACGTATTCTCTAGGGTCTGATGTTCACTCCTATAGTACGAGATCCAATGGAGCTCTCAATGCAATGTATTGTCATACGTCGAAAGCTTTGAATAGTTGGCAGAGCTTTGGTATTCAGCTTTTTAATCTTTTACCTACTAAAGCTAGGAGTATAAGTTTGTTACGTTTTAAAAGGATATTGCATGAATGGTTAACTCTTAAGGCTTTTTATACTATTGACAAAGTTTTTGAAATTTGTTTTATTTATATAAATTTTTAATAAATCACCTACATGCACTATGTCTAGTGTTCAATGTACACATATATTTATGTAATTATATGTAACTTGCGACATAGCCTATTGTACTATATTGTATTTAATGGCTAAATAAATATTATTATTATTATATTATTATGAAAAACAGTTTACAGTTTAAGAAAAAAATATCAGGACAAAGTAAGCAATGCTCTAATAACATTATTTGTTTCAGGCAATTAAATTTCGTGGACTCAACACCATCAGCCCAAACAGCTCAGTGAAATGTAAAAGACCTGCAGCGGTACCTGCTACAGTCATGATGAAAAAGAGCAGTGTTGGTGGAGTATCCATGCCTCCACCTACGATCATCACTAGCACTCCGGCAACACCTACATCAGCAGCCACACAAGCTTCTAGTGGAGGGTCAGTTTCAATGTCCATGACTTCTGGCCTCGGCAGCAGCATTGCGGCGAGCTCCACTGCTTCTGAGCAACATTCCTATGGAAAGCAACGTGCCAATGTCCACCATCCTTGTTATCAGTGTTCGTCTCTAAATGAAAACACAGCTAAGAAACTGTGTCGTAAACAGCCGCATGCTCTGGTAGCCCACACAGAAACACAACTCATGCGAACTTACCCTGCGGGCATGAGAATTGATTCATCTAATTTTAATCCTGTTATCTTTTGGGCTTTTGGTATTCAAATGGTTGCACTTAACTACCAGACAGAAGATGCAGCTTTACATCTGAATGCTGCAATGTTTGAACAAAATGGACGCTGTGGATATGTTCTGAAGCCTTCAGTGATGTGGGACCGTGGTCACATGATGTATAGGCGATTTAATCCATGGGACAAAGAATTTGACGGTCTACATTCTTCTCACTTAATTCTAAATATAGTATCTGGACAGTATGTATGTCAGAGCAATTTGACTGCAAGCACATATGTAGAAGTAGAAGTAGTGGGTATTCCTGTGGATTGCAACAAACAGAAAACCAAAGTGATCCAACGGAATGCCCTGAATCCTATCTGGAATGACACATTCTTTTTCCAGGTAATGTTCCGTGACTTAGCATTCCTCCGTTTCAGTGTATTAGATGCAGGGACAAATCATTTACTAGCGCAGCGTGTGTTACCGCTAAAGTGCCTGCGGCCAGGATATCGCCATGTACGACTTCGTTCTCCTCAAAATCAACCATTGCAACTATCCACCCTTTTCGTATATTCCCGTGCAGAGGAAGAAAGTTTGGACTACAATGGTGGCTCTGTGGAAAATGGTGATGCAGTGCACATGGCTGCTAGGGGAAGTGTCAGTGGTGCTACAAAACATGGTCGAGACAGTGTGCCAGATGCATCGGCAATAAAGAAAGATCATCCAGGAGGTGGGGCAGTGCCTCTTAAGAGGAGAATGTTCTTTCTGATGGTGCATGGTGTTGTGCCTGATGAACCTTACACAATCCTCAAGATCACACAGGAGAGTACCACTCAGGAAGTAGTGCTACAAGCTCTACAGAAGGCTGGCCTAGGTGCGGACAGAGTGCATGACTACATTCTAGTGGAAGAAGTAGCTCGCAGCTGGGAGAAGAAAGACAGAGATGTTCCTGCTACTCAGCGGGTGCTAGACCTACAAGAAAGACCTCTACAAGCTCAGGCTCAATGGCAGGGTGAAGGGAGATTCATTCTGAAAAGAATGGGAGATGATCCCAGCAGTAGAGCTTGGCTGTCATCAATCCGAAGCACTGCAGGACGTGAACGCCGCTCTATGCCTTCATGTATGGCTGGAGATGCTACGGGAAGTGGAGCAAAATCAGACACCATACATCAGGAACAACAACAACTCCACACTTGGGAGGAAGCTGATACTTTCTTGGTATGTGTATACAATGTCTCACCCGAGATTCCGTATGCTATTCTCAAAGTTCCATTGAGTTCTTGTGCACAAGATGTCTTAGCACAGGCTTTAGTGAAAGCAAGACGAATGGAAGATCCAGCAAGGTTTGTACTAGTAGAAGAACTTGAGTGGGGTGGGACAGGAGGTGGAAGTGGCAATCGTCAACAGAGAGTGTTAGGGGATGATGAAAATGTGTACAGTACTCAGGCACACTGGCAAACACTTGGAAGGTTTATCCTAAGAGAACGTGATCAGGTAACACCACCAACTGGCAGACGGCATCGTGTGGCAGCAAACTTGAGAACAGCCACTCTTGAGAGGCTAAGCAAAGGACTTTCTGTAGGACATAGAGCTGGGATGGGGGGAGGGAATAAAGAGAAAGTTCCAGTGCAAGAAGCACTGAGTGACCCAACCACGGCTCGTTGCACTAAGCCCAAATTTCCCCCAGGAAGTGAAGGTGTTCGGTTAAGCAGTGGCCGAGTGCTTGCGCTGACAGACAGAGGTAGATTAGCTAGGGCATCTGTGCCTCAACAAACAAGAGAAGTTCATTCAGAAGGTGAAACGCTTAGTGATGATGAGACATTAGGTGCAGACCTCAGAACTACTGTATCGCGGTTAAAAAAGGTCTCTCTTAGGAAACTCAGGGTGTGGAAATCTTGAAAGATGCTTGGATTTAGTTTGGAACAATTATAATAGGAGGCCCAATGTAAGTGAAATGAAGAAAACCCCATCACAAATACCTGGAGCAGGTTACAATTCTTCTAGCATTATATGCAAACCAGTAGCAGGAAGACAAGAAGACAGTGATTCTAAGATATGTGTGAAAGGTCAAAGGCAATAGGTGTATAACTTAAAACTAAAGATCTCATTTGTTACAGAACTTGTGAACAAGGACTGATTGCAATGTTTGCTTTGGCTAAAACCATAAGATACGGCCTTAATATGAAAGTGTATTTGTACTCAGAAAGCTGTCTCCTTGTTCTACCTAACTGGCTTGTAAATTATTCATAGGAGTTTTGTATTGATTTTTGTTGTTACCCAAGTCTAGTCATAAGAAACTTTCTGTGATACTTTTATGTATTGTGTACAATTTGCATCAAATACCTTGTATTATGAGTTGTTATCCCAACTCTGCAGCAATGACCCATCATATAATCATTCATCTTGACTGCTGCATTTAAATGTGCAGTTTTATTTTTAGTCTTTCATGCTCATCTTCTCTAACATGTTTTCTCCTTTCAGAACTGCATATAAAACAATTTTTAGTATATGTTTTTGTTAAACTTGACACAGCAGTTTATCTTTATAGATGCACAGAGTTTTTATATTTGTTGTTGTCTGATTCCTATTTATTATGCAGCATAATTTTTCTCAGCATGTCTGGTGAAATGTGACAATTGACAAATAAGTTTCTGTTTCTTATATCATGTTTTCCTCCCCTATTGTAACTTTTTGACTCTTCAAGAGAAGACTTAGAGAGTATTATTTTGATACCAGTATCCTAAATGATATGGCATGCAATTAGGCATAAAGCCAAACACAGCACTGGACCAATATTTACTACAATGGCTTAAATTTACGACAGGACATCCAGCAAGGAATCCTATCAAGCATTGTATTCTTAACAATGTTTGTAAGACAGGCCTCAAGAAAAGGATGGTTCCCAACTATTCAAATTGGTTGATTAATGAGTCCAACTTAATCAAGAACTTATAAGGCCTTTATTCTAACATAATCATGTTACTGTATCATTGTCACAAACATATCATCTTAACAAAATATATAATAAATTAATAGGTAATCTTAAAAATTTCAATAAAGTATGCTACAAAGAATAAATTGTACCGTACACTATGACTGGTCAAACAGTTTGTCTCGAAAGTCAGCACTTTTGTATATTTGTATAAAACACCTTTTATTTGAAAAGAGTAAGGAAGTATGTGGAAATTTCTTTCCATGATATCAGTGTTACCAATGTAACTAAACAGCAACAATAAAATTACTCCTACCCATACAAACTTAATGAAAATAAGGAATTAATACATCTAATATTTCATCAGAGTTTGAAAATTTTCTCAGGACAAAAAATATATTCCAATTTCATTTCTTCAATTAACCATTTATTTTACAAAGAAATTTATTAATTGATTACACAATAAAATATAAAAATTCTAGTTGTCTTGCATTAAAAGAACATGTCATACATTTAGTAATTTTTTCTTAATCTAAAACATAACAATTTTTATCATACTGTGAAATATGAAAAGTACAGAAGAAGAACATTATCCAGATCGCTTTGAGGCTATATTCAAGTAGTTATTGCAGCACCGAGCATTGAGACACCCTTTTTCAGGACTGATTATTTACAAAAAAGCAAAGCTTATAGCCCACAAAATCAACAATTTGTCATTTTCTGAATCCAGTTCGATCCCAATTAATGCAGATAACTGGAGTGTACCATCAAAATGTGCAAGAATAAAACAATATAAAACATTTTGTTCATTACATGAGCTCTAATTTTCTATAACAGGTTATTATATCATTTATTTTTATTAAAATATATGTGTAGGACTATGTAGATCCTAAAATGGATATTAGTCATTTGTTAGGAAAAATATGCTCTTGAGTTAGGATAATTGACAAAATACAAATGGTGGTGGCAATAGTCAAGTATTGCCTACTGTCACCGCTCATGTATCATGCCAGAATAACAATACAATAAGGATAAAGTATTCATAAATTTAAACAGTTTTAAAAAATAATAAAATTGTTATACTGTATCTCTATTTCTTCTTTGTATTTAACTTTTATACTGTGATATTCTGAGGTAAATTGTTTAAATAAATACAAAATAACATTAATACAATTTTTCTTGGTGATATTCAAGTGAATACAAGAAATATGCTACAAAATGAAAGTTACATAAGCCATAATGGTTGGGAACCATCACACCAATATCAAGAAAACCCATGTTAGCAGAGATGTTATAGCTTAAAATAATTTATTTACAAAAAGCTGCGTGCCCATTATAAAATAAGTGAAGTTTGAAAAATAATATTTTTTATTTCCAAGTTTGTAAAATATTATATAATATGTACATGAAGAGTTACTGTTTATTCCATGTTAATATGTATATGTGAGAGTCAAATCCTTGCACAGACACCAAAGAGGTTGTATTTCAAATTGTTGGGTACTAGTAAAAAGTAAAACTGTTTATTCATATTATTAAACACACACAGTAAAATAACTGTAATAAATTGAATCTATTATTCAAGTTGACTATTTGAACTTCGTTGCTTCACTTACTATTATTTCGGTAGGTCACATTTCAAAGAGTCTTTTCTTCATATTCAACTACAAAACAACTGCTAAATCCTTCTCAGGAAGATTCTGATATGTACCTGGTGAATTTTTTATTATGGAAATTGTGAAGGTTTACTACATACCATAAACAAAAACAATAATTGATACAAGAGTAAAAGAATCTATGAGGAATGGTACAAAATATGTTGCACAAACTTTCTCGCATATACATGTCAAAAGGTATCGTTATAGGTTTGAAATGTAATTTTTTTACCAATTTGCAAAAAAAATAAGTTATCTTAGAATAAAAGATTGAAGTCTCTATTTTCAGAAAATATTACATTTGTTTGGGTTAATAGGTCATAATTGTATTTAAATCACCATTTAAAGGGTTAGGGCAAGCCTTCTTGGTCTGATCTTTTTAAAATTTCCTTTCCATTCTAGCTGTAATATTTTTCATAGTTGCTGAGGATGTTGTACTGCCTTCCTCTAATAGATGGCAGTCCAATATCAAGTTCCTATGCTGGAGGGGCATTTTGAAAGTTCCAAAATAAGAATATTAAGTTTCAAAAGTATCTGTAAACTTCAATTCCCCTTTTCTCAAAACTTTATTTCTCGCAATTTTTTAGGATTCAAAAAAAGAAAAAACAATTCTTAGCTAGAGGCTTAATTCTTGCAAATGAAAGGTAATTAAAGAAGTCAGAGCCTGAACCTTAAAGATTAAGAATATGTTAAACATTGAAAATGTGAGGAGTTTAAAAAGAACTATGAACAATTCTTTTTCACCCGCCAAAGTTCTAAGAATTTTTTTCTTATTTATTGTAGGGCATGCTAGCAATAACTTAGGTTCAAGATCTCACCTACATTATAAGGAATCATTACATAATTTGTGCATTTAATTTGCATGTATTTTAAGCAAAACAGAATTTTTAAAAAATTTGCATGTTTATTTTTCAAAATAATTTTTTTAGAGCACAATAAAATTAATTTTTGGTTAACTGATATGTATTTAACGTAGTTGAATATCTGATTCACTCTAAGAAAATTCGAAAATACTGTTTTAAAAATGCAGATTTTCACTTGAAACGTATAAAGATACCTTAAAGGCTAGCACATCTTCATAAAACTAACAAAAATCTAGATCGGAAAGTGTAAGGGTCGATCTTTATGTTCAATGCTTCTACCGTATAATAATAATAATAATAATAATAATAATATCTCAACACAATCATCATAATCATCATATTAATCATAATAAAACTCAAAGTATGTAAAGTATGGTATGTAGTACTGCGTACTGCAATGGGGCATGCCAACTAAAGTCAAGACACAAAAAAAAAATCAGTCATAATCATAATAATAATAACACCACGAGGTTTGAAACCCAGGACCTCTCCCTATTACCCTATACCACCACAATCTAATTGAATTTGGTGTGTTCATTACAACTGTGGTAAACTAATTTCACAACAATAATTAGATTACAGTATTCTTGTTACTATGGGCAACAGAAAGATATTCATATTTTAATAAAAATGTATGTTCTGAAATTCACATTTAAGTCATGTTATTTCATTTTTATCTTGAAACCTATTAATGTTATAAAGAAATGTATTCAACAAAAAATGTTCTTTTTAATTTTCTGTACAATGTAATGGAGATAGCCTAGGAAGATTGAAAATGGAATCGAGTCAAGTACCCTTTAAGTCATTTTTACAGAAAAACAGATATAGCCTTTTCATCAGTCTTGTATAAGACTTTCCAATTTTACATTTTTATTAAAATCGTTAGTGCAAATTTTTTCAAAAGTTTTCATGAAAAGTCCCCTTAATATTTCAGGTCCTTAAAGCTTGTCCATGGACAGACGGATATACGGACAGACGTCATTCCAAATAAACTTTTTCGGTTTCTATGCATTGTAAAACATGTACTTCCGGTGTTATCTCTATTTTGATTTTTGTCACGATCACAATACTTAATCAGCTGTGGCATTGGATGGTGGGAAAAATGATAATTAAATTTGTAAAGAAGCAAAATTATTATAATCGGTACAAAAACATAAAAGTCTGGCAAATGGAATCGAGTCAAGTACCCTTTAAGTCATTTTTACAGAAAAACAGATATAGCCTTTTCATTAGTCTTGTATAAGAGTTTCCAATTTTACATTTTTATTAAAATCGTTAGTGCCAATTTTTTCAAAAGTTTTCATGAGAAGTCCCCTTAATATTTTAGGTCCTTAAAGCTTGTCCATGGACAGACGGATATACGGACAGACGTCATTCCAAATAAACTTTTTTCGGTTTCTATGCATTGTAAAACATGTTTTTCCGGTGTTATCTCTATTTTGATTTTTGTCACGATCACAATACTTAATCAGCTGTGGCATTGGATGTTGGGAAAAATGATAATTAAATTTGTAAAGAAGCAAAATTATTATAATCAGTACAAAAACATAAAAGTCTGGCAATATGGGGAAAAGATTAAAAACTCAAATTTCGTCATGCTTGAAGAAGACAACCTAATCAAGAGGTTCATAAAGAGTTGGAGGGCTGCTGGCAGGTTGCACATCAGAATCTTCCTGAGAAGGATTTGGCAGTTGACAATGTAATTGAAAATAAGGATCCTTGAAACATGCCCTACCAAAATAATGGTTAGAGAAGCAACAAGGTATGTCTACTCAACTTGTATAATAAATATTAAATTTATTATAGTGGAACTTTTTTTCCCCTGAAAAGGGGGGAAAAAAAGCTCAAAATATCTACAATCCTAAGAAAATGTGTGTTCTTAAAAGCAAAACAAAGAGACACAAAACTGGATTATTTTGACAGCAATATGTAACTGAAAAACAACTGAATTGTCAATTTATTGATAACTGGAGCAACTTGGCACGTTGGATTTTACCTTATATTCTCATCCAGCAGATTAAGTTTGCTAGAGCAATTTGTTTTCTTTCAGAAGGTTTACCTTTACAAAATTTTGTATTACTACTTTAATTTTAGTTTATATCAAACAAGTTGAAATACAGCCGTCTCCATGAATGGATTTTGTCAGTCTGTTGATGCTATATGAATGCACAGATCATGCAATAAAATAATTATGAATAAGTAGTTCTTGATGAAATTTTAAATAATATGAGAAGGACATTAAAAATAGAATTTTGTGGTTCCCGGTTCATTATATTCATTAACGAATGTCCTCAACCATTCTACATAGATATATCAAATTAGATTACCTCCTCCTTGAATCATAGCAACAAGTCACAAATTCTGAACTTAGAATATAAACCATTATCATATGTAGAGTGCACAATTTTTAATGGAGAATGTCATTTTCTGAACTGCATAGAGGTCAGTGTTTCATGGAAGTATGGTTTTTCTTTGCCTTCTGACCAGTGAACTTGAAATCCATATTTTTCATTTTATTTATACTGCAATTTCTTATAGTATCCATTCTTTTTTCTTGTTGTGACTGAACTCCAAAGAAAGCACTGCCTGATGTAGTTAAGTCATCTGGCCTGCCCTCAAATTGAATGAGGCACATAAAACTAAGAAAGCCTATCACTATTGGATTACAAAATTTAAGTGCAGAACAGTTTTTCGAACACCTACATATCATCAAACCCTTAGATGGCATTTCTCTAATTTCTATACAATGAAGTGCTGATACACAGTTTCCTTCATGCCAATTATGCCTTCAATTTTTATTACAATATGTTTTTCCCCTCACATGACAGTCTCTGTGACCTCAGCATTATCTATAACATGAATGCTATATATATATATATTTTTTAATATAGGTCATTATTTAAAACAATGGCTGATATGCATAAACAAATAAAGGTCTGGATCTTAAAGGCATCTAAATCACAGGCACAATTTTTTTAAAATCCCAATTGCCAGTAATTTGACTGAAAAAGAGTAGTAGTCGTTACATCTTACATAAACTCGAAGTTTGGCTTAATTTGATGAAAATCATGGTACAAAAAAAATTGAAACATGAAAACTAGAATTAAAAATAAAACAAACATGAAAAAAAACTGGGAACAAACCCATGTTTTGAAAGTGTGAGAGAAAGAAATCCTGGGGGAAAAAAAAAATGGAGCATGAAACAACCCCATCAATCAGCAAATTATAAGGTAAGAAAGATCTTACATTACGTGTATTTGAAACAATGTTTCCCTTCTGCCTGGAATATCCATATAATCCACTTGAATTGCCCACATAGTATGTAGTGAGTGTTGTGTTTGGTATCACAAATTTCAACTGCAAGGAGAAACTTGAAATTTTCAAGTAAGAAGCACACACCATTTGTTAATGCATATCAGCCAATGAGATATTTCTGTTACATAAAATAGTATTTTCGTTATAAGGTAACTTTCCCAAAACAAATAACCACAAAATATAATTAAATTTTTACAAGTAGCAGTAGAAAGTGAGCATCTGTATCATCATCTGTACATGTGTTATCTAATTTAAGTTCAAAAGAGTGATGAATTTACTTTCATTTATGTATCAAATGGTGCTAAATTTTGCTTTACAGTTCTTGCACATCTGTGATTCCTAGTTATTTATTACACAAAATAATTGTGATGGTTTAATTCGAAGACACCATTGTTTATAATTATCATCCCTACATCTTATGAAATACCATTACTAATCTGATAGTCAAAAAATGCTTTGAAAAATAAAATATTGTAAAATGGGGAAACATACTACTGGTAATGCTTTTATTGAATCTCCAAATATTTATGTATAGCAGCCACAGCAATATCATGGCCATCCGGTTTTAAAAAAAGTACATATTTTAAATACATGTATGTCCTACCCCTTGAGGGTGGGTATCATTTATCCTCCTTGGGGTTTGGAACAGATGTTCATAATTGGAAATGCCATTGCATATTGGTGCCCATTTTTTTTATGGCGAACCATGAGAAAAAAATGTTTAAATATCATTTAAACCCTGGAAAGAACTCACCACAATAATGTAGGTTCATGACACTTCTGTTAAGTAGTCTTTAGTAAAATGACAATCGAATTACAAACCCAATGTCTTGGGAAGCATTGGCTGCACAAGAAAAATAAGATAGGCTCTTGGATGTTAAAAGTTCGAGATATGTGATGTACATACCTTTCATCCCTACAGATCTTTTCTGGACCAAATAATTAAATTATAGCACCCAAATACATTACATTTCCTTCTTTTTTCTGGTTTATGGGTTCAATATGTCTCAAAATATGCAATTATTTTCTTATATCCACATCACCAAAGTTTAAACTAAAATATATAAAATTAATAAAGTGATTATATAGAAAGCAATGTGCTTTCATATGAAGTTTTTACTGCAAATTTACTGCATTGTTTTATGTTATGGGCATATTCTAATTTTTTAGCATTGAAATGAAATGAAAATAGCCATAATGTCCCGTGAAGGGCAAAGGCCTCCTATCGAATAGGGAAAGCTCATTTACACTGTGGTGAGCTACTCCATGTTAGGTGTTGTTCATACACAATGACACCTTTTTACTAATTGTGTGGTAGTACACTATTTAGTCACTCTTGGGTAGGAACACTGTTACACATTTACACTTTTTACAGAGAATTAATCTACTATATAAGAAAAAAATTACTTATTAATGCAAGGAAAGTTCATGCTTGGTTATAGGAAATGAGTAAATGTAAAAAGATTCAAGCATGTTGAAAATCTTCTAGTCTTTGATAAGTAAGAAAACATTAAATCCCTTCCAATTTTTCACCTTTAACCCTTTGCTTTTTTAAAAATTCATTTCATAACAATGGACTTGTTCCAGTATTCTCTAAGATTCCTAAGTCATTACTGATGGAACCAAGACTGCATTATATGATTAACCATCAAAGATGATGAAAGTGGCTAGGTCTTCTTCAATATTTTACAAATTGATAAATAGTGTACAGTAGAACTTCAGCTATTAGGATTAACTGGGAATGGGCCCGTTTCGGATATTCATTTATGGTCTGTAAAATTGCATACATTGTAGTTTAAGTTGATGTATTTGTTCATGTATTTTCCCCTGCTGTTGTTTTTAACATTCTCAAGCTAAGGTATACAACTTCATGATCTGTAGTTTGCAAAATGTGCTTATTTCATGTACATATTCAGAAATGAAATAAGATTGTATATGATAGAATAATAGCTTAATGTGATAACTCTTCCTCTATGAAACAAATCTTCTGTGATATAAATATGTCGAAGGCAAAGCTAACGAACACTGACCTGTGCTGCAGATGTAAAATGTTAAGTTTTGACCAATATTATAACGTGCTGTTGAAATGCACAACAAAACTTTAAGAAATTGTTATCCTTTTCAATATTGATGTGAATACTGTAGATTTGTAAGTTGTGTGACATGCACACACCGTGCAAATTAATGTACATAACACATTTCACTATATAATATAATACATATTTAAAGAAATAATGTAACTTACTAGAGTATAACAGTACTTTTTCTGTGTTACATTACACATAGTCCGATATCGTGCTAGGATTTCTACTATTGGGTCACACTGTAAGATGTCTCTAGTAATCCAACGAATGTAGGAAATAACAGACAAATGCATGGGTATGGCAATATCTCTGGACCAGTATTTTGCTCTTCATTGAAATGGTTCATTTTAAAGAGTTCTTGTAACTGATTTGCAGCTGACATAAGATAAACCCTAGCTGTATTAGTAAGTAATGAACCATTCGTGTGTTCTATTTTTCTGCAGATACAATAGAAATTTCTTAAATTTTCAGTTACTCTTCTTGAGAGAGACATCTCATTCTCATGACGTATCACTGACCCCTGCACACTTTGAATTAATAAACAACTCTGTTCTTCTTGACTACAAAATTCCATGAGGGCATATTTCACTTTAACATTAAACACATAAATTTTACATTTTTGAAGGGAATAGGAGTCTTATTTGTACCTGATTTTTTCCAGTATATATCATATCATATAAAGACAAACTATTTTGAAAAGAAATTTTATCAGTGCCAAAATATGTCTTCAAAAAATTGGTACATTTTACACAAGTAAAAGGCACAATTTCTAGTGAAGTAGAGATATCTTAACAAACAGTATTAAACCATACACCAAATGGTGTAAGTATAATATTATTTCACAAATAATCATAATTTGCTTAGCAGTACTAATATATGTTTGATTTAAATGTAACTGATAATGAGATATAATTTCTTTAATTTTATGTATTTTATAGTGATGTAATAACTATTATTATGTGAACTATTATTTAACTTTTTTACTTCACACTTGCTACTACGATTAGGCAATGTTAATTACCTCGTTGGAGCGCTTTCAACTGCATAAGCAGTCATGTTCAGTAACTGACTCCTATGTTGCCAATATTACAGTCAAGAAGAGGTTTATATATGATTTTATCATATATTGCAAGTGATTTGAACTGTAGTTGCTTGATTAAAATGTTTATGTAGTCTTGTGTGGTGTGTTTTTATATTTCATACTTACTTACTTATTCAATGGCAATAGACAATTCCTCAGCAAGCTAAAGGAATATTATCTATTTTATGGAACCTGAAGGTTCATTGCCGTGCTTACCTGAGCCTGCCATTCAACACTATTTTGTGCTAACTCTATCCAATCATCCCTTGCAAATCCTACTTCCCTTAAATCTATCCTAATATTGTCCTCCCACCTACCTCTAGGTCTTCCATGTGGTCTTTCCCCTTTGGGTCTCCCAGTCAATACTTTTGAGATATGTCTTTCCTCCCCCATGCGCACAACATGTCCAGCCCATTTCATCCTCTGTGATTTAATTACCCTTACTATATCCGGTGAAGAGTACAGGTCATGAAGCTCGTCGTTTGCAGTTTTCTCCAGTCCCCATTTTAATCTCTCTTAGGCCCAAATATTTTCCTAAGCACACTCGTAGATTATATTCTTCCTGATCAGTAAGCGGACATGTGTCACATCATATTATACATCCAGCAGGATAATAGTCTTATAAATCTTTATTTTTAGATTTATGGACACAAGACGAGAAGATAAGAGTTTCTGAACTGCATAAAAACAAGCATTTCCTGATGTTAGTCGAGACTTAACTTCTGCCTTAGTATTATTTGTGTCTGTAATCACTGCTCCCAGATATTTGAATTTTTTATATTTAAAATTGTTCCAAAATCCTACTTTCGGGAAACAGGCTGAAGTATCAAAACATGATACACAGAACACATCAGAGCCCTCAAACAAAACACAGATTCTGCCTATGCAAGTCACCTAATAAACACAGGGCATGAGACATTGAAATCCTCTGATTTAACAGGAAGTCATACCATCAACATGCTTGAACAATATGAAATCTTAAACGAACAACTACGGTTCAAATCACATGCACTATTATGACAAAATCATACACAAACATCTTCCTGACCACAATGCTGGCAACATGGGAGTCAGTTGCTGAAGATGGCTGCTTATGCAGTTGAAAACGCTCTGAGGTAATTAACATTGTCTAATTGTAGTAGTGAGTGGTAATTAATAAAGTTAAGTAGTTTAACTAGTACACATATAATTTCTGTTCTATGTAATTTTATTACATATGAGTATTAACAGATTACTCTCTAAAGAAGGATGTATAAGATCCACCTCTTATTATAGTGAGATGTGAGAATGTGTGAAAGGGAGGACAGGATATAAATGTAGGCTATTGTCACAGGGTTGAAATCTGTCCTCATGGGCAAACATTGATCTGCCAAACATCTAGTTCATATTGTGACTATAAAGTCACATTCTTGTTGTATTTTCACTAAGTGTACTATTTATTTATGAACCAAATTTTAGAATAATGTTAGCTGCTTAAAAGAATAACCTGTTATTAATTCGCTATTTTAATATATTCAGCGCAAGAGTCTTAAAGACATCTGTGTGTTTATATTTTGCAAAAAAAAAAAGTTTAAAAATGGAGAATTGATGTCAACTTAAAAATGTATCATACAAAGTCAAACCCTCTAATTACCACTCTTTCCATATCAAAATGTTGCTTGTAAATAATTTTCCACTTTTATATATATACATAAATATATATGTATATCTTGTTCTTGTTTCCTTCATGTTGAAGATTTTTTCTGTGCAGCTGTAACTACCATAATATTATATTTGATATATTGTTCTCAACATATCCTACCCCAACTTGAAGATTTCCAATAAATGAAACCACAATTGAGCAAATTATGTACAGTATGTGATTTAATTACAAGAATTCTTCCTGTACTCTCCTTTACCGCCTAGACTTTATTGAAACATTGGAATGAGACTTGCATAAGTCAGAGCAAACATTTGTTGATCTAACTGGCTTGAACCAAATTCAAATTGTGTTTTTAATCAACATACTTTTATATTATTTCAATTTCCAAGCAGGTTACGTTGTATAAAATAATCTGTTTTTGTGTTGCTTATTGGCAGCAGGTGACTTATTAATCACGGCACATTGATACTTATGTATCCAGTAATGAGCTGATGATTTTATCAGGTAAAATCCCATCCTCATATTAATATCAAGCATTTTACAACATAAACGGTCGTGATTGGTCTATATCCGAGGAATTACGAAAAGTTATTGGTCAGTATCAAACATGCGGCATATGAGAATCATTTCTTTACCTTTTTTTGCAGTATTTGACCTTCAATTCGTCTTTAAAGTGTAACTGCTTAGATATTGTGGTTTATTTAAGAATTCTCAAGCAAAAACAAGTGTTGTGCATTCATATTAAATTGCACTAAATTATTGTATTTTATTCATAGCTCTGTTAACAAAGAAGTTCCATTTGTGTTCTTTTCCTAGTGTTGGGAGATGTAACAGTTCATATTTATACTAGCTACATTCAAACTTCCCACAACTTTTAGACGACTTTGGATGTTAATAATTCATAAAAGACTAATTACAGAATAGGAAATACATCAAAAGACAGAGAACATTAATAGCTGCAGAGTTACATATGACACGATGTAATCAATAAAACGCTAATGACATTAATTCATATAAAATTAATCCTTCTGATTGATTATTATAAGTAGACTTCGGACTTTTAGGTCGCTAAAAATGCTGTTTCAGGTACCTAAAATAGGCTCTAAAAATTGGAAAATAGGTTCTTAAAATCGTAAAATAGTCTCTTATAAAATCATTAAGTTCCCAATTTTCTGAAATATCTCAATTGCAATGCAGCACATTATATTTATTGAAGTCACCATTAGTCAATAATCGTGATAAAACACAGATATAGGCCTATGGTACACAGAATTATATAGACCTATTAATAGGGCCTGTATTACTACAATAACAGTGAAAACCTAATCCCTGCGAGCAGAAGCTTTGCACGCTAGCATATTCAACCCCATGTATCCCTCAGTGATTCAGAAAACTACTTTTTTTTAATTTTTTTTATTATTATTATTATTATTATTATTACTTTTTTTTTTACTGGATGTGGGAGTCGGGAGAAAAACTCTACATTTTCTTGGGAATTCCAAGGAATTTTTCTACTGAAGACGAAATATTCTTTACTATTTAGCCACATCACAAATATGTCGTGTACTGCACATTCCAAACTAAAAATTTAGTACGAACTGAAAATAAATGCTAGAATTTATAACAAAAAACAATTTACTTTGAACTTTAGAGGAAACACAAGCAAAAAGGCAATATTAGGCTCTAACGTAAAAATAGGCTGTTTTAGGTCCTATAAAAGTATCAGTTTTAGGCATAGTCACTTATGAAACATGTATATACAAGTTTTTGTCCATATATCACTTAAGGATTAAAATAGGTTTTTACCTAAAATCCGAAGTCTAATTATAAGACAGACTTGAAACTTATGGTATTCGACGAGTAATCAAACTCTCCATCAGACTAAAGTAATACAAACGATGATGACAAATTGCAGAAGCCGATTTTAGCATGCCTCAACTGACATAATTTTCAACAACCTAGCAGACGGAAAATCACTTCACAAATCCAATAGGACTCTGAAATATAGTTGACCAATAACAAAACAGCTCAAAAGTAATATTCACAAGATATTACCGGGATGTCACAGCACCCGAAAAAGACTTCAACACCAGACTTCGACATATCACGACAACACTTCACAACAGATTACTACACGCACGTAAAATATACAAACAGTCAGACTATACAGAGAGATAATTTATTTAAATCCGCACCAGAATAAATAGATTAGGCTTAAAGTATTATCACAGTGCGTACAGATAAGTAAGAATAAGATATTGTGCAATTACGTAAGTACTTAGATTATTGAACAGTACAGTAAATTGATAAAGACATTATAATAAATATTCTGCACACGGTGGACCTTAAAATTGTCACCGGAACAGTTATAGTAACTGCACTATATAAATCGGATTATTATTATTATTGTAAGAAGTGAATATTTTATCAGATTACAGAGCGCGTAATTTAGCCTATATTAATTACGACGAATAAGTATAAAGCCTTGAAAGGTAGAAAGAACTCTCATTGAAAAACTAAAGTTTAACAGACATTTACTATACACTTACATCATCTGTGTTGCTGCAAGGTTATTCAGTTAATATCTAGACAAAAGGAACATTAAATAGTAACTTCAATGCAACGTAATTCTGGACTTGTGTAATCCGTATTTCACCTCACATATTTTCCCCCACATTATATCTTTCGGCCACCTTTCATCTAGCCACGGAGACAAGAGACCCTCTACTCTGCTGATTGACGACCTAGCCGGACCGTCAGTGCATATCACTGTTGCAAAGCCTGCGATAGTGGGACGTACGGGCATAAACTGGCACCCAACGTGAGGCTGGTATTTTGGAAGGTGCCGAAGGATATAGAGCCATGTTGGAAACATTAAACAAGCGCTGCGACGCTTAAGAGCTTGAATTGTGAGAGGCGTCAAATCAAACCTGTCTCCTATACCTTAAATTTTACCAGAAAACCGACATATTTTTTCTTCATCTAAACATACATTGTTTGGACACCAACACACATTAACAACAGATAGGAATACAGTCAGTGTTATAAAACTTTAAATTCATTGTTAGCTAAATGGATAGGTAAACCACTGGATTTTACAACACTCATCATTCACCGAGCAGTGTGCCCTCCAATACAATAGCACAACAATTCAACAATCCCCCTTTCTACTGGAAGTAACAGCTGGACCCCGGACAAATGACCCCAACACCACTCTCCACAGGACATCACTGGGTATCGTTAAAATTCCTGTTTATTTGTGTAGAAGTTCTGAATTCATCACAGTAAATTCATTTTAGCTTAAAAAGATTGAGTAAACTCATATTTCAATTTTTTAATTTGCAACCTATTTTATTTTTTCATAATATAATTTTATTTTGTTAGTAAATTTTCAATATAACCTTGCCATTTTATCGTCCCCCATATGGCAAACTAGCAAAAGTGAAAATTATTCATTTTACAGGAGATAAAACAAGTTTCATTTGCTTCAATAAAATCCAGTTATTTTCTTTTTCAGTTACTTTTACTGTCAAGTACACTCATTAACGGAACGAGATACAGATACGAAACTTTGCCAGACTTTAGACCTTGTATAAAGTGTAATGTTGTGATATTTATTGCAGATTCACTATTTTTGCACTTTTGCTAGTTTGCCATACAGGGGAAGTTATGATCTTGAGAAATAAGAAAGTCAAGAAATTAAAGATGGATTCGGACTGTACTCAGTCGGGGCATACACTACCAAGTACTCAATGTTAAGGGCTGATGATGACCTAAGTTATTTGAGGTCGAAATGCATACCCACCGATGAGTCCAGTGATGAATAAAACTGCCAATACCAGAAATAGATTGTCACAACGAGCTACACCAACGGCACAACTGGATTCTAGCATAGCAACTAGCAACGTACAAGAGAAGAAGCAACAGTGTTTCAAACACCCGACTGCCTGCAAGGACAATATATAGCAGTGAGTTGTAACTCAGTGTATTTTAGTGAATGTTTTTTTAATACAATGACAAACCTATCTTTCAGGTTAATACTGTGACTGAGCACATATGAATATAAAGCTATATATATTGTAGCTATTACAACTTACATAAGTTGACACTACCATATCTAACATATTTTAAGACAAGTTATTTTACATTATGTAGGCTACATTAATGCTTATCATTTTTAATTTTTTAACTCTTTAAACTCACTGACAAAATTACACCAGAGAATTATATTTTTATACTTTGTAATTACACTTAATAAACATACATGTAACTGATATTGGCAGTATACATTTCTCCTGGAACATCTTTTAAAGATAAATGAAATTGAGGGTATAAGGTGGCACTAAAAATATATAAAAAGGCAGATAGTTCCAACAGCTCCCAAACTTCTTACTGCAATTAGGCAAAAAATACAATTCCCATGGGGAGAAGATACGTTAAGGAATCTTTCACATACCATGGGCTTCAAATGGAAAAGGTGCGGCAGTGAGAGAAAGTTGCTGATTGAGCATCCAGACATAATCAACTGGCGTTCAAAGTATCTGAGATGCATAAAGACCTTCAGAGATCAAAGAAGAGTCATCATTTATATTGACAAATCCTGAGTTGATAACAATCTAACTTTTGGCAAATGCTTCCAGAGCGAGTGCATCGAATCGCCTAATTGTAGTGAATGCCGGATGTAAAGATGGTTTCATACCTGGAGCATCATTGATTTTTAGAGCGGGACTAGCCAGTGGCAATTACCATGGCCAAATGTGTGGCACAAATTTTGAGAAATGGATGCTGGAAAGACTGTTTCCCAACATACCCCCACATAGTGTAATTGTGCTTGACAATGCACCTTATCACAGTGTGCAAGAGAATAAGCCCCCATCAAAGTATGCTACGAATCAAGTAATCATGGAGTGGCTGGAAAGAAACAATATTCCTTTCTCTTCCAACATGAGATAGTGATGTCATGTCGGCTACTACTGAGTGACGGTAACTACGGCTTGTGACTTTTTATTGTTAAGCAGGTGAATACATCAGATCAGATACAAACAACTACGTTAGCACACACCATAAACAAAATCGAACATTCTCAAGTATGGTTCGCACCAAAAATACCCAGAAAAAGGAGAATATGGAAGAAATTGTCAAACGCATCCTAAAGGAAGCCTGGAAGGAGCCAGCCATGCTAGACAGTATTGCCAACCACATTCAAGACTCCATAGTGGCGGAGCTGAGAGCCACCAATGATCGGAACACCGAGATGATGGCAAAGATGGAGGCGGCCATGCAAGAAAAAGATAGAAAAATTACTGAGCTGGAAGCAAGACTCATGGAGAAGCAGGACGACCTGGAACAATACCAGCGCAGGCAATGTTTGAGGATATTTGGAGTGCCTGAAGAAAATAAGGAAGACACGGATAAGCTGGCCATTGAAGTGGCAAAGGAGATAGGTGTAGAACTGAAAATAGAAGATATCGATAGGAGCCATCGTGTAGGCGTTAAAAGTGGAGATAGGCCGAGACCGGTAATTGTGAAATTCACGAGCTACCGGAAACGCAGTGAGGTCTTCAGGAATAAGCCCCACCTGAAGGGGTCTCCTTGGACACTTAGAGAGGATTTGAGCTGGAATCGGTACAAGTTACTGCAGCAGTGCATATCTAAATACGGAGTCACCAACATGTGGACATTGGATGGAGTCATGTTCGTGAAGCAAGGGGACTCCGCATCACCAAAGCAACTGATATATAAGTTTAAAAAGAAACAAGTAGTCACTTGCCTTATATATTAAAATAGTTTTCATCTTTTCATTTTAGTTATATTTGTGTGTTAAGGTTGGCTAGCTACTAGCCAAGTTGGATCCAGCTGATGAGTTTTATAACCCTGAGTGTTTGGGAGCCTTTGACAACGGAGAGGAATGTGACCCAGTTTCATCTTCAGTAAGTGTGAACTACACTCCACAGACGAGCATCTCGCTGGCTTCCTCTCTCTCCGCTTATTCTGGTTCACTTCTACTGGCTCACATAAATGTGTAATCTATCTATTCTCATTATGATGAATTCTTTAACATTTATTCTAAACTAAATCTACATGCTATATTACTCTCAGAAACGTGGCTTTAACTCTTCACTTTCCTCATCACCCATAAACATACTAGGGTATATTCTGATTCGGAATGATAGAATTAATAAAGGAGGTGGTGGAGTTGGCACTTATATTCGCTCTGATCTCAAACCAAAATTAGTACATTCTTCGCCTCCAGAGTACTCTGCTAGCCCCGAAATATTATTCATAGAAATCTCCCTAACTTTCCAGAAATGTTTATTATGTGTTGTTTATCAACCACCATCTATTTGTAAGTTAGATCATATCGAGTTACCCTTATTGAACGCACGCATGCATTACGACAATATAATTATTATGGGTGACCTGAATATTAATCTACTAGCTACTGACTCTCATAACACCTCACAACTTACTACAATGTTTCAAGCTTGTGACATGACACCTCTTCCCTTAAAACCTACCCATCACTCGCAACAATCGGAAACGCTACTTGACTTAATAGTAACCAACAAGCCAGACCGAGTACTGACATATGGAGAAGTACCTGCACCAGGAATTTCTAGACATGACATCATCTATTTGGCCTACTCATTGCAATGCCCAAAACCATCCTCTAAGTTAAGGTAGTAGTACACACTTGAAACCCAGAAAATGATGAAAAATTACATTTTTCACAAACCACCTAGTTAAATACAATGATTCTTCCTCTTTAAATTGGTGCTTTTCTGTTTTAATTCTAAGCCACCGTTTTTTAGATATAGAGTTTTTCCTAGAGAGCTTTATTTATGCCACGCCCACTCTTGCCTGTCAAAAATTTGTCTCCTGCCTTCTCAAGGGATTCTTTACGCAAATTTTATATTTTGAATATCCCGCAGTATGCAGCAGATTCACATTTCTGTTCATAGATGTCTGCAGTCACCATAGTAACATATAGTGGCATCTTTTGGAGGAAAAGTAAATGAAAAACAGATGAAAAGAAGCTTGCGTATTTGTTTCGTTGTTTTGATCAAGCTGGTAGCACATGTTGTTTGTATTTTTATATTGTGCTCTAGCTGTAAACTTACAATTTTACTACAGTTCTTTTGAAAAATGGGCAATAGACGTAATTTGTGTAGGAAGAAAAGCAGGAAACGTTCTCAAAATAAATGTGCTACAACAAACGAAAATAAATGCAGACCTAATGTGATTGCAACTGTGGAAAATAATGAAAGTGACTGTGAATCATTGATAGACCCTATGGATGAGGATTATTGTGGTTATGTGCTATTTGATTACAGGTGTTTAAATAATTTGTTTACAAGTTTACCTTGCCCCGAATGCCTGACATTAGGTTCAGTCACTGTACACATTATAACCAATAAACGTTGTGGGTTGTCTGAATGTTTACAACTAATCTGCAGTAATTGTGGTTATGCATCAGGTGAACAATTTACCAGCCAGAAGTCTAGTTTGTACAGGAAACAGTATTTTCAGGTAAACAGGCGTTTTGTGTATGCTACAAGAGAGGTTGGATGTGGTCGTGCAGAAGCAAGTAGGTTATGTTGTCTTTTAGGTTTGCCAAATTTTTTTAATAAAAATGCCTATCAGCCTCACATCAAGGATATAAATAGGGTGACAACACAACTTGCTGATTAAATTATGAAAGAAGCAGCTAGTGATGTGAAAAGAAAAACAGGAAGTGATGAATGTGCAGTCTCCGTTGATGGTAGCTGGCAAAGAAGAGGATTTTCATCCCTGGTAGGAGTTGTAACAGCCATATCAGTAACAACTGGTAAGGTTCTAGATGCTGAAGTAATGAGTAAAGACTGCATGTCTTGTAGAAAACATTCAAATGCTGACAAGAATTCTCCATCTTACCTGGCATGGCTTGCTGACCATAAGAGTAGATGCAGAAAAAACTATACCGGGTCCTCACCGAGCATGGAACCTGTTGGTGCAGGAAGGATCTTTCTAAGATCGGTACAAAATAGGGGACTAAATACACCAAATATTTGGGTGACGGTGACTCTAAAAGTTTCAAGTCTGTCTGTGACCTGAATCCTTATAACGGAAAAGTAATCGAAAAACTTGAGTGTGTAGGCCACTACCAGAAGCGTGTAGGAAATTCATTGCGTCAGCTTGTAAAGGCAAAAAAACTGGGTGGTCGTGGTGGTCTTACCAATGCTGTGATTGATAAATTACAAAATTACTTTGGAATAGCCCTAAGAGAAAATACTGACAGTGTAGAGCAGATGAAATCAGCAATTTGGGCTTCCATGTACCATGTAGCATCAGATGACAGCCGGCCATTACATGCTAAGTGTCCACAAGGAGAAAACAGTTGGTGTACATACCAAGCAGAAATATGGACCGAATGGAATATCCAGGAGTATATTCAATCTCATGTTTGGATTGTGATAAATCTTACATTGGCGAAACGGGCAGATCTTTTAGAATCAGACTACGTGAGCACGAGAGAGACATTAGGTGTAGAAAAACTTCTACTGGTCTTAGCCAACACTTGATCGAGAATAATCATCATATGGGTGCTTTGAAGATTTTAAAGGTTGAGGACGATGTCATTAGGAGAAAAGTGTGCGAAGCTTGGAACATCGGATGCAATCAAGATTCCGTTTTGAACAGATTTGACGGTGACTTGGGTGATGAGTGGTTGGGTGTCATTAAGAGAACAAAAAAGGATAGACATGTTATACGCTTTCCTCTTCCACCTATGGATGTTATAGAAGAGTCCCCGTATGAGATACCTGTCGATTGGATTGATAAGCATTTCCGAAATACCAATTTCTTGTTTCATTCTAATTGTGCTGATTCCACTCATAACTGAAGTGGTTGTTATGGCACAGACAATTGAGAATCTCTTCTCTTCTCTTGTCTTTTAATAAACAGTCACCTGATGAAGGTCTTATGGTTATGACCGAAACGTTGTGTGTTTTGTTGTAAAGACAAATAAATATCCACTGGAAGCAATTTTATTTTATTCTTATGTTAATTTATCAATTTAAACAAATGTTTTCATACCCAAGTGTGTACTACTACCTTAATGACTTATAGAGACCTCAAAAGGATAGACGACTCTGAATTCTTTAGCGATGCTCTTGAAATCCCCTGGAACAATATTTGGGAGACCCAATCAATCGATGATAAAGTAGACCTCTTTAACAGCTATATTGTCAAACTATACGACAAGCATGAAACGAGTCAAACGAGCCTCTGCACCATGGCTAACAAACGAAATATGCAACATGATGACTCAAAGGGACACTGCTTATCGTACATACACACACAACAAATCAGACATAAATCATAACAATTACAAAAGACTTTGTAACAAGACTACTCAAGCCATTAGAAATGCTAAGCTAAGACATATGTACACAATTATAGAACCACGTACCACGACTTCATCTGTATGGAGAAACCTACGCAGCATGGGTTTAGGCAAAAGAAAAGAGCAGGTAGAAACCATGCCCATTCCCCTTGGTGTATTGAATGAATACTTCACAACTGTTGATTCAAAACCTGTAAACAAAATCCAGACAACTACTGAACTACAAAACGAACCACCCCCTGACAGAGACAAATTCCATTTCACTTACGTAACTGAACTTGACGATAAAGTCACTTAGAGGTGTAACCACAAAGGCAGAAGGAATTGACCGGATAAGCATCCTTATGTTACGCAAAATAATAGACATTATACTTCCGACTATCACACATATGTTTAATGCTTCCCTCATTACCTCAGCTTTTCCCAACTTGTGGAAACAAGCATTAGTACGCCCTCTGCCTAAAATTGCATCCCCCGCCCTGCCCAAAGACTACCGTCCCATAAGCATCCTTCCAATTCTGTCTAAAGCTTTGGAGCGCATAGTACATAAACAACTTACCAACTACTTGAACGACCACAAGCTTTTAAGCGAATATCAATCAGGTTTTAGAATGGTACACAACACAAACACCGCAATGCTGAAAGTTACCGAAGACATACGTGAGGCAATTGACAATCGACAACTGACAATATTGACTCTCTAGACTTCAGTAAAGCATTAGACTCTGTAGACATCGACTTGCTGTTACTCAAACTAAAATCTCTTAATTTATCAGATAGTGTTTTCCGGTGGTTCGGGTCTTACCTTTGTGGGCGCCGACAATCAGTTTTAGGTTTAATTAGCTCTGATCGCTCTCCCTGGAGAAATTATATGGCCGGTATTCCGCAGGGGTCCGTCCTGGGTCCTCTGTTATTCACTATCTACATAAACGACATTACAGACACTATTAACCATTGTAAATTTCACCTCTTTGCAGACGACTTACAGATTTACACGCACGTCGACAAAGTAAACAACGATCTAAGTTCTCTCTCACTCTGGTCAGCCAAATATGGACTCAAACTAAATCCTGACAAGACAAAGACAATCATCATTGGTCACCATCGACTACTAAATACCATTGATCTAAACGACAACCCTTCGGTCAAGTTAAACGATATCGCTATAAAAACATGGATTCTGTAAAAAATCTTGAAGTTTATATTGATAAGAACCTAAGCTGGAATGTTCATATTACAGAGCTATGTAAAAAAATCTGAACAGACAAACATTTTTTACTACTGTTAACTGTATTACTTACATACACGATACAGAAAAATCAGACACCAGTTGCCATGATTCAGCTATCAGAAGCCAAAACTGAAGCTGAAATACCGTAATCACCAATGAATTGAGGACAGGAAAAGAAGATGTGAATGTGCCTCTAAGTGTAATGAAATGTTCCTTAATTGCAAAGATAACAGAAATAATAAATTATGCTAGTACAAAAGAAGAACTACATGCTCTAGCCAAACATATAGCCCCTATGCCGGCTCTAATGAAGGCAGTTCAGGAAACCAAGGACACAAAATTAAATTCTAGAGACACATCATCAAAGAAGTACATATTGCCTCAACGACTTTTCTCAACCAGAAGGCATAAGAAACCACCACAGTGTACGTTGACAAAACCAAGCTCTGATGAAGCTCAGTCTATAGCTGCGAGTATTGTCATGGAAAATGAATAAAGTTCCTTCTCAATTTCATATTAATTTGTATTAGGTTATTAATATTATTTTTAAATAATGTGCTCTTATGCCTCCTAAATTATATCTAAATACCTGAAAACAAGTAACTGTCCGTGTTTATGAACTTAACAGCTGTGTGTTATGTGCAATACCGTAGACTGTCATCTGTCAAAATATAACCATGACACCCCAAATGGACATTTTTTAATGTTGTGTGTGATATCTCAACTGATGGGCACGGGACCATAAGACTGAACAGGATGCTGTAAATACCTGTATTACAAACATTTTCTAATCCTAAATCTGAATGAATATTGTTTATTTTTGACGATTCACCAAGTTAAGCCCCCTGTCGGGAACAGAACAATGTGTTGTCTGCTTGACTGCTGCAACTGCGCTACTGTTCTTGGCTACTGTTGAGCTCAGTTCACGCAGGCGCACTTGTTTTCCTAGTAGCACGGTCCTGTCTTTAGCCACGAGTATGTCACAGCTCCCGAAAAAGAATTCAACACCAGACTTCGACATATCATGATGACACTTCACGACAGATTACTACATGCACATAAAATATACAAACAGTCAAAATATACAGAGAGATAGTTTATTTAAATCTGCACCAGAATAAATAGATTAGGCTTAAAGTATTATCACAGCGCATACAGATAAGTAAGAATAAGGTATTGTCCAATTACGTAAGTACTTAGATTATTGAACAGTATAACATTATAATAAATATTTTGCACATAGTGGACCTTAAAATTCTCACCGGAACAGTTATTGTGAGTAGTATCTGCGCTATATAAATCAGATTATTATTATTGTAAGAAGTTAACATTTTATCAGATTATGGAGCGCGTAACTTAGCCTATATTAACTATGACGAATAAGTATAAAGCCTTGAAAGATAGAAAAAACTCTCCTTGAAAGACTAAAGTATAACAGACATTTACTATACACTTACATCATCTGTGTCGCTTTAAATAGTAACTTCAATTCAACGTAATTCTAGACTTTTATTTCACCACACATATTTTCCCCCACACTACATCCTTCAGCCACCTTTCATCTAGCCACGGAGACAAGAGACCCTCCACTCCACCAATTGACAACCTAGCCGGACCGTCAGTGCATGTCACTGTTGCAAAGCCTGTGATAGTGGGACATATGGGCATATAGATATCGAATACTAAAATACATTACTAAAATATTGCGACGTTCATTAAAACCTGTACATACACAAGATTATGGATTAGTTGAAAATTAAAAATTAATTAATTAAAAAAAAACAGTTCAGTAACATCAGCGACTTCTTCCCAATTATTCTTACATTAAATCAGAAGCTCAGTTTCTAGATCTTCTGCCATCACCATGAGAAGTAGATTACTAAAATTAATTACAATAATAATAAAATAATAATACGATATTTACGCATGTATAGACCTCTCACGAATATAAGCTGCACCTGAATTTTGAGACACTTGTGGGGATTTATTTTTCTGAATTCCATTAGTTCTGTGAAATGTGGCAGTGTTATACATTCCAATATTCATAAAAAAGAGCCATATTGAATTACTACATTCCTTAGAGTTCGAAGCTCGCTATTGTAGACTCAAAGTTCGTTCTGCGAAATATGACAATATTGTACGTTCCTTAGAGTTCAAAGCTGCCTAATTGTATCAGGTACTGTAGCTAGTAGCATTCATTGTATGCATGGCAGTTGACCATTGTGAATTGAGGAACATGGGTCGTGTCAGAGCAAGTTTCACTTCGAAATTTAAATTACAAGTAGTGTGTTACACTGAAGAAAATGGTAAATAGAGAAGGGAAAGAAAGTTTGATGTTGATGAAAAGAATGTGCAGCGTTGGATTTTAATTAAAGATGCATTTAAAACATCTCAGAATAGCCATTTCGTGGGAAAAAATAGGAATATCCAGAACTGAAAAATGATCTTATGGAGTACATATGTAACAGTCTTTAGCCGTCAATTTTATTGTAAATACAATTAATTATATATTTTTGTTTCTCGATTTCCAACCGGGGGGAACTGGATTTTCATACATGTTAGTACAACCTATCTACTGACACTTAAGATTTTAGACATAACCTAAACTAGTTCCAACTAAAGAATAAAGTAGATGTAAACAAAACCACGTGACATGATGGTTTCTGATTGGCAGTTGGACGCACAACCCTCCAGGCTCTTGTTTGTCTTCTTCCGAATATTAATGTAGTTTCTTAAAAACATAAAAAGGAAGTCATGTATTTTATGTACGACTAAATTAAGCACGTTCCTCAAGTTTGTAGCAACACTTTCTAGGTGATTTAAGCAATACCATTATTATTATTATTATTATTATTTGATATTATCAATTGAATGTAATGTGACATGCATGCCTGAATACAACAAAGGTATGAAAAAATAACACAGTCACTTGTCATGTATTCCTTGAAGACAGTTAACGTTTAATTCATACAGTGAAAACAAGCTTACCACAGTTATTATAAATAATAAAAGATAGTAATACAGTTCAATTGCTTAAGCTAATCAGGCCTCACCACCTCGTGTTGTTAAGCACAAGTGGGGAAAGCCGTTAAATAGTGGCAAAAAACTGTGATCTTGAATGTTTTTAATACATTTTGCAGTAAACATCCTACTCTTGGAATCGATGAAAATGTAAAATTAACGGCTGAGTTCACTGAGTTTCTTCCTCAAGTATATATGCGTTGCAAAAGGAAAAATCAACAACTGGTAAGGTTTTGACCCCTGGCAAAAAGAGGCCTCAAGCCAGAAGTGTTTTGGATAAGAATTGTGACAAATTTGTAAGATATGCAATCCGAAGTAAAGTACACAGTTTTTTCCTAAATAATGAACCTCCTACTTTAAACAAGGTTTTGACTGCGGTAAATAATGGCCCTGACCTTCTGAACTTAAAAAATCCTCACTTCACACCTTCCTTAAAGAGATAGGTTTCGACTACGTTAGTAAAAATCGCAAAAGTGTGATAGTGGACAGAGACAATATTATTCTATGATGTAGGCGATATTTGCGGAAAATCAGGGAATTAAGGCGATTGGGTCTTAAAATCTATTACCTTGACGAGACCTTGATAAATGCCCGACATACGACTTCTAAAGTGTGGAGTGACACTACCGTAAAACAAAAAAAACAAGCTTTCTTATCGGGGTTAAGTACTGGAGTAAAAAGTCCTACAGAAAAGGGAAAACGTTTAATTATACTTCACATTGGAAGTGAGGAAGGTTTCCTTGAAGGCGGTGATCTCGTGTTTGAATCTAAGAAAACAGTAGATTTTCATGAAGAGATGTCACGAGAGGTTTTTAAAGAGTAATTTCAAAAAATAACTCCAAAATTAGCACCAAACAGTGTTATAGTCATGGACAATGTGACCTACCACAGCGTAAGAGCAGAACACATTCCCAGTAAATCATGGAGAAAGGGGAACATCATTCCATGGCTGCGGGATAAAAACATAACTTTCGATGAGGGAATGGTGAAATTAGAACTTCTGGAACTTGTGAATTGTCATCGCAGTCAGTAAGAAAAATATGCGATTGACGATTTTGCTGACCAAACAGGACATACAATTGCCAGATTACCTCATTATCACTGCTATCTCAATACGATTGAGCTGGTGTGGAGCGAGGTTAAAGGATATGTGGCACATCACAACACCACATATAAGCTATCAGACATTCGACAACTTGTGAAGCAGCATTTGGTGAGGTCACAGAGGTCAAGTGGCATGCTTATATCCAGCATGTACTTAAGGAACAGGAGCACATGTGGGAATTAGAGGGCCTTGTTGATGTTGTAGTGGACAGTTTAACCAGAAATACTGAAGGGGACAGTTCGGATGAAACTGAAGATTTGGACATGCAGGGTACAGAAACGATGTCGAGTTCAGATTAATGTAAGTAGATTTTCATTATGACATTAAAATATTACAATGCATTAGCATTTTAAACGTAGGCATATGTAATATTTGTGAAATCCAGCTTTGTTTCTGTAGATGCTAGCTTACTTTGATCAATATTGAGTCCCTCTTGCATTGAAATTGTGTTGTCTGCAAAGTGTCAACGAACACATGATCGAGGAGTAATACATATCAGTGTGTTTGTTTACATCTACTTTATTCTTTAGTTGGAACTAGTTTAATAGCATGGCTAGACATAGTCATGTAATTTACAATAGATTATAGCAAAAATTTGTTGAAGTTGTAGGAAGATTTCTCACATAGATAATTTTTCAACTTCAGTTTAAACTACCTTATATTATGAATATTTAGAATTTCAAACAGTGGTTTATTAACAGTTAAAATACTAAAATGAATACTTACTGTATCTTTGTTACAAGAAAGGGAAGCAGCTAAGAATGATATATAGAACAAAAAACTGGACACTATTTCAAGCAGATTTTAAAATAATTATTTTGACAATATTGTTATATGTGATGTATTATGTGTTGATAAATTTCATGTTATTTATCTCCTACGAGGGATTTGTATGTTGTGTATAAAATATTACCACCTATTCCCTCGTATAAAATCTTTTTGTTAAAAAAATCAGCACATAGCTTTGTCAAAATTACAATTTATATTTGTCAATATTATAAAACATAGTTAAAATTTATGTCTGTCAGTTTTGTAAAATAATTTTTGTATATTGGACACTTGTCTTTCTAACCCTTCGGCTATTCAGTCGAAATATATTGTCCAATATACGAAAATTATTTTACAAAACTGACAGACATAAATTTTAACTATGTTTTATAATATTGACAAAAATAAATTGTAATTTTGACAAAGCTATGAGCTGATTTTTTAACAAAAAGATTTTATACGAGGGAATTGGTGGTAATATTTTATACATGTGATGTTTTTTTGTTAATACTTTAGGCCTATGGGAGTTATATTATTAATTCACTATCAGCTTGGATTCTTCCTCATAAAATTAAATACAATTAACCAAAACAAATAAAAAAACTTATTTATAGGCGTACGAGTTTATTAGCACAGAAGTGAGGCATAGGGATGAGACTAGAAGTTCATTGATTTAATATGTATCACAGTGTACCCTGCGCTATGAAAGACATGTATGTATTCTGTGATGAAAGAAAAGTAACTGCACGTGTCACAACATTTAACCAGCTTCGTCACTTTGTCACCGAAGTCAATCGGGTATCTCTGCTCCTAGTTGGAGACTGAAACCCTAGGACGGTTGCAGTGTGTAAAGACAAGTGCCATTTTTAGAAAGTATGGTGGATGTTGTGCTATAACTTTCAGAGGTAACAAACTTTCTAAATTTTGGTAAGCAAATGAAAATATTTTGGAATTTCTAAACAAGCTTGTAACTTTTTAACTTTTTAAAACTAGGTACCATAATTATTCTGGAATAGGTGAAAACATCTAAATTTTCAGTAATTTAGAGCAATAGAAAGCAAGGCATAAGGCATGATAGTTTGGTGTTATAGGGAAAATCGTTTGTTCACTATAACAATGCAGGAAGGATGGACCATTTTCAGGCAGGAAGGAAGGAAGGGATGCCATTTTGGTGAGAATCATTAGGATACATCCTGCAAATGTGAGCAAAATGTTTTAAGGTTTTTTTTTTATTATTCCATAGTGTGATGGGCTGATTTTGGAAAAAGAAGACCAAAAGGGTTAGAAAGACAGAAGTGGAAATTAAAGCTCCATTAGAAATAACTGATCGTGGAAGGTAAATCAAAGAAGTAGCATCTTCCCTTGGATTTTTTAAAATCTTCCCTGCAGAGATACTGGAAAAAAAGAAAGCATTTCACCACAGTAGAAACCTTCCAATTTGAAAGGAATTTTGTACCAAAACAAGCGTTAACCCAAGAGCATGAAATGATATTAGAAAATTGTTGAATAAAGTTATCTCAAATGTTCTACAACCGGACAAAGGAACACATCCGGAAAGTTGCATATCAGTATGCAGTAACTGCGAAGAGCAACAGCATTCCTGAGTCATGGCGCAAAGAACAATTAGCAGGAACAGAATGGCTAGTTGGTTATTTGTCAAGGCATAAGAACCTCTCATTAACAACACCAGAAAACACAAGTTTGGGTAGAGGAACATGAGTTTCAACCAAGAAAATTTGGACAGCTTTTATAATAACCTGAGAGAGGTCCACCGGCAGTTTGGTTTTCTTCCACAAGATGTATGGAATGTGGATGGAATCAGGATGACCACACAATGCATTCCCAGACAGAAGTAATTGCTCCCAAAGGTAAAAACAGGTGGGATACATAGCCTCCTATGAATGAAGAAAGCTTGTTAAAATTTGCTTTTTCTATTAATACATTGGGGAACTGCTACCTGCATTTGTTTTTCCACTAAAAACATTCAAAGAAGAAAAATTTGTTGGCTTGCCCATCCATCGGGTGGATGACAAATAAAAACTTTTTTAAAGTTTTGAAATATTTCATCAGCCATGTGAAATGCTCTAAGGAAAAGCCAGATTTGCTTCTGCTGGACAACCATGAAACCCATGTTAATGTCAATGTTATCAATGAGTCCACAGCCAATGAGTCCAATTTTGAGCTTTCCCCCACATTGTAGCAATTGTTTTCGTCTGTCTATGCCCCATTTAAAGCAAGCTATAATAGAACCTGCCAGGATTTCATGATTAGACCTGAAAATGCAGGGAAACCAATAAACATCTACCACATTCCACAGCTAGTTACGAAAGCTTACAACAAAGTCTTTACCAGACAAAATACAGCTTCCGGATTTGAGAAAACTGGTATATGGCCATTTACTAGCCAGTTATTCACTGATACTGATCTGAGACCAGCTACAGTGACAGATAGGCCTATAGAAGGAGAAGTGTCTGATCCTGCTCCAGCTATGAACAAGGAATCCACCAGTTCATCATCTCATAACCACCTTGCAAAACTCCCAACTCCCCCATGTCCACATCAACTCCCAGTGCATCAAATTCACAGCCAGTGAAATGCTGTTCACCTGAAGATGAGTGTCCTTATCCAAAAGCTGGCCCTCGGCAAAAAAGTAAGAGAGGAAGACAGCCAGGTAAAACTCGTATTTTAACAAGCACTTCTGTCAAAAGCGTAATCGAGATGGCTGCAGAAGAAAGGAAAAAGTAAACTAGCCAACAACAAGACCCATCAAAAGAAAATTAGTGAACTTAGAGAGAAGCAGTGAAGATGAAAATGGTAGGCCTATGTCTCTTCATGATACCAAATCTGATTTTGAATTGATCGAATTGGATGAAGATTTCGACCAAGTGCCTATTATGGAAGGATGCCACATTGTTGCAAAGGTCATTCAAGAAAAGCAACTGCTCGAAATGGCTTCAATGTCAATTTTTTAAGAAACATGGCTTAACTTTTCATTTCACACATACTAAACAAATTGCCTATGTGCCAGAAAAGACACTGTTGAACATTTACCAAAACATAAAATTGTTATGAGGGCTAGATTTAAAGACTTTGAAGTCGATCTATCTGATTTTAGCATTTTTGCTTGAGACATCTTCATCTATTATAAATCTTTTATTGTTCTACTCTATTTAAAGTATTGAATTAAAGCATTTTTAAACTTATGAAGAATTTCAATGTTACTTACATAAACATTAGGCTCAAAATGGTCTGTCTCTTTGAACAGTGTTCCATGCCACCTACCAGGTAGGAGAGAAGGGACAGTTGACTTTTTAAAAAAACGCTATTTATTTGCAAGTTAAGTAAGATTCCTAATCTTCAGTATATCTTTAAAACATGTATACTTCTCAGAAATGCAGTAGTAGTGATTGCTTTGTCTGTGGAATGTGGGATTTAGCAGGTAAGCCTCTATTGTTTGGCGAAAACACTGCACAATACAAAAGGGGTGGAGAGACAGATAGATGGTTTTCATAGAATTTGTCAAGGGTTTGTGGCCTTCAGAATTCATTTATGTGTCAGAAATTCTCAGTCTGATTTAAACATGCCTAAAATAAAGAGTACAATTAGTGAGAAATTGCGGTGTTAAGTTAGAGAATTTGGACAGAAAGTATTTAGTACAGACGGTGTTATTTTATTTTGCAAATTATGTGAGGTGAAAGTTTGGGCTGAGAAGCGTTTCACTGTGCAGTAGCATTGTAATACTGCAAAACACAAAGATGTTTAAATAGCCAGTCTGCATCAGAGACTAGACAAGTCCTATTATTTGAGAACTCTGCTGGTATTTCAATTTCCCAGAACAAATCAGAATTTTCGAAAGATCTCTGTAATATGATGGTTTCCTGCAACATTCCATTGAAAAAACTCAACCATGAAAGCTTCATACGGTTTCTGAAGAAATATACAAGTCATCCTGTTCCCGATGAATCAACGCTGAGAAAGAACTACCTGGAAGGATGTTATGAAGAGGTATTGGACAAAATAAGAGAGTGTCGGAGACAAAATATGGGTGTCGATCGATGTTGATGGAAGGTACTTATGCTCTATGCAAGTAAACTAAATGTTTTATTTCCCCCCCCCCCCAGTAGAGAGAGAAGAACAGTAGAAGAGAACAGTACAGTACAGGTCTTTTGTGTTACCATTTAAAGACAGATTTTAAATAATTAACACTACATTTTAATAAAATGTATTGTAATGAAACTTAAAAAATATATACACAATGTGTAAGTGGTAAAGTCATATTTTAAATTTTATTGGTCATATTTTAATGTTTTTTAGGTCATAAATGCATGCATATGTCATATTGTTTAAGACATAGAAATCTGCCCCTAGTGATGAGGAATCAAAAAATAAACAACTGACTCTTCCTGTTAATCCTGCAACAGGCGTCCCTCTATAGCGGTGTGTCCACGTGGACAATTAAAAGCATCAGAAAACAATCAAAAGACAGAGATGAGACAGGCTCCCAGTCACCTCTCCACACTCCGGGGAAACACCGACCCAGGCCAGAAGAGAATGTCAATACATTGGGTGACTTCGACTTGTGCATCATTAGGCGAACTGCACAAAAGTTCTACACCACCAAAAAAAATTGTACTGCCTTTAATCCGGGAAAAAATTGACTTTTCATGGGGTACAGAAACTCTCAGGAAAACTTTACATAAGATAGGGTTTAAATGGAAGAAGTGCTGCAGTAAACTAAATATTCTGATAGGCCAGATATCTTACATTGGCGAGTAAAATACTTGACTACAATAAGGCAGCTTCGCAATGAAGAGAGAAAGATATTATACTTAAATGAAAGCTGGGAGGACAGCAACCTCACTTTCAAAAGTAGTGAAGAAGTAGCGGGTATTTGTGCTGATGGAAACGCAGCTTAAAGCAGATTTTATGGCATGGATAACTGGTAATAGTAAATACACTTTACATTAATCATAATGTCATCATCATCATCATCATCATCATTAACAAACATGGTTTAGGCCATGTGGCCTGCTCCGTCTCAATAGTAAGAGTATTTATTAGTATTGAGTTAAAACTGTTCTCTCCAATGTCTTATGGGACTTCCAACATCTTGTCTTCCTCTTCATTTATAGTTGTATAATATTTTTGGGATTCTATCTTTTGTCATTCCTTTTATGTGATAATACCACCTGTTTACATAATCCTGTGTTGTTTCTCAGATGTTGCTTATTCCTAGTTTTTCCCTAATTTCAGTGTTTTGTTTATGGTCCATTAAGGTATATCCTGCCAACGGTCTCAGAAATTTCATTTCCGCTGCTTCCATTCTCCTTTTTTGCTGTTTATTTAAACTCCAAATTTTGGATTAATCATAATGTAATAATAATGATTACAAAGCAGATTTTATGGCATGGATAATTTGCGATAGTAAATACATGTTATATTAATCATAATGTAATAATAATAATGTAATAATATAACATATTATATAATATTCTGTGAGAATGGTTGGTGAAGATCCCAGGACGTGGATAAGAATGTTAAGTACTGCATACTGCATCTGTGGGAAAATTTAGCTTGAAATTCATGGGAGAGTAAGTTAATTAAGTAAAAATATGTACTAACAGCAAAGTATCATTTTCATTCCATGAAGGATAGTTAAGACTGCGTTTTTAACCAATCAGGGACCAATTAAAGGGAGTTGCCTTACAAGAAAATTGAGTAGATCTGAATTTTTCGGAAAAGCACAAGTCAGTCTCTTTTGACGGCCCGGGGATACTTGATTTTGGGACAATTAGCCTACCTGTGTCTTTCATTCAACACCCTGAAAAAGAGGATCAAGCTCATCACTGCAAGAAGCTGTGGTAATAGGGAAAATACAGCAAGATACCCAGGTACGTAAAATACCTGAGTAGGCTGGAACGGCGCACCAACTAAACCCAAATCCACACACACCATTTTAAAACCCCTACACGTGGGCTTAAAACAACACGGGCCTCAAAAGAAGATCGTTCAATGGAAGATCAACTGATGATGACAATAAAGTGGACGAAGAATGATGAATATGACGCAGAGAAACAACACCCAGTAGACAGCGAAGAATAGGGAGGACTAATGGAGATCTTTTCAGCAACACATTCAAGAGGAAATCGCTGCTAGAGTAAACACAGAACAACTCTGAACCTGAGGCGGAGCAGGCAGTCACGTGACGAGTGACAAGCGAATGAGGTTGCTTCGGTGTTGTACAGTTAACAGAACATGCTGCCTCGCTAAAGATACGTACTTCACTTATTTCTTTACGCGCTCAAAATCTATTACGTATAGGTATTTCCTGATATCACCATTAGAAAGCTGTATTTTTTTGGAAGCCGACTGTCCAAACATCATGTCTGTAGGACACTCCATTCGGAAGATAACTCTTATCCTGCAAATATTAATACAAACATCAAAGAGATCCTTTCTTATTTCTACCCTAAAATAATAACACCATTGATGGATTACATTACAGTTTCTGTCTATCTGTTAACATAAACAACAAGACCCCTCTCACTTCCACAACAAGATACTTCCACCCAGCCATAGATAAAACACAGACGCAGTTTCAGTTTATATGTGTTAGCAATCAAGAGCGTTTCGTGTGTGTTCTATTGTGAGAATTCATTGTCCGTATACCTACAAAGTTTTGCGTAAGCAGGCGAGAGCTATGGTTTTCAGTGCTAATAGTTTTTTTTAAGACTATTTCGGACAACAAAGTGCATAATAATACGAATTTTGCCAGGTATAAGGAATTGACTGCTAAAAAAACTAATCTCCGTGGAGCTACATCCCTGAAGGAACTTGGCCTCCCACCCGACTGCTGCATCATCTACCACAGGTAGATGGCAGGATTGGGGGCATGTGGTCAGCATGCCAACACCCACGGCCGTTAATGGTGGTTTTCATGACTGGAATTAACTGCTAAAGCTTGCCAAATTAGTGAACAATATGTGACTAATATTATTAAGGAGGGAAAACAATCAACTGAAGTAGGGGGTGGGCTCAGTTTTAGATCTCCTGGAAACCATCGCACAGTTAAAAAGCGCAAAGCAAATCTTGACGGTTTTCAGAAGTGTATTTTATGCCGAACAATATTTGAATTGTACGATAAGGGGGAATAACCCACAGCTAAGAAATTAGTTGCTTTAATGCGAGAGAAAATAAAATATAAAGGTTCTGTGTCCTCCATGTATACGATTTTGAAATCCCTAGGATTTAAATACAGGAGAACCAATGATGGCCGGAAATTTTTATTGGAAAGGGGTGACAATGTTGCAGCCAGACAAAAATTTCTGCGTACAATTCACAATCTTAGAGGGATGGGAGATACGAGGCCCATATTTTATCTTGATGAAACATGGGTCAACCAGAATCACTCCAGGAGGGACATATGGCAAGATTCGACTGGAAGAAGCGGTCTTAAGGTACAATAGGAAAAGGTAGCAGGCTTATAATATGCCATGCAGGCTCAGCTAAAACAGGGTTTATACCAGAAAGTAAATGGGTATTTCGCTCCAGTCCTAAAAGTAAAAACATTGATTATCATACAGAAATGACTTCAGACAGGTTCAAAGAATGGTTCACGAACATATTTCTAAATTATCTGGAAGAGAGTTCGATAATAATTATGGATAACGCCAGCTATCATTCTAGGCTATTAAATAAGTTACCCACAACAAATTCACGTAAGAGAGAGATTCGGGAATGGCTTCAAGAACACAACATAACATACAGTCCCACAGAAACTATATCAGAATTGCTAGCCCGTGTTGCTCCTTATAAAACACACGAAAAAAATATGAACTGGATCAGATAGCGTTAGAAATGGGCCACGAAGTTATTCTCTTGCCTGCTCATCCCTGCCAGTATAACCCTATAGAGATGATTTGGGCAAAAGTTAAAGGCGAAGTGGCAAAGCTAAACAACACATGATGTAGAAAAAACAACAACCGAAGCACTCGATAGGGTTACGAGAGAGGACTAGGAATCACGTGTTGCTCATGTGGAAAAATTGCAAGAGAATGATTTTCAGAAAGAAGTTGCTAGGGATGACATTGTTGAAAGTATAATTATAAATCTTAGGGATAGTGAAACCTATAGTGACATGAGTGGTGTCACGAAACTCACGAAAAAAATATGAACTGGATCAGATAGCGTTAGAAATGGGCCACGAAGTTATTCTCTTGCCTGCTCTTCACTGCCAGTATAACCCTATAGAGATGATTTGGGCAAAAGTTAAAGGCGAAGTGGCAAAGCTAAACAACACATGATGTAGAAAAAATAACAACCGAAGCACTCGATAGGGTTACGAGAGAGGACTAGGAATCACGTGTTGCTCATGTGGAAAAATTGCAAGAGAATGATTTTCAGAAAGAAGTTGCTAGGGATGACATTGTTGAAAGTATAATTATAAATCTTAGGGATAGTGAAACCTATAGTGACACGAGTGGTGAAGGAAGTGAAGAGGACAAAGACGAAGTTTTATCTGTCCCTTTGTAGAGGCTTCCGTGTAGGCCTATTTCTACAGCTCAATAAGGTAAGCCTTTCTTCACTTTCTTTTAAGATAATTCATGTTGTATCTTACGTGTAATAGGTTTCAAAATTTCAAACTACTTTTGTTCGCGATTTTTAAAAAATGAAATACATTAAAATAGTGTGTGAATGTTTGATGCAGAACAGCAGTGAGTAAGCACGCGTGTTCTCTCTCTCTCTCTCTCTCTCTCTCTCTCTCTCTCTCTCTCTGTTAGACAGAGAATGTTGCCGCGAGTCGTGAACTTGTCAACACTGCAGGTTGCGTAACATTCCATTGGCTTATCGTATGTTCAGAGATGATTTGTGTTTACTATAGACAAGAGGACAACAGGAGACCTTATTATCAAAAATCACAGATAAGACCATAAACTGTTTGAACAATTAAAAATAAGTAGGAAAGAAAATAAACACAAATTTCTAAATTTGTTTTGAAATTATAGAAACTTAGATAATAAAATTTTCAAATTTTACAGATAAAATAATTTCCATTTGGTAGAAGTGAATAATAACATTTTTGAATAAGTTACTTTAAAAGTAAAACAACAGAAATTAAAGAAGATCTTTAAAATTCTGTAAGTGACTGTTGCATGACTGCACTAATCTAGCACTAATGAAGGTAAATGTATAGCATAAATTTTATTGTGTCATTGTGTAAACATTGCTTAGCATAAGAGGGTTAACAGTTGTTACATGAAATTACGTAGTGGTCAGAAAGTCAAGAAAATGGAATGCGTAGGATCAGAATACGGGGAAGGGCAGGGATTCTTCACACAAAGTAAGATGCCCAAATCCCAATCAGAAAATGCACATGAAGAAATGTTAGGAAATGTGTTCTCAGGTGACAGACCAAATAACACAAATGATGACATCACAAAGATGAGTGATACAGATGTCTGTATCGTGGCAAATAAAAACAGTAATAAAGAAAATGAATGTATTCCAATAGCCAAGGTTAGCACCAGTTTTAGTGGATCAAGGGAAATGAAAATGTTGTTAGCTGAGCTGTTAGGCGAAATAAAGTGTTAAAAGAGAAGTTAGTAAAGAATTATTAAAGGAAGGGTTGGCAGCCACTAACAAACAGCAGGCAGAAACAACTAAAGAATTGAAAGAGCAGGTAAAGTCGCTAAATGAAAGTCTGGATACAAGAATAGGGTGGAAGACTGGGTTCATGAGACTGAAATCAGGGTAAAGAGGGTTGAGAGCAAAGTAGGGCATTGTATGACCGAGTTGAGATCGGAGTTAGGTGAAATAAACACAGTAATTGTCGAACTTACTAAGAAAATAGCTAGTTCAGAAAATGCAAGTAAGGTGTTAGAAGAGAAACTTATGGATAAAGTTCATGCGTTAGAGAGCAAGTTAAACAAGAATGTTGACGAAATGTCGAAAGAGGTGAGATGTTTGAGAAATGAAACAGAAGGGTTAAGGACAAGAGAGGCTGGGAGCGATAGGACTGATGTCCTGCAGAGAGCAGAAAATGTAGGTGATAACCAAGAGATTAACGTTACGCAAGGTTTAGAGAATATCACGGTTAACAGAAATAGTGTTTCAATGGGACGTTCAACGTCGGACATCACTCCTAGCATCATAGGCCTAGCGCATTGAGCTCCTAACGTCACTGTAACTCAGTAGGTATTAGCCAAATTTTAGGTACTGACCTGACAATTCCGACCTTCAACGAGAATATTTCCTCAAGCCCTCAGAAATTTCTTAAGAGTCTTGATGAGTACCTATGGTTACACATAGTACCCGACAATTTAAAAATGATAGTGGCACGTGCGCTTAAATGGAAGGCACGTGACTGGTTAGACTTAACGACTGATCCCAGCTGTTCATATGAACAATTCAAGCAGTCTTTTCTGAATCGATATTGGAGTGAAGAGAGAAGAACCCAAGCACGCATTTAGCTTTATAACAGAAGATATACCCCCAAGAATGGAGGTACCTTGGTGAATTATTTCATGGACGTCATCGGCGAGGCCAGGTTACTCGATCCACCATTACAAGAGCATATTATCATTAAGCTCGTATTAAGACATTTACCACCCAGTATTCAAAATGTTTTGGTTATATCAAACCCCAGCACTCACGGAAGGGTTATCAAACTCCTACGAGTTTTGAGGGATGCGCAAATAGAGAAAATGATGAGAATAAGTATGACAGGCCAAGAAGCAATGCTCAGATGACAATGCCTCAAAATGAGGGATTTAATAGTAACAACCCAAATGATTATCGACCACTGAGAGGTGTAGAAGGGGTCAAGGGTACGAACTCCGGTCCTTACAGGTGCAATGGTGGAGGCAGAAACAGGAACTTTTCAAATAGGCCACATGCCAGGGAAAATCAAATTAACAATATAACATTTGCAAGAGGAATGCCGCGAAGAGGGCGTGGTCGTCAAGAGGATGAGAGTCGTAGTAGAGTAAGAGAAATGACAGCTGATCAGAGGGGTGAATGGACTGGGGGAAGGAGAAACATTTGGCAAGATAGTGATGAAAGCGACTTGCCAGTAAACAGTGACACGGGACAAGCAGAACGACCTTTAAATCCACAGGCATTGGAGTTTAAGAGGGATGACACTTCTGACACACAGGGAGATTATGTGCAGAGCTATGAGAGTGTAAATAACCAAGAAGGATATTAAAGATCATTAGAAAAGTAAGATAAGATTCCAGAAGGACTCGTAAATGCAACAGGCTCAAGGAAAAAGTGACAAGTTTCTACAAACAAGCAAATGAGAGGTCTATTGTTGACGAATAAAGTAATAATAATAAAATTGCAAAAGTCGGATAAGATGCTGAATTCCCAGCGATGAAGGTTACAGAAAAATAAAGAGAATGGAGATCAATATCCTAGTGCTTTTAACATAACATAATGTATGTAGAGGCAGGGGAAGTAAGATTGAGTTTAAAAAGTTTTCAGATCTATTATTTACATTATGGGGTGGCATTTAAAAAAAAAATGTTAACGTACTGCAGAGAAACAAAGTAAAATAAAATAACGAGAGGCGAGCGGACAGTAGCTTCCTAAGCTCTTATAATTAATAAACCTTATTCACACTAAGGAGATGGTAGAATGTGACTGATACACACTATCAAGTTATTTTTAGACTCCATGATGTCAATTTGTATTTTAAAAAAATGAAAGGAAATCTGTGTGTAAGTTTGCAGAAGATGGAAGCAACTAGGACTATGATAATATGAGAGAGGTGTTTATAGGGAGGCCCTATCACTGAGAGGAATAGAAATAATAAAAATGTGTTGTAAATGTAGTGCAGTATGGGAAAAGACCCTCTGCATGATTAATTGTTTTGAGGCTATGGAGCCCAGTATGAGGTATGAAGGAGCAATCACGTCAGTAAGGACGGTTGCGAAATGTTAAGAGGAAAATATGAATTTTACGGAAGCGATGCACTCCGGTAATTGTAGTACATGTGACTCAAAGGTAATACACAGATAAGAAGATATAGGAGGAAGGTTAAAACTGAGTTAAATAATAATGATAATATTAGTGAGTAAGAGGGAGATCAGTGAATTTTTAGATCGATAAGGAGGGAAGGGAGATCGTCGTAAAAGCCGCTCGAGATCGAAAGTAAAATCTCAGAGGAAACGAGAAGTTAAAAAAATAAATAAATAAAGAAAACTGTTAGTGTTGTGAAAGTATGAACATTTATTAAAAATACAACTGAGAACTGGAAGAGTAGAATGGGACTCTAAATCGTGACTAACCCTTCCCGGGCAAAACTGAATATGTTCAATCTTGCTTCCCATTGCACCGGACGAAAATGAATATATTCAGTGGGAAGATGAGACCTATTCTAGCTTCTTGTAGTACCAATATTTCGACAGCATTTCGGTAATGCTAGTTGAGGTTCCTGTAGCCCCCAGACCGTGATTTACCCATGTCACCACATTTATTTATCAGTTCCAGCAGGTTGAATGAACCTTTGCGCGTGCATAGTTTTCTTGTGTGTTTATTTTCGGAGTTTCTTGTTGATTTCATACAAATGGATAGAAAACGAATATTGAGTAGATAGTGCAGATGTTGGAGGAATCAGATAAAGAATTGAGCAATATGCACTCTTCTTCGAGTGACGATGCTTTTTCAGATACCAAAGCATCTGAGGGTGAGAGTGACACAAGTACTGCAACAGTTTACAATAAAGAAGAAAGAAGATATTCAACTACACTAGATACAACAATACGAAACATCACCAGAAAGAAGAAAGAAAAAAGAATAAGAATAGAAGAAAACTCAACAAATGGACATTTTTAATATTATACTAAATCTGTAAGTACATTGATTTTACAAGTGCATACAAATACACTGAATATACAAGTGCATACGAACACTGAAGAAAAACTTTTTAACGCCAAGTTGTACGAATATTGATTAACATAACTGTTTTGACACAGTACATAAATACACAAAGAATACAGTAATCCTCTAATTAGCATTTACTTACATGGACGTTACTTATAGTAAGTTAGATAAGTTATGACTAACATGGTTTCACTTTAAATTTATTTATCCTATCAAAACAAACCCATGTGCTTTCGATGTTTTTCTAATATTGTAATATACAAAGCACTGCCTTCTAAACTGTATTAATCGTGTATACACTGCCTGTCCTATACGGCTAATTTTGCGTACTCGGCGACATTACAGATGGCAGCACCTTTCACACCCAGACTGCTTCTTGTTTTTTGCTACGACATTGTTGAATATGTAGTGCTGTCACCGCCGTCTCATAATCACTGCCTTCTAAACTGTATTACTCCTCGAGACGGCGGTGCTCATAATATAGTCTATCAATGCGTCTAATTAATTTACATTTATTTTAATTATTGCTCCAAAATTCCATTTCAAGGTAAGTGTCATATACTGGAATAATATTACGTTCTAAACAAATAACACAAGTATCTGTATCTGATTAATGCTTATTTTGATTAGTGATTGCTGCAATCTGGGTGTGAACTGTGTTGCCTCTACTGGATAAATTAGGCAATTTAACAATACTCTGAACTCCATGTTAAAATAAAGCATAGGACAGGCAGTGTAATTCTCGAGACGGCGGTGATACAAAGATAAATTTTAACGCAAGTTGTATAATATCAACGGACAATATTACTCCATGTAATTTTTAAGTTTTATCTTATATCTAATAAGCCTATATACATATATTTGGCAGATCTTATGTGATGTTTATATATCATAATGTAACATCAATTACAACAATAACTTTTTGAACATACAATACAAATAAACATTATAAACCTTTATGAATGTTCTTGGCATTTCCTACGTTCTATCCTAACTTACAATTAATGAGGGTATAAGGTGGATTGAAATATTTTGTTAACAAATATATTCCCTCATTGGAAAAATGAAGTTCATCAATTTGGTCTGAAGGTATTTGCCCTTTCAGATTCCAGTAATGGGTATTTATACAACTTTGAACCGTACATGGGGAAATAGGATAGTGCAGACTCAGACCTCCTAAAAACCATACAGGTTGTGAGGGATTTATGTTCGGCATTGATAAAAGACCCTAACAATCCTCCTCCTGGTCACCACATATACACTGATAGGTACTACACCTCGCCACAACTTTCTGACACCTTTTTGGGCATAAAGATGATGACTACAGGTACTGTAATGGTGAATAGGAAGGGAATGCCTGAGCAGTTAAAAGGAAGGAAAAGGAAAAGGGGGAAAAAAAATGAAAAACTGCTCTTGCATGGAAGGACAAAAGGGTGGTCACCATGCTAAGTGCATGCCATCAAGGAGACGAAACAAAAGTTACAGATGTCCCTTCAAAGTTTCCCAATCAGCCACCTACACCAAAACCTGATGTTATTCTTGATTACACTAAGAATATGGGTGGAGTAGATAGGACAGACCACTATATCGCTTCATACCAGTTTCTGAGGAGGACAGTGAAATGGTACTGCAAAATGTTCTTCTGGCTATTGGAGGTGGCAACTGTAAATTCCTATCTACTCTACTCCATGGTACAGAGAAATGAAACTCCCATGAGTCACAAGAAAATATTGGAAAAGTCTAGTGATTGCTCTGGTGGAAGACAGGATGCAAACCCGTACCATCAAACCTGGTAGGGCAGTAACAGGAAGCTCTAAAGAAGAAATTCTTTCAGGAGTGCCTCACTTCATGGGGAAAAGAGAAAAAATGCCAGTGCCTGTGTTGTGTGCAAAGCCAAATCGAAAACAAAATACACCATATATTTTTGCGAAACCTGTGTCATAAAGCCCTTTCGGCATCCTGATACATGATTCAAGCTGTACCATACACAAGAGAAGTTCTCAACGTAATCAGTGCATTTGTGTATATCTATATATAAGAGGCAGGATTCATTTTATAATTTTTTTTCAATTATTTATTTGTAATTATTTACAAGAGTAAGTCAAAAATTACTTACACTTTTCGTTCTACAACTTTATTAAACAAAGATAGGGTGCAGCCACATGTGCATGCGTTAAGTTGGTGCATCTGTGTGCAGGTGTGCAGAAGTTAATCACGATCACGTCAGTTGTCTTCTAGTTACAACAGCGTAAGCATGTTCAGTGCATGCCTGACACATGAGACTCTTCTATCCTGAGAAATCTACGATAGCAGAACATGCTATCAACTCTGCCCCAGGTCACAAAATCGAATTTTCCAATACCATGATTCTAGCCAAGACATTTTGTTATTGGGACAGACTAATAAAAGAGGCTATCGAAATTAAGTTGGAACCAGACAACCTGAACACAGACGTGGGAATTAACGTCAGCCCTATTTGGAATCAATGTTCATCGAGGTGATGTACAGCAGGGAGAGGCTAGCCCATAAAAGGATTGATGGAGGGGCTACCAACACTTGATAGGTCGGATCTGCGCAATCTGAACTTGTATATATTCTACACCTGGACGACGACTCGGCACTTCAATGCCCTTGAAAATGGAGGCAGTTTGTGCCTTTGAAACGGGAGAAATTCACTTCCACACCTGGCTGACTAACCAAGAAACTTTCAGTCTGATGCTCTGTGTTTTTATGACGAAATTTTGAAATGACCTACTCATGACACTGTTACAGACAGCAATGTGCAGTGAATGTAACATACTGTATTTAATTTTCTTTTCAATTTGTCTTACTACGCTGTTTTTTATTCATTGCTACAAAAGTAGTATTACTGTTTCTCTAGGTATGTTTATTAAATACCAGGCCTAATAAATGATTTATAACCAAGTTCGGAGGAAAAAGGGGTTTTATTAATTTTATAAAATATTAATTTATTAACAACTAATCAAGTTTAAATATTTTCCAATCATATACTATATAGTATCTGTAAGTACTCTATGGATAATAATGTGTCTCAAATTTGTACAACAATCTTATTTAAATTTATAATGTTTTTACTTTATCCTGAAAAGTTGTAGAAACTGATAAAACCCCTTTTAGCTCTGGATGATTCAATTATAAGGCAGATTTTATGGCATGGATAATTGGTGATAGTCAATACATTTTACATTAATCATAATGTAATAATATAACATATTATATATGATTCTGTGAGAATGGTTGGTGAAGATCCCAGGATGTGGATAAGAATGTTAAGTACTGCAATACCCCACCATCTGGAATCTGTGGGAATATTTAGCTTGAAATTCATGGGAGCGTAAGTTAATTAAGTAAAAATATATACTAACAGCAAAGTATCATTTTGATTGGGTGAAGGATAGTTAAGACTGCATTTTTAACCAATCAGGGAACGTGTAAAAGGGAGTTGCCTTACAAGAAAATTGAGTAGATCTGAATTTTTCGGAAAAGCACAAGTCAGTCTCTTTTGACGGCCTGGGGATGTCATTCAAGTTATAATTTTCTCTATCGCAGGCAGGGACAAAATAGTCTTTGTGTATAGTAAGTAAGAAGAAACAAAAAGTATTAACTAAGTGTAAAGTTTGATGTGTTGTACTCAGTGTTATGTGTTCTCTAGTGTATTGTTTGTGAAGGAGAAGGATTTGTTAATAAACCCCAGTGAATGTAAAGAAAAGAAAGAAAGAAAGAAAGAAAAAACTGTGCACATACTTGATTTTGGGACAATTAGCCTACCTGTATCTTTGATTCGTCGCCCTGAAAAAGAGGACCAAGCTCATCACTGCAAGAAATCGAGGTAATAGGGGAAATACAGCAAGATACCCAGGTGCTTAAAATACCTGAGTGGGATGGAACAGCGCACCAACTAAACCAAAACCCACACACACCATTTTAAAACCCCTACAAGCTAATAGAGTAATAATTATCCACGTAGGATCACGAACTGGATTTCTAAATGGTGCTGACTTGGTCTACAAAGCAACCTTTACCAGGGATTACCATTGACAGACGAATGGTCAGAATTTCGAAAAATGGCCAGGGAGAAATTATTAATCAATCTTCCTCCAAATTCTGTGGTGGTATTGGACAATGCCCCATACCATAATATGGAAGAGAATAAGGCCCCATCACAATATGCCTGAAATAGTCTCTTGGTTGCAGCGACAGTGTGACATGACTATGAGGAAAGAGCAATTGTATGAATTGATACTTTTAAAAAAGCCGAGGAAGAAGATCTTTAAAATAGATCAAGCTATGAAATAACATGGACACTCTGTAGTAAGATTACCTCCATATGTGTGCGATCTTAATTCCATTGACATTAATGATTTGACAGCGGCTGCACACAATGAGGACCTTATGGATCACATTCTGTTCAGTGATGAGGCCACGTCCCACATCTGCAGCAAAGTTAACAAACATAACAGCCATATATCGGATAACGAACCATCTCACACTATACCATAGAATGTCAAAGAAACACACCAAAAGTGAATGTGTGGCTTGGATTCACAAAGATCACACTGTATGGACCCTTCATGTTCGCAGAAGAGACAATTAATGCCAACAATTACCTTGAAATGCTCGAGTTATTCCTCGAACCACAGCTACACCAGGATGGCATTGCTGACTTTGTTGTGTTCCAACAGGATGGAGCACCCCCTCATTTCGCGCTAAATGTACGGGCCTACCTCAATCGTACATTCCCGAACAGATGGATATGCAGAGGTTCAGCAAGACTGTGGCCATCGCGTGCCCCTGATTTGACGCCCCTGGACTTCTTTGCTTGGGGGTTTATAAAGGGAAGGGTGTACAAAACAAAGGTATGGGATCTCCAGGATCTAAAGACTCAAATCCGCATTGCAGTGGCGGCTATTTCACCAGCTATACTTCGAAACGTCTTTCTGGCTACTCTTGAACAACAGGAACACGAGAAAACGAGAGATATTGCTGCCTGGGACAGGTCGATAAATCTACAGTAGCGGAACATGCACATTCAGGTAACGAACACGACATCTGCTTCAACAAAACTAAAATCTTGGCAACTACAAAAACCTATCATGCACGATTACAACGTGAGGCCATAGAAATCTATAAACATAAAAACAACTTCAATAGAAAGGAAGAGGGCTTAAAATTAAACAAGATATGGTATCCGGCATTACAAAACAGTATCAATGCCATTCAACAGTCTAGCAGCAAATCAGAAGATTCTGGTACAATAAAAAGAGGGAGACAACCAGAAACGGCTGATACAACGACCGGCCAATCAGCTGCAAGCAACGGTGCGAGTATGTGCAGCCAACCGCCTATAAATACATGTCGAAATCCAGCTGCTGTATCAGTCGACAGTAAGACCTCGCCGCAGACCTCACCGCTGAAGATGCCTGCTGCAGTTGCAGGCGAAACATCCGGAAACTCATCCGACGGACCATGGCTACAGAGCCCGGAAAGTTTTAACCATGTGGACACCGGCCGTGAAAGCCTACATCATGTTATAATGGGAACAATGCTTGGAAATGGACGGAGGCCATGTTGATATGCGATGAACATGTGTACATAACTTGACAATAAATATACATCAAAATCATCAACCTGAGTCCATTATTTCTTGGAAATGGATCGAGACTTTATGACCACCCTGTATATAATATCATTCTCAATGGAAAATGAAATTCATTAATACTGGTAGCCTTTTGTCTAATCGTGGGAAGCATAACAAACGGAATGTGACTGCAGAAAATGTGGAAAGGATTCGTACATCCTGCGTAAGAAGTTAAAAGAAGTCAATTTGACATGCTACTGCAGAACTCGACATTCCAAGATTCATTATGTAGTCCACAGTCCTACAAGATTCAGTTGCGTCATCAAATTTATCTCACAGACAAATGTGAACAGCATAATTTTGCTGCAGACGTTCTGAATAAAATTGAAAAGGACAATGCTTTCCTGGAAAAAGTGTACTTCTCTGATGAAGCAACTTTTCATGTGTGTGGAAAAGTTAACAGATATAATTGTCATATCTGGGGCAGTGAAAATCCACGTGAGGTTTGTGAGGTGGAAAGAGACTCACCAAAATTAAATGTAAGGTGTACACTAATGAAAAAGAGGGTAATAAAGTCGTTTTTCTTCACTGAATAAACAGTGAGAGGAACAAATTACTTGGATATTTTGCAAAATTATGCTGTGCCTCAATTACCTCTTGAAAACATTTTCCAACGGGGCCCAACCTCATTTTGCGATTCAGGTGTGAGGATTTTTGGATGAGTTTCCTGGTCGATGGATTGGAAGAAAGGCTGAACCACTCAGTTGGCCTCCATGCTCCCAGGATATGACCCCACTGGATTTTTTCCTATGGGATTTTGTGCAGGACCAAGTGTACAGCACTCCTGTGGGGAACTTACACCATTTGCGAAGAAAAACTTATCAAGCCTAAGACAGTCTTGCTTTACGTCGCGTACCTGATAGTTTCTTCTTAGTAATGTTGCTCCAGTTGGTATTCCTGATTTGCTCATGTCACTTGAGATCGGGCGTCAAAGGAATGAACTTTGGAATTGAACTGCTAAATGAAACATATTTTAATTTATGAAATTTGTGTCCTAGTTTATCCCAGATATACCCATCATCCTTTTAAAAGGACAGAGTAAAGTCTTTTAAATTTTAGGGTCCATTATTGGCAGGAATGTGATTTTTTGTTTGATAACAATGCACAGTTGGAGAGAACAGTTGGGAGAATTCATATGTGTATTGTCATTCAACTGAAAATGTTCACAGAGTGAGGTAGAGAATGTGGATGTTGGATACATATATATTTCAAGATGGAAAAATAAAAGGTAAATAAAATCCTAAGTTATGCATGTATTTTGTTAAAATTTTCAGTGTACATTAGAAATGCATATAAATTCCTGCTGAGTCCATGGTTCTAAATGAATGTGTGTCATTTCTCATTTATAGTCACAGAAAGTTAAGCGTTCTTTTAAAAGGACAATGGGCTTATAAGGGTACATTTTTAGTCTCTCTTTTTTTCAGATTTTTTACTCTAGTTGAAGCTCTACATATTACTGAAAATGATGATGAAAGTGATTTTGAAAGCAGTAAAATAACTTTGGCCTTGTTTCCAACTGAAAATGCTTGTGAGGACATTACTGACCAGGATTCTGGTGAGGAAGATCAGTGCAATATCAATAATCTTCCAGGATCACAGGTGAACACCGAATTAGAAGAAAATAGTGATTGTATTTGTATGTTTGGAACAGTGGTGACTTAGACAGGGAGCCACAGTTCAGCAATGTGTTAAATCAAATGTCTCCAGTTGAAGTGTTCCTGAGTCTCTTTGGTGATGAAGTAATTGAGATATTTGAGAATCATTCCAATCATTATGCAGCTCGAAAAAATAAACTTGGTGACATATCAGAATCAGAAATGAGGTGTTTCATCGCCATTCTCATGCTCAGTGGCTATGTACCATTACTGAGATGACGTATGTACTGGGAGAATAGTTCTGATATGTAAAATGAACTGGTTGCCAGTGCATTATCCAGGAACAGGTTCGAATTTATATTTTCAAATCTGCAGTGTTTTGATAATGATATTCTTGACACTTCAGATCGATTTGCTAAAGTCATGCCTTTATTCAACTTACTCAATGAGAAATTCCAGAATTTTGCACCCCATGCTGAAAACCATAGCGTAGATGATGCCATGGTGCCTTATTTTGGCAAACATGGGTGTAAGCAATTCATCCAAGGCAAACCTATAAGATATGGATATAAGGTAAAGGCACTGGTAGTAGACACGTCACCAGTAATTGACATATTCAAGTAAAATTCCTTGTAATAAGAAAATAAATGCCTTGAATTTACTACTCTGTGGTATTTCCTTATGGTGGTGTCACCTGTTTTGAATATCAACAACCAACAAATTTTTCTAGCAGCAATTTTGTTTTGTATGTTTAGATTTGTAACAACGTGCTCTGTGCTGTGTTTTTTTCTGAGTTTGTTTTCTATTACCTTAAGGACTTAAGGAGGTATATTTCTTGTTAAGGTAGTATAAACTCGTAACACAATTCATATTGAAGTTTTATGTTTAAGTTGGACTTAATCTTAAATGTAGCCAATAATTACGCGAGAAACTAGGATTTTAAGTTACATTGTGCTCACTCATGTGGGTGTCAACTACTGAAGCCAACTTTATATACCGGTATACATGTCTAGAAGTTGACACCCCCTGTCAACTACTGCTTCCAGTTGTTTTGCGTGCTGTTTACATTCTCTGCTCTATATATGCAGAGTTTTACCAGTGTTTGGTCAAATTTACTGTAACTTGCAACGATACCCCATGTCTACTACTGATGCATACCATGTCAGCTACTAATGCACAGCCAGTTTGAATGTGTATTTTGGTATTCTTGAGGTCAACACAATGCCTCCGGTGAAAGGCAAGATGCTGAATTATCCAGAGGAGCATATGAACCTGGCCAAAGATGCTGTTCATAGGGGAGTGCCTACAGTTATAGCAGCAAAACAATACTCAATTCCTCGAATCACTTTAATGTATAAAGCTAAAGGGAAAAGCCCCAGAAACCGGTGGATGGGCACTGAACCAATTTTCACAAAAGAAGAGGAAAACATACTTTTGGAGTGGATTTTGACAATGGCAAAGGCCAGATTTTCAATAACAAAAGGAGAACTATTAGACAGTGTTCAGTTATGTTTGATACTTTGAGCTTTGATGGAATTTTTATTCGCATGGCTCTCTTGATTTAACCCTCTTAATATTTATTCTTGTCTTTAGCGGCCTTGATAATATTTTATTCAATGATAATTTGTTCTTTGCCGCCTAGTAATTAAATCTTTTATTGTTTAAAAAAATTGATCATTAGTTTTCTCTCTTATAGAGATCAAATTAATCTTTATTTTCAATTAATATATTTATTATTTTAAATAGTCAATAATTATAAATATATTTTATTCATTCTGTTATTATTATTATGATTGCTTCACAATCTACGTCTTTCATTAATATATAATCGCTCAATTGCTCGTAATCTCCGTCCAATGGGAATGCTTTTTCTAATATTGTTACAAAGCATTATTATTCAAATATTACTTCCTTCTACGTCTTTCGTCTTCATCGCCATTTAAATCCTCTGATAGGATTTCTAGTCCTTTCTGGACTCAGTCACCAGTGGCTATTCAACTTTAATTACATTATATTTCGTCCTCAGCGATACAAGGATTCGTCTTGAGTGACTTTTACTGCACAGAAGCAGATTTCTACATATTATTTCATCGCTGAATGGTGAAATTCTTCATTGCTGCTGCTAGACTTTCTACCAGGTTTTTATTATAGCCTGTTTGGACTTCAGGATTAATTCTTGATATGAAATTCACTACGAAAAGGAATCATTATACCATGTGAGTGCTTAAAGGTTTATATTACCTTGATTTTATTAACACGCAATTAATTGAATGACATTATCATTGGGCTTTGTGATTTGTGAATATAAGCTTCACAAGATTAACTGTAAATCACAATCACAGCGTACAGTTGTTGCTTGTATATGTTTTAACTACTATTCACATTAGTTCTCGACGCTATTAAGGTCGAGTGGTTCTCCGGATTTATTAATAAAACTATGTTAAAACCAACAAGGGTTTTATTTATGGCGGAATCGTTCATCGCTCTGTTCTCAAGCAGGATTCAAGACATCGATCCAGCTTCATCTGACGAGTGAGAGTGATACTTTAAGAAAGTAGTGTCAGTGCTATCATTAAGGGTTTCTTATTCTTGTAAACCTCTTTAACGTTCATTCCCATGGGATGTTTCGTGCTTAAATTTAATACAGCCCTATTATTCTACAGTCCGCTGCTTGCGCACGTCACAGACAGTGTTCAGCACTTGATTGAAGAACTCAACGCAAAAATCCCTTTCTTGGTAATCACCCAAGGAAAACCTGGTACAATGCTTTTCTAAAGCACCATTCCATTATTAGTATCAGAAAGGCACAGAACCTTACATCAAGTATAGCTGGCATAAAATAGGAAGCTCTAAAGAGCTGGATGCTACAGAGTGATGGACACATATTTAAGTGAAAACAATTTCAAGACAATACTTGAAGATCCTTCAAGAGTATTCAATCTAGACGAAACTGCATTCTTTCTGAACCCCAAAGGAAACAAGCGTTGGCCTTGAAAGGGGGAAAAAAATATACATCAACAGGTAAACAGTTTTGGTAACTGGAAATGCAAATGGTGAGTTAGCACCTCCATTGATAGTATTAAATTACGTTAGAATACCACAAGAATTAACTGAAAGTGTGCCCAAGCATTGGGCATAGGAAAATCCGAAACTGGTTGGATGATTGGGGCCCTCTTCTTTGAATTTGTCAAAAGTATTCCATCCTTTCGTTCTAGAAAAGAAAAGACCATTGCCAGTTATTGTGTTTGTTATGGACACGCATCACATCTCACCCTACATACCAGCAAATTTTGCAATGAGCATGGAATTATACTCATTGCACTTCTTCCAAATTCCACTCACCTCATTCAGCCCATGGATATCTCTGTCATCTGTGTGTTAAAGGAAACTTATAAGAAAAAAGTATATCAGTGGAAAATGAGCCATTTGGACCAACCAGTGCTAAAGAAAATTCATTTTGCACCTTTACTGAAAGAAACAATAGCAGAATGTGTTTCTAGCAGAACACCTTCGATTCTGCAGAATGGATTTAGGAAAACTGGACTTGTTCCTTGGAATCCACAGGCTATGGACTATTAAAAAAATTTCAACAGTTAGTGAAGATCTTGCACTGTCCATTAGTAGGTCTAGCACTCTTGAGGAGAAACGAGCTGGATTAGAACATCTTGAGAAGTATATTGAGAAAGAAAAACTTGAATGTTTTCAGTCTTCTACTGCTAACTTATCATGAAGAAACTGAACAAGAAAATCTAAAAATATCATATAAGGATGGCGATTTTGTGTTGGTTTCTTTCCCTGGAAAGAAAAAAAGATTCGTCACTGCAAACAAATGGTTCATCAACCTTTTCAACCCCAAGGCCAAGGGCCCGTAAAAGAAAAATGGACCCTGTTGATGAGAAAATGTTGGAATATGAAGCAAAGAAAATGGAAGTGTTGGAAAAATAGTTGAAAGAGAGAGAGAACTACAGTGAGCATGATTACTGCTTTCTCGTGACTCTTTTACCGCACATAAAAAACTTTAAGTGCTGTGGACAAACTAATCTTGCAAAGTAAATTGCTGGTTGAAGTACTGAGTGCAGTGAAAAATCAATCTAGTACCTAGTATGTATAGTATAAATAAAATTAAATAGTATTAAGTATTGTATCAGTATCTTTCCCTTAAAATATTTTCAATAACAAATTTAATTAATTGGCATTATTTTAGTATGGAGTTATACCAAAATTTTAAGTTTCTAAATTTTAAATTCTACAAAATATTAGGCCAAATGTAATTAACACCTTCCGGTTGGGCTATCGTTTTATCACAAGACTCAATTGTATTTTTTAAAATTTATTTGTTTATTATTTGAGTTAATATTTTCTTATTGTCCATTCTATTATTTTAGTAAATTTCCAGGTTCACTGTATTTTTCTATTCTTATAATTTTAAATATGCATACATATATGACCTATGTTACTTCTATTTGTTAAATTTACGTTATGCTTAAACCAGCACATGTTGTATCAGCATTGTGTTTATATTCTTTAATAGCCCATTACAATAAAAAAGCAAAATTGTTTGAATTTTTTCTTCTTGTCATGTAAGAAACCGCCTGTGCATTTATTTGAAATTAATGTGACTTATTTTCATCCAAAAACAGATTTATTCTAATTACATTTATTTACATTCTTATGGGAGCTTTTAGTTTTAAAATATCCTTACCTTAGTGTAATGATTAGCCTTTCTGCAGGACTGATGGGTGCCCTGTAGTTGGTAATCTGCTTCTTTAGCAAAAAGTCAAAAGTTTGGATAGACAAGATCTGTCAGGAAGTCTCCTAATTCTTGATACAAGTGATGGAACTCCCCATACATTCCTCCTTGTCTATTAATTGGATGAATCCCAAATTCTCTTCTATTTCTATGGAAAACTGGTTTTTAGATAAGAATTATCTAAAAGCATAAAATGAGCACTTTCAAGAGTGCCAAGACCTGTCAGATCCATGCCGCGCAGCTGACTACCTGTATGGACACACCAACGCATTGCAACGCACTTTTCTTCCCACTCCCTAATTTTTTTACTGTAGCAATGCGCCGCTTACTGCTTGCCGAGCTCTAACCTGCATTAAAATAGCCATGAAATCAGTGAAGTCACATTTGTTAGTGCGTATCTGGAACCTGCAGAACCCCCTGAATTAATAATAAACAAATTACGTGAAATAGGCAGAGCCCAAACAAACATCATATTTGGCATCGACACCAATGGTTAATCCCCCCTATGGGATACCCCAAACACTAACCGCAATGGAAATTTAACCCTTCGTGGGCGGAAGCACATATATGGGTCGCCTGCACCCATTCTACAGGGCGGCATCCCATATATGGGTTCCCTGATCGACTCAGTAGTTATGTTTTGGGGACGACCCCTAAGGTGGGATGCTGAATGCAACCCGCAATACAGGGGCAGACCCCGCCATACAGGATGCGGTGCGGTGGGATGCGTAGGGGAAGGTGGGTTGGATGGAGTGGTGGCCGCGTAGGGGAAGGTGGGATGCGGAGTGGGGTCCTCAACTACCGGCCCCCCAGGTCAGCCAGTGGTTAGTCTCCCCACCCACTGCCCTTTGGCTACCTGGGTGCTAGCGCCCTTATTGATCATAGCTCTTAAGACCATCTGGGTGCTAGCGCCCTTTGTAGAACAACAGCCTAAGTGTTTGGGAATATATTTCGCTATTGGGAGTATTGGTAAATATTTGCGAGTTTGTAATATTGCATGTCTCGCTCTCGTAGCGGGTGGTCCAGACGGGATACAGCCGCGCGTGTACCAGAATAACCGGCTCACGGCGCGTGGGGTCCAGATGCTCGCGTGGCCAGAGTCTCATCTCTGCATCTCAAAATAACACAGCCTAGCGTGGTTTGTCATCACATGTTCAAACTCATGGTCATTTCCGAGATGTCAGTCATGCACCTGAGTGCATGCATCCTTAATGTTCATATCTCTGGATGCATGCACCACAACACCCCAAGTCAACCCATTATTGGGATTGATATTTTACCCACACCCCAGGCTCGAATCCTGCATCTGGTATGTATTTTAAATAATAATATTTTCCCACTTCATGTCTGGCCGTCATCGTCTCAAGCAGTTGAAGGTTAGGCCTCGCTACTTAATGCGGTCGGTGGAGAATACGATCGATACAGATGAAATGTTTGAAAGCTTAAATACGTGTCCATTCTTTTATATCAGACAATGGGAAAGATGGTGAAGCTGTGAGATACGCGATGGCCAGGGGGTAAGTGGTAACGTTCTGCATGTGTTGATGGCATACCCCCCACCTGTTAAGTCAAAACATTATTCGCAAGCGTAAATGAAGCAGCTGGTGGTTATTTTGTGCGAATCTTAGCGTGTGGCAAACTGATTCCTTATATAAAGCAGATTTAGCCACAGCATGAGCTTATTTCTTGCTATTCACGATGGAGATCACCGTATTTGATATGTTGGGCAACGAGGTGCGGCTCCAGCAGCACCCCGAAATATACGAAATCATAACCAGCTCTGATCATCGCCTGGAGGGCTTTGTCCCCGTGCAGCCCTGCGGGAGGGGTGATAAACAGTACCTGGACGACGTGGAGTCTCACCCCTCCCAGCATCACATGGAGGCGTGTGACGGTGACCGCCACGTCACCGTATGCTGTAAGCCGGCTGCGCCGCCATCCATCGAGGCCTGGGGGCGTAGCTGCCACAGGTGGTGCACCACGTTCAAAAACCAGTGTCTAAAGGTATGTACTTCATATAGTCAGCGATTTATAAAAAATTGTGTGAAATTCTACATGTTCAATCACCATTTTGAGCGATTTCATCCCACGTTATTGTGAATTATAACATTCGTGTGAAATTCTACATGTTCCAGCACCATACAGTTAAATTTTAAGCGATTTCATCCCACGTTATTTGTGAATTATAACATTCGTATAGTCATACAGTTAAATTTTAATCGATTTCATCCCACGTTATTGTGAATTATAACAATTGTGTGAAATTCTACATGTTCCAGCACCATACAGTTAAATTTTAAGCGATTTCATCCCACGTTATTTGTGAATTATAACATTCGTATAGTCATACAGTTAAATTTTTATTCGATTTCACCCCACGTTATTACATCATTCTTATACGTTTTTGTTTTTCCTGTGTTTCAGAATAAAATAGATCTATTCAGAGCTGGGAGAGTCCAGCAGTGGGTCAACGAAATTGACGAGGCACTCACTGTACACCATGATTGATTTTTTTCCTTGTAATTTTTATAAAATAAATATTTAGTACAAATGAATACTTGTGTAAAAATCATTTAAAAATCGAGCTCTTCCATTTTTGTAGGAATGAAAAAGTTCGGTTATATCCTCATCCAAAAACCCCATCCCCCATAAATCCAACAATACGTCATAGTCCAAAAGCATGTTCTTTCTATTTTTTACAGGAGGCTGTGAGGATTCTTCCACGTTGCGAGTTCATGCTGAATAAGTCATACTCCATTGAAAATAATAATTTGATGTTTATCTTAACATGAACTGCTGAAAGCTGGGGGGATGAGTATTTCCATTCATATCTTGTAGTCATCTGCTTGCAGCTGTCGTGATCAAGCGGCCATCGCACTCCGTCTCACAACGTGGCACGAGTATACTTTTTTTTATCATTGTGCAGTCAACATTCTGTCTGTCATAAACAACATCTGCATCTCATGAACTTTCATTCTAAATGATAGATATAATATCTGGGGGGAGGGATTATTACGGCTCAGACTTTTTAGGTAAATACATATTTGCTATTACTTATGATTTCGGGACTTTATCAAAGTTCCGGTTGGGACCTTTGGATTCAAAATACTGAGTTGTATATCACATAAAGAAATATATTTTCGATATTTTTTATTTGAATAAATATTTTAGCTAGCTTAATTCTTTTTTACATATCTTGTTTAGAAATATATATTTACTGTTTTTGTAAAATTGCGACATATTTTCATTGTGTTGTTATGTTGAGTCAGGGCTGATTAGACCTTAACATCCTGCAATGTTTCAAATCGTCACAGCTTTAAGATGCACAAATAAAACAACGTTTGACCATATTTAGGCCTATAATAATCCTCTTCGCGATTAGGTTGAAAATTTCTTTGTGCCTTGACATTATAAACAAATGAATCGACCAGCGTGGGCTTACAACATGCAAGCGATCGCGATAGTTATTATGTCCAAAAAATAACCAAAGCCTACTGTAATCGATTGTAAGCCTACTGTAACTGATGCTTCTAAAACGCAAATAATGCACGTTTCTACACTCATAACTCACAAACTAAAACTAAAATTAAAATTCCGGCTTCGAGGTGCATTCAGTGCATCTATGTCTAAAATTTCATATCTCTGCGTTCAGTAGATTTCGCTGGGCATCGTGGACAGACAGACAAACACGTCCTTTTATTATTTTAAGATAGCATGTGTCCGCGATAATTATTTCAAAAGCATAATAGTTATTTATTAATTCCTAAATCATGTGGACTACATACCACTATTAGATAGGTAAAAGCGGTCTCAGATTCGAGTTCCTTGGCCCAGAAAACCCCATCATCCAACGTTTGACCATATTTAGGCCTATAGTAATCCTCTTCGGTGTAGGTTGAAAATTTCTTTATGTCTTGACATTATAAACGAGAGATCCACAATTAACGAGATACACGAAAAAAAAAATATGCGTATTGATATCCTATTTCGCAATGTATTGCTTTGAATAGCCACACGCCACGTATGATTTATCATAGCAGTAGGGTTTTCATAGCTTATACGAGAATTAAGATGGAATTTACAATACATATGTGACTGTGTTATTTTTTTGTTAAATTCTCGCACCAGACCGCTGAAACTACATGCAGTTTCATTAAGACACAGCGGTATGATGTCACTGTAACAGGTGTCACTGCATACATCTGGATTCATAGAGCAGGCTTTAAATATAACTCCCCCACACCATCCATACTAAGAGTTTTCTTCACCGACTGGCTGTTCACAGTATTTCCATACAGCCCCATGTCATCATCATTTTTTTTCCTGTCATTATGTAATTTCTTTGTGTAAGTTGAAAGATATTCTCTGTCTGCAAGGTAATTTGCGTTGTGCAGAAAGAATCATAATTTCTATTTACCATATCTTTTCTCTCTTTACCTTAGTTTTTACCTCTCACCCTTAGGGCCTTTACAGGGGCCGCGAGAGAAGGATTATCAGTACAATGCCGGGGGCCACCTCCGATGCACTCACTCTGAACAAGGCGAGGATAATAATGACAGCCTGGGACTACATTTCCTCTCACAGGCGAGGAAAAATCCCTTGTCCCCGACCGGAGAGGTGCGAACGCATCCCTAGGTCCAGCTATTTTACTGCATTTTTTTTTGTCAAAATTAAAACAACGAATATATATTTTTTTAAAGACATCTTCACATTAAACTACGGGGGGTGGAGGAGTATCTGGAATGTAAATAATTCCAATGTGGTTGGATTTTTATAGAAGTACATCAAAATCGACTTTAAATTTTGTTACAAATATGCAAGATTAACATCCTGCAATGTTGAACGGACATTTTTCAAGATATAAGTCTCTGTTCCGTGAAAATCGTCGCAGCTTTAAGATGCACAACTTAAGATCTGCTGCAACAGTTCTACGCTAGCAGATAGATGAGTACTTCTGTAAATAAATAAAAATATTTTCATATTTTCGCCTTTTTAACCACATAAAAAAATTAATATTTTCGGTTTTATAAGCACCTAAAGGTCCGAGCCCTATCTATGCAAGCATTACATTATAACAGACTAGCATGTGCCCGCGGCTTCGCCCGCGATAATTATTTCAAAAGCATAATAGTTATTTATTAACACCTAAATCACGTGGACAACATACCACTATTAGATAGGTAAAAGCGACCTCAGGTTCGAGTTCCCTGGCCAAGAAAACCCCTGTAGCCTGTAGTGAGTTTCGTCCAATTCGAACAATGTTTAACCATATTTAGGTCTATATTGATTATCCCTCTTATAATAATAATAATCCTCTTCGGTGTAGGTTGAAAATGTCCGCATGCCTTGAGATTATAAACAAATGAATCGTCCAGGATGGACTTACAAAATCAAGCGATCGCCCGCGATAATTATTTCAAGAATTAAAAATTAAGAGCATAATAGTTAAATCATTATATTTATTAACACCTAAATCACGTGAATTACATACCACGATTAGATAGCGTCGCCTGGTAAAAGCGATCTCAGATTCGAGTTCCTTGGCCCAGAAACCCCTGTATAGTGAGTTTCGTCCAAATCGAACAACGTTTGACCATATTTAGGTCTATGTTGATTATCCCTCTTCCGTGAAAGTTGAAAATTTCATATTATGTTTGCATGCCTTGACATTATAAACGAGAGATACACAATTAACGAAATACACGAAAAAAATATGCGTAATGCGTATTGATATCCTAGATCGCAACGTATTGCCGTGAATAGCCACACGCTGCGTATGATTTAATCATAGCATTCTGAATTGGGTTTTCATAGCTTATACGAGAATTAAGATGGAATTTGCCTTACATACGTTCCCCTTCTGTTATGTGACTGTGTTATTTTTTGTTAAATTCTCGCACCAGACCGCTAGAGCTCCATGCTTTTGCAACGTCGTTTCTTAGCGGTATTTCATTAAGAAACAACATCTGAGTTAGTATGACGTCACTGTGACAGTTGTCACTGCATACATCTGGATTCATAGAGCAGGCTTTAAATATAACTCCCCACACACAAGCTTGCTACTAGTATTCTTCACTGCCAAAACCCACTGACTGATTGCAGTTTCTAGGAATATTGCTAGAAAGGATTTTTTCTTTGACCTCTAAGGGACATCATAATTTTTTAAAAACTACACAGGTGGCTTTACATGATTTCATGCAGACTTAATAAATATAAAATTATGAGAATTATATAATAATAATAATCTTTATTGTCGATGACCTAGTAAATGTATGGACAGTGTCAAATTTTCCTCTAATACTAATATAAAAAATTAAAAAATCAGTTGTAGGCATATTACCTAAAAGTTATGCGATTTAAGAGGCCTACGCATGCATCCTATAAACTTTAGGGGTATATTTGTATTAAAATAGATTTGGCATGTTTTCTAAACGGAGTCTTGGTATTATATAATTGTAAACCAAAAACCATATATGTTTTACTAAATGTAGATAAATGGTGAAACGGTGTACATTTAAGGGGACCCAGAAGGCTGAATATGGGTCAAAATATACTTTTTTTTTTTGTTTCTAGGCTACGTGAAGGATGCATTCCCGGTGTTATATCGATTATATATATCGTGACCACTGCAAACATTTTCCACAATATTTCACAATCAGCGGGGACTTTGAATAAACTAATTTTTGTTCAGAGCGCCTACATTAGTGTTTACATACATTTCTGGTTCTGGTCTAATTGTGGTAACATTCTTCCGCTTTTTAAACACCCTAGCATTGTAAAATATTAAAAAATATTGATTAAATATTTTAACATTACTCGAAATATCCACAAAATAATTCCATCTATAACAAAAATCACTCAGTAAACACACTGGGTAGCCATGGTAGAACTGATAGGCCTATATCATGGTTGGATCTTTCTTTAAAGCTCCATATCTCAATACTATATTTTTTTTTTCAGAGAAACTATTGAACATAGAAAACTGAAATTTTCAGGCAGCCATATAGTGTTGAAGATATTAAGTGATTAGTATGACTTTTTATAATGAAAAATAGACTACTGTAAAAAATAATAATTATTTTTACAATAAAGCATAGATATGAAAACCCTAATGTTCTGTAAGAATTTCAATCAACTACAGTTAATATATTCTGAGAAAAATTCCTAACTTTTTAACATTGTCCGGGTCCCCATTAATTTCTTAGAGTTGATTACACAAAGCCGCAAACCCGCTGAAGTTATCTGTATGATTACAGCGTTCACGGTTAACTTTGGATGCAATCTGACGATGCATGGGATGTGCTCTAAAGCTGCGGGCAAAGCCAGGGGTACCTTATTATTATGACATTTAATAACCATAAAATAGTGAAAATATTGGCCAATAAATTTACCATTATTACTGAATTGCTTATGACGATGCTTTTACAATATAAAACACACTACAGTACTTAGCGAAAAAAATTAATGCTTTCTGAACTGATACGCCCATCAAATTGCCCCTAGAAAGAAGAAAATCTGAGGTGTTTACCTGAATTAAAAATGAACGGAGATTCTGTTGTCTATTGTCCGAAAGCTTCCCTCTACCCCCACTGAAACATGACCTAAAATGCTGAAAAATGACATGAAATGCTGAAAATGACCTAAAAAATGTTGAAAATGGTGAAAAATGCAAAAAAATTGCTCTTATTTAATGATATCCATTGGAGCTATCTTTTAACCTTCATCAAATGCCATGCAAATTCATCACACTCCACTTTGTTTGTATCATTTCATCATGTATAAATTGTTCATCCGTTGGAAAACGATAGCTATATACTTCATCGAGTGCAATATAATTTCACAGAAACATGAGGTGTACAAAACCACCTCTGAATTGTTTGTGGTAATATAACAAGATGCAAACCTAAAAAAAAAATATCAACTAACCCTTTAGATCCAAGATCATGACTACCATATCAAGACCACTCCAAGACTGTGCTCCTTTACGCATCGCAGAAGTTCTTCCAAAAGGATGATGTCTTGCGAGACCTAGACCTACCAGCTGTCAGTGAGTTGTGAGGTGTAAGATGTGATTAAAAATTATATTTTTTTGTTAGTTCTAGCACGGTACGGTAAATACATAAGACCGAGACCTAGACCCATTCGAAACTGTTAATCAGTAGTGACCAACCCCAGATCGATATTGACCAGTCAAGATCGATATTGACCAGCTACAGACTCATATTGACCGGTCCAGATCAATTTTACCTATAAATAAGTGAGCCCAGACAAGTTTTACACCAGTCCAGAATAGACCGGCGTAGCGAAACTGTTAAACAGTAGTGACCAGTCAATATCGATCTTGACCAGTCAAAATCTCTCAACTGTTAAAGCTGTTGAAAATATTGTTTCGGACATCTATACAAATTTTGAAAGTAAACGACTTACAGGTGCTACATTAATCGATCTCAGTAAAGCCTTCGATACAATCTCACATAGCATATTACTAAAAAAAACTAGAATATTATGGGATAGAACAACTATCACTCCAATTACTTAACTTATATCTGAGTAATAGATTCCAAAAAGTTAGAGTAAAAGAACAAGAATCCGAATTACTTAAAATAACAAAGGGAGTTCCGCAAGGATCTATTCTGGGGCCCCTTCTATTTTCAATTTATATAAATGATCTCCCAAGTTTTTTACCTTGTAAATCTGTTATATATGCAGATGACACTACCATCATTAACATAGACACCTCAATTGAAAATTTAAGAAAAAAAAATAGCCAAATGTTAGAAATAGCCTCAGCTTGGTTCAACTCAAATAAATTACATTTAAATAACTCAAAGACTGAGGAAATAATTTTTACCTTGAACACACTAAATAAGGAAAATAGATCAGTCAAGTTATTAGAGATTACCATCGATCAAAAATTAAACTGGGATAATCATGTTACCAATCTATGCAAAAAGCTAGCAAGAGTTAACATCCTACTACATAAGCTAAAAAATAATGTTAGTGATAAATTACTGTTTGATTCTTATTATGCCTTTTTTCATTCTCATCTGCTATATGGAGTTTTATTATGGGGAAACTCTGCTAAATCACATTCTGTTTTCATATGGCAAAAAAGGGCTCTCCGATGTATATTGAGACTAAAAAACCGAGACTCTTGTAAAGATCACTTTAAAACTTTAAAAATATTAACTATCCCTGGATTATTCATATACTCTTGTTTAGTTTTTGCCAAAGAAAATTTTAATAACTTCACCCTCAGGCAATCAATTCATACTCATGAAACTAGAAATAATCACAAGCTTGATCCACCACGCTTTCGATTATCAACAACCCATAACAGCTATAAATATTTAAGCATAGAACTATTTAATCTCCTACCTAAAAGTGCACAACATGTCCAACTGCAAAGATTTAAAATTGTAATTGATGACTGGCTCAGGAGGCAGGGTCTTTACTCAATAAATGAATTCAAAGACAATCCTACTAAGGAATTCATAAAGTTTTAACTGTTAAGGCTGTCCACTACAGTTTAGATGATAATATTAGACTATAATATCTCATCCTACTCACACTTGATTAATTATTATATTTGAACATAGTAATTTAACTATATTAATTTTCCAATACTTAGGAGTTTAGAAGAACTATGTAGACTAGGTTTTCATTGTGGTATGTTATTTTATTTTATTTTATTTTATTTTATTTGAAATGTCATGTAATTCCACTTGAATCTTTGTTTATATATTGTATTTCAACCTTCATATAATTTATATGTATTATTGTATTTATGTATTTATTTATTTATGTATATGTATTTATTGTATTATTGTATTAAGGTATTATCTCACCTTATAATATGTAATTTGACACTAGTCTAATGCAACTTCAGTTGCCTAAAGACCAATAAATTTGAATTTGAATTTGTTAAATGTGCTCAGTGAGACTTATGCCGTTCTCACGTAAACATTTTCAAGCAACGTAACAAAACATTGTTCCTGCACCAAATTTGGGCAGAATTCGGCAAAAATCCAAGGTATGTGTTGTTTTTATGCATGAATTAATTAATTAAGTTGTTGAAATACTGTTTGTATAGTGGGCGTTTCTGGATTTTTTATTTCCTTTTTTTATTGCCAAGTAGTTTCCACGTAGTTCTTTTGTTTCATATGTTTTTAGTTTCTCTTTGGAGTTTGGTACAAAGAGCGCGTAATGGCGGGATGTAGTGAGGCAAGCAGTCATCTTGTTCTCAATATGTTGGAGTGATGTCTTGTGAGAGAACAGTGTATGAGTTCATTGTAAGATGTGGAGTGTCAATAAATATGATGAGTAAAGAGTTTCTGCAGTTTGTTGTATTGGGTATTCCACGAGAACAGGAAGATTTTTGATAGGTTATGGACCCAGAGCAAAGCCCAGAGCAGAGCATAGCCCAGTCAGCGCCAAACGACGCCGAGAATACGAGAGCATAAACAGATTGTGTAACGAGTGAGCATTTCTTGTGAATTATTGTGTGAAATACCATGTCGTCGGAGGGCATTGAGAGATTGAATACAAGAAATTGGGTACAATGGAGCACCCGAATGATGGCGTTTCTGAAGAAAAGGAGATTATGGGAAAGCATCGAACCTGGTTATGAAAGTCTCGATTGGGACGAACTCACCGAAAAACAGAAAAATAGAAATGATGATGTTCTATCTTACTTAGTTCAGTATGTGAGTGATTGCTACCTAAATGATGTGGGTAAATGCACAAGAGCAAAGACTGCTTGGGAGAGACTAAAGAATATTCACTGCAAGAGGAGTCCAGTGCAGTTTGTTAATTCATTGGAGCAACTGTGTACTCTGTCTAAATCATCGACTGAGTCAATGATGGATTATGTTTCGAAAGTGGAGAACCTGTGTGATATTTTGAGTCAACAGGGAACAAAATTGGATGACAACTTTGTTGCTGGTTTTATGCTGAGAGGCCTAAAGGAGGAACGCTACAAGTCCATCATTCACATCATGGAATTGAATCAAGAGAATATGACTACAGAAAATGTCAAGAATAAATTGATGATTGAAGAACAGAGAAACCAGAGGGAGTTTGAGCAGAGAACAAAACGTGAAGAAGAATTAAAGGGACTATTATCTAGGAATACTGTAAAGAGAGTTGGAGATCAAGCAAGTGTATCCTGTTTTTTGTGTAATCAAACTGGTCACAAAGCCCGGGATTGCCCTAAGAATGTGGAAGCAAGATCGAGAGGAACAGTAATCTGCTATTCGTGCGGAGAGGAAGGTCATACCAGTACCAACTGTCGAAAGGGAAGGAAGACAGGATTTCAAAGGGGACAAAATGGATTTAAACTTGGAGGACCAGTGCTGAAAAATTTCAAAAGTAAGGAAGCAAAAATGGAGAGTGAAGATACTGAGCAAAATAAGGTAACTGATTCAGTGAAAAACCTTGGTTGCAGAATGGTGAGAGTTAAATATAGAGCCTGTGTAGGGAAATCCAAATATTTACCTCTGAACTGCAATGATAAAAATGAGTGTAGTGACCCTAACCGTTGGTTTTTGGATAGTGGGTGCAATGCTCACATGACCCCTCATCGTGATTTATTAAACAATTTTTGTGCTGACACAGTAGGCAGTGTGAAGGTGGCCAAGAAAGAGGAACCATGTGCAGTTAAGGGTTATGGAACTGTTACAATGAAAGTTTCTGATAAATGCGGTGGATGGACACTTGGACTGCAGCGTGTTTTATGGGTACCTGAAGTGAGCGATAATCTCTTGTCAGTACGTCAACTTGAAAAATCAGGTTTTTGTTTCAACATTCACAATGGGTTATTTTGTGGTTATGATAAACTGAATGGTGACCAAGAAGTGTTCTCTGCCCGAGTTGTGGAGGACGATACGTACGCCATTGACTGTGATTGGTACGAGATGGACAAAGTTGATTGTATTGGACAGAGCAGTTCATCTGTGCTTTCAACAGAGACCAAACCACGCATCGAGGAAGTGACGGTGCTGAAAGCAGTAACACGAGACATATGGCATAAGCGTTTTGGTCATGCAAACAACATTCCTGACTGTGAAGTAATCCCGAAAGAAAATACTATAGACTGTAGTGTGTGTCATCAGGGTAAAGCGAAAAGACTCCCATATCCAGAAAGAAAGGAAAAATCATCCGAATTGCTTGAGTTAGTTTATTCAGATGTGTGTTACATAAAGCCTGAAAGTAAAGGGGGTGGTAATTATTTTTGTACATTCACTGATGATATCTCAAGATATAGTGAAGTTAGTATCTTAAAAGGGAAAAATGATGTGTTTGACAGTTTTTTAGAGTACAAAAATAGAGCTGAGAACTTGTTGGGTACAAAAATCAAGTATTTTCAGACTGATAATGGAAAGGAGTATAATAATGAAAAATTTAAATCCTTGTATAAGAATGAAGGTATTTTTCACAGATTTTCTATGGCAGGCGCTCATCAACAGATGGGAGTAGCTGAGAGGTTAAATCAACAATTATTAACTCTTGCTAGATGTATGCTTATTCAAGCTGGCATGACAGCTACTTTCTGGGGGGAAGCTATAGACACAGCCTGTTTTATAAAGAATAGGTGTGTATCATCTGCCTTAAATGGTAAAACACCTTACGAGTTGTGGTTCAAAATGCAATTGAATGTAGAGGAGCTTCAAAGAATGAAAGTGTTTGGTTGTGAAGCTTGGGTATTTAAGAACACTGCAAAAGGTAGTAAAATGGAGTCTAGGGCAGAAAGATGTATTATGCTTGGTTATCCTAAAGACAAAAGAGGCTATCGTTTATGGAGTGTAACTGGTAACTATGTAATACAATCCAGAGATGTCAGATTTGAAGAGAGCATTTTCCCAATGAAAGACAAAGTTAAAGGCAATTCATATGTCAATTCAGTAGAAACACCTGTTGTAATAAATGTTACTGAGAATGGTGATAATAATTCTGATATAGAAATAACAAACGAAGAGTCTGATGATGATGATACTGGGGAAATATCATTAGGTGAGAATTTATCTGATGTTCAGAGTCTAGGGAGAGTAGGCCTAGGTGAATTACTTGATATTCCTAATGAGGTAATCGAACCTCTTATATCTGATGTTCAGAATCTAAGAGGAGTAGGCGAATTACCTGATGTTCTTCATGCAATTGAACCACCTATACTGCGCAGATCTGAGAGGGTTAGAAAACACAAAGAAGTGTGTAATTGTTGTCAGTCAGCTGTTTTCAATAGTAGTTGTGAATTATGTGAACTTAAAACTGTAGAGGAGGCGTTAAGTAGTACACACAGAAATGAATGGGTTAAAGCCATGGAAGAGGAAATGTCTATGTTAATGGGAAACAAAACTTGGGATCTAGTTAAGAAGCCCATCAATTGTAAATTAATTGGTACCAAATGGGTTTTTAAAGTTAAAAGGGATCAAGATGGAAATGTTACACAATTTAAGGTATGTGTACACCCTGAAATGGTAAAAAATGTCGATTTTTGAAAATAAGTGTTTCTTATTCTGCAATTTCTCCTCTTTAATTTGATATATTTACTTTTTAAATATGACCAGTAGTTATTTTGTTATTGTACATTTTCTAGTTACAATACATAATGGTCACGCCCCTCTTCAAGCTGTCAGAGTTGCATTTTCTCTGTCAAGTTTGATTTTCTATATCTTCGTGGTTCAAATTTCCCGGTATGTTCTAATAGTAGTAGTTGTCCCTGTTTTCAAGAAGGGAAAGAAAGACAATATAGAAAATTATAGACCTATCTCTCTCTTATCAGCTATATCAAAAATTCTTGAAAAAGCCATGTTCAATAGAGTAATGACCTTCCTAAACAAACATGAAGTATTATCCCAATCACAATTTGGCTTTAGGAAAAATAAGTCTATCAATTATGCCCTTTACTCCTTTTCTGAACACCTCCTCTCGGCTCTTGATAATAAAAATCCCACAATTGGTATCTTCCTCGATCAAACTAAAGCTTTTGATGTAGTAAACCACAGCATCCTCCTTGAAAAATTGAATAATTATGGTATTAGAGGAACCGCAAATGCCTGGTTTTCCTCTTATTTGAGTAATAGACGGCAAATGGTCCAAATCGACTCCCTGAATTCAGACCTTCTGCAGGTGACATGTGGTGTCCCTCAAGGATCCTTGCTGGGCCCACTACTTTTCCTCATTTACATTAACGACCTCCCGGCTTATCTACCGCTCTCCAAGAACATTCTTTATGCTGACGACACCAACATTCTAATTTCCGATATAGACAGCGATCAGCTTCAAGCTAAAGCTAACAAAACCTTGGAGAATCTCCAGGTTTGGCTAAATTACAATAGATTGCACCTCAATATTTCCAAAACTAATTACATAAATTTTTGCCCTTTCTCCCTCGCAAACTTACAAATTATGTTTAATAATGTTCGCTTAAAAGAAGTTGTTTCCTCTAAATTCCTGGGTATTTGGGTTGACTCCAAGTCATCCTGGAATACTCATATCTCCCACCTCGCTGAAAAAGTTTGTAAAATCACTTATGCTCTGAGAATTTTAAGTAGATTCTGTAATATTGAACTGCTCCGTACTCTTTATTTCGGCAATATCAACTCTGTAATTTCCTACGGCATCCCTTTCTGGGGAACCTCTCCCAATCTAACTCGGATATTCAAACTCCAGAAGAGGATTATCAAAATTATGATGCATGTATCTAACCGCACGCATACCAAGCCTCTTTTCAAAAAATTAAATATTCTTCCTGTCCCTTGCATCTTCATTCTAGAGACTGTTTGTTTCATACATGCAAACAAACAGAAATTTCCAAAGAACTCCCATCACCATCACCATGACACGCGAGGAATTAACGATTTTCACCTCACATCCCACCGTACCTCCAGAAGTTTAAAATTCATCAATCACTCGGGTCTAATTCTGTACAATAAACTTCCCCACTCTTTTAAGCACACCAGTCAAAAACTTTTCAAAACCAAAGTGAGAAATCTTCTTATGGAGCATGTTTTCTATAGTACTCAAGATTTCATCTCCGCCAATTTACTGACATTATAAATTTATTTTTATGGACTAATGTCTGCATTTTGTATGTGTACTGTATGTATAGTTATGTTTTGTTCAATATTTTATTTAGTTCTTAAGTATGACGAAGCCTTTGGATTCTTGTAATTCCTAATGGTGAATAAATATTATTATTATTATTATTATTATTATAGTGTAATCTGTACAGAGATGGCAGGACATTCTTATTATGTTTACTGGCACCACCTGGTGCCAAAAATTGAACATAAAACAAAAGAATACAGTTTGTAAACAAATCTTTGCCTCCAAATCCACATTTTTGTTTGTGTTTTTCTAAGTGGATTATTGTATAAGATTTTATGTGGATTATTGTGAATATAAATATACTTAGTACATTGGAGTAATTTCCTTAGTTTTAAAACATAATGGCCAATAAAAGGAATCTTAGCAGAAAGAAGTTCAGGAAATTTTGTGGCAATAAGAAAAGTGTGAAATCTACTAACTCACATCTGCATGTTCAAGAACCAAGTGAAACAGATGAAAAGTGTAATGTAGAAAACAGTGAGTATTATGGCTTCGTGTTATTCGATTTTAGGTGTATTTCTGAATTAATTGTGAATTTAGCCTGCCCACACTGCCTAACTATTGGATCGATTTCTCTGGTGGTTGATGCAACAAAACGGAATGGTCTGGCTGAATGTATGAAACTTACATGCAGTTGTTATGCCCTGGTGTATACCTGGTGTATACCTTAAGTATACCACGGATATATTGAATATCATTGTCATTGTTTATCCCATATTGTAACAGCAATGTTATAATTTAGGATATGGCAATGCATGGGTCAAGGAAATTGTTATTAAGTTGTTGAAAGTTTGAGTTAAGAGAATTGCATATTTTTATGGATATTGTTTTGAAGTAACATTAAAAAGGCAAAGATCACGTTTTATAAAGGAAGTGGAATATTATGTTGCATACATTGTCAGAACATTTGCACAGCAGCATTAGTGTAAATATTATTGCAAATTGCTTATGTAAGGTTAAGAAGAGCAAGCTTTTGATTGGTGGAAAATGATGTCATTATCTTTCTGTTGTTTTGATGTAAGTTAAGCCTTTATTAATTTAAGGAAACACAGAGATTCTTATATTCCGTAAATGCGAATAATAAGGCGTTTGCAAGCATAAAAGACGTATAGTACTTTTATAAGACGCATTACCTCATTGTGACTTTTGACCATGGATCGGGCGTGGCAGACGCTGGTATAAATACATGCCCAGCGCAACTTTTAGTGCCTTTTTGATTATTGTCTCCAACCTAGTGGATTCAAGTTAGTCTACGTAACGGTTCTCTTCAGGGGGAGAGAACGTAGACCAGTTGAGATGGCGGAAAACTTCATAATATGTAAGTTGTAACAAAGAAACATTTACACTTTTATTTAGAATAAACATGTAGCATTTATTCATTGTTTTATTCCAAGATCATAAGACATAGCAGTCACTATAAATCCTTTACCTTTCAGAAAGTATTAATTTGAATTTAAATATTTTATTAAGAAGTAAAGTAAATAATGGTGTCAGAAAAAAATAAGATAGTTGTTGTAGAAGAAAGTTAAAGTTGGGTAAAGAAGATTTAACGAACGCACTGCTGACCGCAAGATTTTCCTGACAAGGGACGCCCCTAGGCGGGCCCCCAACAGTGGTGTCATCGTGTGGGATACTTACCGCGAGTAAAATTAATATTTTGGAAACGACTCTATGATCTCATGTTCTTGGAAAAATGTTAGGGTATGTGTGTAGGTGTAGGTAGAATATTTTTTTTGTGTTGTGTGTGAAATTTGGCTAGAATATTGTGGGCATTATTTTAGTTGGGGTAATTAAGCTTCTTGAATATTCTCTGGATTCCAAGTGCGTGTAGGTTAATCGAGTTAGGATTAACGAATTAATTAATTGCCAGTGACAATTAAATAAATCAAAATGCCGTTAGACGAAGAGACTAGGCGTGCGTTAGAGGAGCTCAATAATAGAGTAGCAGCATTAACCGCAGCAAACCAAGCTCTGCAACAGAGACAGGTAGTACAGGTAGCTCGACAGAAAGACTTAACGGTTTGTAGTGCGATAAAAGAGTGGAGTGGCTCAGCTGGTGGGTTACCAGTTAAAGAATTTTTCAATAATGTTGATGCAGCAGCTAGTATGGGGAATCTCGAAAATGCAGATAAAAAGCAAATTGTAAAACTTAAAGTGGCAGGTCCCGCAGCCGAATTTTTGCATTGCCGCCCAGATTTAATTGGCGACGAAACCTCATATGATCAGTTGAGGGCAGCTTTCGAGGACAGGTTCAAAGAAAAATTACCTGATAATTATTATTATACTCAGTTGCAAACGGCAACGCAAAAGAAAGGTGAAAGTCCCGAAGCATTCGCAGACAGAATTAAAGCATTAAGCATTAAAACACTCAAGCCAACTGATAATGCACAGGAAAAGCGTATTTTAGCAGAGGAAGCTGAAAGAAGATTATTAGCAGCTTACGTTTCTGGATTAAGGGGAGAAGTCGGAAAGCAGGTTCGACTTAGATTACCGCGTACAATGCATGAAGCAGTGCAATTAGCAGTTACTACCGATAATCTTGAGCAAAAAGATTCAGGATCTTCCGGTGTAAAAACCGAAGCCCAGCCTAGAAATGTGTTTACTATGTTTAATGTAACATGTTATAATTGTGGGAAGAAAGGTCATACGTCCAGGACTTGTCGTCTTAAACGACAACAGAATCAAGGGAATTCAAGCAATTTTACTCAGCAGAAAGCTAATGCTAGTGGTAATAATCAGCCGAAACAAGCAAAGAAACAAGTAGAATGTTCTTATTGCAAGAAAAAGGGGCATGTAGCTAGGGATTGCAGGAAAAAGAAGTACGAGAATTCTAAGGAGCAGAATGTCTCGTCGGGTTTTCAGAACGCCTCGTCGGGAACCCCGGCGGCGAGGTCAAATTGGGCGTAAATGAAACAGATTTACCCGCGGAACTCATGGTCACGGCTATGGTCGATGGTAGAGCTAAGGAATTCTTAGTGGATACAGGAGCGACTGTATCAGCGATAAAACCAGGTGTTTCACAGGGAAATTTATTAGAAACTGACGTCACGGCTAAGGGGGTATCAGGAAAAGGACTTCAAGTAGATGGGTCCCAGTTATTAAACTTAGAGTTCGCGAATGGAGAAATATATTCGCATGAGTTTATAGTGTGTCCAATTGATATAGAACAAGACGGAATATTAGGTCTTGATTTTATGTATCAAAACATGGTTAACGTAGATGTTTTGAACCGCGCACTTATCACGCGAGAAGGGATGATAAATCTGTCGCAGCAGCCGCCGTGTACTGACACTAGAAGCGATGGAATCGGATTAGCTACCCGAAATAATCCACTTACTTACCATACGAATGGGAATAAAAGTAACTTCTGTGATATCTTACACGGGCAGGTGGAAACGTCAGAGAATAGTTCTAGCAACAGTCTCAAATCTCAAAATGATAATCGTGGTGTTTGTCCAGTTTATACTGCACGTAAACTGACAATTCCTCCAAGATGTGAAGCTATGATCGTAGCGCAAACAAATAGGAAGTGCACAATTACCTATAATTTGTCCCTAGAACAAGGAGAAAGTATTTTTGAACCTGAAGAGCAAGGTATAAATGGGATTTACCTAGCTAGATCGCTTAGCGATAAGGAACAGAGATGTAAGAATAAAATTCCTGTGAAAGTAATTAATTGTTCCAGTGAAACAATAGAGTTACCGAAAAATAAAAGAATAGGTTACATCTCAATCTATAACCGTGTAGATGCAGGCACGATGAGTACTCCGGATGCTGTGGGTACGAATAAACAAGATGACGTCAATTCTCAGAATAATGAAACAGCACGAACAACACATACGCATATAGATTCAGATCTAGAAAGTCAGATAAATGTGTTGACTCCGATGAGTTCGGAATGCAACTTAGGCTTACTCGAAACAGTGAAATTAGATCACTTAAGCGAAAGTGACGGACAGATAATACGGGAAGTATTAGAAGAATTTATAGATGTGTTTCACGACCCAAGAGATAGTAAAATAGGATGTACAAATAAAGTGAAACATAGAATAAATACAGGGGATGCGCCCCCAGTAAAGAAAAACCCTTATTCTTTACCACATAAGTATAAAGAAAAAGTAAAAGAGATGATAAACGATATGTTGGATAAAAATATTATTAGGCCTTCAGCAAGCCCTTGGTCAGCTCCAATAGTGCTAGTTCCGAAGAAAAGTCCGGATGAGGAAGACCGGATAAGGTTTTGTACGGATTTTAGAGGTTTAAATGCCGTAACGCATGGAGATACTTACCCTCTACCAAATATCAATGAAACATTAGAGAGTTTGGCAAATACAAAATATTTTAGTAAGCTCGATTTACACTCAGGGTTTTGGCAAGTAGAAATAGAGGAAAAAGACAAAGAAAAGACTTCGTTCTGCAGTCCATATGGTTCCTACGAATTCAACCGAATGGCTTTTGGTCTAGTGAACGCACCCTCTACGTTTTCTCGGTTGATGGACGGTGTACTAGCAGGGTTAAAAGGAATATCCTGTTTTGTCTACCTAGACGATGTCATTTTATTTTCCACAACCATTGAGGAACATGCAGACAGACTGCGTGAAGTTTTATTAAGGTTAAGAGAAGCTAATTTAAAAGCTCATCCTTTAAAATGCAAATTTGCATTGGATCAAATTGAATATTTAGGTCATATTGTAAATCGTGAAGGAATTTTACCAGATCCAAGAAAGGTACAGGCTATAAAGGATTATCCTATTCCCAGAACGCCAAAAGAAGTTAGATCATTTTTAGGCCTTGTAGGATATTACCGTAGGCACATAGCGAATTTCGCTCATATAGCAAAACCTTTAACAGAGTTAATTAAAAAGAGTACAGATTATGTTTGGGAAGAAAGCCAGCAAACCGCGTTTGATACTTTAAAAGATGCATTATGTCGCGAGCCGGTATTAAAGTACCCAGACTTTAAGAAAAGATTTATCCTCACAAGCGATAGCTCTGGTTACGCAATCGGTGCCGTGCTGTCTCAGATGAACGGTGACGTAGAGCATGCCATTGCATACGCGTCACGAGTGTTATCTAAAAGCGAGCAGAATTACTCTACAACTGAACGAGAGCTATTAGCACTCGTATGGGCTACTAAATATTTTCGCTGTTATTTATATGGTAATGAATTTACTGCAGTAACAGATCACGCCGCATTGAAATGGTTACTTAGTTTAAAAGACCCTAGTTCGAGACTTTTGCGTTGGACTTTAAGACTTTCAGAATTTAAATTCACAGTCCAATATAGGCCTGGGAAGAAGATAACCCATGCCGACTCGTTGTCTCGAGCGTATATAAACTCTTTACACTTTAATAGTGATGTAAACATGGTAAGAAGCAACCAGATAGCAGAACCTCAGTATTGTAAATGGTTAGAAAGTTCAGAAAAATTCCAACTAGATGATAACGGAATTTTGTTTTTAGTAGAAAATGGGAAAGAACCAAGGTTAGTTGTTCCAAAGTGTATGAGGAGAAATATATTAAAGAATTTTCATGATTCACCGATAGGTTCCCATCAAGGTCAAAGAAAGACAATAGAATTGTTAAAACGCAGATTTTATTGGCCAAACATGAAAGCAGAAATAGAAGATTATATTGCTAAATGTTTTTCATGTAACAGTCGGAAAACAGGAAAACATCCCGTTGCTCCATTATGTAATTTTGAACCAGTTTTACAACCTTTTGAATTAGTAAGTTTAGATGTTGTTGGTCCGTTGCCTAAAACTTCAGCAGGTAACATATATTTACTAACATTTATGGATGCATTCAGTAAATATACTGAAGCGATTCCTATTCCTGACCAAACCGCTGAAACAATAGCAAGAGAATTTGTATATAACATCATTTGTCGTCACAGTACGCCATTAAAATTATTGACGGATCAAGGCCGAAATTTTACGTCGAATTTATTCAAAGAAGTTTGTAAATTATTGCAAATTGAGAAAATACAAACATCGCCATATCACCCTATGACTAATGGCATGGTTGAGCGTAGTCATCATACATATGCGGACATGCTTTCGCATTTTGTGAGAAAAGATCAAAAAGATTGGGATTTGTGGATACCTATAGTACAGTTAGCATATAGAAGCACACCTCATTCTATAACTGGATATTCTCCTTATTATTTATTACATGGAAAAGAAATGAACCTTCCGTTTTCTTATAATATATCTCCTAAATTTTCTAGAAAGGAAACAGGGAATGATCATGTAGATACTTTAGCAGAAAAGTTAGAATACGCGTATAAAATTGTGAGAAACCGTATTCAAAGGGGAAAAGAAACTCAAGCAAAACAGTATAACGAAAAGGCAAATGTTCGTTATAGGTCATTCAAAGTAGGAGACAAAGTATTGTTATACTCTACAGCCACAGTTAAAGGCGTAACAAAGAAGTTATCTAAACCGTGGTTAGGTCCATTTACCGTAGTAGAAAGATTAAATGAAGTAAATTATCGTATTATGTCTAAAAATGGAAAGACACAAGTGATACATGTTAATAGGATTAAACTATGTCCTATAGGGGAAGATGTTGTTTCCGGGAAAGAAACCAGACAATATGAAGACGGAGACAGTGATACATCCACGCTGGAAATACTTCATGAGAAGCCTAATGTTATGAAAAAAACAAGTGAAAGAAAACCTACCGGAACGGCTAGGACACAGCAGCAGCAGCAGCCGGTGGAGGAATATTGGTCGTCAGATGACGAAAAACCTCTTAGTCAGTTTGTGTACCGCCACAGGGACGGCGATGGAAAAGAAGACAATGACAGTCTTTACAGTGAGGAAGATGAAATCCCGTTGATGAAGTTACGAGACAGGATACAACGGAAGAGCGCTCAGGTAGATATATCTCCCACTAAAAAGAAATCCGACCATAAGCACGTGCACCACGACCATGAAACCGCAGAAAATAGTAAGACTCCTAAAAAGAAAGAAAATGTTAAAGTTACAGGAACTCCCGAAAATAAACATAAGTTTAGTGTTCGTAAACCCCATGTGAGGTACGGATTCGAGAACGATGTGCACTGGAGTAGTGAGGACAGGACTCACGGGGAGGAACTCCCAAGAAATAGCGAAACTCCAGTAAGAAATAAATCCCATGAGATTAGGCAAGGTGGGTCACGCATAAATACGGAACCACACAATTTAGGTCGCGGATATGAACGCGAAAACGATGATGAAACAAGTTCGCAATCAGAATCGCGAGAACGTACGGAATCCCAGGGAAACAGAGAATTTCAAGAACGCACTGAAAATGAAATTAGTAATAATAATGAATCAAGCAACTCAGGGCAAATCATAACAGAACCCAATAGCAATAACGTACCCAAATGTCGTTATAATCTCAGATCGAGACAAATATTTTGACTTGTTTACAGGGAACGTAATATTGATGACAATTACGTGTGGACAAGGACTTAGTAGTTCAGCAAGAGAAGAGACGACTAAGCTTAACAAAGGATTGGTATTCATTAAGGAAAAAGATATTCTTCTTTCAGGAGATAAGTGGACAATTGTTATGGATTTTAGTTTTGATATTTATTATGATATTTTGAGTAATGTAACTGAAGATGTTAATTATTTTCGAGAAACAGTTAACGATCCAGATTTTATAAAGATAGCATTGTTTAATACATTAGCATTTAAATCTCGCAATACCATTAGAATTGCGATACGCAGAATTGATCAGGAAATTCAAAGGATAACTAATAAGTTAAATGAAATCAGTAATGAATTATTTTATTCAGAAACTCGAGTTAAACGAGGTTTATTTAATTTAGGAGGATCAATTTTAAAGTTTTTATTCGGATCAATGGATAATTCAGATCTCGAGAGAATTGATGCTCAGATAAATATTATTAGCAGCAATAAAAATCAAGTAACAGAAATTGTGCAAGAACAACTTTCGTACATGCAGAAGATGGACGAAAGGGTTGACCAAAATAGACGCGATCTTCAAGAATTTGTTAAATATGTTAACAAAACATTACGCGCTTTGGATAATATAATAGATGATGCTTCGCTTGAATTTAATGTAATCACTAAAAGCATTAACATTCTTGCAAATTTACAATTTATCGTAGATACGTTAAAAGAGTTAGAACATCATTTAATGCAGTTTAGGGAAGCTGTAGATCTCACAGCTACAGGTAAATTAAGTTCTTACTTATTACCACCCCATATCTTTTCAAATATTTTGAAAAGAATTGCTTTAAAATTACCTGAAGGAATTTCCTTATTGTCAGTCGTTGAAACTAGTGCTATATTTTTATATTATTCGTTAGTGGAGGTACATGCTCTTGCAACTAAGAATAAATTACGTTTATTTATTGACATACCATTGAAGTCATTGGACAGGTATTTTGAATTATACAGAGTACGAGCTTTACCGTATTGGGACACGACAGCAAATGTCAGTACTCTGGGTTCTTTTGTGATAAATCCCGATTATGAATACTTAGCAATAACTACTACTAGATTGTATTATGCTTTGCTTGATGAAAATGATATTTTCAGATGTAAAGGTGATATTTATACCGTATGTCCAGCCGATATAGTAATATTTTCAGCAACTCAACCGAACTGTATTCCGGCGCTATTCACAGGAGGGCCGAAGGAAGCCATTGAGACATGTGACAAGAGGATAATTGGAAATCAACGAAATCCTGTTTGGTATCGTTTACCTAATAAGAATTTTTGGATATATAGCCTTCCAACGGAAGTGCGTTTAACTAAAGCTTGTCATTTTAGAAATGGGTCACGTGTAGAATCGTCTACCATAGTTTTGTTTAATACTGGAATATTAGAGGCAACTAATGATTGTTATTTTTACTCTAATAATTTTAAACTTTTACCTCATACAACAGGTAATATTTATGCAAATTATGATCCAAGCGATATTTTATTGCCAGAAATAAATAAAGATATATTTAATGCAGATTTGAATATTTCAAATAATGAATTGAGTTTATTAATGAATGAATTACCTGATATTAAAGATTTTAATAAAAATGGATTAAGTTTTGAGGATTTAAAAGTTAAAATAAAATCATTAAGAAATGATTCCAGTTATTATGATATCAGTAACATTACGCATTATGAAATGTTATTATGGTTTGTTTTGTTAATCTTGTGTTGTATTCTTGTGATACAGATAAGAACGTTGCTTATAAGAAAAGGCTATACGATGTCGTGGGTGAGGAACTTGACCTTACCAGGAAGACGTCACGGGTCCGAAGGTCCGAGAGAGCAATCGGCCTTGCGAACACATGGAGATGCAGTCGTCACTGAAACAGTATCGTCAGCTGATTCGACTATAAACACAGCCAGCCCAATATTATTTACTGGCTCTGGAATTCAATTTGCGTAGTAAAACAGAAGCCAAATGATTGTATTAATTGTTTTATTTAAGAAAAGAATTATGTAATTATGAAAATGTAAACACACACACATACACACATACATACACATAACGTTTATAACTAAAGGAATATATTACCAATATATAATATAAAGTATTTAAAGGAAGTTTCTCAACTATCACAACTGGGAAATAAGATATAAGATATTAAAGTAAATTTCAATTTTGTTTAAGTTGAAACCGAACAAGGTCAAAATGTCGTATTAATAGATAAAAGTAAACTCATTATTATATAATGAAAGAAACATAGAGACATCATAATTAAGCAAGTTAATTAATAAAATTTGATTTAATAAAAGAATTGAATATTAATTTATGAAGACCATAAGAAAAGGCAGACATTGAACCCTTATCAGTTCGCCGACTTGTTAAGACTGTAAGTAGATATTTGAAGGCCGCTGGAACGGAATAACACTCCTGTAAGCCTGATTGTAGCCACTGCGGAATTAAAACTCTGCATGCGATAAATGTTGAATGAATGAGTTTTACAGATCTCAACAAGGTCGCGAGACTTTTGGAACTTATTACAAAACGAGTGTTCCAACGAACAGCTCGTTTTGAAAAAAAGGAGGGAGTAATGTTATGCCCTGGTGTATACCTGGTGTATACCTTAAGTATACCACGGATATATTGAATATCATTGTCATTGTTTATCCCATATTGTAACAGCAATGTTATAATTTAGGATATGGCAATGCATGGGTCAAGGAAATTGTTATTAAGTTGTTGAAAGTTTGAGTTAAGAGAATTGCATATTTTTATGGATATTGTTTTGAAGTAACATTAAAAAGGCAAAGATCACGTTTTATAAAGGAAGTGGAATATTATGTTGCATACATTGTCAGAACATTTGCACAGCAGCATTAGTGTAAATATTATTGCAAATTGCTTATGTAAGGTTAAGAAGAGCAAGCTTTTGATTGGTGGAAAATGATGTCATTATCTTTCTGTTGTTTTGATGTAAGTTAAGCCTTTATTAATTTAAGGAAACACAGAGATTCTTATATTCCGTAAATGCGAATAATAAGGCGTTTGCAAGCATAAAAGACGTATAGTACTTTTATAAGACGCATTACCTCATTGTGACTTTTGACCATGGATCGGGCGTGGCAGACGCTGGTATAAATACATGCCCAGCGCAACTTTTAGTGCCTTTTTGATTATTGTCTCCAACCTAGTGGATTCAAGTTAGTCTACGTAACGGTTCTCTTCAGGGGGAGAGAACGTAGACCAGTTGAGATGGCGGAAAACTTCATAATATGTAAGTTGTAACAAAGAAACATTTACACTTTTATTTAGAATAAACATGTAGCATTTATTCATTGTTTTATTCCAAGATCATAAGACATAGCAGTCACTATAAATCCTTTACCTTTCAGAAAGTATTAATTTGAATTTAAATATTTTATTAAGAAGTAAAGTAAATAATGGTGTCAGAAAAAAATAAGATAGTTGTTGTAGAAGAAAGTTAAAGTTGGGTAAAGAAGATTTAACGAACGCACTGCTGACCGCAAGATTTTCCTGACAAGGGACGCCCCTAGGCGGGCCCCCAACACAGTGAATGTGGATATAACTCCCCTCAAATATTCTCTAGTAACAGGACTGGGCAGTATTTTGAAGTAAACAGGAGAGTTACATATGCATGTAGAGAAATAGGAGCTGGTCATAGTGAAGCTAATAGGTTATGTTACCATCTGGGCTTACCGAATGTACCAAACAAAAGTGCTTATCAGCTTCATATAAAATCAATCAATGATGTTATAACACAGATAGCTGAGGAAAGCATGAAAGAAGCAGCTACTGAGGTTCGTACACTGTCTGGTAAAGATGAATGTGCAGTGTCAGTTGATGGAAGCTGGCAGCGACGTGGATTTTCATCCCTAGTTGGTGTTGTTACAGCTATGTCAGTGAAAACCGGCAAAGTTCTTGATGTGGAAGTGATGTCAAAGGAATGCAAGTCTTGTAAAATGCATTCAATGGATGATAAAAACTCCACATCACATCAGATTTGGCTCGCCGAGCATGTTTGCTCTAAAAATTATGTTGGTTCATCACCAAACATGGAGCCTGTTGGAGCTGGCAGGATCTTTCTCAGGTCAATTCAAAACAGGGGCTTAGCTTACACAGAATACTTAGGAGATGGAGACACTAAGAGTTTCAAAGCTGTGTCAGATTTAGATCCATATGGTGGAAGACAAATTAAAAAACTGGAATGTGTTGGACATTATCAAAAGCGTGTCGGAAATGGCATTCAAAAAATAGTAAAAGAAAAGAAACTAGGTGGTGAGCTGATATTTTGAACTCAAAACTTTATCACTCAAATGTAGTCTGCTGCTGTTCTGAAAACATATTGCCTGTGACATCTAGTGGCAATTCTCCGTACTTCTCTCTGCTCTTCTCTCTCCAACGTATGTTCGCTACTGACACGCTCTCTACACGCTAATCTTCGAAGCTCTGATTTACTGCAAGTTCGCGCGACAGCTGGTGTCAGTGGACCGTACTAGCAGCCGACCTCATCATATGTTCGTAATGACTGGCAATTTTAGACGTGAGGTGATGTTTCGAGCTGTTTCTTTTGTTTTCACAACAAAGACGCCGATTTATATTAATCCTCTGTATTGGATAAGAAATCGTCATGCACCTTTTGATTGGATAATTATTCCCGCTGCACCCCGTTACTTCAGGGTTGAAGCCCCTGTATTTTCATCTCTTGTTTCGGCGTCATCATGATGGGTAAAGTACAATTTACATGCTCTGTGAAAAACAGAGTATGGAGGCTTTTGTCTGGCTTTAACTAATCTTACAAACCTTTGTATGTGAGCCTTAAGCTTTCCTTTTAAGTTGTATAATATTTTCTGTCCCTGAAAGGTTTCAGTATGGCTAAAATAAGATTAAATTTGGTCATGGCCTAGCAAGCGTTGGTCGGCCATTGTTTGGCTCAGTTCTTTGATTCTGACTTAACTCATTTCAAGCCTAGTTATGTAATTCTCATATTTCTTCTTTTAATGTAAAGTAATTTCTTATTTTCCTTGATATTTTAACTTTTGCTTTTATTTCTCTACCCCTTTGGTTACCGCAATTCATGATGGGGCGGATATGAGATCCGATTCTACTCGGGGTGGCGAGTAGAAACGTTTGTTTGTGTCTAAATTTCATTTTAGAATTTTCTCAGTTGACTTTCAGTAAAATTTTCCACCCCTAATGTATGAATGTGACAAGAATATTAATGAAATATTAACTATATTCGGGGATCCCCTCTAATGAAATCATTTTAGAAATAAGTAAATATCAAACTGTTATATTCTGTTTAGGATTTTATCTATCTGTTCAATCCTTCTTAATGAATTAGTTTATTGCATGTATATAAATATTTTATTAATTTTAAAACTCAAATCAGTATAATTTCAATAGTGTATATTAGTAGGCCTAAATTTTAAGTAAATTTATCAAATTCTTCCAGCTTGTTGTCTTTAACTTAACTTGCAGTTTCATTAACTAATGAAACTGCAATAAAATTGTTCTCTCTACCTCTTCCGTTTGTCCTCTTCCTTTCTTCCTTTGGGATGGGTTCTCTCCTAGGTTTCTTCAAGGAGGCGTTTCCACAGGTGGCCTATGCTGGTGTATAGGATGAAGAGCCTTTGCCAGCAACCTTGGCCTGTTCTGGTCCAGTCCGGAAAAGGGTTAAGTTACTTCGGATGCTAGAGACCTTCTGAGGGCAAACATCTTTCAGGTAAAAGGGAAACTAAACTTACCCGACCCTAACCTAACCTGTGTCTGTGGAGAGAGGACAATTTATGGTAGCAATTTAGCGTGGTTCTCTTCAAGTTCCACGTTGTGGTGTTGATGTAATTTTGATTTTTAGAAGCTATAGTGTGGCTACTCTTCTAGTTCCACAGCTTCTTCTTGTGTATTAATTTTGCTAACTTAATGCAATATAAATGAAATAATTCATAGCATTTGGTGACAGGTTTTTGCTGAAAGCATTCTGTTTTCTTGCCTGTTTTCACCTGTTATTTCAGTTATTATAGGGCGGGAAGAATTTGTGTTTTAATTTGATTTTAAAAAGAAAAAAGGGATAAAACTTTTCTAGTTAATGAATTTAATTGTTCACTGTGTGGTGCTTTGTTTCTTCGTGGCGACTGAAATTTTGTGTCTAATGTGTTTCATGTCATTCTGTCATACCAAATAATGGAGCGTCATTCAGTGAACCCAACAGGAACCCGTTGGAGGAAGTCACGGTCAGTGAACCCAACAGGAACCTGTTGGAGGAAGTCACGGTCAGTGAACCCAACAGAGGAGAGCGCTTCGCCATGTTTTCCCCTCATCGCGTTAATACTGAATATGACCGTCCCAATAATTATTCTTTAGCTGCTAGGAATAATTCCTTAAGTGTGCAGCAAACAATGTATGATGGCTCGCCTCGTACCAGAGTAATTCCCTCCTCTCAAGTCTTCGATTCCAGTATGGTGAATTTTAGTAATCTCCCTCACCCTCTTGCTAGTAAGCTAGATTTGATTGGTAAATTTGCTGAGGACTCGTTGGATAACATTGTAAAATTTTTAGAATTTATATGTAAAGTAAAAGAACAAATCGCCATGTTCGGTTTTAACGAAAACAGTTTGTTGGCTTATTTCTCTTATAAACTTTCTGGTTCTCTTAAAGAGTTAGCTTTGGAAACTGCTAATGCTGGATTTGGTTTCGACCAGTTCCATTCCAAGATTTTGCAAATGTATGTTCCTATTCGTGCTAGAGCTTCACTCCTTAACAAGCATTTTTATCGAACTCAGAATTTTGAGGAGTCCTTTTCAAAATATGTGCAATCTATCCGGACTTTTGCTAAAGTGTTTCGTCTTGAGTTATCAGAGAGTGAAGTTATTCAGTGCATTCTAGAGGGTATGGCTCCTGAAACTAGAAGTCAGGTTGCTTTCGAGGCCAAGCCTGTTACTTTTGCACAGTTAGAGCGACTCTGCGCTCATATTAATGCTATAAATTATTCAGACTCACTCCGTGTGAGAGAAACCGAAGTGAGGTCTGTGCGCTTTGAGAATGCCCGAGGTAGTTTTAGCAATAGAGGTTATGCCGGTGGTAGGGGCGACACTAGGCCCTCTTGTTATAATTGTGGTAAACCGGGTCATTTCAAGCGAGATTGTAGAGTTGGCAGCAATAGAGGTGTAGAACGTGGTAGAGGTCAACGCGGCTCTGCTAGAGGCAGAGGCCAGAATAGTAATGAACAATGAGGAGTGTCCCACCTTAGACGTCGAGGTGGTTCTTTGTTTGTGTGTGGTAGTGCTGATGGAGTAGACAGTGACAGTATAATAAGTGACCGAGTACTTTCGGTAGGGAAGACAGACGTTACGGACCATTGTGACTGGGGTGTACATGCTGGTGACTCGACCCTTTTCAGCTGTGCATTTCCGACGGGTGTTGAAGACAAGACTGACGTGACAGACAAGAGAGTAAAGTCTGACAAGACATTTCCTACCAGGATTTTTGTCAATAATTTTTTCCGGAAGCACAACTACATACAACGCCTTGCTCCTACAAGTACTGATGTTAATATGGTTTGTCATAATAAAACAGATCCGGATCTGAGAATTAATACCCAGAACTTAGATAAACATATTGTCAGTCGTGGAAAGAAACAAATAAAGATGCGAAAGAAGAGGGCGACTATAAAGAAACCTTTTCCGCCGCGAAATATTCTTGGAGTGATCGACTCCAAGCTTCCTATGGTGCAAGCTACTGTATGCAATCACGCCTTATCAGCGCTGCTTGATAGTGGAGCAGCAGCTAATCTGATCTCTAGTGATGCATATCGGAGTATGTGTTTAGTCGACAAACACACTCCAAAGTTATATGAGAGCGAAGCAAAGTATAAGTCAGCTGATGATCACGTGTTAAAGACAGTGGGATGTGTTAAGTTAAAAGTCAAAATTGGTAATTTTACCTGGACTTTCCCTTTTGTAGTTACCGATGGATTGGTAATGCCAATGATCCTAGGTTCTCCTTTTATGTGTAAAACAGGTTTATTGTTGGATTTCTGTTCTAAACAAATATTTTTTCCTTTTGCTAGCCATGTTAAGATCAATTTATTTTCTGGCGTTCCCTATTGCAAGCCTATTGATTGTAAAGTTATGGAACCAGCTTACTTAGTGTCTGAGATGCATTATCCCTCATCATGTATTAATTCTGTGGATATTGATTTATCTCATCTGTCTTATTCACATAGAGTCCAGGTAAACTCCTTACTTGATCAATTTCCTGATGTGTTAACTAAAGAATTAGGACTAACAGATCTCTTAGAATATGAGATTGAGTTAAACGATACTCAACCGGTTCGTAGACCACCTTAGATACTCAACCGGTTCGTAGACCACCTTACAGGCTTAGCCCGCCTAAGATGGCCGTTTTGAAAGATCAAATACAGGAGATGCTCGATGCGGGAGTCATACGTACTTCTGTATCGAACTACTCTAGTCCTATCTTTCTGGTGCCTAAGTCTGAAGGCCGGTTTAGACCAGTGGTTGATTACCGCTATCTCAATGAAAAGATTAACATAGAGTCAGTCCCTATTCCTGATATTAATTCTTCCTTCAGTTTTTTTCATGGTTCTAAATTTTTCTCTTCTCTTGACTTAAACCAAGCGTATTTCCAGATACCCCTTTCTGAGAAATCCAAGAGGTATCCGGCATTTGCGACTCCTTGGAATTTATTCGAGTACAATTCTGTGCCTTTCGGTTTAGCGACTGGAGCCCAAGTTCTCACACGTCTTCTGGACCAAATCTTCTCTGACGTTAAATTCAAATTTGTGTTCCATTATTTGGACGATCTAGTAGTCTATTCCAATTCATTTGAGGAACATTTAGAACACCTCAAGGAAGTGCTCTCACGCCTCAGAAGCGCGAAGCTTACAGTCAATCCTGATAAAGTTAGTATAGCCGCCAGGAGACTGTCGTTCCTGGGTCACCTGATTTCTGCCGATGGCGTTTCAATAGATCCAGAGAGAACTGATGCTATTCGAAATTTTCCCCCTCCGAAAGATGCCAAAGGTGTGGCTAGATTTGTTGGGATGGTTAATTTCTTCAGGAAATTCATTCCCAACATGGCTCATATTTCTGCTCCTCTTAACGATTTGAGAAAGAAAAACGTGAAATTTTCTTGGACTCCTGTCCACCAAGAAGCTTTTGACACTCTGAAATCTTCTATTATGAACCCTCCTGTTTTGGCCATGCCCGATTTCTCTAAGAGGTTCGTAATACAGACTGACGCTTCCCCTGTTGCTATAGCAGCTGTTCTCCTGCAGGAATTTGAGGAGGGACGAAGGCCTGTGGCTTACGCCTCCAGAACTTTGACTCAACCAGAACGCGTGTACTCCATGTACGAATTGGAGGCTCTCGCAGTGCTATTTGCAGTGGAGAAATTCCGTTTGTATGTGGAGCACGTAGAATTCCTGCTAGAAACAGACTGTCAAGCTTTAAGCTGGGTCCTGGCAAAACCAAGAACAACTGGCAGAATTGCCAGGTGGGCTGTACGTTTGTCAGCGTTCAAGTTTAAAGCTAAGCACATTAGGGGGACTGAGAATGTAATTGCCGACAGTCTTACCAGAATGTTCAGTCCAGATCAACTGATTGATTATCCTGGTCAAGATTTAGAAGATCCTCTTGAGCTATCTAGCATGGTGGCTAATATTTTAGAAGACTTTCCTTTGGCTTTTAAGTCATTAAATGATCATCAACTGAATGACGAACTACTTGCTCCTCTTATTCTTCGTATAAAAGACGGAGAGAATGTGCCGAAGTATATTCTCAAGAATAATCTTTTATACAGCGCTCCTTCTCGTAAAACCCCATCCCGTATCATTTTACCTTCTGCACTCGTAGATATGGTATTCAAATATTACCATGAGTCTGCAGTTGGTGGGCACCTGGGTTACGAGAAAACCAGGGGCAAAATCAAGCAAATTTTCGTCTGGGACGGTATGGATGCCGCTATTAGAGCTAGGGTGAAGGCTTGCCAAAAGTGCGCCTGTGCTAAGCCAGCTCGTTGCATGAAGCTAGGATTTTTAGCTTCGGAAGTGCCTAGCGCTCCTATGGGAAAACTCCATATTGATTATGTTGGCAAACTTCCTAGAACCAGAGCTGGAAATTCCTATATACTCGTAGCAGTAGATTCTTTTACCAAGTTTGTGTGGCTTTTCCCCGTCAGGGAGGCTACAACGAAGATTACTATAGAGTGTCTTAAAAAGATTTTTGCTATGGTTGGATTTCCGCGCTCGATCGTTTCTGATAATGCCTCGTAGTTCGTGTCCAGAGCATTTAAGCATTTCTGTTTTCAGCTAGGTATTCAGCATATCAAAACTTCACCATTTTTTCCCAAGCCGAACCATTCGGAACGCTTTAATAGAAACCTAAGGGCTGCACTGATAGCATATCATTCCAATGATCATGCATCATGGGACAGTAATTTGTATTGGTTGCAATTTGCATTTGATTCTGCCCAACACGAAGCCCATAAAGAGACACCACTGAAATTGATGCTTGGCTTTACTCCTAATAATCCTCTTTCTAATCTCTGGTCAATAAATGATCTGTTGCCTGAAGCCAAAGATGCGGCCAAAGTTAGAGACATGTGGCGGAGAGCCTCAGCTAACTTAAGACTGGCGCATGACAAAACGGCTCAGCGGTATAATGCAGACAGAAGACCAGTTGATTTTGACGTAGGTGATCAGGTTTTCGTTAAGAATTTCCCTAAAAGCGATGCAGCTGCGAAATTCTCTGCGAAACTCGCTAAAAGATATCTGGGCCCATATCTTGTCGAGAGATTCCTGACTCCAGTTACCGTCGAACTTAAAGAAGTTGGAACAGATAAGACCGTGAAGGCTCATGTGTCCAACGTAAAGAAGTGCTAGCGATCCATTTATTCCTTTTCTGTTGTGAAATGATAGTAGGTAGTGTAACAAGGAATGTTGAAGTAGGTGTTTAATTTTATTTTCTCCCTTTTCTTCCACACACTTTTACACACTTGGGGAAAAACCCCGAGTCTTAAGTGAAGGCCCCGACAGTTGCCAGGACGCAGGATTCCCTGGTCATCTCTCCGGGATGAGGGAATGTTAGGACAGGTTGAATTTTTAAACATGTGTTTGCTACCGAGCTATAAAGTAACCAGTTAAGTTTATGGAAACTTCTGATCTGTGGATTAGGATGGAGTTATAATAATAAACCATGCATAAAGGGATATAAGCATATTTATCGGCTCGCATAGAAACAAAGTACCATACCTGTGTATTTATGAACATAGCGGTATATTTATTACCATAAAGGTGTACTTATTAAGTGGAAACTAAATATAATGTGCACAAAGTACCATGATTAAAAAGATGTTATTTTAAAGTTTTAAAATTTTAACTCTAAGTTATTTGTATATTTTGATTTTAATGTTTTAAAATTAAGACAAAAACTATTAGTTTGTGAATTGTTAAGATATATGAAATTGTTGTGTGCATGTATGAAATTCTAAGACACAATGTAATTAAGTATGCTTTGAGTGCATGTATGATTTTGCCCATTTATATAACTTCAGTATGTATCCAAAATTATGTAAAACTAACCTCAAGATTTTCGTCTTCTTCGCATGCCGTTCTTAATCTGCTCGAGAGAGAGAGAGAGGGTTTATTTTGCTAAGAATTCATGGCAGAAAAGAAGAAAATTGTTGGAGATGTAATCGTATTTTGAACTTTCTGCAGCTATCTGGATTATGTTTCAGAGAAACTTGTCATTATGTAAAGAGACCTGTGGCGGGGAGCGGAGACTATCTGGCCTATTATCTATCAGCTGGAACCTTGGACTTAAACTTCTTGGAGGTCTGCTGTCTCTGAGCCATAGATGCACTGCTGTCTGTTGTCATAAAGATACTTATGCTCTACTGTCTACTATATGTCTGATGTTATGAAGCCTGACTTGGAGCTACTCAGCTGACTCCTGTCGATGTCCTTCACTGAAGTCTATCATCGAGCTGCGCTGTGGATGTCTGCAGGGTAGTGGCTCAACTCTCGCCCTACTCTTCTGCCGTCTGGTGACTGGTGTCCCCTTCCTGGAAACTGGCCACTTCCAGCGAAGTTTCTTCTGCTTTCGTTCTACCTTGGACTGCGCTTCTGGACTCCGTCATTCCTGATGAGTTTCATTCCAGTGATACCAGTGCTGTTCTGCAAAGTTGTTTGGACACTTCTTTAGCTAGAGCAATCCTAATAAGCTCTATTCATTTTACCAGCCCGTCTTCGATATATATAAACTTTTCTTCAGACAGTACAGTGATCCTATTTCTATGAAGAACTTTTCTAATGTCTGTGCTCAGAGTAAACATTTTCTAAAGACAGTGTTGTGGTCCCGCGAACTTAAAAATTATAGAATTTTACCCCTCAGGGTGTACTCATACCTTAAGGCTGATTGCCCTTAATGGTCTACTTCACATATGAAGAGTCCAGGGAAAAAAGGATGAGGGTTCACTTTTTATGAAAAATGAGCTTGCAGTGAATTTGTATAGTTTAAACCCAACAGAATATGTTGAACTACTCCCAGAAGGCAAAAACGATGAATGTCTGTGGATACACAGCCAACAAAAATATGTGGTTTAGGCAAGAATGATGAGGGTGCCATTGTATGTGAGCTACAAGGATGAGGGTCCACTTAGTAGGCTGTGCTGACAGCAGAGTGCTCTGCTTTCAGTTCAACCAGCTGTTGGTGGTTTAATGAAGCGTGTTACCCCAGTGTTGGTTTATTGGTTGTTATTGGTTGTTATTCAGGTTTGGTCTATAACATATTAATAAAAATGTGTGAAAATGAAGAGGATACAATCTTTGAAAATAGTTCAAGGAAAAGAAAATCCTTTGGCCGCATGCAAAGTGTAATGAAAAAGTTGAGGTTAAGTAGCCATGAAACAGGACCAGACTGTAAGTGCGTAAAACTAGAGTGTTTTAAAAACATCAGTGCAAGTGAAAGAAGTGATATTATTTCAAAGTTTAATCAGATTGAATCACATGATAAACAGTCGATGCATCTTTGTGGATTAATACAGTGCTCTCCTGTCACTCGTCATCGGCCTAGGAAACCAGAATCTGAGGCTGACTTTCACACATATTCATATTCTTATAAGGTGAGAGTAATAAGGAATGAACAGGTTTGTGAAATCCCTGTATGTTACAAATCATTTTTATCACTTCATGGCATTACAGCTAAAAGGCTGCAAATTCTACAACAGAGTCTTAAAACAACAGGTATACCACCATTGGATAGGCGAGGAAAACACAGCTCTAGGCCTAACAAGCTTCCTGACGATGTTGTAAATTCTGTAATTGAACACATTCAGTCATTTAAAACCAGAAAGTCTCACTATGGTTTAGCTAAGTCTCAAAAACGCTACTTACCAGAGGAACTTAACGTGAGTAAAATGTTTTGTCTCTACAAAAAGGCTTTTCCAGACAATAAAATATCACTGGAAAAGTACAGAGAAATATTTAATACCAAATTTAATTTGACCTTTGGCTATCCAAGGAGTGACACCTGTAGCACCTGTGACGAATTTACTGTGAAAATAGAATCTGTTCATTCGAAACTAAGCCTGCCTACTACTACTCAGAATGAAGTGGTAAAACTTAACTATGAACTAAAGAACCTACTACAAGAAAAAGAATTACACTTAAAGTGAGCTGATTCTTTTTACAAACTAAAGAAAAATGCTAGGCTTGCAGCACAAAAAGACAAAACCAAAGAAGCAATCGCCATGGACTTTCAGAAAAACCTGCCTCTTCCAAATATCAGCACAAACGATGTTTACTATCGACGGCAACTATCAATCTACATGTTTAACATACACCAATTATCAGATTCTGAAGCTACTTTCTACACCTATCCTCAAACCTCCGGCAAAAAAGGAGGAGATGAGGTTTGTTCCATGCTGTGGGATTTCATGTTTAATCATCTTGACTCTGAAGTAAAAGAACTTTCAATTTTTTGTGACTTGTGTAGTGGTCAAAACAAGAACTACTCTGTGTTTAGAATGCCACACTACATTGTACATAACACCAAACGCCTAGATACAATACAAATGGTTTTTCCAATAAGAGGACATTCATATTTAGAATGCGATAAAAACATGGGTTTAGTTAACCAGAAGTCAGTGGTTGAACTTCCGTCTGAGTGGAACGAAGTTCTCAAAAACTCGAGAAACAAACCAAGACCATTTAAAGTAATTTCTTGTTACAATCAAGAAATATTCAGATCGTGGACCACCTTTCTTTCCCCACTATATGTAAAACAATGTCCCTTTAAAACACGTCCAGTGAGGAAACTGAAGATCGTCCGTCACCATCCTAGAATGATCTTACATCGGCAAACCTACAATGGTATGGATGATGAAAGTGTTGTCACCAAACCGAAGAGGAAAATCTCTACCTGAAGGCTGCTTTCACCTTCCTGAACTAGCATATGATGGACCTATACCTGTTCCAAAAGCAAAGTTTGATGACCTTCAGCACCTGGCAAAATTTTGTTCTGTTAAAGCCCAAAAATTTTATGCATCACTCCCTCATTAAATGAGGGATTCACAAATTTTGTGAAGTGTACTGTACGCCATGTAATAAATGGCTTAGTAAGCCCAAAGGATTGACGAGTAGTGAGTGGAAGGATGCAATTAAGATGACAGCGAATGTATGTCCAGTTCGTGCTCTACCAGGCAGGTCCCAAGACGGTCACCATTGCCGTCGCTGCGGCAGTGAGAAAGAAACTCTTGCTCACGTCTTGGGTGCTTGTCCTTATGGTGAAGTGCTGAGGAACAGTCGCCATCACAAGATCCGAACTTTAATTGCAAATGCTCTGCGGGAAAATCATCATCATGTAGCTGAAGAGGTCTACGGCGTTTCTGAAGGTGGCTCCTCTAGAAGAATTGACATCATCGTCATTCCACCAGGCTCAACCAATGGATATGTAATCGATCCTACAGTCAGGTTTGAAACAAGTAGCACCCAACCTGCAGAAGTTCATGCTGAAAAATGTCGTATCTACGAACCCACCATCGCATACTACAAAGAAAAATACTCCCTTTCTTCTGTTACCATCTTTGGCCTGATGGTGGGTGCAAGAGGAACAATTCCTTCATTCTTTGTAGATTTCTGCAGATTCTTCCGTCTGAACAGCATTTTAATCAAAGAAGTGTCTCTGACAGCCCTGAAAGGTTCCCTCTCAATACTCAGGAATCACTTATATTCCTAAATTGTATATATTTGTTTTCAATGTTCTTTTTTTTTCTTGTTTCATAAGTTTTCTTGATATATGTGAGTTTTTTCTTTATGTTTATTGTAAATACTTGTAAACACTTCTTTGTGGTGCAAATCATTTTCTTTTATATTACGCTTTGTCTTAGGGCAACCCTTAACTAAGGGAAGCTGAATGTAAATAAACATTAATATATATAAGAAGCCTATTTTTAGTTTCAGGTAATGATGTAGGCCAATTTATATCAGGTGACATTTTAAGCGTTTCAAAAACTACCACACAAACAATATATTCATAGATTTCACTGCAAATGAATGGACAGTCATCCTTTTTGCCTACATTTTTGTGACATGAATCAATTAAAATTTTATTTTTATATACTACATTAATGCAAAAGGTCTATCTACATAATAAAAATGTGCCAGATATGTTATTTATCAGTGTAACATCATAATAATTATTGTTTCTTTTTGTTTAGGATTTAGTTATTTCGTTTTAAAATTAAAACTGCTGTTTTCTCAAAACTCTGTTTACTGGACCCTCATCCTTTTTTCCCTGGACTCTTCATATGCATATGCATCCATATAATTAATGCCAGAAAAGCAGAGTCACCAATAGTTTATATCTAGCAGGAATCTCATATCACATTTTCATGCCTTTCTAGTTCATTTGTGGGCCTATCGAATTCACTAATATATCATGATGTTCTGACAATACTAAATTCTTCTAAACGTGTAATATTTGAATGAATGGATTCATTTAAAAGCATTCATCAAGCTCTCATAATATGCTTATGTTAATATTAACATTGAATAATACGTTGTTCATCTATCTTGTCAGTAAATGCGAGGCAAAAATTAATGAGATTTTTGTTTTAAGTGGACACAGTTCTGACAATAATGTTGCGAGTTTTACTCTCAGGATTGGACTAGTGCTCTCTAGTGGACATACCACCTGAGACTACTCTCAAGAGTTTCTCGCATTCTCAGCTCTCATGTGGACACTAGCCTTAAGGATTGTTTGGTGAAAGCAGGATTGATTTACTCATAAATGAACAAAAATTTGCAAATGTTTTAAAACACAATGGAACTGTGAAACAGAATCGAGAAGTGTTGAAGAGACTGACAGCAGTCACTTGCTTTTTAGGGCACAATTAGAATTTCGAGGGCATAATGAAAGTTCCGATCCAACAATTAAGGGATTATGTAGAGTTAATTCATTTGTTGGCGGAAGTCGATGACAAACTGCGAGCACACTTGGCTACTGCCACTGTATTTACTGGATTATCTCCGCTGATACAAAATTATTTAATACAGAGTGTTCATAGTGTTATGTTAGCAGAGATAAGTCAGATTAAAGCAGCAACATTTGTTGCTATTTTACTAGATGAAATTCCTAAATAAAAACAGTTCACAGCTGTCAACTTTATTGAGATATGTATATAAGGGGCAAATCTTTGAAATATTTGTAGGATTTAGCGACGTTACTGCTGATAGATCAGCTGACTCCATGCTAAACTTGCAATAGAGCAACCTACATAGTACGATTAAAGTGAAAGTGGCACCACAGACCTATGATGGAGCAGCCATCATGGCAGATATTTAAATGGAGTACAGGCAAAAGTGAGGGAAGTAATTCCTCAAGCCATATTTCTACATTGTTAACACCACAAGTGTTTTCACAGGCATGTCGTGTATGAAATCTTGTAGAGTGTTTTTTGCTTACCTTTTGTAACATTGTTTTTGTAACATTTTTGAACATTCCTCGAAAAGAACAAATCTACTAGACGGATAGCAAAGAAGAGATTTCCAAAACTTGCACCAACACGGAGTTCCATAAGTCGCTTAGTACAAAAAGTTGCGGATCATAGAACCAAACTTAAAGAGCTTTATGAGCAATTTTGGAAAATTCAGATAATTGGGATACATCCACCACAAGTGAAGCACATGGGTTTCTAATGATGTTAAAAGATTTCCAATTCAATTTTCTCTCATGTCTATTTCAAGAACTATTTTAAATGACAGATGTTACATACAACATTGTGCAGGCAAAATCTCTTGATATAGCATTTTGCAATAAAGAAGTGGAAAGCCTAAAAGAAAAACAAAGAAACGCAGCATTTCCTGAATGAAAATGAACCGGCCTTCCAGAGCTATATAAATTCTGTGAACTTGTTTTTAACAATACCTGCCACATTATCGTCAGTAGAGTGTTCCTTTTCCACCCTAAAACGGATAAAATCCTCTACAAAAAACACACAAGGATAAAGTACTTTGCGCTTTCTATCATGTCAATAGAAAAGGATCTGCTGATACAGATGAAAGCTAAAACTTCATGTATGGATGAAGTTTCAGAGAAGTTCTGCAAGAAGAACCACAGAGCCAAGTACCACTATAAAAAGCTTTCTGGTGATATATAGGCCTATGTATGTATATAATTTTTATATTTCATGTTGCATACCTTTGCAAAATTTTCAGGATACGCCACTGGTATGCACTGTGGAAAACGAAATTGATCCTGAATCAGGTGATGCAAGGAAGCCTGAAATGACCACATTTTATAATCGCACAAAAATTGGAAATTACATATTTGACCAGCTTTGTGCTAAATATGTTGTTCACAACACAAGACATTTTCTATGACTTACTGAACATTAATGCAATCATTGCTACGTAAATTTTTTCTGCAAATCAGAAGTACAAGGAAATCAATTTACATATATGTTTCTTGAGACAATTTTCTGGGAGATCATAAAGCCTTAAACAGCAAGAAGAGCAGAATTGAAAAACATGTGTCTCTATAAGAAAGCATGCTAAAATTCTTCTTGGAATTGAAGAAGGCCATAAGACACAGGTCACACAGAGCAACAAAAGGGAGGCAGGTGCTACCTATGCAGCAGAAGCAAGGGAAAATCTACCAGGAAGTTGAAACATATAGGTAACAGTACAAAGTTTGTTTGTGATTTATGTAGTTTTAGTACGGCATCAAAATTTTCACTGACCCATCATGTTAAAGTGAAACACATAACACCAAAGAATGAAATTCAGTGTCTTGTCGGGTGTCCACTGTGTAAAGAGACTTGTGTAACATGTCAAAATATAAGTCGGAGCATGATATTTCTATTGGGAGTGAAACACTAGAGTTTTCCAATGAATTTGAATTTTTCAACTGGAAAAATTAAATCAAAAAGGAAGAAGTGTGCGAGTTTGTTGTATGGCAGTCAAGGTATACAAATAAGAAAGATGGCTCTTCAAAAATGTCATTTAGGTGTCATTGGGATGGCGACTATAAATCAGCGAATGGTGACTATAAATCAGTGAATGGCGAATTTATGCCATACTAAAATATTAGGCAGTAACAAAATGAATGGGTATTGCTCAGCAAAATTAGATGTTATATTTCACTTGACAGGGAGTGTGATTGTTTTATACTGCAGAAATCATGTTGGTCATCAACCAGAGCTAGGTCCTTTGAGATTGTCGCAAAGCGAAAAAAATATTGCAGCAAAAATATCAATGAATATCCCATTTAATAGAATATTGGATGACGTGAGGGATTCCATCAGCAGCTCAGGATAAGAAATCTACTTACAGGAAAAGATCTAATGTAGAGCACGAATACAACTTAAAATCAGAAGCAATACGACACAGTAATGATTGTACGAGTGTCGAATCTTGGATAAAAGAGATGTAGGCAGCTGGTGATGTAGTACTATTTTATAAACCTCAGGGTATCTTAATAGAAACCCATCCCCAATTGCAAACTGATGACTCTGTTCTAATCATCATGAATGAAGCGCAGAGAGAAATGCTGAAGCAGTATGGTAAAAATTATGTGTGTTTTGATAGCACTCGTGGCCTCAATAACTATGGATTCGAGCTGACAACCCTCTGGTGCTAGACGATCTTTGTCAGGTCCCCTGTTCATTTATGTTTTCCAGTAAGAGCAATACAAGCATTATAGAATTTTTCTTGACAGTAATTAGAAATGCACTGAATGAACCTCTTCAAACTAAAGTATTTATGTTGGATATGGCAGAAGTGTATTATAATTAGGGGCCGTATTTTTTGGTAACAATGATAAGCGCGAAATTTTATAAAACAACTTCCCTTAGCTATATTTAGCTTTTATATGCGTAAAATACCAATATAAACCAAATTGAATCCACGAAATATCACGAAATTTACTCGATTCCACAAAATGTGTCTATAAGCGCGAAATATGCCCCTTCTGTCCGAAAAGTGAGAAATGAGCATGAAAATGTGCCTTAAAATCACAATATTGTGTTTTGGTGTACTGTATTTTTATTTCTTAGCAGCATGCTTTTTTCTGCTGTTTCTGTGGCTGTCGAAGATTTACCGATATATCGATATTTGTGATCGATTACAAAGATTGCAGAATTTTTGCAAAGATTGTCTGGCCTTGCAGAGAAAAGCAAAAGAAAACTGCAGAACATGATGAAGGAAGATCCTAAAGCTTATTTCCAAAACGTCTCTTGTCCATCTAACAAAAATTCTGGGAAATGGCGAAAAACGTTGAAATGATGTTTAAACACACAAAATTTATATTTGCATTATTGTAATTGCGATTTATGTTGTTGCCTAGTATTCTAGACCACTTAAATGCTTTTTACTGTGCATTTGGACTTATAATTAACGAGACAAGTTTGGACAAGAGACGTTCTGGAAATAAAGACTGGATAATGAACGTTTTGGAAATAAAAACAATGGACAAGGGTCATTTTGTTTACAAAACAAAAGATATCATGGAATTTATTGAATTCATTTTGGCTTTGTTTACACAAAATTATTTCAAGTAACTTAAAATCAATGCAGGCTACATAAAGTTTCAAGTGTCATTCAATAAAATTTTGAAAACTTTCAACGGTAGGATGTAGCCCTAGCTTTCACCGGCATCTTCCATCATTCCACCTTCCAACTCATCTTCTGACAGGTCCTTCCTTATTTCATGGTGGACTATTTTCCGATAAAACTGAAGGTCTGCAATATTCTCCCAGTCAGTGCCGAAGTGTAATGTTAGTAGTTTCTTAACGTCATCAACCTTCATTTTCTTTACCGGAATACCAGGCTCAATCTGTTGCAGGTTAAAGTCATCAAAATTTACTTTTGGTTTTAACACTTTCTTTGGTACACTAATGTCAGTATTATACCAAGGTTCACCCCTCACAAGAACTGGCGCATTTGGTGTCATGCCACGGGATATAATGAATCGCTTGGTAGTAGAAAACCTGAAGTGCCATTGGTTTGTCTTTTTCAGCTTTTCCTGTGATACTTTTTTCCAATCATACACAGGACAGTCTTGACACAATTTCAGTACCGTTCCATGATTTGCAAAAATGTCCATGTACTCTTCTGGTTTCACAATTGAATCCCTGTCCTTGAGTTCGATTTCAATTCTACCAAACACACGATCTGGAGGTAAGAAGGAAAGTCCTGGTACTGGGAATATTAAGGTGATATCCTTCACTTCAGATGGAGCACACTTCACCAACCAATACTTCAGCATAAATATCATTGTTGAATTCTTATTTTGGCCTCCACATCCATCAGCAAAAAGCCTAACAGAAGAGATGTCTGTGTAGTCTGTATTTAGCAAGAGATGGAATACTGCTGATGCAATTTGGGATGATCCTTTTGCAGCATCAGCTTCAGTCCAGGTATATATAAAAACCTTATCTTTAGGTTGGGCATCAGTTGAAATCCCTTCACAAACCGTAAAATTGTAGATGTAAAATTGCCTACTGTAATAAGCGGCTTGATCTGGTATTTTAGGGAGCACTTGATTTTTCTGGCAATCAAATGTAAGTGTAATTTCTCCCTTTCTCTTTTCCTTTAATAAGCGATAGAATGCATCACTTCTCTTCTTGTGAAAAATGAACTCAGTTTCACAAGACTTGTCTCCTGTTTTCAATTTTAAGTCGTATTGTATACATTTGGAGCATTTATCAACAGCTGGGGATCCAAAACTAAGATTGTATTCAGACATAAATATATTATAAAAGTAAGAATAAATAACTTTTAGATCTTCTCCCACTTTTTTGTTGCACATTTCATAGAGTTTTACTACAGAAAGATGGCTAGGTAAGTACTGTCCAAAAATGTTACCAGATCTGCAATCATGTTTTTCTAAAGGAACAAGAGACTCTATGAATGATTTAACAGCCTCCCTTTTAGATTGGTACAGATGTGACTTATGATCACCGCCTCTATTTTCCGTTGCCAGCTTGCCAGTAGAAAAATGTCTTTTGCAAATCCTTTGCACCCTTTTTTCGCCTATTCCCAGTAAGCTGCAAAAAGCTTTCTTACAAATCTGGACTAATACGATGTGCCCATTCTTAGATTTAGGAATCATGTAACGAGTCCAAAGTTCTGTCGTTTGTTTCCTTTCACCTCTTGCTCGACCTCTTTTTGGTGTTTCACTGGTGGTATATTTCAGCACAAAATTATCCTGTACATCTTTCTTCTTTTCTGAATAAAATGCCTGATGAAATTTCCGAACATCTTGCATTGAAAGTTCATTGCACTTGAATGAACCACCATGTTGACATTGAGGACGTTGGGGTAAAGCTTTTGATACATAACGTTCTCTCTTCTTCATGGACTTTTCCCACATTTCATGATTTTTCTTCCTTTTCCTACCTCTTCCTTCTGGACATGGTATAACAGCACCTGTGTGTTTTGTAATAACAGTACCTTCTGTGTTGCCATTGTTGGGTTGACTTCCTTCCATTATTCAATGAAGCTAGCTAAAAAATAGCAGAAAATTGAACAATTGAAAGTATTTCAAATAATTGATATTATGATTCTCAATTCATTTTAGATAATAGACTAGAAAGAGACCTAAAAACAGACCAAAACTTACCTGCTTATATCAACACAACCCACCGTTGAATAAAATATATTCTTGTTTGGAGCTGTTCAGCAGGGCTGCCACTTTATATTTTTTTACAAAGATGACAAGAAAATTGAATTATTATCAAATAATATTCTGTTTTCTCTGTGCATGTACTGTATTAGGTTCCTTGGACAAGAGACAATTTTGAAAAGAAATGATAGTCACCTCACAAGAATCAAATAGGACAAGAGACAGTTTGTTTCTAAAATATTTACTCTTTTGGCATCCGCCATTTTGGCTTCAGTAAGCATGGACAAGAGACATTATGGAAACAAACGCCAATTTAAAGTATGTTTCTTTCTGGTATAAAAGCAGTTTTGAAGCAAAATTTCACCGTGTTTAGATGCAAAGAGATGTGAAGAAAATGGAGGTTGTCATAATTTAGTTTCGAAAATTTGTGGACAAGAGACCTTTTGGAATTGAACTCCTCTTATGGTAACTTGTTCCAAGGAATTGCAAACCTCTTCTATCTTCCAAATGTGCTGTGCAGTGAAATAAATGAGAGCCTTATGGAAAATTAGAAGAAAATACCCATACTCGGCAGTATGTCCAAGAACACCTTTATGCAAGGTTATGTTGCCTTGAAGAATCAAGTTAAAGGAAGCAGCGGTAGGGGAAACGAAGATGTGTTGTCACTGCTTTGGAAGGACTCAAGGAGGACCACATGGAATTTGCAGTGAAGTGTTTGCAGGCAGTGTGGTTGCCCACTTCTAATGTGGACAGCAAGAGGTGCTTTTCTGCATACACCAAAGTACTCACTGACATACGCACAAGTCTTCGCGAAGACAATGTTGAAAGTATGCTACAAGTGCATTTTGGTGACGCATAGGGGAACATGGGGGAATGGCGTGCAGAGGGGGAATGCCGTGCATCTCTGTTTGATGGTTATAAGTGATGTCAGACTTTACTGATTGGTGGTGAGCTCTAGCGGCAATCCCTATAAACAATCTCATAGCATCAAGAGGGCTGATTGTTGAGCTTCGTGCGTGTTGGAAGTAATAACGTATTTCTTCGTATATGCTTATTACACTGGTGCTCTGTTCAAACTAAGGTAAGCCCTAATGATTTGTTTTTACAACAGTGATATTGCAATGTAAGGTAAAGGGCAGTGTTACTTTTAATGTGATCACAGAGAGACTACCAAATCTTAAACGGGTTCAAAACAGCAAACCATAAACACTATAATGGCGGAACGGGGCAATGGCAAACACCAAACGGTAAAGTGTACGCCATTGCCCCATAAATTATGTTTTAAGATATTTCCCTTTCACAGTTACTACAGTAATGCCAGTTACTTTCATTTTATGAATAACAATAGATATAATTCCCCTAAATAAGGTCATATTCAATTTTAAAGATGGTCAGAAACAGAAGAAGAGAGACAAACATGGGGAAATGGAGTCAGGAAGCCATGGAAGCAGCTTTCAAAGCTGCAAAGGGCCGGAAGCAAAGGGAGGTAGCCAGGTCTTTCGGAATTTCTCTGTCAACACGGAGAGATAGATATGCCAGTGGGGAAATACGAGGAAATGCAAATGATAGAAATCCACTAGACACATCAGAGCCAACAAATACTCATGTTACATCTAAATCTCCATTACCAGGCCCAAGTGGCAAGACTCAGGTCTCAAAAAGAAGGCAAAATTCCACCATATTTACGCCAACCCCTAACAAAGCAGGGCTAGTTGAAGCACAAGAGAAGAAAAGAAAAAGGGTGGATAAAGTGACCAAAAGTCAGAAAGAGAAAGAAGAAAAGAAAGAAGCTAAAAAAACCTGCAGAAGAAATCTGTCTTTTGAAAGCTCAACAGATGAAAGCCTACAATTCACTGATGATGAATCTGAGGTCAATTGGATCCCCGATGGAGCAAATGCTTCAAGTAGTGCGGAAAAAGATTCTTCCGTCTGCCTTTCCTGTAAGGATTTTGGCAGAGGCATTGCACCTTATGATGTACGGGATTGCCCCAATGTATGGGGTAATGCCGTACTTTGCATGTATTTGGTTTTCTAATTATATTTTTCTAAAGAGAGTTCATGGCGAAAATTTTATGCAACGCTTTCATACATCATGAAAACATTATTATTTTACGAAAGAAAAAATCTCGAAATATTATTTCAGAACCCAAATAATGTTAATCTTCCTTAAGTGCACGCCATTTCCCCACCTTCCCCTAGACCTAACTTAAAATCTGTGTGGAAAGTTAAATTTGGGGGGGGGGGGGTGTTAGTTCATATCACTGTGCAATGTTCCCAATGTAGTATAAAGTAATTTATTTCATAAAATACCCACCGAAATAGAAGGAAGTTAACACCGAAATCAGCCATTTTATTTCACCAATAAATCAGGGCCCTAATTATAATGCTTGGACATGGTAATGTTACCTCCAACATTCCATCTATTCTGTACGTGGCATGTCAATCGGGCAAATTTCAAAAGCAATAGACACTACTGGAGGAGAGGGATGAAACCGTGTTCTCTAGAATGCTTGTTAGTCGTCCTAAAAAACGATTCTGATACAAGAACTTTCGGCTTGTACTTCGAAAATGAGTATAAAACATGTTTCCAGCTGGGCTTATTGCTACCGTCTTCATGTAGGAATAAATACCAACATGCACATAGAACAGATGCACGGTGTACTGAAACATATTTACATGGCAGGTAAAAAACCAAAGAGGCTGAATATAATGATTAATATTCTTATGATGTTTGTGAAAGACAAACTTTACGACACACTCATTCACCTCCATAATGGTAAAGTGATGAACCAATTGTCAGTGATTCAAAAAAGAATCCCAAGAAGCCAGCTTTGTCAATTTCTAGACCCACAGTTGATGAAGAAGACAACATTGCTGCTCAATTATTGTTACAATCTGACATAGATTTAAATAATGTGTAAATTTTATTGTGTGGTTTAGAACCCCCCCCCCCCAAAAAAAAAAAATTAACGATAAGGCTCTTGCTCTGAAGTGTCTACAGTTAGTGTCTTACTCTTCTTGTTTTACTATCCATAATAAAATGGCCTACCATACAGTAATGTAATATGGAAACAATCATATTTTTAGTGACTGAACAGGGTGCTCCATCTTAATCTTGTTCCTGCTGGCATCACATATCAAGGATATATTTATTTTGGGTGAGTACAATATAACATTTTTAAATTGCATCGAAGCCTGCTCAGTACCATTTAAATTTTAAGTTTGCATATCCCTCCATCCCCTTTCCATGAGGCAGGCCCGAGAGCGTCCAAATATGTCTGAGTCTATACGACGTTAGCACCACACTTGTCAGAGATGAGCTCTAAGTCTGACTTTCGGTATACTATTGTGTGAATGGACTACATCCAGGGAAGATCTCCGATTTGTGGAGGCGTTGTGGCTGTTTGATGGCTTTGACATTGTTTCTTCAGCACTGACAGATAAGGCAAGACTTAAATACTATTTTGGCTTTCACTTGGTTTCCAGGCATGTGTATGTAATGACCATGGCTGGGAGCCAATTGGGGGTTTGATTTATTTGAGTCTTACCTTTTCTTGAAGTTGCATTTATTTGGTCTAAGGTTTTTCTTTCACTACATAATCAATTTCAGTTGTTAATTCTAAATTGTTAAATTCTTGCTGGTAATATGCCTTCAGCATTTCATGCCTCTATACATTCGGGAATCTTCCGCGGATATCCCGGGATGGATGGATATATGGAATTGGATGTATGTTTAATTATTGGGATGGTGATTCAAAATTACGGCCCCAAGAAATATATTAATTGTCAGGAAGAAAGACATTTCATTACTTGTAAATAATGGGCCTATATAAGCTGTAGGAATGTAAAGCTAATTCAGTAAACAGTAATGTATTAATTTGTTACTGGAAAATGTAATAGGCTGTCCCACTTGTACATAAGAAGTTTTTATTCAATGTAATTAATTTATTAAAGGCTGTCATATAGTTTTTTGAAGTTACAAGAAAGAAAGTCTTGTTAAATAGAAGGGCAGTCTTATCAGTTAGAATTTTGGTATTTGGATTTCAATTTGTGAATATGTATATTGGCAGTACAATATACCACAATGAAAAATAAGGTGATTGGAATTGATTCTTGGACCTCTCAGCCCTACCTACAGTTTAGCATGTTTTCCTGGCATAGGCTATCAGCCTTAATTATATGCCTAGGAGTGTAGACTCTCTCTCTGATAATTTAACATTAATAAGTAATACATTCAGATCTATTTCAATACAATAAGGTTACAAGATAATAAAGCAGACCGCCAGGGGGGCGAGGAATAATAAATAATAATATATAATTAATAACATAATATATGAATTAATACTAAAATAAAATAATAAAACACATACGGGACAGGGCAGCGCACAGCGCTGCATATGGTTATGATGTTCTGCTGCAAGCATTTATGAAGTTAGAAGTAAAAGTAGCATAAAACCCACATATTTATGGAAAATGTTGAAAATTGTTTACCACAGAACACCTCGTTTATATACTATGACTCATCACTGCTATTTTATCCTATTTTATATTCATTAAAACCAAATATGACTTGAAATATCAGACGCTATAAACACATCAACAATGGAAAACAGATGCAAATTAATAGTCAAGTTACTACTATGAGTCCGAAAGAAAGATAGGGAGAAATACCGACCTTCACCTGGATGGTCCTTAAGCCCATTATTTTTGTCATTTATCCCTTATTTTTACTTCTGTTATACACTATTATACCTTAGTTCCACTTTCAAGAATGGGCAACCCTAGATACGAGGGCCATCCAGAAAGTGGTACCCGTTAGTGCCGCATGAAGCGCTGACGACTCGGGTAGCCGCTGGGAAGGGTCAGACCACGTCAGTGGCTTGTCTGCCTGCTCTGTGCGAGGTTGCGTGACGCTAGCATTGCCTGTGTTGTGTCTGTGATCGTTTATAATGTTTAAACAAATTGAGAACCCCGCCAGTTGTGAAGTGAGGGCCGTGATTAAATTTATTAATGCACGAAGCGTTCGACCTTGTGATATTCATCGCCAATTAAAGGAGGTGTATGGAGACAATGTGATGGACGAGTCATCTGTTCGGCGTTGGTGTCGCAACTTCAATCTGGGGAGGGGGAATACACACGACGAGGAGCGTTCAGGGAGACCATCTGTCATTACAGACCAACTGCTGAGCTCAGTAGACGAATGCGTGAGGAAAGATCGGCGCGTCACAATTGATGAACTCTGTGAACAGTTTCCTAATGTGTCTCGAACAATTGTTCATGAAATTGTCAAAGACAATCTGCAGTATTCAAAAATCTGTTCAAGGTGGGTCCCTCGCATGCTTACAGATGAGCACAAAACCAAGCGTATGGCTGCAGCACTGACGTTTCTGGGACGTTATTCCGATGAAGGAGACTCTTTCCTGACTCGCATCATTACTGGGGACGAAACATGGGTTTGTTATGCATCACCTGAGAGTAAACGACAGTCAATGGAGTGGCATCATCCTCATTCACCAACCAAACCAAAAAAATTCAAGACAGTTCTGTCCACCAGGAAACTCAGGGCAACCGTTTTCTGGGATCGACGAGGTGTACTGCTCATTGATTTTATGGCCCGTGGAGACACAATTAATGCTAATGCGTATTGTGAAACATTAAAGAAATTACGGCGGGCAATACAAAATCGACAGTGAAGTCTATTGTATACAGGCGTCATTCTCCTTCATGACAATGCCAGGTTTCATGCAGCTGCGATAACACAACAACTTTTGCAGAAATTCAAGTGGGAAACCTTCGACCATCCACCATATAGCCCGGACTTGGCCCCTTCGGATTTTCATCTCTTTACGAAGCTTAAAGACTTTCTGGCGGGAAAAAGATTTGACAGCGATGAAGAACTTGAACTAGGCGTGACTACGTATCTCAATACTCTGGCGGCGGAGGACTATGACACTGGAATACAAAAACTCGTCATACATTATGACAAATGCCTAAATTTGCTTGGAGATTATGTGGAGAAGTAGTGTAAAGTATGCTCTTTCCAATAAAAATGTTTATATGTGTCAATATTTACTCCTGTGTCTTTATTGCACAAACGGGTACCACTTTCCGCATGGCCCTCATATATATATATATATATAGCCCATGTGACCACTCACGTCACAAAGTATCATTCAACTACTTGGGGGTTAAAGAGGATGGTTTATCAACTGACAATAATATTATTTTGTAATTTTTGTCAATATCAGCCACACAAGTTTCCGGTGCAACAACATATTCAAACCAGTGAACATTAGGCTAACAAAAAACAATACAAATTCCAAGCAGAAACAGCAGAATATTCTCAATGGTCCTTTTAGTCGTTACTGACCAAAATGGGTAGCAAAAATGGCAGTTGAAGACAAGGAATCCTGCAAATGCATCGAGCACGCTAATATGGAAATGCTAATCAAAATCTCCACAGAGGTGTACTAGAGATGTCAACGCCAGGGGAGGTGTTGGGAAAACTCTACTGTGACGCTGATAACAAGAAACATTTAATGAGAGAATGTGATAAATGTAACAAAATTGAGTTGGATTTCGTAAATGTTGAAAGAATAAAAGATGCAGAGTATAAGAAATGGATGTTAAAGGAAGAGATATACACAGACAGAAAGAGTATTCAAAGAAAAATGAAAAAAAAAAATGGAAAAGGCGACCGTAAGAAGAGACCTGTCAGTAATTAAAAGTGAGCTTCCTTCCAATGTGGGTGACTTCTCCAAGCATGTAGTCGAGTAAAACACCAGCATAACGCACTAAAATCTCAGTAATTTATATATGGAACAGAAATTCCAACTATATCAATATCCAAAGTTTCTGCACCATTTCTTCTAACCTCCAGCATGTTGTTCCAACTATATGGGCTCATTTGAAACCTGTTATAGCCAGACCTACATGTATAGAGAAGACCTGGTCATTTAAGAGAAAATGCTGTCGACCTGGGTATTCCACAAATGCCCGCAGAGCGTTAGTGTACAGGGCTAAAGGGATACACGTGGCCATTCTACAGATCAGTCCTCAGCAGTCCTTAGAGTCTTTTGTGTGATGTGAAGTTATTACCATGCTTTATTGCTGTGTGCCTTTATGTCGAAGTAAGAAAGGAAGGGAAAAGGTTTCTTTTCATGAGTTAAGAAAGAACTGGATAAAAGCTACTTCGAGGCAGGGTGAGTACGGTAAATAATATTCCTCTCATTCAGTGATTTATTTTAATACCGTCAAATGAGGTGATATCGGAGAGATAAGGTGATATCAGATGTTAGTGTTTTTCGTGTCGGTATTAATGCTACTTTGCCGTGCTTTTGCGAGGTTATTATTTTTTATGTAGGTTCTTCAGTGTGAATTTTCTTGTGGCAGAATATGCATTGTTGAGCAGCAACATGTTAAAATGTTAATTAATTCTATGTATTTTTATTCCAAGAATACTTTCAAGTGTGCGCTCGAAATGAAAGTTAATGCAGCTCCAATTAACATAATTAGGCCTATATTTCTGTAATTTATTTATTTGCAAAACTTTACCATTTCTGTTTGTGTGAAGTGACAAACAAACATAAAACCAAGCTACATATGAAAGCAAGGTGCATTTATGAACTTGGAAATAGGAGAGGGCAAGGTACCTATTTAAAAAAATAACAATAAAAACCGTTCGATATCACTCCAGTTGGCGGTACCTGTATAATCTAATAAATTGCCTTAGTACCTTTTGTATTTAGGAATCTTCTTTCATAAATCCGACGGTATTATTCATTCTATTACTTATTTCCTTTAGAAGATGATGGCAATCTATGGCAGCCAAGTGACCACTCGGTTGTATGCAGTGTACACTTTATGCAACAAGATTACAAAGAGGGTACAAAAAGGAAAATACCTCAAGTCGGTTCTAAGAGGGTATAAAAAGGAAAATACTTGAAGTCGTTTCTAAGAGGGTATCAAAAGGAAAATACTTAAAGTCGGTTCTGTCCCTTCCGTTTTACCGAACTATCCTAAATATAAAGATGGAAATTGTCCACCAGTTAGGTGCGAACTTAAAAGATGTAGGTCTTAGTTCACAGTCCCTAGTCCATATGTGGTAAAAAAACAGAAAAAGGACAACAATGAATTCGTTACTCTGGAAAGTAATGAAAGAGAACACAATTAAATTCCAAGACTTGTTGATGTAGGTGTCCAAAGACAGGCCCGACCTTCTCTTCTACTACAGAAAAATAGGCAAATTTTGAGCTCGAAAAGAAATAATCGCTGACTGTGATTAAAGTCTTATGAGGAAAAATAGTGAAATTAAAAGAGCAGTATCATGAAGATAGAGCTGCTATAAAAGAGCTGAATATTGAGAATACGGAATTCGCTATTAAAGAAGGGGATACCAGGGCTATGTTTATAAAAGAACAGTTAACCACAATAGGTCAAAATAAACATCACTGGAGTGAATTTGCTATATGTTATTGTGTTTTATGGCATAGCAAATCTCCGTCCGCATTTGATTTCGCATGCAATGTACCACTATTAACCCTTCCTAGTAAATCCATGCTGAAACGTTACGTTGGAGAATGTAGTAAAGAACACATTGGGGGCATTATTACACAGCAACTAACTGAGCAGCGTAAAGTAGTAGGAGATGAGGCTTCATTTGGTTCTCCAATAACTGATGATATGACGATCAGGCCTGAAGTACAATACCTGAGATCAAATGATAGGGAATGATAGGGAAAGTAGACATGGATGGGATGGAAATGGAAAAAGGAAAAGAAAATTATGTTGCCACTAGACTCACATGCTACTTTTTCAGGGACTAGCTTCACATTTTGCAAAACCAGTCCACTATTTCTTCACAAATAACTTATGGGAACGGAGCTAAAAGAGTTAACTTTACAAGTTATTCGTCAAGTAGAGGATGCAGGCTCCAGTGTAATTAGAATTGTAACAGACAATCACTCCACAAATGTCAAGATGTTCTCTCAACTATGTAACGGGGAACCGAAACATGAGATACCTCATCCATATGATTCTGACAGGCCACTATTTTTACCATATGATTACTGTCATATCATAAAGAATGTTAGAAAATTATTTATTGATCCGAAGCAAAGATCCAAGAATCTGTGAGTCCTAAATATCTGCGGATGCTGTACGACCTTCAGCAAGATGAGGTATGGAAACCTGTACGATTCCTTACAGAGAAACACTTAACGCCTAGTAGCTTCGAAAAAATGAATGTTAAGACAGCGGTGAAAACTTTTTCGAAGTTACAGCTTCTGTTTGCATTCTTAAGAATGAAGGTGCAAAATTCGGAGTGCAAGGGTTCGAAGAGTCAGAGGCAACTATAAACTTCCTTGAAATCATGAAGAGATGGTTTAAATTTCACAATGTGAAAAATACAGCATACCACATTTGTTCAAGGGATGAAGATTCGAAACTTTTTTTTTTTAATCAAGGATTTGAGATTGCACTGGCTGGAGTTCGATTTCTTACATTATTTGGAAGCTTGGAAAGAATCGTGCAATTTCCCAGAAGACAATTTCTCAACAAGGAGACTCATCATGCTCTCTTGTTAACAACACTATCCACTGCATAAAATTTATTCTTAACAGTGGATTTCATTTTGTGTTAACACGGAAATCAGTAGTGATCAAATTGAAATTCTCTTCAGTTCAATAAGAAGATTAGGAGGCAGTAATGACCAAACAAACGCTGTTGGTGTTATGCAAGCCATTCATAAAATCCTTGCTACCGGGATTATTTCTGCATCTGTTAATGCAAATGTTACTGGTTTGCCGAAGGCAATTGCACTAACAATGATGTCTTCGTCGATACACCAGAGTAAGAAATTGTTTGCTAGAATTGCCACAAGCAATTCCAAGATTTACGAGAAGCTGGAGACATATGCGAAAACACTGGAATCCGTTGGTGGGGAAGCAGTAGCCACGACTGTCAAGTCAGCCACTCCGGCAGTTATTTACAGTTATCTGATCAGAACTATTAAGGATCATATTGAATGTGAGAATTGTAAGGGAATGTTTGAATCTGAGAAAACTGATATACCAGCATTAGAAATATTGAAAAACATGAACAGGGGAGGCTAAGCATACCCCACTGTAACATTCCTTAATATAATTACTGCACTGGATTCTGTCACCAGAGAATGTTTACCTCATGTATACAAATCGCAATTTGAGACCAGGCTGAGCCTGAACCCTGATGTTCAGTGTTCTAATCCCAACAAAGATGAGCATCATGTAAATAAACTATGCAGCCTCATACTAACCAAGTTTCTGAGACCATATATTAGCAACTACTGTAGAAAAAACAGCAAGAACCATAAAACCAAGAAATCTGTTTTAAAAACAAAACCCCTTTCAAGGAAATTCCACAAAATTTAGAATCGTCCTGTACATTGTGTAACTAATAACTTACTGTGAAAACGCGAATAGTGGCAAGTAATACAAATTAACATTGCCCTATAATCATTAGGTGAAAAAAATTATGAAGTGTGGTTGATGATGACAACTTTTCGATTACATCATGCTGCTTGAATGTGAATCTACTAATCTCATCAAGGTAAAATTTCAACATAATAGCAACATTTTAGTAATTGAGTTCTACTCTTTTTCAATCTCTATGTAGTAACATACTGTTGCATGAATGTTTGATATTCATTTTAATGCTTCGTATTATGTTGATATTTAATTCATATGTCCAGCATTAGACCTAAGCTTTGCCGCAGTAAAAATATTTTAATATATAGCAATTACTAATTGACTTCTATTTTTCCACTCTCTAAGTTGTAATATACTGTTGCATGAAAGCAAGATATTATTTCTACGCGTTATGTGTTGAGATTTAATTAATAATCTACAAAATTAAATGTTATGCTATTTGCCGCTATGAGTAAGCATTCCCATACACTAGTGCTTGTTGCGGCATGAAAAGAAACTGCTACTCCGGACAGCTGTTCCCATTGTCACTACTGGAAATGACCAGGACATCTTCTCTATACATGTAGGTCTAAAGTAATTTTCAAATGGGAAGCGTTTTCTTTCACCGCCAATCACGTGTACAAGCTAAAGCAGTAGCGCTATCAGGAAGGGTCTTCCTTCCGTCTCGCCGTCTCTGATTGGACCGCGCATCTAAGCAAGAGGAAGAGCAAAACACTTCCCATTTGAAAAATACTGTAGGTTATAGCCTCCCTTCCAGATGGAATTATCACCATTAACTTTTGGAGTGATGTCCTGCAACTCAGAATCACAGTAGATTCATGTTCAGTATGCTGTGTAATGAGTAGAGACCGGATTTTAAAGGGAAAATTTTCACCCAAAAAAGGACGAAGAAAGGGAAAATTATTGCCAAAAAAAGGTGGGAAAAAAGGGAAATTATTGCCAAAAAAGGTGGGAAAAAAGGGATATAAAAGTAAGAGAGTGTAAAAATTGAACAGAGAAATACATGTTTGTTTTATGTAAAGCCTTTGCTTGCACTACAGCTGCTGATTCTGTAACATCTAATGACTGAAGACATTTTTTGATTTTGTTGAAATTCTCACAGAGGAAAATAGCACACGAAATCCATGTCCCCCACCTTGTTATAATGGGAACCTTAGGTATTGGCAAGCCTGTGATTTCCCTGTAACGCTCTATTCTGCTGGGAGGAATTGTTTTTTTCAATTGTGAATCAATGTAAACAATTTTTAATGGTTTCATATTGCCAAGTACTGGGAAATTTACGAATTTTTCAAAATAAATCAGCAAAAAAGGTACTGGAAAGGTGTAAGTTCCTAAAAAAGGGAAATGGGCCTAAAAAAGGAAAAAAAGGGATGTTAAAACCAGGTAATTTGCAGTTGAAACTTACTCAGTAATGTCCTGTTCAATTTTATCACGTTTTGTGATGAAATATAAAAAAAGGAATTCCCTTTAAAATCCGGTCTCTAGTAATGAGTTCTTTGAAATGATCCTGCACATTTTGCACTTGACATGGAACTATCAAGAGATAGGGAATGGCAAGGGGGCACCAGATGGTATTGGAGGCACCTGCAAAAGAATTGCAGACTCTCTGGTGGGGCAAGGCGTTGATATTCCTGATACATTCTCATTAGTGTATCATTTAAAGAACAACGTTAGGAAGATCGTCATTGAAGAAATAACACCAAACCATTTGAGAAAATGGAACAGAGGCTGAACAGAAATGTCAAAGAATTCAAAGGAACAATGACTGTTCATCAAGTCGTCAGTGACAGTGTCAGTGTCAGTGAAAGCGAAGGCACAAACAAAAGATTTCTCTGAATGAGAAGTCATATCTGTCATTTCTGCAGCTCTCAGTGCTTACATTATGAATTTGGGGAGTATCATGGACACTATGATGCAGCACTTATTAAAATGGACATCCCAGTAACCTCACATGAAAATTATGTGGAGATCTTGTATCTAGAACCCTCTGAAACACAAGATTACCTTCAAAGAAAATATAAAAAGATTATGTATGGGGGTTGTGGAAATTCTAACAATAGAAATATGGTTCGACGCTTTTTTCAGAAATCCACAATTGTCTGCTACCATCACCGGGATCGAGGAAGAAAGAATTCATCAATTCTCAGTAATTTTGTGTGTAATTTCCAATGATTTTCATGTCAATATTGACAAATTTGATAAATATGCTTCAGACACAACAAACCTCTGAGTCTGTACCTATGGTATTATATACCTGCCAGTGTTCATAAAGTTCTATTTCATGGTGCACGTGCTATTGAATCAGCCATCTTACCAATTGGTATGCTTTCTGAAGAAGGGCAAGAAGTGAGACATAAGCACTTAAGAAAATATGCAAGATATCTTGAATCTGCCTCTTGTCAGTTCTGATCCCGTAATCTCTCGTTCTTCCTCGTTTAGACAGAACAATAGTGGACCCTTATCACAAGAAGTATGCAACCTACTTCAAGAACCAACAGTGCCAGTAAGCAAGTTGAGTAGGGAGAAAGATGAGAAGCAAGAAGAAAAGCAGCAGAAAGTAGATGATGAAGAAGAAGGTGATGATAGTGATGATGAAGCAGATGCAGAATAAAGTGATGATGCAGGTGATGTAGAGGACGAAGATACAAATTTTTAGGTATTTGTCTCATATTGTAAAATGTAATGAAAACTCTTTGTTATTTTGTGCATTTAAAATTTTTAAAATTATTTTCAATTTTGCAATTTATATTATAATTTTGTTTCAAGATTTAATATTACTTATATATCAACTTTAAAGAAGAAAAACAACGAAACAGATAAAAAAAAAGTTACTTATATGCAAGAAATAATTTTTTTCCCCTCTAGATTTCAATTCTGGACCACTGTGCACTGACTGAAAATAATCTGCAAATATATATGCAATATCCTATGGATTATAAGGATTTTAGCTAGTTTTATGTATTCTTGAATGTATTTTTGATGTCTCAGTGTATTGTGGACTTAACAATCAGTGCAAATTTTCAATTCATTTGCAGTTATTTTACGTGGTGCACATGTGTGTACCTTAGGTTGCACATGCAAATATTATGCATTGAGATTATGCAGACATATTTGTTACAACATTTTTCATTTGAAGAGAAATCTCTGTCAGAAGAAGAAATACTTCAGATTCAGGATGAAAGTGATACAGATCTAAGTGATGATGACCTTCAAGTTTAAGTTAAGTTTAAGTTGATTGTTTGTAACATGTACAATGCATGCATAAACAGTCATAAAAATAAAACAGAAATTATTTTGACTATACAATCAAATTATGATATGGTTTAATAAGACTTATAATAAATATTAATATAAGATTCTAAATGAACTGGATTTCTTTTTTTAGCTCGAAGGCATGTTTTACAATTCAAGGATATAATATGGGCATTTGTTGATTAAATAATTTTTAAGCTCAAATTTAAATTTTTCATATATTCTGGAAGTCCATTATAATAAATTGCACCTTTTACATAAGGGCTGTTTTCGGTCACTCTTAATTTGCTGCCAACTCTATGAAAATTAACTCTCTGTCTTGTATTCTGAGGGGAGCAGATGTTAGTGAACAATGAATAGGGAAAATCAACAGTGAGTTAGATTGGTTATGTGCAGTAAGGAATTGTGTAATGGTAGATGGGAACAGCTGAATATACAAGGAAGACATGGCAAGAGATGGCATACATCTAAATCGAAGAGGATCGTGGAAATTTGGAAACCTCATCCACAATGTCATAAACTCCTGCATGCAGGGAAACTTGATGCAAGAGTGGTGGATAGTAATATTACAACTGGTGAAGATACTAAAAAAACAACAATTAGCGGGGGAAAAACCAACCCGAACCGAGGCCTAAATTACGTATATTGCATCAAAATTACAGTATCTACAAAATAAGGTTGCTGGATTTGAAGTCTTTCTTGGTGAAATCAATCCAGACATTCTTGTTGTAACGAAACATGGTATGTCTCAAGCAAATCTTGAATTTTGTAATATAGTAAATTATATGTTAATAAGTAGTTTTTGCAGAAGCGAGCATAAGGGGTGTGGGGTGGCTATATTTGCATTATGGTGTCACTATCAACAGTGAGTATTACTGCCGTGTTCTACGTGATGTGCACAAGAGTTTACGGAAAAAACGTCCGGGTTTGATTTCAAGACAATGCAAGACCGCATACTGCTCAACGCACATTCCAAACAATCCAGGAATTCAGCTGGGAGATATTAGTCCTGACTTAGCGCCAAGTGATTTCCACCTGTTTGGGCCCCTGAAGGAATTCCTTGGAGGAAAACATTTCAACACTGATGATGAAGTGAAGAATGATGTCCTACAATGGTTCCGTCGTAATACTAAATCTTCCTATGCCGAAGCATTCCAGGGGTTAGTTAAATGCTGGGATAAGTGTATAACTGTAGCTGGAGGTTATGTAGAAATAAATCCACTTTCCACACTTTGAAATTTGTTGTTCTATTTGTTTTTAAAAAAGTCTCGGATTGACTTGACTTGACTATACTGTATGTATGTATATATATTGTATATGATTAATCCATAAATTATTCATTTATAAGCCCTTATTTCAGATGGTGTATAAATATACCAGGAAAACTAATCAGGGGAGCTGGAATGAATGAAATGATATGGAGAAAGTCATTCAAGAAGCTGTGTACTGACATGTGAAGAAAGGGTCAGCGGAGAATAAATTAGGCCAATTTAGGACTGTGTTTAATAAGTAACAAGAACAAGAATTGGCAGGACATAAAGTTTATGGACAATATATTTTATGGACTGATGAGAGACGAATTCAAGAAGCTATACTATTTCCAACTAAAGAATAAAGTAGATGTAAACAAACACACTGATATGTATTACTCCGCGACCACGTGTTCGTTGACACATTGCAGACGATGCAATTTCAATGCAAGAAGAACTCGTTAATATTGATCAAAGTAAGGTAGCATCTACAGAAACAAACCTGGATTTCACAAATATTACATATGCCTACGTTTAAAATGCTAATGCATTGTAATATTTCAATGTCATAATGAAAATCTACCTACTGCAAAATGTATTAAAAACATTCAAGATCACAGTTTTTTCGCCACTATTTAACGGCTTTCCCCGCTTGTGCTTAACAACACGAGGTGTTGAGGCCTGATTAGCTTCAGCCATTGAACTGTATTGCTGTCTTTTATTATATAATAGCTGTAGTAAGCTTGTTTTCACCGTATAAATTAAACGTTAACTGTCTTCGAGGAATACATGACAAGTGACTGTGTTATTTTTTCATACTTTTGTTGTGTTCAGGCATGCGCGTCGCATTACATTCAACCGATAATATCAAATAATAATAATGGTATTGCTTAAATCACATAGAAAGTGTTGCTATAAACTTTAGAAACGTGCTTAATTTAGTCCTACATCAAATACATTACTTACTTTTTATGTTTTGAAGAAACTACATTAATACTCGGAAGAAGACGACAAGCAAGAGCCTGGAGGGGTTGTGTGTCCAACTCCCAATCAGAACCCATCATGTCACGTGGGTTTGTTTACATCTACTTTATTCTTTAGTTGGAACTAGTATAGCATATGATTATGCTGAAAAAAATTCAATACAAGATCCTTTCCACAATGGATCAGCTGGTGATGAATGGTTGATTGGATTCATCAGCATTACGTTACGTTATCCAGAACCGACATCAATTGCAAGGGCTAGGGGATTCAATCGTCCATAGATAAGTCGGTTCTATACATTACTGTGGGAACTTATAGAAACACACCAAATAGATCCTTCTCGTCTCTACAACATGGACGAAACCGGTGTGCAGACTTTGACAAATAGGCCACCCAAGATTCTTTCCACGATGGGAAAAAAGCAAGTCGGCATAATCACCACAAGGGGTTAACTTACGACTGCAATTTGCTGCTGCAATGCATCCAATTCCTTCATTCCACCTTTCGTGATATTCACAAGGAAGCGAATGCAAGAGAGACTGCTTGATGGTGCTCCTACTGGTTGTCAGGCATCTTGTACAGAAAATGGATGGATCAACAGGGAAACATTTTTAGAGTGGCTTGTGTTCTTTATTGAACAGATCCGTCTGACTGCAGATAAAAGTGTTGCTCATTTTGGACAACCACATTTCCCACAAGTATATAAAGGCCCTGGAATATGCCAAGAATTGCACCCCATATCACCCACAAGATGCAGCCATTAGATATTGCAGTGTATGGACCATTGAAGACGTACTTTGAGCAGTCTATTTGCACTCTCCAGAGAAATCATGTCAGTAGAATTGTGAATCAGTATGACATCGCAAAACTCTTCTCATCGGCATAGTTGAAAGTAGCGACTGCCCAAAACGCAACCAGTGGATTCAGAAAATCAGGGGTCTGGCCTTATAACCCGGACAATTTTTCAGATGCTGATTATGCTCCAGCTTCAGTCACGGATCGTCCCGATCCAGACTGCATTCCAGACGATAGGCCTATAACTCCTCCTCAACCAGTTTCTGTTGCTCTGTGCTCATCTGTTCAAATTCCTGATGCCTTAGGCCTACCCTCAAGCATCCATGGCTAATGAATCTCAGAAAGTAGGCTTACCTTCCACATCTGAACCAGCTCCCAGATACAGCCCACTGGATATACGCCCGTGTCCTAAAGTTCAAGGCAAAAATGAAAAGAAAAGGAAGTGTCAAAGGGCTGAAGTGCAGACAAGTACTCCTGTTAGGAAGCAACAGTTGGAAGCTTTCAATAAGAGAAGTAAAACTAAGTGTGCAACAAAAAATCTCATCAACTCCTTCGCTGAACAAACAGCAAAGAAGAAAAAAGTTTAGAATGCGAAATATTTCTGCTATGTGTGTGAAGATCCCTATACTGAGCCGCCAACCAAAACCATTCAGTTTTGGTTTAAAGTTTGTGATTTTCCTGCTGCCTTTTTGAGATTGCTGGGCAGTTTGTTGAAGAAAGTTCTATCTGCTACATATGGATTGTTCATCACAGACTTCTTGTTGAATGAAATACAGTGGAAATCATTATTCTGTCTTGTACTGTAGTTATGTATGTCTTTATTTCTGTTATTTAACGTTTTTGAAAGATCTTTGGGAAAAATACAAAGATTACATGAGTGAAGACATCCTATGTTATTTGCAAGCAACGAATCCGAACATGCAATTGACACCAAAGGTGTATATTGAGGCGTTGCTTTCGATCGAAGATATATTTTAGTATCGCTAGAAAAGGATTGGTGCAGTTGGGAATGTGTGCACCGAATTGATCTACAAATGACACTTGTGATCGTGTCAATGATTTGGGTACATTTGTTGAAAAGAATCTTCCGAAATTGGTTCCAGAACAACGCATTGTATATGACACAACCATTTACATTATAAATCAAAGCAGCGGATTGTACAGGGTGCGGCAGAAATAGTTAGAAGATTTAAAATTCGCGCCAAATACTTATCCCGATAGGTAGTGCTCTGATTATTGTTTTGTTTTGTTAAGTGATTCATACCATTTGGTTTGCCATGGATCGCTGGTCGAGTGCACATCGCACTTTCGCAGTTGAATATTTTTTTAAGAATAACAACTCCGCCACTTTGACGCAACGTGGATTCAGAGGACATTTCAACTTAGGAAGAAATGGAAAAGTTCCAACACGATAGACCATTTTGAATTGGGTAAAACAATTCAGAGGAACTGCTTCAGCCACAAATAAGAAATCTGAAGGTCGTCCACGTGCCGTGCGAACTCCAGAAAATGTACAGAGAGAAAGGGAGGCACTGTTGCGTAGTCCTAGGCGTTCTGCTCGACGACATTCTGCAGCACTAGGCATTTCCGATAGAAGCGTCCGACGGATTTTGTACGAGGATCTACACTTTCACCCATTCAAAATTCAACTGGTACATGAATTACATCCTCAAGACTTGAATCAACGGACACAATTTTGTGAGAGGGTGTTAGAAATGCATAATGAGGACCCGCAGTTTCTTCAGAAGCTACTCATGTCTGACGAGGCACATTTCCATCTCAATGGATCTGTTAATAGGCACAACAGCAGATATTGGGCACCCATCAACCCACAGGTTTTACATGAAATGACACTTCATAGCCCAAAGGTTACAGTATGGTGTGGTGTTGGTTGGTATGGGATTATTGGACCATACTTTTTTGAGGACGATGAAGGAAACACTGTAACTGTGACGTCTCCTCAATATGTGACGATGCTGAATACCTTTTTGAACCCAGAACTGCGTAGACGTCGGCTTCGTAGACACCTTGTATGGTTCCAACAAGATGGTGCCACATCACACACAGCAAATGCATCTATGGCAGTTGTTAACCGAATGTTCCCAGGGAGAGTAATGTCTCGTAATGGCAATGTTACATGGCCTGCACGCTCACCTGATTTATCTGTATGTGATTTCTTCTTGTGGGGGTATCTGAAGCAAGAAGTCTATGCAGCACGACCTCACACCTTACAGGAATTGAGGGACTCCATCACTACCGCAATAGAACAAACTCCGCTGGATATGGTGAGGAAAGCTATGAACAATGTAAGGCGACGTGCAGAGGTTTGTGTGATGAACAATGGTGCTCACCTGAAAGAGATTGGCCGGTGTGAATAAAAACGAGTACGACGAGTATTTACTGACAAGTAAAGTGTAACGAGTATTTAAACTCCAAGTAAACCGATGTGAATAAAGCGTCGAGTTTACTTGTGACCGTGTACTCGTCAACCCGAGGGTATACTAGCAAGTATTTACTCGCGAGACAACTGAATTCACAAACAAGGCAAGTAAATACTTGTAGCGCCACACAGACTATGCATCATTTCCTGTTGTGACTTGTTCTGTTTTCGCCGCTTACTCACAAGTCAGTTGTCGTTCCCGTTTGTTTTGTCCTCTTGCAGCTATGGATGAAAGTAGTGTGACTTCCGGTTGTGACAATAGAGCTATTTTTGTAGCGCTATTGAAAGACTTTAGTGTTGTGCTAAATAAATCCATGTTGCCTAAAGTTGCATCTGCTAAAGAGAAGGCATGGGGATGTTTAGCCGACCAGTTTTCGAAAAACGTTGGGAAGCAAACTAGTGTTGGACAGTTAAAAAAGCTATTGAACAATATGAAAACCGCAGTCAAGAAAAAAACTGATGTCAACGCAACTGGAAATAAACCAATAACATTGTTGTCATGGGAGGCAGATTTCCTAAAAATTTGCGATTCAAACGAGAACCCAGTTTATTGCAAAATACCTGGGGCTTCATGCGTTGGATTGGGAGCAAGTTCTACGTCTGAACTCAATGAGGAGAATGAGAATAGGGAAGACGAAGATGACCCCGTTGACATGTTAGCATCAAACCAGCCCATCACACCAGTGACTTGCATACGTAAGAGCGATGCGACGAAGTTGAAAAAAGATAAGAAATTGAAACTCTCAACTGAAACTGAAGAGACGTCAAAGTTGACAACTGGTGAGCTGCAGCGTTTATTATTACTTGAACAAATTAAGCTAACAAGACTTCAGGCTGAACGTGAACAACTGATGATAACGGAGTTGAACCTAAGAGCTGCACAACACAGACGAACGGAGTCCGTTGAACAACGCGTTGAGGTTGAAGAAGACGATGTCTTAAAAGAATTTTTGTTGTTGAGATAAATTGTATCCTGTTTCCTTTCCTGAAATATTCCTTTTCTCTAAAAAAAATAAAATAAAAATAAAAATAATAATAAAATAAATAAAAAACAAAAATACAAAAAGAAATAAGTATATAATATACGTCACGTACACAGTCTCGTGACGTACGTCACGTACACAGCTGTACACAGTTTGTCGGGTATGGCATGACCGGTGGAGGGCTCATAGGCTGGTGGTATATGCCCATTTGCTTTTCCACCAGGCCATGTTAAACCTGACATACTGTAGGCCTATGCGCACATGTGACATACTTATTTAAAAAGATATATTTTTGTTTTTTTTATGTATTTTTTATTACTTTTTTATTTTATTTTTCACATATGCGATTGCAATTGGAATAAAGGAAATAGGATTAAATTTATTTCCATGTCAAAAATGTGTATTTACATCATCAGATTATTACTAATTTCTAATCGTTTTTGCTGACCACGTCGTCTATTTATAACTTCATTCCGATCCAAATTATATAGAGGTACATTTTCTTCAGCCACACCATTTTCGATTCCGTCTTCCACTTCCCAAGGATCATTCAAATGTTTTGCTACATTGTGAAGCACTGCACAACTTATTACTACATTGGGAACATTTTTGACTGCTATTCTAACTTGGCTCGAGAGTATGGGAAAACGACGTTTCATCTGGCCAAAAACTCGTTCAATTATTACTCTTTCCTGAGCATCGGTCGAATTGTAATTCCGCTCACGAGCATTTCTTGGTTCGTCAAAAGGAGTCAGTAACCAAGGAGTAATTCCATATCCGCTATCACCAAGGAGACAAACATCACCATCATATTGGCGCACCACATCCTGAATTCCACTCACTCGCCAAATCCTGCCATCATGTACACTCCCTGGCCATTGAGCGTCCACACTTGTAATTTTTTCATTAGCGTCACAAGTCATCTGAATGTTTATTGTTGTTTTTCCTTTTCTGTTCACATACTCGTCGCCGAATTCCGAAGGCTTCATAATATGCACGTGAGTGCAATCTATAGCACCAATGACAGTCGGAATGCGAAATTTTGAAGCCCAATCTGCCTTGGCCTGATCCATATCTTCAATAGTGCGTGGAAATGTAATCCAATCTTCAGACTTCGACACTATTTTATCCAATACACTTGAAAATGTTCTGCTGACTGTACTTCTTTCAACCCCCATGTCGTTGGCAACACCACTTTGGAATCCTGGATCACTAACGTATCTCAGAAAAATTTCCATCTTTTTCCGTGCAGTTAATCCTCCACCCCTTGCATCAGTGTTTTCATCAAGAAAGTGCGAAGTGAGAAAATCTACGTTTTCGCTCTCAAACCGTAATAGTCCCTTAGATAGATCGGGACTTATATCACGCCGGTCTCTATAACGTTTCACACCACGCAGGTTCATAAATGCAGCCATCTTTCGTGTACAAGTACGACTGCAAGTCTGGGGTCGGGTTGACTTGCGAATAGACGAGTATTTACTTCCTACAGAAGTATTTACTTGCGTTTATTCACACCAAAATTGGCATTTTTCCGGGTTTTACTAGCCTCTCAAGTATTTACTCGCGAGTAAGAGTAAATGCTTGTTTTATTCACTTCAATTTTGGCGTTTACTTGTTATTTTGATATGTTCAAGTATTTACTTGTCCTACTCGTTTTTATTCACACCGGCCATTATCTTCAAAACTTGACTTGCAAAGGTAATGGTAGACTGTGTACTTTACAGTGATGTACGTGTTTACTAAATAAATGCGAGTTTTTATTTAAATTTTGCGAATAAACATCGTCTAATTATTTCTGCCACACCCTGTAATTCATAGATGCGCCCAGAGGTGCAGGCAAAACTTTTCTCATTTCAATCATTTTGGCAACCATACGATCACGGAATAAAATTGCACTGGCAATTGAACCATCTGAAACTGCAGCAACACTTTTGGATGCTGGTCGAACAGCGAATTCAGTTCTGAAATTGTCAACATGCAGTATCACTAAAAATTCCGGAAAGGGCAAAGTTCTCCAAACATGTGAACTTATCATATGGGATGAATGCACAATGGCTCACAAAAAAGCATTGGAAGCGCTTGATCGCACACTGCAAGATTTGAGGGAAATGGACAGCTCTTCGGTGGAGCACTCATTTTATTGTCTGGTGATTTTCGACAAACTCTGCCAGTTATACCACGTTCAAAACTGCTGTGAACATAATGCATTTCTCAAATCATCAATTCTATGGCGATATGTAAAGAAATTGACTTTGAAAACCAATATGCGTGTTCAACTACAAAATGATGCATCCGCTGAACGTTTCGCAAAACAATTGCTGGATATTGGGAATGGCAAGATGGCAATCGACAGATCTACACAATGTATCACATTGTCAACAAACTTTTGTAAGATGGCATCAACCAAAGACGAATTGATTCAAAAGGTTTTCCCAAATATAACGCGGAATTATAAAAATCATCAGTGGCTCAGTGCACATGCTATACTAACAGCTATGAACAACGATGCCAATGCCATCAATTTCAGCACTCAAAACGGAATACCAGGTGAAGCGACAACGTATAAGTCCATCGATACTGTGATGAATCAAGACGAAGTTGTCAATTACCAAACGGAATTCTTGAATTTGCTCGATTTGCCAGGTATGCCACTGGACATTTTAACATTGAAAATTGGCGTTCCTATCATTCTTCTCCGAAACATCAATCCACCACGACTTTGCAACGGTACAAGACTTTCAGTGAAAAAGATGATGAACAATGTCATCGAAGCTACAATTTTGAATGGGAAATTCAAGGGGGGAAAATGTACTGTTGCCACATATTCCAATGATCCCAACAGATATGCCATTTTTTAACATTTACAGTTTCTGGTGCGACTTGCTTTTGCAATGACCATCAACAAAGCACAAGGACAATCGCTGCAAGTGTGTGGGCTAGATTTGGAGAATCCATGCTTCTCACATGGACAACTGTATGTGGCCAGCTCACGTGTCGAAAAAACTTCTGACGCACCAGATGGAAAAACAATAAATATCGTGTATCCACAAGCACGCGAATAAATAAATAAATAGAATTTTATCCCGATACTGTTAAGTATAATCTTCTAGACCATAAAAACATTTCTCAAATAGACCACAAAATTACACTAGATGTCCATTTACCGGGCTGAACACAGCTCTGAGGATGCCCGACGCAGATCGAGGCGAAACGTCAGCAACACCGCAAGACGGAACACGACCACGGCCACATAGCCCGGTAAATGGACATCTAGTTTTCGCCGGCCGTGAAAGCCTAGTTTCATACACAAAATTACACTTTGAAATGTTTTCCTTATGAAAATGAATAAGTTTCAATAAAAATGACACAATGTAAATTGAATGTTATCATAACGAGTTCCCTTGAATTTTCTTTCTTCTGAGAATGCAGCAACATGTGACGGGTAAGCTAGTTTACAATAAAATTCACCTTTGTGCCACAAGGGCAGAAACAAACTATTTGAGTTTTTTCAAGGTTTACCTTCAAATTGTTTTGTATATATCAAATAATATATATTGTATTGGTCTTACAAAAAATAATATATGAAGAGTCCACTGCAAAAGGGGGGAATGTCAAAATTTTGTGAAAACTGAGATAAATGTGTATTATGATAGACCAAATGGAGTAGAATAACCTAGCCTTAAATGCATTACAAAAAAGATGATAGTCTCTCACATACAGAAGTTTAAAGTTTTGACTCCTACACAAGAAGGGGGAATGTCATAGGAAAACAGAGGAAGAAATGGGAATGTCATGTGTTTGCTGCATTGCATTAGGCAACATTAATGTTGGTATCACTGCAGTAAGTGACCATTAATTGTTGTGGCTTCAATGATTAATGCCGACTTTTTCTTTGTCATCATATAGTAATTAATAACATGGCACTCATTAACCGAAGATATCCAACTGAATTGCCAGAACACTGAATAGCAGTATTTGAGAGTGCTTGCATGAAGCCATCTCCTTATCATGTCGTACATGTAGATCAAGCTATGCTAAGGAACTGGACATTGTACTTGACTCCGATGTTCAGCAAGACCTGTCCGATGGCAACAAGACCTATTACTGAAATTGTCTTTTCATTCAACCATCCTCGTCTGGTGGAGCACAGATCTTCATGGAATGGACTATGGGAAACTTCGGTCATGGTTCCCATTAACAGCCCACTGACACAAGAGAAGAATATTCAACTACAGAGTGGAGAGTTTGTGCTGCCTGATAAGCTTTATCACTTTACTGCACTTAAATTTTAGTGATTCCATGAACAGCTCATAAGCAGTGATAACATTAACTTACAGTATTTCTGTTTCAGATTTGTTACAAATTTCATGGGAAAAGTTCAGTGATTTGCAACAACTAAAGTAGTTCTGTAGTCCAGAAGCAAGAGAATATTACAATGCACTATCTCATAGGAAGAAGCCTGAGAAATGAACATACTGTAGAAGTTCAGTTACCTGACATTCCCCCTTTTTGTAATTTATTTTTGTACATCAGTTAACAAAGAAATTATTTTGATAATGAAGACGGAGTATGAAGTGCTTCATTTTGTTAAGAATCAATAAAGAAATGTGTGTTCAATTATGTGAAAAAAATGAACCACTTCGTTTTGTTTAATATAGTGTGGTACGGTTTTAAAGTTTAAAATTCATTTTACGCAAAACGAAAAAAAAGTGACATTCCCCCCTTTTGCAGTGGACTCTTCATATATTACGCTTTTTTCCACAAAAATCTTACAAAAATCTGCATAGACGTATATCAACACGCTTATAATCCAGTAAGGTTAGAATCACCAAAATAAGGTATTGACTATAGTATCAATGTACTTGACTGCATTAAATTTTTATTGTATCTATATATTTTAACACATCAAAAAGTTCTGTAGTCCTAAAATTTGATATAAATAGCCATTTTATAAAGTGTGTAATTTGTCATTCACTGTCATCATTACAATATTGAACTTTTTGGATAGATAAATTGGTTATTCAGATAAACTGTACCATTGTACTTTAACTTTACAACTAATGTATAACTCCTGTGAGTTATTTTTATATTATTAGACGTGGTTAATTAAAACATATATGTAACTTTTTAAATTATTCTACTAAGCTGATTAATATACGTCGTTTTAATTTGACTTGTCTTAATTTTTTAAACATTATCATTCCATGTACTACTTCTGTATTGGTATTCTAACCTAATTCATATTTGTTTTGACATACAATCTAATACTGTATATCACATATTATCAAGATATTCCACACATAAGTCATTGCTCACTTCTTTGTGTTGCTTTATTAATGAGGGCATAAGGCTAATTTTAATACTTCTATTCATTTACATGAGTGCCTACAGACAGGAAATTTCCAAAAATGGCCATGACAACAGGGTTGCCCATGGTATTCTTTACTCTTTGTACTGAACCATTACTTAGGATGACACAACATTTCCTACCAGAAACTGGATTGCAGATCACGACTTTCACAGCTAAGGCTTATGCAGAGGACTTCTCCATTTTTCTTCAGACACAGGAACAGCATGCCTCACCATCCTGTATTAAATCCGTCGAGCACCACCACAAAACTTCGTGTGGTATTCGATGCTTCGGCTAAATCTTCCAACGGCAAGTCACTCAATGAAATACTTGCCGTAGGGCCAACTGTCCAGCCAGACTTGTTTTCTATCCTTCTCCGTTTTAGATTCAAGCCTATAGCATTCACTGCAGACATCGCAAAGATGTATAGGCAAATTAAGATCTAAAAAGGAGCTACCTGGAATATATTCAATGACTTGCAAAGAGTGCAGGGGTTCTTACATCGGTGAAACCGGGAGATCTTTCAAGGTGAGAATGAAAGAGCATGAAAGAGATGTACGGCTTGGGAGGCCGGCAACCGGTTTAAGCCAGCATATGATTGATAATAAACACCATATCAATAATCTCAAGATTCTGAAAATCGAACCCGACCCTATTAAAAGGAAAATTTTGGAAATGGTGGATATCATTGATAACCAAGATAATTTGAATAGATACGATGGAGACCTTGGAGAAGTTTGGTTGAATATGATTAACAATTTTAAAAACGGTAAACGGTCTGTATCATTTCCATCCCCTCCTGACGTCTGTAATTTGGACACACCTTATAACATCCCAGATGAGTGGATTAGAAGGTTCGGAAGAACTTCAAGTTTTCATGTCGTTTTTCCGGATATTCCAGAAGGCGGTGTATCCGACTTTCGACTTTGTAAACACGTCATATCCATGGAAACTCTTTGAGTTTGTTTATTTATCAGTTGAATCTTTCTTCTTGCTGTACCTGATGAAGGCCAAATGGTTTGTGCCGAAAAGTTGTATTATTAATAATAAAAAGTATCCATTGTGAATTTAATTCTGTTTTGATTTAATATGTATAGGCAAGTTAAGGTAAATCCTGATCATCAAGTTTACCAGAAAATCCTTTGGAGAAGTTCTTTGAATGAACCTATACACCGTCACTTACGGCACTTCTTCAGCTGCCTTTCTTTCCACCAGAGTTCTTAAGCAACTTACTGATTTCCGTTCTTTTGGTGACTCTCATGCAGACTTTCTGAAGGCCTAATATGGCAGCCTTCAAATGACATTCTTAGAATTGAAACCGCAATTGATTTCACGAAACCCTTTAAGACATGTTCTAGGAGGACTTTACTTTCTTGTATCACCTCAATCTTCGATCCTCTGGGTTTAATTTCCCCTATAGTCGTCTATTGTAAGATTATATTTCAATCTTTGTGGAAGATTACGACTTTGGGATGATCCCATTCCTTCTCCAGTAATCGATAAATGGCTCAAGATTCATAATCAATTAAATATGATTTCATATATAGCTATTCCTCGACTGGCATTATTAGAAAATGCTAATGAAATTCAAATTCATGGCTTCTGTGACGCCAGTGAAGTCGCTTATGGAGCTTGCTTATATCTGCGCTCCTCAGATCATTCTGGAAATGTTATGAGCTCTCTACTTTGTGCTAAGTCTAGAGTTGCTACTATCAAAGCTTACCTCGCCATATTCATATGCATGTCCACTAAGGCCATTCATATTGAATTGGTCACATCTCGTGCTTTCCTTGCCGCATTTTCACGATTCACGGGACATAGACGCCTTCCAAGTTCAGTGACCTCAGACAATGGCACTAACTTCGTAGGCGCTCAGACTGACCTCAAGCAATTAGCTTTGCTGTTGCAGTCTCCTGAAGCATCATTCTGTGGTTCAAGATGCCACATCTCATTTGAATATACATTGGCATTTCCTTCCTCCAAATGCCCCACATATGGGAGGTCTTCACGAGGCCGCAGTTAAATCGGTCAAGTTTCATCTAAAAAAGATGCTACCCTCTTTTAACTTTATTTTTGAAGAGATGCTTACTCTGCTGATTCAAGTGAAAGCTATCTTAAATTCACGTCCACTCATTCCATTGAATGAAGACGTTAACGACGTTAGTTACCTTTCACCTGGTCATTTCCTGATTGGGAAACCCATCATTTCCTTACCAAGCCCTGACTTGTCTGGTGGTTACACCACACGTTCTCGTTGGTACACTCTCCAACAACTTACAAATAATATATGGAAGAAATGGTCTGATAAATATCTCCACACATTACAAAGACGCTCTAAGTGGACCAAGGTCCTTTCTGACATTGCTTTGGGTACTCCAGTCCTAATCATTGGGTGGTATGAATAAAACTGAGCAATTTCTCCAGAGAAATCTCTTTTGAGTAAAAAGGAATTTACTCAACCTAAGAGCAATTTCTCCATTTGGTATCATTAAAAGTTGCCTGTGACGGCTGACTAATTACTCCTCGATGGGAGTAATTACCTCCCCTCACCACCAGTTCTTTTCACAGCTAAACATGACTAAGATAAACAAACAAAGGAGCTCTTCATTCATCAACACACATCACATGCACAAAATAAATGTGTTATGCTAGGTCATACGTTTTCAAACACATCTCTGCCCTTCAGGAAAAGTAACTATTACTATTTCTAATTAATTCAAGGTTGTCTAAATACCAGCATTTATGTTATAACGCATTTTTAAATGCATTTTACAATCTTGTTTTTCTATAGGCCTATAATATTAAATAATTTTTAAAGATCATCAAGTTGTAGGCCTACTGGAGAAGTCCACCCCACCTAAATTTAGATGGAGAACAAAAACTGCACATCATAACTGACGGAACTTTTGCTATTGTTATTCTTCTTTTGCTTTGAAAAATAGGAAATTGTTTGACTTGCTTAAAACTCTTTTCAGATGTTAAACTTGCATTACTTAGTCTGTACACTTATTATAAAATTTATCTTGTGGGGAAATACTATTTCGGCGAATACCATCAGCCCATGGCCGTGCGTAATGGGTGGGGCCGCAGCCCCCTCTGGAAATTTTCTTTATACATAAATCTGTATACTAAATTATTATAACTATTACAACTAATATGAAGTGAGGCTTAGGTTTCCACATACTATAATATGAGTTGTTTGGACAAAATCAAGAAAAACGAGTGGTTCCAGCTGACTTCTCAGATATGAATCAGGAAATTGATACGATTGATATGAACATTTAGGAATAATTAATCCCACTAAACTTGAAATCATTTCCTGCCAAGCAATTTATTGCAATGAAGGTAAAGCAATGGATGTAGTCTGACCCATTTTATGTGAATAGTAGGTCAATCTGTGAAATTGTAAGGGGTAGATAATATATTAAATTTTTACTGTGTATCCATACTCATGGGCCAACTACATTAAATCAAGGATTTGGATGATGATGATGATGTGGATAATAATAATAATAATAATAATAATAATAATAATAATAATAATAATTATTATTATTATTATTATTACTATTATAGGAGCATAGTGTTGGTGGGGGTGGCATTAATTTCTTCATTTCCCCCCCTTGACAAAATTTCTGCGGACGTCCATGCATGAGCTGAAAAGGTATTGCATCGCCCAGAAAATATGCATTTGTTCGATTTTCATCGTTAATTTATACACATCAGAATTTTCCAAATGCGCAAATCATGTACTGAACCTGACCAAGTAGTGTTAATACTAGTGAATAGTTCTTTAGAATTACAAATAGGTTGTACATTACTGGCCACCACTTTCCGGTTAAAATACCTAGTATGGCCTATGGTCGAGGCTTCGGGGGCGGTGGAGGGGGAAAAAAAGTCGTCTGCATGAATGCTAGGCTTTTATATGGATAGGTACATGAGTACAATAAATAGATCCTATTGCAGCAGGAAAAGTAGTCTATATCGTTGCTGCTATTCAGCTTTTGCAGATTCAGATTAATGGAGATTTTTTGGAAATTATGTGCTTTTCTTATTATTGCATTAATAACACAATAAATTATCAGAAGTACTGCACTTTGATTCACACCGACATCTTCTACTACTACAGTCAGAATTACTCGATCGTCTATGCATTGTAAGAAAATTCACATCGTTTCTTCCTCTCTTATTTCACTAATTTCCAGACCCAGAAAGTTTTGTTGTAGCCATCTGACATTTTCTTTCCATGTGCGTAGACATTTATAATTAGGGTTCGGATGTTTATGAACTGTCATATTTTTATTCTGACCTCCATTCTCGCCGCAAACACAAATTAAACCTGAATTGCACATTTGTTATCCTAATAGGACCATTTTCATTTTGCATGTAGTGTCATATTTTTGTCATTTTCATGGTCTTGGTCATATTTGTAATTTAACGTCATATTGCAGTTATAAACGCGGTAGAAGAGCACAGTTATGCAGTATGCGCACTCAATTGTCAACTTAAATTTTTTCCAAAAAAGAATCAAATATTTTGGTTTTACTGTAACTGAAATGTGAAGGGACAACAACATGTAGTAGAACAAATACCTCTTCCTCCTTGTAGTTAAAAACATCTAATACACATATTTTAAAAATATTAACAGTTCACATTTGCAGTGGCATCTAGAAACACTAACAGATTAGAAGTTTTTACAAGCAAAACTGTAAATCACCTGTAAAATTGTTAAAAAGTGATTATCTGATTGAATTAATGTGATAATAATTTAGTGTCATTAAACGTTTAAATGTGGAACATTTATTTTTAGAAAATATGTTCCTTTATGAGGTCATATTTAGGATTTTTGGGTCATATTTAGTCACTTTTAAGGTCATATTTGCAGTCATATTTTCCATTTTTTTGTCATAATCATCGGAACCCTATTTATAATCAATCACCGATGAGTTTCTGCAAGTTTTTTTACATCTAAACTATCAAATACGTTGCCATTGCAGTAAACTAGTGTTGCTCAGTTTATTTGGAGTCACCTATTGAGGTTACTCCAACATTTGTGAGCAATTTCTCCAACCTGTGAGTAAAAAGTAATTTTTAATGATACCAAAGTGAGCAAATTGCGCAACGCTGAATGTTGTTGATCAAATTCTCTTAGCCAGAGAAATTGCTCTTAAGATGAGTCATTTTTAATGATACGGATGAGAGAATTTTCTCTTTACTCGGAGTAAAAAGTAATTTCTCATCTTTATTCATACGACCCATTGAGGACAACCTCCCTCCTCAAAGGTGGTCCCTAGGGATTGTACATCAAATTCATCCTGGCCCTGACGGCCTCATTCGTGTTGTCACTGTGCGTACTGCCACAGGCTTATTCAAGAGGCCCATTGTTAAATTGGCTCCTCTTCCTATTTCTGAGGCTAATGACTAGCCCAATCATTTCATTGTTGTTTTGGTTAGCAACCCTCAATTCATTTCTTAGTTTTAAGTTTATTTTCTTATACTACTTATTCCCTTTTCTCATATCATAATTCTCTTTAGGTATCACATGACTTCACATCACTTTAGATTATTTCACAAATAATCGCGGGCAATATGTTACGTCATGTAATACCTTTCTCTATGCTTGCCATGAATTTAGTTCAGATGGCTTTGGTTTTCATTTGTCATTTTAAAGGCTTACAGTTTTAATTAATTCAAGGTATGTCTTGACAACTGTTGCAATTAACCTCAACACCAAAATGATTTGATTTATTTTAATATAACTACTCATTTTATCAATTCATTCTTTATTTTATTTATTATATATTTAGTATAGTGTGTTTTTTAATGTGTTGATTAATTAACCTAATGTTTAGATCAAGCTATTATTTTGGGTTAGCGATTTTTTAATTATTTCAACCTTCAGTTGTTTTTTATTATATTCCAATATCACCTCTTCAAAATGGACTACCAAATGGATGTTCCATTCTTCATATTCGAGAGCAAATAGGCTCTGTTCAATCAACAAACCTTCGAGCATCTAACACAATGCTAAGTACGGGCGAAAAGCCTTTCAGCTTCATCTTTATTGGATTAAGTAATCCAATTACCTTCAACATCACATTCAACATAATTTAAGGATCTCAAGGATTCCTCTACGAAGTTTTTAAAGTGCTTCGTTCAATTCTCTGGACATTTGTGCCATCAAAGGGAAATCAATCATTCAATTCTGTGAGTAATCTCATAATTCACAAAACCAAAGGTACGTTTCTAAGGACTAACGATTAGTTTCATTCGGTGAGATTAGCAGTCATAAAGGAAGTTTATGTAACTGCGACTTGTGAATAAATACAGACGATTTATCTTTTAGAAATAAAGTGTTAATCGCTTATTTCAAGTCATTGCTTTGAACTTGTGCAGTGAATATTTTTAATTCAGCATCAAGCATTTAATATACAATATACAATCTTTCTAGCTGTTTGAAAATAACAATTTCAACACGCTATTCTTTACTACAACAAACTGGTTCTCCTATTGATACAGTCTGCCAGTGCATTTATGTATATCTGGATACAATCAGAACTTCAAGATTCAAGAAGTGCATCTACAATTTCAAACCTCACGTTTATGTTATCCGAGCAGCGTCATCATCCATGTGTGCACAAAACTTGTATGTTATTCTATCTATTCATGATTGGAAATGCAGTAGAGTTTGTGTTTCCAATCTTCTCCTCATATTATTTCTTCCCGCATGTTATCGCCGGGAATCGAACCCACAACCAATTCTTTACGGTCTGCTAACAGAGGAAGGGTCGCCTGGTGGTAACAGCCCAATTATCAATAACATTGATGCTCCAACATATAAGCTTGCAGAATGGCTAGTGGAAAAGTTTCGAAAATTTGAGAAATTTGAATCTTTAGGCATACAAATTTCATTATAATTAGTAGAAAAAACCAAAGAGAATCGCATTGAGGATGATGATGTACTAGTTTCCTTCGATGTAAGTGCAGTATTCACTAGCATCCCCACCAAGAAATTACCAAAATTAATTACACATTGGCTTTTATTGAATGATCTCACACCCGAAGTAAATGAAGGAAACAAGCTCTTGGACCTATGCATTAAACAAAAGTGTTTCATGTTTAACCAGGATACTTACCACCAAACTTCAGGCTTAGCAATGGGCAACCCAATTTCACCGTTCTTGGCAGATTAAACTTACAAGAGGGGTCGTTAAAATTCACCATGGAAACAGTACAGAATCGTCGTTTACCATTTATAGAATTAAAAATGAAGAATAAAAACAGATTGGAGTTCGGAATCTACAGAAAACCAACCCATGTTGATAATTATATCAAATACAATATTTACAACCCAAAACCCCACCAATTTGCTGTCTTCAACAGTTTAACACATAGATTGACTAAACATTCCATTGAATAAAGGAGAATATAAGATTAAATACCAACACATACCAGTAGCGGCTATTCAGGGGAAGATGGTGAAGAACAAATTCACCTACCATTTCCTACTTATTTGATTCGAATTTTATTTATAATTATTTTTATGATCATAATTATTATATTAGTATTATTATCGTTATTACTTCTACTGTTATTCTCGTAAGATGAAATTCAGTAATATATTGTTTGAATGTTCGCGCCAGAGACAGCGCCGCAGTTCCTCAACATTCACAGGAGGGCAATCACGGAACACCAATGGGCTGGGTGAAAAACAAACTTTCCAGCTTCTCTTGCTCTTCTTGTTTACAGCGGTTGCTATGGCAACGCGTAGAAAATTTCCCCCGCCACTCCACCCTCTCGCCGGGATATACGTCATATTTGAAGGAGACAATTTTTGGTCTTCTTGCCTCCTTGCCTATACTCACCGAGCTAAGCCGATAGATTTATGACTACTTATGTCTCCCCGGCCGGGACCGTCTAAATGACACTTCTTTCCTAAATACTGTAGTTTTCCTACAAAGTAAAATAAATTTAGCTCTGATTCTATTTTTTAAGTTTTATTAAGTAAGATAAGAAGGCATAATATTTCCTCGCTTTTTTTTGGGGGGGGACTACATTTTTGCAGATTCTTAATTGAGAATCCCACTAATAATTTTAAAGTATTGTAGCAGGGAAGCAAATGGAAAGTAAGTTTTATGTTTTGAGCACAGTCATTCTACTCTGATGAATATTCGTGGGAACATGCATTCCCTCCAAATTGTCAGTCTGTTCCATGTGTTGCTATGTGTCAGTTGTGATTGTTCGTAACGTATATTTAAGAGTGATTTCACTTTATTAGTTCAGGTGAGCTTCAGTTTAAAAAAAAAATGCTGTTTACTTTCATTGTGTTTGGCAATATGAATTTATAACAAGCTGTAATGTAAAATTGAATCTGTTAAAACGGATACAAACTCCTTTTAGTTGTTGGAGAGAGGATAATAAGAGAAAAGTTAAATTTCCAGGCTAGCAAGCCATACAAAGACAAATTAAACACTTCGTGGTACAACCAGCACCAGTGGTTATGTAGGAACTATTACATTAAATAGCTATGCTGTTGGTCATGCCTTCACCTTAGGCATGGAATGAAACTGGAGTCTGTGAATTTTTAAATGTCATTCGTGCTCTGGAGGATAGGAGGATCAACTTGACATACAAAAAATAGGTAAGCAATGTAACATAATAACGTGCATGTAGGCCTATGTGCATTGATAGCAGGGATAAATATAAAGCCACCTTCTTCCCCTTGTGGGAGAACTTTGCATTTCCTACTGTTGATGCACCTACATGAACTTTGCAAACCTTGATTTGAGCTTCACCTACGTTTACAAGCACGAGCCGCTACTGACACATACATGAAGTTGCCATGATTAGAGGTAAATCATTTTCGTAACATCTCTGGGTTTCTCTAGCTGGACAGTGAGCGATCCTAGCAATGCAGCGAAGGGTGGGGGATGTGCAGGGCTAGCTGCTCAGTAGTCAGTAGTCTCGCATTCCATGATAGGTATTGTTCATTCGCAAAACTGCTCTACCTGCTTCACAAAAGAAGGGGATGGCACTATGGTATTACAGTTGATTTTTAACAATACAGTGCACTTGTGCTGAAATTTCAAGATAGTGAAGAAGAATAATTACACAGCATTGTACAAATGAAAAGCACAAAAATACAGAGTAAAAGTTTAATGCTTCGCAGAACAGTTCGCATTTTAGTACGTTATTGGAGAAAACATAAAGGCGCTCTAAAAATGCAAAAACTTACAGTCGGGCATTTCGTGGTCTGGGAAATATCTCACTATAGGAGATAAATAGCTTCTACTTTAGTTTGTAGAACTGAGAAACGAAAAGTCCGCATATTTTAAGCATGCATTTGTTATTTTTTTCGGTGACCTAAACTGTATTAAAAAACTGCTCAAATTATGTGAATAAATACTTTAAATTATTCCTTGCGTAGCAATATTTAATCAATTGCTTTGAAATGTTCAACCAAGTTCTTAGACTTATCAGTGGTAAAATTAACTCAACGAATAGTTAATTAAAAACAATTAGCTATTTATGCCTTTATAATATATAGTTTATGATTTAAACTCGACAAAATTAAGTAAAATAACGTTAACTTTTATTTCTAAAAGAAATAGTAAACTATCAGCTTTTTGGTTTTGACGTGCGTAGAGATGAAATATGCAAATTTGCAATTCGGTTCCAAAATTTTGAAAATTGAACTCCAAGGATCTTTTACCATGAAACCCAATAAAATCACAAAATATAAGTATATTTTTTCAAGATTAAATAAACTAACAGCTCTCAAAATTTTAGGGATTATCCTAAATGCTTCCGGGGTCAGGTAAAACAAATGAAGAAAATGGAATGAAAAATGTAGAAATTATAAATATTTCACAGATCGGTCCCCATAAGTGCGTGTACTCATGCATAACTTTCATTTCCTGAGGATGCCTTTATTTTAATTTCATTAACAGTGTTTTTAATATTATAAATATAAATATAGAGTGCAAACAATTTTAACGTGTTCGTTTCAATAGAACATGTTTATAACAATAATTCAAATCTTCATTTAAGCTATTTCGTGAATAGGTTTACTCCTTAAAATGTTGATATTTTAATTTTTTGTACCTTATCCCTATAATATAAAGCCACACGGCTGACTGACTGACTGACTGACTGACTGACTGACTGACTGACTGACTGACTGACTGACTGACTGACTGACTGACTGACTGACTGACTGACTGACTGACTGACTCACTCACTCACTCACTCACTCACTCACTGACATTAATGTTTGCCCACTTCCAGATGAGCTAGAAAATTGAAATTTGGTACACATATAGCTTTTAGGCTGTAAACCACAGGAAAATTCCTAAAACTTAAGTTTTTTATTTTTTAGCCCTAAAACCCCCCGAAAAAGGGCTCGACTCGGCTCACCGACATTAATGTTTGTCCACTTCCAGATGAGCTAGAAACTTGAAATTTGGTACACTTATAGCTCTTAGGCTGTAACTCACAGGAAAATTCCAAACAGTTATTTTTTTTATTACTAGCCCTAAAAACTCCCTTAAAAGGGCTCGGCTGACCGACATTAATGTTTGCCTAATTTCAGGTGAGCTAGAATCTTGAAGTTTGTTACACGTATAGCTTTTAGGCTGTAAATCACAGGAAAATTCCCCCCAAAAATATTTTTTTTAATTTGTAGCCCTAAAAACCCCCGAAAAAGTGCTCGGCTCGGCTCACGGACATTAATGTTTGCCCACTTCCAGACGAGCTAGAAACTTTAAATTTGGTACACGTATAGCTTTTAGGCTATAAATCACAGGAACATTCCAAAAAGTTTATTTTTTCAATTTTTAGCCCTAAAAACTACCGAAAAAGGGCTCGGCTCACTGACATTAATGTTTGTCCACTTCCAGATAAGCTAGAAACTTGAAATTTGGTACACGTATAGCTTTTAGGCTATAAATCACAGGAAAATTCCAAAAAGTTTATTTTTTCAATTTTTTAGCCCTAAAAACTACCGAAAAAGGGCTCGGCTCGGCTCACTGACATTAATGTTTGTCCACTTCCAGATAAGCTAGAAACTTGAAATTTGGTACACATATAGTTTTTAGGCTGTAAACCACAGGAAAATTCCTGAAGCTGATTTATTCCACCCTTTTGATTTATTATAAATAAAATAGTTAATTCATATTTATTCGAATCATTCAAATTATTATTATTATTATTTCGGTACCAAAATTCTCGTTTAGATTATTATTATTATTATTTCCTAATTCCAAATTTGAAATCTTAACTGTAAAAGAAACGTATATTTCGAAAATACAACGTACTAAATTCATAGTTTTGGCCCGCGAATTGTTTTAACCAATAGAACTGTTTTACGTAATGAAAAATACAGCCAATGAGAGAGAAGCATCCGTTAGCCGCGAACTTAGCGTGGTCTAGAGCTCACTTCCACCATATTCGCCGAGGAGAGCAGACCTCCGTTCGTTGCTCTTGTGGAAAGTCGCGGGAAATATTACCTAGCCTAATGGCGATTCTCACTAAAGCCACTTATTAAACACGAATGTATACTATAAAAGATAGCGTGTGAGTTTCATTTACTTTGTGAGAAATAAGAAGACAGAAATACACGTAAGTACTTGATAAATGCAATTGAAGTGGTGAATTTACACAAACAGCTACGCAGAACACAGTTAAAATTTGAATAAATTCCGATATAAAACGTTTATAGTGAAGTTATCATTTATAAGGACATAACTAGCTATAAACCAATCCCTCAGATGATTCGTGTGATACCCTGAGCTACAAAAGCCGTGGAAAAGATATAGGTGCAGAACTGAAGGAGCCCAACGGAGCATCGAAGTAAGTACATTTCCACAACGAATCCAGCTCTCAACCAAACACCCATCTCAACTTGTCGCCCCAACCAGGCATCCATATCAATTTGGCGCCCAACGTGGGGCTTTTTAAGAACAATCTAACTGTGTAAAGACTCTGTGAACAAATATTCTAATCGGGACATTAGCAAGCAGATTGTGATACACAAAATTAAGTGAGAATCGTGAGCTAGGTACGGTTATACGCGCGCAACAATCACCACGCCATCACGAGGTCAGCCCAGGTGTTCGACTTCATGCAGTAGGCAGCAGCTGTGACCATCCAACATCAACCGCCAACAATCAAGTTCCAGAATGAAAGTAATTGTAAGAAGCCTGTGAAGCCTGCGAAGCCTACAAATAAAGTAAGGTGTTGTTTTTTTATGATTATAAATGAAACTCAGAGGCCGCGAAATAATGTCGCCACAGAAGGAAAGTTCAGATGTGATAGAAAATGGACAAGACTTGCTAACTAGTACCGAGATGGAAGGTATTGTAGACAACATAAGTGCTGATAGTAGTTTACAGTTAGTAGATGAGATTGTTACTGATATGGAAGTTCAGGTCGAGACAGATGTTTCCGTTTCAAATGTAAACGTGACTAGGCGCGAAGATAGTGAATCTTCCGATGACCAGTTAGAGAACTCAATTAAAAGTTTTATGCAACAGATGTTCAATAAGCTTAGTAGTAAAATTGAGGATGTTAAGGCAGATATAAATAATGTTAAGAATGATGTAAAAAGTGACATTAGCAAAGTTAGTACTGATGTAAACAATGTAAAAGCAGATGTAAATGAAAATATTAGTTTGAAGTTAGTACAATTGGATGAAAACTTGACAAAATTGAAAGACGATCTAAAACAAGAAGTGGTAAAGGAAGTACAGGAAAGGTTAGGTGATTTCAAAGAGCAGGTTAATAATGACGTCACCGTTGCTCTAGAGAATATTCAAACCATTGTCAATAATGATATAGCTGAAGTAAAAGAGGTTATTTCAAATGTTAGCACTAACTTGCAAACAATGCAAACAGATGTTTCTAACACTAGTGAGGAAATGAAAGTTATTGTAGCTAATGTGTCGGAACTAGACAATAGTATGTCACTTATGAAAATGCAGATGAATGCTTTCGACGAAACATTGTTAGGTTTTGCTAAGATAAATGATGAGGCTAGAAATGACTTAGAGAAGAAGAATCAGCTGTTAAAAGTCAAACAGAAAGACATTGAAATACAGATTGTAGAAGCGCAAGAAGAGTTGACAGTGTTGAGTAGGAGAGTTCATAAAGATGAAGAGTTACTGACAAGTAGAATTTGTGTATTGGAAAATAGATTGAATGTTCCTGTAACTTCACCTGTAATTAATGATGTGAATGTACCTCAACTGGGAAACAATATGAGTAGGAATGTTGTTGAAGAAACTTACTCGCAGTTACCATGTAGATCTCCTAGATGTCAGGAAAGGATAAACAGTCATAATGGTTCCCAGGTGCAGGATATTAATGTACCTTTGTCCACAGGAGTTAGTCAGTTAGGCACAAATTTTCCTAGCTACCTGATGAACGAAATTAAGTTACCTGTTTTTGATGAGAATAATAATACCAATCCACAAAATTTCTTAACTGAACTTCACGATTATTTTAGGTTAAGAGCCATTCCGCCTAACATGTACATGATCATAGTAAGAAAGGCATTGCAAGGTAGATCTTTGAATTGGTTCAATTTGACTACAAATGAGACTACGACGTTTGAAGAATTCAAAAGAAATTTTATCAGTAGATATTGGAGTTTATCCAAGAGAAACAACATTAGGATGCAGTTAGCTAATGGTGTGTATGAGCCAGAGTCAGGTCAGACAATGATTGACTATTTTTTTGGAAATGGCCGAATTAGGACAAGTAGATCCTCCACTAAATGAATTTGAGTTACTGGAGACTGTTGTAAATCACTTCCCAGAGAATGTGAGACTAAATCTGATAGTAGCAAAACCCAGAACTTTTTCTGATATGTTAGAATTGCTTGCTGCTTTTGAGCAAAGGAATATTTTCAGAAGTAGGCAGAGCTATACGAATTCAAATGATAGAATGTACCCTCCCACTAACAGGCTTACAAATTCTGGGGTAGGGGCAGAAGGCAATGCAAATAATTGTGACAGAAGTTATGATGCTAGGAATACCTACAGAGGCCCTATGCCTAATCAAAACAGAAATAATCCTAGATATTTCCAGAATAGATCAGAGAATAGGCCATATAACAGAAATAATAATGGAAGAAATCAGATAAACCATGTCACTTTCAATAGGCAAAACGTTGGAAATGGTAATCATCCAAATTCTTGGCGAAAAATGCCATGGATGAGGAATCAAGGCTATCGTAGGAGGTACCAGAACCGTACTTATAATAATAATAATAGAGGTAATAACAATAGCAATGATAGTCAAGTTAGGCCAGGACAAGTAATTAACAATGGTAAGTGGCGAGTCAAAAGTGTTGAGACTCAGCAAAACAGGCTAAATCCTAGAGCCAGGCCATTCAACAGTAATACCCGAAGTGAAGATGTACCTGATGACGTTGCAGAAATCCATGATCAGGAAGATAGTGGTAATGCACAACAGTTAAACTAACAAGCCAATATCTCGAGGGTTCGGATGGTGTTGGCGCAAGTTTAGTCAATTCAGGCAAACGTATAGAACCCATAAATAGCATTCAGACACAAAGAAGCTTTTCAGATAATAGGCCTAGTGAAGAAAAGAATAATGCAAGTAGAAGTGAGGTTATTATGGATCCTCCCAGAATAAAAGTAGTGATAGGAAATTATGAGACAACTGCATTAATAGATACAGGGTGTTCAAATAGTGTAATAAGCGAATGCTTATACAATAAGCTTATTCAAAACAAAGTGAAGTTAATTTCTATTCCTATTTGCGGATTATCTTGCACAGTAGCGATCAAAAGAGCAAAACAATCGGTAAAATTTCAATGCATGTTGGATGTCAAAATTGGTAATTCAAAATTTGAAATATTTTTCTTAGTAGTCCCGAAATTAGTTACAGATATTATTATTGGAGTTGACGTTTTTACGGAATATAGCAGTATCATAAGTTTTGAGGATAACAACTTAATATTAAATTTACAAGGAAACAAGATGAGCATTCCCTTCGACAATGAGCTGAGTATAAGAGATGCGTCTAGTGAGTTAGGTGACAACGATATTCCGTATGAGACGTTTATTGTAGAAAATATTCAGATAAATGATATGATGATTCATAAAGTAGGCCCTTGCTGCGACGATATAAATAATGAGGTAGAAGTATGTAGATGTATGACATTGAATTGTGATGACTGCGCTGATAGGTATGAAAATAGTGTTGACGGAGATGTCAACATAGGGCAAGTAGAGATAGGTTATGTCTGTACGAGGAATGTAAAAGAAGCCGACCCTAGCGCGAACTCTATGACAATGAATATTTTGAAGGAGAAAGTTGATATGGCTCACAACTTAAATGAAGATCAACGTGATAGGTTGTTATCGATATTAATAAAGAATAAAGAAGTATTTTCCGAAAACGTGGGACTTTGTAACATCTACGAGCATAAATTTGACATCGAACCAGTTGATGAATTCACTTATAAGAGTAGGCCAATCCCGATTGCATTGAAGAAGGAAGCCGATATGACGATTCAGAAAATGTTAGACTCAGGAGTAATCGAAATTTCGACCTCAAAATACATCAACCCTTTGTGTTGGACGTTCAAAAAGGATAAATCTTTTCGCCTTACCGTTGATGCGAGGCATATGAACAATTATATCGCTACAGATAACTACCGCCCAGAAAGTATTGAACAATTGCTCAGTAGATTAGAAAAGGGAAAATGTTTTTCGAGCATAGATTTGACTCATTCATTTTGGCAAATTTCACTACGCAAAGAGGATAGGAAGTATACAGCTTTCAATCATAATGGACGTACGTACGAATTTACTAGATGCCCATTTGGTTACAAGACAAGTGGAAGTGCCTTACTACGAGCACTTAGTGTGATTTTTCCAGAAACCGAAACTAAAGGAATCATTTCCTATTTAGATGATTTTCTTCTTAGTAATGATGATTTTGAAACCCATTTAGCAAACATCGACTATGTTTTAACAAAATTTCGTGAACATGGCATGACAGTCAAACCGTCTAAAACATGTTTCTTTCAGAAAGAAGTAGAATTTGTAGGTTATGTAGTAACTTCCGAAGGTATCAAACCTAATCCAAACCGTATTGCTTCAATTCAAAACATTCCAGTACCACGCACTGTTAAGCAGTTACGTCGTCTTTTAGGCATATGGCAGTTCCAAAGCAGATTTCTAATTAACTACGCTAAGGAAGTAGCACCCCTTAGAGAACTGTTAAAAAAGGGAATTCGTTGGAAATGGACAGACGAACATGATCGTGCTTTTAATAAAGTTAAAGAGTTGTTTTCAAAAGCTATCTTGTTAGAGAGACCAAACGATGATAGGCCGTACATAATTCACACAGACTCTTCATGTAAAGCTATAGGTTGTATTCTTAGTCAGATTGATGAATCCGGTGAAACCCATGTAATAGCTACAGCTTCGAGAAGTTTAAGTAGTACAGAACAAAGAGCTTGCATTTCGGAATTAGAAGTAAGTGCCATATACTATGCACTAACAAAATTCAGACATTATGTATTCAATAAGCAAGTTACAGTATATACTGATCACATTTCCCTAGCTTTCATGCAAAAATGTAGACTAACAAATTCTAAGATCTCAAGATATATACATGAAATCATGTCATATGACATTGTAATTAAGCACATTCCCGGAAGAGATAATATCTTTGCAGATCTGTTAAGCCGTTTAGACCAGCACTCAAACATCCCAGATACTATTGCTTCACCAAAACAAGAAGTGTGCATTTTAACTTTGCCATGTGTAGTATCCAAAGGATTAATAAAAGGGTTCAAAGACATAAAGAAATTGCAATCTGAAGATGAGACTATTGCTGAATTGCTAACTTGTGCTAAAACTATCCAAGAACTTTCTGAGATTGATGCGTCATCAGAAAATCAGTTAATGATCAATTCGTCAGACATAAATGGTACTGATATGGATGCTGATAACAGTAGTATAGATAATGTAAATAGTAGTGTAGGAGAAATACAAGATTGTAGTTTCAAACCAGGTAATACTGTAGGATTGTTTGATGGAGTTCTGTATAAGTTATGTGGTTCAGATGAGTTAAAATGGAAAATCTATGTTCCAAGATGTCTAGAACAAGATTTAATTAAATGTTACCACCAAGCTTTATGTCATTCAGGTTCAGAAAAAGTATTGATAAATTTGAGTAAAGATTTCTATTTCAAGCATATGGCGAGGAAAATCAGGCAAATTCTTAAAGTTTGTACCACTTGCCAAGCAGCTAAACCGTTGAACGTAAAATATGACACAGAACCAAAGAATATCATTAGAGATACTAAGAATAGTTTAGTAGCATTAGATTTCCATGGTGAATTGCCTCAAGGCAGATTCGGTTGTAGATATATCTTTGTAATGTATGATTGTTTTACCAAGTTTGTAAAAATTTATCCAGTGCGACGAGCAACTTCTAAAGCATGTGTGAGCAAAATTATCAATGACTATATCCCGAAATTTGGAGATATTGAAGCCGTACTTTGTGACAACGCCACATCATTCACTAGTAGTCATTTTCAAAATTCGCTAAGAGCAAAGAACATCAAAATTTTCCATAGTTCAAGTTACTTTCCCCAAGCAAATTTCGCGGAAAGAATCATGAGAGATATTACTTTATATTTGAGGATATTGTGTCATAAATCACACACAAATTGGGTTAGCCAGTGTAATGTTATAGAAAGAGTAATCAACCATTCAGTAAATGCAACTACATTAGCTTCTCCATATACTTTAATGACAGGTAAAGATGCAGACCCAGTTATTGCGAATCTTCCCCAAGCTAAATTCTATAAGGGCAAGAAGATGTCGAATGAGGAATTATGTAAGAGAGCTCTGGATAGAATAAGGAGTAGGGCAGAAAAGAGAAAAGCAAAAGTAAAGAGGTATAAAGCAAAATGGAATCCAGAAGTAGGCACAAAAGTATTGTTGAGAAATAAGAGTTTATCCAGTGCACTACATAGAAGGTATAGACGTATGAATATGGTTTATAGAGGACCATTTGTAATTTCTAAGAATTTCAGTAACCATACATATGAGCTAAGTACTCTAAATAGCAAAATAATAGGACGTTATCACAAATCTTTACTGAAACCATATTATGAGGAGCACCAAGTCTGATGGATTGAACATTAATGTTGATGTAAATAAAATGTGTATTATTTAAGAGGGTTATGTTTGTACATAAATTGTTTATTATTCAAGGGTAATGTTGTGATGTAATGCAACATAGTGTGATACTGTATATATTTATTTGTTTGTTAAAAGTGTGTTGTATTTGTATGATGTATGTACACATATTATAACAGTGATTCAAAGGAAAGAGAATTCGTGTAAAGGAATAAGATAGTGATATTTTACAGACGATGAGTGCCTCGATGTAAATAAATTTTCAAATATGGACGATGAGACCATATCGACATATACATATATTTTCAAAATGTTTAAGAATTCTCGATATATAACTAACAAGAAGTGTTGTCATATACTAGACATGTTTGTTTTTCAAGAAATAATTTTCAGAGTTAAGAATGTTTAAATAGTATTTTTCATTTATTGTTCGAATGTTTGTCATTTTTTTAAAATATTATGTTAAAGGAATGTCAGGGTAATACAAACCTGATTTGATTTGATTTGTGTATGTCCAAATAATTTTGATGATATTCATTTAATTCAAGTTGTAATGTTTAACACATACACCTATGTTACACTAACATTTATCATCATTCACCATTTCAATGATTAATTTTGAATTTATACTAATCCAAGCGTAATTTAAATTTATTAAGAATAAATATTCTGGGGTATGATGTGTTAATTTAATTATTTACCTTTTCGGACATAATTAAATTAACACAGGGACATTTTGAAGCTGAATTATTCCACCCTTTTGATTTATTATAAATAAAATAGTTAATTCATATTTATTCGAATCATTCAAATTATTATTATTATTATTTCGGTACCAAAATTCTCGTTTAGATTATTATTATTATTTCCTAATTCCAAATTTGAAATCTTAACTGTAAAAGAAACGTATATTTCGAAAATACAACGTACTAAATTCATAGTTTTGGCCCGCGAATTGTTTTAACCAATAGAACTGTTTTACGTAATGAAAAATACAGCCAATGAGAGAGAAGCATCCGTTAGCCGCGAACTTAGCGTGGTCTAGAGCTCACTTCCACCATATTCGCCGAGGAGAGCAGACCTCCGTTCGTTGCTCTTGTGGAAAGTCGCGGGAAATATTACCTAGCCTAATGGCGATTCTCACTAAAGCCACTTATTAAACACGAATGTATACTATAAAAGATAGCGTGTGAGTTTCATTTACTTTGTGAGAAATAAGAAGACAGAAATACACGTAAGTACTTGATAAATGCAATTGAAGTGGTGAATTTACACAAACAGCTACGCAGAACACAGTTAAAATTTGAATAAATTCCGATATAAAACGTTTATAGTGAAGTTATCATTTATAAGGACATAACTAGCTATAAACCAATCCCTCAGATGATTCGTGTGATACCCTGAGCTACAAAAGCCGTGGAAAAGATATAGGTGCAGAACTGAAGGAGCCCAACGGAGCATCGAAGTAAGTACATTTCCACAACGAATCCAGCTCTCAACCAAACACCCATCTCAACTTGTCGCCCCAACCAGGCATCCATATCATTCCAAAAAGTAAATTTTTAAAATTTTTAGCCCTAAAAACCCCCGAAAAAGGGCTCGGTTTCCATGGCAACGGTATTATCAAACTGTGTTCACGGATGGCTCTGAAAGTTTAGAAATAATTATTTCCGTAAACCTAAAAGGGTGGTCAAGATAGTAACGTCTTGGACTTGCTTTCTGAAGTCTCAGGTTCATAACAATTAAATCCAATTAACATATTTTTGTCCAGAACTAACAAAAGTTTCTTCTATCTGTTAAAGAAATTTCATAATTTATATTCTTTAATAATAACTCGGAGATGAAATCCCGCATTCTTTACAACATATTACAACCAATTTTACTTGTATTTTTCTATGATTTCCGTGGTCGTAAAGGCAAATGCCAAATTGAATACTTTACAAACCATGAATCTTAGTCGCTATTTCATCTTGTATCATGTCCATTTCAGTTGAAATTTACTCCATAAAATACACCATAAATGTATGTACACTGCCAGTTGATCTAGAAAACTACACTTGGCAAACTGATACCTTTTAGCTTGCAACCGATGGGAAAATTCCGAAAAAAAACCCCAAAGTCTTCCCACATTTATTTTTTCAGGTTTATTGTGGCAAAAAAGGTAATAGCCAATACAGCATACTAAATACACGCACTCTATCTCCATTGATCTTTTAAAAAACCTTTCCCGAGAACCTCAGCAGGGGTTTGGGGGCACAGCCCCCAATGAGCAAAGCGAGTTAGCTGTAATGAAATAGATTTAACATCTACAATAATAATGCATGTTATGTTCATTAAAAATACCAAATATTTAAGATGAAAATACAAAAATATCTTTTCCTTACAAAAATTTGTTTTATGCTATTTTTTAAGCTGATGTTCAGTTATTAAGAAGAAGCATTGCACTATCTGGGCATTACTATTAAAGAAACTTTAATGAATTAATTTAGTAAGTATCGTATACGATTTTATGATTTTTTCTTTCTTTCATACTTCGTATTTTCGGCTTAAAACCCCTTACACCGGTAAAAGGTGGCTGGCTGTTGGCACTTCAGAAATACGAATAGATAGGCTCACGGCATAAACAGAGGTGAAAACTATTTGAACAACAGCTAGTAAAGACGACAGTTTTATTTCAGTTACGACAAAAAATTAAATACGGTATGAGAAATAAGTATTGTAGATTGACCATTGCTATTTGAAAAAGGCGCCTCTTGTGCTCTGAAACCTGTTCCGATGGTCTCGCCTGTTCGTTGGCGAAGTGTTTGGAGGAAGGGGCGGGGAGTCAGCTGCGTGCTAGACTCCAGACTCGCACTCAACCTACCCATAACAGATCCCAGAGATGTTACGGAAATGATTTACCTCTAACAGTTTCAAGACAAATTTCATAGATAAGAAGATCGTAAAACATGAAAAACAAAAAAGATAAAAGACACAACTACTTTGGCTAATGTAGATAAACATGAACCAACCTACTGTAAATTCACCTTTCATCCGAAATTGTTCCAGAAATTTAAAAAGGTATTCTTGGACTATAACATACAATTAGCACCACAAAACAAATTCAACCTGAGGAATTTACTTAATCACCCACTCAAAAACAGTTCTCCAATAAAAAAATTATCAGGGATTTTCAAAATGGAATGTGAAGACTGCAGCAAAATTTATATTGGACAGACTAAACGAAATTTGGAAACCACTCTGGCCAGTTGACCAGCAGCCGAAGATGGGATAAGAATCCCGAAACATGTCCTGCTCATAAACAGCGACGTAAGTGAAGCATTAAGTGTTAATATAATATTTAACTAGTTCAGTTATCTAAATGGATTACTGGTCTCTTTCTGGCGATGTAGCTGCTGATTGGAGGAACAGAAACCAAATCCTGGATCAACAACTCATCAGGAGGTTACAAAAGCGATCCAAGAACTGTGATATTCATTATGCAATAAAGAGCTGGAGTTCCCTGATATTCCTAGAGAATTGGACATCTTGACTGAACTGGTAGAACGTTTCCTAGCATCGAGGATACCGTTTATGTCTATTAGAGCAGCTGTTAGCGATCAGCAGTACCTAGTCAAGGGCCATGCTGTCAATGTACCAACTGACGTACCAACTTCAGTCAATATACTACCGTGTACATTTATTGATACGTTGGTTATTCCATTATGCTTTAGAAGGAAGAAGTCCTATAAAACAAATGTTGCTTTTGAAAAAGTCAGACCCAGCGATAAAGGACGCCACTGCTTTTTTAATACAGTCTCCTCTACACCAACATTTCAAAATTAACGTACACACGGATCCTTTGAATAACGCCAGCTGCTTTGAGGTCCTAGGAAGTCACAGACCAGACATCCATATGGATGGGGATGATGAACAAGAAGATGGTGAAATCGATGATGAGGAACCAATAAACGTGGCCGATGACGTAACTCTGCTCACAAATGCAATCATCTTTGCTCCCGGTGAGGGACGTAGGCTTGAATCCCTTTTTGCAGAAAACGTTGAAGCTCAGTGTTTTATTAAGATTTACTGTGGTGAGCTAAAGCAAAAACCAACCAGGATGACATTGCAAAATTGGAACAAATCAGAAATTATGAGAGATGATCGGAGGTACGCCACCATTACCAAGTTATTCTTCTCTACACTCAAACTAAGAACTGAGAAAGTGAGTTCTAGCAATTCCTTTTGTTTGCAGAAAACAAAATCAAAACAAAAGTTTAAGGTCAGGGACGTTCTGGATGGCAACCAATTGAACGAGCTGGTTCTTCAAGTTTCTGGATACAGAGTTTTCAAAGTAGACCGCAGATCGCCATCTTTCTGGGAGAAAAAGAAAAAAGAGCTTTTCGACATGATGAGGCAGATTGGACCTCCCACTTTATTTCTCACATTGTCTCCAGCAGAAACGAGGTGGCCAGAGTTAATTGTCAATCTAAAAAAAGTAGTAGATGGAGCAACAATAAGCATGGACGCAGCCAAGTCTATGGCATATCAGGAAAAGGTTTGTTTGGTGAAGACAGATCCTGTTACCATTGCAGGATACTGCGAGTATCGGCTTTTCAGTTTGCTAAAGCAAAATAATTCTGTGTTTGAGGGACACAATTTATTGGACTATTACATAAGAATGGAATTCCAACAACGCGGTAGCCCCCACTTGCACTGTTTCTCTGGTTGGAAAAATCACCAGTGTACAAGGAAGGGACAGAAGGTGTGGACATGGTTCAATTCATTGACAGATTTATAAAATGTTCAAGTTTGCTACCTACAGAGTCATTGGGACTGCAGACACAACGACACACATTCATGTGTTGGAACAAGTGCAAGAGGAGGGAAAAGATATGCAGGTTCGATATTCCATTTCTTCCTTTTACTGAAACAAAAATATTAGAGCCTTTGTCAGGGGAAGATGTCAGCAAAGAGGCGTGAAAGAAGTGGAGCAAATGCGAAGTAAAATTAAAGAAAGACTTTTTGATATTCATAAAAACCAGCATCCTGTCACTGTAGACGAACTCCTTAATGAATTTGAGATTAATTACTCAGAATATGTTGAAATTGTTCGTAGTGGTCTAAAGAGAGTGACCATATTCCTGAAACGAGCACCCGAGTGAATGATAGATAATTACAATACTGATATGCTGTTCGTCCATGAGGCCAACATGGACATTCAGTACATAACTGATATGTATTCTTGTGCCACATATGTAATTAATTATCTGAACAAGTCGAATGCTGGAATGTCAAAGCTCCTCAGAGAAGTGGAGACTGAAATCAAGCTAGGCAATAAGAGTATGTGAGACCAACTGAGGTTGTTGGCCAAGTGCTTCCTCAACGCTAGTGAATTCAGCGCCCAAGAAGCTGTCTATTACATTCTAGCCTTGCCATTATCCTCATGCTCACGCCAATCGGAATTCATCAATACGAACAGCCCAGAAAAGCGCTGTGCTGTTTTAAAAAACCAATTGGCTTTGAAGGCTATGAGTCCTGATTCTGAGGATATATTTACGAAAACATCCATTGACCACTATGTGTTGCGTCCATCAGCAATGGAAGAAGTTTGCTTGGTGAACTTCTTTGCCTGCTATAATTATTCAACTAGAAATGTTGGAAAAGATCATAACAAAGAGTCTGACTATGACTCTATGGATCAAGCCGAGCTACAAGTTGCCTTGAGGTATGTGTACACCCTGAAATGGTCAAAAAGGTCGTTTTTTTAAAATAAGTGTTTCTTATTATGCAATTTCTCCTCTTTAATTTGATATATTTCCACAGCTAATTTATTTATATATTATGAGTTATAGAAGTATTTAAAATTAAAAAAAAAACAAAACGGGTGTTTGGTAGCACGGTAATGCCCCGTCCTAAACCAAAGCCTTCGCCTTAATAAGGGAAGATACAGAGATCGAGAGCATTACAGGGACGTCATGATGCAGAAGGGCTCAGAGGGAACATCTATTGACGTGGAAGGGTCAGCAGACTATTCAAAAGAAAACTTGAAATATACGAAAATCGCATCCTGATCCTGATGCGGCGAGAGCGAGTTCTAGCTTTAACTTGACCTTCCAAGTGTTGCTGCTACCCTTGTCTCATCCCTTCAGGAGTTCAGTGACAGCCCCCACAGGCAATACACGTGCTACCGGTGAACTTCACACTGACGCAGTTCTGCTTAGAAAACTGATCTGCATCTTACGCAGACAGTAGTCCTGATGAAACTATATATACTCATGCACATTGTGCGCATTTTAATTTTAATTAATATATTTGCATCCTTTTATCGACCAGAAACCGGACATATTTCGTTCTGTTGTTGTTAAGTTCAGTAAGAGTGAAGGTACAAATAATACAAACGAAAACATTATGGCTGATGTAGAAGTAATTACCGTGAAAGGTAAGCAAATCAAACATCAGACAATAAAGACGTCCGATGATAGCAATAGCCTGTATAGATCCCTTGCATGGCATACTCAAGGTACTACCAGATACATACCATCTTACAGAAAGAACGTAGTGGAACATGTATATTTCAATTGGGGGAAATACGAGCACCTCAATAAGGGAAGATACAGAGATCGGGAGCATTACAGGGACGTCATGATGCAGAAGGGCTCAGAGGAAACATCTACTGACGTGGAAGGGTCAGCAGACTATTTCAAAAGAAAACTAGAAATATACGAAAATCGCATCATGATCCAGGATAGTGGTACAACGTCGGGAAGAGCTCTTAGAATAAGGTTTATGAGCCGCTGCAGGAGCTCAAATCTTCCGGAAATCTAAAAGCAAACAGGAAGCAAACGAGTAAGCCGGAAAGCTCACGGCACTCGAGGCAAGCCAGCGAAAAAGGGAACCAGAAGAATGGAAAGAAAAAAAAGATGAGATGAAGAAGAAATCACAAGAGACTAAAACACAAAAAAAAAGAACAGGCCCAGTCAAGAGATGTCTCAAAGAGAGAGTGAAAGAAACCCAGGCCCCTGAAAAGAAAAGAAAAATAAGGTAGGTGGTCCAATTAATTGAGCTCAAAGACCATTCTGGCTCCATTCATAAGAAACAACAAGCAAGTTATAAGATTTGTTAATTACCACGAGAACCAGGAAGATGACATACATGAGAGAAAACATCATGCTTTTCTGGCATTGGCGCAACGATAAAGTCATTATGAACACAGCAGCAGAGATATTCAAGCAACATTTTCAGCAAATTGTACATAATAGAGCGAAATATATTTTTAACGAAGATATAAATAACGAAATATTCGATATAGAAAATCAGGAAAAGTACACCTTTATTAAATTCCCGGTTACTTATGTAAATGGCTATGAGTAAATTGGATTAACATTAACGCTAGCTGGTGCAATCACTCGACAATCGGGAGCATCGTGCCGCCAACAATCGGGTTATAACGTTTCTTATTTTATTTTTCTGTTCATTCAAACATAACCAGTATGATTTTAACATACGTTGCATTAAAACTTGTAACCCACCCGCCAGGAAGTGTTTGCCACCATAGCCACTTTAGAACGTTTTGCTGCAACATCCGAATCATCTGCTGGGTTTACTGAAGCTGTGAATACAGTTGGCCGTGAAGTTCCCAGGCACTTTCGTTTCCATCAGCGACAGCGCAACTTACTTGAATTTTTCAACAGGAATTGATCTTTTTTAAAGGTAGGCCTAATTACATAGCCTACCTTTGCTTAGCACAATTTTTTTTAACACGAACCCCTCATTTTTCGGTTTCTTGGAATTCGTGTTAATGAGGTTTTACAGTATTTCTTTTAACGAGTAATTGTAGTTGTATCATCCATTAAACCACCTGACCTGAGATAGCTCATCGCTCCCAGCTGACCTGAGCCAAGCTAATATTCAGGTGAGTGCTACAAGAGATCGCCAGAAATCCAAGTGAGTAAACGCCCATAGCGTTGTACCCTGAGACGGAGTATTCCTACTTATACAGATCTCATAATATGAGCCAGGCAACACCCAATATCAAATTCTGTGTCAAATGAGTACTAGATCGCAATAACTCGGTCAAAGAACGAAGATTTTTTCAACTTTGTCAAAAACTGAGTTATAGGCTCAGTACTATATATGAGTCTGCAGCTTGGAAATGAGTACTTTAAGAGAAAACTCATAAAATAAAAGTTGTAGAGCATCAAATTCTGCATCCATTGAGTAGCAAAATTTTTAATTTCAGTCAAGTACATCTCTCGAAATTGGCAATCTTCCAATGTCTGGCAATTGGCATAAGGAACCCATGAAGACCAACCAAACCAAAAGTATCTTTCTATTGCAGTTCGCAATAATAATTTAAGTATAATTATATTTAGTGTATGTCTAGTCACTAGTGTATGGTGTCTATGTATGCAGCATTCACCCTGCTTCCCTCCAATGCTACAGAAGAGTGACAGTATTTCACAGAAGCTATCTGCTTCATAAAGTTGTTTGGCCACGTAACACCTTCTTAGCAACCATCGCCAAGAGCTACTTCCTCTTTTTTAAAAAGACACTACGAGTACACAGATGTTGCCATTATGTTTGACAGATGCCCTGCTCAGAGTGGCACCAAAAGATTCGAGTGATTGTGACGGATGAAGATTCACCAACCCCCCGAAGTGATCTTTGATGTAAATACAATTAACCAAGTCACTCAGGAAAAGTTTTTGGCCAATGAACAAAATAAAAGTGATCTCATTGAAGTCCTGAAAAGTCATTTCGGACATTGTGACATTAAAGTCAATCAGGCCCAAGAAGATGCTGACTTGCTCGTTGTGAACACTGCCATTTCTAAGGTCAATAAGCACAAAAAGTCACAATAAATGGAGAGGACGAAGATCTCCTTGTGCTTATGACAGGGCTAGGCCAGCCATGCATCAACTTGGCCTTTCAGAAGCCTGGAAGAGGGGTGCTGCTGATGTGCAATATTTGACATCTTTAAAATTCGACCAATCTATATCCAGCCATATCCTTTTCATACATGCATTTAGTGGATGTGATACCACATCTGCTACTTTTGGTCAAGGAAAGATGATGTTGTGCCCTGGTGTATACCTGAGTATACCTTAGTATACCACGGTTATACCCAGTGGCGTAGCTTGACATTGTGTTCTGGGTAAACTGTGTTCTAAAAATTAAATTTATAATGATTATTTAAATGACACACAAATTCTCAAGTAATAATAGCGTTTTAAATAACGAAACAACGGGAATGTTTGTGCACCTATTCGATTTCATATAGGCCTATACCTATATAAAGCATTACTACCAGTATTATTATTATTGTTATTTAAATTTTATATTCCTTCAACACTCCATCCTTTTCCCCACCAAATAGCAAATACGATATTTATGGATGTAACTACTAGTTAACCAATTAAATTTACTGTACCAAGATGTTTGAAATGTTTGGTTATTTTCATTCAAGACAATGCCAAACTCAGGAGTTAGTAATTCACCTTAATTTCACACGTTTTTTTCATAAGACAGAACCGAAAACGGGGTTTTTAATAAGTTAACTATATCGGTGGAATTGTCCACGCAACAATGAACAATAATCAAACACACATTTTAGTCCAACAATGAGAATGTAATGTTTATGTTACCCCGGTTTCCAGCGAGCAAGTACCTGAGGGATGAGACTTCAAGTAGATACGATGAACTCCGAAGCCATGCAGAAGAAAGAACAGCACGAACTCACCATGCAGTTGAAAAAAGAGAAATTGGAATTAATCAGAATGAAAAAGGAAATAGCAAATGAAACCTTGAAATATTGGAAAAGATTAAACTCACACTTCTAATTTAATAAAAGCACAGGCTACAATTTTTTTTTTTTTTTTTTTCCATGTTGGAATTATAGTTAAATACATTATCATTCACCTTACTACACATTCCAGATTATCACTATCCCTGGCATTTAGATAAATGTAGCAATGTTGTACCCCATGTCCAGCCAGTAAAACTTGTTGTTTTTTCCTGGCTTTCCAGTCACAAAGGTAAATGTCTGATTAGATATTTACGTACTATGGTTCACATTAAAAAATTAAATGTCAGAACAACACTAGCACATTAATTATAGCCATAGAGACGGTACATACAAAATACCCTATAGTGGGATGGAGTGGCGGTTTCTCCTATTGTGCTGCAGTACACAGCTTGTTTTCTGCTCGCCATGTAATGTTTTTTCAAACACAATACTGTATTTTCTTTTACGTAGATTTTGAACTTTGCACTTCCAGGCAAGATTTCCTCTGCTGGTATCTTGGAATGTCAGAGTCGGTATTGTATAATACTTCCCTTACCGCCATGCATGGGATTCTCTAATAGTACTGCGTTTGTAGGGGTGTGACGTCATACCCAAGCTTGAATGTATGCCAGTTTTAACTGAAAAAAGCAGCAAGGGCGTGTAACTGAACCATTATTAAATGGTTCTTGTTCTATTAAAACTTATTTATTGTATATGTAAATCTATTCTGGTATATTTTTTGTGTTTTCTAGCTAACATTCACTTGTTACGTACTTTTCTGCTGTTCATTTCCGTTACGTCACTATACTTCCGATTTTGCTTTATTTTTTAAGTCTGTTATTTATTTGTTCAATTCATTATTAATTCTAGTCTTTCAGTTTATGTATTTTTCTGTAATTATTTCTTTATTTATTACTTAATTATTTATTGCTTAAAATATATATTTCATTTGTTATATTCTGATATCCACTTCTATGCGTGTTTAACGTTTCTTCCATGCTGTGGCGCTTACGTCAGTCGGCAATGTTAAGCGCTCGTATTCTCGGCCATATCAGATCGCCGAGGACCTCCGACTTAGAAGCACGTACACTTGAAGCTGCGCTCTGTGATTACGCATTGTCATGTAACTTTTAAACAGTGATTTTGTCCAGCAGGCCAATTGGCCATTATATGCCAGGTATGGTCTGAACTTAATTTTCTAATCATGTAACTGCCTTAAGCTTTCTTTTCTTGTGTTCTTTCGTTTGATATTTAACATCATGTAAATTTTTCAGCTTTTGTTTAGTTCAGGTTCCGTTTTCAGTTTGCTTTAGTTTTATATATATATATTTTTTTTTTAGTCTTTAAATTCACTGTTCCGTTATGTATTATGTCTTAGAAGGTCATGCATTCAATTCAATTTTAGGCTTTGGTTGTTATTATGTGTTATTTATAAAACATTTGAATATCATTTTATTTTGTTTATTCCTATTGTATTCTCTAACCATGCTAATTGTAATTTCGTCCAATCAGAGACTGAATAATCTTTTATCATTGTTTTAACAGCCATTAAGGCTTCATTCTTTATTATCATTCAAGTTGCAACTCTGTCTCATCAAGGCATGAGTTCTTCTAGGCCTTTAGTGCCTATTCTTCTTCATTACTCTTAAATGTCTTCCACGTTCTACAATTCTATTGGAATTGTCATTCATTTTATACTCATAAAGACATGAGTTCTAGGCTTGCAAATGCCTATCTTCATTCTTCTTAAAAATGTCTTCTACATTCTACAATTCTATTGGAATTGTTTATCATTAAATACTCATAAACACATGAGTTCTAGGCTTGCAAATGCCTATTTATCCATCGACCAAGTTTGATGGCTTCAACTATCAATTAATCAAGAAGGCAACTCTTCAAGACAAGTTTAAGCTTTAAATGCTTGATATTTGATGACTGAAAATAGTCTCAATATTTCCAATGTACGTCTTGTGGTTCAATGAATCTTCTCATCTGGTTTTTGACGTCGCAAGGATCTCCAAGCCAGAAGCTTTAACATTCAGGATTGGTAATTATAATATCTCAAGACAAAGGTATGTCTTTTTATTATTCAACAATATCTGAGAATCACTCAGACATAAACTCAACATTTATAAAGTTTTCATGTGGTTACTAACTTTGAATTAGCCATCTCGAGGATAATACATTACCCTTAATAATTAAGGGAATTATTGTTTCAAGAACTGTGACGTTCATAACTTAATAGTGCTTCTAAATAGCATTCATCTCGACCAAGTGATCCGGTTCTGCATAATTTGATTATGAATTATGTATTGTCAATTGTGGTAATAAAATGTTATGTGCCATTCTATCAAATTTTTAAAAACGTATTGGGCAACTGTAATTAATCTGTCTTCCAGGTTAAGTCTTCGTTTCGTAAGAAGTGTGTAATCACCCTACGGATATTTGCTACAGTCTGCCAGAGCTTGTTGCCCGTACATTTTATTGGTCCTCCTATTGCCGGATCGTTGAATCATAACCGGACTATTATCTGGTTCATTGAACTATAATATATACCAGAATTGTTCTCATCATAACAATAACCAAACAATAATTAACATTGTTACTACCTCCATGTCTTCTGCATGTTTGAGGTGAAGGCTGGAGGATCAAGTGAAGCTAGTGTTATAAGTTTACATGCATGTAAAACCTACACAGACAGCAACACTTACACTAGTACACATATCACACCTGATATTGTATTGTTTCAACGTCCATTGCATTGGACGTTTATGTACTGATTTGTCTTAACCCGTAATCGGGCATTGTATTTATTGTCATTTTGGCCCTAAGTGCGGGCAATTATTGATATATTTTGTAATCTGAGTTGTAAATCTAAAGAGATGGCTAATCAGGAGTTGAACATTAATGCTCTTAAAGCCAAGAGATCTCCTATAAAGGCTCAGATCACTCGCCACGTCAATACCTTTCTATCATTCACAGATCTTGATGATGAATCCTATAATGAAATTATAGCCCGTAAGGCTAAGTTTAATGAAGTCCTGATCAAATATGAAGATGTTCAGTCTCTGATTGAACAAGTTGAGTATTCAGAAGCTGAAGCAGATTATAGAGAAGAAGTGGAAAAGGCTGTTTTTGCAGCCATTTCTCGTGTAGACTCTTTAATTGTAGCCTATGAGGCTAAACTTAAACAAGAAGCAGAAGCTAGGACTAGGCTAGAATTAGCAGAGACAGAATCTAGGGATAAACTAGCTTCTATTGATATTGTAGCAGCTCAGTTCTTTAATTACGTTCAGTCTATTCAGACCATATACATTAGAGACAAAGCTTCATATTTCGAAGCTGTAAGTATGCGTAATGCATTCGAAGCTACATTTAATCAATATAAGATTAATTTCTCTCAAATCAGACCACAAGAAGTGACTGAAGTCATTAAACTTCAAAGTCAAGAAGTCGAAACTACTTTTCATAAAGCAATAGGTCTTCTAAATGGTTCTATTGCTGAAAATAAACAGTTCTATGACCCTGATCAGGTCTCAGCTTCTGTAGTTCAGCAGTCATCTAGAGAATTGACTCCTTCACTGCCTAAGCTTCCGGAAAAAAAAAATTCAGCATGGCTGGGGAAATGACTGAAGAAATAGCAAGGCAAGTATTCTATCATTCCATCTTCGGGACATACAAAGAGGATCTCCATGTTCTATCTCAAGTTACTAATCTCGCCACATGGAATACTATGGAAGAAATGGGAAATTGCTTCCAAAAGGCAGAAGAGTCAGAAAAATTGGTGAACTTCAAGCCTATCAAACAGATCTACTACGCAAAATTAGCAAGTGCCAATCAGACAGGTCTCTTGGCTTCGACGTCTCAACAAGTCATTTCTCACTGTGTCTTTAGTGGCTGGAACGATCAAGATTTTGATGATGAGTTCTTTGAAGCATTGGGAAAGAGAGCAGGTGGACATGGAAGTGGAAAGATGATAGAACAATTGAAGACTACAACCAAGGCTGTACTTGGTGAAATCATCAATGAACTGAACAAAAGAGGGAACAGCTTGAAAAGAGGGACCACAGATTGGCGAAGTGTCAGTGACCTATCCTTCATACAGGATGGCAGTGTCGTTGCTATGAGAGTGAAACCTGGTTATAAGTACTTTTTGGGTTCAAAACCTAGATCCACTTAATTGTCTCCACGTGTCTTATTTCTTATGTTATCTCCCTTTATTTTTTTGTTCTTATTAATGTATAATACAGCCTTTAAAGAAAAATAATAGAAGAAAACTTACATTCAGAACTTACCGTCCCATTATTTTGAAAGAAGAGATAGCAGTAACGCATTGGAATAGATACGTTGCCAGGGCCTGATCATGTTATAGCAAGAGGTATAAAACATGATATTGGGTCGTATAAATAAAAAGAAGCCACTGCTACCTAGCCGCTGCTTGTGAGTAGGTTGAGAATCAAGCACCCGCTCTCTGTTTCGTATAAATAAAAGTTGCCTCTTCCTGCCAAGCAGCTGTTCAGGCAACTGGTAGTAAGCGCTTGACACCTGCATCCCATATCACCCAACACATAGCAGCTGTGTAAACATACATGCCACTTGACTGTCTGTGCAGCGATTTGAAATTTAAAATTTAGTATAATGTATCAGAATGGTTGAATAAAATAGTGTCTTTCAAAAGCAGTTCATGCAAATTCTGAAAATGCACAAACGAGTCTGGATAAAGCTCAACTGCCTGAGTGCAAAAAGAAAAAAAATCTCTAGCAGTAACTGTTTTCAAGTCAGCTAGAACGAGAATGTAAAGTAGTGTTAACTGAAAATCAGATTTTAAAAAGAATTAGTAATTTGAAGAGCAGGATAAAGTAAAATTCAGACCTGAGATTCATTGCGAATATGCCGATAGTCTTTAAAGAATGGGAACAGGAGTTCCTGGACCTGCTACAAGCAGAATCAAATCCATCTATTGCAAGAATGGCAGGTAAGAATTTATATTTAAAAAAAATACCCTATTTACTCATTTATTTTAAATTAATTTGTACTATAATACAAGGAAGTAAACAAAGAGGAACACAAGTTGGTTTAGACAAATCACCATCTACATTAAAACGATTCACTCCCGTGCCCTCCGTTCTTGTAGCTGCGGAGTCAACTCCTGAGGTGAGGGATGATACACCAGTTAGGGAACGCACGGGAACTCGTAAAACTGCAGGAAAATGAAGACACATAGATGAAGATGAAGAAATAGCTGGACTCAGCAACACCGAACTCCAAAGGATGGTGTTAGTGAAACAGAATTGTTAAAAAAAAGGAAGAAAGAGAGAACCCAAGAAGAAAAGGAAAAATTAGAAATAGAAGTACTGAATTTAAAGAAAGAAAAACTACTTTGGGAGAAAGAAGAGAGACAAGAGAGTAAGAACAGGTCCCTGATAGAATACCATCTAAATTTCTTTGCGACGTTGATAAGATTATCAGAAGTTGGTTTGAAGGAAATTCTGAATTCCCAGCCGATATTCCTGACAGTTTTTTGTATTCAGATAAGAAATTTAAAGGTTTAGGACTTTTCAGAGCAACATGGGAGGCACAAACATGGCATATAACTCCCGTAGCATCCTACGAAAATCCTTCATTTATGAACTCCAACCTACAACTCAATAGGCAAAACCATCAAGAGCCTACAGTCTCTTAGATAACATCTAATGATAACATTCAACATAAACATAGTGGACTACCAGATGTGAGAAAAATAAAACAAACTTTAAGAAGCAGAGAAATGTCAACTTGGTGTTCCTTACCTCATAAAGGTATTGGGGTAGAACTGTATAAAGAATACATTCTCTCTAATACATCATCATGGTCTTACCTGCAGTGAACAGTGTGAAGCTATCAAAATGACATCCAATGTTTCTGCAGTTCGAGCTACTCCAGGTAGATCCCAGGACGGAAACCTCTGCCGCAGATGCCGTAGAGAGATAGAAACCCTTGGTCACATCATAGGATCATGCCCTTATGGAGAACTACTCAGGAACTCCCAACATCATAAAATTAGAACCTTCAATGTAGAAGAAAGGCCAGCACTTGCCTCCCATCCATGCCAGCTGGCGCCAATTTTTTTTTTTTGTATATTTCTTCAAGAAAGAGGGTGAAGGTGATAGTTTCCATTTACGGCAATAGATGGTGAGTGAATACACTTGCTGAATTTACAGAAACCCTAAAAATTATGTTGTTGAGTTCCTGAAAACCAATGAATTACATGTGCTTTTGAAGACCAGTTTCGCAACGCCGGTCGGTAGCGTGAAGAATGGCTAGCATTAGGCTTAGTGGTAATTCCGTGTGCAGTGACAAAAGAGATAAACATGATTATAGGCATAGGCCATTATCAGATGAGGAGATAAACGAATTATGCTTCAACAATGATTCTGGTGATAAATTAATCCCGTCTGACAGCAAAAGCGAAGCAGAGAACAATGAAGCAGATTGTGTTTGTTGCAGAATTTTTACATTCTGCCGACCCAGAATCTCCCTATTTTGTGCCTCCATCTCCAATTTTTTGCAAAAATGTTGGTGTCAAGGAAATAGTAAATATATCAGTTAAAATTATGCTATTTGTGGAAGTGTTTTTAGATTGTCATTTCTTTGTATATAAGTGCGAGCAAACAAATTTATACGTAGATCAGGTAATTGCTGCAGCTCCACGGCCATTCAACAAACATTCAATGTTTCTATTGTGGGTGCCAGTAACTGTAAGTGAAGTGAAATGAAACAATTTATAGGCTTTATGATTGGGACAGACATAATAAAAAAAACCTACACTGAAAATGTACTGCAGCCAGGATCCTGAAGGTATGTGAAAATTTTTATGCATTAATTTCACATATATTTCAAGAAAAACTGAAAATAGTAAGGTAGTGTAAATTCATGTGTATTTTTAAATAGTCATTTAAAAATCCCTGGGCTGGGGCAGTTAAAGAGGTGGCAGGAAGTGAGTAGTGAATGTGTTAAGAAGAGAATGGAAGTTTTCGAAGAAGTACATAGAATATCAACAAATGGCAGCATGATCGCATTTCATTCAAACTGTAAAAAAAAGGCTTCATAATTGATCCGATCATTCGTTTTGAATTACATACCTGCCAACCTGAAGAGGTTAATACCAAGAAACAACTGATACCTTATATGAACCTACCATCCCATTTTACAAGCAAAAGTATCATCTCGATTCTATAGAGGTAACTGGCCTCACGGCGGGTGCTCATGGAACTATACCTTCATTTTTTGTGAAATTTTCTAACGAATTTGACCTTCCAAAGTCAGAGATTGAACCACTAGTTGTTATGGCAATACGCGATTTATTAAACATCTTGAGATGTCATCTGTATAGCCTACAATAATTCAAACCTTATAAAGGGATGTTTGTTTGTTTGTTTTTTTCTTTTTAAGTACATTAAGATACCCTATATTTATCAAATGTAATCAATACTTCCTGTATTGTTTTAGTGGGTGTATTGATTTCTTTATTTTGTCCACAGTGGAAACTTGCCAATGCAGGAAGTTGTACATAGTCACTAAAATCAATAAATGTTAATCATTCTAATGGCATATTAAAAACTACTAAAAAATTTTATGTCTATGTTGGATGTGGGGGCACCAGAGAATTGTAGGTAATGAACGTGCGGATCAATTAACTACATCAGCAGCATCTTGCTGGTCTTCATGATTCATACTCCAAAAATAAAATGTTGAACTACATCTTCAAGACCTTTGGGTAAGGAGTACAAATGGTGCTCTGACGAAAGAACTCTTCTTCCCTACAGTCCACTTCCAGATTTTATTTTAACACAATTTATGACAGGCCGTGAAAAATTTGGGATTCATTTCTTGAGATTTCATATTATTTCAGGCAGTAGTTATTTTAAGATCAATCAATGCTAACTATAAAGTATGTTTTGTTTGATTGACTATAATCAAAAGGAAAAGACCCCAGCTAGATTTATTTGTTGCACATCATGATGATACATCCATGTGTAGAAAATCTTCAATAACCAATGTTGTTATGAACATTTTATGCAATTTATAACACACATTCATAATCATATGTAATTTTTACTTTGTAAATTTATTGTACATATTGCTGTGTAAGCTATAACCCTAACATGCCTTTTCTGGCAAAACAGGGTTTTCCAAGATTTGGAGATTCAATAAATAAAAAATAATTCTAATGGCAATGATATTATTGTGTTGCTTCAACTTCTTCAAGGAACACTTTTATAAATACTGAGAAAGATTGTTTTGACACATTACAGTGTAATATATAAATAACTACTGATTCCAAACGTTTGAATATTTGCTTATGCACCACACTGCTCTGTAATATGACAGTGCTCTAAAGTACTGGTATGTTATTACATTTTTTAGGTAGATTTTCAAAGAAAAATCTACCTATTGCAATGGATACCACTTTATGATTTTCGAAAAATTCTTTCATATCTTTACGTTTCATGCTCCCCTAAGTACGAAACCACCGCCCGTTCCAAAAAAAATTTTGTGATATTTATATATATATATATATATCTTTACACGATAGCGGCCGTAATTTTGAAGATATTTGAACCAAATTTTATTATGTTATTTCTAGGCCCAATAGTTCGGACAAGTTCGTTAATGGGCAAAATTGGCCCAAGGGGGTGGTCGGGGGAGGGGGTTGAAATTTTTAAAAATGTATATCTCGGCCCCTATGAAGTATAGAGGGAAACTTTGTTTGAATAAATTAGAGTACTCCCTATGGAGTTTACAGTGACACCAACGATTCGGGGGTTCGAGTGAGGGTGGGGGTGGAGGTGGGGGATGAAAATTCGAAACTTTTGAAACCACGTCTTGTGGGGTATCGTTGAAAAGCTCTTGATGAGTACTCTACAAATCAATAAATAGTTTCTTGATAGCTCTCATATTACGCGAGATTTTAATGTTTGAAAATAATAACACTTAAAAGAATTATTATAATATCATAATTTTGTCTTGTTTAGCGGGTTTGCTAATTTTATTCATTGCTGATCTTGCGCACGGCCTCCCAGAATATTATATCCTATTCTTGTTGTCAAAACAAATGATTGTAGGCTCTTCCTCTTTACCGAATTCAGTTCTTATTACTGCAGGTTTACCATGCCAAGGCTAAAGAAGAAGATTGCTATGCAGCGACAATAAATTAAACCAAAAGCACTTCGAAATCTACCTCCGCCTGTAGGCCTGCCTAAAGGGATTTTTTGTGTTGTAATGTTTCACATTGCAGCACTTAAAGAACCTTAAAAAAAATTACACAAACTTTCATGATAAAGTTGCAGCTATTAAGTACTATTTAAGTTTGGGATTGTCTATTTTCCCTCTTTATAATTAAATACTTACCGTATTTTTCAGACTATAAGACGCTCTGGACCACAAGACGCACCTTGGTTTTAGGAGGGAAATTTAATGAAAAAAATTGATGTCATTCTAAATGAAAGTTGTTAGTGGGAAAAATTACTTAATTGCATACACAAATCATGACTTTCTACAATGAACTCAGTGCAAATACCTTTCGGTATGTTAGGTTATTTAGATGCCTTCATTCAGAACACCCCATAGAGACAACTCTTTTTGTATGAAAGAACTCAACATTCCTTTCTTTTCACCTTCTTATGCCTGGCTTCCCGCTACCCTCATTTTACCGATTTATAGATTTTACAGATGTACAGTCTGTGCCAAAATTTGCAACTGACTTATCCTAACACCACCTTCTTTATGATTATGTTATTAAAGGCAATATTTACAGTGATTTTTTTTTTTTTCTAAATACTTCGGGCCATTAGACGCTCCAAACTTTCAAGACTCTGATTCCAAGGTACAAAAGTGCATCTTATGGTCCAAAAAATACGGTATTATCAGGGCCCGGATTTTGATGACATGTCATCATTTAACTGGTACATCATGGAGGTTGCCCACTAGTGCAGATATTCTGATCATAACTCCTAGATTATAAAAATTGTAATTTTCAGGGTCATTTTCCACATTTTTTATTTTTATAATTTAATGTAATTATTTGGTCATTTTGTTGGCCATCTCACAGTTTTTTTTTTCCACACTTAATATTTTTAGGTAATTCTTTAAATTTAAAGGAATAATATGTTAATACTTGAGATGGAGATTTAACTGCATAACTTCCCTTAATTGAACTAATCTGAACATGTTTCAAGCCAACATCATTTCTCATCCTCAGCTATACTATAGGAACAACAGCTGTGTTTCCTGGTAGGTGTTTATTAATCTCTTGATTAGATCTTCATTATATTAATTTTTGGCTCATTTTAAAGTATTTTTAGGTCATCAAAATCCGAGCCCTGCTTATTATTAGTGCTGCAATTAACTTGGTTACGGTCAGAATTCAGATTTTAACAACAATTCAGATTTGATGAAGTTGACAAAGTAATAAATACTTACAGCATATGTTAACCATACGAAGCCTCCTGAGGAGAAAGTGTGTTTGATAGTGAGGTCAGCTTATCCAGTATTTCTATGAACAAAAAATACACAAGAGAATTAACCATTGCACTTTCTCGTTATGTAGTTTTATATTGTACCTATAGATATATCTGATTTTTTATTTATATTTATTCATTTGAAGTAGTCAATGATGGGAAGTGAATTTTTTTTAAGACCTTCAGGTAATGTTAAGGGTACCAGATGTACAAAAACTTCATGCTCCACAGAATTATTGATGTAAATTTAAAATTCTGTGCATGGATTCTCCACACCTAATGAAATCAGTATATAGATATCATAGATTTTTGAAGTGAAACTTCTTTAGCCGCAGTAGGGGTAAATCGAGAGCTTGTGTAACGTTCAAAATCGTCACGAAATTAATGTCACACTCAAAATCGTCACGAAATTAGTGAGGTGTGATGGAACGGACTGCACAGAAAACAATCAACTCAATGATTAGGAGTAATCAACTGCATACGATTTAAAGGACAAAATAAAATATTCAAAGGGGAAACTAATAATAGAAGGTGATGGAAAGGTAATTTTTCAGACCTAGTACGAGGACCTGCAAATGGGAATAGTAGCAATAATAATAATAATAATAATAATAATAATAATAATAATAATAATAATAATAATAATAATAATAACAACAACAATAATAATAATAATAATAATAGTGTAAGTGTTTGTTAAAATAATTAACTTTTTACAAATTAAAATGCAAACAGTCGCATGGATCTGCATGGACCGTACATGCTTACGCAAAAACACAAAAAACACAAAAAAAAAAAAAAAAAAAAAAAAAACCAAATAGAATAAATACAAAATAACACAAAAAAACTAAATCTATTCCTCACCCTCCACACCCGCTCTCCAATTCGTCGCTTTTTCAAACCTGAGCTGTCTCGCCTTCATTAAAATCTTCCCAATGCCTTCCTCCACGTTTTTTCCCATCAGTAACTCCAAACATTTCCGTTGATCCCTATTTGATTCCATAAAAGATAATGGTAAATATTTTCCCCTCCAATTTTCCAAACCTTCATAATTCGCCAAAATATGAAACCATGATTCTTCCCCCTCGTCCGTCTCGAAAATCTAAGAATTTTGATATATAGTTTCTTATGAATTCATCTTCTTTAACTGCTTTTAATCAATAAACTTTATTTTCATTTATAATTAATTACTCAATGTTTTGTTCCAATATATCAAAAGAATCGCGTTAAAATTGTCGTTTTAATGGTATAATTTCCAAGTCTCTCCAATATCTGATATTCGCGTAATAGCTTACAAAACATTGCCAATATTCGTTATTTTATATAGTCTGTCATACAAACCCTTACATATGACCAATCAAATCTTGGTACACAATTTTATTATTGAGGAGTATCGAAATGGTAAAATTTTTAACAAGATATGATTACCTCGCTTTCGAAAAAATAACAGACAAAGAAATTAACTCTCTGTGTTTCACAAGAATTAAAACTAGTTATCTCATGTAAACAATTATATGAGTATTCGACTCCATTGACCATTGTGACTGGTATACTCATAACACTATAAGACATATTTAAGACACTTAAAAACAAATTCATTTCTTTATATCAGCATGAAAGCTGTAATGAAAGAAATAATATAGAACGCAAGAAAGACAATATCAAAGCACATGAGAAAAAAATACACACACTTTGAATAAATCGTAGACATACTTATGATCACACGATCAGCATGTTGTTTAAAATATTCCTTTTCATTCTATAATTCGTATGAAATGTGTACCATTTGTCAATTTCACACTTTCATCTCGTAAATAATATCCTTTTTTTTTTATCTTTGTACCAACTAATAACATAATGTTCTTTATTGGTAAATTATTTTGGTGTCATATTCAGTTATTCTGAACAGTAGCAAATTGAGGCTTATTTTCCTCTCATAATACAAAACAAAAATTGTTACTTACATTTCACCGTAACATAGTTGTATAAAATAAACACATATTATAATATAATTATTGGTACATAAGGATAAATACGAGCTTAGTAATCTGTCAGAATATTGGGTAAAAAAATATCTCATTTAATCAAATTCATAAAAACAATGTGTATAATTACATTTCTCAAATTGTGTCATATTAATAATCAAATCAATACTAACATTGTATAATTAGGTATAAAATAACATCCGTAATATAAATCGTCAAATCAGTATTCAATTCCTTCAACGTAATATATGTATTCATGTGGGGACGAGCCAGGCGAAGATAAATTCACTTTATTTACACTTGGGTTGCATGAAGCGAGCGCTCTAGATCACTGCTTCAATGAATAGGGCCGACACTACAGGTAGAAAAATTATATTTCTCTCCTGTGTAAAGTTCGAGTTATCACTCTCGGCGAAACCTGGGATTAGCTTAGCTATGACTATGGGGCTTGGTCACGCCATTAATTCTTACAAAGCCTGTTAAAACGAGCTTTTCTTTACGACTCCCGCGGTTATCCACGGAGTACGTAATCTGTCTTTTTCTGTGAATGCGGTAAATTTGTCCGCACCATTCAAACGTTCTACTGTTCCGTAGGTGAATGGTCTGTTCCTTGTGTTAATCCAATCTTGTGGCACGTTCCGATAACCATTAAAGTCATAACAAGACCAATAATGTCTTCCTATGCTATCAGCTTCCTTCTTAAGTCTGAAGCCGGTTACTCTCGCTGCCACTGACATTCTGACGTCCATCTGGTACGCAGAACTGCCTCTGACACTGTCTTCACAATAGTACCTATTTCTTGAAATAGGAACTGGTGTTAACTCTTTCTCTGTGAAAGGACATTGAGCCAATGATCCAATCCTAGACTCATGCAGAGAAGCACCTGTCTTGTACTTATCTGACGAACTTCGCATACGGTCTCCAATAAATTCGAAAAGACCGTTATTTAAGCAGAAGCGTGGTATGTCTGGATCGATATCGTCTGCTATGCCTAGATCTTCTAAGGCATGGCGTTGCTCACGCGTCAATCGGACTGCTCGCGCCCAACCCAATAGATTTACGGTTGGTTTGTTTCTTCGCGCGTCAGCCTCAACACCTCTTTGTCGTGCTGGTCCTTCTTCTCCTTCGTCTGCACTGCCTTCGTCACTTCCAGCTTCTTCTTGTTGAGGCTGCTCCTCTTGAGGAACAGGCTCTTCAGCCGGTGGTGCAACTTCTGGTGCAGGTGCAGCTGGTACTTCAGCTGCCACTTCTTCTTCTTGTGGAACTATCTGATCTGGTAAATCCCAGTCAGTTCCCAATCCTTCATTCCTAGTGTAGATAACGTCTTGTTGAATCCTCTTCGCTATTACACCGGGTGCTGGTAATGTCTCATATAAATAATGAGTGTCAGCTGCTACTCTCCCAAAGTAACCTGGTGGTTCTTCAGTGCATGGTAGTCTTAGAAGGCGGAATTGATGTTCAGTTCCATCTGGATCAGTGAAATCTCCGATCCCTCTCAGCAAGTTGTTCACGGTGGAGTGAACTGGGTACGAGTCACTAGCTAAGTAGTGTACTAAATTCTTCTCATCCTCTGTCGCTCTACCAGTGTGCTTCCGGATGGCGGCAAGCCGCCCCCAGAAATGTATCACATTATAGTAGAGATACATCGCCTTGCTGATGAACTTGGCAAACTCTCTGTCTGCCGTGCATACTGCATCGTAGGTACGGTTCACTGTGGTCACAAAACTTTCAGCTGTTACAGTGAAAGTGTTGGTTCCAGCTTGTGGTACGAAACCACGATCTCCTTCGATCACGAAGCTCTCCTCCCAGAGAGGATCATTCGTGAGCGGGGAACTAGTTTTTGAGAGGTGCTGGGGTTTAGGAACTATTGGCGGGACTGGCTTGCCCGGGGTCTCTACCGACGGTTTCTGAGGCTGTTTGCCGCCTCTGCCTTGACCACCTCGGTTCCTCGAACCTCCTGGTCCACCTCGTCTACCACCCCGAAATCCTCGGCCGCGATAGGGGGTGACATCTTTCTCCTGGCTACCATGGGGCGCTTCAGCTGCCGCGTCATGATCTGCCATTTCTCTCGTTTTGTTGTGTCCGCTGGACAGGCTCCCTGTAAGTTATTATAAATATAAAATATATATTTAAATATTTAATTTAAATATTTAATATATTTAAATATAAATTATAAATATAGTTATTATAAATATAGTTGTGGTGGATAGACGTATACTCTGTACGCTCCGTCGTGTATAACCTCATCCAAGATGTCGCATGGGGACGGACAGACAGCAAGTGAGATCTTAACGAATGAATTGAACAAGTTGAGCAAGAAGACTATAGTGGAAATTTTGGTAACAAGAAACATTACTACAGATGTGAGTACTATAGTGAATAATTATTTTAGTGAGATATTTGGTTTATCCATGACTGGGACAAAAGACTCTGAAAGTAACTGTATTATGACACATCAGTCCAATAATTATAGATCTGCTGTTACCTAAAGAAGCATGTATGGACCTACTAAAAGTGGAAAACATGGAAATGATAGTCAAGTTCTGGTTGAGGAAAAGGCAATTACGCAGCCTAAAAATACTGAAATTGAACGTGGTATTAGGAAAGAGAATGAACAATTGTCTAGCTCCGTTCGTGGTGTGGGTGGAAAAGTGACTTATAGTGATATTGCTAAGAAAGGCGTTGCTAAGAGTGATAAAAAATTAATCTTTGGTCAATGTACAAATACAAAATTGAAAGCTGTGTCAAACTCTTATCGCTCGAGAGCCATATTTTTAACACGATTGGAACCTAATGTGACTTCGTCTGACATCTGTTTTCATATTAAGAACATGAATATGAAAGCTATTAAGGTGTCTAAATTGAAAACAAAACATCAGTCTTATGCCTCATTTCATATTGAAATGGAGGAACAGTTTTTTAATGATTTCTTAAAAGAAGACATGTGGCCAATAGAGTGCATGGTATCAGAATTTTTCGGTCGATTGAGACCTGAACAAATTCTCACTGAACCTGATACAGTGTGACTAAATTTAGACGGAAATCATTCACTTTTGTACACTACTGAATGTTTATTGACATTTTTCTTTTTAAACATTCAGTCAATTAGAAAAAAGCTCTATGAATTATCACATTATCTTGAAAACATTAATTGTGATATATTCTGTGTAAATGAACATTGGCTCTGTGATGCTGAAAAGCATTTTTATGTTCCAGAAGGATATGATCTAGCAAGCAGTTATTGTAGAACTTAGGGTTATGGTGGTGCAGCAATTTATGTTAAGCAAGATTTAGGACTACAGTACAAAGTACTAGATGTAAGAAGATTTTGTGATGAAAAGAACATTGAACTTTCAGCGATTAAGTTTCTTACAATTCAAGTAATTGTTATATGTTTATACAGAGTGCCCGGTTCGGATTTTGAAATGTTTACAAATAAGATGGAGACTTTTATGAATTTTGTATCAATGCTTCAGTTCTCAACTATCTTTATATTTGGTGATTTTAATATTGACCCAAGGTGTACTGATTTTAAAACAATGGCATTTCTTAATATATTGAGATCTTACAATTTTTATTGTCTTAATGAAAATCCTACCAGGTTAGATGCATGCCTGGATAATATTTTAACAAACTCAACAGCTAATATTTTAAGTCTAGATGTCTAAGAACCTCATTTATCAGACCATAAAGGTCTACAATTAAAATTAATACTAAGATCTAAAATTTCTGTTACTCCAATGACTACAGTTACTAGAAAGATGAATGAAAATAACATACGTGATTTAAGAAATAATTTAGCTAATTTAGATTGGAACCTTTGGGTTTATGATCATTCTGTTTCAGAAGAACGTTTATTTAAATGTTTTATAGATATTTTAACAGAATATGTCAATTACAGTTGTCCAACGATAATTAAAACTACTAAAACAAGTAAAATATATAGGCCTACTACAAAATGGTACACTCCTGAATTAGCACAATTGCGGAAATTACTTGTACTGTATCATGACCTGTCAAAAACTAAAGTCGTGTATAAAGAGGGTTATGCTAAACTAAAACATTTGTATAGATCACAAATTCTGGCTGCCAAAATAAAAGCAAATGATGACTATATTTTAAAGTCTAATAATCCATGTAAAGCAGCATGGAAAGTAATTAATTCAGAAACTAAACTAGAATCAAATAAAATCTCTTTGGAGGACACATCCATTACAGCTGAAGAATTTAACCATTATTTTATTAATGTAACTAAGCTAATTAGGCAAGATAACAATGATGTAGTTGATATAAATAAGGTAAAGGAGCTGTTGACTCTAAGTAGTAAACCTAACCTTGAAAATACAGTGTTCAAGTGGAAACTGGTTACTGCTGAAGACATTATAAACGTAATAAATAAATTAACGAATTCTAAATCAGAAGATTACTATGGACTCTCCAACTATCTATTGAAACGAATTGTTGATTTAATAATTAATCCTCTGCTTTATTTAATTAATTTGATCTTACAAGAGGGTACCTATCCTAATTGTCTAAAAGTTACAGTAACTGTACCTATTTATAAAAAGGGCGATAACTCTAATCTATGTAATTACAGACCCATCTCATTGGTGCCTGTTATATCAAAAATAATAGAAAATATTATTATGCAACAAATGGAAGCTTACTTTGAGCATAATAATTTGCTAACAGAATCACAGTATGGATTCAGAAAAGGACAAAGTACAGTCAAGGCTGTTCAAGAAATAGTTTCTTGCATAATTGATGGTTACGAAAATAGAATCTGTACTGGTGCATTATTATTAGACTTGACCAAAGCCTTTGACACCGTGTCGCATGAAATACTTATTGGAAAACTTAAGCATTATGGTATTTGTGATAAGGAACTTTGGCTTATGAAATCTTACCTCACCAATAGGCTACAATGTGTTAATTCAAATCAGAAGTGTCCAAACTTGAAGAAGTCCTTAGTGGTGTACCACAAGGATCAGTTTTGGGTCCTTTCTTATTTATAATTTATGTTAATGACTTGCCTAGCTTTGTGCCTTACAAATGTATTTTATATGCGGACGACACGACTATTTTAACAACAAATAGTAACTCTGGCATGATTGAGCAGTTGAATAAGGATGTTTTAACAAGATCTGAACTATGGTTTGAAGTTAACAAAGTAACTATTAACAAAGATAAAACTGAGGAAATTGTTTTTAGTTTGAATAATAATGATGGCAATAATGACAAATATGTAAACCTGTTGGGAATTAATTTGGATAAAAGGTTAAATTGGGACACTCATACAGAAACTGTCTGTGTAAAATTATCGAGGGTTACCTATTTAATAAGGAAATTAAAATTATACACCAATATTGACCTGGTCATTAAGGCATACTATGCCTTCTTTCATACTCACTTGCAATATGGTATATTGCTATGGGGAAATTCTGCTGGTGCCAGAAAAGTTTTTCTCTGGCAAAAAAAGATCATAAGAGTAATAAAGGGCATCAAAAATACTGAATCTTGCAAACCCCATTTTATTGAAATGAACATTATGACCTTGACTAGTCTTTACATATTACATGTGCTACAGTTTGTCAAAGATAATTATGATGATTTTAATATTAGTTCAGATAAACATAAATACGAAACAAGAAATAAAAACAATTTAGTCCCTAATTTTACAAGATTGAATAAAAGTCAGAATAGTTTTAAGCATGTTGGAATTAAACTTTTTAATAAACTCCCACTAAATGCTAGAAATGTTAATTCTAAAAGATTTAAAACAGTAATTAAGCAATGGCTAAAAAGCAAGGCATTTTACACTATACAGGAGTTCGATGAGACAAATCTGGATGATCTGGTGTTTTAATAGTTTTAGAATTTTTACACTGATGATGTCTATTACTTTGTATAAGTTTAATGACAGATAAATAAATATTATTATTATTATTATTATTATTATTATTATTATTATTATTATTATTAACATATTGCTCTAATTAGAGACTGATCCCCCAGCATAAGCTGTAACCAATATTTCACCGCCCTAATTTTACACTCTATAGTCTCACTATGCGCTCCAAACTCTCTCATAATGCCACAGTTTGCAGTACCCCTCCCTACCCCCAAAATCCCTTTCAAAAAACGCGTCCTGACCTGATCTAGATTCCCTGTTTCTTCCCAACCCCATATCTCAGCCCCATATGTCATCGTTGATCTCACTATTGCCCCGTACAGAGTTTCCATAACACCTATTGGCATGTCTGGAATTTGACTACGTATCCGAAGAGTTTCCGCTGATTTCAGTCCCGCCACCTCAATGTGTTTTGCCCATCGTCCGTTCATAGTAAGCGTCAATCCTAAATACACGAAGTTCTTCACGTTATCCAAAGATTGTCCCGCATACGTCCATGTCTCTTCCCTGCTATAAACTGATCCGTTCTTAAAGGTCATAGTCTTAGTCTTTTTTGTATTAACAGTAAGTGACCATTCCTCGCAGTAAGTGTGAAGCCTGTCTAGTCCCAGTTGTAGTCCGTGAATCGTCGTTGAACATAACACCATATCATCTGCGTATAAAAGCACAGGAACATGTACATTCCCCACCTCAGGTGCTTCCATATGTATCTGACCCATTACATCAACAATATAGTCTATAAACATATTAAATAATAAAGGAGACAAAATACAACCCTGCCTCACCCCCATCTTGCTGACAAAACTTTCCGATACCCTTGTACTGTCGTACTTTACACAAAATTCCACATTTTTATAAATCGCCTGCAATGCTACAATCATCTTCCGCGAAATCCCTTTCACCCACAATTTATACCATAACGCCTCACGATTAATTGAGTCAAACGCCTTCTTCAGATCTACAAAAGCACAATGCAGTTTTCCACGTTTTAATGATATTTGTCTCCCACGTAATGTGTCCAAAATAAATACCCCATCTATGGTACTATGTCCTTCTCTAAAGCCAAATTGAAATTTTGAAAGTCTACTAAATTCCGTTGACCAGTCCTTAAGTCTGCTATACAGTATTCTGCAATATATTTTCTCCATAATAGGTAACAGAGTGACTCCCCTATAATTGTCCGGAATTCTTTTTGGTCCATTCCCCTTATAAATTGGCTGAATTATTCCCTTGCCCCAACACTGAGGATAATTCCCACCACGAAACGTTTTCTTGAAAATCTGGAGCATCACCAAACCAAACTCATTAACACTTGCAGCGGCTTTAAATACTTCAGGCGGTAACCCATCAGAACCCGGAGCCTTCCCACTTTTCAATCCTTTAATTGCCCTTATGACCTCCTGTATAGTAATATCTACATCCAACATTGGTACTTCCAGCCACTCCCGCCTTTGAATCTCAATTGTTTTTCCCGCCCCCCATTCCCCACCACCGAAAACTCCTATAAAATGTTGAAGCCATTTTTCCGGAGATATTTCACTAATTGTCTGACGATTACCCTTTATATCTTTAACCAGTCGCCAAACCATAGCGTTATCTCCCCTCAAAGCGACCTCCCAAATTTCTTTAACCATTCTGTCTTGCCAATTAAGTTACTTCTTTTCTCCCTTAAAATCACTTTATATTCCTTTCTAGCATGAGTATACACTGTCCTTCGATCTTCAGTATTCTCCCATCTAAACTGTTTCAAGGCTACTAATGCTCGTTTCTTTGCGGTTCTACAGTCTTGGTCATACCACCCCACTGATCGCCTATTCTTCTTGTTTGTTCGGCACTTCATCTCTGCAGCAGCTTTAATTATTGCTTCCATCAGAAGTTCCACCGTTTCGACGTTTTTCCCCCTTAGCTCGTCTCTTAAAACGTTAAGAAACATTTCCGCTTTATCCGGCCGCCACCCAAATCTACATACCACTTTCCCCCCCAACCGTCCTTCCCCCTCGTCAATATGTATGTCAGATTCTTTTCCTACATCTAGATCCAGTACTATAGGACAGTGATGCGATTCCAAGCGGTCCCCGACCCAAAAATCCCTTATTTTCTCTATTAAACCTTGACTAACCAAAATAAAATCAATCACACTTCCACCATTTTCGCATATATAAGTGAGTTCCCCTTCTAGATCATGACCATATTTTCCGTTCAAGATTTCTAATGAAAAAGCATCACAAAAAGCGAGTAGCTGCCTTCCCTCTGCATTAACGGTTCGATCTTTACTATTTCTTTGACCACCACGTAACTCTTTCTCCTCATTCCCACCTCCTACAAGAGAAACATTTTCTCTACCAATCCTGGCGTTAAAATCACCGAGAACGATAATATCTGCCCCCGGAACGTCTGTTTGTACTTGCACAACTTTTTCGGTCAGATCATTAAAAAAGTTTCGGTTTGCATATTTCGATACTGCTGGTTGATTGTATAACTCAATGATAATGAAATTTGTTCCCCCCAAAGTTAAAGATACGCCAATAACCCCTTCCATATCAATATCTAATTTAGAAACTGCGTTCTTCAGCTCAGATCTGAATGAAAGCGACACTCCCCCCGGCCATCTCCCTCTCCGGCCTCTTGTTTCCCTCCCTTTACATATGCTGTCAAACTCCTTAAGTTCCACATTTTCTCCGCTCTTTAACCATGTCTCTGAGAAGCACACGACGTCAATTTCATTAATGAAAGACAGGAAACTTTCACTGCCTACTCTTTTCTTAAAACCCTCAATGTTCCATGATGCAATCCTCAGAGAGCGGGATGAGACCTATTGTCTCGTTGTTGCTGCTCTGCGGCCATCTGGTAAGGACCCGGGCTTTTTTCGTGAACGCATGTTGTACCATTATTTTGATTTGTATTTATTTTTCGCGCGTAATGGTACATGTTTTTAAGTTTGGTCGCTGGATGGCGCGACCTTCTCTCTTGTATATGCTTTCGCGGGCGTAGGTCCTCTGGCCCTTCCCCTCATCCTTTGTTCCAGCCTCCTAGCGAGTGTTTATCTTTTCTGGCTTCAGTTACGGGCATGGTTTATTTCGGCATTGACGTGTTTTCGTAGTTGCATTTCGTTAGTTTGTTTATAAGTAATTTCTTCGGTATTTGTGCTTTCGTTCGTGGGATAATGTAGTCCCAGTGTATCCTTCAGGTTTGCAACAGGTTTTTAGTTTATCTTCCTTGTGTTTTAACTTAGTAATTATGTAACTGTAGTATTCCCTTCCCCTCTTTCTGCGCTTGGTAGCTGGTAGTTTCTCTGATTGATTTGGTAGTGTATTTTTGGTAGAATCTTCGTAGAAACCATACGTTCTGTCTCCTTTTGCTTGGGTAGTAATATTTAAAGGGTTTTCTGTTTATTTGAGTTGCTGGGGGGGTTTCTTAGCAATAGCCTAAGTAGTCGGCGTCATCAAGCTATAATGATGGCGTCTGCATCTTTCTCTTCTCCCCTGTACCTGCTTGCAAACCTGATGTGTCGCGGTCTGGTAAGTCATTTTTAAATTTGTGTTTCTTCAATTATTTTGTTTATTTAGTTTTGTGCCATGCCCGTTTCTCCTGTCCATCGGGATTTTAAAGGCATCCCGATGGCAGTAATGTTTCCCGCCTTTTACTAAATTTGCCCCTTGTTAAAGATTGTTTGTAGGCCTACATTATATTTTCCCCGGTTTGTTTCGATTCTGGCCTTTATGAAATAAAGCCATCGTCCCGTGTGTCATTTTACAGAGTAAACCCCTCCCTTGTTCTATTGTAAAGTCCCTTTCTTCCGAGTGTTGGTAATAGTGAAATTAATTATTATTTTTGGTTACTTTTTCATTTTGTAATTTCGATGTTTTCAGAATAATTACATTACAGTAAATTCCAATGTCAGTTTGAATGTCTCAAGTAATGATGAAAAGACTCTATCAAATGATTTGCCCAAAGAGTGAATGTAAACAGTGCTGTGAATTATTATTGTTTTTCTATTTCAGGATATACTAATTTTGTAATTTCCTTTGTCTTGTAAACATCTGGTTCCAAAATATATATTATCTGTTATTGTTTTTGAATCAGGAACTTTTACATTCTGTTTTGTGCCCCCTCCGGGATGTCCTACTAGACCTATGGGTGGGCCCGTTTTCAGGGAATAGGCTAACTTCCCTGGGGTTGGTTTCCCTAGCTTCCTTCCACACATTTCATCCCTTAGGGCGGGGTTACAATTGGTAGCAGAGCGTGGTTAATCGCCACGATTCCTTGTTTCTCCCTAGTCTTTTATTTTATTAATATTTCTGATTTGTCCATCAGTTCTTGGTTTCTTCTGGTACAATACTAATGAACTTATTTTTATTTTAGAGTTTTAAATAACAATGAATTTATTTTAATTCCAGAGATTTAATCTTATTTATTTCAAATTTTTAAAAGGGAATTTTTTTATTTTAATAAGAATGTGTAAGCCAAACCGGCTCTGCTAAGTAGCTAATAGTTGTCCCCTGTTTTTGCATGTGATCACCATGGACCGGAGACCGGTACAGCTTGAATACCTGTTGAAGCAGGACTTAATCTACGAGTTGAATATTCGAGGCATCCCTGCCAAAGAGTTACAAAGTGTGGTTGAGTTAAGGCAGAAACTGCACTCGGTTGTAGGATGTCCGGTGGATCTTCGATTTCTCGGTGAGTTCAATATTGAAACTCTATTTCTTAGCATCGAAGATAGATTAGATAATCTTAAATTGGAAATAGAATTAGGTGGTCTGAATTCAAAGCAGAAGGCCCGAGTGGTGGGAAAGTTGAATAACTTATTCAACCGTGTTGTTGATCTTATGAATACAATTGAAGATGCTGTTGTGAGAGGAAAATGGGCATTACTGATGGCAGATATTGAACAGACCATCAGTCTGGTAAAAAAGATGAAACTCGATGCTGACCTTATCCAAACTGTGAGTAATACAGAAACGGTAGGCCTAGAACCGACTGGAATTTGCTCGCCAGTATTCCAGGAAGTTCCTGTGAGTGTAATCAAAAATGGCCGCCTCCCGGGGAAATTGTTGCCATTCTGGCTTGTGTTTGGTGCCGGGTTTTGTCCTAGTTTAACGTTCTTATTAATCTTGTATATGGTTCTCACGGTTTTGGGTTTGTGCCTGCATGTCTGTAGTGAGTTGTAGTAAGCTGGGTAGCACGTAAGTAATTCTAATTGTGGTGTTATGTGTTAGGCGCCTGTTCCTTGCCGCCATAATGGCGTTCCCTCATCTCCCGCCCCACAGGCTTAGTATAGTAATTCAGCACCCCTACTAGTAGTGTTGCGATTTGGTGTAGGCTGTTGTAGTATCATTATTATTTGCTCCCTGTATCTATCTTAGGCTCAGGTTCCTTTAGTTTCAGTTCCCATTTTTTTTGGCTTTGGCGTTTTCGCGCCAAGCATAGCTTGTGTCCCGCCATTCTAGTAGCCTTGCCTTTTGCTTACGCACAAACCCAAACTGTGTTTACTCCTTTGAATGATTTAAGGTTATAATTATTATTTAATATAATAGATTTAATATTTTTTGTGTATTTCGTAATTACACAGCCTGGCAACTGCTCCCTTAATTGGCCATTGGTGGTTTCCGTAGTTTGAACGTGGAGAGGTTCAAACTGTTTTGATTTAGGTTTATCTCCCTTCAGAACTAATTTTAAATTACATTTCGGTCCCAGTGTCTGTTTATATGTTTTTTAAAATGAATTAAGATTATCATTTTCGCCTGGGAACCATCCTATTTATTTTAGTGATTTAGAAAATACCAGTTTTATCAATTATAAATATCAACGCAAATAACTCACACCTTTTCAATGGCTTAATGAAATGAAAACATGAAATAGATCAAGCCAATCTGTATTTTTATCTTGACATATTTGTCCAAATGAATTAGACAACATATTATGTATTTCAGGCACTAGAAGTATTTAAACGCCGTTTATTTCAAGCTAATAATATAATAATTTTTTCCAGCATTCATTTTAATTTGTATGGTATTTATAAAAAAAGAGAAACTATGTACTGAAAGAAATTTTATGAATTGGGTATAACTGGTTGTAACTGTGTTTTCATGTGGTGACCGGGTGTGCTGGTTGGGGTCCTGATTGCAAGCTTTTCTGACACCTGTGTTGTGATGTTTAGAGCAGTGATTCTTTGGCCTTTTGTTACATCAGCTGATAGTGGGTGACTCATAAAAGAAGTTCTTTGAATTGTTGTAAATGCTTCAGTGGATCAACTCTGGCTTGGTGAGTTTTCTCCATCTTATTTATTTTGCTACCCGTGACTAGTTTAATCAGATGATAGTGAAAAAGCTTGTAGAAGTGAGGTTAGTAACGACCAAGAATAGACTAGTTGTATTCATTATTCCCGAATTTGACTTTTAAACAAAAGACGTGTTTGTGTAGGTGTGAAAGTTAGTAGGTTCAGGCTCATGGAGTAGTGACTATTTGGTGGGAGTTTTGACCTGTCTGTTAAAGCTGAGAGCTTCATGGACTCTCCAGGTACCAGGAGGGGACATGTTGTTTGTTGCTGGTGGGTCAAGGCTTCTGCTGGTTGTCTAGAAGCTGTGATGTGTTTATTGTATATAGTTTGTATATAGTAGCCTATAGTAGTGAGGTTAGGATGTAAATTTTTGTACAGTGGGTAGGTTAGTTGTGAGATTTATGTGACTGAATAAATGTGTAGATTAGATAGTAATTTGAAGGCGTAGGCCTTGTGAATATCGAATTTTAACTTAAAGAATAGTGTCAATGAATTATCTGCTGTTCGCCTGTGAAGCCTAGTTGTTCGGCCGCTGCTGGGTTTTTCACACTCGATAGGTCAGATTAGTGTACTGTCCCGATAGTGTCAAAATAAATAATGAAATAGATGCAGTAAGTCCTGAATTTATGAATTGTAATGGCATTTGAGTGCAGCGTCGTGTATTTAGGCTCAGTAATTGTTTGTCATTGTTGTCTCTATGATAGAATTCTGTTCTCTTTTCTTGGTGGGGTTTTCAGTCCCGTTAGCCTGGGGAAAAGGTGAGGAGCTCAGCGGGGTATGCTGTTGCTGGCCTCTGCAAAGTACTGGCTAAGTGTGGCGTTAGCTGGTGCATCCAAGTTGGATGTACTATGGGTAGGTGTAGCCAAAGGGAAGTGTTCATTTCTTTTCAGTGGGAGCGACTTGATGTATTGATAGGGGCAATCAGGAGTATATGTGATGGGCCAATAGCATTGGATGGGTCTTTAAGTAAAAGTACAATGCATTTTATTAATTGTGAGGTAGTAATTCAGGCATGTTTAAGTTTAATTAATCTTGTCAGATTTTCTGTTCAAGTTTCTACCTAGCTCACCTAGCAGTAGTATACAGAATTCATATAGTAAAGAATAAGTCCAGCAATTTGTTGTAGCTCGTCAGTTTTTGATCCACTGAACTGTTTGGGGTAATAGATTTGGGCCAACTGGGTAAACCTTTGTAATTTATATGTATTGGTGTTTAATTTTATACCTGTGTTTCAGCCACTTTGAAGTCTGAGGTCCCACATGAAATCTTTTCTAGTATTGGTGTAAGATAATGAAAATTTAATTTTTTTAACTTCAATAAAGATAAAAATGTAGTATCAAAAATTTTTCTTGGACTTTAAAACTTGATAAAATTATAATTGGTCAAGTCATTTGAGATAAAGCTAATTTTTTAATTAACTCAGAGTAAAAAACTTCATGTATTCTTCAGTTAAGAGTTTGAGGGAAGAACTTTAATTTAATTTCTTCTTTAAGTAAGCACTTAGTACTGCAGAATGTTAAATTCTAATTAGAATTTGAATTTTAAAGTATCTGTCCTTGTATTTTTTTAATTTTTGAACCTGTAACTGTGTATGACCCTAAGGGGGACCTTCCTGTTTGAATATTTTTTCTGCCGCTTCATATTGGAATGTTTCAGTGTAAACTCCTGTATTCTGGTGGAAATGGTGATGCACATGCTACTCTCAATGTCTCGGCTCTGAAATGGAGATGGGGACTTACTCACAAACAACTATAAGTCACACACCATCAAGAAATGGGTTACCCAAAAAACTACCTCCTGTGCTGGTTGTGCTGACGCAGTCTTTCAGCTGAAAAATATCATCTTGAAGATCCTCGTCTGCAATGTCAGCCAACAGTCAAATTTCACCATGAGTCGCTGCAGACTGGTTTAGTGAGGATGGTCACCAGTGAATGTGAGTGTGCAACCAATATGGTAGGCGGGACCGGACGCGATGCCTACCAAATCAAGGTATGACACCGCCTATTATTACTGTGACCCTCCCCTCCTCTTCTAAGCAATTGTGACTACGCAGTCAATATTCAGTCTCCTGGCTAGAGACAGTAAGTTGGCTGGTTTTGGATTTTAAGGGATTATTCCAATCCCAGCATTGCCCTGCCTGTCCAGTTGTAGCTGGTATTAGCTGTCGTGTGAAACAAGTAACGAAGAAGTGTCAAGAAATATTTCAGAGCATCTAATTGAACCATGTCTTCGATTTCTGAACTCGTGTGCTTTGTGCTATCCCATTTTCCCTTCCAAACTGTTCTTTTATTTGTAATCTGCATTAATTTTTTTATTTCACCAGGATCAATGTGTATTTTGGTTAAAGTCTCTTCTTCCCTCATTCTATATAATGTTCGACTGCCTAAGAATTCGGGGTTTGATGACCTCCTGCTTTTTAAACCTAGGATTCTTCACTTCCGTCTTCTTCCCCTTTGTACCAGTACTTCCTCCAGGGGTTGGAATATCTTCAAGTTGGTTTCTCAGCGTAGGAAGTCCAGAGATCTGCTCCTTTCTCGTAGTTACGCGTGCTTCTTCTCCCCGGTCCTGCTTTTTGGCTGGAGTTCCCTCCCTTTCTGGCTCTTGTGTCGAAGTATGCCCTGGAACTATCTCCTGGCATTCCTTCAACCTCGAGGCACTTGATATTGTACTTTTCAAAACCAATCTTCATTTCCTCCCTTAACTGTTCAAAAAGCTTCATTACCGCTTCCATATTGAAGTTCTGCTTATGGCGACCATCGAAATTATATAATCCTTATCACACAGCACAAGATTTGAAGTTCACAAGTACGTAATATAGCTCCAAATATGCATACTCTTTCCTTATAAGTATGTCACTATTTGTTTTAAATAATTAAAATGCTTAAAATCGTAGAAATACGCAGGAGCTAAATTTGGCCTGATTGTTTACTTTTACATGGCCACCTATGGTTATTATAATAATAATAATAATACTTACTTGCTCAATGGCAATAGAAAATTCCTAAGCAAGCTAAAGGAATATTATCTATTTTATGGAACCCGGAGGTTCATTACCACGCTTAAAAAATAAAAAAAATAAATCAAGAAAGTCCAAAATCCAAAATTAAAAAAGTCCAAAAACCCAATATTAAAAAGTCCAATAATGCAAAACTGAAAAAATCCGATCATCAAAAATTGAAGAAAATTAAAACAAGTTTCACTTCTGTCGTGTGCCGTTCCATGCACACTTTTTTTTCTTTGGAGTTTGTTATTGCATCCAGTCAGATGTTACCCGATGTTCAGTTATTTGTTTGTTGTTGGACGAATAAAATATATAGGCTATCTATATATATAAAAATGAATGTATGTGTGTCTGTGTGTGTGTGTGTCCTTTATGCATTACTACACCATTCATCCGATCGCCATGAAACTTTGGGAAATTGTTGGGTACATTCCCGGGAAGGTTTCTGTCATACTACATTTTTAATTTTAGCTTCCGTTCGCGAGTTATGAGTGAAAGACGGGCAGAAAACGTGTATTTTTTGCGTTTTAGAAGCATCGGTTTTCAGTAATACATTTCAATGCCAAATCAATTACACTAGGCTTTGGCTATTTTTGTCATACCTTGGAAATTAAACTTTCGCGATCGCTTGAATGTTGTAGCTCACGATGGTCGACTCATTTGTTTATCATGTCAAGGCACGCAGATATATGAAATTTTCAACCAACACCGAAGAAGTTTATTATTAAGTGCCAGTATGGTACTTTATGAGATTGTGTGGTGGACGAAAAAATGTCTGTCCGTCTGTCTGTCTGTCCGTCTGTCTGTATGCCGTGTGTCTGTACGCACCATAACTCAAATATGCTTTTTTGGATTTTCATGAAACTTTGAAAACACATTTATAATGTCCATGGGAAGAACCCTATTGATATTGAACCAAATCGGTTCACCGGTACCGGAGTAATGCCCAATTTAGTGCCTATTTTAATAGATTATATTAGAAAGGCGCCATAGATCAAATACGCTGTATCCGATTGCCACGAAACTTGGTATACCCATTTATGACGCCCATGAAAAGTGCCCTGTTGAATTTGAACCTAATCTGTTGACCGGTACCGGAGTAAAACCCAATTTAGTGTATATTTTAAAGGCGCAATAATTCGAATACGCTTTTTCGGATTTTTATGAAACTTCGTACACGCATTTATAATATCCATGGAAAGACGCCTATTGATATTCGACCAAATCGGTTGGCCAGTACCAGAATAATGCCCAATTTAGTGCATTTTATGTTAATATATAAGAAGTCGCGATAACTCAAATATGCTTTATTGGATTTTCTTGAAACTGTGTATACCCATTTATAATGTAGATGGGAAGAAGTCTACTGATATTGGACCAAATCGGTAGACCGGTACCGTAGTAAAACCCAATTTAGTGTCTATTTTAAAGACGCGGTAACTCAAATACACTTTACCGGATTTTTATGAAACTTGGTATACACATTTATAATGTCCATGGGAAGACGTCTATTGATAATGGATAAAATTGGTTGACCTGTTTCGGAGTTATGCTCAATTTAGTGCCTATTTTATGGTAATATACGTATTCGAAAGAATTTATTTAAAATGAAAATCAGTTATCTTGACAACATAACCTTTTGTTTTACTGTGATTTCTAAGGCTTTGGCAATTAAAATACAGTTAGCTATGACAACACTATTGCTTTAAATGCGCTTATCCCATAACTGACCCAGGTGGCTAAGATGGTAACGTCTTGGCGTCACATTCTGGAGTTCCATGGCTCAAATCCCGAAACCGGCCAATTTGACTTTTCTTTATATTCTGCATATCATAACTGCAATCATAACTGATTAAACAAAACATACTGGCACTTTGTTATATCAGTTTACCTGATTTTATTATTATTATTATTATTATTATTATTATTATTATTATTATTATTATTATTATAAGAGGGATAATCAATATAGGCCTAAATATGGTCAAACGTTGTTCGATTTGGACGAAACTCACTATACAGGGGTTTTCTGGGCCAAGTACCTCGAATCTGAGGTCGCTTTTACCACGCGACGCCTAAATGGGGTCAAACGTTGTTCGATTTGGACGAAACTCACTATACAGGGGTTTTCTGGGCCAAGTACCTCGAATCTGAGGTCGCTTTTACCAGGCGACGCTATCTAATCGTGGTATGTAATTCACGTGATTTAGGTGTTAATAAATATAATGATTTAACTATTATGCTCTTAATTTTTAATTTCTGAAATAATTATCGCGGGCGATCGCTTGATTTTGTAGGTCCTTCCTTGACGATTCATTTGTTTAGAATATCAAGTCCCACAGACGTATGAAATTTTCAACCTACACGGAAGAGGGATATTCAATATAGGCCTAAATATGGTCAAACATTGTTCGACTTGGACAAAACTCACTATGCAGGGGTTTTGTGGGCCAGGGAACTCGGATCTGAGGTCGCTTTTACCAGGCGACGCTATCTAATCGTGGTATGTAGTCCACGTGATTTTGGTGTTAATAAATATAATGATTTAACTATTATGCTCTTAATTTTTTATTTTTGAAATAATTATCGCGTGCGAAGCCGCGGGCACACGCTAGTATATTATAGAAACTGATATTGGGAAGGTCACAGTGAAGTCATAATAATATATTATGGTTTAAAAAAACACACTTCAACTTCAAACTAGTGAAATTAGTGAAGTTTAAGTGTGTTTTTAAACCATAATATAAGGCTATATATTACTTATTTTTTAATTTATACTACTGTTTATCTTACTTTTTATTTGAATTCATTCATTTCTGCAGCTTACTGTATGTGTTAAGTTGCAGTATCAACTATGCTTCTTTTCTTAGGGAATGTATTTTGTCTAGTCAATGAGTGAATCTATGGCAAGGCATGACTCTTTAAGTAAGGGAAGTTACATGGTTTTTTATATATATTATGTTTCACCATTCCCTAGGCAATATAAATTCTGAAGAAGACATTATAACTAGGGTATAGTGGTCTGAGCCTCCAAAATAAGTTAAATAATTAGGCCTACTTTAAGGTTAATAAAAAAACTAATTATTATATTAAAGAAATAAATGATTAAGAAGTCTTTTGATCTGCCACTATTAACAGTTATTAATTTTCCCTAGTAAGGGAGTGAGCTAACCAACTTTTGAACAGCCTTTCTAGAGCACAGTCACATGTACATTGCATTAGGACTGGCCATGCTTCGGACGATCCAAAATTTTACAGAACTGGCACTTGCCTATCACTTCACAACCTATAAGTGAGTTTGTTGAGAATTGCGTTCGCCTTTATTGATGATTAAAATCAGTGCTTTTTTTTCTAAAAAAAGGTGGCTGTAAACTAAATCTCACGGGAGCTCCTACACTTCTCCCAGAAGTCATTATTCTGAATTAATGTTCAATAATCGAGCCTATTATGACCAGAAATGTTTCCCCCTTGAACAGGGTTGTTATGAAAAAGCCGGCCTGGTTTTAACCGGTTTTATCCACTTGAAAAAAGCCAGGCATTTTATCCGGCTAAAATTAAATTGAATAAAAATAATTGAAGTTCCTTTCATGTTTTTATTTCCAAACATATCAAATTTAAAAGTTACAAGCTCAGAACCTGTAGTAGGCCTACTTAGGCCTACTGAGTGCAAATGCAGAGCTACCAGTTTTATCCACTTGAAAAATGCCAGGCATTTTGTCTGGATGAAATCAAATTGAGTAAAAATAATTGAAGTTTCTTTCATGTTCTTATTTCCAAACATCACAAATTTAAAAGTTACAAGCTCAGAAACCTGAAATTGTATTTAGTGTAATTTAATACAGTGAGTCTCACGCAACAGTTGGCCAATGACACGGGTTTCTGCGTCGCGGCGGGCACAGCAAATAAAGCCGCGATCGGTGTAATGATTCAGATTCTCACATTTACAGTTACAATTACAATGAAAATAACCATGTACCTCATCACAAGAGATGTTGAAAATGTTCTCCTCTTGCATCCACACAATACTGGCACCATTTTAGGAAATTTTCTTTTACACGCATAAATTCAGCTTCCGAAATAGAGTTAATTTTTCTTGTGATATTGTCTTCAAGTTCTTCTAATGTATGGGAAATTGACCTATACACTTTATTTTTGAAGTTTCCCCATAAATAATAGTCACATGCTGTTAGAAGAACTTAAAGACAATATCACAAGAGAAATTGTCTCTACTTGATTTGTCTCGGAAGCTGAAATTATGCGTGTGAAAGAAAATTTCCTAAAAAGGTGCCAGTATTGTGTGGATGCAAGAGAACAACATTTCCAACAGCTCTTGTGATGAGGTACGTGGTTATTTTCATTGTAATTTTAACTCTAAATGTGAGAACTTGAATCATTACACCGATCGCGGCTTTATTTGCATAGATATTCACCCGATCGCTCGGGAGTTGGAGCTGTACCCGCCACGTCGGAGAATCCCGTATCATTGGCCAACTCTTGCATGGGACTCACTGGGTGGAGTGAATAAAAATTGAGTAGTTACTACTAGTACTTATTACTTATTACTAATTACTTTCAGTAGTTACTTACAAGTACCAGTTTTTACTTAATTTTGAGTGAATAACCTTATACTACTACTTATAAGTTAATACTGGATGAACAGTAGTAGTTACTACCTGCTTAGCTAGGCAAACTACATGTAGTGGACCGTGATTACTTAAAGTAGGCCATGATATCTACATAATTAGAGGAAGTGTTTGTCTTTCTGACTGTCTGTTTTTCTGAGTGCGATACCCAGCCAAATATAGGGCATGCAGAAATGGACTAAAAAATGTCTGAATTCACCTTAAAGCCATATTTTAAATTTTTTGCCGTGTTAGAGAATTGTGAGCCCTCCCCCCCAAAAAAAGAACTGTCAGAAAACATAATTTTTTCCACTATTGCAGCATCATATTTTAGTAATAGGCTACTTTTCAATTGTAAAATTAATAAGTACTCTTCCTCTTTTGCCATAGCAACTGGGGAAGAAGATTATTGTGGAAATAAATTTTTTCAACATAACGCATGAAGATGTTGATTGCTTTGATTTTGTTAGCCTGCTCTACTTGATTTATTTGTTTATAACATTACAACATGAAGAGATCTGAAATTTTTAACATAGTTGGATGGAAGAGAGATCATGAATGTAGGTCTGAATGGAAAACATTGCTCGATTTGGACGAATCTCACTGTGCAGGGGAGGGGGTTGAGCCTGGAACTCGAATCTGAGATAATTTCTTTCCCTACGGTGTACTCTAATCGTAGAATGTACCCCAAAGCTGGATGTTGTTAAAATTAATAATATTTTAATTGTTTATGAATAATTTACATTTAAGAGGTGAAAGGTTCATAATTCTATGGTTCGTTTTAATCATTTCACTTTCAATCTGTGCGCCCACATGGCAGCACATGATTCATTTAGTATTTTATTTATTTACTATGTCTGGCAATACAATTGTAACAAAATTAGATAATTAATGCAACTTATTTAAAAACAGTGTAAGTTTTAATAAAGTAAGTTTTAATTTTTTTCCTATTAAGTGTAGGCCTATTATTAAAAATCTAGCGATTATATTAATAAATATGGGCGAAGTCACAGACACCTGCCAGTTTAAAATAAAACAAAATAAAACCTATAGGCTAACCTCAATACTACATAACCTCAATACCACATAAGATTGGCAATGCTGTTTAAATAAAAACAATTTCTTTCTGAATCTAAATAAATTGTGATAATCATCTTCTTGAGCCTCCATTTGCTCTCTGTACACTTTTTGCTTCATAATTCTTGTAAAAATAAGCATTTCAGATAAGGCATTGCCATCTTAAGCAAGGTCTGTACCACACTTGAAAATTTCACAGTATTTACTGGTATTGATAAGTAAATACTTGTTATTATTCACATATTTTGCAGTAGGTACTACTTGATCTAGTATGTACTGATTACTAATAAGCATCAGTATTTACTGAAATATTTTATTCACTAAAATGCTAATATTTACTTAAAATTTTGCAGTAAAAGCATAAACTGACTTTTATTCACTCCACCCATTGTACCACTTCACTGTGTAATTCCCAGCAATAGTTAATTACCGTATTTACTCCAATATAATGCGCCCTCGAATTTAATGCGCACCCTGATTTTGAAACTTAAAATCATAAAAAAAAAAGAGAGTTTGTTAGCGAATGTAATGCGCATCAATAGGAGGATATTTTATTTGGAATTTTATCACAGTATTTATAGAATAATGAACCAACACATAAACATTTACAGTTAACTGCCAGTTTTAGGCCTACAGGTAGGCCTATAGGCATGGCTCATCATTATTCACTAATGTGTTCATCACTGGAATCCTCAGAGGTGCTTATTTATTATTGCTAAATGGACAAACAAAACGTTAAATGAATGTTTCACAATAAAAGCTGATGACGCTCTTAAATGAGTTTAAAATCGACAATGCACAATATTCCACATTTGCACTATAGAACTGACAAAAACAATTTTTTTCATTATGTTTCAGAAATTAAATTTCATATGGTGTAGGCTAACGATAAAATGAACGAAGTCGAGAATTATAGCAATGCATTGTTATGTAGATCAATATTACCTCCGACCTACAAAACGGATTTGTACTAGAATTTAACGCGCACCTCAGTATTGAAATCAACAAATGGACAAAAATAGGGCACGTTATATTCGAGTAAATATGGTAAATTCACCATTCATCATAAGACTCTTGCATATTTGCTTTATTCTGCCTGTTGATGTATACAAGCTTCTGGGCTTTTTCGTTGCCTAGTCTGTTTCTTAATTTTGTTTGTATTAACCCAAATGAAGAAAATACTCTTTCGATTGATGCAGAACTGGCCGGCATACGATGTAAAGATTCTATGGCTTGACAAAATTTCAGCAATAGGTGATTACGCTTCAGATTTGTGTAATTGATGGAGAAATAAGTACAGTGAGTCCCACGCAAGAGTTGGCCAATGACGCGGGTTACTGTGACGCGGCGGACACAGCTCCAACTCCCGGGCGATCGGGTGAAATATCTATGCTAATAAAGCCGCGATCGGTGTAATGATTCAGGTTCTCACATTTACAGTTAAAATTACAATGGAAATAACATCGTACCTCATCACAAGAGATGTTGGAAATGTTTTCCTCTTGTACACGCACAACACTGGCACCTTTTTAGGGAATTTTCTTTCATGCGCGTAAGTTCAGCTTTCGAGATAGAGTTAATTTCTTTTCTTTTGTTCTAATGTGTGGGGAATCGACCTATAACTAACACTTTATTTTTCAAGTTCCCCCTTAAATAATAATCACATGGGCTACTGTTAGAAGAACTTAGACAGTATCACAAGAAAAATTAACTCTATCTCGGAAGCTGAACCTATGCGCGTGAAAGAAAATTTCCTAAAAAGGTGCCAGTGTTGTGTGGATGCAAGAGGAGAACATTTCCAACATCTCTTGTGATGAGGTAAGTGGTTATTTTCATTTTAATTTTAACGGTAAATGTGAGAACCTGAATCATTACACCGATCCTGGCTTTAATAGCGTAGATATTTCACCCGATCGCTCGGGAGTTGGAGCTGTGCCCGCCGCGAGACAGAAACCTGCGTCATTGGCCAACTCTTGCGTGGGACTCACTGTATAAAAAATCCCTTTAGGTAGACCTACAGGGCACAGGCTGAGGTAGATTTCATAGTGCTTTTTATGAATTTATTGGGGTAAGTGTAGAATAAAAACTGAAATATTGTTTATAAAAAGAGTTGTTAATTATGTATTAATTGATATCTTTTATTATTTCATTTTTAATTTGACCAAGGATTATTGTTCTAAAGATATTCAACTATTATTTTTAATATTTCAAACTTTATTTCATTGGTAATTTTAGCCTCAGTTGGTCCTCATGAATTCATTTCGGCATGCCTATTGGCTGAGGTAAATTTTAAAGTGTTTTTGACTTTCAAAAATTCAAATCTCTCCTTATATGAGCGCTATCGAGAATCTAGTTGTTGATTTAATGATTACTCATCAAGAGCTTTTCAACAATACCCCACAAGACATGGTTTTAAAAATTTTGAATTTCCACCCTCACCCCCACAACCACTGAATCATTGGTGTCTAATTTATGCGGACAGAGTTTCCCTCTAAACCCCATAGGGCCCTAAATATATTTTTTTCAAAATTTCTACCCGCTCCCACCTCCCGCAACCAGGAAAAATTGATTTTAACCGGCTAAAATTAAAAAAAAAAACCACTGGTCAGGTCTTTTTCAATTTTAGCCGGCTTTTTTACAACCCTACCCTTGAATTGCAGTAAAATTACCAGTACTTGCAACATTCTGTTCAAATTAATTTTATTCACTGTTTATAGGTTTATGAGACACTTCAAAAACATCATCATGCTTTCTTTTATTGTGCACTGATAAAAAATAATTACTTATTTTACTCAATTCACTTCTCTACTTGTGAACTACGTGCACCCCATGTTCCTAGAATCCTACTTAACTACGAATTCACTTGCCTCTGCAACATAAACCAAAGGTTTTTTCTTTTCAAGTTATATGTAAGCAATGAATACAGTTAAATTTAATCACGCACTAACCCCTGATAAAGTACGGTGGTTACCTACTTACTACTTGTTTGTTACTATGTTAGCAATAACTGCACTTGGTTCAATACTTATACCATTAGAATGCCTTGACCACAGGAGCAGTTGAAAGACCAACCCCCAACTTTCTTGCAGCCAGTAGCCATGGCAATTTACAGATTCTATAATGTGCTCATATGTAGGCTATTATGTACGTAGAAATGTTACAAAACCAACAAACAAGTTTGATTATAAGTAATAGGCCATAATTTTATAGGAATCGTGATAGAAATATTCCGAATAATATTCAAATTTCGTCTTTTTGAAGAAAAAAAAAGTGCCGGTACTGTGTACCACTGCATACCATTATAAAAAAAAGCACTGATTAAAGCAAATAATAAGAAAAGTCCTTTTCTTATATTCTAAATACAGGTATTAGTTTACACACAATAAAATAATTTCTAGTTCTCTACAATTAAAAGTATTGTTTCAATATATTTTTTGATGGTAAATTGAATATAAATCATCATTATTCTCTATCAACAAAATTTTCTACACAAGATGAATTCTGGTTCAGCTTACCAGACATTCCAATTGCTTCTGATTAGCAATGATTGTGTTACCCACCATTATGCTCAGTAAATAATGTGTTTCTGTCACTCATTCCTGTACAGTGTAAGCATTATCATCGTGATACAGTGAAGCAGCCTTCTTGAATTTAAGTGGCAAATGTTTATGAATTATAAAAATGGACCTATATCCAGAGCAATTTTAATATTATTTCTCTTAAGAATTAAAGCAAAGCGCTTCTATTAACTCTTGGACACTGGTAAATCTATTGATAATAATTATTATTACATATATAATATACATTTCACAATGTTTTCCCGATTAATTAAATCAAATATTATTACAAGTTTGTATGACCTGGGTTGTAGCTGTTTTACAGCCACTATTTGAGGTGTGATCAAACAATATGGTGAATGATTTTTTATAGCAGCAACTGCTGATGCTACATCCATTTGCTCTAATATTTCTGATAGGCTAATCTGTTGAGGCAGGCAGTGTCAAGTCTGAACACATTCTGACTTGTTAATCAGCTTCCTGAGCTGCTAGAGTGAGGTTGTGTTTACTGTCGCACATCATGGATTTTGAACAATGCATCAACATTAAGTTTTGTTTTAAGTCACAAAAAAAGTGAAAAAGAAGCTCATGAAATGTTGGAATCAGTGTATAGCGATGATTAGAGTTGATTGTGGAACGCCACACAATAGAAGTGAAACTTGTTTGTTTTACTTCTATTGCGTGGTGTTCCACGCACTTTTTTTTTTTTTTTTTTTTTTTTAATATTCACAGTTTTTTGCATTAATTTTCATGAATATACATACTGAGTGACACATTCAGGACGTATTGACAAAATTTCCAAAAACATCCATAGTTTTTATGGAAATATTTCAGTTTCTTTATGAATGTTGAATAATTTTCTGAAACCATGCTTTTTTATTTTAAATATACATCGATGTTTTCCGTCAAAATACATTGATATTATCGTCACATCGATGGTTACCGCCAACTTTAACATCGATAGTGAATATCGATGTTTTAACAACCGATGTTCATCCCTACTTCCGTCTCTTTCACGAGGGATTCGGCGGGAAGCATGACGTTACAGGTTGTAGCCTCCAACGCCCACTTCGTTAAATGCGAGATTGTTGAAATAGGTAACTTACAGGTTGTTTTAATTCATTATTAAATTTTTGTTATTATTCTGCTATTATATAAAGACTGGAAGAATAGATCGGCCGTTTGTTTACGGCCGTGAATTACCGTCGACATCTTGGTGCCAGAAACTCCTTCCTCCACTCTCTTCCTCTAAAGTCCTTTTTCAGTTTTCCTTGACATCTTCGCGTTTCAGATAAAGCCGACGACTCACGTTTTCATCAACGGTTCACATTTTTAATTAAAATATTTTCCGTGGATAAAAAAAAAATTTATTAAAAATTAATTTAAAGTAGAACTTTTACATTTGCCCGTATTTCGCGTAAAAATGGGATAGAACTTTAAAAACCGGGTATTTTGCGAAAAGTAACACATCTTTTGAATAAAAACATGAGAAACGAATTTATTACAGTAATTTGAACTTCTATTACTAATATCGTGTTTTGGGGATTAACGAAATGTGAATATCCCTAGCGATGATGTGGTAACTCTAAAGACTGTTTACAAGTGGTATGAGCGATTTAAACGCGGAAATAAGTTGGCTGAAGACAATAGTCGCCATCGCCCTCAAAACGGATGAAAACGTGCAAAAAGCAGCAGCACTTGTTCATTGAAACAGGCAAATGACTATTCGAGAGCTTATTGAAGGACTGAATATCTAAGAAAGGGACCAGAAAACGGGCCAGTGGCATCCTTCTTCATCATGACAACGAGTCGTGCCATACATTGCTTCTGATGTGCGAGTTTCTGGCCATAAAAAGTATTCCTGTCTGTCCACACCGCCTTATTCACCAAAATTAGCACCCTGCGACTTCTGGCTCTTCCCAAAAATTAAAAGCATGCTAAAAGGAAAACGTTTTGATATCATTCCCGACATTGAGATGGCCATGACACAGCAGCTGAAAGCCCTTCCGAAAGAAGTCTTCCAGAAATGCTTCCAGCCATGAATTCAATGTTGGGACAAATGCATAGCTGGCCATGGACAGTACTTTGAAGCAGATCAATTCAAACTCTATGTAAGCTTATTACTTTGTTTGTGTTACCACATATGTTGGTACTATGTTTGTAAGTCTTTATGGTTTTTGTACTTACAATTTGCATCGTCTTCTCTCGGCAATAGTTCCACAAATAATATTTCTATAGTATTTCCTGGTCACGTGTGTTCATTACTGTTCTTATTTCAGCTGTTTATTAATTTCGTACTCAGCTTCTTATTTTACTATTTTCGGGTGTGTTCATTTCCTGCTTTGTTTTTGTTTCCGCAATGCCCCTTGAGCATGGGTGTGTGCGGCTGAGTCAGTGTGGAGCCCTGAAGGAGTAAACATCTCTTGTAGTGCTGCATGAATTATCTCCGCTATGTAGCTACTGCAGGTATGAACATTTCTTTGGTCTGATTTATACTTAACTTCTTTAATGCTTTCTGGTGGGTACTTTAGTTTGTTACATTTAATATCAATATTTCTATCGTAATATTTAATATACAATATATAATAAAAAATTAATATTTCTATTTTTGCTTCAGTTTGTTTGCTGAGAGGAGACGACATTCGCCTGTAAAATGATGTTAGGGTTTTTCTGCAATTCACTGCTAGTATGTTCTAAAACAAACTCTGTCTTTTTTAGTACAGTTATTGCTAAATGATTATTCATGATTCTTACACATACTTTATATTGTTAATTATTTACGATTAAATAAACATTACCAACCTACTGTTTTTAATGTTTTATTTATATTTAGGGATGTGTCGATACCAGATTTTCTCGATACTCGATACCGTCAACATTTCCAGTTTCAATAAATAGGTACATTAAAAATTAAAAGTTGAGAGAACTGTATAATGCCAACTAAATTGATTAAGTGTGCATATTTAATGAGACAAAATTTAATATCAGTGGTCTATGATTATTTTTAAGCTCTACATTAAAACTAAAATTAGTTTTTAAAACAGTCCACTTAAGAGTTTTTGATAAAAAATTACAATGGGGTTTGGACAGTCAGCTTGCTTGTTGGTTGATATTGAAACGTTTGACAGGAAACGAAACAATTAAGAATCTCTTCTGTTTGGATTTTAAAAGTCGGAAAGTCTTTATTTATGACTAGACAAACGTCACAGAGTGGTTTTCTCCATTTCAAGGAGAAATAAAAGTATTTACTATATTTAGTAGACTACTAAAAGCAGAAAGAGATACCGCATTTCCTTAAATTGCAGAATCACCAAAGTATCGAAAAAGTACTGAGCGAGTTTTCTGAAGTATCGCTCGATGCCGATAACATGCAAGTATCGAGAGTATCAAGGTATCGAAAGTATCGAAAACCCATCCCTATTTATATTGTCTTCAAGTGATCTGTAATTCAGACAAAAACCTTCGGGGATAATTATGAATGGGCGTAGTGCTGCCACAGTTTGTAATAAAATTATTCACCGTACTTTTTGATCACATCTCATATATGTTTTCTTTCTAAATATGTAAGATCAGCAAAATCACTTAAGAGAGAGTTTACTGCCTCAAAATGCACTCTGCTAAATTAAAAAACATATTTTTAATTACCTGTTACATCTAATCCAAGTGTATCATTTGTTGAGGGAAAAGCATTATCAATCAGTTCACTTTCACCTATTGTGTCATCTCGGCAGAATAATAGTCGTCTAGGAGTTCTTGTTTCAGAAGATTTATGAACACAGCTTGCTTTTAAGCATGATTTCTTTACAGACTTTGGTGTCTGATACAATATACTGCGCTCTTGACACAATTTTTTTCCAATTTCTAGAAAAGGCTGGAGATCTTTATCCTGACTGTTATCATCCAGTTTCAAATCTCTGATTTTCTCAAGAGCTGTAAAGAAGAAAATATTCAATAAAACATTTACTAATACAGTCAAACCTCCATATAATGAAGACCAATATAATGATAAATCTGCATTAGGCGATATTTTTCTATGGTCCTGGAAAATATACTATCTCAATAACGTTACTTGTCCCTCATAATAGCGATTAAGGGAGCATTCACACTGAAGTAGCATGGCAAGCGAGTCGCAATACTTGGATGCAGGTTGTGCACTACTTATTTTAAATCCCAAATAAAGAAGTTCAAGTCTTCACACCAAAGTAGCATGGGAATAGTGCAGCTCGCAGAGTGCGACATTCATTTCTTCAAATAGATCTGGACTTATTTCATGCGACGCTACTCGGGATGGTGCATGTGTACAGTTACCTTTTCAGCTGTTTTCTGATTATTAAGAAAATTTAGCACATAATCGCTTGTGTAGCGGTAGATTATGGCAAAGATGTCTTGAAAATTGCTGGAAAGAGAGCTATTTAACATTCAATTTGTACATGCGTAGACTATACGATATTGGCAATCAAAACTAGTAGAAAAAAGCCTGGATTAAAATTGCTGAAATGGGTTTCTCAATTGTTCAAGTGAAAATATATAATTTATGTTAAACTGCAGATCGCATTCACTACTTCGGTATGAATGCAAAACTGTGAACCATGCAACTCGATGTGGAGCCTGCATCCAGGTAGTGCGATTTGCATGCTATGCTACTTCGGTGTGAATGCTCACTAAGATATTTCATGAATACCCTTTTATAACAATACATATTTTGAAGTGAAATTGCCTATCTAGATCAGCAACTTAGCCCTGCAGGCGGTAGCAGGTACCTGTAACAGATTAGAGTCCTTCCTGTAGAAATTCTGCAAGAGAAATTTTATTCTGAGTAGAGGGTTCAGTACAAGGTCACTGACCAATGTGATTGTTCCATCTTTCTTCTTACTTCCCTCTCTCTTTTCGCTCTCTTTCTTCCTTCTTTCCACCCCAACGTGACTGAACTTTCTGCGATGTAAGGTGGGCGGTGTTAAACAGCTAACCAGTCTTTAAAGCTATTTTTCAGTGGGAGGCGAAAAATAGCTATGGCCTCCATTCAACGAAAATCAAATCAATAGGTCTCAAAACAAAATTAACAGCGTTTAAAGATTTGGATGATGGTTTGAAGCAGACAAAAGATGCAAAAAAGTATGGAAAATATCGAATCTATGTTGGCTACATTTCTTAAAATGAGAAGTGAAATTGAGGAAAGTGTTGTGTTTGGTATAGTATATGTTAAATAAATTCTTCCTTTAGGCTGTGTAAGTACAGGTAGGGAAAAAAAAAGCGGACAGACTAAAACATCTAAGTTGCCAATATGAGCCACTGCGCATGCCTATCAGCATTCACAGGATAGCAGGGAATGTACTGAAATTTGTTCTACAGCCGATAAATTGCTTGAATTGATAAATAATTTCATGTAATTTGCATTGCTTGTGAAAAGAAAATGTTTCTGTTACATCTCTTACATTTATTTACGTATCACAAGGCTCTGAAATAAGCTACAAGAGTTGGTTCGCTTTTTTTCCCTCCCTGTACATAATTTTTTTTTTTTTGCAGGCAGTTTTGTCACAACCTGAATGGAATCTAAACAATATGAATGGGAAGAAGACTAATAAATAATTCATGAACAGGAAAGGCACTCATTTAAGATGCCAATCACAACCCCAAAATCTATAATCATACTAATGCTATTATATTTGCAAAAAATAAGTAATTAATACAATCATCTTCAGTTTATTATTATTATTATTATTATTATTATTATTATTATTACTACTACTACTACTACTACTACTATTTTATTTTTAAAATCATTATTTAAAATTGCTGAGAAAGAAGATGGTTGTAGTGTTGAGAGATATGGTCACAGCCTGTCATAAATATGGCAAAGTCTACTGGAATGGCATGTGTGCAAAAAACCGGAGACTATGTGGAAAGGTGAAAGAAAGGTCTGTAGATTGAGATGATCTACTTGGTTTCACTCACAAATAAAGATTAAGGTTGTGAAAAAATGTTGCTCACGACTTTCACTATGCCCCTCGTACCATTCGTACATTAAGTGTAGGTTATGCCTCTGTTGTAGACAAATAAACAAACTAATAAATAAATAATAAACACCTATAAGAAAAAACATAATTTATTCCTGCTCATAAGAGAAAACATTCACTATTGAGAAGACAAACATCACTTGCAGTCACGTAATTTCTGGTCATTTGAATTCCTGGGCAGGCCATAATAAAATCACACAGGTTAGTAAGAGAAATTATTACGACTTCTATACTTATAATAATATACAAAGCCTTCATTCACCAGAACCAAACAAAAAAAAAAAAAAAAAAAAAAAAAAAAAAGGTAAATGCTGTTCTTTATTGACACTAACTCTTCTGAAGGTTGTTTGTAATAGGCAAGCACAAGGATATGATCTACGAGGGTGGATAAAAAAGTAACACACAATAATTTTTTTTTTAATTTAATAGATACAATTACAAACAAATGCACACATGAAGGGACATCTTTTGCCTATTTTTATATATAGTCGCCAAGTTTCTCAAGACATTTCTCCCATCGTGATACCAGTTTCAAATTACCCTATTCATAGAAGTCCGTTCGGTTGGAGTATAGCCATCTGCAGACTGCTGTTTTGACTTCTGCATCTGATGCAAAGTGTTTACCGGCCAGGAATTTCTTCATGGGACCAAACAAATGAAAGTCCGACAGTGCCAGGTCTGGACTGTAACAATCTTGCTGAGGTGTCAAACTTCTTCACGACAATGCTCGCCCCCATATTGCTGCAGCTTTTTCTTGAGAAAATCAAGAAATTCGGTTGGGAGTGCTCCAGCATCCTCCATACTTTCATTTGCTAGGTCCCATGAAGAAATTCCTGGTCGTTAAACGCTTTGCGTCAGTTGCAGAAGTGAAAACAGCCAATCTGCAGCTGGCTATACTCCAACTGAACGGACCTGTATGAACAGGGTATTTTGTAACTGGTATCACGATGGGAGAAATGTGTTGAGAAACTTGGCGATTATACAGAAAAATTGACAAAAGATGTCCCTTCATGTGTGCATTTGTTTGTAATTGTACCTATTAAACTTTTTGTAAAAAAAAATTATTCTACGTTACTTTTCGATCCCCCCTTGTATATTCTCAACTAGATAACAAATAAGATTCTGTGATTCAATAGAGGGTAGACAAGTGTCAAGGAAGATTTTAAGAATGAACTTGATTACCTGTTGATTCTTTCTGTTCATTACAACTTTCCATTGCAATGTCCAAAGGCAAATCCTTTACATCCTCTGGAAAATAAAGTCCATTGCCTGAAAGAAGAATAAGAATATTATTTAAATGTAGAAAACTGAAATTCGTGTATCTATATACAGTAAAACCTGTCTTAAAGACCACCCCTCTTTAGCGACCACCTCCTTTAAAGACCAATTTTTCTAGGAACCGACAGTAAAACCCATAAGGCCAATGTTAATTGCACCCCTATTAAACGACCACCCCTCTCCCTGACCAACGACCAGAGTTTCATTTTCGTTGAACTCCTCTATAACGACCAAAATCGTAAAGAATATTTACTCAGTATTTGAACAGAAATACTGATGTGGGCACTGCAAGACGGCTCTTCAATTTTCAATACAGTACTTTTACAAGAGTGATGGACAGAAATGTGATATGGTTGAACAATGTTTTGGGCTGTTTTCCCTTTCGCGTTCTGGGAAATACCTTACAATAAACAGCATACAAGTACCGTACAGAACACATTCCAATCTCCTACCTCTGACCTGCTTGTATCAGTAACCTTAAGAATTCATGCCTTTATTATCTATATGATCGCAGTGACTCGGAGGGGTAATTCTATTTCTTATGAAGACGTTTATTCAATGGTTTCTGAAATTCTCGATTCTAAGAAACGTGCTGGACGAGTCCCTTTCACTGTCCTCCAAGCAAAATGTATTGTAGGGAAAATAGACATGTCTTTCTTTTCCTGGAAAACATTACCCCGTTATACTGTAAGTAGAGGATCGGTGTTCTTAGCCTGCATGGATTAAAGTGTCTTGTTGTGGTGCAATTTGAATTACAGTATAAGTAAGTAATAATCAACTGTGTGTTACATAATACACATACTGTATTGTACCGTATTTATTCTATTGTATTATCAGTTTCAAGACATAAAAATGCATTCCCCCTATTAAGAGACCACCCCTCTTAAAGACCACTTTTTCGTGGAACCAGCGGTGGTCGTTATATAGAGGTTTTACTGTATAAAATAAAATACATTAAAAATATTAAATACAAAGAACACTACATATGCAGGCAAAATGACTTCTGCACCACCGAATATTTTAGCTTAGAAAGATTTCTGTATTATTTTTGAGATAAGTAGACTAGTCCTACTTGCAAAACAATTTTGTCAAGCAGTTTAATTAAAGGCAGTTGAGAAACTATTGGAACTTAATGAATGACCAATGCTCCAACTCACTGTGTTTATATGAGTAAGCTATCAGACCGGGAGGAGTGTAATGCATTGCTACTATAATATGAGTATAAAGAAGAGATAATAACATTATTTCATCCACATAATCGTTACATAATTATCATCATTATTTCTGTATTTGTAACACTTATTTAAATACAGTATATAGTCTGCCACAGCATATTACCAGATAAACACACTGGAGCATAAATTCAGAAACAGTCAACTCCTGATTATCCGGGATAATGGGTGGTAGCCACCTCACGGATAACCGAAAACACGGTTAAAACAAAATTATACCTAAACATACTATAATTGAAAATTATTTAAAACTTACATAGGCCTAGGTGGAAACGTCTTGCAGTGCTAGAATCATTCACCATCAGAGGTCACAAACTGTTTCAGCACAACAATAAAACACTAAGACTACTGTATTAACAGTTTGGTTTTGGCACTTTCAAGGAATTTTTATGCTTTGCTGTAATAGTCTGTTAACACTTTTTGTTTTTTGACCGCATTTTCCTTCTTGCGAATATCGGATCAAAGCCTGCATAACGTCAAATTATTACTAAGCGAACGAAGTGAATTTTTTCTAAAAAAAATTTTTAAGGAATAGCTCAACGGTTAATCCGCAAACCGGTTGATCCACACCCAGATAATCGGGAGTTGACTGTATACAAGAAAACCCTGCTTTAAGGTTCCAGCTTTTAAAAAATTCCTGTATTAACAAATAAAATTTGAAGTCCTTGCATAATTATCATAAGAGGTATGTACAGTGGACTCTTAGTAATTCAAACCCCAAGGGGAATTAGAAAAAAATCGAATTATCCAAATTTCGAATTAACCAAAACTGTGACTTTTTAAACGAAAATGCCATAAAAATGTAAAAAAATAAACTCATTGCAATAGATAATAATTATTGTACAGTGAATCTTACCTTAATGACTGCCATCCTATTGTTATCATGTTAATTGAAACCATTTTTTTTCCACACTAAAATTGTAACCCTAAATTTAATAAAGGAACACAATGGCCCATTTAAGGGATGTTATGATCACGCGACTGCTTAAACCATTTTAGAGTGCACTCGTCAACACAGGGAAATTCCCCGCCTCTCATACGTTTCCTATTTTCCCCGTTTTGTGTAATCTAACTTTCCAAGATTTTGTCAATTTTACTTTCTCGCATAGACGTAGTATAGAGAAAGTATTGTGATCGTGACAAAAAATCGAAGTTGAGATAACACCGGGAGAGCACGTTTCATGAAGCCTAGAAACCGAAAAAAATATTTTTGGAATGACGTCTGTCCGTCTGTCCGTGGACAAGCACAGCGGATAAACGGTTCATTGTATTTACTTCATTTTTTGAATTAAGGACTTTTTTTAAATTTTGTCGAACCGCCCAGAAATTTAGTTTTACAACTGAAATATTAAGAGGACTTTTCATGAGAACTTTTTTTAAAATTCGTTTTTTGAAAAAATGGGTCTAACGATTTTAATAAAAATTTAAAATTGTAAACTCTTATCTGTGGCTAATAAAATGGCTATATCCGTATTTCTGCAAAAATGACTTAAGGGGTACTTTACTCGTATCCATTTTCAATTTTTCTAGATTATATCCATTACAGTAGGCGATACATGAAAACCTATCACAGTAAAGTTGTAGAAAAATTCAAAATGAACATTTTTTGTTTAACACATTTCTTTGTGCACTTAATAGATATCAAGATAAAAACGAAATAAGGACAGCTTAAATGCGAATTTCAGAACATAAATGTCAATTAAAATATGAATGACATTTTGTTGCCCCTAGTAACAAGAAAACTATAGGCCTAATGTACTTATTGTTGTGAAATGCAATCAGTTTAGCTCAGTCGCAATGAACACATTAAAACCAATTACAGCGAGGTGGTAGGCCTATGGGCTCACAGGGAAGAGGTCCTGAGTTCAAATCAAACCTCGTGGCCGCCCAAATTGACTTGGGTTTTTCATGGTTCCGTCGTTCGCAAAGGCAAACGCCGGGTTTGTAGGACTTGTTTATTTTCCATAACTCATCGCCGCTATGTCACTGGATATTATAATCGTTTAAACTGAATATCACATAAGAAGACATCACTAAACAACAGAAACATGACGCGAATGAGTTGTTAAAATAGACCAGCGAACATGGTGCAGATGGTCCATAGACATAATTAATTAAAAAATATCATAAAGCAAGTGGGAAGTAAAGAAGTAGAAATTTTTCACATAAAATGAACACTAGATGCCAAAGTTTTTAAAATCTTCGAAAATACAGGTCATATCGACTAAATTTGACCAGGAACTCTGCAACCGTCTCATTAAAAGTGAGTAATAACATAATTCCTAATTATATTATCAAATTGGTAATACATTGGTAAAGTCTGTTCAAAATATAATTTTACTGTCAATAGTTTCATTCCAATTCAATAACTGTGTTTCCGTCGGATTAAAAAAAATGTATTTCGTTATAACGACCTATAATTTAATACCCCAAATATTAAGAATATAGGCCTACATATAGCCTACTTTTAAAAATGGGATGTAAAATTAGGGGTCCGTAAAGTTTTTTACTCATTTTAGAGGTCCTCGGGTTCAAAGAGGTTAAGAAACGCTGATATAGACTAATGTTTCACGCAAACATACTAAACACGTGGTATGACCTACATGCAGTAAAAGCGTGCAATATAACCTACGTAGTAGTAGTAGTGGTGGCGAAATTCAAATATAAGTCCCCATAAGCTTCCCCATTCGATATTCACATTTGCACGGACTGTGTGATGTATTGTGTTTCTGAGCGAAGCAGAGTGACCAACTGCCCTTGTATAATGTTGCATATAGCTAAATAATGCATAACACTAACCACATAGTTAAATTCGCGAAGCGGAGGCGGCAGCCGTAGCGAAGCCCTTGCATTTTCGAATAATGTACGATACACTGTTTGTAGGTTTCGAAAATGTGGCATATTATATCTCCTTCAAGGTTTGTCAGCCTGCCATCTCTCGTCTAGCGGTAAGACGTCACACCTCCAACGTCCAATCACGAGTTTGTTCATAATACTAGGACAGAAGAATTTGCTAGATCGTGGTATAAAAGAAACTGCATCGGTGAAGATAGGTTGGGTGGGACCGATTTATCCCAAGGTGCGACTTATATTTGAATTTTCCCGTAGTAGTAGTAGTAGTACTAATAATATGCAGTTTAACTGTCATTGATTATTATTATTATTATTCTTATTTCACGGTAAAAGCATTGAACATAAAGATCGACCCTGATGCTTTCCGTTCTTGATACTTGGTAGTTTTATGAAAATCTAATAAGTAAGATTGAATTGTCTCTTTAATTTAATTTTTCTGTGCTAGCCTTTAACACGTATATGCGAGAAAGTTTGTGCAATGTATTTTCGCACCATTTATTTATGTAGGTGGACAAAGTGTTCGGTAAAATTCCATATTCCTTTGCAATGTCACACTTCTTTCTTTCCCCTCTCTCCACCTCTCGTAACACTCCACTTTTTTTTGCAGGCGTCAAACTGGTGTATGCTCCATGCTTTGACATTTTCAAACACAGTCACACTTTGAGGATAGAATGTACACTAAAATTTTCACAGATGTGTTGAATCCCTCCAAGACTCTAGTGGAGGGGGTGAACTTCGCATTCCATTGAACATCTGTGGTTAAAAATACACTTTAGTACGATACCTGCTGGTACAAGCGACTAGGGTTCTTCAGCGAATTAGAGAATTCTTGTGGAATTCGTGGAAGCTATGAACTCTTGGAATCCTTACAACATTAACATGAGACAAATTTTGGGTTCGATTTATCCAAGTTAAGCTTAAAAACTTCGAATTAATTGTAATTTTTAACACACATTTATATAGGAATTTCAAGGGGAATGAGCATTTATTCGAATTATCCAACGTCGAATTAACCAAACTCGACTGTATATCGTTCCCACTTTTAAAGAGCCCTGCTTTTAAGGTATATTATTTCGAGAATTTACAAATATTTATCTAACAGGAAAAACAAATAAACCTCGATATACATGGGAAAAGGGAAATCGCTTTTTAAGGTGTGTGCCAACTTGAATAACATTGCAGTAAAGAAGTTGCTCTTTATAAATATCCAGAATTCTTAAATATATTTATAAATATCAGCAAAGATTCTTGGTATAAGGAAATAATCACCAAACTTTATAAACATAACTTCTTTTGATTCTAAAATCTCCTTCTGTTGTTTAATGCCCTTTGTGTTGAAGGACACTTGTTGAATTGTGTTATAAATTCGAGATATGGTAAAATAGTGTAATTTACATACATTTCTGTAATTAAGTGTACTTTTTGTTTGAGACTAACACCATTTTTTGGAAAACCTCATTTAAGTAAAAAATTCAGACCCCATGAGTTTTGTTAAAAATTGATTTTACCACATTTTTACTTTCTCTACCCATACTAGATAGAGAAGTATTGTTTTTGACCCCCAAATTCGAAGTTGAGTTTTTAATAGAAATACACGTTTTGAGGCCCCTGAATCAAAAAATAATATTTTTGGAAACATGTCTGTGTGTGTGTGTGATTTCTGTGAACAGGCTAGTTCCAAAACGGAAGATCGTATGAAAACAAGATTTTGTATTTGGGTCAGGTGCTTTCTGAAGATGTGAACTGAAGATTGGCGACAAGTTTCTCTTATTTTTGAGGAAACTTTATATGAAGAAATTTTCGTTTTTTGCAATTTTTTCAAAAACGGCTATAATGACTTTCTTTAAATTTTGCACATGGGTTGCTTATACTAAGAGCTAAATCTTTTATTTAAAACTTTTTTCGAAAAAATTCTCTGAAGGGTAGTTATAAGCCACCTACTGTGAATACGCGCTATTTTCAATACAGCCCTTGTAACGGAAAATTGTACGAAAACAAAATTTTGTATTTGGGTTAGGTACCTTCTGAGGATGTGACACAAAGATTGGCGACAACTTTCCCTTATATTTAAGTGGACTTTACATGAAGAAAATTTCGTTTTTTGCGATTTTCTCAAAAACGCTTCTAACAATTTCCTTTAAATTTTGTACCTGGAGTGCTTATACCAAGAGCTAAAACTTTTATTTGAAATTTCAACCACTGTTCGCCCACTGTCTGTAGAAACTTTGTCTTGCCTGGTGAACAACTGAATACGCGTCTTTCACAGCCTCTTATTTTATATAAGAATGTGAAGTGAGAAAGATGTATTGTTGGCCATGCATAGAGTAAAGAAATATCTGAGGGGAATATTCAATAAATTACAGAAATTATTCTTAACGGCAGAAAGCTCAATAAACGTTTGCAGTCACATGTTTTATTTTTTATTTTTTTGTTTGTCTACAGCCTGTGTTTTTAGTTGCAACATTCAAAGTCGAGGCTATAAGGTATTTATAGCATAATTAGCTTAAAATTATGTCTTGCATTCCTGTACAAGGATAATATGTGAATACTGGCAGTTTTACAGTTAAACTATTTTTTTATTTTTTTATTTCAGGCTGGATACTTAGGCCTATTATATATACTAAAATGCTAACTTTTATTTGGGCACAGGAAGTTATGTGACTTTCACATCAGATTTTTTTTTTAAATGTATCCACAAGATATATTGAACTAAGAAGCGTTAAAAAAAAAAAAAAAGGAGAGAGATAGAGGGGGGCAGAGAGAACTACAGCCTTTTAATTCAATATAAAGATTAGCGCTCACTCGATACTAATAAAGGTAGTGATCTGTAAGTAATATAGACAAAGACAATAGTGAGAAGTAACTGAGAGGAATAAGTTTTGAGGGGATAATTGTAGATGCAACTTGAAATAATTGTGTTGAAAGATCATATTCTATATATGTACAGCTTGTCAATTTAGCAAATTTTATATAAGTACAGCTTGTCTATTTATTGAATTTCATATGGATAGGGTAGGAACAAAATCAGGGAGTGCTTAGGGAGGTAACACAAGCTAAACAAAAGGCATTAAATTCAGAAGCCCCAACCCCAAAAAAATACAACCTTTTTAACTTGATACAAAGAACAGTGCTCACTTGACATAATGAAGGTACTGATTTGCAAAGGTAATAAACTCAGAAACCCCCTTCACTTCCAAAAAATACAACTTGATATAAAGAACAGCGCTCACTCAACACACACTTATAAAAGTAGTGATTTGCAAAGGCAAAGACACCAGTGACGCGTAACTGAAAGGAATAAGTTGTGAGGAAATAATTGTATTCAAAGATTATGTTCTATAAGAGCAACTTGTCTAGTGAATTTCATATGGAAAGGTGAAGAACTAAATAATATTGATGTGATGGGAACTGAAAAAAGACATATGATCTAAATAATGTTGATGAGATGAGTACTGAGAAGAAATCTATTTTTTAGTATTATTATTAATATACATATCGTATATTAGGTAGATTTTCGAAGAAAAATCTACCTATTGCAATGGATACCACTTTATGATTTTCGAAAAATTCTTTCATATCTTTACGTTTCATGCTCCCCTAAGTACGAAACCACCGCCCGTTCCAAAAAAAATTTTGTGATATTTATATATATATATATATATCTTTACACGATAGCGGCCGTAATTTTGAAGATATTTGAACCAAATTTTATTATGTTATTTCTAGGCCCAATAGTTCGGACAAGTTCGTTAATGGGCAAAATTGGCCCAAGGGGGTGGTCGGGGGAGGGGGTTGAAATTTTTAAAAATGTATATCTCGGCCCCTATGAAGTATAGAGGGAAACTTTGTTTGAATAAATTAGAGTACTCCCTATGTAGTTTACAGTGACACCAACGATTCGGGGGTTCGAGTGAGGGTGGGGGTGGGGGATGAAAATTCGAAACTTTTGAAACCACGTCTTGTGGGGTATCGTTGAAAAGCTCTTGATGAGTACTCTACAAATCAATAAATAGTTTCTTGATAGCTCTCATATTACGCGAGATTTTAATGTTTGAAAATAATAACACTTAAAAGAATTATTATAATATCATAATTTTGTCTTGTTTAGCGGCTTTGCTAATTTTATTCATTGCTGATCTTGCGCACGGCCTCCCAGAATATTATATCCTATTCTTGTTGTCAAAACAAATGATTGTAGGCTCTTCCTCTTTACCGAATTCAGTTCTTATTACTGCAGGTTTACCATGCCAAGGCTAAAGAAGAAGAGTGCTATGCAGCGACAATAAATTAAACCAAAAGCACTTCGAAATCTACCTCCGCCTGTAGGCCTGCCTAAAGGGATTTTTTTTAAATCAAATGTTAACTATAATGAGACTAAACAGTAAATTTCAGCAAACCTTACCCTTTGCCTATGCATAAATCTACTAATTATATGTTACTGTGTTTTAAGTTGTCTACTGAGAAAATGACCAGCATCAGAACCAGTAGACTTCTCTGTACCCTTTTCTTAAAAGGGAGCCTTACGGGCTGTCATATCAAAACCTACCCTCAAATTCTGCACATTGATAGGTCTTCATTATAGATGGACACATGCAAAAAAATTAGTTGCTCATACAACTGTACTAAGAAAGACTGGGTTTATTTTAGAACATGCTAGTGTGTGAATTGCAGAAAAACCCTAACATCATATTACAGGCAAATGTCGTCTCCTCTCGGCAAACAAACATAATCCATAAGTAAACAACAGTGGGCACTTGTAGAGCTCGCTTGAGTAGCCTGCTTGGTGGGGACAAGGGACAGCAGGGTGTGCGATAGAGGGAGGAGCTACCTTGTTACTCGCTGAATGTGTTTCACTAAATAATTTTTATATAATCACTTTTTCCTATCATTTCTGCATTTTGAAGTTATATAACCTGCATAGACAATGAGGGAATGCTTATGATTGCTAATCACAATGCCAGTGCTTCAATTAACTTGTTCTCAATGTTGACATTTATTATCCAGACAAAAGTCTTTAAGTGTTAAGAACTCAGACTAACATACATTTTACGTAATTATGGGCCAAAGTAAAGTAAAGTAAAGAAAAGAAAAAAAGAAAAAACAAAGAAAGAAAAAAAATTTAACAAATATAAACAGCACACGAGATTCACATAGCTAATGCTAAACACTTAAACAGGTGCTAATTATAAAGAGAATGATAGTATGTGGTCAGTTTCTTAATCGCAACTTCACTTACTTGTCTTTTTTCGAGAACCATGGTTTCAATCAGCATCCTGATCATCCCCAGCTTGTATCCGAATGTTCTGAATTTCTGTTGAATTATCTCACATTAAGAATGCCTGTGGTGTAGTGGGTTAAGTGAGTCAGTTGGAGAATTTAATGTTGTACAGACACAATGCCATGGTAGCTCAAGTGATAGAGCAACAGCACAGAGAACTGAAGATCCTGGTTAAATCCCAGGTATGGCATTGAACTTTTCAGTCTGACTCTGTCTTTCCAAAAGCGAATCTACATTATATTCTAACGAATGCTAGTGAGTGTTGTCTACATCCCCTATAAGCTCTAAAAAGTTAACTTCAAGCTAGCCTTTACCATTAATGAAACTTTGGTCAAGAAACTATTCATTAAGACATGAGAATATTAACGGATTGGGACTCAACAGCAAACCTTGGAATAAACCAAAACTAAAGTTACATTGTATGTAGTTGTATGAATGTGCACTCAAGAGGCCATTTCTGCAAGACCTTAAATAAATGCTAAGTATGCAAAATATATTTCTAAAATCGTTCCTAATGCTGTCACACAAAAAGCAGTATGGGCCTCAGCCATTCATGCAAGCAAGCAATTAAATTGCATGCCAACTTTCACTACTGTAAAGTTTCCCCGTAAGTGGAATGTCTGTAAAAACTATATTATTTTTACCAATTTTAAACTAGATGCTATATTCTTATAACTAGAGACGAGACTTTCATGCAAATGCATGTTTTTATGAGAACTTAGGACATAGCTCAAACTTAATACTTACCCATGTCATTACTTTCTGGTTCCAAATATGCATACTTTTTCCGTGCATGCTTGCATGTTTTGACCTTTTTGGAGACAAAAAACATGCATAAAGCATATTTAGGGTATTTTTGGCTAAATCATTCATATAATATACATTATATTCAGTTTAAATGCATGTTTTAATGGGTTTTCAAGCAAGTGACATCGTGGCAAAGTTTCCCTATCTTCGATTTTTACTACCCATTTTTAAAGTCGTTTGTGAAGTGGCGCGAAGATGTGCGAAAAGGAGGAGGAAATTTGACCTTGCCTTTGTCCACCCTCAGCTATTTCCGGCCCGCACTTGGGGTGCATTGTACTTTGTCAGAGCTCGGGAAACCTGCAGTGTCTTTACAGTGTGTGCAGTGGTTAATGTGGTTGTCTGTTCTGTGATTTTACTATGCCTCTAATTAAATGTTCAAAAGCGAACTCTTTGCACAGTGGATTAAGGGTAAGGTTTTTATTAGATCAGATGGGGAAGTCGTCTTCTGCGACTGTTGCAGTAAAGAGCTAAGCACTTTTATTCTGTTTCCGAATATTTTCTATGGCAGTTGTTTTTTTAATAAAACAATACTAAAAACCGGGTCATAAATGCGAACCTGGAGTACGGATTCCTTTGCTCAGTAAAGAAGGTTCTTTGTGGTGAAAACGTGGATGAAGAATTTGACCTGACACTTTCACAAATGTGTTCACTGAAGTTTGTACCCATAACATCGTCTGATGTAGAAAGATCATTCTCTGTCTACAAAAACATGACTGACAAGCGCAGGAACCTTACAGAAAGCAATTTAGAAATGCTGTTGGTTGTCAACTGTGTTAAAAAGTTAAGTAAAGTAAGGAAATTGGGCCATAAATGTTAGTGCATATTTTAGTGTATTTCTCCCTTGATAGTGCATGTATCATGATTTGATAATGCATGAATGCATGCATATTTCGCAATTTTATAGTGCATGAAAGTCTCGTCTCTACTTATAACCTTTTCAAAATTCATAAATACCTGTACTGTTATTCCTATAACTAGCTGCATTCTTCCCAATATTCATAGAAATATTCTCCTTCAAATTTGACATTGTTTGTGTATTATTCATAAGCTCTAACAAAGATGGCTGCAGTTTTTTAATCAACGAAATAATTAATTTACATCTCTTCAATACTCTTTCATATGAAATCTCTTGACTATGATCCAATAAAACAGCATCAGCTGCAGCAGCACACTCTTCACAAGCTGCAAACAAAATCAGTGACATTGAAACAATAACCACAAGAAATTAACAAAAAATGTACACAAAACTTAATCACAAACCATACAATCACATTATCATAACAATTTAAGAAGCAGATAATTTTAAGCTGAAAAATGCCAACTGTTATAAATATGAGCTCAGCTGATGGACTTTGCTGACCAAGAATTTGAAGGGCAAAGGTGATAAGAGCTACTACTACTCAATAATTCTGCTACAGGGGAGGGTCACATATCTTTTATCTTTGGTACCACAGCAGGTGATCACACTATAATCTCTGCCTTAAAATCTTTCATTTCTTAGAATACTTTGTCATGTTACTACCCTAATGGCAGAGTGTACCATCCTTGGTTATGAAGCCCGGTTACTCATTACTTGTTAACTTACATTAAAAGCTGTTGTACCATTAACATAGCCCAGTTAAGAATCCACAGTTAACTGCCACCTGCTCATCTCTGTATTATTCTGTCTAGAACAATTCATTGATAGTATTTAGAAGGCAGTGACTATTACTTGGTGACTTCTTCGAAACTTAATAGCATATTATTGTAAAATTGTATGGGAATAAATCCAATTAATAATTTTACTGCAATAATATTTAGGTCAAAATGTAAGGAAAAGGATAAGAAAGAGTATACCGTATTTTCAAATTTTAGGAGTCACGAAAAATATGACAATTGACCTGGTGAAAAATTTGGTCATTGAAAACAAGAAGAACAACGGTGAACATTATAGAAATAGGAGCAAGAACTGACAACAGGGAAGTCTAGTGCACATGGGATAAATAAAGAGTGTATTCCTTGAGTAAAGAGTTCCTTCAACTGCTTGGGAGATAAAGGGTCTTCTTTTTGATGCTTGTGGAACATTCAAAATGTCCATAATAGCGCAAGGAAGTATAAAAGCTGCTAAGAAGTTTGACCTAACGAAATTTGAAGACATAAATACCAGAAGAAATTGAAGAGCACCATTATAATAATGAAAGTAGAAAATCTTATAAAAGAGTTAAGGACAATCAACAAAGCTTTAATTTGAATTTTAACCCAAAACTTAATATACGCAAGGATAAGAATGGTAAAGTGTTGACCGAAAATAAAGAAATCATGGAATGATGGAGGGAATATTTTAAGGTCATATTCACAAGGAGCACAGAGAGACTGAAACAGTAGTATATCACACAGCAGAGCCTGAGCTAATGGAACCATAATTGGAGGAAGTTGTACATGTGATAAGCTTCCTTAAAAAACATAAAACTGCAGGAAGCAATGGAATCACAAATGAATTATTAAGTAATGGTGGAGATGTGCTGGTTCACAGAATACATCACAAATGATTTGTAGAGAGGAAAGACTCCCGAAGGAGTGGATACTAGGAATTATACAGCCAGTATACAAAAAGGGTGACAAGCTTCAATGAGCCAATTACAGGGCCATAACGCTGTTAAATGTGACCTATAAGTAGAGATAGGAATTTTTCGGTGTTTTCAAATCGAAGAAAGCGGTACTTTGAAATGTGAAATTCGGTGGTTTCAATTGAACTTTTCGGTACTTTCAAAACTATAGCAGGTTCACGGGAAAGCATACCTTTTAAGTGCTTAAACCATACAATCAAATTAACTTATACACATTTAAACCCAATCAAGACACAATATTTACAAAAGGCTAAATAATACACATATAAACTCGATCAAGACACAATATGTACAAGGCTAAGTAAAGTTTATCCTTCAGAGAACATCTCACTAAAAAGTTCAACATTCTCTTGTGACAAACGATGGCGCCTGTCACTCATTACGCTAGTGTTCGCAGAAAAAAAATCTTTCGCAGTCTGCATATGCACACGGCATCCATGACGCCAAACTCCAAGGAGAACTAAATACGTCATACTAATACTAATCGAATCCTAATACCGTATTTATCCGAATATAAGCCACCCCTGAATTTAAGACTCACCTGCCTTTTTAACAGTAACGTAAAGGAAAAATAATTAAATTAACCCCAAAGTGAAACAATCAATTGCCTCATATTCATAATATTAAAGCAACACATTTCTTAGCTGAAGTATGCCTGAAATAAGAAAGAGAAAGTACTGATATCAGCTGACTTAAGTTAATAAAATTAAATAAAACTGACGGAAAGGAAAACAGAAAACTGTACTTTACACTTAATATGACTTTCAGTGTTGAATTTCGCACGATTTTTAAATTTTTCATAACCACTTTCAGTTACCATTATTTGCATTCCCCTATGTTACAGCATTTATTTACTTCTGAGTAACTCATAACACGCATATTCTGTAATACCGCTATAAAAAATGGCAAAATACGCAAAACATAGCTAATAAAATTAACATCACTTGCTTGCGCAATTTTACCAAATACTATAGAGACAATACCGGACACTTACTGGTAGAGAAAAGGGGGACAGATTTTGCAGCACTCCTGGTGGCACAACCTAGAAACTTAATATATTCAAAACATATATAAACTGTAATATGCTATTCTGAGCCATTAGGTAGATACCCATTATACATAACATGCCGAGTCTGGCTATTTCGGCTCTTCTATTAAAAACTGTTTAACATATATATATCTAGATACTGCAATTGTATTCAGTAGTAGCAGGTTGGGCCGCTAGATGGTGCTCAAAATATTGTCCCCCGATATATCGCAAAGTGTCCTGTATTGGTCTAGATTGTATTTGATTTTACGCCTCTTCTACGATGTTTATTAAAATCGATATATTTTCGATGTTAAATCGATTCATATATCGATAGTCTTGGCGATTCGAGATAATCGATAGGTGGCGGTGCTTGGAAGAGGGTAACCAGCTACGGTAGATCAGCCGGCTTTTTCGTTTTTGGCCTCTTTCTCGCAAAAAAGTAAAAATTTGTGCCAAAATCGCACTTTAAAGTAAAAATTCGCGACAAAATCGCGCTTTCATGCAAAATTCGCATCAATTCGCAAGTACAAAAAACATATTTCAGGGTACTGTTGTGTGTGTTGAAGCTCGTTATCATTCCTAATACTGTTCTTAATAAAAATCGTTAAATTCGCGATCGCGAAAAATTCCTATTCCTACCTATAAGATTTTATCAGGAGTTTTATTTAACAGACTTGCCCCATATGCAGAAGATATTTTGGGGGAGTACAGTCGGTCAAATAAAAAACGTCAGGCGTTATTTTATAAAGTATCATGAACGAGCATATGCGCATGTACAGGAAGACTTAAGGTTAGGTTCACACATGCCTCTTGTCTATCCATGTATTTTCTTGATTATTTAGTCAGTTTTGTTCCAAAACAAACATGTATAGAAGGCTGTGGCTATATGCCTCAAATCCGCCATATTCTTGGTTGCAAATTTTTATAATATTAATAACTAATAGATTCGCGAGGAATATGTTTATTCAAGGAGCATTTTTTAAAGATTTTATTTTATAATACCGGTACTTGTAGTGCAAAATCAATAACTTACGCTCACGAAAAAAATAATATTTATGGAGTATAACTGGTGAACATGGTGGGAAGGCTCACCGAAACCTGGGTTCAGGTTAGTAATTAAAATAAGGGAAGTAGTGTATGGATCTATCTCAATATTATTTTTTTCGTAATATTAACTTCCCTGTATAAACTTTCTAAAATTCTATATATTTACTTACGCTCAACTTCTGCAACCTCGAAATACACGGCCTTCCGCAGATCCACATTTCCTATGAAAACTTCCGGTCGCATTATAGTGACGTTCCTACTTCTGAGCTGCTCTTTCATAAATATGGAACCTTCTCACTGCTTCAGAGGCCGAAAAATGCAGGTCAATTGCAGCCTTAACTACACTTTCTCTCACTTTAGCATTTGTATGTGGCGATGACACAAAGCAAAATGAATTATGACAATACATTAAGTTGAATATCGTGTGTTGCGCTTTCCGCGTTGTTCATTTTTCCCTCGTTCATTTTTTCCCTCCTGTCGCATGGCCTCATATGTTCCGAAAATGACCTGTATTTTATGTTTTGTATAGGAAACTTGTGAACTAATGCGTTAAAACTTTAATTTTAACTGCATACGAGTTCCGATGTTTTTTATTTGACTGACTGTACCAGTGTGGGTTTAGGGCTAATTGCTCTATAATAGATCAATGATTTGCAATACATCAAATACACGGAAAAGTATATGAATATAATATTAACCTCCACAATGTATATATAGATTTTAAACAAGCATTTGACAGCATCAATAGAAATGTTATGTTTAACGATTTGAAAATATTGGATGTACCAACTAAATTAATATAAATTGTTAAAGCCACAATGGAAGGATCAAGAGCAGTAGTGAGAGTTAACAATGAGTTATCAGAGCCCTTTGTTATTGGAAATAGAGTCAGGCAGGGTGATGTTCTCTCTGCTTTGCTATTTAACTTAACCTTAGAAGCATCGATGGAAAAGATAGATAAGTCTGGCCACATAGCTATGAAATCAGCCTAAGTGTGTGCATATGCAGATGATGTATCTATAATAAGTAGAAGGATCACAGCTATACTAAAGAAGGAAGTTAACAATAGAGGTCTTGAAATAAACTAAAATAAGACCAAGTACATGGAAATTAAAAGAATACCAAACGGGAAAACAAGAAGATCTGGAAGTTGAGGAACTTTCGTTTGAAAAGTAGAAGAATTGACTTATTAGGGTTCAAGAGTAAATACGACCAACACAATAACAGATGAAATTAAGGCAAGGATAGTAAGTGGAAAATGCTATTACGTGTATAAAAATTTAAATAAGTCCAAGGCACTGAATAGAGAACTAAAGCTTAAAATATTCAACACGATCATAAGACCTGTAGTCACATATGGTTGGGAGACATGGAGCCTAACTAGCAAGGATGAGTGGATGCTTGGCATTTTTGAGCGCAGAATATTGAGAGGGATTTTTGGGCCAGTAAGAAATAATGATGGTAGCTAAAGGATTCTGATGAACCATGGGTTGGATAACTTAATTAAGGGAGCAAACATCATTAGATTTGTCAAAAGCAGGAGAATAGCATGGTAAGGACGTGTAATGTGAATGGAGGAGCGTAGAATTCCCAAGAGAATAATGCTATGGAGGCCAGAGGGAAGAAGATTAAGAGGGAGACCACATAAAAGATGGATTGATGGAGTGGAGGAGGATATGAGGACTATGAAGATATGAGGATGGAGACGCCTGGCAGTAGACAGGGAGGAATGAAAGAAACTCACTGAGAAGGCCTGGATTGTAAAGCCATAACACAAGAAGGTATTCTTTTCAGTTTACTTTGTTACAAGATTTTCAATAGTTTGGGCAGCAATAAAGAACTTCTTTGTCATGAGGATATGTGAGGCTACAGTTTGACGTATTTACATTCAATTATCAGGTTATCTTATCCACTGTGATTCGTGTTCAGTATTAAGTCGGAGCATAAGATTCACTGAGGACTGTAGCATTGCGCTTCTTGTCTCTCTATAGGCTCTCAATAGTCTTAAATTGACTATCTCCAGTCACATTTACACATCATGAATATTGCAGTATTCGCTTTAAAAACGTGTAATCAGTGAATTCTTGCATATAACACTTCATTGTGTTAATTACAAGTCTTTGTCTTGTTTAATTGTTCTATCAAGCCCACAAAGCTACTCTCATTATCTGAGTCTTTTATCTCTCTATTGCACGTGATTTCATTGTGTGTATTCACTATTCAAGTGTATGAATGTTCATATCACATCATGCAATAATATGAAATAATATATATGTATTAATACAATTACATATTGAAACACGTGTGTACAACTTTTCTCCACGTGGCATCTTGCATCATGCAACCTATCATTCAATAACTGATTGAAGGAGCAGTTCTTTAAGATATTCTTATTATTGCATTTATCTTCATTATTAGTGCTTTATTATTTACAATAATAATTTACAATTTACAATTTATTTTCCTTTGTCTTTAGAATTATCTTAAGTGTTCTGCCTGTAGCCTAATATGAGATCTGACCTCTGAATCCAGCTTCCTGCAGACCATGGTTTAATTATATCCTAATTTATTAGGTGGTCCTCCAAACAATGAACCTAAGCTACCTAGACCCTGTGTTGGCCTACGACTAATATAAAGTCCTTCCACCCTACAGATCTTTCCATGTGCTAACATTATTGTCCTCTTGGACCAGGATCCCCTGAGTTTAGTCCCACCCTAACATAGAGGTCTATTTGGGCCTCTTTTACCTGTGCCCAGACATTTTGCTCCTCACGATTACCTCTGTCCCTTCAGTTGTGCTCATGCACCAGATTTATTCCATGCACATACACCAAGAAAGAAATCTGTGATCTGTAGAGAAATAAATATTGGCTACTTAACATAATGAATATATAATATGTAATCATGAACCACAGATTACTTCTCAGTGACATATTGCAGAATGTACAAGGAAGAAGAAATTAGGCAGTGTCAGAGGAATTTTTCCCCAATAATATTCTCAATAGACTTAACATAAGATAATCAATTTTAGTTTCTATAATTCGTAGTTATGGGAATGATTATTTTCAAAGTTATAATAACAAAAAAAGGCCAACTAAATACTATGTTAGCAACCTTTAATATGGCTTATACAGAGATCCATGAAATTCGCAAGATGTGATAATGCAAATTGTTCTCAATTCGACAAATACTTGTGGAATTTCATATTAGTGCAGTCTATAAGCCAAAAAGAAAACACTTTTGAATCACAAAATAACACAATATCACATAATAACATGAAAAGTAAGCATACGAGGAAGAATCAAATGAAAACCACAATTAATTTTTTTCCACTGTTTTAATGCAGGAAGAATGTTTGCTTGTATGTTATTTTTCTACGAAGTCCCCTCCCAGTTCAATGCACTTACGCCTTCGGATAGAAAGTGACTTGATACCGTGTGAGAAAAATTCTTTTGGTTGATGCTGTAGCTACTCGTGCATCACCGATTGGATGTCTTCATCAGATTTGAACTTCTGCCCTCTAAGGTGCTCCTTTAATGGACCAAAGATGTGGAAGTCTGATGGTGTCAAATCTGGCGAGTACGGCAGATGTGGGAGGCACTTGAAGTATATGTCATCGATGATTTTCATGGTTGCATGAGCAGCATGAAGACGGGCATTATCATGTTGAAGCAAAACACCTGTACTCAGCAATCCCCTTACCTTTGTGTGTATTGCTGGCTTCAAATGGTTCTTGAGAAGGTCGGAGTCGGTGGCACTAGTCACTGACGTACGTGGGGCATGTAGTGTTCCAGAATCGGACCATTCTTATCCCAGAATAAAGTCAACATGACTTTCTCTGCAGAGGGCTGCCTGCGAAACTTCTTTGGTTTCGGCAAAGAAGAATGTCGACATTCTTTGCTAGCACATTTCATCTCCGGTTGAAAATGGTCCACCCAACTTTCATCCCCGGTGACAATATGAGCTAGAAAACCCTCCCCCTCCTCTTCATAATGCTTCAGCAGTTTTTGGCATGTGTCAACTCGACGATCTTTCAGTTCCTGCATCAGCTGTCGAGGAACCCACCTAGTGGACACTTTTCTGTAGCGGAGTTCGTCATGCACCATGTGTTGTACTGAACCGATGCTCATGGCAAGGAAGCCATTTCAGCCAGGGTGACACGCCGGTTTTCCTGAATAAGCCGATCTGCTGCAGCTATCGACTCCTCTGTCACAACTCGATGAGCCTGACCTGGACGAGGAGCATCAGTCAACAAAGTCATACCTTCTGTAAATTTCCTGCACCACTCGTAGACTTGCTGCTGTGATAGACAGGCATCCCCATACTTTGTCTTCATTCTGCGATGAATATCAACTGGTTTCACATCTTCACTCCACAAAAATCGAACAACTCCATGCTGTTCCTCCTTTGTTCAACTGCTCAGTGGTGCTGCCATAATGAATCAGCTGTTACTCAGGTCCAGCCCCATCTACCAGCACTGCTTTGTACTACCAGCTTGGAAAAGGATCAAGGACTGTGTCTGTAGATTTCCATACACTCAGAACAAGAAAAGGAATTTTTATGATACTTTTGTGGTTTTCATTTGATTTTCCCTCGTAATTCGAGTCTTTAGACGAATTTTGGCAACAGTGATGTTTGTTTGGATGAATTAATCCACTTTTAAACAATATCTTCGTATTTATATCATTTCCTATAATACACCTTTGTGGAATTAATATAACAAAAATAGCCTAGTTTGCATATTTTCATTCAATAATTAAATATAATTCAAAACGTAATCTCTCTTTTCCCATGTACAGATACATTTGTTTCAGTATTTTAGAAATTCACTATTACAGGGTAAATATTTACAAACTGTCAACGTAATAATTCCTTAAAAGCAGGATTTTCTTTGAAGCAGAGTTCCCTAAAAGTGGGAATTAAATATTTTTTCTTACGGAAACCATGAAGGGTCTTCAAATTTTATTCCTTAAAAACCGAAATTTCTTAAAAGCAGGAACATTAAAAAAGGGATTTTACTGTATCACACATAGGTGGTACTGAAATTTTAGAAATATTAGTTTCTTACCTCTATTTAGGTCTTCTATCTTTTGCAATATATTTAACTTAGAAGTTAACGGCTCCATTTCACAAGTGCTTATTTGTAAATGCCGCACCAGTTTTGCTGTTCTCTTATAAATATTACAGACATCTTCTATTGAGAATGTCTTCTCACGTTTCAACGAAAGTTTGAGAGAAATTGCCATCTGGTAGATATTATCAAGTACAATCTGAAAACGAAGAGACCAAAAACAATAAGAGAAACACGTTTACCATATTAAAGTAGCCAAAGATAACCTGTCATGTTTGTAAAACCCTTCTCAAAGAGTCAAATTATTATTGGTAACAAATTTTAGTCCAATGAGGGTCATATTAATAGTGTAGAGTTTCTTTACCACCTTATACCCTCAATGAGATGAGTGAGAGGGTATTAAGTGATAAAGAAACCCAAACTGTCAAATGAATGCTGTGGCTGAGATAACTACCTTTCAGACAATTTCTATGAAACGAAGACCTTTTAACAGTATGGGTACCATGATGCAGAAATGAATTTGCAGACCGCTGACTCTTCATCAGAGAAGACTTTCAAGGAAAGGAAACACCAAATCCAAACAGTATCCATGCCACTTCCCAGAATTAAGAACCTTCTGCGACCAGTAGAAGATGACACTGGACATAGATTATTATTATTATTATTATTATTATTATTATTATTATTATTATTATTATTATTATTGTTATTATCACCATCTTCACTGAGTCACAGCTATTGCTGGATTTTTGAGTGGACGGTCCCAAGAGACAAGTCCATTCAAATTCTATTGCGATGACAGGAATGCTCTGGTCAGGTTACAGGTGCTAAGGATGACGGACTTTTGCAGTTTTATGTATATGGAAGGCGAAAGTCCAATCATTTCCAGGCTGCTCCTGAGCTTCTTAGGGATCAGTCCGGTTGCAGAGATGACGATAGGTATCACGTATACTTCTTTTTGCCTCCACATTGTCTTTATTATTATTATTATTATTATTATTATTGTTCTTATTATTATTTTAGTTATTATTGTTATTATTATTATTGTTATTATTATTATTATTATTATTATTATTATTATTATTATTATTATTATAACATATCTTTAACTACCGGTAATCTAAAATTTCATCCTTGACTTCTTGAAAATCTGATCATACTTTAATTGAAGAACACCAGGAGTATATTGCATCCCATGTGAATGTGATAAAGCCTTACAAGGTCAGATATCACAGTCAATAGAGCAGCACAGTAAAGAGCATGAAAGAGGCATCAGGCTCTTCTATCCAGACAAATCAGCTGTCCACAGACCACACCATCAATTCAAGTTACAAGAGAGACTTTAAAGACACTACAGCTCTCCCCGACATTGTGCTTACTGGGAGTAGCTAATCACAAAATCCATAGAAATAAAAGTAGAGTAAGTCTACTTCAATAGAGATGGGGGTTTTGTCATCAACCAGGTCAGAAACAAATGCACCCAGCCTACCTGAAGGAGAAGAGGCAGGTTGGCCCTGAAGGACTGGCATAGAGCACCTGTTCCCTCATTGGTTGACATGGGTTCATATATAAGTGACTCTCGACACTTCAGGATCCCTGAGGATGGAGGCAGCATCAGCCTCTGAACCATCAGAAAATGTCAAATTTCTCCATTCTACTTGTTAATGTCTACTGTCAATATTTCTCCACACCTTACAGCATTTTATATCTTTATACCCTATAGTCTGTGCAATCTAGATTTTTTTTTTCCTCGCTCTCTCAAAAGAATGGTAAACAATTTAGCTGAAACACAATCAAGAGAAATTCAGAAAGTATTTTCGATAACTTACCTGCAGGAATGTTGGATTGGAAATTAATACAGAAAAAACTAAGTATACAATCATGAAACATCAAAGTAATGGATTACAAAATATCGGAATGCCGGTAAATCGTTCGATCAAGTGGAGAAATTCAAATATCTGGGAGCAATAATTATAGATACAAATAATATTAAGGTAGAAGTTAAGTGTCGACCAAAATCAGGGTTTCTTTTATGCAGTTTGGACCAGGCTGTCCAGAAATCTAAAAATAAAAATTTATAAGACTATTATCCTGCTGGTTGTGTTATATGGATGTGAGGCATAGTCGCTTACTCTTCGGAAAGAACATAATCTGAGAGTGTTCGAAAACAGGGTGGTTAGGAAAATATTTGGGTCTAAGAGAATTGAAAATGGGGACTGGAGAAAACTATATAACGACGATCTTCATAACCTGTACTCTTCACCGGAAATAGTAAAGGTATTTAAATCATGGAGGATGAAATGGGCTGGATATGTTGCATGCATGGGGAAGGAAAAACATATCTCAAAAGTATTGACTGGGGGACCCAAAGGGAAAAGACCACTTGGAAGACCTAGTCGTAGCTGGGAGGACAAAATTAGGATAGATATAAGGAAGTAGAATTTGCGACAGATGGTTGGATGGAGTTAGGTTAGAATAGGGTTGAATGGAAGGCTCAGGTAAGCTCAGCAATGAACATTTGGCTCCCTAAAATAGATAATAGGCCTATACCTTTAGATTGCTGAGGAAATGTCAGGAATAGCCATGAGTAAGTAAGTATTTATTCTTGACTATGTTTTATGTACACGTGAAGTCAGAATGAAAAATTCATACAATATTGAATTGAATTTTTCATTCTGACTTTACGTGTCCATCTTAGCCTACTCACTGCCAGTGTGAAAGAATTATCATTCCACTGTGACCTACTAGTGGTTTACTATAAAGCCCAGGTCTTAAAGTACTTACAGGTTGTAAGTCGCCTCTGGGTTCGTATCTCATATTGAGAACGCCTGGTGGTATACTGGGATTGTGAGTCAGTTGAAGAATTTACTGTTGTACTGGCACGTTGCCATGGTAGCTCAGTTGGTTAGAGCATCGGCACGGAGAGCCAAAGATCCTGGTTCAAATCCCGGCTATGGAATTGAATTTTTCATTCTGACTTCACGTGTCCATCTTAGCCTACACAAGGCAAGTGTGAAAGAATTATCATTCCACTGTGACCTATTATGTTTTATGTATATCTTGTATTTGTGTGCAATTACATATATCCATATCATATGTACAATCAGTTGAACTTATAAATGAAATACATGAAAACTTTTAATTATATATCTTGGATTAATGTTTCACAATCCTCCTCAAAGAATTATCTCTTATTGGCCCTTTGGTCACTCCATTTATAAACTTATCTATAATCATATTCAAATAAAGTTCAAATTTGCAGCATTGTGCAAATTTCTGAACTCGAGCTATCCAGTCATTTACACTTTCTTTGTGATATCTGGAAGCATTATAAAGCTATAACAGGCAGCAATTATAAATTCTTTTGACAGTAAGTGAGTTTCAGACAACATTATAACTTCTTCATACTTCAAATTGTCAGGTGTATTTGGTACAGAAAAGTTTGTAACAAATTTATAAGAATTTTCATCTAATGAATTCAAAAAGACACATCTTTTCCATCAACTTTGAACAAGTGCTTAATTGCATTTTGTATTTATTTATTCTTTAAATAAAATTTTCTTTAAACAATGTCAATTACTTCCCATGAAAATTGATGCAATCTTCCAACAATATTGGTATTAAACTTAATTTCTTTATACACATTTTTGATAAGACTGTTGAACTGTTTCCAGTATTAAAATAATTAAATATGAAACAATGCCTGGTAAGTATAAAACAGCAAGTTTCCTTAATATGAAAAACCTAAAAGCATTATTACTTTTTTGACAATTGTGCTAGAACTGTTAAAATCCCAATTGATACTAGTAATTATTGATTATAACCAATCATCAATCTCCAAGCTAATTCCATAAATCTTACTGATTCTTTGGTTTAAACTTATTACAAGATTTCAAATGCTAAAGATAATGATAATCATATGCACTACATAACATAACATAACACACAAAGAAAAAAAAAACAAACAAACAAACAAAAATCACACCAACCTGGCAAAAGGCAGCAGGATCAACAATACCATCTATCAGCTTTTCTAATTCCAGAACTTCACTTTGCCAATGATCTGACAAGATCTTCACATAATTTCTATGTGCAGACTTATCATCGTCTAAATAAAAAGCAGTCAGAGCTGGGACCAATTCAGGTTCAAGAGATTCCAAGCTGGCTAAACAACTTCGAATCCTTAAAATTCCTGAGAAGAAAATAAAACATTTAGAAACAGAGCATTACCTGAGATACAAGATTTTAAGGGATGGTGAAAGAGAGACAAAATTTACTGGTCTTTGTCCACATCCATAGCATTTGCAGGCAGAATGCTTGTCACTATTCAGATCTTGGGAAAATCTGATAACAATTCCGATGGACACAGCATACAGTACAGTCGGACAAATAAAAAACGTCGGACAGTATTTGATTAAGTATCACGAACGAGCATATGCGCATGTACAGGAAGACTTAAGGTTAGGTTCACACACGCCTCTTGTCTATCCATGTATTTTCTTGATTATTTAGTCAGTTTTGTTCCAAAACAAACATGTATAGAAGGCTGTGGCTATATGCCTCACGTCCGCCATATTCTTGCATGGAAGGTCTTATAATTTTATTATAATGAATAAATTCGCGAGGAACATGTTTATTCAAGGAGCATTTTTTAAAGATTTTATTTTATAATAGCGGTACTTGTAGTGCAAAATCAATAACTTACGTTCAACTTCTGCAAGCAATCTAGCATCGAAATACGCGGCCGGCCAGTCCTATGAAAACCTCCGGTCAGCTGCTCTTTAAGAAATATGGAACCTTCTCGCTGCTTCAGAGGCCGAAAAATGCAGGTCAATTACAATATGATTGTAAAACTACTACCAGACTACGGCCTAACTGTAGTAAAAATAAACATTCATACATTACAGCCCTAACTACACTTTCTCTGAAGCTAGCATTTGGATGTGACGCGATGACACAAAGCAAAATGAATTATGACAATACATTAAGTTGAATATCGTGTGTTGCGCTTTTCTCGTAGTTCATTTTTTCCCTCGTTGTTCATTTTTTTCCCTCCTGTCGCATGGCCTCATATGTTCCGAGAATGACCTGTATTTTATGTTTTTTATAGGAAACTTGTGAACTAATGCGCTAAAACTTTAATTTTAACTGCATACGAGTCCCGACGTTTTTTATTTGACCGACTGTACATCATGACCAAAATTTCTTTTTACGGTTTTGTTATTTGATCATAGTCATCCCACCAATTATCAAAGAATTTTCCTTACGATCTACCAGTAACTTTACAGGTAGTAAGTTAAGAAAAAATCAAGAGCACCAGAAGGTGTCAGTAACATAAAGTAATACTCCTAGTACAGGACCATGAGAAAGCTTTATACTTGAACTTTCTTTTTCCTAACATTATTCAGTACTTTTAGTACTTAAAATACCAATGGAACATTTATCACACCTTTTCTTAGAATATAACCAAAATAAAATATAATTAAAGAAATCTATAACAATAAAATCATTCTTCTAAAGAGTTTTTCTCCTTGAAGTTCTCTTACATATTCATAATCCAAATCAGGAATAGCTTATAACTAGGGCCCGGATTTGAAAGTTTAAACCTATTTTCCCCCCAGCTTCCTAATTAGAAAATTTTAACATATTTTTCCGTTTTATGGCCCTTGCTTCCGAATATATGAATCTTATAGAACCTAAAAAGGGCTAAATCGGACTTAAAGGCCTAAAAGGTGCTAAAGAGGAATTTTGCTGAAAAACTAGGGGCTTAAGAGGACTTTTGCTTAAAAAATAGGAGGTAAAGAGGACTTTTGCATAAAAACATGATTTTTACATAGATTTTCCAATTAATGAAAAGGAAAATATATAATATGTGAATTTGTGCATTTTAAGAAGACATAATAAATATAAATTTATACGACGCACTGAAATTAACAATATATATGTCGCTTGTCTTTGTAACTCGAAAATGTTTCGCCTCGCCATCGCAGGAAATGAAACTTGAGCTTTCTGCAATTCTTTGAAATCTGCTACTAATCCATTGTCGTTTCAACTTCAAAATAACAATTTGCTGACCAACGACAAAGAAGTAAATTAAAGGAAAAAATTCAGCTACTTATTTTTGTAGATAGAAAGTGAATTGAGTGGTGTATTGTATAATTGTATCATTAAAGGGTAAATATCTCAATTGTTTATGCTATTTTTCGAGAGCCGATATAAGGAATAGTTACTTGTTATTTTGTAAAAAAAACTAGAATAACTGTGTCAAAATTATAATACAATTTTCGGTGTAAAAAAAAAATGTTCATTATTATGTTCTATGAAGACTGCTAAAATCATTTGTTTAAAAAGTCTAAAAAGGGCTATAGTACAAAAATAAAAGGCTAAAATATCGTTTATAAAAGCCTAAAAATTTGGGTCCTACTTATAACCATTTTATAATCAGCTTATAGCCAAGAAAAGCTAATGCTAAAAGTTCTGTTTAGTACGTTTTATTTTATACTAGCTTAAAGGCCGGGTTTTGTATTCTGTAATTTGAAATTAACTTATGGAGGACTTTCGATTTTGAAACTCTAGGTCCTTATATAATATGTATGTAGAATTTGAAATGAGGAAGAACGACATATCACACGCAAACTATTCCCTCAGAAAACGCTATATATAGCTTTTTATGGCTTATAGAGGATGTCAAATGTAACATTCCGTTGCTTCTACACACCATGTCTAGGAGGGGTTGAAATAAGAAAAAGGAATTCCGGTTACATAAGACTGTATTGTCTTGACAGAAAATTTTATTTCTCACTCTCACATAACCATACAACCGTTTCAGGGCTGAAATAAAAAAGAAATTCAATATCACTTTCATACTTTCCTTCCCAAAAACCTGGGACATAATACACTGAAAATGTCCTATCCCATTTTGTCTTCTTTTAGATGCTTAAGGCCTCTGATAAACATCCCTATTTCTCAACTAATACAAAGCCTACAACTATGAATAACATATCAGTGGATAGAATTTTTTTACGGACTTCTGATATAGCATACTCATTGGCAAACCCTTAAGCTGTCCCTGCAATACGACCGCTTATTCTACATCAAAATGTGGAGTTAGAAAATGATATTTTCCATGTCGAGGGTAGAGAAAGTTATTTGACTGCATCACTTTGTGCTTTATTTTCGTGGATTTCATTCTTAAGAATTATTTTCACAAATGTATTACATCGATAGCATCAGAATTTGTTAAAGCCCAGTATTATATAGTTCCCAAAGCCCGATGTGAACACTGTAAACAATACACTGTTGTCATGATAATTGAATTGCATTTCATTTTTTCAGTATAATATTTTTTGAAATTATATTAATTTTCAAAGGAAGGAGTGACTTGTTTGAATTTTAATTTGACTGCTTTACTTTCTGGGCTGAACTGGATGAGTGTGCAAAATTTCATGCAAACTGGTCAAGAAATGTAGATTTGTATAGGGAACATACATATCCACACACATATATGTACACTTTGGATATGGCTTGGTTGCAAGACTCACACTTTTTTTTGTTATGACAACATGTGACAGCAAAACTCTCTAACTGTGCCAACGTCACACTTCTATTTGTTATGAAAACATGTGACAGCAGAACTCTCAAACTGTGCCTCGTTTCACATTACTGACTTTTCCTGTGGATTTTCCAAAAATTTTCTTTCATACAAACCTTGTCCTGACAACTGCGAAAAAAAAAAAAAAAAAAACACACAAACAAACAAAAAAACAAAACAAAACAAAACAAAATCAGCCAAATCGGGCAAGCCGTTCTCAAGTGATGTGGCAACATACATTTTGGCAATTCATTTTTATTTATATTGATTCTTATTCATGTGTGTGTGGGTTATGATTGTATTCACAGTGTTATTATTTAAAGACAGTTTGTCAGGAACAACGAAGATTAATTTTATGTACAGGAAGAACACATCAAGAGGATAAATTTGTAATTTAGGGTTCCTTTATTTTATTTATTGTTTGACACATGCCTGAATTTTTGTATGCCTTGTTGACTTTAAAATATATTTAGCTTCCACCTTTTACGTAGTTGTTTTTTTTTTTTTTTTTTTTTTTTTTTTTTTTTTTTTTTTACTTCTTTTGGCACAAGGCTTCTTAATTGTGTCTTTGGGCCAGATGTGCCCTGGTTCACTTCCTTGGGGTTTTCCATTTCCATGTCATACTATCCTTAGTTGTGCTCAGCAGAGTGTGGAGAACTAATAGGGGGAAAGGAGAACCCTAGAAATTCCCCAGTCCCTTAATTCCCTATCCTCCAAGGGTTTTTCAATTCTTATTACCATTATTTCACTAGCAAGAGGCCTGTGAAACCTTGAAACTAAAGATATTACCGTGAGTATATTGCAATACAAGGAGTGACTGAAGAAAATTTCATTCTGCAGGGATGTGTTCATGATCCTTATTGGCAGTTGCATTTTAATTGTAAAACCAAGGGTAAAGACATAAATAAACAAATGTACCAAAATAGTAATTTTAGACCTAGGATTTATAATATGTATTAATTACAAATACCTGAATTAGTTTAAACAAATGTCACATTTGAAATAACACATATATAATATAATATATTAATAATAGGTTTTATTTTTTTTTATATTTTATTCTCCATTCACATGAGAATTTTCTCATTCAGAGGTGCTAGAATATTGTACGTGTTTGTTTTAATATAAACTTATATAACTTTTCAATAATAAATAAATAAATAACCAAATAAGTTAATAAATTATATAAATAAATATTATCTGATTCATTATCATAGAAAACGTTAATGGAATCAAAGAGCTTATTCATTGGTGTTTTAACTTACGTTTTTTATCAGCAGAGCACGCCATAGCAAACAATCCAATTTGCATTAAGCGATCTACGTGTAAATCCAATGTTACAATAAAGTCGTCCAGGTCATCTGCACATCTGTCAAGTGAGGCACTACAAGAAGCCTTTGCAAGTTTTTTCAAGGGAGCATATGGTTCACTAAATACCTGTCCAAAGTGAAGGACAGAAAAATAAAAGTAATAAAATATTAACAACAGTAGTAACAATAATAACAACAAAACTATAACAGGAACATCAAATAAATAATTTTTCTACTTATAGACAGAAGACTACAACTAAAACTAGAATTCCGAATGAGAACCCGGAAGTTTATATATGACATTCTATTTCATATAAAAAAAAAATTAAAATAATTTAGCCATAAATACATGGATTGTTAAATTTTCCTTAATACAGTCCAAAACCTGTTTTCAAAGACATATATTTATGAAAACACAATATTAATGTATTTCTTAATGTGTATTGGTGCTGAATTCCTTTTGTTCGAACAACTGCATCATTACATATGTGACCTTGATGCACATGCCTTCTAGTTGCCAAAAATGCTATTTTTGACCAATTTTTATTGAAATTTCGCCCATCTCTTCCCTTAACTTGATATAAATTAAATTTAATCTTTGCATTTATTAATTTTGCTTTTTAAGCAAATTGTCTTCAGATGGGGTTTATTGCAGGTTACCTTGATGCACTGTACTGATTAAATGTTCTGCTCTTAATAAAAATTATCTGCAAAAGTCAATTTTACTTCTTGATTGCTCTGAAAAGAAAGTCAATTTTCAGAAAAAGATGCAAGTTGCGTACATTGCAGTTAATTGCCCCTAAATTGGACTATTGTAAAATAGTTTTTTATCAATGTATTCGGATGCGCATTTCTTAAAAGTCAATTTAAAGTTTTCTTTTAAAATTAAAATTTATTTATTTTCCGAGAAGAATACAAATTAATATTATGGACACGCAAATCTCTAAATCTGTATTATTATTACATCAAGAAGTTCCATATACTTTAGAATAAGTTATCCAGTAAGAATAGAATTACCCACTTGTTCACACTTGCTACCACTCACTGATGAAAATGGAGAAATGAACAGCCTCACACTTGGCGTGAAGTCAGCAGGCTTTCATTCAACTTTGATGATGCATCATGCTACCATAAAGCAGATTAACGATATTTAAAGGTCCGTTCATGATACTGGGACATTTTTATCCAACTATTTTTACTTATTTTTACAAGGATGACCAAAATGAATTTTGTCCCGCTAGATTCGCATTTTGGACCAGTGTGCAATGGTGTGATTTCAGAAAATGAGTCTTTTTATTATTTTCTTTCCCCCATTGTTAACCTCGTGTAAATTTTGTGAACATTATATCGTAAAACTAGAGCCAAACAAAGCATTTAATGTTAAAATATAATAACTTAAGAATAAACAAATTACCAATGCACAGAATTAATATTTACACTTCTTGCTCCACTTACATTTAATTTGCAGGACTAGTTTCCAGGGATTACTCCCTCATCCTCAGCTGGTGGTTGACTGATAACAATGTCTTGTTGATCTGATGCATCTGCTCCTACAGTGTTACCACTCCTATTACCTAAAAAACTAAATATTCCATCTGCTGCAGATAGGATATTTAGTTTTTTAGGCAATAGGAGTGGTAACACTGTAGGAGCAGATGCATCAGATCAACAAGACATTGTTATCAGTCAACCACCAGCTGAGGATGAGGGAGTAATCCCTGGAAACTAGTCCTGCAAATTAAATGTAAGTGGAGCAAGAAGTGTAAATATTAAATAAATGTTGACTCTGTACAAGTTTTACAACATGCTCTACTGTTTATAGTACTTCAATTAATTATTTTAACACTTGAATGCACAGAATGTTTTTGAGAAACTTGTAAAAATTGCTGAATAGCTCAGAATAATTTAAAAATAAACATATGCACGAAATGACCACTCAACAAACCAAACTATTGCACAATTGACAACCGGGACTGGTAGTTTCATCATATGCAGCTGGACAGGAGCGTATCCAAATTTTTTTTCGGGAGGGGCTGTGATAAGCCTAACAATATTATCACAGGGCTCAGAAGTGGATGACCTAAAAATGCCTGAAAATGACCTATAAAATGACCTTAAATTTATGAAAATATGACAAGAAGAATTGAAAAAATGACTCAATATTTTTAAGTGCATATTTTAAAAAGTAGTGTAAAAAAATAAACGGGCAAGATTTAAGTATTTTATATTACTACTTTATTATCATTCTTTCTATTATTATTTTTACGTTTACTATGCATGAATGTCCCATAAATGAGATCGCTTTGTCTGTAATGTTGAAAAAGTTCATTCTGAAGACAAAATAGGGAAAATATAACGAAAGAATGAAAATTTCCTAAAATTGACTAGTAAAGAATAAAATGCCGAAAAATGCAAAATAAAAGTTGACTACTTTTGTTCATTTTGAGGCGAGACGAATTTATACTACACCCTGCATTGTCTACAGGTATGATGTCTCAGAGAAAATGATGACATTTCATGAACTAATGAGCCAGGCTGAATTTTCTACAATTGCAATTAAACTTCCAAAGAACTGGAAAGAAAGATATTTGAGAAACAGTGTCTTTATCGTTGGTTACCGTGACGAAACTCAATCTTCTTGATCAGTACTGTGTGAGAAGTCACTAGAGATGGGGAATATTTCTTGTAACTGTTACTTTGTAACTGTTACATGTATGTAACGGTAACGACCTGTTACAAAAAATCAAAAGTAACGGTTACCAAAGCTCCTCCTAGGATATCTAATTTTCGTCTCAACCAAAGGCGGAATCAGAAAATACTGAAAGAAGGGGCCGACACAGACGAAAGTTTGCTGTTATTGGGGGTGTATGGAATATCCCAAAAATGGGGGTCCGGGGTCCTCCCCCGGGATTTTTGTTAAAAAAAAGGGGGGAAACACGACAACCCCACAATAATAACTGCCAAAAAAAGGAAAGAGCACATTTTCAAACATTCAAATCTCGCTTTATATGAGCTATCGAGAAACTAGTTATTGATTTGCAGAGTACTCATCAAGAGCTTTTCAACGATACCCCATAAGACGTGGTTTCAAAAATTTCGAATTTCCATCCCCCACCCCCACTCTTACCCCCAAAACCCCCGAATCGTTGGTGTCACTGTGAACTCCATAGGAAGTACTCTAATTTATTCAAACAAAGTTTCTCTCTATACTTCATAGGGGCCGAGATATAAATATTTCAAAATTTCAACCCCCCTCCCCTTGGGCCAATTTTGCTCATTAACGAACTTGTCCGAACTATTGGGCCTAGAAATAACATAATAAAATTTGGTTCAAATATCTTCAAAATTACGACCGTTAGCATGTAAAGATATATATATAAATATACAAAACAAAAAAAATTAACGGGCGGTGGTTTCGTACTTAGGGAGGCATGAAACGCAAAGATATAAAATAATTTTTTCGAAAGTCATGACATGGTATCGATCCCAGGAATTCTGTATGGTTTTTCCAAATTTCTCAGCAACTCTCCTTTTTCTCAGGATTTATTTAAATACATTTATTTTTGGTTTTGGTTTTTATTTTATTTATTTATTTACTTATTTATTTATTTATTTTTATTTATTTTTTAGTTGTATTGATAATATGTCAGTATCGAGCTAATGTAACTGGTCGTAACGTGACGAGAGTTACACCCGTTACCATTATTTTCACCCGTTACAGTAACTCTGACCCGTTACAATTACTCTCACCCGTTACAGCTACTTTGACAGTGACAGTTATTCTCGCCAGTTACAGTGACAGCGGCAGTGACAGTGACAGCGGCTGTAACAGTGACAGCGGCAGTTACAGTGACAGGGGCAGTTACAGTGACAGCGGCAGTTACAGTGACAGGGGCAGTTACAGTGACAGCGGCAGTGACAGATACTCTCACCCGTTACAGTTACTCTGACCAGTTACAGTTACGTTGACCCGTTACAGTTACTTCTAATATTTCTGTTACAAGTGTTTTATCCGTGACTTTGGCCTTGCTCTGTTACATCTGTTATTTACAATATTTGAAAAAATAAAATAAAAACATAATAATAAAAAATAAAAAAATTAATTAAAAAAAGAACATGTAATTATCGTAATTATAAGCTTTTCATGCCACTTAAAAACGTATTAAAATACGATATTGCCTTTATTGGATAATTTAAACTTACAATATGGATTCGAAATAATAATATTGATAATTTTACTACTACTAATAAAATCCCTATAATATAAAGCCACACGGCTGACTCACTCACTCATTGACATTGATGTTTGCTCACTTCCAGATGAGCTAGAAACTTGAAATTTGTTACACATATAGCTTTTAGGCTGTAAACCACAGGAAAATTTAAAAAAAGAATTTTTTTTTTTAATTTTAGCCCTATAACCCCCGAAAAGGGGCTCGCTCACTGACATTAATGTTTGCCCACTTCCGGATGAGCTAGAAACTTTAAATTTGGCACACATATAGCTTTTAGGCTGTAAACCACAGGAGAGTTCCAAAAAGTATTTTTTAAATTTTTTAGCCCTAAAACCCCCCGAAAAAGAGCTCGCTCACTGACATTAATGTTTGCTCACTTCGAGATGAGCTAGAAACTTGAATTTTGGTACACATATATTTATTAGGCTATAAAACCACAGGAAAATTCCAAAATGTATTTTTTTAAGTCTTTAGCTCTAAAAACTCCCGAAAAAGGGCTCGCTCACTGACATTAATGTTTGCCCACTTCCGGATGAGCTAGAAACTTTAAATTTGGCACACATATAGCTTTTAGGCTGTAAACCACAGGAGAATTCCAGAAAGTTTTTTTTTTAATTTTTAGCCCTGAAACCCCCCGAAAAAGAGCTCGCTCACTGACATTAATATTTGCTCACTTCGAGATGAGCTAGAAACTTTAATTTTGGTACACATAAATCTATTAGGCTATAAAACCACAGGAAAATTCCAAAATGTATTTTTTTAAAGTCTTTAGCTCTAAAAACTCCCGAACAAGAGCTCGCTCACTGACATTAATGTTTGCTCACTTCCAGAAGAGTTAGAAACTTGAAATTTGGTAGCCCTACACATATAGCTTTTAGGCTGTAAACCATAGAAAAATTCCAAAAAAGTATTTTTTTAAGTTTTAGCCCTATAACCCCCGAAAAAGGGCACGTTCACTGACATTAATGTTTGCCCACTTCCAGATGAGCTAGAAACTTGAAATTTGGTACACTTATATCATTAGGCTGTAAACCACAGGAAAATTCCAAACAGTTTATTTTCATGTCGATAATCGATGTTTTTTTACATCCATGGAAAATAACCAATGTTTTTGTTACATCGATGTTTGTCCCCGACATCGATGTTTTTGTAACAAAAAAAAATAATGGGCTACCTTGGTTCTACGATATAATTTAAATTACAGGAGCTTTAATTTCCCAAAAGAATGAATTTTTACAACGATAGTTTTCATGGAAATATTTCTGTTGGTTTGTGAATTTTGCCTAATTTTCTGATACCATGGAATTTTTAAAGGGTATGGTCCACGACTCTACTAGAATTCCACGCGCCGTGCTGCAATCGTTATGCGGGCCCTCGGTTGGGAACCAACACTCTCATTGGCCGGCGGCCACTTTCCCAAAGGCTTCTCCAGTGCTGCCAATAGTTCTATATTCTCATGCTTTCCATTTGAGTTATATGGTTAGGTTCCCCCGTTAGTTTATGATAAGTACCGCACTCCAAGCTCCCGGTGTGAAGGGGGTCTGATGGAAGCTTGGAAGGGGGTCCTGGGGCTTGGGGGCAAATCTGGGGTAGATATGAAGTAGGTACCTCGGCCTCGATACTGACTGAGCCATTGAGACCGGGTTTTTACCGTTAGGTTTCCAGTATTGGATTATCAGCACGTGACCGATTGCATGAAAACAGAACATCGGCCAGCGCATGGAGATTCGTGTTTTGACAGCAGTTCCCAGCGCCATTTTAGGTTAATTTTGTCCCTACTTCTTCACGTTTTTACTTATATTTAGGACCTTTGAACAAATATATGGTGCTTATAAATGGAATCTATAGGTTTTAAAGGATAATATAACATCAAATTTGGTCGTTTTCCGTGCTTTTAAAATAAAAATATCACTTAAAGTAGAGAGGTGGACTAAAATTACACATTTTTTTTTTGTCTAAATACATCGATGATTTCAGGTCGATATTATCATCATATCGATGGTTATCTCCGATTTTAACCTCGATATTTTAACTATCAATGCTCATCCCTAATTGAAAGCTTAATTTTACAACTGTTATTTTATTTCGAGGGTCCCTACCTAGAGCCCCAGCCTTGGCTACGGCCACAACCGGGGGGAGGAGATAAAAGGGCATTCCCCTACAAGTGGGAAGTGATCTGGCGATTAACTACGTAATATAAAAAAAAAGTAACAGGTAACGGTTATAAATAACAGTTACTTTCGTGTAACTGTAACAGTAACGTAACTGTTCCAAAAAAAGTAACAGGTTCCCATCTCTAGAAGTCACCTGAGGAAGACTCCAGGGGAGAGTTGAAACGTTGTGTGGTAATTTTAACTTTTATCCACTGACTTGTAATATTTTTAAACACATCTTTTTATTGGATTTGACTCAGTGGAAATTTGGGACCGATATGGATGTTTTATTAAACTGTTTACAATCTAAGTGCCCTCATGTGCAACATATTAGCATGACTTAACGTTTCGGGGGGCTGCAGCCCCCTCAGAATACGCCCCTGCAGCTGGATGACATCTGCATGAAGAAGGAAACTTTCTACATCAAATGGTGCAATTTGGGCAACTTTACCCTATATTATTGCAGACAGGAAATATAATAATATTTGCTGGTTGAAGTTTACAATTTCAATGATCTGAATAGATTCCGCCTGGAATACCACTAAATTTGTTAGAACACAGCTGGAATCTGAAGAAGAAAATGATCAGGAATACAAGCTCACATTTATTGAGTAGATTGCTTATACATCTATTAAGCTGCTATTTTAGCAAGGAACAACACAATACAATTAGCTTAATTATTCAATACATAAATTTTATTTTCATATAATGAACCACATGCTCAGTGTTATCATGATCTTAAGAAACCCAAAATTGGTAAAAAAAAAATTGTGTTGTCTATGATCAATGAATTAAAATTTTTGTATATATAGTCATCATTTTCTTCTTCAGCTTCCAGCTGTGTTCTAACAAATTTAGTGGTATATCAGGCGGAATCTATTAAGATCATTGATTAATATTGTACCACTTGAAATATGAAAATAATCAATTACAATTTCAATTTTACCTCTCTTTACTGCTTTTTTATTTCTTAATATTGGCTTACGGTAACTCATCACACGGCTAGGTTATGATAGGTTGGTACAGAGATTGCTTGTGTATGCATTCAAGTAACTGTTTTATTGAATACTATCCAGATTTAGTTATATAAGGTTGGTGCAGTGTAACCAAGCCAGCTAAAGAAAAGCTCACAGTACTTAATTACCATATTTTCACTATCTTTTTTATTATTGTAGAAAAAATGGTATGCGATGGATGTATGTGAAATGTTAACAGAATCTCAGAAATAGAAAATGAGACAAATTTGAGTATTGTATTAAAATATTCTATTATGTATGATACAAAACTATATGCAAGCTCGAACATGAAACTCAAGCAAATTCTGTGTAAAGAATAGAAAGATTTAATCTAGACAGCACGATAGAATACATAGAAACCTCCCATTATAAAGGGGCATGCCTGTAGTCAGAATGTTTAATTATCCTTAGACCAGTGTTTCTCAACTGGCAAATTCTTTTTATAAGAGTCCAACAAATTTACTCAATACCAATTTTTCCTTCAAATTTTAAAATTTACGATTAATTATGGCAGTCATAAAAAGAGTATGCTGACTAATATAAAATATAATTTAAATAAGTTATCCATCGATGAACTAAGTTTAGCTTACTATAACTCACTCAAACCAACATAACAAATTAATTAGTTTTTATCCTATGTATTTTTTTAAATTTTCACAGCATTTAATTGCTGACTGATAAGCAGCAATTGCAACACAGATGCTATTTCAATCAGTTTTGAGAACAGAGGCTACACTGCTTCTGTTACTATCGGCTTGCAGGCAATATTCATTAACGACGATGTATCCTATCTGAATACTGAAAGTTTTATGTTTGAATTACAAAAATTGATGAATGCTGTTTGTGCAAAATATATAAAAGTTCAAGTTGAAAGTCATTTCCCTTTTTAAGTAAGAGACCTTCCCCCATAATTTAGCAACAACAAACACAATGTTTCACAACTACAGCAGTATCAGGCACCAGAAAATGCAAAACAGAAACTCTACACTTTCCTCTATAACACCGTAAGAAATTTAAGTTCTGTGGACCTTATATAACAAATGCAAATTATTGGTGGTGGAACTCACACAGTGAAGTGAAATCATATAACTAATCAGAGATTGACTAACACACTATATACTTCACTTACCAATTAGCCAAGTACATAAAACCGACACCAGGGGAACAGGAAGAACCTCCGAGCACCGTAGTTGACATGTAGGTGACCATGCAGGCAAAGGATCTGCGAAACGCGTACTACCAAAATAATTGGTAAGAGAAATATATAGTGTGTTAGTCAATCTCTGATTAGTTATCTGTGGACCTTACTTTAAATTTTGTGTTTCTTACCTATTCAATGGAATAGACAATTCCTAATCAAGCTAAAGGAATATTATCTATTTTATAGAACCTGGAGGTTCATTGCTGCCACATTCATATTATAACAGATTTATATTGCTACCGATTATAACAGAATGTGCCACATGCAATGTAGATTTCAATTTTATTTATTGCCTTGGGGATCACAAAAAGGATGTTTTAAAATGTATAACTTTAAGAAAGATAAATTAGAATAGAATTTAGTTTTTGCATAATTTAACATACTGTCCAATATGAAGTAGAGGAAACATTATATGTTTTAGAACTTTTTGGGTTTAAACATGCTTTCCATGTTATATGTAACCAGTAAGTAGGAATCACAAAGTGAAGTGGTAACAAATATCAATAATATACTTTTGAACACATATTTCGCTTAGAAGTATTTCACCTCAGAACATGAATTTCAAGACCTTCGTCTCATCGTCAGCTCATCTCGACTGCCAGGTGACGTGCTGTTGTGTTGTTTTCTGTTTTGTGCATTTTTGGGAGACTAATGATCTACCTCACAGACAGACAAGTTATGTCATATGCAGTACTGTGAGGCACACTAAGTAGTGATTTTGTGACCGGGCTCCCACCGTTATTGTACAGTTAACATTCCTATGACTGTCATAGGAGAGAGGTTCCATCTGACGCTGTGAATTGAACTCCGGCTTAGCTCAGTTGGTAGAGCATTGGCACGAACAGCCAAAGGTCCTGGGTTCAAGTCCCAGTGTCGGAGGAATTAATGTCCAACAGAGACAATAATCTGTGGTTCATGACTGCTTATATATCTATCTTGAATGTTAACTGTACAATAACTGTGGGAGCCCAGTCACAAAAACACTACTTAGTGTGCCTCACAGTACTGCATATGACATAACTTGTCTGTCTGTGAGGTAGACCATTAGGGCAATCAGTCATAGGAGAGAGGTTCCATCTGGCGCTGTGAATTGAACTCCGGCTTAGCTCAGTTGGTAGAGCATTGGCGCGAATAGCCAAAGGTCCTGGGTTCAAGTCCCAGTGTTGGAGAAATTTGTCTCCTATAATATTATCATGTAATGTCCAACAGAGCCAATAATCTGTGGTTCATGAATGCTTATATATCTATTTTGGAATGAGAGTTAAGGAACATTTTAGAAACAAAATACCAGCAAATAGAAAAGTCAGCCATGGTAGCACGCTACTGAGAAGAAGGCCATAAAAGACACAGAAGCCAATCTCCTGAAACATGTGGGAAACACACAGAACTAATAGACTGGGAAAAATTGTTTATCCAGAAAAAGAGGAAAATTGATTATTTTGACATCCCAGTAGAAGACAACCTCATCACTAGGTACATCTACATCCTCCACCAGAGGGACAGCACAACATCCGTCAGTCAGATCAGCTGACGATGAGACAAAGATTTTGAAACGTATGTTCTAAGGTAAAATACCTTTCAAGTGAAGTATGTTCAAAAGTATACTTACTAACATGCATTTCATTTTTTACCACAGTTTGGATTACCACTGTTCTGCTGTAGATTTTTCATTTTTTTAATAAGGAAACCAGCACTTACCTCAAGTACTAATTTCAGTAATGCATTGTTCACCTCCTGCTCAAGATTTTCCAGATCATCAGCTAAGGTAAAACACATAGTCTGTCGCACAGTAGAGTTTATTGTTTCTGCAGAAGATTCCACTTTGATTTTATCCAAAGTGTTCAACACCTATAATAGAAAGAATTATAATATAGAATTCTTAAATATCACAAAAGCATTTTCTGATAATGAACATTTTCCAGGTGCAAAAGTTATTCCTTCCACTAAGTTGGCACTTCTGGTGCATGATTACAAAAAACAGAAAGGTTCACAGAAAGAGAACATATTTTCTTGTGTGCATGTACGTAGGGATATTTTCCATATCTGAAAGAGCAGAGTCCTTGCATTGCTTTAACTCATTTTGCATATAAAGGGCCCTACATATCTGGGGGATGTATGATGCTTATTTTCATGTTTTTGGGATTCATACTAATCTCACTCATAGTACACATTGAAAAGTACTTTAGTTTACACTTGACTTTCATACCTTCTTACGACGTTCTGCAACATCATGAGCAAGTCCTACAGCACAAAGTGATTGAATATCAGAGCTCTTATGCTTTTTGAGTGTGCCTTCTTGTATCATGTTTTCTAGTACCCCCCCCCCCCCCAAAATAGTATATTGTGATACAAGTGCCGTAAGGCACGTTTACGGGTCGAGGAAACAGATTGAAAACCCGAGGCGCAGCCGAGGGTTTTTAAGTTTTCGAGACCCGTAAATGCCATGTGTTGCATGCTATTTTTTGCACGACGGTTACTTATATCAATTTAATTATATTAATTGTGATATTACCTGAAAATATTATGTGTATACATTCTTGAAGAGAGATGTTTATTTCAGAAAGTGATTCGCATGTGTTTGTTGTTATGGGAACCGAATATTTGTCCTGGGGGCCTTGTTCATAAAGGCATGTATTATGAAGTGTATCGTAATGAATTATGACGCGCAAGGACCGTAAGTAATTTAACCTCATCGCAACGCCCTTAGCAACGAGATTGTGTGGGAATGTCAACTTACGATCCATGTAAACAACTTTCGTAAGTAACACTTACTAGCTAAGGAGTGCAAAAAAAAGTATGGGATTAAATTTGGGCTGAGGAAGACCAGATCCTATAAAAAATGGCTATGAGATTTTTAAGGGTTTGTGCTCAAGTTTAGCACCCATTTGTTTTAGTTTTTTCCCTTAAGAACACAGTGATCTGCAGGTCTCTTATTATTATTTACCATACAGTTTTTAAAAAAAATCCTATATTGTACTTCAAGCAGGTGTAGGTCTAACTGAAAAATTTTCACTTTGATCTTGACCATGATTTTATTGTTTTATGAGCTCATAGTATTAATTAAATTTCCAAAGAAAGGATATTTTATTCTGGGCATAATCACACAATTTTTCTGAAGTAAAAAATTCTTTAAATAACTTACAGACTATAGATGACTGTTCCATTCATATGCCGGATCAGTTCTAAGCAAGCAGTGGTAATGAGCAGACGTGTGGAAGAGGTGCTGAGTGGATATAAGTAAAAACGACACAAGGGACATGGCCAACGAAATTGAATTATACAGAATGAGGACAGGCTCATTTGGGTCAAAAAGGAGAGCAGGGACCAAAGGAACAGTAAGAGAAGATCAATCAAACATGGCGACCTGGGCCCTACTGATTGTAGTGTTGCTGATAATTGGAGGGGTTGAAATGAACCCAGGGCCAGGTGTTTCTGAAGAGGTCATCAAAAGCCTTGAAAGAATGGAAGAAAGAATAGTTAATCAAATAAATGGGGCAACAAAAGAGGTTAAACAAGAAATTAGAGAGGAAATAGCAAGAATAAAGACAGAAGTGGAACAACTGAAGTCAAGAATCGAGAAGATAGAAAACTCGGATCGACAACTAAATTTAGTTTTCCACGGGATAAAGGAGAGAAAAGGAATTAGTGCCTTGCAAGAAGTCCATGAACTAGTAGAAAGCAAATTGGAAGTGCAGATCCAGGGATGGGAGTTCCTTACGGCATACAGGATCGGGAAAACTTCAGGAAACAGAGTAATTATAGCGAAATGTGCGTCCACGCAAGTGGTCTTTGCTACACTGAAAAGATCTAACAAATTGAAAGGGACGACAATCTATATTAACAGGGATCTATCACCAACGGAGAGAATTACAAGGAGGAAATTAGTTGAAAAATGAAGATAGAAAGAAGCAAGGGAAACAAGGCTACTATTCAAAATCTAAAGCTGTATGTGGATGGGAGGAAGATAGACGTAAGGAACAGCGTGGAAACGAGTGTTATGACCTCATCAGCTGAATCAGCAACTGCAGATAAGCGTGCTGGTAGTCAGGTTAACGAACGACAGAGGGAACATGCGCCAACGTCACCAGGAAAGGATAGCAACCAACCAACAACTCAGCTGAGCGAAGAAGCAAGCACATGATCTGTGACGCAATGTTTCCAGATTCCTTGGGGCCCGTGGAGCAAGAACGCACCAAGTGACATCAACAGTGGGAGCAGTGAGGAGACTACAAAGTTTCAAGCGGTAAAACATAGCTAGGGAGGCCATAATTAGTAATGAAGTCATTGTGTCAGTGGTTGTTAAAAATAGGAAAGATAAATTAAGAGCGGTCAGGAAGAGAAGTTAATAATCAAGAGTAGGTATAAGCTTAATAAAATTTAGTAAAATATAAAGAATTTTAACAGGAGTTGTGACTTCATATTATTCAATGTATAAATGATATCCAATCACTCATCTCCATCGTACATGTTAGCGAGTGCCCCGCAGAATATTTACCCTAGGCAGTTCATAAAGAGTGGAGTAAGCTAGAACTAACAGCAGCGGGAATAGTGTGCAGTCCCAGATGTTTACGAAAACAAATGTTAACGTGTAAATTGAGACACGATGAACTGTTGTGAGATATATTATAGTTATGTAATGTGTTGAAATGACCAGTCAGAAACCGCAAGGTAGGTATGGACCCTTTTCTAAAGTAGAAATGTGGGCTAATGTAAAGTTGTTGTTTAGAACAAATAAATAAATTCAGTCATTCATTCATATGCCGGGTGTTTGATATTGACTAATAGTATAACGTTCCTCGGATACAGACCAATCACGATTGTTTATCTTATAAAATGCTTGCTATTAATATGAGGATGGGATTTTACCTGGTAAAATTGTCAGCTCACTACTGGACACATATGCATCAATGTGCCGTGATTAATACGTCATTGTAATAATATAAATGTACATTGATTAAAAACACAATTTTGATTTGGAGCAAGCCAGTTCGTGTGCATATATTCTGTTCTGCTCTTAGCTTACCTGAATTAAGTTAACTATGTCTTACATGTCTTGGTAGTACTGGTCACAATATGGTAAGTCAAATCGATTCCCGGATGGTTGATCCATAGTATGCCGTGAACTCGCAGCTGTTAGTTTGTTTTTATATAACAAAGCACAAAAGTAATTATTATTTGTATAATCCGTTACATTTTTATTCATGGAATAGTCTTAATAAATCCAACTCGAGTTGATGAGTTTCATCAGACAAATTCTATCTATCGATATACTCGTAAACTCTCGTAGGTTTACCTATGATAAAATGATACATAAAGTGACAACAAAGAGGAATATAATTTGTGACACAAATAACCAATGACAACCTAAAAACAAAATATTTCTTCAAAATATTTAGGTATGGAAAGGTGCTGTTCATGCTAGCAGTGTTACTCCTCTGATTGACAATACCAATACTAGTGATGGAAGTTCTCGAAAGTAAAAATCATAATTATTCAATTCTTGACAGTTCTTGAGATATCAAGAATCTTACAAAAATTATTTGTATCATCATTCAAATGATTTAATGCTAGGGGAAGCGTGAACTGATGATGAGTTCTCAAGTTCTCGTTCAGTCATTATCTCACATCACTTCGGTTAACTTCGTTAACACGGTATAAGTTTTGCATGCAAGAAAGGTATATATAACATATATATATATATAAGAAACCGCTGATGTCGAGAAAGATCATGCCTCGCTTATTGAACAGATTGCAGCCGCGCACCGGTGGGCGTGACTTTGAGAGACACGTCGCATTAGGGGACTATGCGCTCCTTAGGGGAAGGCCTTTGGGGAGGGGCCACGTGCTAAGGGGTGTGACCAAGTACCGCTACAAGCTTCTAGCTCATGCGTGCACAGAAACATCGCGACATAATCTCCAGAACATTCGTCGGGCCTATATAAACCCGTGAGCAAAGCCGTGGAGGACAGTGTGTGTAAACTAGACAGTGTAGACTGATCAGCATGAACTCAAGTATGTGTGACTTGAGGAGCTGAGGAGCCAGTGACCGGAGGAACCAGTGAACGGAGGAACTAGTCTGCGGAGGAACTGGTGAACTGGACTGAACTGAGACAGTGCCGTTCCGGTGAACTCAGCACAACGTTGGATCATGCAGTGGCAGCGAGGACTGCGGAGTTGTCCGACGTGGTATTGAACTACCTTGACTTGGGAGTCCGCACAGTGTGTGTGAACAGAGAGACAGTGCTGTGACTTGGAGTCAGCACAGTGGAAGTGAGCAGCGAACAGAAGGGTGAACAGGAGAACAATCAGGAGTTTTCTGGTTGTATTGAGCGTTGTTATTGGAAATAAAGGAACCTCCATTCTTCAATTAGAAGACAAGTGTTCTGATTTCGAACCCGACGAGCCCTTGTTACAATATATATATGCATAGCTACATGCACACAGGGCAGTACAGTGTTAACATACTGCCAATTCTTAACAGAATATCCCACAGCAGATGAGACAGAGTACTTTTCTCATGGACCTTTACTGTGTGAACACTAGTAAAACAATGAGCAATATTTGACAATGATGTGCAAAAGAAACTCCTATTGGATTGTGGTTCACTGAATGGGTGAGCATAACCATTGGGGGATCCAACAGCAGTAGATTTTCTAATATGATGAAATTGCCAAAATGAACATTCAAATGACAATTTGAGGGCGTACACCGATTTGAACTCAGATCATGTAAGATTTTAAAGGTCAAACAGACCTAATTTAATAAACATCTTCACCCATAAATTATATTAATCCAACATTGAGGTCGCAAACCCCTTTATCGATATGAACTCTAGAAAAATGATGCTTTTAGGTAACTTATTCTAATAATCAATTGAGTCAGTTTTTAGTATTTCTCACTTCTCTTCTCCCGACTTGAGTTCTCAGATCTCATATCGTGAGTTCTCAGATCCCGCTATCATCCGAGAACTTAAATGATCATTCAATTCTTTTTATTAGTGGAGTACAGATTACTCAATTCTTAAAATCATTTGATTCTGCCCCTTCACTAGCCAAAAAGTTGACGGAGATACTCCAAAGTGCAGGGATCGTAAGTGATGTCTTGCTACAATTTACCAATGTCATGAAATAACTCAATGCTCCAAGGTCCAAAAGTCTCAACGGCAGAGGCAATAAAGAAGAAACTGTCAATGATATCTCAATATGTATTCCTTTATAGTTTCACAGCTGATTCTACAGCAGAGCCTGCCACATCAAAAGTTGTGGAAATAAGAGACGCTACAACAGTGCAAGTAGAATCCCACTACAAGTTTTACCATTCTTCCATGGGGTTATAATTATTCCTTCAGCATGTTTACCACCAGAACAGCAGATACCAATAGGTTCCAAAATAGTTGGTATTCCCGCAGGAGACTGGGCTCTTTTAAGAATGTTATTTAAAGAGAAATATCTGTAATATCTGCTAGAGTTTCTGGGGCAGCTTAAGCCATACAATCAAACTGGTTGACAGTAACACCCAAACACATTTATATTCTTTGCACATTTGCATCCTAGGCATAAGGCAATGAAAATATGAAAGGACATACAGTGGATGGTGGATAGTATGATATTAAACCATGAGCTTGGATTTTTTTCTTGCACTGCAAGAGGACAGCTCGGTCTATAGGAGTGTTACATGAACTAAGAAGTAAAGTGTGGATGCTTGTGGTATTAGTTAAATTCCAATCTTCTTGAATCTCTTTATGAGTCAGCTCATCAAGGTATTTAATTGCAACACAAGTTTATCACCGTGAGAAAACATTTGTGGTTTGATAAATTTGAGTATACCATAATACAAAGTCAGAAAAGCAGGTAAACAAATGCCTGTCGCCATACGAGTGCCAAGACCACTACAACTAGTGGGGAGGCTTACCAAAGTCTTTTTGCCTTTCAATGGGAGGTTTAAAAATTACTTCAGACAACTCTTCAGGAATCCATCAAATTCAGTAGTAAGGAAATTGCCATAAAAGTGTTGTCTGCAGGAAGTATATTAATCTAGGAATTTCAAAACAACAGACTGTATGAGAACTAAGCAAATTTAAATTGCTGAATAAAGTCTTAACGATATCAAGCTTGTCGTGAGTAGAAGATTCAATGCATTCTAGAAAGATAGGCCAAGAAGATAGTTTTCTGATTTAGAAACGATTTTAATTACAGGAGAAACTTCTTGTAAAGATGAAGCAAATAGACTGACCTTCTCTGAACAGAAAAATAGTTTGCATTTGTGCAGTTTGCATTTGCAATTGATGTGCAGTCTGCAATCAGGGTTCAAACTTACGGGGAAGGATTACTCCCTCTTGTCAAAAAATTTCCCCGGCTTGCCAAAGAAAAATTCCTTCCTTACTAGGGATATATTTTTCTACATTTCATAAACTTCAGTTTAAAATTACAATGCAATTACGAGAAACATGCACTTACTTTTCTTCATAATTCTGTTTCGAACATAACGGTATCACCAGCACAATGGGAAGGAACAAAATTTATCTAACAAGCATTTCCAACAATAAACATAAGATTCGTATCACTGATTTTTATTGGTTTCTTTTTTCCGGTAAGAATATGGTTCAAGAATGTTTGCTATGACAATGAATGCAGTGGTAATTGGTGTTCCATGGTAGTCTGTTGAGTATGTCTTTTACATAGTGTGGATGTTCTTAAAGTTGGTTAATAACATGGCTAAATTAAAAAAATAAATTAATAAATTTAAACAAAAAAATGTCAAGTAATAGTCTGAAATGTCAGGCAGGTCTAATAGGGCTGAATAGGTAAGTCGAGTATGTCTTTTACATAGAGTGGATAAAGTTGGTTACTAACATGGCTAAATTTTTAACAAACAGTATAAAGTATCTGAAACGTCAGGCAGGCCAAATAGGTAGAGATAGGAATTTTTCAGTGTTTTCAAACCGAAGAAAGTGGTACTTTGAAATGTGAAATTCAGTGGTTTCAATTGAACTTTTCGGTACTTTCAAAACTATAGCAGATTCATGGGAAAGCATACCATTTATGTGCTTAAATCATGCAATCGAAAACCCGATCAAGACACAATATTTACAAAAGGCTAAATAATATACATTTAAACTCAATCAAGACACAATATTTACAAGGCTAAGTAAAGTTTATAAGACACTCATAAGACCAGTGTTGTTATATGCCAGTGAAACCTGGACCATTACAAAAGCCAACGAGAATATTCTCCAATGTTTTGAAAGGAAAATATTGAGAAGAATATATGGTGCAGTGTGTGACAATGGGGTATGGAGAAGACGGTACAACCATGAACTATATGCACTCTTTATGGATACTGAAATTAGTAAGTATGTAAAACTTAAGAGATTAAGATGGGCAGGACATGTAATCAGAAAAGAGGAAGCTGAAATACCGAAGAGGACACTCATAATACAACCGGAGGGCAGAAGGAAGAAGGGAAGACCAAGAACGCGGTGGATAGACGAGGTGAATGGTGATGCTAGAAGTTACGGAATGAGGAATTGGAAGATGGCTGCACTTGACCGTAACAGATGGAGAACCTTTCTTGGGGAGGCCAAGACCCAGTGATGGGTTGTCGAGCCAATGATGATGATGAAGTAAAGTTTATCCTTCAAAGAACATCTCACTAAAAAGTTCGTTCTCGTGTGACAAACAATGGCACCTGTCACTCAATACACTAGTGTATGCAGAAAAAATCTTTCGCAGTCTACATTTGCAAATTTGGACAAGTCAATTAAACATAAGGTTAAGCATTGCTTGGCTTAGATATGGCAGTGTTTCTAGTTTCATATGAGTGTATCATTGCAACAGAAAGTACCGATGTTCCCCACAAGCAGCAGTTAATTACTGCTATTGTAGACTTGTACTTAAAGATCAGACTTTTCTCTTATGGAAAGAGTTTATCACGGGATATCTCAAATCCAACAAGTAGGAGACATAAGCTAAGTAAACTGATTTTATTTCACCACATGTGAAGAATTCTGAGATAGGCCTATGTAAGCCCACATTGTAGATAGTTTGTAAGAGTGTTATAGTTTTTTTAATGTTCCTTGTATTTTTAAGAATATAGTCTCTTATGAAATATAGAATTATGTTTATTTTATTTTATCACATCTGATGTATAGAAAAATCTATTATTAAAATGTCCTTTTGTTCATTAGAATATTAATGTTTTTGAATCTCCCACGCACTTCCTGCCTGTTTTCAAGATGGTGTCTTGGCGTCAGTATTCTACCCAGTGGGGATAGGCTAGCTGTACACCAAGAGTAAGATATAACATCTTTGAACTGTGCTTCTATCAGTGGAATAAAATCCATCTTTCTTATATTGGGAAGCCCTATCCTTCGCGCTTAGTTTATTTGGCATTGTAAGGCCTAGTTAAATTTACTTTTCTCAATTTTCACAGCAACAATCACGACACTCACGTGAGGTCTTATCATAAAACAAAACCAAAAAGACGCCAAACTCCAAAGAGAACTAAATATGTCATACTAATACTAATCGGATCCTAATAATTGATACAGATCCAAAGAGCTTGTAAAAGTGCAATATAAAGTTATTTTTCATACTGAAGGTCAATCGTGACGTCTTGCAGTAACTTGCAGTAACACTAATCGAATCCTAATAATCGATAAAAGTCCAAAGAGAAAAACACATATAAAGGTCAGATATATAAGCATTCATGAGCCACAGATTATTGTCTCTGTTGGACATATAAAGGTACTTTAACATTCAGTAAATTTTTAATAATTTTCGTTTTTGGCCTCTTTCTTGCAAAAAAGTAAAATTTGTGTCAAAATCGCATTTTAAAGTAAAAGTTTGCATCAAAATCACATTTTCATGCAACATTTGCATCAATTTGCGAGTACAAAAAACACTTTTCAGGGTACTGTTGTGTGTGTTGAAGCTAGTTATCATTCCTAATACAGTTCTTAATAAAAATTGTTAAATTTGCAATCGCGAAAAATTCCTATCCCTACTAATAGGTAGAGGTGTACATATTGTGATTTTAGCTTGCCTGCCCCTTTGAAATTCTGCAACCAGTCACAGCTTTTAACTTGCTTGACTTGAAAGCAAGCCAGATTACAACGATGATAAGAAATACTGTCGCTATGAGTCACAAGCTCTTCATAACTTGGTGGGTTGCACAGGACCTAAGGAAACTGCAAGGCCTGGCGGAAAGAATATGAAACTGGGTATAGCAGTGCACTGGTAAGTCATGCAGTTACGTAGTTGAGGAACGTCAGATGTGTTTAGAGAATTTTACCCTGAAGGAAGCCGAGGAGAAACTAAAATGTGGACAGTTTGAATTATCAATGAACAAAGGTACTAGTCCGGCATGGGAAAAATTTTCAAACATTTTCGAGAAAACATCATAAAATCATTAATAACAATAACAAAAATCCCTTTAGGCAAGCCTACAAGCTGAGGTAGATTTCGAAGTGCTTTTGTTTTAATTTACTGTCGCTGCGTAGCACTCTTCTTCTTTAGCCTTGGCATGACAAACCCGCAATAATAACTGCAAAAAAGAGGAAAGAGAACTTTTTCAAACATTCAAATCTCGCCTTATATGAGAACTATCAAGAAACTAGTTATTGATTTGTAGAATACTCATCAAGAGCTTTTCAACGATACCCCCACAAGACGTAGTTTCGAAAATTTCGAATTTCCATCCCCATACCCCCACCGCCACTCGTACTCCCAAAACCCCCGAATCGTTGGTGTCACTGTGAACTCCATAAGGAGTACTCTAATTTATTCAATCAAAGTTTCCCTCTATACTTCATAGGAGCCGAGATATAAATGTTTTAAAATTTCAACCCCCTCCCCCGACCACCCTCTTGCGCCAATTTTGCTCATTAACGAACCTGTCTGAACCTGGCCTAGAAATAACATAATAAAATTTGATTCAAATATCTTGAAAATTACGGCCGCTAGCATGATATATATAAATATATATAAATATATATATATATATATATATACATATACATATACTGTACTGTATATAAATATAAATATCTCAATTTTTTTTAACAGGCGGTGGTTTCGTACTTAGGCAGGCATGAAACGTAAAGATATGAACGAATTTTTTGAAAGTCATTAGGTAGATTTTTCTTCGAAATCTACCTAATAATAAAAATAATAATTGTGTTAAGACGCTAAAACGATTTTTAATACTTTATCCACCTTTTATTTATCTGCATGGTGAATTTCTTCTACCAGCATGTAGAAAAGCAAGAAAGTATTACCTACACCTAGCAACTACAGTTGTTTAGCTGATAGGAATGTCGCAAGCTTATTCTGGCTTGCCTAGGCTGGGTTTGACCTGACCCATCAAGCTTAAAGAAACCTGCCTGCTTCCTAGCTATGACGCTGGCAACTTGCTTGCCTGGCGTTCAAGCGGGTATGGGCAAGCTAAAATTGAGATTTGTACACCTCTACTAATAGGCTGTCTTCAACTGAATAGGTAAATATTCCAACAGTAGCAGAGACAAGTGCCAGTAAAATATATACCGGTAGTGGAAATTATGATATTAAGTGTGGTATAATTAAGTTAATACAATTTATCATGGTACTACATGCATGTAACCCAAGGAAGGTTCGAGGGCTGAATCGAACGTTGTGTAGTTACGCCTTAAAAGTATTTCCATTGTAAATAAAATAAAGTGAATTATAATATATTTTAATACTATTATAATTAAGTTAGTATATCGAACCCAAATTTAATTTTCGCCCCCCTGCACAGTGGTCCAAAACGCGAATCTAGCGGGACAAAATTATATTATGTTTTGAAACTATACCCTTACATGTAATATACATATACAATGCAAAGAAACGCACTTAAACATATAAATTTGGTATATAAATATAGTAATATACATTCATACCTATATATACACGCACACATTACACGCCTACATAAATACATTAAACACACATACAGTCGGTCAAATAAAAAACGTCGGGCGGTATTTGATTAAGTATCACGAACGAGCATATGCGCATGTACAGGAAGACTTAAGGTTAGGTTCACACACGCCTCTTGTCTATCCATGTATTTTCTTGATTATTCAGTCAGTTTTGTTCCAAAACAAACATGTATAGAAGGCTGTGGCTATATGCCTCAAATCCGCCATATTCTTGGTTGCAAATTTTTATAATATTAATAATTAATAGCTTCGCGAGGAATATGTTTATTCAAGGAGCATTTTTTTAAGATTTTATTTTATAATACCGGTACTTCTAGTGCAAAATCAATAACTTACGCTCAACTTCTGCAACCAATCTCAGCATCGAAATACGCGTCCGGCCAGATCAACGTTTGCTATGAAAACTTCCGGTCGCATTATAGTCAAGTTCCCTCCTCTGAGCTGCTCTTTCATAAATATGGAACCTTCTCGCTGCTTCAGAGACCGAAAAATGCAGTGATCAATCACAGCCCTAACTACACTTTCTCTCACGTTAGCATTTGTATGTGGCGATGACACAAAGCAAAATGAATTATGACAATGCATTAAGTTGAATATCGTGTGTTGAGCTTTCCGCGATTTTCATTTTTTCCCCTCCTTGTTCATATTTTCCCTCCTGCCGCATGGCCTCATATGTTCCGAAAATGACCTGTATTTTGTGTTTTTTATAGGAAACTTGTGAACTAATGCGTCTAAACTTTAATTTTAACAGCATACGAGTCCCGACGTTTTTTATTTGACCGACTGTACATACAAGCATACATTCATTTACTTATGTACATAATATAATGTTCATACAGTTTAAGTTCTCTTTTCAAAATTCTAGTCATCATCATCATTATTTTCTTCTTTACTTTGTACGTCTGGAAAATCTAACGGGACAGAATTATTTGCATCTTGAATGTACATATACACATACACAGAACACAGAATGTACCACATTTGTACATACTAATTTATTATGTCAATCAATTGACAGAAACTCAATTAGCTGTACGCAGACAGATCTTTACTTCCTCAGTTCCAGCAAACATTTGCCCTATTGCAGTTACAGCACAAAGAAACTGTTTGCGGATTAGGGAACAATGCTAATGTATTCGTTTGTAGAAAACGATGGTAAAGGAAAAATCATCTACTTTAGATAAAAACACACATACACCTACATACATATATACACACATATATATATACCGGTACATACGAATACAATGTGTTATGATGCCATATTATAAGATTACAGTTCTGTTTTCAAAATTTTAATCGTAATCATCAACATCATCTTTTTCTTCGTCATTTTCTTCATAATCTTCATCATCTTCTTCTTCTTTATCATCATCATCATCATCATCAACTTCTTCTAGAGGTGACAATACTATCTTCTGTTCATCATTTCTGTAGCTTTTGATTAGATATGGTTCTTTTAAGAGCTGTCGAACTTCCAAGGGTAGACTATTTCTTCTTCTGGGGCAAGGGGCATATATTTGATATCAAAGGATCTGAAGTGATGAGCAGTAGATTAAGAACACTACCTTCAGACAATAATTTTCTCAGTCTTCCAACATTTGATGAAGATGAAGCATTCAGTGAATGAAATTTCATAACACTTTCCGAGAATATTAGTTCAGAATTTAACCATTTTGTATATTTAACCACAAATCTATCATGCTTTCTGTCACATTGTTTCCAGCGTTTTCGGAAATCAGAATAAAACAATAATAGCACTTTTAAAATTTCATTTAAGCCAACAGAATTACAGTCCCGCAATTTAAAATTTTCTTTCACGTAATTACACAAATCCTGCGTAGTGAATTTGTTCTTCCTGAATAATTTCATGCGGGTCATAACCCATAATTTACTTCTAGTGTGTGACATTCTACTTTTTTGGATCCCTTGTTTTCCCTAAAATATAAAAATAAAGTATATCTAAAAAGACTGTAGAATATTTTCATAAGTTTTATGAAAATTAACTGATTACATATTTTTGGAATATTTTTAATTTGTTAAAATTAATTGAATACTTTTATTTTTTTTAAATTACTCAAATAAATATCTTATTAACCTTTAAGTATTATTTATTGCTGGTTGTATTGATTCAGTGCAGCCTACTGATTGAAATCCTATATTTTACTAATAAACATATTCTGCAAGAAGCAAATTTATTTCTTGGATTCTTGGAAAGAAATCGATTTTTCAGAAAAAGGCGCAACTTGCGCACTTTGCGGTTCAAAGCAACTTATAGCCCATGAATTTAACTATGATCTGGTGAATTTTAAAGGTGCTATTCCGATATATATTTTTTATAAGTCAATTTAAAGTTTTTGGAGAAAAATGAATTAACTTTTTTATCTTTAAAAAATACAAACTAATATGATGGACATACAAATATGTATAAATGTATACTTGTTATACCAAAAAGTTTCACATACCTTGGATTAAATTATCCAGTAGGAATAAATTCCTCCAATAGTTCACACTTGCTTCCAGCCACTAACAAACCTTACTGAGAAATAAACCGTCTGATGCCTGACGCAAAATCGGCAAACCTTCATTCAACTTTGGGGATGTGTCATGCTGTCATAAATCAAAGTACCCTTATTTAAAGGTTCATTCCTGATAAAGGGATATGTTTTCAGTATTATCAGACTGTTGTTGCTTAATTTTAAAAGGGTGACCAAAATGAGTTTTGATCCCGCTAGATTCGCGTTTTGGATCACTGTGCCCTGGTCAAAACATTTGATTCAAACCCTGTCTGCAATAAATTGTAGAAAGTCAGACAAAGGTTAGGGCAGAGGCACCAGCTATGGCCACCTTAAGCAATTTTTGTACTTTCAATTTAATTTCTCCATAACTTCCAGCTTTGGAGCAAGGCAAGAATTGGAAGAAATTAAGTTTAATATCTTTCAGGGTGTCCACCAAGTAATGCTGAAGAAATTCCTGACTTATTCCCTGATTTTCATTGATCATTTCAGAAATTCCCAACCAAAATATGATTATGAAGCACTTTCTAATAACAGTTAAGAAAAATTATAGGATTATACCGGTACGTCATACTTTAAATAAAAAAAAAAATTTTAGTAACAAAAGTAATTGCAAACAATAATTACTTAGGCTATAACAGATACAAAAGTAAGGCACAGTAAAATAAATTAAGTATACCTTCATATAGGCCTGTTATTGTCTAGAAGTCTTTTTGATCCCACTTATTTTTTTCACCAACTTAATTTGTTTATCTAGAGCAGCTGCAGCTTTTTCGGACTCTAAGAGTAGTTTTCTTTTCTTCTCTTCTAGTTCTCTGGCCAGAAAATTTGCTTTCCTTTTTTCTGCTTTCACCTTGTCTTCTTCCGTACGTTTCAACTTATTACTCTGAAGTGCTTCTTTGTATCTTGCATTGGCATTTCTCATAGAGAGAATTATGCCTTTATTGATGGAAAGATGCTCTGAACCTCCTTCTTGAGCAACTGCATCATATATCAGGCCCTGAGCAACTATGGATTCTTCTTTCAGATTTTAGACCAAAATGTCACTGTTCACAGAGAAGCCACATTCCACTGAAGAATTTCCATGTGAAATTGGAAGTAATAAACAAACCACTTTCCTTAAACTAGGAGAGTCATAACTATCAAGCATTTTCATCCAAAATTTGTCCAACCTTGTGTTTCTAGAGTAAGATTTGAACTCAACTCCTGCAGTTTCCTTCGAAATAAGATCCCTATAGGCCTACTCATGGTCTGCATTCTGAGCAATAGAGGGAGTAATCAAACTCGACTGAATCAAAATATCCATTGTTGATACCATCTGTGAAACAGCCTCTTCTGGAGTGAAGAATTTGTCTGGACTTATAAAAGACAAACCCTGAGTTAAGGGGTACTTCAATGGTGACTTCTTCAGCAGCTGGTCAACAACACATTTCAGACAGTCTCTGCACTCCATTCGAAACATTAACACGCTTAAATCCTTAAGTCCATGGCACTTTCCTAATGCAGACCTTGTGCCATAACCAAGATCAACATCTTGGGCTCTTAAATTTTCAATTTTGTTGAGGTTAATGTCTTGAAGACAAGACTTTGTTAGAATGTCGTCTTTCACAACTCTTTTCATATACTTCTTATGGCAAAATTTTCAATTGTTTATAAAACCTGTTAAACTGAAAAGTGGAAGATCTCCTTTTCAGGGAATCTAGTACTGTTTGGTACTGATCAACAGTAAAAAAAAATCAGAATTTTTGGGATTGGCATTTAAAAAAAAATGATTTATCACAAAAAATTCAGAAGGGTAAAACAAAACACCCTGTACATGCAATTTGTATAGGAGGCTAGTAGATGAGCAATGGTAGGTTGGAAATGGAATTAGGTAAGAATGGACTGTAAGTTTCTGAAACCTTCGCCTTGCCTATACATGAAAGAACAAGAATTTGTAACCTTCTGGTGAATAAATGATATTTATTTTAACACTAAAAACTGAGATTATAATATACACTGAAAGATTGTTGAAGTTGATGCTTGAAGAATGGAAGATCTTGAAGAGATGAAATTTCTTGATGCTGATGATGATAATTAAAACTGTAGCAGTTTGTACTGAAGTTGAAGTTAAAGTTCCAAATAATGTTTATAAATTAATTATGATGAAATATTTCTTAAAGTAATAAATTACACTTAATAATGTGTAATGTGTTGATTGTCTATAAATCCTGAAGTTAGATAGATAAGTTAAACACTTTGAAATGTGTTGGAAATGTTCACAAAGGAAACGGATATGTTGCAATGGCAAGCATCTATATGACGTCACCTTTTGGCGTGCTTATACTATAGCGTCACCAAGCGAACAATGAAAGTTTGTGAAATTCTTTCTTCACGTAGAAATTAGGTTTTTAATTAATTGAAATTGGTTTCAATTAAAAGTTAGATGTGAAGTTGAAGATTTTCTTCAATTAATAGATATAAGAAGTAACAAGATATGTTAAGCGTGCCCACGCGACGCTATTGGTTGAGTGATATTAGTAAACAAATTTCTTATCTGAAAATTGATGAGTTAAAGTTGAAAATTAAATCCTTGCTGGATTGAAGATTGTAGCAGTAGTTCAAGCTTCCAGTTCCTTGGATACTGAAGGCTGATGATGATTGATGTTATTGGGAAATACTTTCCCAAAACAGGAGTGAATGAGAACCAACGTCTGCTTTCTTGAGACTCGACGTGTGGACTGAACTAACTGAACGTTTGAACGCTGCACTGGCGTTTAGAGGGAAATCCCCAATAAACTTAGCAAAATTATATTTATAAGAAAATGCATCACAAGTAATTCTGACGTGAAAAAATACTAACAAATGGAATGGACAATAACACCATGGATTTAAAGTATAAATCAAATATAAACACTATATAAAAAATCGATATAATAATAAAAACTTGCATATTTGTATGAGAAAACTATATGAGTTTTTTGCTGGAAATTGGCAACATTGAAAATCGAAGCGAGTCAGTATCGATATATTGTCAGATCGAAATACACTCGCGAACGATTCCTCAATAATAGATGAATATCACCAAGCGAAACACACATGTAATAACTTATTTATTTCTTTTAATAAACAAATAATGGTTTTAAAGGAACAATATTAAATATGTAAGGCTGTGAGTATGATGCCAGACACTTTAACATTATTCTAAAGTCCGTGGAACGTAAATATCAAACGTGAATATGCACGTTTAAAAATGGGGTTATGTTTGCTTAAAAACTATCTTATTTAGATCGAGTAATATTAAATTATGATAGATTATACAAAACTAAGTTCAGAATCGCAATCTACGTGTCAAATATTAAATCTGAACATAAATGTGGAAATATCTACAATAAAATTACTTTAATGTGATGTCGTAATTTAGGCCTATGTTTTGGTTACGAAAAATCATAGTTTTGCTTTCAAGTTTTGTGTAATTATACATATTGCCCGCAATAATTATGCAAATAATTATTCAAACAAAGAGAATGTATAATGGAACAAAACTATAATTATTTAAAGGCTCTACAAAAAACAATTTTAGGTTATATACAATTTATTAAGTATAATTAATCTTCTCCATTTATGGGAAGAGGGGCGAGTTTTACTATTGGTCTTTTATATTGACCTGAAGAAGTTCTGACAGTAGCTACTCTTACGAAACCGTCAGATCCAGGGTGAATTTGATCAACTATGCCTAAAATCCATTTAAAGGGTGGCACATTATCTTCAATGAGAAGTACTGGTGTACCAATGGATACATTGTGAGATTTAGAGCTCCATTTTGAACGCCTTTGGAGTGTGTGAAGATAGTCAGAAGACCATTTCTTCCACAAATCAACAGTAGAGTTATGCAGTGTTTTCCACTGAGAGCGTAATGTGTAACTTCCAGACAAGTCTGGAGATGGCAATGAAATGAGTGGTTTGCCTACAAGAAAATGTCCTGGAGACAAATATTGGACATCATCGATCTCTTCATGAAGTGAGAGCAATGGTCGTGAATTAAGGATAGCTTCGATTTGTATCAACAAAGTCGATAGCTCTTCGTAGGTGAGAGTGAGATCTGAAGCCACTCGCTTCAGGTGATGTTTGACTGAGCGCACTGCAGCTTCATGCAGTCCACCCATATGAGGAGAATAAGGCGGTAAGAAATGCCAATTAAGGCTAAGATGTGAGGTAGCATCTTTAACAGTATTTTGAAATTCAGACGAGGACAATAAGTCACTCAACTGTCTCAAATCATTACAAGCTCCAACGAAAGTTGTTCCGTTGTCGGATGTAATCGAATGGGGAATGCTTCTGCGGCTAGTAAATCTAGACAGAGCAGCTAGAAATGCTTTAGAAGTAAGTGTGGTTACTAACTCTAAGTGTATTGCCTTTGTGGACATGCACACGAAGAGAGCAATATATGACTTGGTAGTAATTTTAGATCTTGGACCACCATACTTTATTGTAAATGGGCCAGCATAATCTAAACTAACATTTGTAAATGGTGGTATTGGAGTTATTCTGGCGGCAGGCAAGTCAGCCATTTTTTGTTGAAAGGGCTGTGCTTTAAAGCGGAAACATGTGTTACATTTTCCTATCACAGATCTTATTATTCTTCTGATTGAAGGAATCCAGAATCTTTCTCTGAGATGAGCAATAATAAGTTGTGGTCCTGCATGATGCAGTTGAAAATGTGTATAGTGAATTAAATGCTTTGTGAAATCATGATCACATGGCATAGCATTTGATGTTTTGATTCAAATGGAAGATTAGATTTTTCTAATCGTCCGCCAACACGTAGGATGTTGTCAGAATCCAAGAATGGGCATAAATTAAGAATTTTACTGGAGGTTGGAATTTCCTTTCCAGCTGACAATAGTCCTATTTCTTCAGCGTATGCCTGACGCTGGACATTTTTTACACAGCAGTGCATTGAACTTGTTATCTCATCAGGAGATAAAGATCCACTAAGGCGTTGGTTATTAGGTTTTGCATTATGTATGAATCTTAATACATAACCCATAATGCGGAGAGATTTTAAGTAAGAAAACTTGGAAAACCAAGATTGAAAGGTACTATCAACAGTAGTGATATGAGCTACTACCTTAACTTCTGGTAGTGGTTCTGAGATAGCTTGTGTGTTATTGGTTGGCCAGTATGAGGTGTCCTTGGACAGCCATTCTGGGCCAATCCACCACAAATCGTTATGAATTAAATCCTCGGGTGTCGAACCTCGAGATATCAAATCGGCGGGATTATCACTTGATGATGCATGTCTCCAAATAAAGTCTGCAGTATACTCTTGTATATCCGCAACTCTATTTGCAACGAATGTCTTGAGTGTGGTTGGAGAGCGACTCAACCAACTCAAAACTATATTGGAATCACTCCACAAATTTACTGAATTAATGTCGAGCTGTAGTGTAGGCAAAACATTATGTGTGAGTTTGGATAATAAATGGGCAGCTAACAATTCTAGTCTGGGAATTGTAACCGCTTTGATAGGTGCAATTTTAGACTTTGCACATAGTAAAGATACTTGAGTTTCGCCCTCTTGATTGGTAGAGCATAAATAGATGCAAGCGCCATAAGCTAGCTCGCTAGCGTCGCAAAATCCATGCAAATCTATTGATATGGCGTTCGGAATTAATGCAAACCGAGGAATAGCAATTTGAGAAATTGAATGTAGTTGGTTGTGAACCGTCAGCCATTTTTTGGCGATCGATTCAGGTATAAGTTGATCCCAGGAGGTAGTTTCCTTCCATAAGGATTGAAATATGATTTTGCAATGTGCAACTATGGGAGAGATGAGGCCTAAGGGGTCAAATATTGACGCAATACAAGAAAGTAGTGTTCTTCCTGTACACTTAACAAAAGGTTTAGAAGAATCTATGGATGTTTCTACTCGCAATAAATCATTAGATGGTTGCCATATTAAGCCTAATGCTTTAATAGAGCTGGCATCTGAGTCACCAAATGTGCGATTATCAAGAGTTTCTCTTGACTCGATTGGTATGTTTTCTAGAAGTTGTGGCAGATTTGAACTCCACTTTCTAGGTTGGAATCCACCTATGGGAAGCAAAGTGTTTAATTCAGAAACCATTTGCTGGGCTTCTTCAATATTAGCGGCGGTTGCCACTATGTCGTCGACATATGTAGAATTATTTATTAGATGTGAAGCTAGTGGAAAATCTTTACCCTCGTCAATTGTAAGTTGTTTAAGGGCTCGAGTTGCTAGAAATGCGGCTGGTGCTGTGCCATAAGTCACAGTCTTAAGATTGAAAATCTTGATGGGCTCTGAAGGTTGTTCCCTCCAGAGTATTTGTTGGAAATGCTGTTGTTCAGGAGATATGAGTACTTGTCTGTACATCTTAGCAATGTCAGAAGTAAAGGCAATAGGATTCAGTCTGAATCGTAATAGTATGGAAAATAGATCTGGTTGGACTGTGGGGCCTACATAAAGTATGTCATTTAATGACTTTTTATTTGTCGATTTAGCAGAGGCATCAAATACTACTCTTAGTTTAGTAGTACTACTTGATGGTTTCATCACCGGGTGATGAGAAATTATGTAATCAAAGGTTTCAGGCTGTTCAGATTCCGCAGGTTCCATGTGGCCTAGGGTCTGATACTCAGTCATGAAATCACCATATTGCTGGCAAAGTTCAGCATCATTTGCCAAACGTTTTTCGAGTGAGTTGAATCGTTGATAGGCTTGCTGCTTGGTGCTGCCTATTGATTCTGGTGGGGCATTGAAGGGAAGCTTGACGACATATCTTCCGTCAAGATCTCTTGTGGTAGTTTCTGTGAAGTATGTTTCACAGTGTGTGTCTTGAGGGAAAGGTGCACTATTGGCTACACTTTCGAGTTCCCAAAACTTAGATAGTTGATTGTTTATTGATTGATCAACATTTAAAAATGCAGATTATTGTTTATCATTATTGGCATTGACATTAACAGTTTGATTTCTACGATTTCCTTTGAATCGCCTTGGAGAAGAAGAATTGACAAGTCGTCTGACATTGTCATTGCTAGATTGATAGAAATTGTCATCTTGATGACTTGAGGTTAAATGCATTTGCCTAGAAGCGTTAAGCGATGGTAACCTTCCAGAAAAGGTCCATCCTAATTGAGAATTCTGAATTGTGGGATGATCAGGAGCACTGATTATGCCATCCTGCATTATTTGTGAATAAACTTCTACTCCTAAGAGTAAGTCGACACACTGTGGTGTGTTGAAATTTGGGTTAGCTAGGGGGAGATTGGCTGGAATTTGCCAATTCCTAATATCAATATAATTATGTGGCAGTTGGCTGGCAGAAATTTCTGGAATTACAATAGCCTGTGTATCATAATTCCATAGCATAGTTCTTGACTTGATTTTGATGTTTGTAGTCTTGTGCATATGGGCTTGAGACTCTAAGATGCCTTGAAGTGGCACTCTTTTGGGTAAAGCTTTCAACTTTAATTTGTTGAATAAGCGATTAGTTATTAAATTGCAACTAGAACCAGTGTCTAACAGGGCTGTTGCTTCTACAGGTTTACCATTTATGTCTTCCACAATGATTAATGCAGTGGGATGCAGACATTTTGGGGGGTCTGGTATTGAAGGAAGGTGCAGCATGCGTGTTACATTCTTTGGTTGTGCGTTTGACCGCTGATTAGAATTGTGAAGCATTGTACTATGTCTTTCACCACAAATGCGGCATTTGAATACGCCGCATACACTACTATGACCTTTAGTTTGAAGGCATACTTGACATGCTTTATGAGTATTGACGAATCGCATTCTTTGCTCATGGGACATCGTTTTGAAGCTGTCACATTGATACAATTCATGGATAACATTTTGCCTGCAGCAAATACAAAGAGGACGTGAATTATACGTTCTGGAGTTGTTGTGATTGTTTTGATTGCTGTTGTTTGAAACAACATTATTATTAGTAGCAGGTTTTTGAGGGGGGCGATTGTGTGTAGAATTAGTGTTGTTTGTAGAATTAGCTTTAACTTGAGATCCTATCGCTAAACTTGTCATCTGAAGGACTCTCACTTTCGACTCTAGGAAACCAAATAATTCACTTAATGTGGGTAATTGATTGGGTTTAATAGAACTTTCCCATTCTTTAATGAAGGCTGGAGGTAATCTATCTAAGATTAACTTGGAGACAATTAAGTCTGTTAGGTTGACGTCAGTCTTTAAGGACTGGAGAGCGTGCATCGTACTTACAAAATGGTCAAGAAATTTTTGGAGAGAATTTGCTGAGTCTCGTTCAATAGTAGGCGCAGTAAACAAATGATCCAAATGCGTGTTCATGATTAATCTATCATTGTCAAAACGTTCCGTGAGTGTTTTCCAGGCAACTTCAAATGTGGCATCTGACACTGGAATATTTTGAATTATACAGAGTGTTTCTGTGGTGAGGCATGATTTCAAATATTGAAATTTGTCAATATTAGTAATATGTTTATTACTTAAAATGAGTGATGTGAAAGTATCCCTAAATTCTACCCAAGCTATTGGATTGCCATCAAATTGGGGCAGTTTTATTTCTGGGAGTTTCGGAAGAATTGTTTGAGGTTCTGCATGATGGGAACCTTTGCTCGAAGAGTGCCTTGAAAGTGATTTTTCTGGCTGATATTTTGGCTTATTTTGTGAGATCAAAGAATCAAGAAAACCTAATGCTCGATGATAAGCTATTTCAATCTCTCGCCTTTGAACGTCTATGTCTTGAAAATCATCAGGGGTGACTTGCAAAGCTGAGTCTTCATATGCATCAAATAAATGGAGAAACATGGTTCTCATACTGATTGCTTCATGAAAATTTGCTTCATTTTGAATTTCAAACTCATGAATAGATTGAGCATAGGACATGAACTGGCGATTTAGCCTGTTGATGTGATTGATTTTTTGCTGTGTGGTTTTTTGTGCTGCACTTTCTGCAGCCTCGGCTTCCGCATCAGCCTTAGATTTAAGATAATTAGCTTCTAGTTTATTTATGTATGAAGTGGCTTTAAGAATAGAACCTTCTACTTCCTCTCTATATACCTGTTCTACATCTGAAAAGTCTAACTCTTCTATGTTAGTCTGAACATCTTCAAATCTAGCAACGAGTTGTGTTAGGTTAGCTTTCCTATCTAAGAGATCATTATAGGTCGCTTCATCATTTACAAGTAGTTGAGGTATGAGATTGCAAAGACGTGTGATTCTTGCTTTTACTGGAGCACGCTTCGCTCTGAAAGCTGCAAGGGTTTGCTCTAAAGTAGTCATTTTGATAATTCAAGTTGAACTTACTTGATAAAATTGAAGTTAAATTAATAGTGCAATTTTTCCCGCGTTTTAGGATTGAATTGAGAAAAGAAACTTCAAGATTTTTAGTACAAAATAATGTGTGGTATGTTGTGTTACACTTTTCACTGTTTTTGTGTTTGTGTTCATGCAACATAAAAAATGAGTAGGTGTTGTGAAACCCTTTTTCACTGTGTCTACTGTATTTCTCAAATACTGGTCGTGCCAGGAGAATGGTTTTGACTTACCTTACGTTACAAATTCTTGCCCGCAGGTTTCAGAAAAATTTAGGAAATATTTTCGGAGGACCACTTATAAGATTGATAGATTTTAAAGTTCCATAGGTCACTATGGGACAGATCCGGTTTGGAAAGGACCAAATGTTTAGGAGGCTAGTAGATGAGCAATGGTAGGTTGGAAATGGAATTAGGTAAGAATGGTCTGTAAGTTTCTGAAACCTTCGCCTTGCCTATACATGAAAGAACAAGAATTTGTAACCTTCTGGTGAATAAATGATATTTATTTTAACACTAAAAACTGAGATTATAATATACACTGAAAGATTGTTGAAGTTGATGCTTGAAGAATGGAAGATCTTGAAGAGATGAAATTTCTTGATGCTGATGATGATAATTAAAACTGTAGCAGTTTGTACTGAAGTTGAAGTTAAAGTTCCAAATAATGTTTATAAATTAATTATGATGAAATATTTCTTAAAGTAATAAATTACACTTAATAATGTGTAATGTGTTGATTGTCTATAAATCCTGAAGTTAGATAGATAAGTTAAACACTTTGAAATGTGTTGGAAATGTTCACAAAGGAAACGGATATGTTGCAATGGCAAGCATCTATATGACGTCACCTTTTGGCGTGCTTATACTATAGCGTCACCAAGCGAACAATGAAAGTTTGTGAAATTCTTTCTTCACGTAGAAATTAGGTTTTTAATTAATTGAAATTGGTTTCAATTAAAAGTTAGATGTGAAGTTGAAGATTTTCTTCAATTAATAGATATAAGAAGTAACAAGATATGTTAAGCGTGCCCACGCGACGCTATTGGTTGAGTGATATTAGTAATCAAATTTCTTATCTGAAAATTGATGAGTTAAAGTTGAAAATTAAATCCTTGCTGGATTGAAGATTGTAGCAGTAGTTCAAGCTTCCAGTTCCTTGGATACTGAAGGCTGATGATGATTGATGTTATTGGGAAATACTTTCCCAAAACAGGAGTGAATGAGAACCAACGTCTGCTTTCTTGAGACTCGACGTGTGGACTGAACTAACTGAACGTTTGAACGCTGCACTGGCGTTTAGAGGGAAATCCCCAATAAACTTAGCAAAATTATATTTATAAGAAAATGCGTCACAAGTAATTCTGACGTGAAAAAATACTAACAAATGGAATGGACAATAACACCATGGATTTAAAGTATAAATCAAATATAAACACTATATAAAAAATCGATATAATAATAAAAACTTGCATATTTGTATGAGAAAACTATATGAGTTTTTTGCTGGAAATTGGCAACATTGAAAATCGAAGCGAGTCAGTATCGATATATTGTCAGATCGAAATACACTCGCGAACGATTCCTCAATAATAGATGAATATCACCAAGCGAAACACACATGTAATAACTTATTTATTTCTTTTAATAAACAAATAATGGTTTTAAAGGAACAATATTAAATATGTAAGGCTGTGAGTATGATGCCAGACACTTTAACATTATTCTAAAGTCCGTGGAACGTAAATATCAAACGTGAATATGCACGTTTAAAAATGGGGTTATGTTTGCTTAAAAACTATCTTATTTAGATCGAGTAATATTAAATTATGATAGATTATACAAAACTAAGTTCAGAATCGCAATCTACGTGTCAAATATTAAATCTGAACATAAATGTGGAAATATCTACAATAAAATTACTTTAATGTGATGTCGTAATTTAGGCCTATGTTTTGGTTACGAAAAATCATAGTTTTGCTTTCAAGTTTTGTGTAATTATACACAATTCAAACTTAGGATATCATTTAAAGCAGAACATTATTATCTTTCAAATAAAAAAAGAAACAACAAAATATCTTGAACCGTTCCAGAAATAGAGCACTTTAAAGTTTTTTCCCGAAAATCACACTCGAGAAATGGCATCTGAGACGAATCTTTGGTGGCCTGTATTTCGGCCCAGGAATTTTTTGGGGCAAAACAAAGAAAATGGGTTTCTTACTTTGTCCTGAATTTTAACATGTATTAAATTCATTAATATCTGAGTCTATGAAGGTAAGCTCCTGCATCTTTACAATTTTCAGTAGGTCACCATGTAGGAAAGGGGCCATTGGAGTGTCAGCTTGAAACTTTTAGAAATGGTTGTAAATCTTCTGCTAAAGATAAGAAGAAAGCAGATTTTGGCAGGAAAACTTTATCTTCAAGATTAGCTGAGATCTTTTGGAAGCTGGCAGAATATAAAATTGTATTCATTTTCCCCTGTTTTGTGTGGGCCACAAATTTTTCGAGTTTTCCCGGATATTTTGCCAAATTCATTGACTTTTCCCGGATTTTCCCGACCATACGAAATTCCCGGCCTTTTCCCGGATTCCCGGATTTTCCCGACCAGTGGACACCCTGTCTTTAGAATGAATACAGTGTAAGAAATAAAATATATGAAATAGTTTTTTGGTAATAATTTTTTTATACAAAAATGTCACTTTTCCCCACCTATGGCCATCTGAACCCCACCTATGGACACATTTATCTCCAGCTATGGCCACTTACTTTCCCCCCTTGAAAATAGATTAAATAATGAATAAACATTAACTTTTACAAACAATTCTCATGAAAAAAATACATCACAACATACAGTAGGCTATAGGAATGAATTTGCTGTATAACTTTCACTATGACTAGGTCTATTTCTTCTCAAAAACATTTACTGAGGCAGGAAACACGGTGTGTAATAAACGACCTTACCGGTACTGTAAAAGCAGAACCAGTTTTCTTAAAACTTGAGAAATATTTATAACTGAAACATTGTTCTCAATGTACTTAAAAGATTTTCTGTCAGCATCTACACTCTTGAGGCTATTTATTTCAAGTTCATTATTTTGAAGAACCTTCGACACTACACAAACATATCTATAATTAACTGCAGCTGATGCTCTTTTTCCGCAGGACTGGAACTTAGCAAGTATGAAGTCACCAGTTTTAAAATGGTCAACTGAGAATAACAATTCTGATTCTTCTTCATCCAACACTATCCCCACTTGCTACCCATTCCTCTTCAGAAGATTTAGAATCAGAGATTATATTTTTGTCTATATTTATTTTCTTCTGCCTTTGTCTTCTTGAGCTCCATCTCTTTTCTTCTCTGTCCCATTTTTGGGAAAAAATAAATTTAAATCGCACCTTCGGATGAATGTTCCCGCCCACCACACAATTGCGATGCACTTTCTTTTATACCACGATCTAGTGAATTCTTCTGTCCTCATATTACGAAGAAACTCGTGATTGGACGTTGGTGGTGTGACGTCATACATCTAAACAAAGTCCGTCGCCGTGGGTGAGTGCCTTCCACTCCGGCGGCCCGGGTTCGATTCCCGGCCGAGTCAGGGATTTTTCAGTAGTGAAAAATCCCTTTCCCGGGTTCAGGAGTGGGTGTTTGTCAGTAGGTTAAGTCTTAGGTTAAGATAATGCACATTGTGTGCAATTCCTTAATTATACCTCTAAACAAAAGGTGACAGGTTGACAAACCTCTGGAAAATATAATATGCCACATTTTCGAAACCTACAAACAGTGTATCGTACATTATTTGTACATGGGTTGTCATTTTGGTGCAAGGGTTGGTAGCTGGCATTTGGTACGATTGGGAGTGTCGAGAGGAGGAACGGTCGGAATAACAAGCGTGTGGTTGCCACAGCAACGCAGTGGTCGGAGCATAAGGGGCGACTTACATTTATCTTTTGCCGATAGCTCTTTATTCTTTTTCTCTTTCTCTTTTAATTCAAAATACTCAACCCATTTGTCTGAGGTTACAACACTTGGAGTATATTCTCGCTTCCTTTTATTTGTAGTTCGTTTTGGCTCAGGCCAAGGGATGACATCGCTAAAAATATCATTCAGTGATCGTTTGGGTGTTATGCAAATATTAGCACTCGTAGATGGAGTCATTGGAATTCCATTATTACTGCTCACTGGTATTGGAGTAGTAAGCTACTGAATACTGGAAGCACTTGTAGATGGTGTACTTGGAATGCTATCATTACTGGTCATAGGTATGTTAGTGGTGCACTGCTGTGTACTTGAAGGTGCATTGTTTCACTAGGGGATAGGGGATTTTCCAGATAATTTGTTCCGAAGTGTTGTTCGAGGAACTCTGAATTGCTTACTGGCAGTTGAAACATGCATTCCATTATTAATTGCATCAAGTGCCTGCTTTACTTTCAATGGTGAATACTGAAATCTTCTCTTGGCTTGAGCCTCAGGATTTATGTGTTCCATTATATGGAAACCTATAAAAGAGGCTATGTTTTATAATTCTAACACAATTTAGAATATAAATGGCAAAATCCTTAAAGCATGTGGCCATAGGTAGAGTTTTGTTGAAAAACTGTACCCGTTTGTGGCCACGTGAATTAAAAATTATAATTATCTAATATAAGATTTTATAATGCTACTAGAGAAAAATATAGACAATTCCTTACCTTTAGTCACTTTACAGATTCAAATTAAAGAAGCTGCTTAAGACAGTCATCAGAATAAACTCAGTTTGAACCTTAACAAAAATTTCAACAATTGCATCTAATTCACACCTTCTTCTCTTTTCCCTCCAATTATTTTTTTATTTGGATACAGAATGCCAACCTAACACATTTAAAGAACAGTGCTGGAATTATACTAAAGTTAAAATCTAATTCTTAAGGAATATTTTTTCACAGTGGCTTCATATTGGCAATTAATTTTGATGTGGCCATAGTTGGTGTAGTGGCCATAGGGGGTGCCTCTGCCTATGTCAGCAAAGTACCATCATCTTAGGAAAAAAAGGGGGGGGAAGTATGTTAAAAAAAATTATTGCAGCTTTTTCTCTCTGTAATGATAGATGGATGGCAATGCTGAACATTAATGGTCCTAAAGGATCTCCCGGTTGAGCACCAGTTTGCAAAGAGAATAGGTGGGTGCCCAAGTGAAGGTTTGTAGGGTGTCTATAAACTTTCCACAGAAAGCACAGAGTTGAAGTACCTTTTGCTTAACAATTTTTAACATTGAATTCCTTTTGATACGCACATAGCTAATCTAGTGTGAGCAGCAATTTCAAAAATCACTTAACTTTTTGGCTTGGTGGAATGCAATCATGCAGATTTTCACCTATGTTTGATATCAACGAAATTAGTTGGAGAAAAATCTCCAACTGGTGCAATCTGGTAATGATAGCCATAACAGGGCTCACAGACTTGTGCCCAGGGCTCATAGACATTGGGTCAGTAACTGTGTACCAATATATTACCTGTTCCTCTGCTAGTAAATATCTTTCTGCGATGAATGAAATGCATGATAATCTATACCTACTTATGTTATATCATGGTACACCATCCCCCTAACTTTAACTATGTTATTCTAAATCAGGCCTACAACTGTGGTATTTTTACTTTTTATTTATTTGATACGTCTTTCTGTTTTTGCATAAATAAACTTGTATATGATTTTAAATTAACCTTTTCACTGCTAATTAATTACTCACTCTGCAAACTGGTGGTGCTGAATTAATTTGCAAATTTCTTTTGTAATCATAAGTGGATAAACAATTGCAAATAATTGGTCAGTTTTGTCTGAAACAAGAACAGAGCACATATTTCTTGAAGTTTGACTGATTTAAGCAACCCTTGAGCTGCATGTTGTCACAATACAGCAGAGTAATGAATTGCACTCTGAAAAAACCATAGATCCGGATTAATGAGGCCCAGATTAACAAGGCTCTACAAGAGTAGTGTCCAATATACAGAGGGCATAGTCAAAATGACTATGAAGTAGTGAGCCTCATAGTATTTGTGACGTAAAAGTTCTTTAGTGGGGTTAAACATAATCATAGTAGAAAGATTCCATAAGAAAGATCCTATCTGTCACCATGTCCCAAATTATGACTAGGACAGTTAAAGGTCACAGATTGATTCCCATTATTATCAGAGGAATTTCTCTAGGCCTATTACCAGTAATTACTTTTATGTTTATGTGGTAAATGTTTGATCATGCATTTCAAGTTTAGATTTAATTTGGGATGAACAGCCTGAATTACTGATCTACCTAGAGAATTTATTTACCATTTTCCAGGGTCCCTTTTGACCCGGCATTCCCGCCGTCTCAATTGTTTTTACGTAAAGTCAGCCATTTTTAATGTTTACGTAGTGTGGCGCCGACTAGCGGCAAAAGGTGGCAAGTTCCTTAAGCTTTCTCTGTTCTATTCTCCATACATAGCCGCTATCTGGCGGTAGTTTGTTAAATGACTGTTCCCGGCTATGTAGCCGCGTCATTTCCGGCATCTCTCTCTCACACAATGGTCGCCATGACTGTAAGTTTGTATGTGGTTCTGGCTGATAAAGCCAGATCCATAGAGTAGGATTCCTTTGCGTTTTCAGACGTAAAAATGTGTTGATTTTATTTGGCAAGAACCCTAGTTGATGCAGAAATGTTTGTTGTAGTTTCCTTTGAGGCATGTCTGTAGAATACCAAATACAAGTTCGGCATGGGTCACGCTTGATCATGCTGGCTTTCTAGGCTATAGGCGTCTTGCTTGTCTGTATTAAAGTCCTTTTCCTCTCACTTATTTGTTTCTATTTCTATTAGGTTTCTTCTTCGTCTGTTCAGATACACTAGTATAGCTTGATTCTTATGCCTGCCTTTATTGTAAATGTAATGTGAAGTAATGGTTGATTGCCGTTTTCCCGCCATGGCCGCTACTAGGCGTCTATTTTGATATTCGGCCATCCCTTGTAGTTCTGCTTTCTCAAACGTTTCTGCGTTAACCTATTTCATTTAAGTTACATATATTATCATTTTTGCCCTTTTCTTTAATTGTTATTTTAGCCATTTAACTTAGTACATTTCTCCCCCCCCCCCCCGACCAATGTGTTCGAGGCCTACGTGTTGGACCGAGGAGGCAGCCCAACCGTAGTATTTTTCAGGTCTTGTCTCCATTCTAATTTCTTTTCTTTTCAGGACTTAAATGAGTTTAATGTAAATTAAAACATGTAAATACATTTTATTTTTAATCATTTGATTTCACGCCCTTCAGGCGAATAAATTGAATTTTTATTTATTACAAAATCAATTTTATTTAGGGTTATTGGAAAGTGTATATATTGTTTTATTCATACAAAAAAAACTGTATTTAGGCTGTTCAGACTTAAATGAATTGTTTGATAACTAAAGTTTGACATGATTTTATTTGTTTTTAAATGTAATTATTCTGTACATTTATTTTATTTGAAAACACATATATAAAAAAAAAAAAAACTACGAAAATTCAAAATTAAATAAGAGAGAAACAAGAAGTCGCTGTTTGGCTCTGTATTTTAAAACTTGATCCTCCTGGGAACCCAATTATCCTCTGGGCGTGTCCGTATTTTGATTTAGGTTAGCTTTCCTTGGGCGGGAACCTTGCACTTCCTTCCACAATTCCCGTAGGGGGGTTCACTTTTTATAAGTGAAAGACAAAGGTTCCAGTTATAGTATTGCCATACTACTGACTTCCTGCAGTAAGGGCCTGTACTACCACCTCCTGATAAAATATTTCCGAAGTTGGAAAATAATTGCATACCCCGACCTCCTGATCAACTGGAAGATCAACCCCTCAGTTAAGCTATCAGGAGGAAGAGTGGTTGATAAAATACCAACTGCCAGATAGGCAGACTTTGTGGAAACGGAATTGCTGCTCACTGGAGCTTCGCAGCCACATGAATTTCAGAATTGAAGCTGGAAGGTTTAACTTAAATACAATAAGGCATCTTTAGACTCATATCTAAATGATATAGAATTGCATAAAATGATTAATGTATTTAAAATGATACATTCTGATGTAATTTCATTGTACAAATTGAAAAACACACTATGATCGAGTTGTCGCACCTACCGGAGGCTGCTCCAACTAAATGAAACATACAACAGTGCTCACGGTTCTACTATCCAAGTTATGAAATCTTACTCCACTTCTCCTGATAGTTATTGCATTATATGTGGTTCAATGGTTCACAGTTATGTATTATTTTATGAATGAATAGCTTTTAATTCTGTTTTGTAGTGTATTACTTTATACATGAATAGATAACATTCAATTAATTCTTTCGGTTACTGTTATCAATCGGTTAATATTATCAGATTAGCTGCATCCCGAAGTGATCACAATACATGGTATGCACTGTATATAGTAAATAAAAATATTTGGAAAAACAATACCTTCTGAGAACTCTTCGTAATATTTGCTGAATCTTCTGTAAGTGAAACCTGAGCTACAGCCATGGAAAGACACAGAATTTCCTCTATTGTGGTCTTCAATTGAGTAATAATATCATGAAATTCTTCGTCAACTTTCACAGCCGCCAGCATTCCTAAAGCCTCATCCATTCTTCGAATAAACAAACCTCCACAGTCTTCTACTTCATCAAATTCTGTTGGAACTGGTGCTTCAAGCACACATAATAGTTCAGAAAAACACCATTTGAGACGTGCAAACAGATACTGCACTGATTCCTAGAATGATAAATAATATATTAATAAGTTATGCTAAACTAAGGGAGGCCGAGAAAACTTAATACAGTTTACACACACACACCAAAAAAAATATATTACTTCCTCTGCCCGTACCATAGGTACTATAGGTAGAGGAAGTATTGTTTTCGACCCTAAAATTCGAAGTTGAATTTTTAGCATATATATACGTTTCAAGGCCCCCTGAATCCAAAAATACTATTTTTGGAAACATGTCTGTGTGTGTGTCTGTGTGGAAGTTTGTGAACAGGCTAGCTCCGAAACGGAGAATCGTATGAAAACAAAATTTCGTATTTGGGTCAGGTACCTTCTGAAGATGTGATTCGAAGATTGGTGACAAATTTCTCTTATTTTTAAAGGGACTTTACATGAAGAAATTTTCGTTTTTCGCGATTTTCTCGAAAACGGCTCTAACGATTTTCTTTAAAATTTGCACATGTGTTCCTTTTACTGAGAGCTAAAACTTTTATTTGAAACTTTTTTTCAAAAAAATTCTCTGAGGGTAGTTACAAGCCACCCACTGTTTGTAGAAATTTTGTCTTGCGTGATGAACAACTGAATACGCGCTCTTTCACGGCCTCTTATTCTATATAAGAATGTGAAGTGAGAAAGTTGTATTGTTGGCCAGGCATAGAGTAAAGAAGTATCTGAGGGAAATATTCGATAAATTTCGGAAATTATTCTTTACGGCGGAAAGTTCAATAAACGTCTGCAGTCACTTGTTCTTTTTTTTTTAAGTTTGTTATATAGCCTGCGCTTTTAGTCGCATCATTGAAAGAAGAGGTATTTATAGGATAATTAGCGTAAAATTTGTCTTGCGATTCTGTAAAAGGATATGTGAATACTGCTAACTTTTATTTGGGCAGAGGAAGTTATGTGACTTTCACATCAAATTTTTTTTCTGTAAGTTATTTCCTCTAAAAACTTCCAACCATAATTGTTTGAAAAAAGAACATCTCGACTATAATATACAAATGTTTTAGATCTAAAAAATTACTTTTTCAATTTTCAAATTTTTAAGAGTCTGCAAAGTGTAGGCTATCAAGTCTCCCAGGGGTGTACAAATGAGTATGCTAATTAACAATTTACAAGAATTTAACACTAGGCTACTTTTATTTACAAATTCAAATATCAGCGCAGCTAGATAAAACAAAATTCTAGGCTGTGATTAGGCCAACTTTTTTCATACTAGTCATGTTAGGTTTGTTCTTATTGAAAAAAAATCGGGTGCGTGGAACGCCATGCGACAGAAGTGAAACTTCTTTGGCAACACTGAGAGTGAAATAGAGGAATACATATAATTATATCGAAAGGAAGAAGGAAATCATCAGAATAAAAAATAAAATAAATTCACTTTTTTTGGCATTTTAAATCGAATATGTATAAAACAATAACACAGTTGTGATGAACTAATGCCCAAAGTGTCACTGATCATAGTCACTGTGTTTGTTTACATGAACGGGACATTTTAGTTAAGTTTCCGAGAACCTTAGTGATGTGTAAATGATGCTCACACAACGAGTAGACCCATCTATAATGGTGAAGGGCTCACCATGACACTAGCTCTAAGCAGTAATACCCCCCCACTCAATGCCTGATACCTTTCCCCCGCGCGCTCCCGTGGCCCCACTCTTTCGATAACAACTCTATGCTTGCTACTTACCCCCACTACTTTCGTGATGATTTTGTTCATAATGCTAGAGCGTAACACAACTTTGGGTTAGCTCTCGATTTACTCCTAGCACGCCTAAAGAAGTTTCACTTCAAAAAGTGCCCTTCAAATTTGTCTTAGGAAATAAAACATGTGAATCTATAATTTTTTTATTGAATCCTGAGGGCTGACAGTTTCTTTTCAGTTTGATCATCATGAATGGTGCCGATATTTTCACAATCTGGCCTTTTAAACTTGCTGCCTTCAATATGATAAGCGAACATAACACTTCAATCATCGATGTTTGATTTCAATTACTGTCACAAATCATGATCTGTTGGGTGATGCCCTGTCACTTGCACCCTAAAATTTGAAATAATTCAAACTATTGCAAGTGCAGTGAAACTGCAGCAGCCAAAATTTTGTTAAGTAGTTAAAAAGCTTGATTAAATTCAAATCTAGGACAATTACCACAGGTTAAGGGACCATTCTGTATAAATAGGCCAAAAAAAAACTGTACTTGTCAAAAATAAAGATAAATATTTAGAGAAATGCATACGTGGGCTGTAACTTTAATTGTGGCAACACTGCTGTGCAAGCGAAACCAGATGGAGTTTATTGTTGTAACTTATGTCACATGTTAATATGGGTCTGACCTACCTCACATTAAACGGACTCGTCCGTACGTCTCAAAGCGCATGAGCTTTGGAGAGAGAAAGTTAGTTTCCTGTGAGTTACCGCTCTAAACTGTTGTGTTGTTAGAAATTCTGAATGATAAAAACACTTTATTCTCCACTTACATTACTTTTAATAGCACAGGACTAGTTTCAAGAGCCTTATTCGCTCCCATCATCGGCTGGTGGTCGATTGTTATTCTGGTTGCCATGTTGGTTTGTATATATGCATTGTTCTGTGCTGCCCTCTCGTTTCGTTTTTGTAAGTCGCACTACGTCGTCTATAGGTGGGATTTCAAAGTTCATAACCTTGTCTTCTTTCTTAGTGATGAATATTTTCTCCCATACGTTCAGTTTCGGATGGTTTCTTAACGTGTTTTAATAGTTTGATCTCCTTTTTAACACTGTGATTTTTTGTCCAGCAATGGTATGCAACTGCTGATCTTTCGGTCTGCATTAGTTTTATGTTTCTTAAGTGTTCCTTATAGACGACGTAGTGCGACTTACAAAAACGAAACGAGAGGGCAGCACAGAACAATGCATATATACAAACCAACATGGCAACCAGAATAACAATCGACCACCAGCCGATGATGGGAGCGAATAAGGCTCTTGAAACTAGTCCTGTGCTATTAAAAGTAATGTAAGTGGAGAATAAAGTGTTTTTATCATTCAGAATTTCTATCAGTATACTCCACTGTTTATATATCTTCTTTTTATTGGTATTGTTGTGTTGTGTTATGTTTCGCCATGTTTAAAAAGCAGGAACAGCGAACTTGGCTGAAAATAGAACCACAATGTCATGAAGGTCTTGTGGAAGAATGTCGGAAGACTGTATTGCCATACAGGACTGTGGCGAGATGGGTTAGAGCCTTCAACGAGGGGCATGACCGAATGGAACACATGGCTAGGCCAGGTCGTTCCAGTATTAGTGAAGAGGACGTGGAAACTGTTTCCGCACTTCTAGACAAGCATCGACGACAGACTGGAAATGGGACTGTCGCATATGAGTGTTTTTCAAATTCTAAAGAAACGCCTGGGAGCGAAAAATTGCATCTTGGTGGGTTCCCTGGAATTTGACAGAGGCTCAGTTATGGCTACGATACGACTTTGCTCAAACTCACCTGCAGCGTTATGGTTATGATGGTGACACCTTCTTACGCTGCATTATTGAATTTGATGAAACTTGGGCCAGGTCATACGAGCCTCTACTTAAGCGCAATCCAATGAGTGGCGTCATCAGGGGTCACCACATAAACAGTGGTGCGTCGTACCCCTTCAAATGTCAAAATGATGGTTATTCTTGCATACGACTGCGATGGTGTCATTCTAACGCATGCCATCCCGCAAAGACAGAATGTTAATGCGCAGTATTTCCGTCATTTTTTGGAGAATAACCTGAGACCAGCGCTGTGAAGGAAGCGCCCACATTTTTTGCAGAACCCTCCAATCATTTTGCAGGATAATGCTCGGGCGCACACGCCACACCCTGTAGCTGATCTGTACCATCGCTGGGGGTGGGAAGTGCTTTTCCATCCACCACATTCACCGGAATTAAGCTCCTGTGATTACGATTTAATCCCTAAACTGAAGGAACCCCTTCGTGACATTCGATTCCAGACTGTTCCCGAGATTCTGCAGGCAGTAGGGCGGTCCGTCAGAAACATCAACAGAACAGGGGCTACTACAGGGATACTACAACTTCCAGATCGCTGGCAATGAGTTGTAGACAATGCTGGGTACTACATTGAAGGACTGTAGAAGTTTCATAGGTGTGTCACTTATATACTAATAATAAATAAATAGTTGCCACAATTAAAGTTACAACCTATGTATTTAAAAAAATAATTTTTACCATGATACAGTGTATCAAGCCTCCCCTTGAAAACTGTATCAAGACTCCCTATGTGGCCATTTTTCATAAAAAATGTTATAAATCAACTGGACCCAACCTGAGAGCTGAAGTTTGTGGAGCATGTTTGCAATTCATGTGCATCTTCAGTTATAACAACATGTTAATTCAGCCAAGAAGTACAAATCAAGCAAGCGAGACACATTTTTATAAAAAAAATATACATACTTTAAGGAGGGAAAATAATATTTTTTCAAATAAATTTCACAGTATGTGGAGCAGTGTTATAAAAAGCAGCACTAAAAGGGGGGGGGGACTAAAAATCATCTTACATGAGTTACAGCCAATTCTAAACATAGAGTAATGAACTAGATGAGGTATATCAAGTATCCCTATGTATCAAGTCCCCCCAGTCTCCCCTACTGATCTTAAACTATCTGCATATAAGTTATTGGAGCTCTCTCTTAATGCAGCTTATGGCTTACCTGAAAAAACATATAATAATGTTGTAGATCTGAGAACAATAGTGGATTAATCAACCTCTGAATGATTTATGCCATTTTAATCAATTTACAGTATGAAATAGTATATAATTTAAAGATAAGAAATGAGTGACAAATAAATAAGTTTTTTGTAAGATGAAGCAAAATATTCACTATGCTATCAGGATTAAACTTCAGATAGACACTTCCCAGGTCATGCAGAAAGAATGGTGAAAATTTCAGATCTCTAGGTCAGAGGGTATCGGAGAAGTAAGTATACATACACACATTTTAGGGTGCATTTAATATAGTATACTTGTACAGTGAGTCCCACGCAAGAGTTGGCCAATGACGCGGGTTTCTGTGTCGCGGCGGACACAGCTCCAACTTCCGGGCGATCGGGTGAAATATCTACGCTAATAAAGCCGCGATCGGTGTAATGATTCAGGTTCTCAGAAATACAGTTAAAGTTACAATGAAAATAACCACGTACTCATCACACGAGATGTTGGAAATGTTTTCCTCTTGCATGGCACCAATTTAGGGAATTTTCTTTCACGAGCGTAAGTTCAGCTTCCGAGATAGTTAATTTCTCTTCTAATGTTTTAATGTGTGGGGAATTGACCTATACACTTTATTTTTCAAGTTCCCCATAAATAATAGTCACATAGGCTATTGTTAGAAGAACTTAAAGGCAGTATCACAAGAGAAATTAACTCTATCTCGGAAGCTGAACTTACGTGCGTGAAAGAAAATTCCAGAAAAGGTGCCAGTGTTGTGCGTATGCAAGAGAAGAACATTTCCAACATCTCTTGTGATGAGGTACGTGGTTATTTTCATTGTAATTTTAACGGTAAATGAGATAACCTGAATCATTACATCGATCATGGCTTTATTAGCGTAGATATTTCACCCGATCACTTGGGAGTTGGAGCTGTGCCCGCCGCGACACAGAAACCCGCGTCATTGGCCAACTCTTGCGTGGGACTCACTGTAGATAGACAATATGTGATAGAACTCGGTTATAACAACATCCAAGGGACCAGGAAAATTATTTTGTTATAAGCACATATTGCTATAAAAATAGTAACACTGAAGACGGGGGGGGGGGGGGGAAAGGGGGGGGGGAAACTGACATTATTTCTATGTACATTTTAAGCATAGTTTTGAATTTTATCATACAGCATTGCAACTACCTTGAGAAATAATATTGAACTGAAACATACTGTACTGTAGGCTAATAAAGTCATTACATTCAAAATAATCTTCAGCAATTGAAACAAATACACTACTCACAATGTCTGTTCAGTAGTTACTGAAATATCAGGGAAAAGGTTCCTCTTATTGCAACCCCAGAAATTCTCTCCATAACCTTGTTTACAGATGAAGCATGGTTTCACCTCTCAGGCTACATCAACATGCAAAACAGCAGATATTGAGCTCCTTCGAATCCAAATATCATCCACGAAGCTCCATTGCATTCGGGAAAGGTTGGGGTCTGGTGTGCAGTGTAAGTTAGCAGAATTGGTCGTCCTGTTTTCTATGACACTATGGTTTATGGGCACATCTTCAATACATTCAGGGAGCATACCTCATCCCTTTAGTGATTCCATAAGACTTATAGCCAGCTTCTTCGGTGATCGTCTTATCTCAAAAAATCTATGGCCTTTCACATCACAGTGTTCTCTGGATTTCTTCTTGTGGGTCTACCTTAAGGACAGAGTGTACAAGAATTGACCGCGATCACTTGCTGAACTCCATATAGAAATAAGGAATGATATCAGAAACATTAACGATATGCTTTGGAAAAGTCACAGAATATGATGTGACGAGTACAGTAATGTATGGATGCAGTTGGAAGACATTTTCATATTTACTCTGAGGAATCTGTGGAATCTCCCTTCTGTAATTCAACACAGCTGCACATGCCTGCTAATATTAGTTTAGAAGTTATAAGTCATTAAAAGTGTTCAGTTTTATATGAATCACACTGTATTAATCTGTCAGTCCATCCCTACACTGTTTATCTTGCTGGGTTGTGGAGATGGGATAGAAGAATCATCTCTGCACTGTTTATTTTGTTGGTTTGTGGAAGTGGAGTACAAGCATCATGCCTGTACCATAATACCATGCATGAGGGTACAGCCAATGACATGGGCATTGTTTGCATTTTTTAACTATCCATTGCACTGTTACATAACAGGCCTAAGTGAATTCATATTTTTTAACATAATTAATTTGCTTACCTTGTAAGAAGTTGAACTGGTTAGCCATCTTTCACTTTCATACATCTTTAGTAGTAGTAGTATACATTTTTGAATCTGATTTATACACAGAAGTATTAAATTCTGATGCTTCTTGCTAATCAGATTAAAGGCATGGGTAACCAGGAGTTTTTTAGATTCTGATACAACAGCTATAAAGTTCTGTAAAAACAAATTGCTTCAATGTAATGTTTATTTGACAAACAAGAAGGAAATCTGGAATATGCTTACAATGAAAAATATATTTAAAAATTTTAATTTCAATTCCTCACACAAATCTATAAGATTTTCTGCCAATCTCTTAAATACATGTATGCCTAAGTATATAATAAAAATGTTACAAGCAATACTTTAAGTAATAGATAACATTACCCCTAATGATTGCTTAAGGGCAAGGGCCTCCTACCACTCACAATCGTGTTAGTTCTTAAATTAGCATGGGGTGAGCCAATCTCCGAGACTTCTATACTATGCTTGGTTCTACAATCCATATTGCAAATTTTAACATTTGTTACAAAATATTTTATTGAGTAGAATTACCGGTCAAAATGGCAGTGAAGATGATTGTAATTACTAGTCTGGATTAGGGTGGCCAGACGTCCGGCTTTTGGCCGGACTGTAAGGCTTTTTGTTAAGCAGTCCTCCATCCGGCGCGGCTTTATGCCGGACGTTGTTTTGTCCCCCTTTTCGAGACTCTGATGGATCGGTAAAGGATATTAATAAAATTTCTATTTACCCGTATGTTCCAACCAATCCTAAGGTTGGCACGCTTGTCGATACTATCATTTTTTTGTTTAGTTGGTGCCGCGGAAAAATCTGAATCTATTCCTAAGGCTGGGACACTTGTCCATACGATGATAGCGTACTATCATTTGTTTGGTGCAGTACATGGCGTTGGCCGTACCGTTGATTGTTGTTCAAGTCTCCATTTGTATTGTGCATGGTAAAATCGCATTGTAGGGAGGACCCACTTTGAAAACCAACTTTCTTCTCATAAAACACTTAATATCACTCGTATTTTGTTATAGATAGTTCTCTGGAGAGATGTTACCTCCACGAATGATTTGGTCCAACCCGCCCGCCCTAAACGATACACTTTCTTTTATAACACGATCTAGCGAAAAGTAGTGTGAATTCCGCCATATTTTATATGAAGATACTCGTGATTGGACGTTAGAGGTGTGACCTCACACCAGCAGAACACGTTTAATTCTGGGAAACAGGGTCACCAATACAACAAACCTCGCCTTCTGTAGAATTCAGAATGCCCTACTAAATTAAGCAATGTACAAGAAGCGTCATGTTGGTCAACTTGCCTCGTTGAGAAACAAAAAACCACCCGTCCGTGGAAACCTGCGCACATCGCGAGATGGGCCCCCCTACATTGCGACTTTGCCTTGTGCATTCATTGCAGTTTGCCGTGTTTTTCTTCAATTACCAGAATACCAAACGAAAGACTTCCTTTAATCCTCAGTGGGTCAAGGAATTCCTGACCAGGGTCATTCCAAATCAAATCATCCAGAGAAAACAACATTTTGCACCCCACCCCCTCAGATTTTCTTGAAATTTTTTTTACATCATCTATGGACAAATATAACAACCCGTATTTTTCATTTTGTGCAAATTCACTTTAGTTTTTTTTTAATGATTTTTTAAAAAATTGCGTGTTTTTAGACAATTTGTTGCTAGGAGTGCAGGTTGAAAGTGGCACGTTTTGGTAAAAAATTATTTGTAAAGTTGTTACTTAATATTAAGTCATGAAACCCAACTGTTCTTACTTAAAATTTCACCAGGATTCCAAATATCTTATTGAAAATAACATTTGACTCACATAAAACTTTGTTTTTACTCTTCAAAGTTGGTGCTTCTGAAGTTTTTTCTTCCGTGCAGTCATATAAGTAGAAGTTCATAACTTTTTTCTGCCTGGTGGTATCAGGCTGAAAAGGGTCTCATTTGAAAGAGGATGAAACTTACTACAATAGTATCAAATAAAATTCATGGGTATTTGATGTTATCATGTTATAAAAAAAAGAAAAAGTTTTATGGATGAAAATTTCCATTTTAGCATTAACTTATCATTGCAAAAGTTAGATTAGTTATATTAATTTTATACAGCAATTAACATATAGATTTGTTCACTCTAATAGACCCAAAAAAAGGAATCACAAATTTTGTTTTGAAATCTAGGGTATTGTTAAGAATTTTTTTAGGTGACAGTCAGGTGAAAAGTAGATCTGTAATATACTAAAACATAATAATATAAGACATATTTTTTGTTTGAATGAAATTTAACTTTTACATGTAATGAAAGATTTTATTTTATGACTCTTTAAAAACCCAAAAATGAAATGATGTAATAATAAAAATTATTACAGTAATTAAAATATTTTATTAATCCAACAAAATTGGCATCAGATCATTTAAACATGATTGACCACAGGGTCCTGAATAAAATTAGTGCATGCCTCAACAGTTACAATACAAACAAATATAAATAGACACATAACATTAACATAAACAATGATTTTAACTGTTCACTTCTCTTGGAGACACAAGACCATTAAGTATAATATAAATGTCTGTGGAGAATACAAAGGGAGTCCTTTATTACTCCCAACAGGATGGTAGGTTTAGCATTATCATAATACAGTGAGTCCCACGCAAGAGTTGGCCAACAACGCGGGTTCCTGCGGCGCGGCGTGTACAGCTCCAACTCCCGAGCGATCGAGTGAAATATCTACGCTAATAAAGCCGCGATGGGTATAATGATTCAGGTTCTCACATTTACAGTTAAAATTACAATGAAAATAAACACGTACCTCATCACAAGAGATGTTGGAATTGTTCTCCTCTTGCATCCACACAATACTGGCACATTTTTAGAAAATTTTCTTTCACGCGCATAAGTTCAGCTTCCGAGATAAAGTTAATTTCTCTTGTGATTTGTCTTTAAGTTCTTCTAATGTATGGGAAATTGACCTATACACTTTATTTTTCAAGTTTCCCCATAAATAATATTCACATAGCCTACTGTTAGAAGAAATTAAAGACAATATCGCATAGGCCTATCACAAGAGAAATGAACTCTGCCTCGGAAGCTGAACTTATGCGCGTGAAAGAAAATTTTCTAAAAAGGTGCCAGTATTGTGTGGATGCAAGAGGAGAACATTTCCAACATCTCGTGTGATGAGGTACGTGTTTATTTTCATTGTAATTTTACTGTAAATGTGAGAACCTGAATCATTACACCCATCGCGGCTTTATTATCATAGATATTTCACCCGATCGCTCGGGAGTTGGAGCTGTGCCCGCCGTGCCGCAGGAACCCGCGTCATTGGCCAACTCTTGCGGGGGACTCACTGTAGTAAATCATGTGACTCACAGACAAGAGAACAAACAAAAGAACTTGTCAGTACAGGTCAAGAGGAACATTGGCTTCTCTTACCTCAGTTAGTTTTGAAACTCTGTTGTGACAGTTCATCTTAGTTCATTATTAACAAGTATGCTAATTGTGAACAGTAGTTTTGTGAAATAGTTTTTCTAATAAGTTAGAAAATGTGAGTTTTGGATTTAGTTTTTTGTGCAGTGAGTAAATTAGAATTGTTGATGAATTACAATATAGGCTAATTTAGGTAGACTACTTGCTGTAAAAATGAGTTCAGATGAAGAGTTGATGTTATCACCTAAAGAACAGTGCAGTGTGGGACTGATAACTAATTCCCAATGTCATAGTAAATATTTTACAGATAAGGAAGAAAATCTGATGGTTTCAAATTTACCTGATCAAGTACGGGAAATTCTTAGTTGGAGGATAGCAAGAACATTGACTCCTACTTCTAATGTATGTTTGCACCACTTTCTATACTATACAGAGTATTATGAAAATAAACAAATGAAGTGTTGTGACCCAAACAAAGTCCACAAAAAAGTAATTAAAGCAGGGTTAAGACTGATTACATTAAAATTTGCTAAAGAAGTAAAAAGCAAAAAAGGTATCGTATTAATTCCAGGCAAAAAGATTTGTGACAACTGCAGAAAAAAAGTTGTTTTGCATGATGATGATGAAGAAGAAGACAACGACCAGAAAAGTGTTTGTAGTCAGTCTTATGAAGGAGAATTTAGTGGCAGTAGTGTTTTAACACCTGCGAAGAAATCTAAAAAAATTGATACACCTTCAAAAGTTTTAGAAAAGTATGAATTAGACTCAAATATGGCAACAATAGGAGTTTCACCAATAAAAGTTAAATCTTTAGCATCAGGATCAAAGGTAAAATATGCCAAACGAAAAATAAATGAAATTAAAAATAAAATGCAAACAAAGGTTGCACGTGTTTTGAGGCTACCAGAAAATGAACTACAATCTGATTCTTCAATTTCATCAACAGAATCTATATCTCCAGTAGCACAAAAGGCCCAAGATTTGGACCACCTAGTCAATGCCATCACAAACCTTTTTTTGGCCAGAACACAAAAATACTGGAAGAGAGGATAAGTTCTGGGTCCCTTTTACAGACATAATTTGCTCCATAGATATAGGCCTATCAGAATTAAGTTCTCAAGTCGGACGAATGATGTTCAGTCTTTCAAAAAAAAGTGAAAAAAAAAAAAAACATTAATGCTGCCTGGCCAAGGAAAGATTAGGCCAAACACATTGGTAAGTCATAAAATTGCATTATCTTTAAGCACACCCAAGCTACCTTTCTTTTTAATCCTACCTAAAAATCTTAAATATTAGGCTATCCTTGATATCAAATTGAATTTATGACTAGTATTTTTAAGCCTAATGGAGTGTACAAGCTGTATTAATTGTTGTATAAAATCAATATAACTAATCAACCTTTTGCATTGATAACAGTTTAACGCTAAAATGGAAATTTTCATGTATAATACTTTTTCTTTTTTTATAACATGATAACATCAAATACCCATGAATTTTATTTAATACTATTGTAGTACATTTCATCCTCTTTCAAATGAGACCTCTTTCAGCCTGATACCACCAGGCAGAAAAAAGTTATGAACTTCTACTTATATGACTGCACGGAAGAAAAAACTTCAGAAGCACCAACTTTGAAGAGTAAAAACAAAGTTTTATGTGAGTCAAATGTTATTTTCAATAAGATATTTGGAATCCTGGTGAAATTTTAAGTAAGAACAGTTGGGTTTCATGACTTAATATTAAGTAACAACTTTACAAATAATTTTTTACCAAAACGTGCCACTTTCAACCTGCACTCCTAGCAACAAATTGTCTAAAAACACGCAATTTTTAAAAAAATCATAAAAAAAAACCAAAGTGAATTTGCACAAAATGAAAAATACGGGTTGTTATATTTGTCCATAGATGCTGTAAAAAAATTTTCATGAAAATCCGAGGGGGTGGGGTGCACACCCCTGGATGATTTGACTTGGACTGACCCACCAACAAAAACCTCCTGCGGATAGCAAAGAAAGGACAAAAATATAAACAGAGATGAAAATTCCTTTTTGCAGTGTATAATCATTTGTTTTATATGAATGCAGTTATTAAGTAAAATTAGTCAGGGTTATACTATGAAATACCTTTAGACCAGCCGTCCATGCCCGAAGTTACGCTAGATTACCGAAGAAGTGTGTCCTCCTTTCTGACATTTTAGAAATGGCCACCCTAGTCTGGATAATGAAGCTTACCCCAGACAAGGGTCATGTTACAGTTTGTGAGTTTTGAGAAAATGCGCACCAAGGCAGTGTTGCTTGTTTAGTTGGGATGCCTATACCAACGCCAGCCTTAGAAGGGAACCTGATCAAAAGAAAAAGCACGTGTACTGCCAGCTGGCAGAGCTGTGCATTGGCCGCGGATTACAACATATAGTTCCATTAGAATTACAGAAATTAATTTTGGTTCATATTAATAAAGAGTTTTTTTACTAAAAAAACTAAACATTTTTAAAATACCGGTATGAAATTTTATAAACATGTAGTAAATAATAATAACATAATGAACTGAGGTCTGCGCATGTGCCATTTTCTGTTATAATACAATTGGTCAGTCTTGTCGCATGTTTATAGCTCGCTTGTCTTCAAATTGTCTATTATATTATAGCTGAAGACAATAATTATGAATGCACAGGGACCGGCAGAATAATCTGACGATTTTGTAATGCATATAAAAACAATAAATATCACTATAATGCAAAGTTTAATGATCACATTTGTTAGAGCAATAATTGCCATTTACAGTTCTTTCATTAGTTTTTCTTTGTTTTGAAAATTGTGTCTGGTAAATGAGACCACCATTATGTAGACATTCATGTTGCCTTGCCTTGAAGCTTTTCGTTGCTCTCGTGTGCATGTCGTTCGGTATTGCTGCTATTTCATTCTGAATAGCGAATTTAAGGTCATCCAGCGTATGAGGTCGTATGGTTCGTACGCCAGAAAATGTGCAAGCTTTGCGTCAATCAATCGTCAGAAGTCCACGTCACCCTGCCTCACAACATGCCGCTGCTTTAGGACTGTCAGACCGTAGTGTTCGAAGGATGTTGCATTTGGATCTTCATTTCTGCCCGTGCGAAATGGTAATCGTCCAGGAGGTGCTTGAACATGATCTTCAAAACTGAAGAGTGTGTGCACAGTCCATTTTGATAATTGTGAATGATGGTGCAATCATTCTGATGTCCGACGAGAGCGACGGAAAACTTCAAGGCAAGGCGACAAGAATGTCTACAAAATGGTGGTCATCATTTTTCAGACACAATTTTCAAAACAAAGAAAAACTAATGAAAGAACTGTAAATGGCAATTATTGCTTTAACAAATGCGATCATTAAACTTTGCATTATAGTGATGTTTATTATTTTTATATGTATTACAAAATAGTCAGATTATTCTGCCAGTCCCTGTATTTGTGAAACATCCTAAAGGAAAAATAGTGAAAAGTGGTGAAAAATATATTGTTTTAAATGAGTATGTGAAGTTTTGTGAAAAGTATCCGGATTTAGCCATTGAAGATATTGTTAATTTACTGTCAGAATTTACTGGTGTTTCCATAAAGACTGTTGGATCACACAGTGTTACGACTCCCTTCCTATCATTGCCAGAGCTTCTGTGGGTCCAGGTGAAGGGATAGATTTAGAATAATAATAGGTCCTTCAAACTCAAAGATGTCAAGGTCTTGGTAGATAGGGCAATAACTGAAGTAACACTTGACAAGTGGCGACAGTGTATTGAACATGTCATAAAGGAAGAAAATTCTGGGAATTAGACACTTATATGCGATGCAATTGTTGAACGCTTTGTAAACAATCCTGCCGACATCAGTGGCGCCAAGGATGACAGTCAGCTGGAAAGGGACTGAACTGTTATAATCTCATTAATAAGATACATTTTAATTTTCATTATTACTTTCCATACTATGTTACTATTTTAGTGTTTTAATTATACTCGGTCAATAGGAAACCTGTTCATTAAAGAACGTCACTCTTCAATTATTTTCCCCAAACTTCTATTTAAACGTTTGTAAGCGTTATGCTGTTCGCTTAGTCAAGACACAAGCATGTGTTGTCAAATACAAATAGTGTGCTCGCTCCACCCATGGCCTACTAATGTAATTTCAGTCCAGTACTTCACACGCTTTTGTTTACATCAAGTTCCCTTCTAAGGCCGGCGTTGGTATAGTAATAATGTAACACAGACCTTTGTTCCATAAAAGTTGTACTAGTTTTTATCTAAATTACATAAAGTAACTTACACAAATTAGTGTGCCACAGATTTGGCTGGGCAATGCTCACAGAATACTCACTTACAGAAACTTACTCTTATTAAAACACTTCCTCTTATTATATAAATGTAGATAAAGATAACTGATTTATTAACAAGAAACCTTCTCATAAACATGTCACTATTTAAGCTGTTTAACTTGCTTTTCCCTAACAGTTGCTTCCTATATTTGACACTTAAACTTTCTTAATTTTTCTTCACTGTCTTAGCAAAATAATTAATGATTTTTTTACTCAGAAATGATGAAACAGCATACGTACCTTAAAATTAACAATGACATCAGGATGACCATTTCTATGCAGTAATTCTAGTTCAGTTTCACAGCAGATTAAGGAGTCTTTAATCCTCTGAATAACTAACGATTCATCCTTCCTTAGATCTCTAAGTAATAATTCAGGGAGATTTTGGGTCATTGAAGAAATAAGGTTTCTAGACTGAATATCCAAGTTATCTGATGACTGAAAAAAAGTTAAGACAGGCCTATTAAATAAGCTATATTACTTTAATACACTAGCTGAAAAATAAAAACAGGACTCAAGATTGATTTCTGCAAGGGTGTACAGTAAATGTCATTAAAAAATGAAGGAATTCCAAAGTAACAATTTCCTATGTAAAATTAAGAATGTATGTAATAGAAAACAGAAAATAGCAAAAAGAGTGTTTGCATCTTTTTATAAGGTACCAATAGCTCACATGCAATGGTCCCAAACCATTCGTTATCACACAAACCAATCAATCCATAAAGACTCGTATAAAAGCTTCCTGTCAAGTTGTTCATTATACTACGGTGAAATGCTACATAGTTGAAACAGACAGGACCATTTTGCCTTTTCTGAATTAAATCTTGCTACAATATAATTATTGTACCTGTACTACTTTTAAGAAATGCAATAGGCAATGGAACCAAACCCATCAACCGGAAATAAAAATGTAGAAAGAAGTTAGGAATGTGTTGCAATTTCCTTATGTTTGAGAACTACTAAAATAAATTGGAAATGCCTGCGTGGAATCATGGTTAGCTTTGCTGGCTATGGATAAGCAGGCCCCGGTTCGATCCCCAGTCCTTCTTTGGATTTTTTAGAGGAAGGGAGGCCTAGAACGAGGTGCACTCAGCCTCGTGATTCAAACTGAGGAGCTATTTGATTGAAAAGTAGCAGTTCCAGTCACAAAAACCATCATTAATGGCCATGAGTGTCGGCATGTTGACCACTTGTCCCCCAATCCTGCCATCTGTCTATAGTAGATGACACAGTGGTCAGATAGTAGGCGTTGTCCCTCCACGGATGTAGAGTCACGAGTTTAATTTACTAAAATAAATTAGATACTCTAATGTATAGAAAACTGATTATGTTTATAATTTTTTAAACCCTATCCTACAGTTGAAACAGATTTGTGATGACAATGTAAAAAATACTAATAAAAAGATGCACTTTATTAGTTTTGTTGCACACTAGCGATGAGAAGGTATACCTGCATGGGTCATTTGACTGGTAGTGCAGAGAATGAGTCAGAAATAGGATTTATGGAGTTGCCATAATGGGTCATTCCACCTCAATTCATCCAGGGCATGTAACCCTCCGGTCTCAGATTTTCATGAAAATTTGTAGTGTGGTTCCCATATGCATGAGAAACAAAGATCTGAATTTTTAGCTTCCTGTCTGTTATAGATTCGGAGATACACTTCTTTGAAAACATCGTGTTTTAGGAAGAATAGAGTCAGGACAGGAGTAGGTTTTGTGTGCAGACTGTTACATTTTTGCTTGTACCATGCCTGTTAATGTTAGCAGAACCATAACACATGATCATTCCAATGCAAAAATGACTGCTGAGTTCAAATCTGGTGTCAGAATTTGTCTAACACTTACAGAAATGTTGTTATGGGCATGTAAACTTAAAAATTGAAACTATAAAAAGGCAATCGCGCCTCCTCATAAAAACCATGATATCTCAAAAAGTAAACTAGATACAGCTGAATGCTTTGCACCATTGGAACGAGCAGGAAATTTCCATCTAGATCAAATAAAAAAACTTGTGGGACTTTGTTAGGTGAATTTTTTTTCTGCACATATGTAAAAATAGAATATTTGAATATGGATTACATACATATGTTGAACAGAGTTTCCAGATAATTATGGAGCTACAGTCTTACAAGCCAAAGTAATTCAGTGTTATAATCGGTTCTTACCATTAAGTGCACAGAAATCCATTACCACAATTATAACATTTTTACACGGTAAGTTAAAAATAATATTTTTGGAGCAGACCTGATACATGACATTATATTAATTTGTTAACAGCTCAGTACCTAAATTATTAAGTGTGCTGCCAATCCAAATACATGAATGTTGCAAAATTCCATACACAAACTGCTATGGATTGTAGAGGAGACCAAAACAAACTTTTTTGTTAAATAAGCATAGGTCGGAAACCAATAGGTATGTCAGTAGTCACCTTCGAAGACAGACATCGTTGAGTAGAAACAAACATCCCTGTGCATGACAAACACATGACATGTTGCAGATTGTACATAGTTTAGGTAGCTGTTTGCTTTTACTCATTCTGCTTGTTCTTAGGCATTGAGTACGAACGATGGATTACAGTTTTGTTGAACTCGCGAATATCTACCTAGTTTATGGTGCATGCAATGGCAATTCCACAGCTGCACAATGTCTCTATGCTGAGCGATATCCTGGTCAGCGTTTACAAAATCCTCGCACATTTGTTTCTGTTTCAAGTTCGAGGGCATCTACGTGACACATTTGGTGAAAATTGGATTGGCCGGGGTGTACCCATTGCATGGCCTGCTCGTTCTCCTGACCTTACCCCACTTAACATTTAAAGAGTTTAGTGTATGAAACACCAGCTGTGTCAGAGGAGGATCTTGTTGCACGGATTCTTGTAGCTGCCAACCAATTACAACATACCCCTGGAGTATTCCACCATATGAGAGAAGCAGCATATGAGAGAAACAAACAAAACAAAACAAAACTGTAATCCATCGTTCGTACTCAATGCCTAAGAACAAGCAGAATGAATAAAAGCAAACAGTTACCTAAACTATGTACAATCTGCAACATGTCATGTGTTTGTCATGCACAGGGATGTTTGTTTCTACTCAACGATGTCTGTCTTCGAAGGTGACTACTGACATACCTATTGGTTTCCGACCTATGCTTATTTAACAAAAAAGTTTGTTTTGGTCTCCTCTACAATCCATAGCAGTTTGTGTATGGAATTTTGCAACATTCATGTATTTGGATTGGCAGCACACTTAATAATTTGGGTACTGAGCTGTTAACAAATTAATATAATGTCATGTATCAGGTCTGCTCCAAAAATATTATTTTTAACTTACCGTGTAAAAATGTTATAATTGTGGTAATGGATTTCTGTGCACTTAATGGTAAGAACCGATTATAACACTGAATTACTTTGGCTTGTAAGACTGTAGCTCCATAATTATCTGGAAACTCTGTTCAACATATGTATGTAATCCATATTCAAATATTCTATTTTTACATATGTGCAGAAAAAAAATTCACCTAACAAAGTCCCACAAGTTTTTTTATTTGATCTAGATGGAAATTTCCTGCTCGTTCCAATGGTGCAAAGCATTCAGCTGTATCTAGTTTACTTTTTGAGATATCATGGTTTTTATGAGGAGGCGCGATTGCCTTTTTATAGTTTCAATTTTTAAGTTTACATGCCCATAACAACATTTCTGTAAGTGTTAGACAAATTCTGACACCAGATTTGAACTCAGCAGTCATTTTTGCATTGGAATGATCATGTGTTATGGTTCTGCTAACATTAACAGGCATGGTACAAGCAAAAATGTAACAGTCTGCACACAAAACCTACTCCTGTCCTGACTCTATTCTTCCTAAAACACGATGTTTTCAAAGAAGTGTATCTCCAAATCTATAACAGACAGGAAGCTAAAAATTCAGATCTTTGTTTCTCATGCATATGGGAACCACGCTACAAATTTTCATCAAAATCTGAGACCGGAGGGTTACATTTCACTTTTTTTCTGGATGAATTGAGGTGGAATGACCCTAATGCTCTGCTGCTATAATGATTACACTAAATAGGCCAATCAACTGAGATAAGGCCACCAGTAGTCGACACGTTAAGGATATTTATGGCATTCTTTCGCTCCCCCAACCATACTCAAAAATGATAAAGCATTCTAAAACATATTTTCAGGTATCTGGAAGATTCTATTTTAATTTACATGTGTCCTATTAGTTTAACTGTGAACAGTTATGTGAAAAACGTACCCTATTATATGGACCATAAGACACACTTTTTACCTTGAAAACAGAACCTTAAAAGTTAGGTGCGTCTAATGGTCGAAGTACACTAAAAAAATTAAAATTATGGTAAATATTGCTGGAATACCATAGCTATACACAAGGTGTTGTAAACATTAGACAGTTACAAATTCTAACACAGACTGTACATCACTGCACTTGTCACAATCGTAAAATGAGGGTATCTGGAAGCCAGGTAGGCTACACAATGTGATAAGAAAGGAATGTAGAATTCCTTTATATAAAAGGAGTGTCTTCACCGGGTGGTTTAAATGAATGCAATGATCTCTAAACAGCCTTGTCCTGTTACACTTGCCGTGTGCTGAATTGAGGGTTAGAGGGTGTAAAAGTATTTTCAGTCTTTCATAAGAAATCATTTCAGTTGTTAAAATTTACCCAATGTCACCTGTACAGAAGAGATTTTCATACAACGCAGGTTTTAAGTTAAAAGTGATTTACACTGATTCCATTGTACAAGGTTATAATTTGTTTATGCAATGAAGTATATTATTCCCTTCAAAATGTTTCGTTTAGAAACATATTAAATTTCCATCCTAAAATTAAGGTACGTCTTATGGTCCGTAAAATACGGTATATATTTGTAAACTTCATGAAATGCACCTATAGCTGACAAGACAAAATAGAAAGGATACTAAAGCTGACAGAAGTGGAACCTACAACCTTTCTCAAATCCTTAAAAGTTAGCCAATGAGGGAATAGGGATGTTTTAGTGTGTGAAAAGGCTAGCTATAAATGTGCAATTTTTTGTTTATCATTATTATTTCAAAACATTAACACTTTCAGTCTTAAAATATTACTAAGCAAATCTAAAACAATTCAAATGAATGTCACAAACATTTGTTACTTCTGGAATTCTTAAAATACTAGAATTTAGGGACCCTATCAGGCCTTAAGTAATTATAAGTTTAAAGACTTCAAATAAGTAACATGATAACTTCAACATACCCGATTATGTGGTTAAATGATATGAATGAAATGTCACTTTCATCAGCTACAAAATATTTTTTACTCACATCAACACTTCTTAAACCCATATTTTAATTACATATTTCATTACTTCCTCAACAATACAAGGGTAAGTAAATTTTGTTGTATTTCGCTTTCCCTCCCCACAAATTCAAACTATGAAATCCCCTTCCTTAAGCCCCTTTTCTCCTCGAGTTTCTATTGTTATTTTATCAGAATCCTCCTCATGCCACTCAGAATCATCGGTGTAATGAGACTGCACTCTCATCCGAGCTTTCGGATTCTGATATTTCATGTTCTTTCTTCCCTTTCTTTGCAATATTTTTGTGATGCTTGCTCTCTTCCTTTCTTCTTTTATTTCCTTTTTATTATCTTGCTTCTTCTTAAGGTATTGTAATGCCTGTGGTGAAGTAACCACAGCAGGGATTCTTTCTCCCTTTCTTCTTGGTGCTTTCTCCCCCGGGGGACACCGTCTTATCGTAGCACTGACCGTGCGGGCGGGGGAGTTTGCGTGTTCTAATGATGCTGAGGGCTATACCGGACAGGGTTACCCATAACGGGCAGGCCGAAGCTGAAGATCCAGACTAAGAGTGTCCCACAACGACCTATCATTCCCCCTCTTTCCATTATCCTTTTTTCCTCTTCCTACACAAACACTTACACGTACACACACAACAAATCTGAGGAGAATTACACATACAGAATATACCTACCTCAGTTAACATTCACAAACAACACTCACACACCCCAAGCCAAGGTGGGTTGCATACGCCGAAGGCTGCATGGCCAAAGGGAAGTTTGGTCTCTAGTATGCATAACCCAAGTCAAGGTGGAACAGCATATGCCGAAGGCTGCATGGCCAAGGGGAGCTTGGTCACTAATATGCGAACTCCGGATACCGGGCGCCCTCCGGTTTTAATGAGCCTTCCTGTAGTTTGGGAACCTGCAGGTGACAGTGATAATTCCCAAGTACTCGTGGGACATAATTGATCCTAACAATACAACTAAAGGGGATGCGCCCTCATTCGCATCAATTACAGAGGTACAACCATTGCCTCAACATGTCGATAACGATGAGCTTATGGAGGAGGAGCTGCTGAAAAGCCCATCCAAAGAGCCAAAGATCGAAAAAAACAAAGAAATGCAGGAGGTAGAATCACCTCCAGGTTTAGAGGAGTCTTTGGAAAAGCTCCATTTGAAACAACCAAAAACAAAGCAACTGGGAGGAGCTGCAAGAAAGCGCTTCAAATGGCTAATCAAACAAGGCCATAACCCAGAGGAAGCCCGTATTCTGGCTTTAGAGCCAATGAAAAAGAAGGCGGGTACTAACAAAAGGGCTCGATCTGAAGGTTCTACTCCAGATGCAAAGCCCAAAAAACCCAGACAAAATAGTGGTGATGGGGAGGCTGGTGGACAGCAAGAGTTGCCTTCTGGCTCTACAGCTCCACCCGCACGCACATACCGGCAGATTGCAAGTAGTGTTCGTGTGGGCATACTGTCTACCGACTTTCCTCACACCATGCTAGACCGGAAACAGCTAGAAGCTATTCAGGAGGCAATCCTGAACAAAATCCTGGAACAAAAGGAAGAGGAGTTTAAGCCCAAATTCCTTAACTCCAGCTTCAAACCTGGCTGGCTTGTACTTGCCTGCGATGGAGAGGAAACTGCCAAATGGCTTCATCACATTGCGGAAGAGCTCAGGCCATGGGAGGGGGCTAGCTTAAAGGCTGTGGAGGAAAATCTAATTCCTCGCTGTATGGTCTTGGTTGGCTACTTCCACAACAGCCAAAATGACTCAACAGAGAAAATCTTAGACTTCATCTCCTCGCAAAATGAAGAACTAAAGGTTAAGGATTGGAGAGTGCTTAGAAGGGCTACCGAAGGGAACGCCATTCAGCTTACTCTCTCCATAGACCATCTTTCTGCTGAAAGGCTAAAAAAGAAAGCTTTCAGAATAAGTTTCAAATTTGGCCAAGTTCAACTTAGGCCAAAAGGAAGTCTACTCAAACAGGCAGATATCTCGACTAAGGGCATTCCTCGAAAGAGGCAGACTAAAAAGCCTTCAGAAGGTCCCTCTGGGACCTCCGCAGTAAAGGCTCTGCCATCTGTAAAGGAAACACCCAAGACAGACAGCCAGAGACAGACGAAAAAAGAAGATATAAAGGCTATAGCTGAAAAGCCTACTACAAGTAAAGCTGCCCCTACAATCCCAAAGACCTTATGGCCTAAAGAGGAGAAAAAGAGGAGCAAAAGAAGTGGTAAGAAGCCAAAGGGGCTATAAACAGCCCCCTGCCTTAACTTGCCAACAAGAAATTATAGGAATATCAGGTGTGTCCAGATAAATCTTCAGCACTCTAAAGCAGCTTCTCAAGTGCTTAGCTGGAGTATAGTTCGGGAACACCTGGACATAGCCTTTGTTCAGGAGCCATGGGTCCACAATGCCCTAGTAAGAGGGCTCCCAACAACAACATGTAAGTTACTATATAGTACTACTCATGAAAATCCTAGGGCTGCTCTTTCATTTAGTAAAGGCATTCAATTTCTCCCTGTTCCAGAATATATCTCTAGAGATATGGCAACAGCAGTGGTAGAGGTACCGTCACATGGGGGTAGTCAAGAGGTAATCATTGCCTCGGCCTACTTTCCAGGTGACTCGGAAGGTATACCTCCTCCTTTAGTCAAAGATCTCATAAAGCACTGCAAAAGGAGATCCAAGCACTTCATCATCTGCTGTGACGGAAATGCACACCACACCGTATGGGGAAGCAGAGGTATTAACACAAGAGGTGAGTCCCTCTTGGAATATTTGTTAAGTAATAATATTGACATTATTAATAGAGGTGACGAACCCACTTTTGCTAACACTAGATGGCATGAGGTCCTAGACTTAACCTTGGCCAGCCCATATGTTAGCAACTTGATTAAAAACTGGCATGTATCCAATGAAGCCTCAGCATCAGATCACAGGCATCTAAGATTTGAAATAGAGGCGGATTATAATGATAAATCCGAAATCAGAATTCCTCGACTGACTGACTGGGCAACCTATCCAGAATACCTAAAGTCAGAAGTTGAGGAACTTGATAAACCTCTAGAGTCCATCTGTGAATTGGAGTACACTGCAACCCAACTCAGTAAGCTCATCACATCATCATATGAACAAAGTTGCCCAATTACCACCAGAAGGGGCAAGAGAAATGTCCCCTGGTGGAACAGGCAACTTGCTAAACAAAGAGCTAATGTAAGGAAGCTTTTTAACGAGGCAAAAGCATCAGGTAATTGGTGTGAGTACAGAACGGCTCTAACCAACTACAATAAAGAATTGAGGAAATCTAAAAGGAAATCTTGGAAGAGCTTTTGTGAAGGTATAAATGAAATGCCTATTACAGCTCGCATTCATAGAGTCCTATCAAAAAGCCATACAAACAGTATTGGCTATTTAAGAAAGTCAGATGGAGAATATACGAAGAGTCAAGAGGAAACTCTGGAATTCCTACTAAAGACTCATTTTCCCGATTCTGACATAGTTGAGGTGGAAGAACCGGTTTACGAAAATGAACCATCTTCTGAAGAGCACAGTAAAAGAGCTAAAAGCCTGGCTGGTTGCATCTTCACTCCCAACTATATTAAATGGGCCATCAACTCATTCAAGCCTTATAAAGCTGCAGGAGGAGATGGAATCTTTCCTGCTCTATTACAAAAAGGTCAAGAAGTTCTTATACCTATATTGAGAAGGCTTTTTAATGCAAGCCTCAGACTAAATTATATTCCTCTAACATGGAGGAATGTCAAGGTGGTATTCATACCAAAGGCATGTAGGAACGATTCTACAAAGCCTAATGCTTACCGTCCCATTAGTCTAAGTTCTTTTCTACTCAAGAGTATGGAAAAAATCTTAGAAAATCACATTAGAAGAGAGATACTACCTAAAGTATCACTTCAGAAAACACAATTTGCTTATCAAGCAGGCAAATCAACAATAACTGCTCTTCATAGTCTTGTCTCTAAGATTGAAAGGGCTCTTATGTATAAGCAAACTGCTCTCTGCGCCTTCCTGGACATTCAAGGGGCTTTTGACAGCACCACCTATGAATCCATTGAGAAGGCGGCAGAGAAAAAGGGAATTAATCCCACCATAGTAAAATGGATAATATCCATGCTTCAGAGTCGCAATATTACAGCCAATCTCGGAAGTAAAAGAATCACCATAAGGTCCAATAAGGGATGCCCTCAAGGAGGGGTACTTTCACCCCTATTATGGACCTTGGTGGTTGACACACTTCTAGAGAAGTTGGCGAATGCAGGTTTTGAAGTACAAGGCTATGCAGATGACCTTGTCATCTTGATTAGAGGGAAAGATGAGTCCATTCTTATGGAACTTATGCAGAATGCTCTCAACCTTGTTAATGACTGGTGTATGCAGGAGGGGTTATCTGTTAACCCCAATAAAACAGTCATTATACCATTTACGAGAAGAAGAAAGCTGTCCATTACAGCTCCAATTCTCAATGACACTATGTTAGAACTGCAGGGACAAGTCAAGTATCTGGGCATATTATTGGACAGCAAAATGACTTGGAATCCCCAGCTACAAAAAGTCTATAGGAAAGCTCTGGTAACAATCAAGAGTTGTTACAGCCTATTTGGCAAAACATGGGGTCTCAAGCCAGGTATGATCTATTGGTTATACACTGCTATTGTGAGACCCATGGTCACCTATGCCTCTCTGGTCTGGTGGCCTAAAGTGGAGCAAAAAACAGCGATAGCCTGTTTACAGAAAGTCCAAAGGCTAGCTTGTTTGAGTATAACTGGAGCAATCAGCACCTGTCCTACTGCAGCTATGGAGGCCCTAATAGGCTTGACACCTCTGCACATTGAGGTAAAGAAGGTTGCCTTATCGTGTGCCCTTAGACTGCAAAGAAATATGAGTTTCAAATCGGGTGATCTGACTGGTCACCTGAAAATTCTCCGTGAAATTAAGGAGGAGAATCTCATCACGCTGTGGGACCGGATGACACCCAAACCCAACCTGGATCATTCCTTTATAGTTACTATTACTGAACGTGAAACTTGGAATGAGCAAGGACCTAGCTTTGGAAATGAGTCCCTTGTATGGTTTACGGATGGCTCTAAAATGGATGGGAAAACTGGCATAGGAGTATATGGGCCTAATTTTGCCCTAGCGAAAGCTCTTGGCCAAGAACCCACCATATTCCAAGCAGAGGTACATGCCATTGAAATATGTGCTCATGTAAATGTCAGTAAAGGCATTCGTGGTGCCAGGATTTATATCCTATCGGACAGTCAAGCGGCGTTAAAAGCTCTAAGTGCTCGAAACATTGAGTCAAAGCTTGTTGAAGACTGTCTATCAATACTAAACCAGCTGGCGAAACACAACAAGGTTACATTAATGTGGGTGCCAGGGCATGAAGGAATAGAGGGCAATGAAATTGCCGATCGCCTAGCCAAAGAAGGAGCCAATACCTCTTTTATTGGCCCAGAACCTTTCTGTGGAGTACCAGACGGCTACATCAAAGGAAAGATAAAAGCCTGGGAACACAGGAATACAAGTAACTATTGGAAACATGTTCCAAAGTTAAATCATTCAAAACAGTTCATTGAACTGTCAGCGAAAAGAGCAAAGAAGATACTCACACTCAGCAAACAGGAGTTGAGGATAATAAATGGCCTCCTTACTGGACACTGCCCTCTCAAAGACCATCTCTATAAAATGGGTAAGGCTGAGGTGAATACATGTAGATTCTGTTCAGAAGAAAAAGAAACAGCAGGGCACATACTTTGCGAATGCGAAGCAATTGCCCAACATAGATTAAGGCATCTAGAGTTTGCTTTTCCGACTCCAGGACAGATTGCCTCAACATCACCCAGAAAAATTATAGGCTATATCAAAAGCATTAAATTAAAATGGGACTTTTAGAGTAGGGTATTCACAATAGATCTATAAAAAGGTCGCAGTGTTGAGAAGCCGAAAGGCTTGTACTACCCCTCAGTAATCTAATCTAATCTAATCTTGGTGCTTTTTTTTCAGCAGGGCGAGGCCAAAATAAAGCTCTTTTGAAAGGTGAAGGCACTATATCTTGCTTGTAGATGCCACTGGTTCAGGTGAATGGGAAGTATTGTTTATTGTTTCATTATTTTCTGGCTGCTGCTGAAGTTCTGCTGGTTGAGTGGGCTGTGGCGAATTCATGGATTGAGTTGGTATAGCCAAATCTGTTTGTGGCTGCAGTCACAAGTTTTCATTATCTATTGGAATAACGTGCTGTGTGGCCTTGACTTTCTTCTAAAGATGGTATAGAGATGAATCTGCTATGGAACCTGCCCAGGGTTCACTGTTTGCCTGGAAAGTTTTTAATTTTTCTTTTCCTATTTGCTCTTCAAACCAGGCTATGTGCTTCTCCAACTGGGAGGTGTTGACTACATGAACTCTTTCCTTTATTGTTACCTCAAACTGAGGTACCACAACTATTTCTGGGTTCTAAGGAAACAGTTCACATTTCTGAAACCTGTGCTGTAGAATCTGAGGTGTCAATTTTCGTAGACCGACTTTCAGAACCCGGGCAAAATCATGCTTCTTTTAAGTCTCTGGCCTCTCCAAACACCATTCTTTCACTTTCTGTTTCCAGCTCAACTTTAAGGTATGGAAAACTGCAACATCTATAGGTTGCAATATGTGAGTGGCATTTGGATACAAAACAAGCTCATTGCCTTTTTCTGAATGGAACTGACTTACAGGCAGCAACACATGTGATGTGTGGCCATCTATAAACAGTAAAACTGGCAGCTGAATACTCCTCTTAACTAGCCAAGGGTACAATATATTTGCAATATACTCATAAAATAGTTCATGAGTCATCCATCCACTTTCAGACCTTTCAATAGCCCATTCTTCTAGAACAGCAAGAGCTAAGGCAGCTGGTATTCTAGTGTGTTGGTACACTGTCATTGGAGGAGCAAATTCTCCAGCAGCATTTCCAGTAATCAGAGTAGAGTAGTGATGTTCTCTTTTTCATCGTTACCAGCTCCCTGATAAACTGACCTGCTTCCTCGCTCTGCCAGAACATTTCAACTCTTTGGACTGAGGAAGGAGGAAGTTTCATCCACAATAATGATCCTGTATGTGAACAAAGACGTAATGGGTTACTCACAGTGGATGACCTTCTACACAGTATCACAACGTTTCGACCAACGGCGTCCGGTCTTCCTCAGGTTGATCCTGATCCTGGTTGGGTCTTGAAGAACGAAGCTAAATTCCTTTTCAGCAAGATATGTTTTCACATATTTCATATTATTATGACATATTTACACAGTCTCAAACCACTGGTTTATGTTGTTCTGCATGACTTGTCTACGGCTAGATGTCAGATTCTGACATATTCTTTGGCTTATGGCAGGATTCCTTTCTAAAAATGATTATCACTTTTTACCCGGGAAGGAATATTGTACCTTGATTTTCAATTCAGCAGCCAGCTTTCTAACCAAATACAGAAATGCATGTCTGGAGACTGGAAAGTCTGCCTTTCCCATTATTATCACCCATTCTGTAAGTAGGTTTTCCTGAGCAGAAGAAAAAATTGTCGCAGGTTCCATTTTCATTTCTAAGGGAACCTCACGCTTAGGTTTTCCCATTAAAGTGACTCTGGGTAAACCATTTTTTTTTTTTTGCAGCAGCAGCATTGTAGCTCATTTCAGGTGGTAGGCCTTGTCCCTTCAGGGATGCAGTGCCACGGAGTTTAGTTTTTACTGTAGCTCATTCCCCTTTTCACAGCTTCTACAACATCAAGCATTGACTGTTGGATCTTTGTAGGAGCCACATTTCACCTGGAGGAAAGATTAAGCAATACTATACCTTATGTTAACAATAATGGTGACTAAAATTCTTGGTTTGGCTACTGCCTTCAGACTTGAAATTTCTTGCCTTGGCCGATAACATACATATTCAGTATATCTGTTTCAGCTATGACCAATATACACAAACTACTATGTAAACATCTGATCAGCCACTACAATAAAACTGACTGGGGACCTGGAATGGGAAAGGCAGAATGCATCGTTCACAACATAATTTATTGTACTGTCATACATGAAAAATTAAGTGTAGAAACCTCACCACCTGATTTGATTTTAGTTTTGTTTCACCAGTAGGAAATTAAAATCATGTTTTAAAATCAAAATAATTCTAGGATGATGACAGCAAGAGGTAACGGGATAGTTTCAAGGTATTTAAAAAAGACCAAGATGCCATCTCACTGCACTCCACCCTACCTCAAGCTCTGGTAATGAGCTTAGTAAATGCCAAGAGAAAATTCATTTAAAATAAATTTAAGATTACATTGGTTGGTTTCTCCTGGGCATTGATCATTATATCCAGCGACACAGTATAATTTTTGTTTCAACTATGAGGGAGAGGGATTAACTGCCTGATTGAGAATTTAGAGGAATGGAAATCCTCAGCACTGAGAAATTATGGTCTAATTCTCATTGGTAGCAAATGGTTGAAAACTTGAGAAACACCAGTGTGGAAAAAGTGAAAGAGATGCAAAAGTGAAAGTATACTAGAAAGGAGGAGAGAATGAGAAAGAGAGAACAAGATACAAAAGCAGAGTAGGCAGAGTTTTATTTATGAAAACATAAGAGAGTGGAGATTTCATACACAGAATTTCACTAAAATTCTAAAACTGACCTGGACAATTGTTTCGGGAGATTCACTTTCATCCTCAGCAAACTCCAATTGTCTGCTGTGTGATCCGAGTTCCCTCTCATAGACGTCCTACAAACTTCTTAATTAGATCATCTTCCAAGGGGATGTCAAAATTCATAAGATGATCTGCATTTTTCTGAATAAAGATCTTCTTCCAGCTTGTAAGTTCTTTATGTCCTGGTTCCACTTAACTAGCTCATGCTTATAGCCTATTATGAATTTTGACATTCCTATGGAAGATGCTCTAATTAAGAAGTTTGTACAGGATGTCTACAAGAAGGTACTCGGATCCCACAGCAGGCAGTTGCAGTATGATAAGGATGAGAATGAATTTCTCGAAACAATTGCCAGGTCAGTTTTGTAATTTTAGTGAAGTTCTTGTATACAAATTCTCCACTTCTTATTTTTCATAATTCTGTAACTTCACTGAGTTAACTTCCACATTAATTATATAAAGAGTTTAGAATATTTCACTGGAATTTTTTCAAATTTTCTATTTCCTTTTCTACTTACTTACCATGCATGTCCACATAAAATCCTTTGAGACAATTCTCTATAAGCTTAAACCCCTTAAATCTGGTGATTATTTTTTCTGCTAAAGCAAACCAGAATTTTGCCCTTAATTTCTGAAAGTTATTTGTAAAATACCTCCTTCATCTTAATTTTCTAACGATCAAAATTTGTTTCTCTTCATGAAAAGCACATTTAGTACAAAATAATCACCTTTAGATTTTCCAAGATCTTGTAGAGGTCATCCAATACTGTCTTTAAGATATCTTTAAGCTCATGACTTAACTCTTTCTGGTGTAGTAATTGTAGTACGTACTGAAGCATGCTGTTCAATACATTGTAAACATCCTTCAGTGACAATTCAGAAGAAATATCAGAAGTACCAGTAGACGTAAATAATGTGTTCAGGACTTCAATCTAAAAGAAAGGAAAATGTAAATAATGACACTCGCAAAAACAAAACAAAAATCCTAAGCAGTCACCTTCTTACTTATTGTTAAAGTAATGATGGGGAGATTACAACAATGTTCTCATAAGGAGGACATATTGATATTACAATTTTTTATTTTTTAAAGAGTTAATTGACAAAAATTAACAAACTTACATTCACTTTAATTGTATGTAAGTTATGAACAAAAGTGACTTTCAGTATGGTCTTAATTGCTTTCTGAACAGTTTCTTCACTTAATCTATTCGAAGTGGAATACATGCAAAATAAAGGATTAAATTTTTCCTCACATGAGTTTCAAAATATTCTTAAGACCATTTCCCACTTTACGATTTCAGTTACTGTAACTTTTTTACTACTTTCCCTGCACGATTTAGATATTCATTAATGACGTACAGACTTTTCATACTTGTAAAATCATATTTAAAAGAGCCCTATATACAGAACGGGCGGTGAACATCCAAACTGAATATAGAGCAACAGAGTGATTGCATATACAAAAAAAAAGGAGTACAACAAGGTTGCATATTGGTACTATCTCCCTCGCTGGTCAATGAGAGAGGCAGATCTAGAAAAACCGGAGATGGGAGTCAGAATAGGAGACAGGAAATTCAACACCTCTAGATATGCAGACAACACAACACTTCTCGCAGGAAATGAAGATAACCTGACACAGATATTAAAAAAAAGTGAAAGAGAAAAGCAAAAAAACAGGACTAATACTTAGCAAAAAAAAGGTGATGGCAACAGGACCCATGTCAGTAATAAGTATTGACAGAGTAGGCTACATCTAAAAACAGTGGACAGTTTCAATATTTTGGAGATGCTCATCACTAGGGTTCGGATGTTTATGACATATTTTTATCCTCACCGCAAACACAGAGTAAACACGAATTGCATGCTTGTTATCCTAATCGGACCGTTTTTATTTTGCGTATAGTCATATTTTGGTCATTTTTTAGCCATATTTGTAATTTAACATCATATTTCAGTTAAATAAATTTTGTAAAGGAGCACAATTATGCAGTGTATGTACTACATGGTTGAGTTAAATTTGAAATTAATTTAATTAATTTAATGTTTATGCCAAATTAACATGTAACTTAAACTTTAAATTATTGCAATTGTTCATATTTTATTGGGACATGCAAGATCTACAAAATATTACAAGTATTTGGAGCTGGTGAAGCGAGCAAACAGGAGAAAATTCTTTAAAAATAGAAGTTCATTACAAGTAAAACTGTAAATCAAAATTGTTAAGAAGTGATTATCCGATTGAATTCATTGATGTAAGAATTTAGTGTCTTTAAACGTTTAAAATTGGAACACTTATTTTTTGAAAATACGATATTTTATTAGGTCATAGGCTATTTAGGACTTTTTGGTGCTGATTTGGAGTGCTAAAGTCGAGCTGGGAATATTGGATGTTTCCTCTGTATCTACATTAATTACGCTTGGGCTAGCTGAAGTATGTCTTATTTAAAATAAAAAAAATTACATTGTCAACTTTAACCAGGGTATCAATGTATTATTTTATGTCAAAGAATAAACACTTGAGGAATTTAGGGCAAACTATCCAAGCATTGTTATTTTAAATGAGGGTATAAGGTGGTAAAAGTATATCTTACTTAATATAATAAACCCTCATTGGACACAAAATGAAGTTTATTAGGTAGATTTCGAAGAAAAATCTACCTATTGCAATGGATACCATGTCATGATTTTCGAAAAATTCTTTCATATCTTTACGTTTCATGCTCCCCTAAGTACAAAACCACCGCCCGTTCAAAAAAAATTTTTGTGATATTTATATATACTGGTATAGCCTATATATATTTATATCTTTACACGATAGAGGCCGTAATTTTGAAGATATTTGAACCAAATTTTAATATGTTATTTCTAGGCCCAATAGTTCAGACAAGTTCGATAATGAGCAAAATTGGCCCAAGGGGGTGGTCGGGGGAGGGGGTTGAAATTTTTAAAAGTGTATATCTCGGCCCCTATGAAGTATAGAGGGAAACTTTGTTTGAATAAATTAGAGTACTCCCTATGGAGTTCACAATGACACCAACGATTCGGGGGTTCGAGTGAGGGTGGGGGTGGGGGGATGAAAATTCGAAACTTTTGAAACCACGTCTTGTGGGGTATCGTTGAAAAGCTCTTGATGAGTACTCTACAAATCAATAACTAGTTTCTTGATAGCTCTCATATGACGCGAGATTTTAATGTTTGAAAATAATAACACTTAAAAGAATTATTATAATATCATAATTTTGTCTTGTTTAGCGGCTTTGCTAATTTTATTTATAATTTGCTAATTTATTCAGCTTAAGCTGATCTTGCGCACGGCCAAGATCTTGTATCAACAACAAGTATGAACAAGTTGTGTTTAAACAAGAATAAATCTAAATGGATGGTGGTTAGTCGTTCACCTATAAACACAGTCAGCCAAGTTAAATTTGGTGAAGATCTTTTAGAGCGTGTGGATGAAATTAAATACCTTGGTGTCACTATTGATAGCTCCTTGAATTTCAAAAGTCATTTTAAGAAAACTATAAACAAAATTTTAAAAAAAGTGTCAGTTTTAAAAAGGCTTCGCTTTTGTTTACCACGTGGAATTAAGAAGTTACTATATAACTCGTTATTGAAGCCACATTTACAATATTGTAACACATTTACCATGTTTACATGCGGGATTGAAATCTATCTGAATCCGATCCCAACTCAATACGTTCCCTGTTTACATGGCAAGTTCTAGGAGTGGATTGAGATTTGTTGGACTATTGGCTAACTTGGTTTTGTGTGGCTATTGTTGTGGCTAACCTGTTTAACAAAGGCCGCATTTATTCCGTGATTAAAAATATAAATAAAAAGTGTGTTCTATCAATAATTTCTAGTCACCATAAACAAATTATAACATAAAAAAGTAACAATGATATTAATATTATAGTGTGCGTGGGTGTTTTTTATTAAATTGACTATCAGCTGACAGAACAAAATGACGAACGCCATGCGAGTGTATGCGCGCGCACCAGGATTGAGTTCGCTAGCGTTTACATGGAATTGAATACGATTTGAATCCGATCCATTCCTCCATTTGCAGAGGATCGGATCGAAAATTCATTCCGGACTGAGTCCGTGTTTACATGACTATTTCAACACTGGGATCGGACTCAGATCGATCTGAATCCTGCATGTAAACGTACTAATTATTTGTTTATGCAACAGACTTAGTGATAAATGAAATCCAACGGCTTCAAAACCAGGCATTTAGAGCTATACTAAATGTGCCCAGAGATTATCGAGTGCGTGATTTCAAAGATTTTATTTATCTGGATAACATGACATTTATCTTTAAGGCAAAACAAAGATTGCTCCCAGAATATCTGAATGAATTGTTATTGAGAAATGATATAATTCATTCGCATTATACACGGAGCCATGATCATTACCATTTAGAATATAGACGTATAAAATCTCCTTTTGTGTTAAGCGTATCAAAATATAACAAGTTGGACGGAATAATTAAGAACAGCAAAAGTGTCAGTGAATTCAGAAGACGGTTGAAAGACAATTTAAATGATAGTGTTAATAATTAAATTGTAAACACTGACTTCACATTATATGTTATTAGCACTCAGTGCTACTATAATAAACAACAACAATTAGGGTGGGTGGGTTGGACCAAATCATTCGCCAAGACAACATCTCCTCTCCACACATCTATCTATAACAAAATTCATGTGATATAAGTGTTTTATGAAGAGAATCTCGGCTCTAAAAAATGGTCCCCGTAGATGGGATTTTACAAAAACCAAATACAAGGTGCCAAATAAGCTCCTCCCATACTCGCTATCGGGACCCGCCCGGGAAGGAGGGGTTTAGGGCGGGGACTATTTTAAACAGTGGGAGACATCTAGTAGATAATGGTGGAATTAGTAGCGGCGCAGAGACATCTGGCGGAAATACTAGAAACACAGAAAATTAAATTTTTTAATTTCTATGTTTATCCCCATTCTCCTCTTCTCCTCTTCTTTTCCCTATTACCTCCCTTCTCTCCTTCACCCTACCTACCTATTTGGGACCTATTCCTGTCCTAGTAATTTTCGCACGTACGGGGATTCGATCCGGGGACCCCTAGCGTTATAGTCTATCGCTTTAACCACTACGCATTCAGTGATCGTTGCAATAAAAATCGAGAATTCTTCTAGCCTATGTACTACAGAGACGTGTAATACATGATGAGTAGTAAGAAGGATAATGTTCTATATAACTGTGAAGGTATATTTGGGTATATTTGGTACAAGGGGCATCTCGTATTTTGAATATTTGGTACAAGGGGCACTCCCGCATCGTGGGAATCGTATTTTCAATAGGGGTAGTGTTGAGTGTCAGTGAGTAAGGCGGACACGGTCGGGAGTGCGTTCGTGAACGGTCGGAAGATCCGAGCGAGAGGTCGCCGGCCGGCCGTCAGCTGCTGTCGCCATAGCAACGGAATGCGGAATGGGCGGAGCCTATTTGGCACCTTATATTTGGTTTATGCCCTAAAATCCATTCCAGACTGAGTCCGCATTTGGGATACATGGTAATCTCAATACGGGGATCAGACTCAGATCGATCTGAATCCTGCATGTAAACGTACTAATTGATAGCAGCCTAAATGACAGTTTCAAAAGCTTTACTAAATGCCGATACAATAAAGATTGGTATGTAACGCGAAGGGGATCTCACCCTTTTTGAAAATGGCTATTACTCTGGAAAGTTTGATATGTTAGTGAAGTAACAACACTGTCAATTAAATACATTCCCTGTTTATACTGAAAGTTATGGGAGTGTACTTTTGTTTTTGTACCGGTACTTACCTTGTCTAATAGTGGTTTCATCTCCTGAAACATTGGTCTAGTTCGGAAGGCATACGTGCTGGAAGCAATATTCATTGTATGTAGATGTACATATCTCGTCCTGTAGATCCTGTGTTGAGCGGGGCTCAAGGGTATAGAACACGAATATAGGATCAAACAATTACTGTTTTACAGAATACTGTAATTGCATATTAACTTATCTCCAGTGCAGATATAGGCCTACAGAAAAACAAACCATAAACATGACTAATACCAGTAAAATTCAAATCGAGAATCCCAGGATCCAGACCAGACGCAGAGACCAGAGATGACATACCCGGTGCAGATTAGCCGACTTATTGGGGAGAAAGAAGTAGATGGAACACTGCCTTCGTGATCTATAACCAGGCCGTCAGGCAGGAGCGTGGACGGCAAGATCAGCTGATTGTTCCAGTCGGGCTTGGTCTCGGTCGGAATTGTGGAATTGTTCCACGTGTTGGAGAAAGTAATCTCGCGTATAAATTATATTGTATAAATAATTGTTTTGTAATACTTATTATGTTTGTATTGCGCCACATAAAGTGAATATTATAACGTATACTATCGTATACCTCAAGACATTAGTGAATTATGCTTCAATCGCATGCATCTAACCTCAATTTATTGTAAATAAGTTTTAAACGAACTAAACTTGCCAAATAGTTGTTGTGTACCAGGTTGCAAATCGAATTATTATAAAGGAGAATATGTGCCTTCTTTTGCTTTTCCAACAGAAGAAAGTAGAACAAACTTATGGATAAAAAAAATTCCGAGGGAAAACTTTAAAATTACGAAAAACAGTGTTGTATGCATTGCTCATTTTCCAGAGGATGTAATAGTACGAGAGTTGCGTGTAACAGCCCCAGACGGTAAGTTTTATGTGATTGAACATTTAAAATTATATCTTTAACTTTTATCTGATGCTTGAATCTTATAGTTCATTTCTCAATTCCAGGGTCTGAACTTGTGCTCCCTCGCAAAAGAATTGTTCTCTCCGACAAGGCTGTACCTTGCATTTTCCCTAATTTACCGAAATATTTAACCACAGAATCAGGTAATGCAGAAAGAAGGAATCCAAGTGAAAGGAAAGAGGAACATTTTCAACGGGTTGAGCAGCAATATGAAGACTGGTTGGCATCAGATAAAATTAACAGTGTTGATGAAGCTATAAACAGTATTGAACGTTTGAATATTGATGATGGCTGGACTGTAAAACATGCTAATGATCAGTTATACTTTCTGAGAATTTCTTTAAATGATTCTCCTACCCTGAAACATGTAGTGATATTGCAGTCAAATTTTACTGTAAGAGTTTTGTATAAAGGTGTGGAAATAGACATAAGAAAATTTAATTTTCTGCTAACGAAAGATCTTCATTGTGACACTTACTCCAAGTTAGAAAATTTGTTAACTGCTGTGAAGAATTTTGACAATGAGGACATCAAAGTTGAAGACAAATTTAATGTTGTTATGCAGTTGCTGGCCGAATGCAAAGAGAAGTGTAGTGATGAAAAGAAAGCTTCTTTTGAGTTCTTTAGTGAGCAACTTCAACTAACAATGGCAAAACAGTTAAGGTATTCTCCTGACTTGCTTGTTTTCGCCTGTAGTCTGTTTTTTTCATTCCCAGCAGCTTATAAATTTTTAAGAGAAATCTCATACCTGGTGTTACCACATCCTACGTACTTGAAAGTTTTTAATTTACGTAGTGTAAGTACTGGTCTTAACGAGTCTCTAAAGAAGTATTTGCAAACCAAGTGTGAATTAATTCCACCCCACGAACGGTTAGTAACTCTTGAGATTGATGAGATTTATGTGAAACCAAAGATTTCGTATAAAGGGAACAAAATCATTGGTATGACCCATAATACTCCTGACATTGATGCTGCAACAACTATTCAGACTTTTTTCCTTAAATCTGTTCTCTCAGAAGTGACAGATGTAGTTGCTCTTGTGCCTGTGAAAAATTCAGATGCTGATTTTTTGTGCCATGTTACACATCAGGTTTTGCAGTTGCTACATGAAGTAGGCTTTGAGACAGTTAGCATTATTACAGATAACAATTCTGTAAATGTGAAATTATTCAAATTGTTGAGCCAAGATAGTACCATTCATACATTCATTGTCAATCCATTTGATGAGCAGAAAAAAATATTTTTACTCTTTGACACAGTGCATATATTTAAGAACATAAGGAACAACTGGTTGAATGAAAGAAGTCAAACTTTCATTTTCCCATCATTTAACGATGAGCAAGTTATTAAAACTTGCAAGTTTGAGCACGTGACCAAAATATATGAAGAAGAAAAATCATCTATAGTGAAACATGCTCCAGGCCTATCCTATAAGGTGTGTTACCCTAGTAATCTCGAGCGACAGAACGTTAAATTGGTTGTGCCATTGTTTGATGACAAAACTATTGCAGCAATTGATGCTCATAATGTAATGTTAGGTCCCAGTGCTGAAGGTACAAAGGAGTGGCTACAAATAATCAGGAAGTGGTGGATGACAGTCAATGTGAAACATCCAAAGAAGGGTAAGCATCTAAGGGAGGTATTTGCTGATCCTATTAGAAGTTTAGATCAACAAAATATGCAGTTTCTAGTGTCATTTATTTCTTGGTTGAAGAGGTGGAACGATACTGAAATTGAAAGTATTCCTAAATGTCTTGGTAAGCTAAGTAAAGAAACTTACACAGCAATTCTCCATACAACACAGACAATCATTGAATTGGCTGAATATCTGCTGAAAGTTTTAGGCTTTCACTATGTCTTGCTAGGTACTTTTCAGACTGATGATTTAGAGAAAAGATTTGGTAAATTTAGAAGAATGAGTGGATGCAACTACCATGTATCTGTGCAGCAGATTGTTGAATCTGAAAAAAAAATCAAAGTTACCAGTTTACTGAAAATTCAGTCAAGGAAGGGAATGTGTATGGGTGTAAAGGATCTGATTCATGATATCAATAACGCTTCAATTCCTAGTGAACATGATGTCGAATTAGGTCTTTTTGAAGAGACTGAAGAAATAGTGAAGCAGAGTGCACTAGTAGAAATAGATAATGGTACTTTGGGTACAATTATATTCATTGCTGGATATGTAGCTTATAAAGTAAGTAGCAAAAGTAAGTGCAATCACTGTCGTAATATGCTTGTGTCAGGACCTGATTTGCAATATATCTTTCCTCCTGAAGTAGAATATCTGAAGAATATCAATCGTGGTGGGCTGAAATATCCCTCTGTGATATCCGTGGAGATAGGTGTCTTTGTGTACCAAATTTTCCAGACTCTCATTTCAGACAAATATGAACATTTGTTTATCAAAAGTAATAATCCCCCAGGCATTGTGAATTCCTTAGTAATAGACAACCTAGATTTGGAAAATCTACCTGAACAATGTGAGTGTGGGAAGTTGTTAACACAAATCTGTTTTGCATGTGTTGGAATATGGGTAAATGTTCTCTTAAACAATTACTCTAAAGTGAAAACAGATCTTTGCAATCAAAAGTTGATGAAGAAAGGAACAAAAAGAGGAAATAACTCTAGTGAAAACAAGCAAAGAAAGGTTAGGACATTCACAGCCAAATAAACAATACAGGCAGGCTTTTTGTAAATAAATGGTGATTAGGGTTGTGTAGATTAAACAATGATTGTGAATAGTTGAGATAAATTTTACCTTTAAGTTTTTTGTATTTAAATAAATTGTGATTAATGTTCTGTAGATTAAACAGACTAAATAGTTTAAATAAATTATACCTGTATATTTTTTGCATAAATAAATAGTGGTTAAGGTTCTGTAGATTATATAACAGTTGTAAATAGTCCAGATAAATTTTTCCTGTATGATTTTTGTGTAAATAATTGGGTTTCGGATTGTCTAGTAGAACATGTAGGCCTATAAAGTATGCTATTTCCTGTAATAACATATTTCTGTTGTAGGATTTAGTATTACTTGAAATTATGAAGGAGATAAGAATGTTTGAAACTTATGTATTTTTTTGTTGTCTAGTAAAACATTTAGGCCTATAAACTATCTTATACCATGTCCTGCAACAGCCAATCTCTGTAGTAGGATTTAATGTTACTTGAAATTATGAAAGAGAAATTTGAATGTGTTAAACTTAAGTATTTTTAATTATATTTTAGGTTGTACAGTAGAATTTATGTGAGCTAATGAAATGCAATGAAAATAAATGTGAAAATTACGCAAAATTAATTTGTTCAACAATATAATTACTACATCCAAGCCTCTCGTGAATTAAATTCTTTAGTTCATTAAACACCTTGAATGCTAATAATCTGTCCACAAGTGACAGTATTGGTAATAAAGATAATATGGACAGAAGTTTAATTTGTAATGAGACTAATATTAGCGCTCCCGAAACACGAAACCCCTGTAACATCCGACTGGTAGCGTGACGTCACGAAACCTGCCTGACGGCCTGGTTATAGATCACGAAGGCAGTGGATGGAAACACCACGCCAAAAAATAGTAGTTTTTCACAAAATAACATGGTACTTAAATCGCAAAAAAATTAAAAATATCGACATTGAGTGTCAAATGTATATTGGCTGTAGTTTGACAGGCACAGATTTGTAGGCCTTTTTCTAAGAATATTTTCTTTACGGCTTCGAGGGTATTTTTTCATTTGTTAGGGTTCCTAAGCTGCCTAAACTGTAAGATGGCGACTGTTATGTAAATTGTGAATCGTTTATGTATGTAATAATATTTGGAGTGTGTTCTGTCCTCTAAGTTTCAAGGATTAGTATTTCTATTGCTGGATAATTAATGCGTTTAAAGAGAGTTAGATAAACCTAGTTATAATAAATGGCTGTAAACTTTCCCTTATCAATGCATTTCTAGATAAGGTACATGCACATTATTATTTTATTAGCAGCTCATGTGATCCATTTGCATATGTGTTACATAAATGAATGTTTTTACTCCTCGCTTGAAGATAAAATTAGAAGGGAAATTGCTTTATGATAGTAATGATTGGCTTGTGTTTAATTTAATTTGTATCGTTTCAGGACTGTTCCACATTATAAAGAGATGGTGAGATATTTTGAAGATACATCGGTATTTCATTTTAGTTGGGATCAAGTTGCTCAAGGATTTTGGAAGCGGTATCCGAATCCGCATAGGTATGCAAATTTACGTATTGTATATAATGTAGGCCTAGGTTGTGTTGTCCATATTCGGATTTTTTCTTGTCTAGTAGCACTAGTACTTTGGTTTTTGCTAGGACTGCTATCTGTGGTTGACACTTCACATAGGTTGTCTACCAACACACCCATGCAGTCGACATTAAGGTTAGGGAAACATTTTACAGTATAAAAAATGTGGAGGAATTGCTTTTGGGAAAATGGTATATTGCGACTCACCTGAGTCCCCCACCCCTACTCTCAATCCCTCCCCTAGCAGCGGCATTTGAACTACTAGCAGCGACGGTACCCCGTTCCATCTCTTAATGAACTGATGAAACAGAAAAAATAATTTATTTCTTCTTTATTTTCTTCTTCTCTTCCTTTCCCGTCTCCTTCCTATCACCTCCTCTTCACCCTACCTACCTATTTGAGACCTATTCCTAATAGTAAATTTTGGATCGACCGGGATTCAAACTCGGGACCCCTAACATTATAGCCAGGAGTCTTGACCATTAGAGCACGAGTGAATGTTGAACACTGAAGGAAGATTTCGTACATATTTGAGTTATGTTAGGGGGGATTTCATGAGTTTTAACGCAAGAATCGGTTATTATAATTTTATTAGCTACGAAAGAGACGGGTGAAAAGAAATCTGTCTACACTTGATCTAGGCTTCACTTTCAACTCTCCTGTATATGTCAACGAAAGCCTCTGCCCCACGAGAAGACGTCTCCTAGCAAAATGCCGTGAAGTGCGACGAATTTCCAATGTAAAATTCTTGTGGACACGTAATGGGAGAATCTTCATGAGAAAAGGGGAAGCAACACCTATCCAGGCTATTGCATCAGAAGAAGACCTACAAAAATTCGAAAATTCTATTTAAGTTTGACTCCCATTATCTATAGACCGTGAGTAATCCAAGGACACTTAGTATTTACTACCAAAATGTAAGAGGTCTAAGAACAAAGTCTAGAATATTGTACAATAATATTCTCTCCTCTAATCTAGATATTATAAGTTTATCAGAGACCTGGTTAACAAATAGTATCTTTGATTCTGAATTGTTTGATAGCAGATATGTAGTTTTTCGCAAAGACAGAGACTCACGAACACCAGGGGGAGGTGTTCTATTAGCAATTAAAGCTTCATTAAGACCAGAGCAGATTTTCTCTTTAGACTCTAATAATGAATCAATATGGGTGAAGGTCTATTACAATAGTGTCAAGTATATTATAGGTACAGTTTATTTTCCTCCAAATTCCAGCCTGAACTCTTACGTTGAATATTATGAGAAAATTGAGGAAAATATAGTTTTATTTGGTTGTAATACTGTTATACTTGGTGATTTCAATTTACCTGAGATTTGTGATCCTTCATACGATTTTAGTACAGGTAGTAATAAGGTAAAGGAACTGTATAAATTACTAACTCTCTTAGGTTTACAGTCAGTGAACAATATAACAAATATCAATGGAAGAACGCTAGATTTAGTATTAACAAATATGAGTTTAAATATTACAGAAGACGATCATAATTTAGTGTCTAAAGACACATATCACCCACCTTTAAGTTTACTCCTTAGAACAACCCGGAGAAACAAAAGTAATACAGAATCAATAAATAGATACAATTATTATAGAGCTGATTTTAATAGGTTATATTTACTCTTAAGAGATTGCGCATGGGATGATTTAAATAACTACCATGATATAAACCAAGTTGTTACTATGTTTTACAGTAAGCTATATTCAGTTATAGATCAATGTGTTCCTAAAACAAGAGGTTATAAACAGAAGTATCCCATTTGGTTCACAAAACAAATTATAAACAATATCAAACTTAAGGAAAAGTACAGAAAGAAGAAAGATGATTCAGAGTACTATCTGTTTCTATATAAGGCTTGTAGGGCCAGAATTAAAAATGATATTGAATTAGCTTACAGGTCTTACCTACAGAATATAGAGGAGAATATATCACAAAATACCAACCAATTTTGGAATTTTATAAAAAGTAAAAGAAAACAACTCAAATCTAATGTAGAGATGGTATTTAATGGCCAATCTTTAAAAACAAATGTTGAAATTGCAAATGGATATGCAGACTATTTTAGATCAATATATTCACAAACCAAATCTACATACAATCCAATGTTTAATGCGAACAATAGCGAATTGGACTGTCTTGATTTGAAAAATATAACTATTACAGAAGTGAAACAGACCATAAAACAGTTAAAATCAACAAAATCATCTGGGCCAGACAAAATACCCACCTATATTTTTAAAGGCTGTGGAGAAGCATTGGCATATCCACTAACCCTGATATACAATAAAATACTTGAAATGAGTATTTTTCCAGATGCGTGGAAATTTACCAAAGTTACACCCATTTATAAATCAGGAAATTCAAAATTAGTCCAAAACTATAGACCCATTGCAATTCTATCAACACCAGCCAAAATATTTGAAAGCATTTTACATAAACATGTCTTCAATCATGTTAAACTATCAATCTCATCAAAACAACACGGTTTTATGCCTAAGAGATCAACAATTACCAATCTATGTAACTTCACAGAATACATATCATCTGAATTAGATAAGTACAAACAAGTTGATACTATATATACTGATTTTCAGAAAGCTTTTGATAAAGTAGATCATGACCTCCTATTAAAAAAATTAATTTTTTATGGACTTTCCCCGAAATTACTTAAACTGTTCAGTTCATATTTAAACAGTAGAACCCAAATAGTCAATTATAAAGGCCATTTTTCATATAAATTTACTGTCAATTCAGGTGTACCTCAAGGATCAAACCTGGGTCCTCTATTATTTTTATTATTTGTAAACGATTTGCCTGATATAATTCTGTATTCAAATGTGGTAATGTTTGCTGATGATGTCAAATTATATAAATCTATAAATTCAGCAGAAGACTGTTACAATCTTCAAACTGACATTAATTCAGTATCAAAGTGGAGTAAAGATAACAAATTACCACTTAATATTAAAAAATGTGATAAAATGTCATTTGCAAGACGCAAAGAAACCATTAGATTTGACTATAGCATTGACGACATTCTATTACTTCAAGTAAGAAGTAAAAAAGATCTAGGTATTGTTTTTACTTCTGATCTAAGATTTAATGAACATATAGAATTAACAGTTAGGAAAGCTTTGGGAATCCTTGGTTTCATAATAAGAAATTCATACATGCTAAGCCAGGAAACATTAATTCGACTATATTATTCTCTCGTTAGACAAAATTTGGAATATGGATCAATCATTTGGGATCCGTTTACTGTAAAGAACAAAAAAATGATCGAAAAAGTACAAAACAAGTTCCTCAAGTTTTTAATGTTTAAAGTTTGTGGCTTTTATCCATTGTATATGAATTATGATAAACTCCTGGAAAATTTTGAATTCCAAGCTTTGTCACATAGAAGAGCATGTCAGTCATTAAGTTTTTTGTATAAAATAATTAATTCCCATATTGATGATACAAACCTTATAGAAAAAATTTATATATATGTACCCAGTAAAAATAGTAGATTAAGAAAACTATTTTTTACTCCCAGAGTAAACACAGACTTACACAAAAATTCACCAATAAACAGAACTTTGAATAGGTACAATCAAATCCACCCACTTAATATAGATATATTTGGAATGAATCTTAAACAATTTAATTTTGCTGCAAGCCAATTGTTAAAACTTGTCCAAAATGGTAATTCATAGGAATCTGTGTGTGAATAGTAACATCGTTGTCAACTAACATATTTTTCACTGTTTTATTATACTAGTTTTACTCTCATTTCCTTTTTTCTTTTTTCTTTTCTTTTTTCTCTACATCCTTCATGCTTGCTTTCTCCTTATCTATCTTATTCCCTTTACTCTCTTCTACACTCTTTACTTCTTACCTTACATTGTCATTATCCTAACTTTTCTACTTTTTACTATATCTACTTCATATTTGTGTTATTGTAAGTACACAATGTATTGTTATTATAGTCATGAACATTGTAATTGGGTGTATACCTGTAATGTTCATTCTTGATTAAATAAATAAATAAATAAATGAAAAGAGTAGTGTTGGTACAAGGGAATTTTCCTGCATCAATTTAGCCTCATTTAATGTTATAATACAGCGTTTTTTTATAATTGTGAAATATTATGTATGGTACAAGCGTATTTTTGTATTGTGAAATAGCCTATTTTGTTGCAAGGGTCGTTTTTATAATTATGAAATATTATGTGGAGGTGCAAGGGTATTTTTTTATTGTGAAATATTAGGTGACATGTCAATTGCAATCATGCGTTACTGGTGTTGAGCAGCGGCTACAGGCATGGCGGCATGGGCTGTGTTGAAGCGGGGCAGGCAGCACGCGGCAAGCAGCCAGGCAAGTGGCGAGTGGAAAGGGGAGCAGGGTGAGTCGCAAAGTACTAACTTTAATTGCATAATAGCCTATGTGTGATAAACACATTGGGAAAACGGAACTTTACGCCCCATGCGAGTCCCTCAGGGTAATACATGTCGCCCGCAAGCTCCCCTTTCACTCAATAATTAAAAACAGACCCTTTCACCAGACATAATATTTCACAACTAAAGCCTTCGTTAATCTACAGTCCATTACTAACGATCCTCGTGCCACTGAATATCTGAAGCAGCGCATAGGCATAGCTATCCGAAGGGGAAATGCCGCAAGTATAATGGGTACATTTCCCCCTTCTTCATTAGAAGAAATATTTTATTTCTGACGTTATAAAATATAACTATATTTTAAAACCTGAAAAAATGTAATCTGTTATATCTTATAGTGAAATATAATATTTATTAATTGTATTGTAAAAAATCTCCTAATAAAAATATTGTTTTAGTAATTCAAAAGAAAAAAATAATATTTCATATTAAAACAAGACCCTTGCATCAAAAATCATATTTCACAATTATAGGAGTAGGAGTGGAGGACTCGGGGGCGATGTGTTTTAACTTACCTTTTTCCCAAAAAATATTATGAAAATGACCCCTGCACCATACTCCCCACCCTAAACCAGTTGGGTCCCAGTAGAGAGTTGGTGGGAAGAGTCTAGTGCACAACCTAAAATTATTTTTCCCCTAAATACAGAATGCACATGACTGTTTCCGCTAATGTGTCGGTGAGGATGTTGACCCTGGTGGTATCATTGGCTGCAGTGATAGCAACTGACTACACGGGCTGCTTCCCCGCCTGGCCGCTTCCCCACAGCGCATGCCATCATGCCTGTAGCCACTGCTCATCCACAACGCCGGAATGCATAATATAATTGACATGTCACCTAATATTTCACAATAAAAAAGACCCTTGCAGTAAAATAGGCTATTTCACAGTACAAAAATACCCTCGCACCATACATAATATTTCACAATTATAAAAAAACGCCTTATTATAGCATTAAATATGGCTTAATTGATGCAGGAAAATTCCCTTGCACCAACACTACTCTTTTCATAATGTGCCCCCCTATGGGTAGGCACGGTTTACGTACGGTTTTTTAATGTAGATTGGTTCCGACCATTTTTAACCAAATTAGTTAACACCCTGCTAAACTCTTTATACTGGGTCGCATTATCCCTATATACAAAATCTGCAACATGGTTTTGAACCAAACAGGAAAGTGACTGGATGACTATAATTACCAGGAAAATTCTAATTCAAAGATTTAGTAACAGATTTATTCAGCTAAATCAGAGCTAACATAGATTCAAGTTATTTAACTCTTTAGATTCTCAGTAAAATCCATATACAGAACAATAAATAGTAATAAATATATTTAAAAACCCATATGTACAAAACAGGAATTATGCACTCAGCTTTCAATTAATAATTGCGACGATGAAATCCTGGAATATGTATGTCTGTTTATGCCTTAGAGAAAATTCTTAAATCCAACAGTATTTATTAAAAATTTATTTATTTGAAATGGGATCACTCTATATGCATAAAGAAATCCTAGAAGCTGTATTTATCCTGAAAATCTTTAGTCTTCTCAAAACAGAACTTTCAATCAAAACGCCAGTGTCCCAGAAAAATCCACTTCTTATTCTGATCTAGGAGACACCCTGTATATATCTGTATATATATGAATCGGTTATTTATGAAAGGGCTCATGTCATGTTTTTTTTAAAAACGAGTTTAACATGAAAATGGATTGTGCCAACATCCACGCATCGTTTACTTATGAAAGATCTCTTGTCGCACCAATACTTTGCAAGATACAGCCATTGCAAATCTGTGTTTAGTTATGAAACGGCGCATGCCAATGACAAGAGCCCTTTCTTAAATAAAGCATGGTTGGCAGCATTATCCATTTTGTATCCACAACAGCTGTACTGGCACAGCATCCTTTTACTTGTACCACCAAGGGGTTGCAGGAAAGGGCAGCAATGAAGTTTGCTCTTTTATAATGAAGTATATCAATGATAATATACCAGACAATGTTTATGAATTGTACCTGTACAGTGATAACTGTACAATCACTGTACAGGTCAAAACAAAAATCACACAATGATTAGGTTCCTACTTTCTCTTACAGACAGTGGACGATTAAAAAAGATTGTTTACAGACTGCCCATAAGGGGCCACTCTTATCTGCCCTGTGACAGAGTCTTTGGCCTTGTCAAAAGAAAATTAAGGAAATGTGACCGATATTACACTATAAAAGACGTATGTGAAATAATATTAATGTCTTCAGTACAGGGGAAATTTACCGTTGATTTAATAGAAACGGGAAATATTTTGGATTTTCAAAAATGGTGGCCTCAGTTCTATAAAAAATATACTGTTTCCGAAGAAACCAAATCTGAAAAGAAGGGAAAAAGAGAATATTTTACTATTTCTAACTACCATGAATTCTCGTTCCAGCAATCAAGTAAAGGAAAAGTAACAGTATCAGCTTTTATTAGTGGACTCCTCTACAACACATTCAAACTGGCTATCCCGACACAATCATGCATTTCTCTACCCATACACAAAGCATACGCAGAAAAAATACCTATTCCTAAAACGAAAATGGATGATATAAAGAAGCTTGTTCAGTTCGTCCCTGAGGAGCATGGTTTCTTTTATGACGAGGTGATTCAGTGGCCTACAGTTCAAAAAGAACTGTAAAATGTAATGATATGAGACTTTACTGTAAATTGTGTGTTTGTTAAAAACCCATTCTCATGTATCTGTTATAGCCAATCTCATTTGTGTATACAATCTTTAATGTAAAATAAATAGCCTTCATAAAGTCTCATTCATTGCATTGTTTGTTTTTACTTTTGTCTCTATGAATGGGTGCTTGTCAGCCCTTTGTTTATGAAAGGACTCTTGTCAGACAACTTTGATATGCCCTATCATGCAACATAAACAACATAATTGTTTTTTGTCATAACTTAGTTATTATTAGTGGTTAGTAGAATCAAAATAACTAGAATAAAAAAATCTTTCGTCTTTATTAATAGTTGGAAAATAAACAGTTTTTTTTAATTCCCCAACATTTTACTTTTCGTTACAAGAGCCCTTTCATAAATAACCGATTCATATAGAAAAGACAGCAGATGCTAACTTTATCTAGAACCTTCTTTACGCTTCTAATATTACACCTTGCTCTCAAAAACATAGTAGCCTATCCCAGAAAAATGCAATTCATATTCCTATACCCTAATTGAAGATGAAATTTAAATCACCCTGTATTTCCTACATACCCTGTTCAACTACTTCACTATTTCTTGTATCTTGATTCCTTTCATACATTTTGTACTCTGGCCTGAAATCTGTACGAATCATGATTTATCTGTAAGGTGCTGGCTTTTTCCGTACTCAAAATAGTTTTAAACATTAATTTAGAACGGACGGACTGACGACTTAAGAAAATGTGAAACGTGACAAATTTCTGTTTTACTATATGTGGGCGAGAATTTCCAAATGCCAAACAACAAACCCGAAAATACTGAATAATTTAGAAGTCAACCAAAATACTACATACTTTACGGAAATTTAGAACTCGAAACAGGTGAGATGTCAATTGCCAAAATAATTTATAATGTGAATATCAAAAAATGTAAAGGAACAATCTCACCAGGCAGAAGAGAAGTTGCATTGCTCGACTGCAGACACGCCCACCAAATCACTACTTCAATGCACTACATACTTGCTCCGGCAAAGTCGGCTCCCAACTGACGAACTCGGCAACCGCTCTCCAGGACCCTTGCTACGAGTACCGCGTTCACAAATAACCATGAGTAACCCGTGGTTACTCGGACGCACAAAAGATTTTAACATAAGGTTCTTAGTGTTCCAGAAACTCACTAGGAGCGCTGTTTATACAGCTTTGAGCCGAATTCATGGCTCAATAACTAACAAAATATCTCAGAACTATAAAAACCGATTTTTGCGTTAAAAACTCGTGAAATCCACCCTATCATAACTCAAATATATGAAAGCTTTCTTCGTTCCTCAACATTCACTCGTGGCTTAATGGTTAAGACTCCTAGCTATAATGCTAGGGGTTCTGAGTTCAAATCCCGGTCGATCCAAAATTTACTAGTAGGAATAGGTCTCAAATAGGTAGGTAGGGTGAAGAGGAAGTGAGAGCAAGAGAGGAAGGAGATGGGCAAGGAAGAGAAGAGGAAAATAAAGAAGAAATAAATTATTTTTTCTCTTTTATCAGTTGCGTAAGAGATGGCGCTACCGTCACTGCTAGTGGTTCAAATGCCGCCACTAGGGGAGGGATTGAGAGGAGGAGTGGGGGACTCGGTTGTGTCGTAAAGTACCATTTTCCCAAATTTTCTTGTTAGGACAACATGGAAATCATTCTGAAGAAGGTACATAATGCACTTAACAGCTGATTTTGTTATTTATTGATCACAGTTGTCAAAAATTTCATGAAAGATCCATATCGGTCCCAAATTTCCACTGATACAAATCCAATAAAAAGAAGTGTTTAAAAATGTATTTCAAGTCAGTGGATAAAAGTTAAAATCACTACACAACGTTTCAACTCTCCCCTGGAGTCTTCCTCAGGTGACTTGAAGATTGAGTTTCGTCATGGTAACCATCAATAAAAACACTGTTTTTCAAATGTCTTTCTTTCCAGTTCTTTGGAATGTCAAACATTCCTTCCTCTATGCATTCTGCTGGTGGCTGGGGAATTTTTAACACTGGAACTTTCCTTTTCAGTCTCCTCATTACATCCAGCCATTCGTCCCCTATATCACCATCATACCTATTTAAACACATCCCCTGGTTGCCGATTATGGACCATGCCTCATACACCTTTCTTTTTATGTAATCATTCTCAATTCTTACAATGTTTACTTCACCAATGCCATGCTTGTTTTCTGTCATATGCTGACTGAGTCCAGTAGAGCATTTCCCACTATTTACATCCCTTTCATGTTCGCGTATTCTGGTTTTAAAGTCTCTCCCGGTTTCCCCGACATATACTCCCTCACAATCACTACATTTTATTGAGTAAACTCCAGGAAAATCCATTTTGTCCTTGTTCGTACCAAGATGTTTATACTGGGAAAATATTTTTTCAATTGTCTTTTCAGTTTTATATGCTGGTACTATGCCGTATTTCAGGAAAATTTTCCCTATGCGTTCTCTGACGTGGGGATCATATGGTACGCCTATGTAACCTATACTATTATTTTCTTTCCTTTTTTCATCTTTTTTGTCATTTCCTTTTTCAACACTTTTCCATGTATGGTTAATTTTTCTACCACAATATCCATTTATTTCTGCTAATCTAAATACTACTTTCTTTTCCTTTTCTAGATCTTCGTTATTATTGCATAGACCAATGGCTCTGTGTGCAAAATTACGCCATAAATTGTTTTTGATTCTGTGATGGTGTGTTGATCTTCTGTGTATATACATTTCTCCTTTACATGTTTTTCTATACACGCCTAAACAAATTCCCTGTTGCTGTAGGGTAATTCTTAGGTCCAAAAAGTTGATACTGTTGTTCGCCGATTTCTCAATCGTGAACCTCACCCTGTTGTGGTAACTGTTGAATTCTTCTAGCAGTGAGTCAGAGATGTCTTGCCTAGCTATTACCAATGTGTCATCCACGTAACGCATATACAGCAATATGTTGTCAAAGTTCTTCCCAATCACCTGTTTTTCCATGAAGTACAGGAATACATCCGATACGAACCCCGACACCGGGTTTCCCATAGCCAAGCCCTCTTTCTGTTTGTAAATAATGCCATCAAATTGAAACACATTATATTCAGAACACACCCTGAACCATCTATCATATTCGTTGGCCACTACACAGTCCACTCCCTGTTCGATAAGCCACCTAAATAAACACTCACTAGCTTGTTCTCTAGGTATGCTGGGATATAGCGAAACCACATCCAAACTAAACATACATAAATCATTGCCGTACTCCATATTCTCTAGAAGGTTTCTTGCTTCAAATGAGTTGCCAATAGACCATCTTGTTCTCTTTTGTATATCACTCAATCTTTTCACCAAAAGTTTTGCCAACCCAAATGCTGGATGGTTATACATAGGGATTATAGGCCGCAAAGGCACATCCTCTTTATGTGTTTTAGGCAAGCCAAAACAATGTGTTAGATCAGATTTGTTGGTGATCAGACCTTTTTTAACATCCTCACTAATTGTTATACTACTGTTGATCACTTTGTTCACTTCCCTTCTTATACTCATGATAGGGTTCTTATCAAGAATTGAGAAATCTGGGGGTCCAAAATATTCTTTCATTTTTTGGATGTATGTGACAGAGTCAATGAAGACAGGTCGACATAGCTGGTAGAGAATAATTAATCACAAAGGGAAAGCAGTTCCTTCCGATACAATATTATCACTGATGCACCTGATTTTTTAAAGGTTGAAAAAGCCCACAAATCTTTGATGAAGGAATAATCACAGAAAAAATCAAACCCAATTGTTGTGAAGCCTTGTGTGTGGTTTAGCATTTCATACTACAGCACATTATAAACCGTGAACCAAGTTCCATTTTTCTACATGCAAATCTTTTTCTTAAACTGTATGAATGCAAACCACCTCTCATTCTCCAGATGCCTTTTGTAATTTCAATTTCAATTATTTATTTTGAGAAGCTACAGACGATTTTACAAATTTTAAACAGTAGGCTTCTTAGTTAATATTAGAATGATTTATGATACAGGAATGAATGTATCTTCCTGAACTTTAAATCTACACAGGAAACCTCAATTGACTAAATATAGCCCTAACATACTTATTGTAAACTAGGGCTCACTCAATGGAGATTACATAAATAAATAATAATAGATGACATATACAACAGGAATTACATAATAATACATAATTAGACATCTGACTTGTGAGTATGTCAAGTCTGCAGTTTTAACCTCATTAAGGAAGATGGCGCCGAAGTTTCATTGTTATCTTTTTCAATGTGCATTATTCGTGCTTTTATCAGAGTTTAAGTGAACGTTTGCAGTTTGTTCTTGTGTCTTACACAGTGCGGATATTTTCTGAGGACCCTGTGTGCGAGTAAAAGTAATTCAACACAAGTTTAGTGCGACAAACGCTATTATTATTACTTCTTTGTGTGTGACTTTTCCATCCTTATCATAGTTTGTCTCCAGTGTCATTTCAATTCCTGCCCCTTTTAGGGCGGCTAGGATCCAGACTTACACGAACTTCACTTTGTAATCACAAGATTTTACGACATGACTACGATGGAAACGCAGTCTACGAATGAGGAAATTGCCGAAACCGGCTCTAGCCCTTTACCCACTCACAACAAGTCAGAAAATGATATAAATATATCTGTCCAAGACGCAACTCCACTTATCTTACCTACATCTGTTGCAAAGGACAAATTTCAGTACACCTATCGGGATTCAAGCCCTTATATAGTAGTGGTAGAAACAAAAGCAGACTCAGTTTTCAAATTCACCCTATGAAGTTGGGCAAGCTTCTCTATGAAAAGAACACCACCATTCACATTCAAGACATACAAAAAATCGGACGCTACAAATTGGAGATAAAGTTCTTATACCATACGGAAGCAAATGCCTTCCTGAACTCAACATTTGACAGTAAATTTGAAACCTCCTCTTATATACCCTTTACTGCTATTCACTCTAAAGGTATAATCAAGAACATCGACCTAGAAATCACAAATGAAGAAATTCAAAAACATGCAAAAACAGAATCACACACCCCCATTCATAATGTCTACAGATTTAGTCGTAAAACAATCAACCAAGACGCAAAGGTCGAATATCTACCAACGACTACGTGTCTCATCACTTTTCGGTCCCAAGTGCTACCAAAGATGTTGACTTTGTATTACTATCACTGCCCCATTGAACCTTACCATGAAAAGATCAATCAGTGTTTTAACTGTGGGAAATTTGGACATTCGACTAAAATATGCCGCAATGACTCTAAATGTCTAAAATGTGCAGAACCCCACCGTACAAGTGAATGCCAATCTCCGTCAACAAAGTGTATAAACTGCCAACAGGCGCATGATGCCCGCTTCAAAAACTGTTCAGCTTACAAAATGGAAGAAAGCATCCAAGCTAAAATCAACCAACTTCGTGTCTCGCGATATGAGGCTATACAAATACTACGTGGCCGCAAATCGTATGCTTCAGTGGTGGCTTCGCCGCATTCTCAACAACCCTTTAATACTCTCACACCCAGTAGCCAAGCCTTGGGTCCACCCGGTGGTTTTCCACCATCAGGCACAATTCTACCAGTGTCCCGGACTTACATTCCCCCTTCTCAACCCTCTAAAAGAAAGTTCTCAGAACAAACGCCAACTTGCACCAAAAAGCCTCCCCCCCCCCCCCCAGCCAACACTCCTTTCTGGCTTCCGCATTGGAAGCGTGATACGCTTCCCTCCACTCCTGTGGTCAAGCCCACAAAAAATAACCATGACACAATTTCTGAAAGCCAATCCAATTCTCACACCAGTCCATCCACTATGCCACAATTTCTCACGATCAATAGACTCACATTCCTTGATCTCATTGCTGAGCTCAGCAATAGTATAAAGGCTATCAACTCACCCCACACATCTAATCTAACTAATTTACTTCAGAAAATGAAAGCCTCTACTCATAATCACGACTAATGACTCCCATCCCTTCACTTAGCATTCTTCAATGGAATGCCCGAAGTATTAGAAACAAGACCCACGAACTTCAACATTTCCTTCTCGACACTCCGACGGACATTATCATCATCATTGAAACATGGTTAAAACCGGCACATAAATTCAAGATTCCTTCCTAACAAATCATCCGACATGACCGGTTACAACATGGGGGTGGCATCGCCATACTTACTAAACCGAATATTCAAATTACCGAAACACGATACGTCACCAATTACAATCATACGTTCCAGGCTATTCATATTACAATCCAGCATCTGGACATCATTGCAGCTTACAATACCCACAACAATCACTTAACTTCCACCTACTGGTCCAATACTTTTCCCATTCCCCCTCATCAGAATGTGCTCATTTGTGGTGATTTCAATCTCCCACTAAGCCCACAACAAATTCGCACTTACACCCATAATCATACGTTCATTCGTTTCTTACAAACGTCTGGGTTATCGCTACTCAATACTGACCATCCAACACAGCTTGGCAATAGTAGCCAACACCACACCAGTCCCGACTTAACATTCATCTCAACTAATCTATACCCATATACCCACTGGGCCACTGCCCATGACACCCTCAACAGTGATCACCTACCAATCAAAATAGCACTGAACACTACTTTCAACCCTTTACATAGCGCCCCCAGAACTTCCAAACCGCGAATTACTGACTGGCAACACTACACTACAGAAATTACCCGATACACCACAAATCTCATTAATCAACAGCCCCCTCCATATACCATTCCGGACATACAACACATTATTCATTCCTATATACGAGAACACTGTCCCAGTAAACAACCATCTCACTCTACTAGACGTCTTAAACCACCATGGTGGTCACCTGACTGCTCGCATGCTGTTGCCCAGCGCCGTCTTGCCCTAACAAGATTCCGGCATCACCCGACTCTTCAAAACTATGTCACGCTCAACGCCAAATGGCACTAACCACAAAGACACTTAACAGGACGCGAAGACAAGCTTGGAAAGAGTACTGCACGACAGTGACACAAACCACTACTACTCAAATGGCATGGCGAAAAATAAAATGGTTTACCAACAAAAAACACAAAATCACTCACAGTATACACAACAATTCTACCCTCCAACAACAGTTTTTACACAGTATTACACCGGATTCTGTAACACCCATACTCTGTCCAATTAATTTCCATCCCCTCTCATGCACCCCCACGCATCCTCTTCTCACTCCCATCACATCCAATGAATTTCAAGCAGTTATCAGAAGGAAAAAACAATCTACTGCACCAGGACCGGATGGCATCACTTATAATATGATTGACCACCTTCCTGACATAACTATTACTCTACTAATAAATATTTTTAATAACACCCTCCATACATCCCACATTCCGCACTCTTGGCAACAATTCTATGTCATTCCGATATTGAAACCCAATAAAACAGACACAAACGCCTCTAGTTACCGTCCCATTATACTCAGTAATACTCTCCGAAAAATCTTTGAAAAAATCCTCACCCATCGATTAATATTTCACTTAGAGCGATATGGACAATGGCCATTACATCAATACGGGTATAGACGAGGCCAAGGAACAAACCATGCTTTACTACATCTTCTTACTGAAATTTATAGCGCATGGACACAACGCAAGGCACTCTTGGCACATTTCTTAGACTTACGAAACGCGTATGACTCAGTACTCCTTCCCACACTATTAAACACTCTCACGACTCTCCACATTCCGGAGATTTTCAGTCATACCGTCCTTCGCCTCCTAACCGACAGACAAATATCTTTTCCCCCTTTCTTTTCCTATCAGCTCTCTCGTTTCACCTCCATTGGCTTGCCCCAAGGATCCTCACTCAGCCCCATTCTTTTTGTATTATACATTCACACTCCCTATAACAAAAGTCAACTACTTCTATATGCTGACGATATGGTTTTGTACTCGAAAGTAGATAACTCACTTAAATATAATTATACCACGGAACAAAAGGATCTTGACACCCTGATCTTTCAGGTTAAGCATTTGGGATTTACAATTAACCCTGAAAAAAGCCATACTATTCTTTTTCGAAAAAGCAAAATGACTAATCAACCTCACTTTCATATTGATCATATTCCAATACCTATTATACACACCACCAAATACCTAGGAATGCATTTAACACACAATCTTAAATGGAATGTGCATTTTCAGCATACACATGCTGCTCTTCAATCAGCTAGTTGTATTTTTAAATATATTGCCGGGACAAAATGGGGTTTCCATCCCACCCATATGCTACATTTATACCAGAACCTTATTCAATCAAAACTCACATACGGCAATCTCATTATTACAAGTCCCTCTAAATATTGGCAAAACAAAATCCAATCGCAAATTTATAACATTGCCAAACACATACTTGGTGTCTCTGGCAATCCCAAAATGACAAAGCTGTTTCATGAATTACACTTACATCCTTATACATACAGACAACAAATCACAACCATTAAAACTATTGGACACCTTTTCCACCACACGCAAACTCCGCTATACAATAAGGTACTGCACTTGCATCGCAAACGTATGCAACATCTCCTTCCAGCATTTCTGCAACTACCCCCTTTTCTCTCCCTATTCTCTCAATTCTATGACAATCAACAAATGCAAAAATTTCCTCGACCTCCAATCTATTTTCTAGACTATGATGTCCTCTTTCACCCTGTTAACGTTCATATGGATGAATTCCACAAAACTGACCAGCATCTGGAATGCAAATTTCAAAATTATTTAACACAATATCGTCAGTTGCACAACTATCCCAATATACATCTCTACTTTACTGATGGATCTAAAACCCCAGAGGGGGTAGGAGCTGCTTACTACCACCAAAACACTAACACCACACAACAATTCCCTCTTCGTCCTGAATTTTCCAACTACACGGCCGAAGTTATTGCTATCCGTCAGGCACTAATTTCCATCAATACAACTAATGCCCACATATTCATCTGTACGGATTCCCAAAGTGCTATTCAAAACATAGCAACCGGCCACACTCATCCCCAGCTGGGATGGTGGGAAACAAACTGCAAATACCTAATACATAAACAAACACACCAACGACATAATCACATCACACTTCTCTGGATCCCAGCACACCACAACATTAAGGGCAATGAAATAGCCGATACACTTGCTAAAGCCGCTACACGTCAAAATACACTCCACACTTTTCTTCTCCCCATTTCTGATGCAATCATTGCTTCCACTAAATCACTTAAAGCACACAACCTCCACTACAACAGTAAACCTTGGTTTTACAATACTAACACTCCGCGATTTGCTGTATCTATAATTTCCAAAATCAAGTTTAATGTTGCCATTACACCACAATATTTATTCAAAATTAAAAGAAGAGCCACCCCCCACTGTGACTGTGGTGACATAGGAGACGTAAATCATATCCTTTTAGGTTGCTCACAATATAAACATCAAAATGATATTTTTCATTCACAAGTTTACAAAACAAAAGGCATTGGTCCATGGCATATTCCTTCCCTTATACGCAATGACGAAAAACACATGAGCCGATTAATACATAAACATATAGTAAATTGTAAAATGAAAATTTGAAACACCCACTTCCCACTCCATACAAACACTTTGTTCACACACCTTCCTTTATACTCCACGAAGCTGCAACTACCTGGGTGTAGAGAGGCTTCACAAAATAAAAGAAGAAGAAGAAGAAGAAGAAGAAGAACCTCATTAAGTCAGCTATGTCAATAGCATGAACATTGTGTGGTCAGCACATTCCAGAGTTGTTAGACACAAAGTGTAGTTTGTTTGTATTTGAGGAAAGGTCACATTCTTTAATTAAAAGATTTGTCATTAATACATTTCTTGTTAGCAGCAATCACATTACGGTAAACTGGTAGAGCATATGGCTGTTTTACCAAAAATAATGAATGATTCCTTGTCAGTCTTGTGTGTATATAAAAATAATAATAATAATAATAATACTAATCACTGCTTGTGGAATATATCAGAATTTTTATATAAGGCATTACAAGCCATGGCCAATCTATTACTAGGAATTGAATAAGGCTGTTGTATAACAAAAATTGTTCGATTTCTTGTTCCTCTTGTATGAGGGACAGAAAGCCCTATGTTATCTAAAACTGATTTGCAGTGTATTTCCCCACGAAAGACTTTAGCTATGAAATTAGCATCTGCTGAAATACGCCTATTATGTAATGTTTCCAGATTTAATAACTTAAGTATTTCATAGTAGTCCAGATTTCTGCTAAACTTACTACGTATAAGGGAAACAAATTTTCTTTGTATTCGTTCCAGCTTATTACTGTCAGAGACAGTAATACTATTATATGCAACACTGCAATATTCTAAGTCACTGTGAATTAAAGACTTATAAAGAGTAATTAGTGACTCTATACTTTTTAAATTATGAGAAATTAAGCGAACTAATCCAAGAGTTTTTAGAGCCTGTGTGAAAATATGGTCGATATGGACATGGAAGTATAATTTCGAGTCTAGGTAAACACCCAGGTATTTTATATTTTCTGAGCGTGCTATTATATTTCGGCCAAGACGATAATTGTATATTATTTGGTTAGTTTTTCTACTAAATATCATACTCTGGGTCTTACTGCTGTTAATTAGCATAAGATTTGAGCTGCACCATTGTTTTATGCGATCGATATTCCTTTGCAATAGTTTACAGTCAGAGACTGTAGATATTTTATTCCATATACATATGCTATTCTATTACATGTAAGTATGTTGGATAAGTCGTTAATGAAGACTAAGAACAAGAAGTTACCCAATACTGACCCCTGGGGTACACCTTGTGGTATGTGAAAGGGCTCAGAAAGATAGTTAGATATTCTAACCCAAGCAGATCTGTTTCTTAGATAACTTGAGAACCAATTAACATACTTGTTATGCAGACCTAAATTACTCAACTTTTTAACAAGAAGATCGTGATTAACTACATCAAATGCTCTGCTCAGGTCAAAAAATATGGCATCTGATTGCGATTGCGAGCAATTTCCTTTAAATATGTCATTGAGAAGAGTGACAATATTGGTTGCAGTAGACATGTTCTTGGTAAAACCATGCTGAAAATCATTTAGTTTATTTTTACTGAAGAAAGAAATATGTTTATGAATGATGGTTTCAAAGATTTTTGAAAATGTATTTAGTATGGCTATGGGCCTAAAGTTTGCCACTTCTTTGCTTTTGCCTTTCTTATGTACCGGCCTGATAGCAGAAATTTTCCACATTGATGGAAAAGTTTCTGTTTCTAGCGAAAGGTTATATATATACATATGTAAGAACGGGTGTCAGTATTGGGGCACACCCCTTAACAATAAAGCTTGGTATCTGGTCGAGTCCCGAACTCTTAGATGGTTTCAAACGTTGAATAGCTACCAAGACATCAGAATTTATGATAGTTGGAACATGTAGGCATTCAGATATGACAGTTTGAGCATAGGGCCCCGGTACTGCATTAGTGGGCTTATTTATAAACTCAAAATGCTCTGCGAAGATATTCACTAGCTTTGTTGGTTCTGAGACACTGGAATTGTTCATTTTAACATGCAGCACAGGATCATTTTTATTTCGTAGCTTCGAAACATAGCTCCAGAATTTAGTAGGGTTTGACTTTAAATCTTGATCGATTGATTTGTACCATTGTTGTCTATCAATTTTAATAGTTACTTTTACTAATCTTCGATAATCTGAAAAACATTGATAATAAAAATCAGTCGAGTGTTTTTTAAAAAGTCGATAATAGTGTTTCTTTTTCCTTATATATAATTTGAGCTCCCTTGAAAACCAAGCCGGATATTTTGATTTAACAACAAATGTTTTTGGGATTGACTTATTAATTGCATCATTAACTACGTGTGTGCAATTCCGAAACTCTGTAAATACCTCGTGGTATACCTGTTGGTGAAACACGAGTTGTATAGACTATCTTCTTGTAAATAAAAAAAAAAAAAAAAAAAAAGATTTTCAACAGCAGTGTCAGGTGATTTTTGATTATACACTGTGGACCAGTCAGATGGAGCTAATGTGCTGTATAGTTTATAATAGTCACCTTTGTGATAGCATAAACTTTCTGTTGGGAACTGAGTGCCTTCGCTCACTTGGCTTATTAGGTTTATAGCAATAGGGGGATGAAAATTATCTATATTCACCAGTGCATAATCTGATATTGATACAGTGATCTCATCCAGACTAGTAAAAACTAGGTCTAATAAATTATTATTAGGGACAGTGTCATTGATTTGAGACAAATTTAGAAAAGAGCATGTTTGGTGTACTATTTCACCTTTAATTTTATGATAATGATATAAATTAGGTGCAACACCTGCCAGCCAATTGAAGCCAGGGATATTAAAATCACCGATTAAAATGACCTGAAAATTATTACAATCTAGATTATTTTCAAGAAAGTTAAAGTATTGCTGAAATACAGCGATACTCGTATTGGGCACAAAATAATGGCATCCAATAAGAATAGGCTGAGCATTTTTAAGAGTTAACTCAATCCACACACATTTATCTGTCTGTTCAAATTCTGGTCTACGTTTATGCCTGACACTGTTACTGATGGCAATTAGGGACCCTCCTCCGCAAGTTTGGCTAACTAGTGAATATTTTCTGTCAGATCTGTACACCTGATGTGTTTCAGGAAAATAATTGTGATCATAATGATCATCATTTAACCATGTTTCAATAAGACAAATGATGTTGGGTTCATTTGTGTTTATATTGCCGAAAAGGTCCGTGGATTTTGTTCTTAAACCACGAACATTTTGGTAATAAATTTCAGTGCCTAAATTACTATTACTAAACATAGACTGATCCATATAATCACAACTATTTGCCATTTAGGGTTAAGGAGAGCCCCCTCCAAGGTTGCTTTTAGAAGATGTTCTGGCTAGCAGCGTATCCATAATCTTCCTAGGTGAAGATCTATTAGGTTTTTCGGGAGTTTTACCCTGTGATTTCGTTGTAGGACTACCTACCAAACTGGCGGACGCGATTTGTTCAAAAGTTTCTGAATAAGTCTGGTCCTCCTGTAGGCGGCCATGGAATGGAAAAAATAGCACCCCACTTGGCCAGATATCTATATTATTAACTAGCATGTGCCCGCGGCTTCGCCCGCGATAATTATTTCAAAAATTAAAAATTAAGAGCATAATAGTTAAATCATTATAATTATTAACACCTAAATCACGTGGACTACATACTACGATTAGATAGCGTCGCCTGGTAAAAGCGACCTCAGATTCGAGTTGCTTGGCCCAGAAAACCCTTGTATAGTTTCGTTCAAATCAAACAATGTTTGACCATACAGTATTTAGGCCTATATTGATTATCCCTCTTCCGTGTTGGTTGAAAATTTAATATGTCTACGGGCCTTAACATTCTAAACAAATGAATCGACCAGCGTGGGCTTACAACATTCAAGCGATCGCGATGCTTTTATTTCCACGGTATGACAAAAATAGCCAAAGACAACTGCAATTGATTTGACATTGAAATGTATTTCTGAAATCTGATGCTTCGACAGCGCGAATCACGTTTTCTGCCAGTTTTTCACTCATAACTCGCGAACGAAAGCTAAAATTAAAAATTCGGCTTCGAGGTGCATTCGCCCACCTTTCAGTCCATCTATCTTTAAAATTTCAGATCTCTGCGTTCAGTAGATTTCGATGGGCATCGTGGACAGACAGACAAACAGCATGTGCCCGCGGCTTCCCCCGCGATAATTATTTCAAAAATTAAAAACTAAAAATTAAGAGCATAGTTAAATCATTATAATTATCATTCCACGATTAGGTAGCGTCCCCTGGTAAAAGCGACCTCAGATTCGAGTTCCTTGGCCCAGAATACCCCTGTACAGTCAGTTTTGTCCAAATCGAACAATGTTTGACCATATTTAGGCCTATATTGATTATCCCTCTTCCGTGTAGGTTGAAAATTTAATGTCTTCGGGTCTTGATATTCTAAATAAATGAATCGTCCAGGATGGACTTACAAAATCAAGCGATCGCCCGCGATAATTATTTCAAGAATTAAAAATTAAGAGCATAATAGTTAAATCATTATATTTATTAACACCTAAATCACGTGGACTACATGTCACGATTAGATAGCGTCGCCTGGTAAAAGCGATCTCAGATTCGAGTTCCTTGGCCCAGAAAATCCCTGTATAGTGAGTTTCGTCCAAATCGAACGATGTTTAACCATATTTAGGTCTATGTTGATTACCCCTCTTCCTTGTAGGTTGAAAATTTCATATGTCTACGGGCCTTGACATTCTAAACAAATGAATCGACCAGCGTGGGCTTACAACATTCTAGCGATCGCGATGCTTTTATTACCACGGTATGACAAAAATAGCCAAAGCCAACTGCAATTGATTTGACATTGAAATGTATTAGGCCCTACTGAAATCTGATGCTTCGACAGCGCTAAAATCACGTTTTCTGCCAGTTTTTCACTCACAACTCGCGAACGAAAGCTGAAATTAAAAATCCGGCTTCGATGCGCATTCGCCCACCTTTCAGCCCATCTATGTTTAAAATTTCAGATCTCTGCGTTCAGTAGATTTCGCTGGGCATCGTGGACAGACCGACAAACACGTCCTTTTATTATTTTAAGATAGCATGTGCCCGCGATAATTATTTCAAAAATTAAAAATTAAGAGCATAATAGTTAAATCATTATATTAACACCTAAATCATGTGGACTACATATCACGATTAGATAGCGTCACCTGGTAAAAGCGACCTCAGATTCGAGTTCCTTGGCCCGGACAACCCCTGTATAGTGAGTTTCGTCCAAATCGAACAACGTTTGACCATATTTAGGCTAATATTGATTATCCCTATAATAATAATAATAATAATAATAATCCTCTTCGGTGTAGGTTGAAAATTTCATATTATGTTTGCGTGCCTTGACATTAAAAACAAATGAATTGACCAGCGTGAGGTACAACATTCAAGAGATTGCGATGCTTTTATGTCGAAGGAATGACAAAAATAGCCAAAGCCTAGTGTAATTGATTTGTATTACTGAAAACTCATGCTTCGAAAACGGAATAAATGCACGTTTTCTGCCCGTTTTTCACTCATAACTCACGAACTAAAGCGAAAATTAAAATTCCGGCTTCGAGGTGCACATTCCGACCCTTTAGTCCGCCTATGTATAAAATTTCAGATCTCTGCGTTGAGTAGATTTCGCTGGGCATCGCGGACAGACAGACGGAAGACAGACAGACGGAGGACAGACACTTCATTTTATTAATATAGATAAGAGGGAAATCCTCCTCACAAACAGAAATGTGAAAGCTGGCATAAGAATTAAATTTGGTTTTCAGCCTTGTGACTGTAAATGATTTAAGCTTTATCTGGGTACTTAAAGATTCAGCTATATCTTCAGGTTTTACAGTGTTACCATATTGCGACACGAATAAAGCTTTACGTTTAGGCGGTTTGGCAACTGGTAGTGAGGAAGAATTCCTAACTCCTATTAGCGGGGCCTTCTTAACCCTTTGTTTTTTGGTGACAACTGTGAAGCCGTAGTTGGTATCAACTCTATTAGATTCCGGGGCACTAAGTGTAGTGGGCACTGGGAGATTAAGATTCGTGGCACTAGGCGCACTGGCACTCGTAGTGGCCCGACTGGGCACTGGTAGATTAACACTGCCGCTTGAGGAGGCTGGAACTCTGTTGACACCAATTGAACCAGCACTGGTACTGGTAGCACTTCCTCTGTTGGTAGAGGTGGTCTCTATTAATGGCAGCCACCACTTCTGAATATTTGGTAGGTTGGATAATATTTGCGACTTTCTTACTGTGCTGCTGGAGAATGTTAGTACCACTTGTACCAGCTCCTTATTGAACTCGTGATGAAGAGACGTTTAGGAGATCTCGGAGGCCATTGATCTCTTTTCGTAGACTTTTATTTTCCTCTCTTAGGTCGGAGACCTCGGAGAGAATATTTGTCAGCAGTTCAGTCATTGCTGACACTGCTGCTGATGATGATTTATTGGACTCAAGAATGGCTTCTAGTTTGCCGTCCAAGGTCATAGAAATATTACACCTCCCTGGCTGAATATGATTTGTAGATCTGCTCTCATCAGGAACTGAATTAGATCTAGATCTAACAGGAGTTTCCTCATTCCTGTGGGCTTTCATTAGTTGGGTGCACTTACCACAAACGTAGGTGCTCTCGCCATCCTTATAGTAGAGGGTAGCCTCAAAATCTGTCATGTTTAAGCATGGTAAATGAAAACGGGCTTTACAGCTCCCACTGCAGTATAGGTGTTTCTGCCTTCCCTGGAACCCCTTGTTGCACATAGGGCACAAGTCGGCACTAGGCGCCATTGGAGATCCAAGCAGTGCTAATCAATTATAACTAGGTCACCACTTTAGCAGAGAGAACACACAAACACGTCCACTCACGGTGAAGTCTCATACTATACTATTACAAAAGTAGAATGTTAATTAGCAAAGGCACTAGATTTACCAGAAATACAAAATTAGACAATGAGTAGTTAAAAATAATTATCACGTACAAGAATTATCCAAAGAATAAGAGAGCATTAGCTTAAAAGAGGGTATAAGTTAATGGCACCCTAAATAATAGTAAAGCTGGTAGACAAAATCTGTTTACATATTTGATTCTGCAGTTCTTTTTTGTTGGGCTCTGAATATAATTGCCTCTTCCCCACCCCATACAGTGTTTGATCATGAAGAGTAATATGGAATTGTTTTATTTTCTTTCAGCAATCATGTTTTGACAGAAGATACCATATTCCGAGAAGTACAAGGCAATAAGTTGTACACTAAGCGTCTTCTCTCTAAAACCAACAGAGTACCTAAATGGGGAGAACGCTTTGTCAGTTCAAGAACAGTCAAAATTATAGAAGAATCTATCTGTGATCCTCAAGAAAAAGTTCTGATTACTCATACAAGAAACATCGGCTATATTAGAGTAATGGTAATTGTAACATTTCTTATGTTCATATTTAAGTTCATCCTGGAGCTCTGATGTAGGATTGTTCTTTCCCATATTGTTTGTCTTTATCATTGTAATGTAGATATGATATTTTGCTTCATTTAGTGCAGTGGTCTTCAACCTTCTTTTAACTAAAGGGCCATTTTATTTTTGGTGAAAGACTAGCAGGCTGCATTGATTTATTAATTACATGATACTTATGTAACAGAAATATATCATAATTATATTACAATAACTGTAAGAATTACTTAACATTATACATGTGTGCGTTTTGTATTTTGTCTTCCACTTTGCACGTTAATGTGAGACCTGACACTGTTTCATTGTCACTAAACTTGTCATTATTGGCTTTAATGTTGGAATTGGAAGAACAAATTCAAAGGAGTTCCAAATGAGTGTCGGAAAGTCTGTTCCTCAGTTCTTACTTCACGATATCCATTCTGGAGAAATGCTGCCAAAAAATAATGCTAGGAACAGAGCACATGAGCGGATTAATGGAAATATATCTTCTAACACCAATTCTAACTTCAGAATAGGCTAGTCGTAAAAGAATACAGTTTTTACTTTTATTTCAAACTAGTGTTTGTTTGCACGCCGTCAAAACTTAGGCATTGCAGTTAATATTTTTTTTATGAGCTACCAAAAATTATGACATGGGCCGCATGTGGCAAAGAATACAATAAATTTTTATTTTTATTTAAAACTAGCGTATGTTTGCATGCCGTCAAAACTAAAGCATTGTAGGCCTAGTTAAAATTAGTAATAGCTTGTAGGCTGCCAAAAACTATTTCATGTCTTGAAGACCACTGATTTAGTGTGCCATTTAGCGTATGGGTCATTCTACAGAAATGTCTGCTTTTTAAATAATGAGAACACAAAATTTAAATTTGGTTTAAAAAATCAGAAAAAAATCCTGGTTATTCTTCTATCCAAAGAAGAAACTTTCAGCATACAATGCATACACTTTACTCAAATTTGGGGTTACTGTCAACCAAAATTGATTTTAAGTTCCAGGAGAGTGATTTACTTACTGATGCTATTATATCGGTGGAATCACACTTCCCCAAATTTAATTTTTCAGTATATATGGTTTCAAAACTATCTAGGACCTAGGTCAGAATGGGAGTTTAGATGTAACTCACAAAACAACATAGGCCTAGTTTTTTGAAAAAATAATTACAAATTGTCCTCACAATTTTCCAAAGTATTGATGGAATATGTTTAAAAATGTTAGGAACTGTTATACGTTTATTAGGGAAAAGGAATTATTTAAGCCAAGAAGTAAGAATAAAGAAAGTGCACAAGTATCTTACAGGACTAATGTTGAATCACTCTACTGGCTACCATACCACTTTCCTGGAAAAAGTTAGCCAGGAGAGTGATTAATTTTCTTATCCAGGAGAGTGAGGATTTTTATTACTTTTGCCATGTGCAGGTAGTACAGACACAGCTTGATGTTAGGCTTTTAGGGAGACTTTTTGAATCACCAAAAGCATTTAATTGCTCTATTTTCAATTTTTTTACTCTTAAATTTAAAACAATACTACAACCAGGAGAGTGATTGGCAATAAACATATTTACTTAAAAGTGAAGATGTATTTTGCTCAGTTGCACCAGGAATCACAACAAAAATGTCTTTTCTTCACTGGTCTTCTTTGTTCACTGGTCTGGAACAGCGTTGCCACATTGAGAAGCAAAAAGTTTTCTTCCCTCTTTTTTCCTCAAATTTTTCTTATAGCGCCAGGAGAGTGAGTTCAGAAGCTGGGGACTGAACTTTTGAACAGAGTACAAACTTATTCAAACTTCAAAAATTTGAAACATACATGTGAACTAGTCCCCAATACAATAAAGAACAATGTCACAAAGTGAATTAAAATAATCATGCCACACATTGTTTCTATAGTCAATAGAGTTCTGTGAACCTGGAGCGGGGACAGCCCAGGAGAGTGATTTTTACTTAAATGGGCTGAAATTCACTATGAAAAGTTTCCATAAGTTTGACATTGATTACTTGGTTTATAACAATGGGTTCCATAGTTAAACATGGATAAATAAAAATATAGAAATAACAATGTTATTTACAGAGTATTAAGAGAGGACAAAAAAAGCGTAATTCCTGTAGAATGCCCATTTATTGGACACATTATGGTCAAATTATTACTATAGTACAAATCATTACTTCCTCTTAACTATATAGAAAATGTATTTAATGTAATATTTAGTCTCACAATAATAAACAGTGTTTATCATGAATCTTCGGGCTTAAATGATATGATGACACTGTAGCACTGAATCTAATGGCATAATTTATTATCACAATCACCACTTCTGAAGGCTATGAAGCTGTTGTGGAGGTGCTGTATGTCTTATTAAGGTGAAATGTGTATTGATGGACTGTAGATTAGTTTATTTTGATGGAGGACCAGTGCAATATGCACGCATAATATTTAGTATCATTGGTAAGTATTAAAATGTTTATGTAGTAAAAAGCAATGTCACCATACGGTGTATGTATTAATCAAATCTAAATGAATTGTTTAATTAATCAATAACTTCAATAAAGTTTCTATGGTGAATTGACTAATATAAAAGTTCACAATTCATACAACTGAAGCACATGCATTAAATGTTAAGTAGCGACAATTAGGGTTGCAAGATGGTAACACCACCAGAACCAGAGATTTATCATCATGTGTATTATTATTATTTTTATTTTTTATTTTCTATTTCAGCAAATGATCGGCTCTAACTTTTAATGCATAGCAATAATAAGAATAGAGTACCTTAAAATTTATATTATGGTTTGTAATACACTTAAACTTTACTTTTATAGTTATTACCTTAGAACTATGTAGTTTTAATCACCAGTGTGATCATCGTCAGCTACATCTGAAATTTGGTTGGCAGGACTGCTCCCCTCAACGACCTGGATGCCATCTAGTGGCAGTATCTTCTGATTAGACTGTCTTCTGCTGGTATTTCAAACTTCAGAAATTTGTGTTTTATAATAAAAAAAATTTCCCTGATGTTAATTCTTTATGTCTTTCTACTGGTTTTAATAGTTTTACATCCTGTTTTATTTCATGTCCCTCTCCCCAAAAAATGAGCCGCTATTGCAGATATGTCTGTCTGTCTGAATTTAATGTTCCGAAGATCTAATTTGAATATTCCTTTTTATTTGGCCAATGTAAACTTTTTCACAATCATTGCAACAACTTACCTGATTTTTTATTACCTGGTTCTTTATTCTTATGTTCAGTTTTTAGGAGGTTTCTTAAGTTGATTTTATTCAGGGAGCAAAAATTATATTGAAGTCATTAAATACCTTTTGAAATGTTTTTTTGCCCCCAAGGATGAAAAGTGAATTTTCTATATTTGATTTTGCTGCTGTCACTCTCATTTATTAAGGTGGTTTGTTGTTGTATAACTTTTGAACTTCTGGATCTTTTTGTCAATGAGGCTCTTTTTTAATCCATTTTTTGTAGCTGTTTCTATTATGTGATTGCTTTCCTTAGTGTACTCCTTTTGGTTGAGTGGACATTCACTAGTCTGTGGACTAGACTGTTGATCATAGCATGTTTATGTTGGACTGGATTGTAGCTGTCTGCTTTTGGGGAGAGGGACATGAATTAGAACAGGATGTATAACTAGTAAAACCAGTAGAAAGACCTCAAGAATTAACAGTCTGGGGAAAAAAAAATTATTTAAAGAAACAAACACAAATCACTGAATTTTGAAATACCAGCAGAAAACAGTCTAATCATAAGATACATTCGCCCACCACTAAATGGCATCCAGGAGCCAAGATTGGTCATTAAGGGGAGCAGCCCTGCCAACCAAATTTCAGATGTAGCTGACGATCACAATGGTGATTGAAACTACGTGGTTCTAAGCTAATAACTATAAAAGTGAATAGATATATATGCTTTCATGAACTCATGAAAAGTGAAGTTTAAGTATGTTATATATATATATATATATGATTTATTTGTTCTAAGACACTTTACACTGGCCCTTAAGTTATACACTTTCCAAAAGGAGCCGTACCTACCTTCTGGTTTCTGGCAGGTCCTTTTCCATATAATACATGCATACATAATTAACACAAGGCAGCTAGTTCAATGTCATCAATCACATTAGCTTTCGTACTTAAACACTACCTTTATTGAACTGCCGGGCGTACATCTTCATAGGGCACACGCTATCATGGACGCTGGAGACGTGTGATGGACATGATACTAGACACTAAATGATTATTTGATCCTCAACTCCCTACACTCCTTGGCAATTCACTCTTAATGAACCTTAATCTATTTAAATTAACACTTCATCACAAGTTACTATTTGAAAACTCCCGGCTAAGTTCCATTGTTTGAAACTTAATAATCTGGTACGGCTTCTGGTGGTTATCGTTGAGTCATCAGTGGTTCCGCTTGCAGCAGCAGGTGACTCGTCCCTGCTCCAAGGCCCGTGAGGAACCTGGAAACACATCACAGATTACGTGCTAGCTGCCTCTCTCAGCTGTTCTTGGCGGTTAACTCCAGTTGGTGATGTCGCTGCACACGCTCTTTGCATACGTTCATTAACCTGACACGGGGCACCCTCTTCTTCCGTTGCTGACACGGTCATAGCTTTCCTGGTGCTTGCTACCGTGCTGCTACTTAGGTCTGTCTTTCTCCCATCGACATATAGTTGTAGGTTTCGTATGATAGCCTTCTTCCCCTTGCTACGTTCCAGTTTCATTCGTTCCACTAATTTCTTCCTTGTTGCTCTCTCCTTCGGAGATAGATCCCTGTTAATGAATATCGCAGTCCCTTTCAATTTTTTTGTTCTCCTAAGTGTAAACCATAATATATGTTATGACTTCACTGTGTTCTTCCCATTATCAGTACCTTAAAATTTGTTGTTTCTTTGAGCTCTAGAAGTCTGTTTTCCAGGGCTAATTTGTAAAATTCATCACAGTTCACATTCAAGTTCATTTTAATACGAATTTCTGCTTTCATTACTTCTACTGACATTATGTTCCTGTCATCTGTCCACAAAACCATTCCCGTACTTCGCAATTTAACATGGGACAGCATTGCACTGCAAAACTATAAGAGTGTGCCATGTGAAGGAACTGAATATTGAGTTTATTTTGAATTATAAATTCTCGTATTTCTACCCATTCAGGTTTTCTTAAAATAATGCTACAAAACAATTATTAATGACAATACCAAAATATATTATTAATATTGTAGGTGTTAATCTCTAGTTCCGTCATTTTTTCATTGTTGCCTATCTTTCAATAGTAGTCCAGTCATTTGGTAGTTTTACCTGGAAAGTTTTCCGGGAGTTTTGAAAATTGGTGATTTTATAGATTTCGACGTGCTCTTTTCGAATTTTCACTTTGCGCCCTCGTATCTTTGCCGCTTGCGCCGCCATATTGGAAAAATGGCGCCTAAAAACAGTTTTTTGACAATATCTCCTTTCCGACTCATTTTACGATGAAAATAGTTAGGCCTATGTAATAAATTAAACTAGAGAAAATTTCCTATAATTTATGTAATAATTTTTTTGTAAAATGAATAGTTTCTGCGTACGAGCGCTGCAATGTCTACTCCGACATGCGTTTTGGCCAAAGCCACGGAAGATGCGGATACACTACTACCTGCATCATTTTGCGGTAAAGCATTTAATAATCGATTTTAACTAAATAAGGTCTCCTGATTTAAAAAATGTCACTACTTTTGTTTTTTCACATCTAGTTTTCGTGTTTGCTGTTATGGCGGACGCAATTTTAAGGTCTGTGTAGACTTTTATGGGGGCTTATAGTAGCTAAAGTCATATAAAAAACTGATTGCACCAGCAGTAACGGATTTTGAGAGTTCTACAAGTATTGTCTTATGACTTTTTGGTGTATCTTCATCGGTTATCCTGCAGATTGAGTTAGATTTTTTATTTTAAATAAATTTTGTATATTTTTCTCACGTTATGTAATATTTGACACACATGATATGAAAGATAGAATCATACAATTTGGTAGGAATATGGGCACATACAACAGTTATAAGCATGCTAAATTTGGTGTTTCTAGCTGCCCCATAAGTATAGAAAAACTTGCTGGATAGCCATGACATCATTCACATCAATGACAGACTAATCTTCCACTTATTAACATTGATGTTTGTTCACTTCCAGATGAGCTAGAAACTTGAAATTTGGCAAACTTATAGATTTTAGATTTATTAAAATACATGTTCAAAACCGTTGAGCTCGATCAATGTAATAAAATAAATAAGATACCATTTGCTCAACTAATATATATTTTATAGAGTTTAGCTTATAACCAATGGAAAAATTCCCAAAAGTTCAAATCTTTAATATTTCCCCCTCCAAACAAACTTCGATTTTTTGTCACTGAGCATTTGTACGGCTTCAGATGATTTGGCAAAAATAAATTTATTTTGCCTGCACTCACAAAAAGTACTGGAATACATACGTCTTGGACTGTTTGAAAATATTATTTGATTTTTCTCTGTAAATATTATCAAAATTATCCTAATTTCTAAGTGTTTTTTATCCTCTAGGCTAGTCTAAGCAATAACTTATCTCTCATTTTGAAGTACCTATTGCAAGAAAACATGACGTGTTACTTATTCTGTATCCCATTTAAGAACGATCCTGTTCAAAACAAAGAGGCGTGGCTGTCATAGCCCGCACGTGAGAACGCACATGTTCATCGTGTTTGTTTATTCTCAGTACAACTGTCCTGCAGAGTCTTCGTGAACAGTGCATCCTTTGATTTGTTTGCTAATTGATATACTATAATGATGACGATGCCAGTGAGAGTTTGTTATTTCACGTGTAAATGTTGATATTATTGTTGCATGAACTTATGAGCACTCGTTAGCCACACCCTGCTTATGGCACATGCTAATGACATTAACCAATCACGTTTTGTCACATGATGCGAATTTTCCGCGGACTCTCTGTGAGTTCTCCTCCCCTTTGTTTTGACTAGGATCAAACTAGAATGGGATCAATTATAGAAACGGTCAACGCATTCATGTTCAGTAACCCAAAATTAGTTAAGATCACCTATCACACCACTCACCGCAAAGAAAAAAGTTTCAAAATGCAGCGTCAAAGCTGCATACAGTTATTTTATTATACAAAATGTCAAAATAACATTTTCCAAAATTGTCAATTAAGCAGATGTGATAGAGAAAAACGAAATGCATTTTCTAATTCAGCACAGCGAAGTTAATCAAACACACCTATTTTCGTTTTTACCGCAGAAATTTTCGTCTTTTTTCCAGGCTGATATAAACAATATGGCAATCAGCATTTCATCTACATTTGATTCCGTAATAGTTGACAGCTCTATCTACGCATTCAAACATAGGCTATATAATCTCAAACCAGGAATAGGAAAAATTTCGCAACGAATATATTCAACTCCATACCACTGCTGAACCTGGTGCTGGTTCGGAACGAATGTTGTCGTGCTACTGCTTCTGTCAGTGGCAGCAATGCAATATTAAATTTATTTTCATATGCTGATTTTGTGAAGCATGTATATCTGTAGTTGTTCAACGACATACTTTTCACGCCACTGTAACCGTACAATGCAAGGAGGAAGCTTCAGCAATGATCTCTGGATCAGCATTTTGGTTTTTCAATACCTGGACAAGATCGTTTATTTTTTTTTATATATATATTTTTTTTGTACATTAACACATTTTATTTTTCTTTGTTTAAAGAGTGCTGATGTTGTATCACAGCCACTAATGGCGTGCAGAAATAATATTATGTTATCTGCGGCTCTTTTATCTATGATACTTTTTGCTGAATATATTCGTTGCGAAATTTTCCCTTTTCCTGGTTTGAGAATATATATATATATGTTAGAACGCGTAGATAGAGCTTTCAAAAGAATAAGAAGATCTACATCTTCACCGACGACTGTTACGTAATCAAATATAGATGAAGTGTTGATTGCCGTATTGATTATTATTAGCGTATCCGCATCTTCCATGGCTTTAGCCAAAACGCGTGTCGAAGTGGACTTTGCGGCGCTCGTACGCTGAAACTATTCATTTTACAAAAAAATCGTTATTACATAAATTATAGGAAATTTTCTCTAGTTTAATTTATTACATAACTATTTTCATCGTAAAATGAGTCGGAAAGGAGATATTGTCAAAACACTTTTTTGGGCGCCATTTTACCAATATGGCGGCGCGAGCGGCAAAGATACGAGGGGGCAAAGTGAAAATTTGAAAAGAGCACGTCAAAATCTATAAAATCACCAATTTTCAAAACTCCCGGAAAACTTTCCAGGTAACCCCCTTTTTGAGCACCAAATGACTGGACTATAGTGTCTGACCGGTTGACACTAATCTGTAACACACTGGTAACCAGGCTACCACAGACTTCACTTCTCAAGCCACCTTCATTGCTTCATTAAAAGCCTGACAGAGGTGCTCATTCATTTGATGGACAGATATTATTCTTATTACAACTAACAAGAAGAATAAATTTGTGCTATATTACTAAGTTAATCTAAATTTCAAAGAGCAGATTTCCCCTGGCAAGAGTTTCATGTTGGCTGCAGGTGGATTCATAAAACTGGACAATCTGGCGATAATAACTTTGTAGCATCATAAAGTCCACAAGATGGCACCAATGTAGCCAATGGCAGATGAACACCATGTTGTGCATGAATGATGAAATTATCAGTTTATTAACTGAACAGTTATGTAAAAAATTTAAACCCACAATCATTTTCTTTGTTGTAATTGACTTGCTGAACGGATTTCACCACTCAGATGTGAAGATCGTCCAGATCATGAAAAGTTGAATTGAAGCCCAGGCTTTGAATATGGTGATACACAATACTGTACACATTACACAATACTATGACTGTACCTATAAGTTGAACATTTTAAAAATGTAGCACCATTTGAAATTGTATATTTATAAAAATTCCATCTGTTTTAAATTGCTTACTTTTTTGTGCTACTTTTTTAATTTAACCTTTTTCGGGGCTGAATTTATTCACTGGTAATAAGGCATTCATCAACTGACGTCATCATTGGGCACTAAACTTGAAATCAGTAGGGAAAATTTATATGTAATAGCTGTTTTAAATAAATGACTGACATAACACAGGGATAAAAATCCTCACAATTTACATAAAGCATTACACTATTAATCATAAGCTCTGCTTTTATATTTTTTTTTTTCAGGCAATGCCATTTATATGTCAGTAGCAGTGAAAAGATTAATTCCTGTTAATTTATTTTACTAATACTGTATTTAATTGCCCCATAAAAATTAAGCACTCTGGGAATGTTCTTTCTTTCAAACCTCCCCAAGTTGTCAAGAATTCAAATGTAATTTTGATCCAGGTGATATGCCAAGCATGTTTGATCATAAAAAGAACTATAAGTTTAAATATGATTTTTAATTGTGCTTTTTTCTTTTTACTACAGAGCATTGTTGAAAAAGTAGTCTACAGAGTAAGCAAAGAAAATCCTAATTGGACAGTTGCAGAAAGATCAGCTTGGATTGATTCCCAAGTATTTGGCTTTGGACGAGCTATTCAAGCATTTGGATTTGAAAGGTTTAGGAAAAATTGTCAACAAATGGTTGGAGGGTTCAACTATGTTTTAACTGCAATGTTTCCTCATACAGCAGCCATGGCACCCACCTCTTCTGATGACCTTCCAAGCCAAACAGCTTCGAAAAAAGAAGCACTTAAAGATGCTGCAAAAAAGGCTACAGATTTGGCTAAATCAAAAGCTGGTCCAATTTACGCATCCTGTCAACCAAACCAGACGTAATTCTGAATATATGTGATCATTACTCTTGTAGGCTGCTAATGTAATTAGCGTTAGCCATATATGACTGTAACGAATTAGCAAAGCTTTATGATTCACTTGTTCCATCATAAACATAATGATCTAGTATGTAGATATGGTTTATCCTCGCTACCTTTTCATTATCTCAGGAAGTACAGGAGGAAACAGTACACTATGATCAAGATTTCTTCAAATCATATCCTTTGATCCTTAAGTTTTACTGTAACTTAATGAGGGGTATTCTGGTTTAGAGCTCAGAACTTTCTCTATTCCAAATGCACTTTCAAGTAAGGCATTCCTATCTTGATAGTAGCAAAAAATATTCCAGATCAGTAGATCATTTTCCATACTGTGCTATGTTTTTAAGATACAGACTGAGGAAGTGGTAACACTTCGGTGAGTTTCTCACTTAAGCTTTGTTCCAGCGTTTACATAATATGGTTAATAGCAGATCATGTTTTAATGTCTGACTTATACACAGACATTCCTAATATGACAATTTGTTTAAATAGAGTATTTCCATTTATTGTAGACAGTTTTACATGAAATGTATGTTTTATATCGTTAATGTTGCCAATGAAGGATTTTTAGTTTCTTTGGTGTATGATAATCTTAATTTGTTTTTAAAAAGTATAAATCTGATTTATTGTGGATTTTTTTCCCATTTCATGTATAAATAGTATTTTGAATGTAAATAAACTGTAATCTGGTAAATTATACTTTGTTTTGTATCCAAACTTGAAATGTTTGAAAATGTAGGGAAGGGAATTTATGTGAGTTTCAAAGTGACTCATGTTATGGTTGGCAAGGGATGGTGATAAGGAACTGCCCATCCCTGTCTGATTCTTGCTGGTACACTTTGCCAATGAAGGAAAAGACGTTCTGATGTATGCATATATTCTTCTATTTTTTCAAATAAATTATGACAACTTAATTTTTTGTTTTGAGTATCGTATATGGAAGTGGATATTGAAGCTTTCGACTATACACAGTACTATTTGTGAGCTTACTAGCTGATAATTAAATGGCGAGTTTGATAATCCATCCAACACCTCATCTCCGAGTTTATCACAATACATTCTTATTTCTTTGTGCCACTGAATTGTCTCATGTGTATATAAAATTAATTGACTCATCGATGACTCTGTTGTTTATTGTGGAATATTATTTAATGGTTTCGTGTATTGCTATGGAGACCATACAATTGAGATGCTTGCATTTCGATCTGTGAGAAGAGCGAAGAAAATAGGTTATTCCGTTTTTGTTGCTCTTATCTCGACGATTTTATCTTTGCTCCAACATGGACATTTCAGTATTTAATCAATGCTATCATACTCTTATTGGAAGAGCATTGCTTCTTTGTTCATTTATCATTGTTCGAGTATGTATGCGGCCTAACATTGGTAGCACTCAATTATTAGTTCCCTGTCCATCATATATTATCTTCCACTTCTTGAAAATTCGTGGTACAATAATTATTATACAAATTCAGATACTTCTTCCAAGACCCACCAACCTATTCTTAAAGTCAACAGTAATCAAGAAAATTACAAAAATGCATTACATAATCAGCATTAATCAGACTTTTCCATATATGACTTTAAAAATGTAATGGACTGTAGCTTACGCTATTATGTTCAATACCATAAACTATGGCTGGACCAAGCTCCATCTCTACAAGCCGGTGGGTCTGATGTCAGTGCCCTGGGGAAGCAGTGACTTCATTGCTGTGCTTTGGAACAAAAGTCTAGGGTGAGAATAGGAATACGCTGTGGCCTTTAACCCTTTCATTGCTACAGTCATATACAGTATATCCATCAGCGCACAGCAGAGGAAGCCAGAATCAAAACATTTTATTACAAGAACCCAAGATCAACCATTGAAGTGGAAATTAAAGAGGAATACAGAAATGACAGGACAGATGGGACAAAACAACAAAGTCTTTTTTTCCCTTTCATCACAGAAAGGCTCATGCTAAAACTACCAATAACATTGAGTTTCACAGCATTACAGGACATGGCAAAATAAAATCTTACCTACATAGATTCCATATAGCAGATGACCCCTACATGCTCTTGCAATACAGGACCACTAACTGTACATCATGTAATATACGAATGCCCAGAAGTGCAACAACAGAGAAACCAGTTAAGAGAAGAAATCAGGAAGAATGGCAGCAACTGGCCAGCCACCATGCAACAAGTTAGCATCCAGACATCTAAGTGCATTTCATACCTCCTGTAATAATTACAATATTTATTAATTAGGGCTGTGATAGTATAGTGATAACAAATATATCCAGAGACATTGAACATATGCAGAAGACTGAATGCAAACTTACCACGTAGGTTGAGAATTGTATATAGATAAGGACAAAAGCATTAATATAAGAAAATATACGAGAGCAATTAAAAAAGTAACAGCAAACTAACAGTATTAAATGCAATTAACACGTCTGGCATTTGAAACTCCCGGGAAGTGAAGATGCATGCTTTGAGAAAGTTCCGGCATATGCTGACAGATGGAATGACGAGCTGAATAGGAAAGGCATTTGAAACAAAATGGCCGCATCCCTAGCTGTGTGCACCGTAGAAGAACAGCGAGCAGTAATATGATTTTTGTGGTTGGAGGGCGTAAAACCTTGACAAATCCATGCACCCAGGTTTCGTCCCCTATGATGATACGTGTCAGAAAATCGTGTCCTTCAGTGTTATATCGCGCCAGAAATGATGTGCCAGCCTGAACATGCATCACCTTGTGTTCACCAGTGAGCATCCTAGCCACCCATCATGCACACACAAAACGGTACTTGAGAACCTCACTAATAATAGTATGAGTGGATCCTACACTGATACTCAGTTCCCTGGCTAAAGCTTCTACAGAAATACGCCGGTCCTTACGAATCCTGGCATAAGCACGTCCCTTGAAGCATACAGGATGAGGATAGGTACATTTGGGGTTAAAAGAAGAGTATGGAACAAGGAAACATATGGGGAATATTTAACTAACGTGGCGACCTGGGCCCTGGTGATAACAGTACTACTGGTAATTGGAGGGGTTGAATTGAACCCAGGCCCAAAAAACTGGACAGCCTGTTCAGAAGAGGTCATAAAAAGCCTGGAAAGAATGGAAGAGAGATTAGTAAATAAAATAAATGGGGCTACAAGAGAAGTTAAACAAGAAATAAGAGAGGAGATAGCAAGAATGAAGATGGAAGTGGAACAACTGAAGACAAGAATTGAGAAAATCGAGAATGCAGACCGGCAGATGAACTTAGTTTTCCACGGAATAGAAGAAAGAAAAGGTATCAGTGCTCTTCAGGAAGTCCACGAGGTATTGGAAAACAAACTGGAAGTTCAGATAATGGGATGGGAGTTCCTTACGGCACACAGAGTCGGGAAGATTCGGGGGAAAAGAACAATTATAGCTAAATACGCGTCCACACAAGTTGTTTTTGCCACACTTGAGAGAACAAAAAAATTAAAAGGGACGGCAATCTACATTAGCAGAGATCTATCTCCAACGGAGAGAACAACAAGGAAGAAATTAGTGGAACGAATGAAGCTGGAACGTAGCAAGGGTAAGAAGGCTATCGTACGCAACCTACAACTATATGTCGATGGGAGAAAGACAGACCTAAGTAGCAGCACGGTAGCAAGCACCAGGAAAGCTATGACCCCGTCAGCAACGGAAGAAGAGGGTGCCGCGTGCCGGGTTAATGAACATAGGCAAAGAGCGCGTGCAGCGACGTCACCAAGTGGAGATAACCGCCAAGAACAGCTGAGAGGGGCAGCTAGCACGTCAGCTGTGATGCGTTTTCAGATTCACCTGTTGTTGTAAGCGAAACCACTGATGATGACTCAACGATTACTACGAGAAGCCGTAGTAAGTTGAAAAGCTTTAAACATTAGAACTTAGCCGGGAGTTTTCAAATAAGTGATTGTAATTTATGATTAAGTGTTAAGTTAAATAGATTAGGGTTCATTGAGAATGATATACCAAGGAGAGTAGGGAGAAAGTATAATAGTTCTAATCATTATTGTAAGATTAGGTAGTTGAGGATCAAATAATCATTTAGTGTCTAGGATCACGTCCATCACACGTCTCCAGCATCCATGATGCGTGTGCCCTATGAAGATATACGATGGGCAGTTCAATAAAGATAGTGTTTAAGTACGAAAGCTAATGTGATTGAGGACACTGAACTAACTGCCGTGCGTTAATTATGTATGCATGTATTATCTGAAAAGGACCTGCCAGAAACCGAAAGGTAGGTACGGCTCCTTTTCGAAAGTGTATAACTTAAGGGCAAGTGTAAAGTGTCTTAGAACAAATAAATCATATCATTATCATATCATAAGCACGTCCCACATTCTTGTCAAACGGGCATGCTGGGACGACCAGATCGTTGCTCACCTGTGACTAACGTACGTCCACTTTTAAAGGCATCTACCCACTCTTACACTCTTCTCTCACTAATGCAGCTATCTCCATACCTTACCAACATCCTTCTATGGTTTTACGCCCTCCGACCACAAAAATCATATTAGTGCTTGCTGTTCTTCTATGGTGCACACAGCTAGGGACGCAGCCATTGTGTTTCAACTGCCTTTCCTATTCAGCTTGTCATTCCATCTGTCGGCATATGCCGGAACTTTCTCAAAGCATGCATCTTCACTGCCCGGGAGTTTCAAATGCCAGACATGTTAATTGCATTTAATACTGTTAGTTTGCTGTTACTTTTTAATTGCCCTCGTACATATCACTTTCATCTATTATTGATTATTATTATTATTATATTAGTAGCCTATTTATTATTATTTGGTTTATTATTGATATTACTGATATTAATATTACTTGATGTGTTTTTGTTACATGATAACTATCAGTATCATTATTATTATCTTTTTTTATTTCTATAAGGATTTATTATTATTTTATTTTATTTTGTGTGTTATTATAAATGTATTTATTGTCATTATCCAACTGGATTATGGAAAGTAATGCATGTAATATTAGTTTGTAATGGTTTAAGGCCTGCTGATGATGATTGATAAATAAGTATTGAAAGCAAAAAAAATCGCTGCTGGTTATACTGTTGTCGGATATATCCAACGCACTACTTTGCTTGCCAATAGACGAAAGATATTTTTATTGAGGGGGGATTCCAAGTGAGTCAGTTTATAGTGTCATCTGTTGTTTACTTCCTGACACCACAGTTCCCTGTTATCTTAAATGTGCTGCCATCTGGAGATAAATATTTCAGGCAATGTATTGCACTATCCATTGAAACGCATGTTATCTTACTCTGCTGTGTTGTGATGAGTTGCAGCTCCAGGGTTGCTTGAATCAGTCTAATCTTCAAGAAATATGTGTTGTATTCTTGTTTCACATGAAACTGACAAATTATTTGCAATTGTTTGTCCATTTAAAATTACAAAAAAAATTTCAACTTAATTCTGCACCACCAGTTTGCACAGTGAATAATAAGTTAGCAGTGAAAAGGTTGAAATATAAGATCTGTTCCTACAGCCTTGGCTTGTAATAATAATAATAATAATAATAATAATAACTTCTTTGGTAGTTGAGCTTACAGAAGCAGTAGACAAAGTCAAAAAGGAAATTAATAACTATAATACCATACATAAAAACAGTAAAGAATAAAATACTAAGTAGGCCAATATAGGATATTGTGCATAGGCCTACATACAGTGGTGTTAGAGAGTCCTTATAATATCACTTAAAATCAAAAGCTTCAACCTCTAGAAGCATTAGAACAAAGAAAAGAAACTACCTCAAAGACAAAGTAAATTAATTAGAGGAAAATAGTAAAGACAAAAGTGTTAGGGATCTCCACAAGGAAATAAACGAGTTCAAGAAAGGTTTTCAACCTAGAATAAACATAATTAAGGACAATGATGGCACTATACTCACATAGTATAGCATACTGAATAGGTGGAAAAATTTCTTTAGTCAGTTACTAAATGTACATGGATATGCCCAAAGTGTAGAAAGCAAAATATTCACAGCAGAGCTGTTGGTTGCTGAACCAACTCTTAACAGAAGTAGAAACAGCCATAGGTAAACTAAAAACACACAAATCTCCAGGCATTGACCAAATTCCAGTGGAATTAATTAAGGCAGGTGGGGATACATTAAACTCAGAGATCCCTAAACTCATTCTCATGATCTGGAGAAAGGAGGAATTGCCAGAGGAATGGAAAGAATCTATTAATATACCCATCAATAAAAAGGGAGATGGGGCCGAATGTAATAATTACCAAGGAATTTCTCTCTTATCAACATCATACAAAATTTTGTCTCATACTTCTGTCAAGATTAACCCCATGTGCAGACGAAATCATTGGAGATCACCAATGTGGATTTAGGCGAAATAGATCAACCATTCATCAAATATTTTGTATTAGCCAAATTTTGGTGAAAAAGTGGGAAGATAATAAGTCTGTTCACCAGCTATGCATAGATTTTAAAAAAGCATATGATTCAGTTAGACGAGAAAAATTGTACAATATCCTCATTGAGTTTGGGATACCAAAGAAGTTAGTTAGGCTGATCAAAATGTGTCTAAATGAAACCTATAGCAGAGTCAAGGTAGGGAAATTTATCTCAGATAGGTTGCCATTAGAAGTGGCTTGAAGCAAGGAGATGCACTATCGCCTTTACGTTTTAATTTCGCTTTGGAATAAACCATTAGGAAAGTTCAGGGAAACAAGGTAGGCCTAGAATTAAATGGCAGTCACTTGATTTTAGCTTATGCAGATGAGTGATGACATAAACATAAGATACTTCATTTTCTCATACAAATGTACTGGCAAGAATGAGTGAGTTGCTAAATGAGGCAGATATTTAAAAAGTAATTTTATGGAACAATAATAATTAGATTAATTACATATTCAGTCTATTAGTTTAAGTATTGTGTTGTATTTTAATTAGAAAACCAGTTTTAGCAATCTTTAGTTTTTAAAGTCTTATTTAGCCCTTTTAGGTTTTATAAGTTTGGACTATGTGACTGCCATGACAATGAAACGGATAATTATGTTAAAATATCACAATTAGCTAACAAGGAACAAAATAGTTGAAAACCTAAGAATCCAGGTCCTAATCATAACATTACATTTCAAACTGGCTAGCTGAGATGTATACCAATATCTATTTTTCTTAAGGTCATTATTTGATAGTTAAATTTTAATTTACAAGTTCTGTAAGAATGAATTATATGGATTACGGATGTGAGACATGGATGGTCTCTTACTCTTCGGGAAGAACATAATCTGAGAATGTTCGAAAACTGGATGCTCAGGAAAATATTCGGACCTAAGAGATATGAAAACAGGAGCTGGAGAAAAATGCATAATGACAAAATTCATAACCCGTAGGCTACTCTTCACTGAATATAATAAGGGAATTAAATCATGGATGATGAAATGGACTGGACATGTTGCACACATGGGGAGGAAATACATATCTCAGAAATATTGACTGGGAGATCCGAAGGGAAGAGACTACTTGGAAGACCTAGACGTAGGTGGGAGGACAATATTAGAATAGATTTAACCCATGATCACTCGTGCTGTTAGATTAAAATTAAAAATTGTGTATATATTTTAATAACTCTGTCATATCTTACAAGAGAAAATTGTTTTGCTAGTAATGCCTTCTAAAACATCAGTGGTTCATTATTTGTGCAACTCAACTGTAACATTATGTGCCACACATGTGTCAGCAGGAGTATTATTAACAAAGCAGTGCAGCATGTTAGGTTACACTTAACATGTGAGCATACAAGGGTATATGCAGGTATGTGCCCTATACCCTCAGTGTAACCTTACTTTTTTTTTTTTTTTTTTAAATTTTTTTTTTTAATTTGTTTATTAACTGCATGTTCCATTACAATGAGAGTAATACTACATGCACTAATTACTAATATTACATTTTAATGCATATAATATACTGTCTTTTATCTTCCTTATTCTATGGCTGGTTACTGTGGAACTTATTCATTACCTTATTAAAACTAAATTTTCATACTATTCTTTACGATATTATTTAACATGTAGGTATACTCTATTTATATATTAGTTAATCTCCTGTATTTCTGATATATTAGTTAACTACTTGTATTACTACTTCATTCTTTTACAGCTTATCTAAATCTATCGAATTAATGAATGAGATTAGTTCTTGTGTATAATAGCGCATTAATTTGATTTTGTCAAATATCCATTTTCCATGTTTACTTATCATATTGTTCTTAAAAATTTGTCTTTCCCTTTCAAGTTTGATACATTTAAATAGTAGGTGATCCACTGTTTGTTCTTCGTTTCCACACGTACACATAGGACTGGTTGTTATATTAAATCGGAAATAGTATGAGTTAATTTTCCCATGGCCTGTTAAGAAGCTAGTTATTTTTCCACTTAGCGGTACGTTTATTTTTAACCTGTCTTTTATACTGGGGAGAAACGACTTTGTCACTGTACCGTTTTTTGTACTGTTCCATTCTTCTTCCCATTTATTAACACTTATTGTCTGTAGTTCGTTTAGCACTGAACTTAGTGGTTTACGATCGTAACTCACTGGTATGTCGTCGTTCCCTGCAGCCTCTTTTGCTAGACGGTCAGCTGTTTCGTTACCGGTATTCCCGTTGTGTGCCTTGATCCAGGTAAAGTGGATTGTCCAATGTTTTGCTTCCAATTCTCTAGTTTTTTCTCTGATTGATGCTATTAACCTTACTTGTGAGCATATAACTTCGGTCTTATCACGTACATTTTCTGCTTTGGTTATGATTTATTGATTTGCATATTTGACAATTAAGCCTGTGTACAAATAGTTCTAGCGATTCATGAAAAGAGATCCCATGGAGTGGTTTTGATTACATGGATGGAACCAAATCTTAAAGATGTTATCTTTGAATAAAAATAGTGTAGTTGTGAAACTAATTTTTATTATAGATCTTGTGTAGAAATATATTTCATCTTTTGAAATCTCCAACCTCCATTTATCTCTTGATATGCCTATTTTATGCCAAATTATGGGTCGAAGTGCATTGCTGCTGACTCATTTTGAAATCAGTTAAACATTTTTTGTGTAATTATATAATAATTGTATTAACAGTGTCTAATACTTCTTTGCAGGGCTGCCACATCTAGGGGTCAGGCCCAGGACCATGTACTGGTCGCGGGCTTCTCACCGACCACTGATCATCCTCATTCAGTTGTGTCTTCCCTTCTCTGCAGTAGCGGACGCAGAATTTTTTTTCGGGGGGGGGGATTTGAATAGGTAGAAAGACTTACATACATAATTACCAGTTTATAAAACTGGCCACTTAGAGTGCATATATAGCCCTTTTTCAAATTTCGGGGGGGGGGGATCTATCCCCCCAATCCCCCCCTCTGCGTCCGCCACTGCTTCTCTGTAGAGTTTCTTTCTCATTACTTGTGTAAGAGAGCATTTGATCAAACTTTTCCAGTTTTCCATAAAATTATATCGCATCACTGGGGCCAAGCCAGGTCCCTTAGGGGCCCAGGTGGTCCGACAGCCCCCCCCCCCCATGTGGCAGCCCTGCTTCTTTGTAGTCCAGTATTCCAGTTAAAAATATACGACTTCCGTCACTAAAATTTCCCTGAATCTTTAGGGTATATTCAGGAGAAATTCTGAGACTACAGCACTGCATATGAGTGCTGTACTTCACTGCTGTGAGTGAGACTACTTCGCTCACTTCCGCTGCCTATTTTCTTTATACAATTAGCTATTCAGCACTGCAGCATAGAAGAAAAGTTCATGAACTGTTATTGAGAAGTTGATTTTGTATTGGTGTTGATTGACTATTTCATCTTGTGTGTGAAAGGTAAGTTCATGCTAAAGCTCTCGAATATTATTATTTTGATTCTCTGATTCTTTTTTACTTTCAAAATAAAATAATAAATATTTCCAATAATAAGAAGAGAACAATGATAATGATAATGATAAAATAATAACAATAAGTTTATACTAACAGAAATTAAATGTTTACAGTGCCAGAATCAGGTAAAATAATTCACTGTTTTGAAAGGCTATTTATACGGAACAAACGACCATGATTGTGGTCATAATCATAATGTAAGGCTTCGGCTGATGACTATTGTTTATAGTGTGTATAACAGGATTGCCTGATCAGAAATGTAGAGCAGTCATGCCAATATTTGAAAATACTAGTATGCTTGTTAAAACTGTTGTATATTTTGTGATTTATCTGGTAATGAATGTATTACATTAATAATTTTTTTTAATTTTAATTTTTTGGCCTTCATAGGACCACTTTAGTCAGGTTTCTGGTTGAGGTTTTTCTTCTTTTTGTCAGCCCAGTACTTCTTCATCCTTTCTGACCGCAATTTTCTTTCTGCTTCTGGAACTACTCTTCCTATTCTCTGTTTGTTGATTTTCATCTGTAGTGTAGTGTGTTTGTCTTTCAATATCTTGAGTGTGTCTGTCTTGTATATTAAATCCTCTACTGTAATATGTAGCTCTGCCATATCTTCCTTAAGTTCTGTAATCCATCTTATATTTTTCTTACTCTTACTCTTCCATAATTTTTCTATTATTTTTCTGCTAATTCTATTTTCTGGTGTCCGTAAAATATGTCCCAAAAATGATATTCGTTTTTTTTTTCATTGTACTTGTCACTGGTTCTATTTCTTTATATACTGTTTCATTAGAAGCTAGTTTCCAGACTCCATTTACTTGGTAATTTTTGTTTAAACAGGTTCTTACTATTCTCCTTTCTACCTTGAGCAACTGTGTTAGTTGTTTTGAATAGTGTTTCACATGCATACGTGATTTGCGGTTGAGTCACTGTTTTATAATGTTTCAATTTGGTTGCTATTGAGAGGCACTTTTTATTGTATGTATTCTTGGTAACATGCTGTGCTCTAACCAGTTTATCTATTCTATTTTGCCTTGCTGGTTTCTCATTCATGTTGTAAGTGATTATTTCACCTAAATATTTAAATTTTTCTACAATTTTTATTTCTTGGCCTCCCACCTCAATTTTGTTTGCTAGTGGCATTTGAGTTAGCATTATTTCTGTTTTTTCAAATGAAATTTTTAAACCAATATTTTCATGCAGAGACTTAATTTGTCGTTTTGCTCCTTAATATCATTGGCCAGAAATGCTAGATCATCGGCAAATCCTAAACAATTTAACTGTACATATTGTCCTTTTGGGTTCCAATTTTTATATTTTTCGGATTGTTTCTGTACCATTCCCTCATAACGTACTCCAATGCACAGTTAAAAAGAAGAGAGGACAGACCGTCGCCCTGTCTCAGACCAGTTGTTACCAAGAAAGGTTCAGAAAGTTCTCCTCTGAACTTTATTTTAGAAATTGTATTAGTTAGAGTAAGTTCCACCAATTTGATTAGCTTTGGGTGAAGACCGAAATGTCTTAAAATTTTTATTAATGATGATCTATGGATGGAGTCATATACTTTCTTGAAATCTATAAATGTTATTGACAGAGGCTTGTTACGTTTACATTAATAATAATAATAATATATAAGTTATATTACTTGTGTAAGAGTTTCAATAAAAGTGAGTTGAAGCAAAGATTGTAAATATAATTTATTATATTATTCTACAATGGAATTAAGCGTATCCTTTATTAAAAACATTTTTTAAAACATGAGAATATAGAAATCATTTATTTATTATAAATTTTAACAAATCTGTCTGCCTGTGTGTGTCTATGAACAGCTCGAGAACAAAAAATTGTATATTTGGGTTAGATTGCTATCAGAGATGTGACAAGAAGATTGGCAACAACTTTCACTTACTTTTGCTACCACTTTATGTCAAGAAAACTTCATTTTTTGCAATTTTCACATAAACAAATCTAACGATTTTGTTTGAATTATGTACACGAGCTGCTTACACCAAGGTCTAAAAGTCTATTTGAAACGTTAATCGTAAACATTTTCTGAAGAGTAGTTATCTAAGCCACCATGTTTGCACAAACTCAGGAGTCTTGTGTGGTGAACAATACTTCTTTGTGTTGGGTTGAAACATCTGAATATGCATTCCCTGCAACACGACATATTTTTCTCTATTATAATCTGAAGTTCATTTTTAACATAAAACTCAGGAAAATACAGATCATCCAAATGAATGCTACATTAAAAAATATAAAAGACAAACTAAAACTTTTCAAACAGTGGATAACTCGATAATAAATTATAGCACAACGTTTCAACTGGTTCCTCCCAGTTTTCATCAGGTACTCGAATGCTACATCACTTCCCAAAAAGTTTTGCTTCAAGAGCAATTATTTCAGCACATTTTACAGTACTTGTGAGTGCAGAAAACAGAGGTTCAGACAAACTATCTCCTAAAGTGTCAATAAGACCAACTGCCCTTTGTCGATATAAGAAATATTTAAAAAAGAAAAAGAGATTTAGGCAATATTGTTTGGCACATGTGGGGCATAACTGTGGAATGTTTGGAGAAAATTATAATGAGAGAATGACAAGTTAAGAGTAAACCTGACAGAAAATAGAACAGAATCGAGGTACGGCCACCGCGTCCATGTAGAAGCCTGTAATGAACAGATTAAGGGAGACGATTTCATTATGTCGGTAGCCATAATATAACATTCAGCCAAAAGTTCGGTAAAGGAATAGGACTGCTTTTCAATCATACTTGATTTTAGCAACATGCTTACAAAATAAACCATGAGAAAACAAAAAACTGGATATCTATACAAATTTAAAATTTGTCAGTAGATTGATTAAAAACATATAAAATGTTTTGTTAAAAATAGTCGTATAAATACGCGTACGATTCATGGTTGCGTCGTACGTCGTACAAATCTATGAAAATAGCCTTATGCGTACGAATATAGTCGTACGTTTCTTAACGAATGCCATAAATAATTATAACAATCATAATTTATTTTAAAAAAATAGATATTCTGATATAGACTGACAGTTTCATGATCGATATTTCTTTGATATTTGCCAGATATTTGGTGATGTTTTCTCAAAAGTGATGATTGGTTGCGCAACCGATTTGTAGACAACATTAGTCAAAGTTAATACCAACAAACTGGGGTCTTATGATCACGTAATATTGTTCTAGACTAAAATAAATATTCTAAATCGTATAAATACTTTATTCTTTTTACTACTCGTTCCTCCACTAAAATTATGTGGATGATTTTCTTAGCAGGGGATGTTGATACCGTAGTAGAATTAATTGAAAGCGTATTGACGTCATTACCGCTTCTGTACTTTAGCTCTATCCACGGGCAGGCTTGTTTTGTAGTTTGTTTCTAGAAAAGAAACGGGAGGCTGTAGCATTAATTAGTTTATGTAAAAGAAAAAGGTAAAGTTAATCAAAATTTGTGATTGCAACTTGCAAGATGTCGAAACGCAGGATAGAAGTGGTTGAGCCATATATCAAGAAACAAAAGACGTAAGTATTTTATAGGCCCATTCATTGCTTGTTTATGCTGTTCACATGAACTGCTTATCAAACTATTTTAGCTAGTAATTGGTTTCAAGCGTCAAAGTTAATTTTACAGCCGTTCATCTGCATAATATACTCTTTCGCCGAAGAAAAAGGAAACTCGACCACACTAGATGTTTAATTGAACTCCGCTGTATTTTATAACATGTAGGCTACATGGTGTTGGCGCATTTGCTTGGTTCAGATCTATATTTCTGTGATCCTTGAGACAGCAGTTTTGAAGCATCGTCATTGGGATTTTACTCCGTTAGCACCACAGTTTATATGGTATAATGGATGTCAATATTGGCGTAAATATTCATATAGATGTCACGAACAGAAGGTAAGGCCCTGTTTTCTCATTCGTGAAGTTTTTTGAATTCTTTAAGTTGAGGCTGAATTCCCAGTTTTGCTTGAGATGAGGTGAACATGAAAACGGCCAAATTTTGATGAGAGTTCATATAATCTGGCACTTTTTTATTAGCTACTTGGAACTTTAGGTCGCCTTTGCACCAAACATAATATTTCACAATTATTACAAAACGCCGTAACTTATATAGCCTATGCCAACAGAACATTACACAATAAAATACAAAATATTTCATAATAAAAAAAGACCCTTGCACCATATAGCCTATTTAATATAGAGAGTAGGAGTGAGAGACTCGGGGGGGGGGGGGGGGGGACCTAAAGTTCCATTTTCCCTTTTGGTTTATTTGTTATTATTTTTTTAATTTTATTATAGGGATTCTAAGGTAAAGTCGCATTGTAGGGGGGCCCACTTTCAAAACCAATTTTCTTGTCATAAAACACCTAATACCACACGTATTTTGTTATAGATTGTTCTCTGGAGAGATGTTGCCTTGACGAGTGTTTTGTGTCCTACCCACCCACCCTAAACGTTACATTTTCGGCGAAAGATAAGAGTAACTCGCCCCTTACGCTCCGAACAATGCATTGCTATTGGCGACCACACGCTTGTTATCTCGGCACTCCCGATCGTTCCTTCTCTCCAAACTCCCGATCGTACCAAATACCAGCTACCAACCCTTGCACCAAAATGACAACCCTCTAGCTCACTCGGCACTCCCGATCAGACCACAATCACCTCTTCACATAGTCTAAATAATGCATAACACTATCCACATAGTTAAGTGCGCGAGCGGAGGCGGTAGCCGAAGCGAAGCGCCCTTGCATTTTCGAATAATGTACGATACACTGTTTGTAGGTTTCGAAAATGTGGCATATTATATCTTCCAGAGATTAGTAAGCCTGTCAACTTTTGTTTACCGTTATGACGTCACACTACCAACGTCCAATCACGAGTTTCTACGTAATATGAGGACAGAAGGGAAGTGGTATAAAAGAAAGTGCATCGCGAGGGAGTGGTGGGCGGGAACATTTATCCAAGGTGCGACTTAAATTTATTTTTTCCCTATAATACGATCTAGCGAAACGTGCCGTGAATGCCGCCATATTTTTATGTAGAAACTCGTGATTGGACGTTACAAATGTGACATCTCACCAGGAGACCACGTAGAATTCTGGGAAGCAAATGCACCAATACAACGAACCTCGCGGGACATACAATATGGCACATTTACGGAACGGGAGAAATCAGAATGCCCTACTAAATTAATACGACTGTTCCTAATCTAACAGAACCTGTCACTAATTAGTAACACCGTTCCTAACCTAACTGCCACTGAACTAGAACTTCGGAAGAATTCAGAATGCCCTAAGCGTCATGTTGGTTAACCTGCCTCGCTGGAAAACAAAAAAACATCACCCGTCCGTGGAAACCTACGCACATCGCGAGGTGGGCCCCCCTACATTGTGACTTGGCCGATTCTAATTTTATGTAGGCTAAGTAAGAAATGGATAGAAAATTGGTAAAATTGCTGAGCGATGAAGTGAAAATTCATTTATCCTTTTTAAGTTTAGGGTGAAAGATAGACCGTTTAGGTCTAAAGAAAGATAATTTAGGTCGTGCAACAGCAAAGCTCCTCCCACTCTCGCCTGCTGGCTCACTTCCCCTGCTTCCAGTGGCTTTTCAGCCAATGAGAGATCATATTGTACAGGCAAAGAGTTTTAGACTTGAATGGTATGCCATCCACAAGATTACTTGATTTATGCAGCGAAAACAACCCTTTCACCAAAATGTACTTAATTAATGCAGCGAAAACGACCCTTGTACCAAAACGGCTATTTCTTATGTATTAAAACTCTCTGAACTTAAAATAGATGAATTTTCCCTTCACTGCTCAGCAATCACTCGTGGCATAGTGGTTAAGACTGCTAGCTATGAAGCTAGTGGTCCTGTGTTTGTATAGCCTACCGGTCGATCCAAAATTTACAGTTAGGAATAGGTCCCAAATAGGTAGGTAGGGCTAGGAGAAGGTGAGAGAAAGGGAGGAAGAGGGTGGAAAAGGTAGAGAAGAAGAGAATAAAGGAGAAATATAGCCTATAATTTAATTTTTTCCCAGTTTTCACCTTTCTAACAATAGATTGTGTTCCTAGTAGCTAGACATCTACTAGGCGACACTTGAAACCCTAAACTCCTCCTTCCCAGGCTGGTCCCGTTAGTGAGTTGGTGGGAGGAGCCTAGTGCATGACCTAAAACTATTTTTCTAGAGAACAAACAGAAGAACTTGTGGCATCTAAGCTATCACTGCACTCTACTATGCATTGCCATGGCAACAGCCCGCTTCCCCTACCTCCCCCACCGTTATCATGTTCACCCCATCCAAAGAAAAACCGGGCTGTAATGATTTTGAATAAGATCTGCGGGAAGAAAAAAATACTTGTGGCACCCTAGCCCCCCACTCCTACTCACTAACGGGTCCCACCTATTGGTGTGATTTGAACTAACTAGGAATGGTGGGCTGCTGTGCCATCTGGTAGGCAGAAGGTGAAACGGGGGAAAAAATTAAATAATTTATTGGGGAAAAACAATTTTAGGTTGTGCACTAGTCTCCTCTCACCAACTCTAACGGGACCTGGCTGGGAAGGAGAGGTTTAGGGTTCAGATGTTGCCTCTTAGTTTTATTTACTATTTTAACTACTAGCATGATATGTTATGCGACATAAGGGTGATACTTGTCGCCCGCAAGCTCCCCTTCTACTCACCGCTGCACCTTGGCCGCTTCCCCTAGCCACCCGCCGCCCACCTGCGAGCAACCATGCATCTAGCAAGCTGGTCGGCTACTGGTCAACACCGGTAATGCAGCTCACTGTGATATACTGCGCTATTAATGTAATTGTATTGAATGCAATTGAAATACAATCACCAGCTATACTAATTTCACTTTAAGTTCAAAGTAGATGTAAACAAAGCCACGTGACAAGGGAGCGCCTCATTGGCTAGTGGACGAACTGTAACTTTTGCGGTTTTGTATGCATACTCTTGCTCTTAATAAAATAGTTCGGTTCAAACCGTACCTTTTTGTAGCTATTTTCGTGCAGAGAAATTTATAAACATGTTTCTGAAGCAGATCTGTGTATGAAACAAAATTAATTTGATCAGATTTTCCTGACGCATAATAACTAAGTGAACTAATTAAACCGTTACAACAGATGCAGAGCTTGCGTTAAAAAAGAGACAAGTCCACCATTGGGAAAAAATGAGTTTATGATGTTTTCGATACAATTTTACTGAATGCCATCGATATCTGCAATGATTTTCAACGAAATCTGAACAATTCCCATAGAAAATGGGGCTTAAAGTAAGGCTTTTCAGTCAAAATAGAACAAGTCCAGAAGAAATTTAAAAGAAAATTATTTCATTCTTTTGCAGTCAATACAAACAAGTCCCATATAAATAGTATCCCCTAAACAATGTTTCAATCAAAACTGAATAAGTAAATTACATTTTATATTTCGAGACGAAAATACTCCTATTGTGTAAATTAGGTTGTGTCATCCGAAAGGGACTCTAGGAATGCATTGTTTGTCACTTCCATTCAACAGCCTCCTCACCCCATAAGTTGGCATCTTTTTTGTTTGAAAAATATTTCTTTCAACGAAACTTGTTTGCAAGGTCAGTGAACTAACCTCTACCTGACACGGGTAGTTTATTGCACCCACTGCTTTAAATATAAGCTTTTCTTGGTATAATAGACAGTTTTCCCTTTAACATGAAATACAGAAGATGGAAGAAACTGTAAAGTTTGGCCGTTCTAAAAAGGGAACATCAAGTAAACAAAAACAAGTACATCTGTCTCACTCTAGCACATTACTCGTATGACTTAAGAGTGAGACAGACATTCTGTTTTTTGTTTACTTCAGGTTTCCTTCTTAGCTTGTCTCAGGTATAGTGAGTGCTATTAACTGCGGGTCAAGAAAAAGACAGTCTGCAGGCCGAAAGAAAGATGGGGAAAAAGATTAAAAGGTAGGGCCTATGTGTAAAATAACAAAATTGTATTATCTCAAGAACAAAACTGAATAATACTGAAAATACTAAATTAATACTGAAAAAGTCCATCTGTGCCAATCAAAACTGAACAAGTCCATAAGTATTTTTTGCAATAACTCAAAGCCATATTATTTTTTTTTTAAATTGCTAACAATAATCAAAATATGCCTGGCACCTCTATATAACCACAAAATATGGAAATTGTAGAAATAATGTGAGGGCCATTTTTAGTTTTTTTCACTTTCTGTAAAATTAGAAATGAAGGACTTGTCTTGTTTTGAACGCAAGCTCCTCAGTAAATTGTAGGCGTTTACGACGGCTGTGTGAATGCTCAAACACGCCATCTTGGAATGAACTTGCCGCAGCCCCCTCCCAATAACTTGTTAAGACCTGCTGAATGTGCGTTCATTTATTTATTTATATCGGTTATACAACACGTACGTGAAGACAAGAAAGTCGTGTGCTAGAACAAGACAAAAATTTCGTCAAAAATTACATGTCACTTAAAGCTGTGATAGGATTGGGGCGGTTACAAACAGAAATTAATGAATTCAAAAAGAAAACGCCTCTGAAGTGGGCAGCCAACATTGCAAAATTAGAGTAATTTTTTATACTCATTAATATCTTCTTGTTAACTGTCTATGACTTTCTTAAATACTAATATTAAGCCTAATTTTGTACAGATGTATCGAGTTTTTCAAAATAAATTTAACATTTTTCAACAATAGTGCACGTCTTAAAAAATATTTTAAAGCACTATTGAGAACACTGGAATATAAACAAATCCTCATTCCGTTTCTTTCCATGGCGGGTAAATCTCCACGTGGTATTGTCACATGCTCGGCGGAGTGGTACGTTAGAGTTTGTTTACATCTACTTTGAACTTAAAGTGAAAATAGTATAGCCTCTTTAGCATTACTCAGGACCCACCACTTGACTTAGAGGTTGATTTGGGAAGGAGAGGTTATATTAGTCACGTCACTTCGCGCTGCACCTTGTTACCTGAGCTGTTGCTGGTTTCTGCTGCATTCTCCATTTTAATATCCACACAAGGCACTTCAAGGCACAAAGATTACGTCTGTCTAAACATCTTGACTGCTCACAAAAAAGTGAGAAAATATGGCAAATAATTGTCACGTTTACTGAGAAAATGGGATGTCCGTGCCCCTAGTTAGACTATAACTTATGGTACTTTACATTCCTGCGTATGCTGACTGCAACGAGACTGTTCTAATTCAGTCGAGTCCCGTTCGTGCAATGGCTACCACACATAATAAGCTATCTGTACCCTGGCTCTTTTGGTGCAGGATGTAATAGGAGACAAGAAAGAATGGCCCCAATATATGTTAAATCTATGGTGGAACCTGTAAGTTGGGGAATACTGATAGGATGGTTAGTGCTGCATTTGCATAATGGTGATGGCCTATTGGTTGAGACACTTATGCAATGCCTTCACAGCGTTAATAAATATTTCAGGATGAAGCCACATATGGATCATACTATGAAATATTATTACACATATTGGTACCAAAGCAGGGAAGAAAAGAGGTGAAAGGTCGTATTATGATATTGTCTAGAAAAGTGTGTTTGATTGAATGGTATGCCACCCAGAAGACTAATTAATGCTGTGAAAACAACCCTTCTCCCCCCCCCCCCCAACTGCTCTTTCAGAGCCAACAATATTTCACAGTTATTAAAAAAAATTCATAATAAAAAACCTTTGCACCAAACATATTTCACAATTATAAAAAAACAAATTAATATTTCATAATAAAAAAAATGACCCTTGCACAAGCTTAATATTTCACAATTATGAAAAAACATCGTATTTTAATATAAAATACTACTTAATTGATGCAGGAAAATTCCCTTGTACCAACATAGCTCTTTTTATAGCTAACAAAATATTGCAAAATTATAAAAAACAATCCTTGCATTAAAACTCTTCTCATGTATTGAAGCCAATTAAACTCAAATATATCACATCTTCCATCACTGTTCAACGATCACTTGTGGTGTAATGGTTTCCTTGCTACGATGCTCGGGGCCTTGAGTTTGAATCCTGATCGATCCAAAAATTACTGTTAGGAATAGGTGCCAAATAGGTAGGTAGGGTGAAGAGATGGTGAGTGGAAGAAAGGAAGGAGGCTGGAAAGGAAGAGAAAAAGAGAATAAAGGAGGAACAAATTATGTAATTTTTTCAGTTTCACCTTCTTACATCTAGGCCTAGATGGCTGTAACGTCGCTGCTAGTAGATAGATGCCGCCGCTAGATGTCTCACTGTTTTAAGTTTTTCCCCACCCTCAAAACTCCTACTTTCCAGGCATGTCCCATTAGGGAGTAGGAGTAGGGCACTTGGGGTGACATGTACCGGTATTACCTTTTTCCTGCTTCGCCCACCCTCGCCTCCCATCTCGCTTCCCCTGGCCTCCGAGCCAATGCACGCGCTGCCACAAGAGTTTTAGACTTGAATGGTATGCCAACCACAAGATGACTTAATTAATGCAGCAAAAACGACCCTTTCACCAAAACAGCTCTTTTAAGGGCCAACATAATATTTCACAATTATAACAAATGACCCTTTCACCGAAACGACTATTTCTCATGTACAGTAATGCTCTAAACTTAAATAGGCTAGATGAATTTTCCCTTCACCGCTCAGCAGTCACTCGTGGTGTAGTGGTTAAGGGCTGTTGGTTACGGTCCCAAACAGGTGGGTAGAGCGAGGAGAAGGTGTGAGAAAGGGAGGAAGAGGGAGGAAAAGGAAGAGAAGAAAGAACAAAGGAAAAATAATTTTTTCCCAGATTCATCTTTTGCAGGCAGAGCTTTGCTGGTGCAAGACCTAAATTTATCTTTAGCCAAGTTATTTTTACCTTTCTTCTCTTGCTTTTCCTCCTTCCTCCCTTTCTCTCACCTCCTTCTCACCCTACCTACCTCTTTGGGACCTGTTGCTCACAGTAAATTTTGGATCAACCAGTATACAAACCCGGGACCACTAGCATCATAGCTAGCAGCCTTAACCACTACGCCACAAGTGATTGCTGAGCAGTGAAGGGAAATTTCATCTATTTAAGTTTAGAGAGCTTTAATAGACCTACATAAGAAATAGCCGTTTTGGTGCAAGGGTAATTATTATAATAGTGAAATATTATGTTGGCTGAAAAAAGCTGTTTGGTGCAAGGGTCATTATTATAATCTTGAAATGTTACGTTGGCTCTGAAAATAGCCACTTTGGTGAAAGGGTAATTTATTATGATCGTGAAATATCATGTTGGCTCTGAAAATAGCCGTTTTGGAGCAATTAATATCGCATAGCACAGTATAAAATTCAGTACAGAGGGGAAAGGTTGCAGTCAACCATGAGCAGCGATCAGATTGCGAGGGGAAAAGTTGCAGGCCAGGTGAAGTGAAGGCCAACTAGGGGAAGGTAAGGGAAGCAGGCCATCATCATGGCGACGCACAGCACAGAGTGGAATGAGAGCCAGGGTGCCACAAGTATTTGGTTTTCCCCAATTCTGCAGATAAGGTGCTTGCATCAAGAGGTAAAACTTTTTTTTTTGTTTTTGGAAAAATTGTGTATAGTGCATCACATTAGAATTTATTTGGGTTGTCATCCTTCGGGGAACGAGGAAGTGTCTAACTACTTTCTTTTATTTTATTATGACTTTACTATGAATGTACGGTAATTTTGTTTCTCATAATTTTCTCGAAAACAGCTTTCACGATTTTGTTATAATTTTCTGTGTGAAATGTATAATGTGCATAATATATTATTATAATGTATATGGTACACTATCTTTTGTATAAAGTGTGATGTCCGAAGACCTGAAGGATTTTGATTGGCTCTCGAGGACAGCCAATCAGAGCCTGAGCTGTTACAAACATTAGTATTTATAACTAAAGTCTGTTTACATGAAATTTACTTTTCTTAATTAAGTTTTGCAACTGTTTTTTTACTTGAATGTGCAACAGTGAGTTATGACACTAAGCAGTTTTGGCTGATCCAACTTTTCACGAAACTGTAATAGTAATTTTAAGATTATACGCTTATTTAGCTTGTTCGCGTTTTGTTAAGTGAAGTGGGAAGTGAGGAAACTGTGAAATGCCTGGATTCATACGTGTTTCAAACATGCCTATGGGATTTCAGCAACTTCAGAAATAACATGAAATGTGCGGTTGTGCTGGAATTGATTTTGAAGAAAATTGGTGTAATTAGTTTCACAAGAATTAGTTTAAATGAAGAAAATGGGTGTAATTAGTTTCGTAAAATCACTTTCATGAAAGCAGTTATAAATTCTAGTGTCATCTTTTAAAAGCCCTTAGGTAAGCAAGGCAAGCTCAGATATATTAGTTTCTGTCAGAGGAAATGATAGACGAAATTGCTTACTTAAGAGCATGCTTTCATTTTCAAAAGTTCTAACTAGCTGGTATTTTACTTAAACTTTACTTTTTGTCCACTTGACACCATATAATTAATATTTATTATGATGTGCATAGCATATGGTGCTACAATATTTCATGTCCCATTCTATTCTAAACATAACTTATCAAATTGTTGATCGCTTTGGTCTTGCTAGGCCTCCTTGATTGATTCATTTCTTTATAACTCTGTCAGTATGAATAAATATAAATAAAAGATCTTAAAAAAAACCTAGCCTTTCAATATTAAATGCAGCTGTTGTTTATATAATATTGTGCATTCCATCGAAATATACGGCTACCGATATCTGCATTATATTTTAATGTATTTTTGGTTTAAACTCTCATTTAAATGTGCAAGTAACAGATCTAATGTAATTCCTGACAGATTTTTTTTATTGAATTTAATTAATTCATAACCCATATGGCCTCTTTAAACCTTTAACCTGCGATCGCTCATGCTGTTAGATCAGAACTAACAATTGTATATAGGTCTATATTTTAATAACTTGCTTATATCTTGCAAGAGAAAGTTGTCCTTCCAGCAATGCCTTCTACAACATACATAGTTTAAAATTTCCAAAACTCGTCAGTAGCGGTATTATTAAGAAATGGTGCAGAATGTTAAGTTACGACTAATAAGAGTGATGGCGTGACAACCACAGGTGCCATATTGTATGTTTTTAAAAAGAAAATATGACAGTATTTGCTTTCAAAATGTTAAATGGTTACATAGAAACTTATTGTAAGTTTAACCCATGTGTTAGAGTAGCATTTAATTGTTATAAACAGGGGAAGAAACCCATGTTAGATCAAATTTAATGCTCGAGAGATGGCATGACTACCATAGGTGCCGGCAATCAGGGTTAACCAACGTATTAGTGAATCTTGGGCCTAGCTAACAGTTTTAATATTATTGTCAGCGCATTTTGTGAAATCTTATACATCTTTGAAGAATTTCTTATTTCAAATATATCAGTTGTATGCATTTCGCTGATAGGCTATGTACTAAATTTCAGTCTAAAAACAAGTTTATATAGAGCTAAATGGTAGTACTGTTTAGCTACTATGATTATAATTTTTACACAGGTTTGTAGATGTAATTTAAATAAAATACTTTATGCCATGAAAGTAAAATGTCATTCGTGTTATAGTTTTTTGTCTACATCCCACAATGAAAAATCGTTAAGAAAAAATCTGATGTGAAACTCGCATAACTTCCTTTGCCCAAATAAAGTTTTCCTCTTAGTGTAATATGTTATGTACGACGTTCTCTTCATGTAAATTGTTTATAAAAATGAAGAGAATGTCATTACCACGCATCACATCCCCGAAGGATACAACCCAAATAAAATCTAATTAATACACTCACATAACTTATTCAAAAACCGGGATATCAATAACTGCAGTTGTTGCCCGAGAAAACTGGGAAGCGATGTATAATGAAAACGAAACTAATATCGTTAAGTGAAATATTGTTTTAAGTACAATGTTTGGATAGTTATTCATAATTTATTCTACCAATTTTAAGGGGAGACGTTGGTCAGAATTCGGGTTTTAGAAAATAGTTCATATCTCCTAAAGTATTGCAGCCACAGTTATGAAAATTTTTACTCTCATTTGGTATGCTTTGGTAATAATATAGCCTACCACTTAAAAATATTTTTGAACTATGAAACTTTGACATCTTAATTTTGGTTTACAAGACCAATATTTTATTAAATTATTAAAACTAATTAAAACCTGCTTACTTTTCAAGGATCCATATAAATTTCTATTCAGGCACTTTTTAAATTACTTTCCATTAAGGTAGATGCACCAGTCTTTGACAGTGCTCCAGTCATTGACACTTATGCAAATTTTTTTAAATATTAAGGAAAATTATTTTATTTTTTCCACTGTAAATATATGTAAATTTAGTTCAGTTCATGTGTCATTAATGATGAGCATCTGAGGCTAAACTCTTTCTTGGTTTGATGGAAAAAAATTTGTGAGATTATTGCAGCACAAGTTCTTCAGATTTTCTCATTTTCATTGCTACAACTCTTAAGGGGAGGCATTACTTTGTGTGTTAATAACAACAATTTTATATTGCTATTGATAAATAATATTATGCAGGGCTGATCTATGATGATGAAAGAATAGATATATTATGTAAAACTCAACACTAACCTCAATCACTGATTTATAGTAGGGGTGTCAATTACTGGTACATTAAATCATATGATGATCCAGTTTTAGACATCCCCTGTCAATGATTGGTACAATGATCAATATGTTGAATTGACATTATTTATTCATTAGTTGCATAGGCTGAAAATATTAGGGATTCCTATCTAGAAAATATTAACATATGACCCTTTTTACCAGTCTTTGACATGGGTGTCAATCACTGGAACACCCAACTGTCAATAATTGGAACATGTTTCAGGTATGACTTCTAAGAGGAAGTACACCTCTGAAGAAATGGCTAAGGCCTGTGGAGATGGCAAGCCTACAGCTACTGCTGCCAAAACATTTGATGTTCCTAGAGTTACATTGTATTAGAAATCGAGTGGTAAGAGCCCAAAAGTTTGGACCTTTCACTGTTTTGACCGAAAGCATAGGCCTATATATTAAGTCCTCATCCAACTACTCCGTGCTCATCACAGTCTAATTTGGCTGTACCCATGATACCGTTCTCAACATTAAGAGTACCCTTTTAAAATTCTCATCCTACACCACCGACCAGAGGTGCTGACTTGTGCAATATTGTTGGGGAGCAAGAACTGCATTTTACTAGTTAGCCTATACATAGGCCTTATATGATAACAAATTAAAAGTTGGGGGAGGGGCAGAAATTACTTTGTCCCCCAAAGTCTGTGTCTAAGCCTTCAATGCATTCTTCTATTTTGACTATTCCCATAGCACCAATGATAACAATTTAATAAAAGTTTGGGATTGGTCAGAAAATACTTTGTCCTCCCAAAGTCCTTTCAACAAATTCTATTTTGACAGTTCCCATAACACCACCTGGTATGCCTATATTTACAACACAGCCTACCCCGATATCAAATGTACCTTCACCATTTAAAAGGATATTATTTTGGCCTGAGCCTACATCCACTAAAGATGAAAGAATAAGGAAGAAATTTCTTCTGTAGCAACATCTGAGGCTTGGAAAACTAAAACTAAACTAAGTGAAGGGGCTTGGCCTACCACCCAACCGCTGCAACATTTACCATAGGCAGATGGCAGGATTGGGGGCATGTGGTCAGCATGCTGACACCCATGGCCGTTAATGGTGGTTTGCATGACCAGAGCCGCTACTTCTCTATCAAGTAGCTCCTCAATTTGAATCACGAAGCTCCAGTTCTCTTTCTCACTGGAGCAAGACCAAAGTGTGAATTTTCTAAGCCCATAGATGTTTTTTGAAATTTTTTATAACTTATCTCATTGTAGAGGTAACCACTTAATTTCAGTAATCAGCCTAGCTTCATATTTTCATGTTTGTATGACCATAAGAAGAAAGAATGTATGTGCAAGAATTTATACTTTTGCTTATGTTAAAAATCCTTACAGTTTGCGCCTTGAATGAGAATGTTGTCCTGTTAAAAGTTGTGAAATCATTCACCAGTATCATTATAATGAACAAAATTAAAGGTTAAACGATTTTGTTAATTAATATTATCATTATATCATTATCATCTAAGTTTAATAGATTATAAAGTGACTGAACATAAATGTCAATGACTGGTACATGGACACCGTCAAAGACTGGTAAATGCTAAAATCTTGAGTGTCAAAGACTGGTACAGTAAACATGCGCTACAAAAAAAATTATAACTTAATTAATATAGGTTATTAATAATTAAGACTACCATACAGTACTCATAAAACCTCAAACAATTAGTCAGTACTGACCTTATTTAATTTAGTGAGTTTGTTTAGTAACAACATAGAAAATGAAGAAATTTCATCACTAAACTGTCAAAGACTGGTGCGTCTACCTTAGTTATTTTTAAGAAATCTAATTTTCGATATAAAATTTGTGTTTAATTATTAATGCAAATATTAATAAAATTAGGTAAACTGATGTAATGAAGTGCCAGTATATTTTTGTTTAATCAGTTTCAGTAAAAGGCACTAAATTGCACATTATTCCGGTACTGGCCAACCGATTTGGTCGAATATCAATAGATGTCTTCCCATGGACATTATAAATGCGTATACAAAGTTTCATAAAAATCCGATAAAACGTATTTGAGTTATTACGCCTTTAAAATAGACACTAAATTGGGTTTTACTCCGGTAACGGTCAAGAGATTAGGTTCAAATTCAATAGGGTACTTCTCATGGACGTCATAAATGCGTATACCAAGTTTCATGGAAATCCGATACAGCGTATTTGAGTTATGTCCATAATCTATTAAAATAGGCACTAAATTGGGCATTATTCCGATACCGGTGAACCGATTTGGTTCAGTATCAATAGGGTTCTTCCCATGGACATTATAAATGTGTTTTCCAAGTTTCATGGAAATCCGAAAAAGTGTATTTGAGTTATGGTGACGGACAGACATTTTTTCGTCCCCCACACAATCTCATAAAGTACCATACTGGCACTTAATAAATGACTAAATTATCCCCTACATGTTAAGAAATTAATTCCCACCAAACAGTGATCTCTAGAACAACATTCTTTACTTACCGGTACTGCAGAGTGCATATTGAAAGTATAAAAGGTTTAAAAAAAAATCTGACTGTTAACATCTGATTTATGGCTTCTTAAACATACACCACATTCCTTATTTTTTTTGTTAGCGTTAAGTATCAACTCCCCTTGGTCATTTGAGGGGGTCATTGCAACAGTGGTCAAACCCTTCGTAGCACCTGGAGATGAACTCTCCTCCTATTCTAGAGTTGGACCAATTAGGCCTTTTATTGCTAGTTTTAGTCGTTAATTTGTTTTTTGAAACCAAATCCCTTTTATGCAAATGCAACCAAAATTTTCCAAACCAGGATCAATAGAACCAAAGAAATTTAAGGGCAGTTCTGATCTTTGAAAATATGTATTGTCCATTCATAATTAATTTGAGGAAACTGATTTCTGTAACCGAGGTAAATGAGGTGGATAATATGGAGAATGATATGACTTTTTTTTTATGGTATGAGATTATTTAGAACTGAGTAATCATTGGAACTTACGAAAAAAGTAATATGCAGCTGTACCTATTTGAAACTGAGCATATTGATGCCCACAGTAGTTATGCCGTTATTGTAAATTATTTGATATGAACAGATTGATATTCATAATATTATTAATTTTGCTATAAACGAGAAGTTTATTCAACTCTGTTTTGATGATTAAAGTAATTATTACCAAGAATGCTGTTAAAGATAAAGATATTTGTCCATCCAATACAAGCTAACAAACTCATAAGGAAAATCCCCAGTGAAGACGGTTTGATTTGGATTAACTGAAATAATTTTGAATGAATAGAGCCATGTGCACACTGATCAGCATTCAATGCGGCATGAATTAATTGCTATCTCTCTGGTACAATCTGGAGTTGGGATATAAGGAAGCTAGCCAGTTTGAAAAGATTGAAAAAACACTTCAGGCTGGTCTGCTAACAGAGTCACACGTAGCCTACATTAAATCGCTGCATATTCACGACAATAAGTATGAAGTCGAGTATGGATACAGCAGGATATTCAGCTATAATAAGGGCAGATAATCAAGTAAGGCATATGCATTAATTTTTATATAGAAATTTTTTAAAGAAAGCCGTTGTGTGATCTCCAAAAACTATTTTTATTTTGTTGTTGCATCACAATTGTGTTGATTTTCAAGGCAAAATAAATAAGCCGATCTTACCAGAACAATTAGATATTCTCTTTTAGTAATCTAGTAATAGTTACCCTAAAATAGGAATTTTTCTTCCACAACCTGAGATAGCCTATATCCCTTGCTCCCGACTGACCTGAGTCAGATTTGATACACGAAGGTGGACAACTTGAGGATTGGCACTCACATCATCATACAAGTAGCCTAAGTTGAAACCCTGAGAGAACCTCCTTAATTATCTCCATTATCCCTGTTATATCGTAATAAATAAATTTTCATAACATGTAAGAAAGTTCAGCAGTTACCGGTAAAAATATTTTTTTCCCTTTTATGAAGTACAAATAAAGATTGATGCAAAAGTGTCTAACCAAGAAAAAGTGTTGAAGGGTCTCATAAAAATATCTTCTTTCTCTAAACTTAACAAAAAAAAGTGGCTTAGACCGTTGTTGTGCTGACCCTCTCAATTGGACATATTTTCTTTTGTCAGAAAATGTTACTGATTTTCTCTCCACGCTAAAAGCATCACAAACTCGACCCACCACTGTCATGACCGGCAGGAGGGGTCCTCCATTGTCTTGCTCATTCTCCCAAATATTAATGCAGCCTATAGGCCTATATAAATTCACAGCTTTGGCTCTTAAGAGTTGATTTTTGTTTTCTTTGATTCTGATGAACCACTAGCTAATACCGTAATAAGGCTTGCAAGTAGTACACACAGCAAAAAGTTCACCAGCAAAAACAAAAAAACAAAACAAGACCAACTGACAACGTTCTTGTCATAAAATTAGATGAGGCAATAGGTCTAGCACTAAATTCTGATGAGAATGAGTAGGAAGACCTATGATTGGTGCTAGCAATTCTTTCTGCGTTTGGCATTGCCATTCTCTGGCATTATTAACATTGAAGTAATTATTGCGCAAAGCATCCTATATACCTTGCAACAACAGATCTTTCTAATTAAAAACATTGCATGAATCCACTGTGAGGATGGTGGATTTCACCACTAAACAAGATTATTTCCTACATAGAAATAGGCAAAATATTAGTAAAAGCAGGATACTTTTAGCAAAATGATCTTGCCACACAAGGGAACGTCCAGCGATCCAGTGTAAAGCCGTTGGCAGCAATGTGTGCAGGAACCAGTGAGACAGACAATCTATCATAGGCAGTCAATCAAAACGTTGGGGACACACTGTAGGTCTTATAACATGGATTGACTTGAGCAGAGAGCTATAGTTGGCTCATTCTACCATCCCCTGTGTGCATTAGCTTGTGTTGGGGAGTAAAACAGAAAGAAAATCGTACCCTTCTAATAAGTTGAGTAAGCCTACCATTTTTTCTGGTGATAAGAGGGTAAGTCAGTAAGTATCCTTACTCCTTTTTAAATTTATTGCAACAATACAAAACTTTCAGTTACCTAATTTTCAACATAGTCTCCTTGCTTCTCAATGCGTTTGATCCATTGTTGCACAAGCTTCTGGATTCCCTCAGAAAGAAAGTTTTTTGGCTGAGTAGCAAGCCACGCATGCACCGCTTCGTTCAGTTTTTGGTCTGTGGTGAATCGACGGCCCCTTGGACCAAAAAGATGGAAATCTGACGGGGTGGGATTGGGACTGTATGCAGGATGCTCTGACACCTCAGAACTCAGTGGCTGTAGATGAGTGTCCTATTCTTTCCTTGTCCTTCACACTTGTCCGACCATTTTTGAACTTTTCAATCCATTTGTACCTGTACATGCTTTGCCATGGTAAAACATTGCTCTCATATTGTGCGGAAAGTCTTCAATGGATTTTGGCTCCTGGTACACTTTCAGATGAAAAAAAATGGATCACTGGAGTCATAACGGTCAAACATTCCACAAGTAGAGATAAATGAACAACATATCAATGTGCACGAGCACTAAACAGTACAGCCAACCTACAAAAGATTAAACAAAGAGTGCAGATACTTATTGACTTGCCCTTATAATACATATTCAAGATACAACTGTTTTGAGAAAAAAAAAATGCACAGTGCATATGAGGATAGGTCTGTTAATTATTTGTTAATTATTTTTGCTCGTGTATGTGATCTGCTATCCTGTTAATAAAACATTTACATAAAAGTAAAACTGTTACCATACTATGTACAATGGTATCTGTCTAAACATACTACAGTTGTGCTTTATATCCTATCCCTGGTTTTTTTCCCTCTTATTAATCAAAGAACTTGCATATTTTTCAGGTATGATCGTGAAAATGACAGGGATAAAGATCGGAACAAAGAGAGGTGAGCATAAGTATATTTACAAAAGATTCAGGAATTGTTTAGAATGGCATTGTATATGTAGTCAAGATTAAAATAAAATTGTCTTCAGTGGATCATGTATTTTTTCAAAACTTCACAACGTTTCAACCTGATACTCCAGGTCTTCTTCAGGTGAGTTACCTGAGGAAGGCCTGGAGGATTGGGTCGAAACGTTGTGAAACTACATAAGTTATATGGTATATGGTGGAAATCAGGACCAAACATGACAACTTTATAGTAATTAAAATAATCGTTTCAGCAAGAAACTGTTGTATCTAGGGAAAATTATTGGTCCATACCATGTGTGATATTTTTTGAACTCTTTAAATTGAATAAGTTCACTTAGCACATTAGGTTTCAGTTTGCAGTAGGGTCATTCTCCAGAAAAGGGCAGATTTCAATGTTAGAATTTTTTTAAAAAAATATTTTTTATTTTGGATCATGTAATTTTTTTATGTAATATTTCCTTCTGCAAAGTACTACTGAGGTACTTGCCCTACTTACCGAGTGGTATTTTGCATTAAATTAACAAGGTTAGAAAATGGCGCATTCATGGAGGTGAGAAAATAGTATGAAATAGTAATTATAATAGAAGTTATGTGAGAAATAGAATTAATTTACTGTATTAAATGTTATCATGATAATGAACAATAATTATTACCATACAAATGGATTAACACACAACTTTTTACTTATTTTTATCTATGTTAAAATAGATTATCACCTTAAAATCAAAACATGATATATTGTCATAAACTATTAGGCTATACCAGTATCTTCTTTAAACAAAAATAAAAAATGCAGACAGTTAAATAAGTCATCAATTACAACATTAATTACACCTCCATGGATAGGACTCGAGAGTAACAGTAACGGAGGTGAGGGTAACGGAGGTGAGATTTTTCTCTAATTTGTCAAACAGCTTGGGAACATTTGAGGTTAGAAAATCTCAGTTCTAGAGTTTAACTTAGCATTCCTTATTATTATAATTTGTAGCAAAAGTAAATATAAAAACATACAACTTTACCGTTGGGTGTAGGTAACGGAGGTGAGGAAGTCCAATTACCAACTCTGCATTTAGTCCTTTTACACAAACAAAACAGCACTTAAAATCACACTAACAGCTTGGCTTTATATAAATGATAAGAAAACTGCCAAAAGTTGGAGTCCAAGGAAAATAGAAAGACTACAGTGCCATATCTGTGGAAATAATTGAACTTTTATATAGTTTCACGGAGGTGAGGTCTCACCTTGGGACAAGCATGTTTAGTACAAAAAATTGTCTTTACAAAATGATATATTTTATTTTCAGTTATTAATGACTCATTTTTTGAACTGTTCTTGTTACAACACTAAAATGGAATAAAAATTAAAGCCTGTTGAATTATGAAAGAATTAAAATGACAAGTCAGGCATTGGGGCATGACACGGAGGTGAGATCTCACATACTGTGCCCTAAAATGCAGAAAAAATTGTAACTTTTGTTTAAAAAGTGGAATATGGGATCAAATAGACCTTATTTCAATCTAACTTATCTAATAATTCATAATCCATAAGTACTTATTTTACACCAGAAAATCAACTGCGACATGAATCTGCCCTTTTCTGGAGAATAACCCAGTAGTGAAATTATCTGAAAGTATATTTAATGTTTAGTCATGCAGTGTGGAAAGAAGTTTCTGAGATCACACTGATAATTTCTCCCTCTTCTATTAGAAATAGCTCAGTGCATCGTTTTTTCTTTCTGCAATATAAGGATTACTAGTAATTTAGAATCCTTTCTAGTTTTTACAGATTACTGTATTGGTAATCCTTAAGTTACATTTATCAATTTGCTATTTTGAAACTTCTCAACCAGCAGCTGCATGTATAGATTACTTTCACCATTTAACTTAAATGAATTTTGTATTTGTGTCATTCATCCTTACCTTTACTTCATATGATGTACCCTACCCATAGACTTTGCACTCACAAAATCAAGAAAGGAATTGATTGATCAGTGTTACCTGGATAAGCCTGTGTTAAGTTCCCAGCACGTGATTTTTGTTGTATACTGGACTGGCTGTAAATAGGTACTGTACATGTGTTAGCAAATTGAAGTACTTATTTGTGCTGCTAGTAGTTTTAACATAATATCCACCAGTATTTCAGGTGTTTTCAGCTCATCTTCAGTGAAATCATCTGTAATCAATCAGATCGTGATCTTTCTTCTCACAAATTTCCTTAACGAACCCCATGGATAAAGTCTAGGCTTCATATAACAAATACACAATCAAAAACTGAATAAAAACCAACTATATGGATAAAATACCTAAAGAAAAATGGCAGGAATCTTATCAGAATGTAATGAAATGTATAATTATAGGAAAAACAAAAATAAATATAGACATAAGATTAAAAGAACACGAGAAATATTAAATATTGTCAAATACAAAAATCAGCAATAGCAGCTCATTGTTGGAATAATAATCATAACATCTGTAAGGAGGCCAAATTATTGAAAGCAGTAAACAAAGGTAAAGATCTGGTAGTATGTGTGTGTGTGTGTGTGTGTGTGTGAGTGTGTGTGTGTGTGACAGCAAAAGCATCACAGGATAAATAACAATAAAAGGGTTGAGCAATATTAATTTTATTTTTACAAGTATTATAGGGATCTTTTAAAGTAAAAAAGTACTGACAATCACGTTTTTAGGCCTTCTCCCCATCACTACCAAAGGGGGCGTGAGGATTTCATGATATTTGAAGAGGGGCATCAGCTGAAAAAGGTTGGGAACCACTGGTATAAAGGTTCCATTATTATATTGTTTTTTAAATGCATTGCATTGTTCTTCACAACATATAATCCTTAGTATTGATCATCTCTTGCATGATTTGTTGGCCAATCATAGATCCCATTAAAGAACTCAATGCTGTCTTCTCTTCCTTGGTCATAACCAGATACATTTTTTAAGTCCTGAATTTTCTTTGAATTCTTAGGCATTTTGACTTCACTGTAAGCTGGAGTCAAGTTGTACAACATTGATGATGTGTGATTAGGTCCTAGAACTTTCAGTGAATATGTATGCTTGACTAGACAGTCTCTGAAGGGACAAACTTCCACTCCTGGGTTTTCGGAACTGTACACAAAATGGTTATAATGTGAAGGTCTGAAAGCACATTTGTGTTTGTGAGGAACATTTTGCCCAAAGAATTCGTTAGACAAGTCTTCTTATGTTGTGATCACCATCTTTTAAAATTCAGTATAGGCTATTCTCAGTATTAACCATTGGGTCACTTACATTACTATTGTTCTGTTTGCTAGTAAGATACAATATTTCATTGGAGTATATATTCGACCATAGTATTCTATCTTCCTTTTTAACAATCCCAATAATCCCTTTTCTTTTTAAATGTGAAAAATGATCAATCTCATCATCTGTATTCATCTTGCAAGGCTTTAGACTGATCAGGTACTGCAACATTCAAAACACAATTCCCTAGCAGTGAGTGTTAAAAGAGGGCTCTTCCTGGACAAAGCTCATTTCACCACTCATAACAATTATCCATATGCTTGCAGGTCCAGTATATGGGGTACCTGTCTCCTTTCATCACAATCGACAGATCTACTCCAAAATACACCAAAATGTATTTAACTCAAAATCTACAAAAAACGTGACATAACCCTTTTCAATAATCACCCATTTTCATTAAACAGCAATGTAATTATATGGGTGAAAGAAAGGGACTTCTATAATAATGTAATTGTATGGGTGAAAGAAAGTGACTTCTCTTAATAACCCTTTGCGGGAAGCGATGTTTTATGGCTGTGGGCGGAAGGCATTTTTAAAGAAAAAATAAGTTAATGAAAAACCAATTGAAAGTAACTTAAATCATGCATTCATGCATAAAATCAACATGTACCTTGGAGTTCTGCCTCTAATCTGCTATAGGAACGATTTTTATTATTTAGCAAGAAAATGTTTATGCGGAAACGGCACAAGTCTCACTGAGCGCATTATGAATTTACATAGGCCTACAGTAGGCTATGATTCTCAATTGGATCAGTATTTTGTTCAAAATCAGAAGGCAGAACTGACCCTTCCTGGATATTGTAGGCCTATATTCGAGGGCTTAGAGTCAGACAACGTTAACTCCCATAACACAACATGGGAGTTAACGTTGTCTGACTCTAAGCCCTCGTATTGTAGTAATAGATGATGTGTCTGCATCAAAATTACTCCCTTCCATTGAGCTGGGTGCACGATTGCCTCCAGTGTCACTTACGTCGCTCTCACTCTTATTAACGCTGCCGGTAGCAATCTCGGAAAAACATACCTTACTATCGCTAAATGATAATTCTGACACTTCACTGTCACTTGGACTACTTAATTCTTCAGATTCAGAACCTGTAAGACACTTTCTTTTGGCCATTTTACCAAAAATAAGGGAAAAACACAGAACAAATGTGCACGCTGTTCACTAGTTACGCACGACCACTGAAATCCTCTACTAAAATTATCCTGGGCACGTGTATAGAGGAATTCCCAAGTCACAGTGGATAAGAGAACATTCTCCTGCCATCTGTTGAAGATTTTACGTACTTCGTGCGTGAGAAGAGTCGGTCACATTATGAGTTGGTCAGAGAACCCATATGTGGGTTGCCGCCTTTGAGGCATCGGACAGGCGTGCCATATATGGGTTTCCGCCCGGGAAGGGTTAAGTATCTTTTTGAGAAAAATTGTCAGTGGTTATTTGTCATGAAGGCATGTTTTTAGGGCTAGTGCAAAAGAATCAGAGGTGGAAGTTCGGAACATGTGTCCCATTATTCCCTTACCTTACCCCAGTTTCTGCTGTTGTACAGTACCTGCTTGCCTTCTGGTGGTAGGAAAGCGTACAGTATATCCCAGAATGCAAAGGGAAAAACAGCTCAAAGCATTGTTCAACCATGTTAGCACCCCTGTCATTTATTTTTTTAAAGTAAAAAATGCACCAAAAATAAGGGAAAAACACAGAACAAATGTGTACGCTGTTCACTAGTTACGCACGACCACTGAAATCCTCTACTAAAATTATCCTGGGCACGTGTATAGAGGAATTCCCAAGTCACAGTGGATAGAGAACATTCTCCTGCCATCTGTTGAAGATTTTACGTACTTCGTGCGTGAGAAGAGCCGGTCACATTATGAGTCGGTCAGAGAACCCATATGTGGGTTGCCGCCTTTGAGGCATCGGACAGGCGTGCCATATATGGGTTTCCGCCCGGGAAGGGTTAAGTATCTTTTTGAGAAAAATTGTCAGTGGTTATTTGTCATGAATTCATGTTTTTAGGGCTAGTGCAAAAGAATCAAGAGGTGGGAGTTCGGAACATGTGTCCCATTATTCCCTTACCTTACCCCAGTTTCTGCTGTTGTACAGTACCTGCTTGCCTTCCGGTGGTAGGAATGCGTACAGTATATCCCAGAATGCAAAGGGAAAAACAGCTCAAAGCATTGTTCAACCATGTTAGCACCCCTGTCATTTTTTTTTTTAAAGTAAAAATTGCACAACTTGGAGTGTCTATGAGCAGTATTACTGAACTTTTCATTTTTTTTAGCTACCGTGGAAGTAGTTACTTTATGACTGTGGTTGTTATAGAGGAGTTAAACACCACAAAGGCATTGGTTGAAGAGAGATGGTTTTTTAATAGTGTTATAGATAGCATTGCCCATACAGATTTTATTGTTGGTAGAATAATTGGTTTTTAAAGGTGTGGTGGAGATTGTATTGGGTAAATATTATATATAATTTGGTGGTATAATGTTGGTGAACACTAGTTAACTGAATAGTCACCACTGACTTCTATATATATATATCATTGTAATTGCTTATTATAAGCATTATCTTCTTCTAATGGGAATTTATCTCATTTGCCATGTAGCAGTCCAGTATAGTGCTGTGATGTTGCCTGATTATTGTAAGTTGTGGTCTAGTCTGGAACAATGTAGGAGGTGATCCTTGTCCATGATACTGTTGGACTCATTGCAGATGGTACATTCGGCTGTTGGATATATACCATCATTTTAAAGGTGGGCTGCAGGACAGGTGTGTCCAAAAGCTTAAAGAAAGGCAGCAGTAACTTCATTATAATAATTTAAAAATTATCTTTCTTAAATGTCATTATATTGTTTAGTGTGGGTTTATGTCATACTTATTGGGATTTCTATATTTTACAGAGACAAAGATGATAAGAAGACAATGTCTGGTCTAGGAACTCCACTGACAAGTTATCCCAAGCAAAATCTTCAAATAAATCCATTCACTGGATTACCATATACGCCAAGGTAATATATTACTTGAACATTGAAAAGTTAAATGTAATGTGTAATACCGATTTTACAGTAGTTGAAAACTTGTACAAAAGAGGTCCAACCCTCATGTTCAGAAGTTAAAAAAATTTACTGTTTAGAATGGATTTAAAACGGATGTCAGCTGATATAAAACATCAGCACAAATCAAATCAATTTTCATTTTGAGAGCTGGACCTTCTTTGTACATGTTTTCAGTTTGTAGTAAATGATAGAACGCTACAATTTCATCATTGTCAAAGAGCAACTTTCAGAGCTCCACCATAAAATGTGTATTAAATTAATGTACAATACTTATTATTAGCTCTTATAACGTTATACAGTGCGATTTACAAAAGAGTTGGCTGTGTGGGTTTCTGCATCGTGGCGGCTACAGCTCTAACTTCCGAGTGATCGGGTGAAATACCTACGCAAATAAAGCTCCTAACTGTAATGATTCAGGTTCTCACGATTACAATGAAAATAACCAAGTACCTCCACAAGAGATGTTGAAAATGTCCTCCTCTTGCATCCACACAACATTGGTACATTTTTAGGAAGTTTTCTTTCATGCACATAAGTTCTACTTCCAAGATAGAGTTATTTATCTTGTGATATTACCTTTTAAGTTCTTCTGACAGTATATGACTATTATTTATGGGGGAAATTTAAAACTAAAGTGTCAACTTCAAACCCCCATGCATTAAACAAATTTAAAGGCTATCACAAGAGAAATCAATTCTATCTCAGAAGCTGAACTTATGCGCCTGAAACAAAATTTCCTTAAAAGGTGCCAGTGTTGTGTGGATGCAAGAGGAGGACATTTGCAACATCTCTTGTGATGAGGTACTTGGTTATTTTCATAATAGTTTTAACTGTAATTGTGAGAACCTGAATCATTACACTGTTAGCGGATTTATTTGAATAGATATTTCACCCAATTGCTCGGGAGTTAGAGCTGTGGCCACTGCGACGCAGAAACCCGCATGATTGGCCAACTCTTACATGAAACGCACTGTTTATATACAATCAAACTTCTGTATAATGATATCTGTGAGTCTCAGGCCGGTATTCATAGTCGGCGACTTAAGAACCGACTTTATAAAGCTGAACTTATTTGACAAGTCGACTTATACTTTTTTCGTATTCATAGTCTTCTTTAAAGTCATACTTTATTAAGTCTGACTTCATAAAGCTCTACTTATTCTACATACTAAAGTCGAACTCAATCATATGAAAAATCACGCGTTCACTGCCGTAACAACTGAATTAGCCAATCGTGTTTAAGATTTTTTCAGATTTTATGTAAAGCAAAGCCAACTGAGTACGTATTTCGCTATAGTGATATAAAAATACAGACGGCTCTGTGCATTGTAAACAAAGAATTCAATTCATCCAGTCATATTATGCAGCGTGTAAGTAAACTAATTAATAGTTTTTTTGAAAATATTCTGCGTATATATTAGCTTGGAGATCGTTCAGAATTAATACCGGTACGCTTATGTATTTATTTCGATATTAATTATTGTTTTAGAGAGATTCAAAACAGCTTAGGAAGCTTTGGGCCGATATGAAATGCCAGCAGAGAGAAATGCTGATGAAAGATAGGCGATTGATGTCGTGTATAAAATAATTCCACCTGTTGTAATGGATTAACCAACAGAGTAAGATCACCTGGTGAAAGAAAAGGACTTGAAGATGGCTGAATAGCCGAAATATATTGTCCAATATACGAAAATTATTTTATAAAATTGACAGATATACTTTTTAATTATGTTTTATAATATTGGCAAATATAAATTTTAGATTTGACAAAGCTATGAGCTGATAATACTTTAACAAAAACATTTTATACGAGGGAATAGGTGGAATTATTTTGTACACGACATACAAATCCCTCGTAGGAGATAAATAACATTAAATTTATCAACACAAATAGGCGATTGATATTTCCAAAATTGTGTCTGCTTGAAACGAAATCTCTTTTTAAATTCATTGTCACTGTAGAATTTGAATAGATTCATCATGTTTCGCAAATAACGCTTTGGAACGTGAGTTTCTTCTAATACTCGCCAAGATCCTCAAAATTACTATCCATGGTACTGGCTTAAACTGAAATGAGTCAGGGGGACCCTTGACTTGATAAAGTACGACTTATTTCGACAAATAAGTCGTACTTTAGTGACCATGAATACCAATAAGCTCGACTTTGTCAAGTCTGACTTTATAAAGTAAATACGTCATAAGTCCGACTTGTTTGTGTCAGAAACTCAACTTAAGACGAGATTAAAGTTCGACTTGGATATAAGTACGACTTATTCCGACTATGAATACCGGCCTTAGTATATTATATTGTTACATGAGGGTTGTTATTATATTGAGGGGTTCTAATTTACCACAAATTAGAAAGACTGCATACAGAAAACACTGTAATCTATAGGATAATTATTTATGGAACTGATGTGCGAATAAATGGAAAATAATGAATCGTAATTCCAAATCTTAAAAAAAGTGCTGATTTTGTTATTCAACTTAGGACCAATGTCTATAGAATGATAACTATAGGTGCTTTACTCTTGCACATTAAAAAATTACTATTCAGAGTGGTTTAATATCATAGATCATGCCAAGCTTGAGTCTAGGCATATGCAAGAAACTTCAAACTCATAGGCGGTAGGAAGAGGAAAGAAAAAGTAATCAGATTCACCACATAGCTTAGGCAAAACTAAAATATTTGCTCGATATGGTGTTTTAACTGACCTTGCTGTGCATGTTGAAGTAACAACCCGAATCACTTTGATTTTGCACATGTAATGGATGATTTTACCTACTGATCTTTCTTTTCTGGAATTTCTAAGAAATGTAACAGTTATCAGGCCCCTAGGACACAATATTGATGGTTGAAAGGACACTAATCTGATCCCACCTATCATCCACAGGGTTAAGCTACTCATTGTAGTAATACTTCATTCTCCAAATATTGTTATAAAAGGGTGTTTTTAAAATAGCTCCATTATTAAGATGGAGATTCTCCGGAACCAAATAAAAATGTTGCTAAATGCATGTTTATCGTTATATTGATCTTCATTATACAGAGGTTTGACTGTGTATATTTTTTTTTGTCATGTAATTAAATTTCAGGTTTATCGTTATATTGATCTTCATTAAACAGAGGTTTGACTGTGTATATATTTTTTTTTGTCATGTAATTAAATTTCATATTGATTTAAATACCGACTTCTTTACTTTGTAACATTTCATATTGATTTAAATACAGACTTCTTTACTTTGTAACATTTTGTTTGTTAGTAAACATTTGAAGTCCTGGAAATACAAGTAGACCAAATCACAAAATCAATATTCTTAGTAATAAAGGGTTGAAATTATTACACTGTAGGCCTATGTGAATGTGCATTTGGTCTGTACACACAGTCTATTGGTGAGCTGGTAAAACATTTCTGTTGTACATTGTCTATTTGTATTATGAAAGGGAATGACTTGTTGGAGATGCAATGTGTGGACTTGGTCTGAGATGTATTGAAAGTGGACTTGGTCTAATTGTATTTTCAGTGCTTCATTTCATGGGTTAAGAATATTTTGAAAACTTCTTTGTCTCATATAGATATCAAGAATTCCTTCGTAAGCGTGTTACTCTGCCAGTTTGGGAATATCGAACCCAGTTCATGAAACTTCTAGAAGAAAATCAGTGTATTGTTCTTGTTGGAGAAACTGGTTCTGGCAAGACTACCCAGATCCCTCAGTGGTATGTATTTGTATAGGGCAACCAGAATCTATCCCTAGTTATAGAAATGTGGTTTGCTAATAGTAAAGTAAATAATTTATTTAAATACACATGTTTCATGATGCCTAGTAGGCACAATACATATTATGCATGTACATATTTCCGACTTTCAACATGCATACAGTGTTTTTCCTGAAATCAATCACTAAAGGAAGGATAATCCAAGTGAGAAAACAGCAAGGTTTATCTATTGTTATCAGAGCCAAGCAGCATATTATTCTTTTAACAAAATAGCATCCTAGAATTTCAATGATGCAACACAGTAAAACCTTCAGTTGTAGTCATTACAAAGCCATATAGAATTTTTTTTTTTAACCTTTATTCCTGTTATCTGCTGGTACATGCATATAGATAAAGATTTTTAGTGAATAAATCCATGAATCAAAAATTGTATCCAGCAGTTGACACTGTGAACTGTTGTTGGATTAATGATAATTCAGTATAGTAGAATATCATGACTTTTCTTAGGTGTGTGGAATTCTCAAGAGCTAAAGGGAAAAAAGGAGTGGCATGTACACAACCAAGACGAGTAGCAGCAATGTCAGTTGCACAACGTGTTTCAGAGGAAATGGATGTTTGTTTGGGCCAGGAAGTTGGGTACAGCATCAGATTTGAAGATTGTTCATCGGCAAAAACATTGCTAAAGTAAGTTTAGAATAATAAATTTGATAAAGTGAAGTCCAAATATGAGAAATCAACATATTATTTGTAAAGATGATTAGGAGAAGATGTGTCTAACTAGTTGTACTAATTTTTTCCTTTCTTTCTTAGATACATGACAGATGGTATGCTGCTAAGAGAAGGAATGTCTGACCCAATGCTGGAGAATTATCAAGTGATATTACTGGATGAGGCCCATGAAAGAACCCTAGCAACTGACATTTTGATGGGTGTCTTGAAGGAAGTCACCAAACAACGTTCAGATCTCAAACTCGTTATTATGTCTGCAACTCTTGATGCAGGAAAATTTCAGGTTAGTTTTGACTCTAATTCTATGTTCACATTGAGGAATTTGTTGCAGGGATGTGTGTCTGGGCACATGTATTGCAACCTATTTCCACAAGTTGCAAACCTATTGAACATGTTCCTAGTCCCTGGGTGCACAAACAGTTGAATAAAATGTACCAGAAACAAGGTTCTGCCACAAGTTCTTGTTTTCAATCTGAGAGCGATAACTTGGAACAGATCCCAGCGAGAATGCTCTATGCGCATGTGCTATAATGGCGTTTCCTCTAACAACTGACTGATGACTATCAGCTGTTCGTGGTTAGGATCAATTTCATGATTTCATGAGGCATATTGCTATGATAATGCTGTTTTATTTAACAAAATCATGAGTATGCAAATTTGCATTACATGTGCTACAGAACATAAGAGGATCTAGAAGTGTTGTCCCTCACGTTCAAAATACCTTCGTAGAAAATTTGCATTTAGGCCTAAAGGCACACTTTCTTCTTCCTTGAAAAGGTTCTGTGTCTAATACCAAATAACAAAGAAAACATTCACATGTGCTTACTGAGAAGATTAATGAAATAAGAGAGTGATAGAACAGATAGGGGGCAGGATTCATGGAAGATGAATGTGTGTGTGTAGGCGTAGATGCAAATTTTCTACAAAGGTGTCACAAATTTGTGATAATGGAGGGTCAGCACTTCTAGTATCTCTTATTAGTTTAAGCACAATAGTATGTCACTATTGTAGATATTACTGTTATTTTGCAAGATTAATCAATTAATCAATTTAATCTTTCTATTACCAACTACACTGGCCCCAGTGTCACTGTGTGACCTGCCAGGCAGCTTAACTCCAAGGCTCTATAAAACAAAACGCTCTGCTAAAGAAAGTTAAACACTTTGCATTTACAACAAATGATACGACCAAATATAGCTACAAGACTGAATTATCAATGTTTAATAAACCATTTTTGCTGTGAAATTCGCAATTGAAAGTACTGACTGCCCAGATAAATATACATCCCCCTTTTTACGGGCTGACTAATGTAAGAGCATGCCCTACAGTTCAGAAGATTAATCAGCATTAGTACAGTATAATATTGTCATTTTCTTCTGCAAATTGTGTGTTTATCAGTTACAAACTACATCAACAGGGGGAAAAAAATCACTGTAAAATTTGTTGTAATTTTAAGATTAAACATAAATTGGTTGGATGTTTATACATTGTTGTTGGTAAGGATGAATTATTTTTATTGGATCATTAACTCTAGATACAGCATATTCACTTTCATATTATCCTCATTTTATCACCAAACTAAACAAAAGACATCAAGATAGGCCGTTTCCGATCTGATTATCTGCACTAGCTTGTCATACACATTGCAAGATGTTTATTGTTGTATTGCATCATTTCCTTCCAAACGGAAAGGAAACTGTCTCCCTTTGCATTGAAGTGATTCTGTAGGTAAGTTTAGTTCAAATTATCCCTCTCAGTCCTGAAGACGATACCAAACCTGTTGCTCTAATTGATGATGGATGCAGCCTCTGTTACGCCGCTGCAACCTTAGGTTCACCGTACACCATGGTGCAAGAGGCCGTGAGAAGATTTCGAGAAACTGGCAGTTATACCAGAAGACATTGGTCTGGCAGAAAAAGTATACAATTGCAGTAATTTTATTTCAAGCACTACTTCATAATTTTGATTTAAACTTAATTTTTTAAAATCTCTTTAAGTGATCGGTTTTTTTTTGCCTGTCAATATATTTTTAAAGCAATAAGAAGCAAAAGTTCTGTATCTAAAGCCATACTTGTGCCTGACAACAAATCCCTCTGTATAAACACTCACATGGGATACTTCTGCAAGCAACATGTACACACTAGTGCACAGAAACTTCCTGATGCATCTGGTTTCTTCTAACTTTTTCTTTATTTAAACTTGGCATTGAATCTCCTTATCATTTGTTTTCCATACCAGCCCTGGGTGAGCCAAGCTTATTGGTTTGAGTTCAAGTCCGACCACAAGCATTAACTATGAACAATGCTTGGCCTAGGGGAATGGTGAAAGGGACGTGCTCTAGACCAACCCCTGGATGAGCCTGACTCTTTATTGTTTTGATGTCATAAGTCTGGCACTCAAACAGTAATATATAAACACATGTAGGTTTCAGGTTCAGGAACAAAAGATGGGGCCAGGGGGATAAGACACACATTAAGTGTAGGATTGGATGAAATTACCTTGTAAATAGTATATTATACCTTCAGTTATTTCTAGTGAGCAGTGGACATAGACAACAAACAGAAGGTTACAAGTGTTAAAATAATGAATTTAAGTAATATAAAGAGTAGAGCATGTTGTAAAACTTGTACAGAGTCAACATTTAAAAAACACTTCTTGCTCCACTTACTTTAAGTTGCAGGACTAGTTTCCAGGGATTAAAGCTACTCCCTCATCATCAGCTGGTGGTTGACTGATAACTTAAAGTAAGTGGAGCAAGAAGTGTTTTTTAAAAAAGGGGAGAAGCAGGGGTGGGGAATGGGTATGGTGGAGCCTATTTGGAATCCCCTTACCACCATAAACCACTGCATATCATATTGGAAAGATTCCGTGCACTCGAGTATACATGGGATAATTATCCAGATACAAGTATCTGGGATTTGTGTCTGCAACAAATCCCTCAGTGGGAACGTAGCCTAAGAATCGTAATTATATTGAAGATGTAGGGTTGTATCGATAGTCATCTGCCAGGTAAGCAAGCTCACCTACTTAACTGGCAAGTGACTGATAGAGGCCTGCTAGCTGGCAAACTCCTAGAGCTGTCAGACGGTCACCCAGAACTGCCAACAACACGCTTTCCGTCTGCAAGCCATGAGGTACAAGCTTCCTATGTCAGCATTGACATGCTGGAGTTTGCGAACTATGTGAGAGATCGTGAAGCTTATGATGAGGAAGCTAGAAGGTTGCCGTATCTATATGTGAGTGACATGGAGGATCCTTTTCACAAATATAGGGATCGCGAATTCAGACTTGAAAAGGAAACAAAAGGATGCAGACCAGTTCCTGCCCCCCCCCCCCCCCCCGCCTTGAACATGTGATGTTTCAAATGATCTTTGCCGAAGGCGTTCGTAGCAGGTGAAGATGTTTGGCGTGGCCATCTTAAGATATTGCCAACATCCACTTTGAATAGTACAATGTTCTTATGCTTAAAACTAGATGATTTTATATTATGGTTTAAAAGACACACTTAAACTTCACTAATTTCATACCATGGTAGGACTACGTAGTTTCAATCACCATTGTGATTACCCTCGGCTACTTCTGAAGTTTGTTTGGCGGCACTGTTGTCCTCAACCGTCAATCCTAGCTGCTGGATACCATCTGGTGGTGGGTGGATGTATCTTCTTATTAAACTGTCTTCTGCTGGTATCTCGAAGTTAAGTAATTTGTGTTTGTTTTTTTTTAATGAAAATCTTTTCCCAGACTGTCAGTTCTAGTGGTCTTTCTACTGGCTTTAATAGCTTCACATCCTGTTCTATTTCATGTCCCTCTTCCCAAAAATGAGCGGCAATTGCGGATTTTTCTGTCTGTCTGAATTTGATGTTCCTAAAATGTTCCTTGTATCTAATTTCAATATTCCTTTTTGTTTGTCCTATGTACATTTTTTCGCAATCCTTGCAGTCTATTTGGTAAATGCCTGATTTTTTATTGTGAGGTACTTTATCTTTGTGGTCCTTTTTTAGTAAATTTCTTAAGCTGAACTTATTTACGGGGACCAAAGTAATGTTGAAATCTTTTTTGTCCCCAAGGATGAAAGGTGAATTTTCTATACTTAATTTTACTGTTTTCCTCCTCATTTCTTAAGGTAGTCTGTTGCTGTATAAGTTTTTTTTCTTTTAAATATCTGAATCTTTTTGTCTATGAGGCATTTACTAAATCCATTGTTTGTGGCGGAGCACCCACATACAACATAGCCAAATGGCTAGTCCAAAAGTTTCAGGAATTACCCCAATTTGAAAGTAAATGTATACAGAATTCTTTGGAAATAATTGAAAAAATGAAAGATGCAAACTTAACCGGTGGCGACATTTTGGTTTCCTTCAATGTCTGCTCTCTATTCCCGAGTATCCCCAGAGAGAAACTACTACCAGTTCTAGAAAAATGGTTAATATCCACCGGTTTAGAAAGAGAAGACTTAGATGAATATCTAAACCTTACTAAATTATGTATTCAACAAACCTTTTTCACATTTAGAGGTAAAGTCTATGAACAAACTTCCGGATTAGCTATGGGAAATCCTCTCTCCCCATTTTTAGCAAATTTATTCATGAGCAATTTTGAATTGAAACTCTCAGGGGCCTTTCCACTAATGTTCAAAGTCTGGCACAGGTATGTTGATGACATAGTCTCCATAGTACCTAAAAAACTAATCCATAATGCACTAAAACTCCTTAACCTACAATTGATAGAAGTATTCAATTTACCATGGAAACCAAAGATGACAACTGCTTGCCCTTTTTAACTGCCAGTATGGTACTTTATGAGATTGTGTGGTGGACGAAAAAATGTCTGTCCGTCTGTCTGTACGCACCATAACTCAAATACGCTTTTTCGGATTTTCATGAAACTTGGAAAACACATTTATAATGTCCATGGGAAGAACCCTATTGATATTGAACCAAATCGGTTCACCGGTACCGGAGAAATGCCCAATTTAGTGAATTTGAACCTAATCTGTCGACCGGTACCGGAGTAAAACCCAATTTAGTGTCTTCTTTAAAGACGCAATAACTCAAATACGCTTTATCGGATATTTATGAAACTTCGTATACGCATTTATAATGTCCATGGGAAGACGTTTATTGATATTGGACCAAATCGGTTGGCCAATAATGCCCAATTTAGTGTTTTTATGTTAATATATAAGAAGTCGCGATAACTCAAATATGCTTTATTGGATTTTCCTGAAATTTTGTATACCCATTTATAATGTACGTGGAAAGACGTCTACTGATATTGGACCAAATCGGTAGACCGGTACCGGAGTTAAACCCATTTTAGTGTATATGTTAACGATACGGTAACTCAAATACGCTTTACTGGATTTTTATGAAACGTGGTATACACATTTATAATGTCGATGGGAAGACGTCTATTCATAATGGATAAAATCGGTTGACCTGTTTCGGAGTAATGCTCAATTTAGTGCCTATTTTATGGTAATATACGTATTCGAAAGAATTTATAAAAAAAATGAAAATCAGTTATCTTGACAACATAGCCTATTGTTTTACTGTTATCTTATAAGGCCTTGGAAATTAAAATACAGGTAGCTATGACCAAAAAAATATTGATTTACATGCGCTTATTCAACTAGACCGTTAAAATGACCCAGGTGGCCGAGATGGTAGACCTTTCTTCTTCCGTAAGCCCTGCTTAATGAATAAATCTGGAGCTTAACTTGGAAATCAATTTAAAAGAAAAACATATTCTGCATACGTATCATAATTGCAGTCATAACTGATTAAACAAAAACATACTGGCACTTTGTTACATCAGTTTACCTGATTTTATTGGATTTGAAATTGCTCCATAGAGGCAACACCATTGAATATGGTATATACAGGAAAGAGACCTACACAGATAATTACATAAAAGCAGACAGCTACAATCCAGTCCAACATAAACATGCCGTGATCAATAGCCTAGCCCACAGACTAGTGAATGTGCCCCTAAACAAAGATGAATACAATAAGGAATACAACTGTATAATAAAAACCGCCACAAACAATGGATTTAGTAAATGCCTCATCACAGAATAAGGAGCATACAGAATGGACACTAGCGGTCGGCTCCTTTGATCTCGGTCAGCCAAGACTCATGCCCGACCCAGCGCTGGCCGCCATATTGAAATGTATTAAATAACGGTTGGCTTACCATTGTCACACACGGTTTCTTTCGCTGTCAAGCGAGTTTTTAAGCATTAAGAATAAAGTTTTCATTATAACAATTAAAGAATCTTAACTTACCTGTTATAATTACGATGTGTTTTTAAGGGAAAAAATCCTCAAATATAAAACACAACGTAGCAAAACACATCCTGGCTGTAAAAAAATGTCTGCGTACTATAAATGAACAATAGGCTATGAGGTTTACATGTCTATATTACTTCTTATTTATTGTTTACCCAACACACATACAGTTAAACAAGCGCAAGCATGAAACATGTTGGCAATCCTTAATCACAGATGACTGACTTTGATGAGTTTCAGTACACTCTACATGAATTTCAGGGTTGATGTTGTGACTCACATTTACATTCACATATTCAAATTAAAAATAAGACAAATATAAAATTACTATAAAAATGCTTATAGCCTTCTTCCCAAAAGTAAAAAAATAAATATATATATAAATAAATACGGTAAATAAATTAAAAAAAGTGTGCGTGGAACGCCACGCGACAGAAGTGAAACTTGTTTTAGTTTTAGGATTTTTTCAATTTTGGATTATTGGATTTTTTAAATGTTGGATTGTTGGACTTTTTAATATTGGGATTTAGGACTTTTTTAATTTTTGGATTTTTCAAATTTTTGATCTATTAATTTTGTAATTTTGGATTTTTTAAATTTTGGATCTTTGTATTTTCTATTTCTTTAATTTTTTATTTTGGATTTTTTAATTTTGGATTTATAGATTTTCAAAATCTTTTTATTTTCTATTTTTTAATTTAGGATTTTTTTAATTTTTATGTTTTGGATTCTTTTAATTTTAGATTTTATATTTTTTAAATTTTGGATCTTTGAATTTTTTAATTTTGGGTTTAAAAAAAATTATTTTTGAATTTTTTTATTTTTGGATTTTGGATTTTCTATTTTTAGTTTTGAATTTTTAAATTTGGAATTTTTGAATTTTTAAATTTTGGATTTTTAGATTTTTTCATTTTGGATTTTTTAAATTTTGGATAAGCCTAATCATTGAGTTGATTGTTTTCTGTTCAGTCCGTTCCGTCACAGCCCCACTAATTTCGTGACGATTTTGAGCGTAACAATTTCGTGACGATTTTGTTCGTAAGTCAAGTTTGGGTTAGCTCTCGATTTACTCCTAGCGCGGCTAAAGAAGTTTCACCTCAAATAAATTATTAATAAATACACTGATTTTTACTTACCGTTGTTCATCTTTCGGAAAACGGAAAAAGCTTATGCCTTTATTCGTGTTTGAATTATTCTTGCAGTTGGTGCTGAGCACCAGTGACCGCCTTTTATGTTGGGCTTACTAACAGTAATTATTGATGGTGATAATGATAATAATAATAATAATAATAATAATAATAATAATAATAACAAGAGAAGTGCACAGCAGACTTTATTTTCATAATTATTCTCGAAGAATTTCGATAACGAGACACCAACCTACATACACAGCCAAGGCAGTAAGGCACAGTTTAATACATTTCAAAATGGCGAACTTCGGTTATGCGCAGTAGAAATTGGCGCAAGCAGACCACCTCCAGTGTCCGTTCTGTATCCTCCTTATTCTGTGGCCTCATAGACAAAAAGATTCAGAAATTTAAAAGAAAAAAACTTATACAGCAACAGACTACCTTAAGAAATGAGGAGGAAAACAGTAAAATTAAGTATAGAAAATTCACCTTTCATCCTTGGGGACAAAAAAGATTTCAAAAGTATTCAGAGATTTCAACATTACTTTGGCCCCCGTAAATAAGTTCAGCTTAAGAAATTTACTAAAAAAGGACCACAAAGATAAAGTACCTCACAATAAAAAATCAGGCATTTACCAAATAGACTGCAAGGATTGCGAAAAAATGTACATAGGACAAACAAAAAGAAATATTGAAATTAGATACAAGGAACATTTTAGGAACATCAAATTCAGACAGACAGAAAAATCCGCAATTGCCGCTCATTTTTGGGAAGAGGGACATGAAATAGAACAGGATGTGAAGCTATTAAAGCCAGTAGAAAGACCACTAGAACTGACAGTCTGGGAAAAGATTTTCATTCAAAAAAACAAACACAAATTACTTAACTTTGAGATAGCAGCAGAAGACAGTTTAATAAGAAGATACATCTACCCACCACCAGATGGCATCCAGCAGCTAGGATTGACGGTTGAGGACAACAGTGCCGCCAAACAAACTTCAGAAGTAGCCGAGGATAATCACAATGGTGATTGAAACTACGTAGTCCTACCATGGTATGAAATTAGTGAAGTTTAAGTGTGTCTTTTAAACCATAATATAATATAATGACTTCACTGTGATCTTCCCAATATCAGTTTCTATAGATGATTTTGTTCAGAAAATGTTTAGTATTCCTCTTAATTGTTCTTAAAAAATACAACTGGTGAAAATTATACTGACTTTCTCCCTATCATATTGGTCACTATGATGTAGCAATTTTAGCTCGTCCGTAATGTATCTATACCGGTTGCCATGTCGCTGCAAAATCCGAACCCCTGCCTACCCCTGTTGGAACCTCTGCTGGCAGGGCTTGCTCAATACCATACTTGAAGGGGTCTGCCACTGGGTGTGGGTATATGCTACCATACCTGGCAGAGCTTTATAAATCTAACCCATAATTTCAATGCTGTAATGCTGATCATGGCATTTTGATGATGATGATTAGGGAGAGGATTTTTATGTAAGTAAATATTTTTTTTTTGCTTAACGATAATTAACACTTTCCGCACCACACCATCTTTCAGCGTTTTATCCTGTGAACCGGGCGTTTTCTTCCGATTTTGTGATTTTTTTTAAAACATACAAAACGTATTACAAAATAATGAATTACTTACCCATGAAGATTGAAACTTCCTCTTTCTAGAAATTATATTCTTTATTGTATTCACTCTCATATAAATATATCACAGGCAAATAAATGGGAGGCTCTTTTGAGGATTTACTTCTTTCGGAAATAATATTTTCAAGGTTTGGAGGGTTAAAAACCTATTTATTGCAAAAGTACTAACTAAAATTACTGAAACAATACATAATATAGAATTCTGACAACCTTTTGGTTGCATATTATCTAGTAATTAACACGTTTGTGATATTCTTGGACATCTTCACGAATTCTAACCTAGCTTCTTGTTGATGTTTTGGTAATCGCAGTAGGCCGATATAAATTCGATCAAAAAAGTAGATATAAATTGATACAAGAATCGATAAGTGTATGAAGCACACTCTGTTGGGAAGTTCGTAAACTAAGCTTTGTGTTTATCTGTTCAAATCCTGTATTACACCAGTATTATTCCATTGCTTAGCACAGGATCGCGCGCAACGTAAGGGATACGGTCTTGGTTCACGTGGGAGTAAAATGCGAACCGTATCACGTACGGGCATGGTGCGGAAAGTGTTAACTGTAACTTAAATTCCAAACCAAAATACTGTAATTTTTATGTGAAATTATTTTTCATGTAAAAACACATTTTTGTAATTTCCTTACTTATCAAAGCAAATATTTTAAATAATTTCCCCCCCCCCCCAAAAAAAAAAACACATTGTTATTTTTTTGTTGTAATTTTTAAACATAATAAAAAAAATTAACTTTTATCATATTAATAAAAATGCAGTGTAAATGAATTTCAGTCTTATTGCTTAGTGAGTGACGAGGATGCTGACACAATGCACTCAACTCGAATATTCTTCAGTCAGTCATTGCCCTTGACTTGTTTCAAACAGACCATTTAGGCATTAAGGTATGTCAAGTGAAGTGATAATGATAAAAGTCAAGTATTTGTTCTCATTTTGTATCAGTATGTTGCTGAATTCAGTGGAATTTTTACAAATGATGGAAAATCTATTAGATCTTTTATTGTGTCATTAAAAAATTAGATACGTCAACCAACTTTCAACTGTGACAATGAGGTGTGTGACATTGAGAAAAAAGGTTGATTGACTCCAAGGTCCCAACTGGAAGCTATTAAACAGAGATTTAGTAGTGTGGATTTTGTACTATGTGTAAAATTGGCAAATTTTTGTTGTTTCCACATTACTTTGGGTCATCGTAGTTAGAAGTTATGTTTTTTCTAATTTTCAGCAATATTTTGATAATGCACCATTGATGAATGTTCCTGGTCGAACTCACCCTGTAGAAATCTTTTATACACCAGAACCTGAAAGGGATTACCTTGAAGCTGCAATACGCACAGTAATACAAATCCATATGTGTGAAGAGGTAGCAGGAGATGTTCTCCTCTTCTTAACTGGTCAGGAGGTTAGTAAGTTCATTCATTCTCATTAGAAGTATTATTGCTTTCTTATGATTTCTGTTCACATTTAACCCAGATATTTTTACATTTTTACTTTACTCATATCATTTCTATGATGGGTCGCTTGATTTAGATCAATAAATTGTAAGAGTTTGTTTACTCAGTGCTGTATTTCAGTTACTTTTTTATCTTAATAAGATATTTGAAGTGCTGGTTATATATAAGGCTTCTCCGGGATCCCAGTTGAGTAAGAAAATTGATAAGGTTCAAGCTTACAGCTGCTGCTTGCTGTGTAGCCATCTTCTAGGAAGAAGTGTGTAAATCTGGAAAATGAATGTTACTTCTTCCCAGAGCAAGCACCAGCCGAAAGGTCAGTTGTCTCAGCCTCATTCAAAGTTGCATTATTCATGAGGCAGGTTTATGTATGAAATAAGTTGCTTAGTGGGTTATGTTGTGTAAAATAATGTGTTTTAATTCAGTTCAGTCACAGCTCTACAGATGTGTAACCTATTAATCACTGCATATTGATACCTTGATATATCCAGTAATAAGCTGATGTTTTATCGTAGGTAATCCCACGAGAGTACGAGTTTATCGATAGATTATGACTGCACAGCAGGAGCGAATTTATCTGACCAAACTTGTAAACTCAAGTTGGTTTTAATAAGACCATTCCATGAATAAAAATGTAATGGATTATACAAATAATAATTACTTTCTTACCTTGTTGTGTAAAAACAAAACTAACAGCAGTGAGATCACTGCTTACTATTGAATCCGAAAACATCTTCAAAAGCCGCCCATTGACTTGAAGATGGGTCATTGCTGGCTAGACCGGAAATATAACTAATATGAGACATCAAAACAAAGCGCAAAGGATAATGGGTCATTCTCTCAGGTAAGAACAGGGGACCGAATAGAATTAATACAATTAATAAAATTACATGGAAAGGGACACAACTACATAACAGACGGACTCAGCAATAAATAAACCAAAATAAATACACTCCCAAAGAATTGAAAATCAGACGCGCAGGAAAGAAGATGGCGGACCCGCGCCAAGATGCCATCACAGACAAAACACAATGTAAAATAAAATCACTTATATTGATAATTAAAATAAACTAAACACATACCTGAGAGAAGAGAACCCACTCCCGCCATAAATACCTTACGAAGGCGGACCCATCGTCAAACGCCAAAATCACATCACAAAACTAAGACACAAATCGACGTGGACACTGCCACTTCCAACCAGCAAATGACCAAGAGCCTAGTGGGAAATCTGATAATATAGAAGAAACAAAACACACCTCACCCCTCAGCATCCATATTCATACAGCCTATCACGATTAACTACACATTCTTCCTAGTAACAAACTAGATAGTGTTTTGTTACATATTTAACAAACTCTTCTATAATACGCTAATAAATACTCAATCACTGAGAAGAAATAACATTCCATGCCAAAACCAACAATGTTGACGTAATAATAGGAAGCCAAGGTCTCATCTTCATAATATTCCTTTGATAACTATAAATATTATTTTCCATAACTATGCCGAAATCCACATAGGCCAGACATGACGACTTAAAGGGCTTCTTTAGGCCTTAGAGCCTACTCTGAGCCTAAAGTGGCCTAAAATGAGCCTAAACATGGCTCACTATGAATCAACCATCTATGAAGTTGTAACCAATGCTACCAGTGGTGCATATAAAACATAGTTAACCTAATTCAGGTAAGCTAACGGCAGGACTGAATAAAAGCACACGAACTGGCTTGAACCGAATTGAAATTGTGTTTTTAATCAATTTACATTCATATTATTTCAATTTCCAAACAAGTTATGTTGTATAAAATAATGTGTTTTTATTGTGTTCACTGGTAGTATGTGACGTATTAGTCACTGCACATTGATACATACATTTCCAGCAATGAGCTGACGTTTCATCAGATAAAATCGCATCCTCACATTAATAGGAAGCATTTTATAAGATAAACGATCATGTTTGGTCTATATCCGAGGAATTGCTAAACGTTATTGGCCAATATCAAACACATGGTGTATGAATGGAATAATCAGATAAAATCACATCCTTGCAATCTTTACAAGCATATTATAATATAAACGAGCATGATTGGTCGATGGCTGAGGCATTGCAAATTTTTAATTGGTCAGTATAAAATATACTGCATATAAGATTCAATAATCGATTTAATTGTATTGGTTTTAAATGTTACATTTATGAAAATTTATATTAAACTGTTGTTTCCTACGAATAAATAAATAAAAAAAAAGGCTGTCCAAATAATCTGCACATCACACTCAATAATAAGATTTTTTCTATAAAAAATGCTCAGGATATTTAAGTAATATAGTGAATTAGTAATAATATACTGTATTGTTAATACAGTAGAATACCAACTATCGATCATCAATTATCCGGATCGCTTTGAGGCCGTGTTCAAGTGGTATTTGCAGCAGCAAGCATGGGAAACCCTCTTTCAGGGCCAATTATTTGTGAAAAAGCAAAACTTGAGCAGACAGTTTGTCAGCAAAACAACCGACTCTGACCGATATGTTCAAGATGCGACAGTTTGTGTAAAAACAGTACTGTACAATGTTTTTTTTTTATTTATTTATTTATTTTTATTTTTTAAGAAGGACTTTTTCATAATTTATCCAGATATTTTATTTTGCAGATCGAGTTTGGTCCCAATTAATTTGGATAATTGGAGTTCTACTGTATTATATTAATGAATACTAATATACTACATGTCCTTTTCAGGCTTGATTAATTCACAGTTTATTTGTGAAATAGTGTTTTCATTTTCTTTTGCATTGAGATGTTATAGGCAAGCTGAAACTCATTCGTGATACTGCTTTTGACAATTCACTTCTCAAATCATAAGACTATGTATCAAGATAAATGCATGATAAATGCATGAGAGCTTCTAGAATGTTTTTGATTCCTTGTCGACTGCTAAATGATTCTAGATGGGCAGCGTGTAACTGAAGCAAAAGCCTCAAATGTAATGCTTTATAGCATATTGAACATGGTCAATTTTCATTTCAGGAAATTGAAGAAGCCTGCAAAAGAATCAAACGAGAAATTGATAATCTTGGTCCAGAAGTTGGTGAACTGAAATGCATACCATTGTACTCAACTCTCCCTCCGAATCTTCAGCAACGCATATTTGAACCTGCACCACCAAATAAACCTAATGGAGCTATTGGTCGGAAAGTTGTTGTATCAACAAATATTGCAGAAACATCCCTTACAATTGATGGGGTCGTGTTTGTCATTGATCCTGGATTTGCTAAACAGAAGGCAAGTTAAATAAAATTCAGTTCATAAATACTGTAAAATTTATTTGCATTGGTATACAGACTAAGGCCCGTTATTACCACCTCCAGTAAAATATTTACGGCTACTTTTACGGTTACTTTACTGACAGTTCGATTTTACAATATCTGGTTAGGAGTTAACTATAGGTAAGAATCCCTTAACTGGCAGTAATCTTTACTGTAGGAAAATGTACAGGTAAACTCCTAACCGGAGGATTTTTTGAGGTTATACTTCTCGCGAACTGAATTAGAATGGGGAGATGAAATTATTTAACTGCTTTCGTAATGTCAGTGGTGATGAGGAACAATGCCACTATATGTAAAAAATATTTTAAAAATATTGAAAACTAGATCAAACTATTTTGAAAGTTTGGACAATCAATTATTTTACTGTTTACTTCCACTACCAGTACATCAGATTATATACGTAAAAAAGATTTTAAAAATATTGAAAACTAGATCAAACTATTATGAAAGTTTGGACAATCAATTATTTTACTGTTTACTTCCTCTATCAGTACATCAGATTATATTTGGGTTTTGCATCCTTCCGGGATGGGGTTAGAAACTTGGTAACTTTCTTTCCATTTTTACAATCACTTAGAGGAGGATTTTTTCTTCTTTATTTTTTAGAAAACAGCTTAACAACTTTTGATTTTAACAGGAATTGTGTAATAAGCGTAATATATAAAATTTATAGGCCTATATATAATGTATTTCAATATGTTATGCTAAGAGCTAATAATTTCATTTGAAAACATCTCGTAATATATCCTGTAGTTATTAGCTACACATTTCATACACAAACTTATTAGGTTTTAGGTCTTGCCTCGCAAATTATGCGACCTTTTTAGGCCAAGACAACTGAATGCGCACTACTGTCCGTACTGTATAGGCCTAGTGTATACTGGAATATATTAAGTTTAGATGACGTTATGTGTTTCACATGAGATTTTACCTGATACGTCTTTCCGAGCTTTGCTCTTATGGGCACACCTTACTGCGAGTTTATTTAGTTTGAATTATAGGCCTATGACGCTTTTCGTCGATAATATTCAGGAACAATTATTCTTCACATGAAAAGAATTTGCTGTCTCTCTTTATTTTTTGACATCAGACATAACCTCATTATCCCTTGCAAAATCAAACCAAACAATGAAAACAGATGAACGACTGCTGCAAAAAACTGAGAAACGCTCGTACCAACTGCCATGACTTTTGTCTGATTGCGTTAACTGGGAGTAAACTTTAACTAGAAGATGATAAGAACAAAGAAGCGTTTACTGGAACTTTACTCCGACCGTAAAATAAACTGTCAGTTAACATTTACTCCTACTTAACTGGACATCGTAAGAACGGGCCTTAGTGTCAATCTCTAGTGTTTACAGAAGAGAAAAAAACCATTATTGAGTGGAACCTTGTCAGCACATTCCTCATTACCACATTTTCCCACATAGAAGGACAGTTTTTGGAAGTTCCAGTCTTACTAATTACATGCTTGAATATTCCTGTAACACATTTTAGTTTCTTGGTTAATATGTTTGCATTTGGCTCGTTAATCATGTTGCATAACGCAAAGCTTGGTTGCACATCTGATTGCATATTCACTGGTGTCAGAATTCTTGTGATCTCTGGTGACCAAGTCTACCTTTGCTCTATGGGACCAGTTTCGAAGGGTATTCCCATTCATCCTCAGCTAGACACCTAGACTAAAGTTTTCTTTAATTTTTTCATAATAATTCAAATTCTTATGTACTATTCATTTACTTCACATAAATCAGTCAAAGCAGCTGTTGGCTCAGTATAAAAGCTTAATATATAATATTGACACTTCACAATGTTTTCCCAATTAATTTAATAGAAAAATTATTCAGCAACTTAGAAAATATCAGTGTTATTTGGAACCATGATGTAGCCTACACACGATAGAAAAACGCAGATAATGGATAATCTGAATGTAAGAATTATTACTATTTGAGTTTCGTTCAATGTTATCATGGGCTACAAATATAATTTTATGAGGTCTTCATAGGCTGTAACTGCTAGTAAATTTGTCATAATGCTCATTATACTCTGAGTTTTCTTTAACAGTAATTTTCTTAAAGAAATTTTGGCATTGCTCCTGTATTGATTTAGGTAAAGGCCTACTTTGCTGAACATGTCTTTATAATCATGGGGGCAACTGGCATAGCATGCTGAGGAGTGCCAGCGGATGAAGCCTACCTAGCAGTAACAGAGATCTGTGTTTCACTTAATGAAGTTCATGTGCAAGTTCTGATCTCAACAATCTTTAAGTTTGAAATTACTTCACTGTGTGTCTTCCCAACTCAAATTATCAAGAGATCTGTGTGTTGATGCCTGCAAGACATTCTTTCCCTTGGTGGGCAAGTTGCACCAACTCGTCTCACTGATGAAGTCTGCTTAGCGGTAAAGAACACCTGCATGCTGACAGCCACCAGCCACTCTTTCCATAGGCTAACAAGGCTTGTTGGCTCGTGTCACCGTACAATCAATTATTAAAGGGGGAAGAACCTTGTACAGATAATCCACCCATGGATAATCGAGTGCTTGCTGTTATTCATTTGAATTCTTTTTATTTAATTTTCAGCAGCACGTTTCCAATTCTTTTTTCGATCCATAGAAAAATGTGTTGATAAGGTTCACTGTTATTGCTAAGTGCCTTGCTTGGAGCAAATTATTCACTACTTCTTTTGTTTTAAAACATGTTACTTGTTTCTGTTGCACAGGTCTATAATCCACGAATCAGAGTAGAATCACTCCTTGTTTCACCCATCAGTAAAGCCTCTGCTCAGCAAAGAGCTGGTCGAGCTGGTCGTACAAGGCCAGGAAAATGTTTTCGCCTGTATACTGAAAAAGCATTCAAACAAGAGATGCAAGACAACACTTACCCTGAAATCCTTCGATCAAACCTTGGATCTGTTGTTCTGCAGCTAAAGAAACTGGGAATTGATGACCTAGTACATTTTGATTTCATGGATCCTCCAGGTATGTAGAATTAAAATTAGTTATAATATTATGTAGATATATGACTATACACAGTGAATCCTATTGACCTAAGCTGACATGAGAGGAACATTTTCAAAATAAGTGAAATCCTGGAAAGGAAATAATATGTAAATTTCAAGATGGACCTTGATTAAGATGGTAAAGAACGACTGTAGTCATAAAATTGCAAGAACTTAATGTACGTTCCTGGTTTGGGCAGTTTACGCCTGCTTTACACACTATTATAATGCTGACTGGATAATAATATTCACAAAGGCTTTCAGAGAACTGTACCATTATTAATTCTGAATTGACCAGAATATAAGCTTACCGTATTTCATCGCGTAATCGTCGCACCTTGATTTTTCAGTCCAAAATTGGTGTATAAAAATTTCATCGCATAATCATCGCACGGATATTTTGACATTATTCTCTCTTTCACGATGATTCAGAAATTTATAACTGACACGCCGCCACTGCAATCTAGAGCACTGTTGTCCTCCATTCGATGCATTCAAGGTTAAGGAATGTGGTGACCGCTAGCTTGACACAATAGCAAGGGGTAGGGGTGGCAATTCACGAGAAATTGCGGTAACACCATTTGGGTCAGTTTCAGTACACTACACTTGTAGAAAAAGGGAAGAAATAGGAACTATACTGTGAGTTTTCATTTGAAAGTAATAGCATTCGCGGAAGAAAATGGAAACCAGGGAGTTTTCAGTGAACGAAAAACTTGAACGAGATTGGCACAAAATAAAATAGCAATCAGCAGCGCACATCATTAGGACTCATTAATTCATGTGTCATTTAAAGTTGGAATCACATCTCCCATGGAAAAATCATTGTAAAGAGCGTCAAGAAGACTGGGATTTCCAACAGAAGACACGAGGTGCGGATGGCGGGGTTCTGATGGAACTGTAGGGAAGACGCGCGATATCGGCTCTGCCGTGAATCATTGGACAAAGCATAATAATAATAAAAACATGTTGTGGAAGTATGTAGTTAGTATTACAAGACATCGTGTCGAATAAATTTTCACAATCGTAATATTTACAGGTAAACACAATAACACAAAGTAATTGTAACTTTATTTCGGATTGATCGTCTTTCCGCAAATTGATATGATTGACGTAATTTCATTGCACATGCAGTTTAATAACTCTGCAACTGTAAATAGTAAAGTGCTCTGGTAGTTTAATAACTCTGCAACTGTAAATAGTAAAGTGCTCTGGTAGTTTAATAATACTTTTTTTCTTTCGTTGTAAGGTATATATACTGTAGGCCTATACATTTTAGTTCCAGCCTTTCCTCGCCTAATGGTCACACTGTGTTTTCACACGGGAAAAAAGGCCTAAAAAATGCGACAAATATGCGGTGAAATACGGTACTTTTTTTTTTTTTAGCATATGGCTGATCAGGTAATTAGGCCTGCGGCTTATAATAATTTACGAGCACTCATCTAGGCAAAAAGGAAGTACAAAAATGTGCACTATGTTAAGATTTTATCCATGGCCATTTTGATTGCTGGTAGACAAAACTGTCTGTGTGTCTGCACCAACATACATAACAATTGAGTTTATACCTAAAAATTATGTACAAGTACAACTGAAACATGGAAACATGTTTGTTTGTCATACTGGAATTACCACCTCATTAAAGAAGAGCTTATAAATAAAATAAAATAAAATAAAATAAGCCTATCGTGTCCCATGTAGGGCAAAGGCCTCCTAAGAAGGGTTTAGCTCCTCTTATCTAGCACGGCGAGCTACTCCGCGCTAGTGAAGTTGTTCGTGATTTTGAGCGTCATGTACACTTGAACTTTAACACTTGGTCTTGAGCACTTAGTCTTGCGTATTGTTCAGGGTTTTCCCCAGTTCTTTCCACTCGTTTCTTCTTTTGGCTACCCTGGTCCATTGTTGGCCCACTTTATCCTTGAAAAGGTCCTCCCATCTCCTTTTTGGTCTTCCTCGCAGCCTTCTTCCTTGTCTGGGGTCCCATATGGTACTCCTGTATGTCCATCTATCGTCCACCAACCTTGAAACATGGCCACCCCATCTCCATTTAGTGCTTTCTGCTAGGTGAGCGATATCTGTCGTTTTTGCTGACTGGATTAGTGTAGTATTGGGGATTCTGTCCCTCAATGTGATGCCTAGGACTTTTCTTAACATTTTCCTCCGGCATACCTGTAGTAACTTTTTCTGTGTCGATGTCAGCGCCCATGTTTGACAGCCATAGAGTATCACCGGGTAGATGCAGGATTGTAGAGCTTCTATTCTTAGTGTCCTGCTGAGTTTTTTATCCATAAGCACAAATTTGAGGGACCAGAACGCTCTCCATGCCTGTGTGATTCGTCTGTGTACTTCCCTGTCCATGCCGTTATCAAAGGATATTATTTGGCCTAGGTATATGTATTCATTTACATATGGTATTTGCGTTCCCTCGATTGTGATCGGAGTTTGGGGGCCATTAGTCATCACTTTGGTTTTAGTCATGTTCATGGAGAGGCCCACTGATTTACTTCTTACGTTTAGTTCCTGAAGCATTGATTGCAATTCTTTTGGTGATTTCCCGAATATAACTACATCGTCTGCGAATCGCAGGTTAGTCAGTCTTTTTCCATCCAGGTTTATACCATACCTTATGATGATAATAATAATGACAAACACAATTGCACAATATGGTTTTCTGTGTGTTTTTTTTTTTTAATTTGATTGGTGTCATTTGAACTGAAGGATCAACTTCTCCATATCTTTAGCCATTGACCTTCTTTCTGATTTCAACTTTATTTCACATAGTAATTATTTTAAAATATTAAATTAAAGCATTTAGATTATGGTACTCTATTTTGTGGTTAATTTAAAAAAAAATAATTTTGTGGAATTGAAAGGTAGGTGCGGCTTAAACTGAGGACAGCTTATGTGTAACAAAATACAGTAAACTAGTTCCAACTAAAAAATAAAGTAGATGCAAACAAAACCACATGACATGATGGTTTCTGATTAGCAGTTGGATGCACAACCCCTCCAGGCTCTTGCTTGTCATCTCCTTCCGAGTATTAGTGTAGTTTCTTCAAAACATAAAAAGTAAATAATGTGTTTGATGTATGACTAAATTAAGCACGTTTCTCAAGTTTGTAGCAACACTTTCTATGTGATATAAGCAATACCATAATTATTATTATTATTTGATATTATCGGTTGAATGTAATGAGATGCGGATGCTTGAACACAACAAAGGTATGAAAAAATAACACAGTCACTTGTCATGTATTCCTCGAAGACAGTTAACGTTTAATTCATAAGGTGAAAACAACTTCCCACAGCTATTATAAATAATAAAGGACAGCAATACAGTTCAATGGCTGAAGCTAATCAGGCCTCATCACCTCGTGTTAAGCACAAGCGGGGAAAGCCGTTAAATAGTGGCGAAAAACTGTGATCTTGAATGTTTTTAATACATTTTGCAGTAAACATCCTACTCTTGGAATTGATGAAATTGTAAAATTAACGGCTGAGTTTACTGGAGTTTCTTCCTCAAGCATATATACGATGTGAAAGGAATAATCAACAACTAGTAAGGTTTCGACCCCTGGCAAAAAGAGGCCTCAAGCAAGAAATATTTTGGATAAGAATTGTGATGAATTTGTAAGATCCGGAATCATTAGATTTTCATTATGACATTAAAATATTACAATGCATTAGCATTTTAAACATAGGCATATGCAATATTTGTGAAATCAAGCTTTGTTTCTGTAGGTGCTAGCTTGCTTTGATCAGTATTAACGAGTTCCTCTTACATTGAAATTGCGTCGTCTGCAATGTGTCAACAAACACATGGTCGTGGAGTAATACATACCAGTATGTTTGTTTACATTTACTTTATTCTTTAGTTGCAACTAGTATAGTTATGTTCAACATTACTTGATACTAATAAATGTTTTTTTTAAATTTTTACATTCAGCCCCTGAAACACTTATGCGTGCATTGGAGTTGCTGAACTATTTGGCAGCTCTGGACGATGATGGCAACTTAACAGATCTGGGTGCAGTCATGGCAGAGTTCCCCCTCGATCCTCAGTTAGCCAAGATGTTGATTGCCAGCTGCCAACACAATTGTTCGAACGAGATTTTGTCCATCACAGCCATGTTGTCAGGTAACACCTAGTGTAGACATGCTACAGGTATTTGATGTAAAATGAGCAAATTTTAAGAATCAACCTTAGATGACATATAAGAGTGCAAAATTTTAACGTCTATGATTAAGTTGATTGCTAACACTGCAGATGTAAGTGAATATTTTTCTACTCAAAATTCATATTACAGTTTTATGGTTAAAAGGAGAGCCTGGATGTATTAGGAAGTACAAAAAAAAAATAAGTAATGTGAAAATAAGGAACATTCAGATGTTCTCCTGAATTTTGTTCAGATGTGTCTTAACCCACCCACTTATGAATTATACGTACCCTATACTTATTTATACCTGGTCTGTTTAAACAACTTTTTAGGAATTTTATCTGGTGCAAAGTGACCTCCCAAATATCTTTTATTTCAAGAACTAGGGGAAGCTTTGACAGAAGAAAATTATGGTTATATTTTGCCAGTCATTACGTTATTTTAGTGAAGGAATAATGTCCTTTCCGTTTAATTATTATAGAGACCTACGTTTTAAAATATAGACTGATAATATAATTCCTGGTCAATATCTCATAATCTTGCATTCTTTGTCAAGAAATAGTAAAGAGTTACCTTTTCTCTCAGTCGTGTTATTGTTCGAAAATTAAAATAATATAGACCTGGTGGCAGACACAGGTATAATGTACACATGTGTAAAAACTGATCAAAGAAAAAAAACAGTACTCTGTAATCTGTGAAATAACCCTATTTCAAACTATGCCATGTATAAAAAAAGTAGAAATCGTAATATGCATTCTTGTGTAAATGCACAAACACAGAATTCATATTTAATTAACGAGAATGGATTAAAAATAACTTATCACACAATACAGAGTATTATGTATTTTTAATTTCAACCTCAATCTTGATTAATTGTAAATAACATTTTAATGAGAGAACGGTTACCTTTCCATTTAACTATCAAAGAGGCCTCTATTATAAAGTCATATTAAAAAGTTAGCATACATTCTTAGAGGATTAATACCTCGGATTTTTCAATATTTATCAGAAATTCCTAACAAGTATGTTTTAATATCTTCGATGTCTGTCTGTGAATGATGTTTAACATGAATTTGTTTATACTGCATATCAGATTGAAGGTCAGATTCTCAGAAATAACATAAGCACATTTTCCGCACAGAAACAAGCATGAATTTCTATTCATAGACATGAATATCATGAAAAGAATATATCTGCCAGAACATCAGCCAGGTTTATAATGGCCACTCCAGTAGATCCAACTCATCTGTGGGTGGGAAAGAAATGGCAATATTAAGAAATCCCAAGTAATCAACCGCCAAGTAAGTTGGGAACACTACTTTCCCAGAGTTCCTTGTGTATTTAAGCTAAGAAAATTTAGTAAAAGTGTCTTACCAGAGAAACCTAAATGGTGATGTTTGAAAGTTTAAAAAAATTTAATTCTAACATACATTTATCCCTTTATGGCCGAATGCACCATTCTCCGGTTTTCTCAGCCGTTTCGTTACCGCGGTAAACATAATACCGGGGTATTCTCAAAATCTCTGAGCACCATTGCTAAAATACCGCGGTTTGCTAATGCTTGGAAATATTGCGGTTACTCTGCTCCGACTCCAATTCTCGTTGATGGTTTCTTCCATGGCCGCTAGGTTCTCTCTCTCTCTCGCTCTGCCAGTCACGGTGGCTTCCCTATAGGCTATTGGTTTTCCAAATTCAATTTATTTGCTGCCTTATTATTCAATAAAAAGATGTTCATAAGGATAAAAGGGAATATTATATTGCGTATGTATGTCATCTGAATTCATATTTTGAATCCAAGCACCATAGATACTGTACCAATCGTGAAATGAGTTAGTTTCGCATAGGCTACTAATGGTTTGGTTGAGGTGAGAAAGGAAGGTCATTTCAATCGATGTTACAGCACAGTATTTGCAAAGATATGTTCCATCGTTCATTCTTCAAATAGATCCCACCTGTCTGTACGTTTCAATAAAATAACATTGATGTTTTAAAGAATAATTCTCACACTGTGCAATCCAAGGCAAAGCAACACCACAAAATCTCTGCTCTGAGTTCGACATAGCCTCACTTTTATTCCCGTACGACTAGTAGAAATTTTAGGTGCAAAATCATGTGCATAGCCATGAAAGGGCTGTTATAATTATGTTCGTGTACGTGCAGATATGATAAATTGATTACATACCCTATATACCGATACACAGGCTATATCGTGATGCATGCAGCCATTCACTTAAATTTGGCCTAGGACCACTGGATTTCCATATTTCATTTATTTGTTGCCTTATTGTTCAGTAATAAATGGTCATAAGGATAAAATGGAATATTATATTGCGTATATATGTCGTCTGAATTCAAACTTTGATTAAATACTGTACTAATCGTGGTTACGCCCACTAGCCTACTCGATGGACCTGGTTTGGTTGAGGTAAGAAAGGAAGGTCATTTCAATCGATGTTACAGCACAGTATTTGCAAAGATATGCACCATCGTTCATTCTTCAAATAAACCCCACCTGTCTCTCATTATTCTTTATGTTCAATTAGCTTTTGGCCTAGATATCGTAAATATGATACATTACGCCGATCTCCATCTTGGAAAGAAAACCGCTGTTTTCTCACTTTACAGCTCCTTCACGGCCGGTTTGCATCTTACAGCGGTAAAAGTCGAAACCGAGCACGGAGCAACAAAAGTATGACTTTACCGGGGTAAACTAAGTAACTTTACCGCGGTATTATGAATACCGAGGTTGGTGCACTCGGCCACATAACAATTCCTATGGTAAAAAAATATCCAGTTGACAGAGTGAAGTTTTCTCGGGCAGTCAGCCAGGTGTTTGCGTCAATTAAACCCGACGTTTCGGAGGCCAACGCTGCCTCCATCTTCAAAGGCGTGGAATGCCAAGTGGTCGTCCTGGGGTCGTGTATATATATTAAAAGCTACTTTGACCTTACCGACCAATCAGGTGTCAGCACGGCTCTGTGTCTTCCTATTGGTCCGCTCTCTTCTGTGCTTAACACTTTCCGCACCATGCCATTTTCAGCGTTTTCATCCTGTGAACCGGGCGTTTTCTTCCGATTTTGTGATTTTTTTAAAAACATACAATATGTATTACAAAATAATGAATTACTTACCCATGAAGATTGAAACTTCCTCTTTCTAGAAATGATATTCTTTATTGTATTCACTCTCATATAAATATAACACAGGCAAATAAATGGGAGGCTCTTTTGAGGATTTACTTTTTTCGGAAATAATTTTTTCAAGGTTTGGAGGGTTAAAAACCTATTTATTGCAAAAGTACTAACTAAAATTACTGAAACAATACATAATATAGAATTTTGACAACATTTTGGTTGCATATTGTCTAGTAATTAACACGTTTGTGATATTCTTGGACATCTTCACAAATTCTAACCTAGCTTCTTGTTGATGTTTTGGTAATCGCAGTAGGCCGATATAAATTCGATAAAAAAAGTCGATATAAATTGATACATGAATCGATAAGTCTATGAAGCACACTCTGTTGGGAAGTTCATAAACTAAGCTTTGTGTTTATCTGTTCAAATCCGGTATTACACCAGTATTTTCCCATTGCTTAGCACGGGATTGCACGCAACGTAAGGGATACGGTCTTAGTTTACGCGGGAGTAAAATGCGGAACGTATCCCGTACGGGCATGGTGCGGAAAGTGTTAACAGTTTGGAGACAATTCTTCCAAATCGGGCTGATGTTAATGCCCACGTCCCTATTCATGTTGTCTGGTTAAGAAAACATGTGCGTTTATAATGGACTGTATAGCGTGGCTTGCACATCTTCTTTGAATGAAAGAGTAGGAGAATTTTTAAGAACAAGCATTATCTGGTAGCTAAACATAAAATGAGAGCCTTCATATAGCCTTATAACCCTCCTAGTCTCCTAGTAATGATTGCCACTAATGAAATGATAAAGTCCAATTTGTTGGTTCTTAAAAGACTTACCATATATTTCGATAAGACTTATAATTAAATAGTTTCATAAATAGGCATACAGTAGTGTCTTGAAGCTTCTTGATTGACAAATATATATCCCTTATGAGCGATATCGACAAAAATACTTCCTTAGACTTCTTGACGTCGATAAACCTTGATGATTGCGGAGGACCATTGATATTTATCAGAATTTGAAATATATAAATAATCCTTGTAGTGTCAAAACAATAGATATCACTATTCTTAGCTAGCAATTGCCGCTAGCTGAAAAACACATCATTCGTAGTTAACTTCAGCAACTGAATATCACAATCACTGCCTAATTCGTAACGATGGCTAATCTACAAGGTACATTAAACAGGTTTATAATAATGAGATTAACTCACAGTTCAAATGATCTTGAAGCTCGTAATTGTTCACATGAACATTTATTCTTGAAGTATAATCAAATCAGAAAGGATAGCCTTTCTATAACAAATAATGTCTTCACAGATAAGCTTGAAATCTTGCTAATATATACCCTTGACTGAAGAGAAAATGCATTAAAAATAGCATCGAAGATCAAGCTATGAATCACCAGCTTTTTAATATAGTAATAGGGTGAAATGACCCAAAATGCCGATAGAAATTGCAATGGCAATTATACAGACGAACAGAAGCTGGCGAAGAACCAAGAAGAAAGATATTCGAACAAGAAGAAAAGAAGAAAGCTAACAATATAAAAACATATTGTAGAGAAATTCAACTGTCCTTAAAAATAATGAGGAGAACGCAAGGCCCCCTGAAAACGGGCGAAAAGCAGAAAGAAATCAAACCAACCATCCATCATAATAAAATTAAACATTTTGCAATAAGCTCTTATAAAAATATTAACAGCTAAAAAGAAGATCACAACATAACTGAACATAGGTTCCAATTTAATTTCTATTGCTTCTCTAATCAGTCGTTCCCAGTAGCCCGATGTTTTGGCCAAGATACTGTATTCCAAAGCAGAGAACTTCTCTGTGAGGAATGCGAGGAATGTGGCCGTTACGTTACGAGTCAGAACTGTGCCGTGCTATTATTAAAATTACAGTACACTACACTAGCTGTTAAGAGAACATTCTCCTTCCCCCTTTTTATTTATGCCAGACATTACTAACTCGTGGGCTGAAACACATGCATACTCTAATCAAAGGAAGATCACGTAATTATACACACTTGAAATAAATAAGGAAATATTAAAATAAAACTACACGTAAGAAATGATAAGGAACTTACGTGCTTGCCAGATATTTTTTACTTTGTTAATAGAGAATCTCGCCACGTGCGGTGGCAACAATCACACTCCAGCAGCCAATAAGCAATCGTCTAGCCACCTGTGATGGCAGCCCTCACCTCCTCCTCCACTACTACCTCCTCTTGCCCCTCTAATTAGCAGTACACCCCGCAGAGAAGTTCTCTGCTTTGGCTGACAATAGTGGTGTTTGCAAACTGGATCTGGTGTCCTGGGCAGCGTTGGCATCCGAAACGTCGGGTTTAATTGACGCAAACACCTGGCTGACTGCCCGAGAAAACTTCACTCAGCTTCTGCGCCAGGAAAACCTCAGATTCTACATCCAGTTTACAGTTTTCAGTATAGGCATATAACACTTAATGGGGTGATTAGGGGGCATTAACCCTTTCACTGCTGAGATATTGGCAAGCTGACATACCCTCCTTGCTGAGATATTTTCACTGTCACTCGGCGCTAAATCCAAAAAATAAGAAGGCAGTTTTAAAATACGCCAGAACTCCGTCATCACGTTAGAAATGTTTTTCCTGTCTCGTGAAAGCAATGACTGTGTTGAAATTGAACATACCATGGCCTTGACGTGATTCCCCGCTTGTCATATGACTCGTGAGTTCAATGGCTTCTTCAGACATCACAACATTGTGCAAGGCCTCACATTTTCGGCTACAGATTGCACCACAGGGCAAGGAAAGCAATGAAAATAATTTCTATCTAACCCCAAGAGATGGCAGGACACTATCCTTTCGTTGAAACCATGTTAAAGAATTCTATTCTACGAGCAATTGTGTTATTCGTAGCACTAACTTTGCGGCAACATTGTGCAAGGCCTCACATTGTCGCCTACAAATTGCACCACAGAGCAGGGAAAGCAATGAAATTAAGTTCTATCTAACCCCAATAGATGGCAGGACACTATCCTTTCGTTAAAACCGTGTTAAAAAACTCCATGCCTTGTGGAATCGTCTCGTTCATAGCACCCACTTCGCGGGCGGAACAGTTCTGTCAATAGCACACGTAGGTGCCATTCTCCGCGCCGTCACAGTTCCGTCGTTAGCAGTGAAAGGGTTAAGAAAAGTGTAAATCAAAATCTCTAGTACATTCGTTTTATAATTGTAAGAGTTACGGTATATTGTAGAATTATAACATATTGGATTCAGTTTTTTAAAATGGACATTTTCAGAAAGTCACTTTGAAAAATGTTCAGTGGTTGCAGTTTGCTATTAAAAAAAAAAAAAAGAAAGAAAGAAAGAAAGAAGAAGAAGAAGAAAAACACATTTCTCTATATAATATCATCGTCAAAATGTTTGTAGCTATGTGAACATCTGTCTTACTTCCAGCAACTAAATCTTTGCTGTCACTATCAGTAATGTCATATTCCAATCCACTAAGTTCTATGTAAAATCCATCAGAATAAATAAATTGAATTTACCATATACAGTTTTATACAGGGTTAATTAAAAGTTCTGCACCACCTAAACAACTTTTGATGCATGTGGTTGAGTGACATGAAACTCGATGTGTTGGAATAGTCCTATATGGAGAACTCAGAAACTTTATTAACGAATTTTGTGAATGTCCTGTTTAACTGGAAAGTACCTACATGAGATACTTCTGGACAAGTTTATTATTGCTAAATCAAGAAAACAGAAAATGAATAATACTAAGGAAGTTAGATTTTAACAAAAAATAAAACAAAGCTAGGTCAGGATATAATATTGAGTTGAGTCTAGCAAGTATACTTAACTTTTTGTATAAATACCTGAACTAGTTTCGAAGACCTTCGTCATTCATAATAATTAGATTAACACCAACTAATCTGATGATTATGAATGACGATGGTCTTCGAAACTAGTTCAAGTATTTACACAAAAAGTGAAGTATACGTGCTAGACTCAGCTCAATATTATATCCTGTATAATATAGCTTCAGTGTGTAAACTTCCAATATATTTTTGAATTTTGAAAGCTAGGTCACTTTTACTTTATTACATGTGAATAGAGCTTTGTCTTAAAAAGTGCAGATTATTATTCTGATAGTAAACAAAAGAAGCGTTTTACTGGTATTACTTGTTTTCTGTTTTCTTGATTTAGCAACAGTAAATTCGCACAGAAGTCTCTCGTGTTGGTACTTTCTGAAAAGCGCTCGATGAGCTCTATTTGAAAATACAAAATTATCCCAACACACAGAGTTTCATGTCACTCACCACATGCGTCAAAAGTTATTTAGGTGGTGCAGGATTTTTAACTAATCTACTCTTATACAATTCAACGGCCCCTTAACACTTTCTACACCATGCCTGTACGTGATACGGTCCGCATTTTATTCCCGCGTGAACCAAGACCGTATCCCTTACGTTGTGCGCGTTCCCGTGCTAAGCAATGGGAGAATACTGGTGTAATACAGGATTTGAACAGATAAACACGAAGCTTAGTTTATGAACTTCCCAACAGAGTGTGCTTCATATACTTTTATCGATTCTTGTATCAATTTATATCGACTTTTTTTATCAAATTTATATCGGCCTACTGCGATTACCAGAACATCAACAAGAAGATAGGTTAGCATTCGTGAAGATGTCCAAGAATATCACACACGTGTTAATTACTAGACAATATGCAACCAAAATGTTGTCAGCATTCTATATTATGTATTTTTTCAGTAATTTTAGTTAGTACATTTGCAATAAAAAGGTTTTTAACCCTCCAAACCTTGAAAAAATTATTTCCAAAAAAAGTAATTCCTCAAAAGAGCCTCCCATTTACGTGCCTGTGATATATTTATATGAGAGTGAATACAATAAAGAATATCATTTCTAGAAAGAGGAAGTTTCAATCTCCATGCATAAGTAATTCATTATTTTGTAATACATATTGTATGTTTTTAAAAAAATCGCAAAATCGGAAGAAAACGCCCGGTTCACAGGATGAAAACTCTGAAAAATGGTGTGGTGTGGAAAGTGTTAATAGCGTGCTTGCTCCCTCACTTCGTGAGACATCGGGTATACTCGGCGATGTTTGTCTCTCGCAGTCAAAATTAGGAAAACAGTTTCTTTATTAAATAAGGACTAAGTGAAATGAACACAATGAACAAATGTTCTAATTAGGTAGATGTCGAAGAAAAATCTACCTATTCCAATGGATACCATGTCATGATTTTCGAAAAATTCTTTCATATCTTTACGTTTCATGCTCCCCTAAGTACGAATCCACCGCCCGTTCAAAAAAAAAAGTTGTGATATTTATATATATATCTTTACACGCTAGCGGCCGTAATTTTGAAGATATTTGAACCAAATTTTATTATGTCATTTCTAGGCCCAATAGTTCGGACAAGTTCGTTAATGAGCAAATTTGGCCCAAGGGGGTGGTCGGGGGAGGGGGTTGAAATTTTTTAAAATGTATATCTCGGCCCCTAAGAAGAAAAGAGGGAAACTTTGTTTGAATAAATTAGAGTATTCCCTATTTAGTTCACAGTGACACCAACGATTCGAGGGTTCGAGTGAGGGTGGGGGTGGGGGATGATAATTTGAAACTTTTGAAACCACGTCTTGTGGGGTATCGTTGAAAAGCTCTTGATGAGTACTCTACAAATCAATAAATGGTTTCTTGATAGCTCTCATATGACGCGAGATTTTAATGTTTGAAAATAATAACACTTAAAAGAATTATTATAATATCATAATTTTGTCTTGTTTAGCGACTTTGCTAATTTTATTCATTGCTGATCTTGCGTACGGCCTCCCAGAATATTATATCCTATTCTTGTTTTCAAAACAAATGATTGTAGGCTTTTGCTCTTTGCCGAATTCAGTCCTTATTATTGCGGGTTTGCCGTGCCAAGGCTAAAGAAGGAGAGTGCTGCCCAGCAACAATAAATTAAACCAAAAGCGCTTCGAAATCTACCTCAGCCTCTAGGCCTGCCTAGAGGGATTTTTTTATTTTTACTTACAATTTTCATAGCTCTGAACCACAAACATTTTTAATAAACTGCCAGTGTAAATTTCTTAAAAATCCTGGAGTCATTTAATAATGGCAGGCGAAGCCTTGGGCACCAGCTATAATATATTGATAGTTTAACCCTGGAAGTATCGCGGACAATAAAAATCCAAACAAACCACTCCTTCCCTTGAAAAATTATATAATTTCTGAAAATTACACTGAATTTATCTGTCAACAAACAGTTGAGAAACAATACGTATTATCAGTGTTCACAGGTAGCTTTGGAACTGCATAAAACTTACGATATAATTAATTTCTGAAATCTACGTGCTGGTAGGAGTGAATTATATTTCAAAGGAAAAAGCGGTAATATATGATGAGATATTTTAAATAAAAATTGATGAAGGCAGCCCTGACTTTTGTAAATGTATTGTCAGTGCCTTCAGGATTCTAGACCTGTAGTTTCGTATTTAAGCTCATTTTAACCGTGGCAAAGCCACGGGCTATTTTCTAGTTCTGTATGATAGCGAGCATGTGGCATCTTTATACTTTCTATTAACTTTAAGATCAGCTGGGATTGCCTCTCCCTGCTACATTTTATGAATGCAGCCTTCAGAAGGGTATATGTCTGGTATCTTGTTGCCACATTTGTAACTAATTCTATAAAAGATTAGAAATAAATTTATTCGGGTTTTCAAATTAAGGAGGAGACATTATCATCGTGCATGAGTTTTCTTGGGATTTTACGTTAAGCTGTTAACCTTCAGAAGAAAGCTCTAGCATTATTAATTTTAAATTGTCGCCCTGAAGGTGCAGTCAGTGTGGCACTGGCTTCTTGTACCCATGGTCAGAGATTTGATCTAGGCCCAGGTCAGTGTAATATTTGTGCATAAATATGATAATCCCATGATACAATTACAGGCAAAACGTTGGCAAACTAAGGACAGTCACAAGCCTAAGTTGTAGTACACCCTCATCATTAAATATTGTATTTACTGGTGTATAAGACACTTTTTATATTAATAGGGCATAAAATGGGGTGCATCTTATATAATGAAGGTAATGATTTTATGTTTTCCTTGACATGATGGATTAATTTTTTAGTCCTGGAGTACATTAAATCTAGGTTTTATGCGAGATTATGGAAAACCACATCATAGTGCAATCTTCAGGCTCCATTTCCATTGCACAGCTATGTGAGTCAACACCTTGTTCATATCCGTATTACAATTTGACATAGTGTGAGGGCTCTGCAGATGGACTTCTCCCTGTCACGCTGGCTTGTTTTGCAGATCAGTTACTTGCATATCAACACATCTCCCATTTATAGTAACCTGTATTATTTGACCGTCAATGCTCATTTCTACTTCCCAAACAAACAAAATAAACATGAAAGAAAAATAGTCTAAAGTTATCAGTGTCAATCTAGTGCTTTACAATTTTTTGATTATGGTAAAAAGTATATACCGGTACTTGAAATTTTCAGCATTAACTTCTTGTGAAATCCAGGTTTTCATTTAATAATTAAAACAAATAATAAAAAATAAAAAAATTTAAAAAAACTATTAAAAAAAAAACTTTTTAAAATTACAAGACATTGCTGGCATTCTTACTATTACAATGTGATGTATGTATTAATTGGAAGTATGCTAAATGCATGTACTGGCTATACCATTAATATCAAAGTGAGTGGTTTAGAGTTCATGAATTTGGTTCTGAAAAAGTGTTTTTCATGAAAAATTGTGTTCAGTCTTGGGGTGCGTCTTTTGCACCGGAAAATATGTATAATTTTAAATAACAAATTGTTTTTCAATAAATCTGACTGTTAAATAGGAAACCTTACTTATCTGGAACAGTATATTATGAAGAATAAATAAATTGACAAAGGGATGGAGGCAGTAGATGAAAGAAGGTTTCTTTCCTACATGGAGAATATGCTTGTAATTTCTGTGTAATAATCATGCAGAATTTCTAACTAACAACTTGCAAAGTCTAGACTTTTTGTCTATCCACAGACAAAATCCCCATAGAGCATTATTTATTTGTAATTTGTTCAGCATTAATCTTGGTAAAGTGAGGTTTCGTTACATCCAGGTTATCCTTTTCACTCAGGATTGGGGGAAAAAATTGGTCTATATTCATAGAACATGAGGAAAGGTTGATCAGTTGTGTCATGCAAATAAAAAAGATGAGAGTGCCAAAATAACTGGAAATCGTTTTACTGTGGATTTAGTAACAGTTTCAAATACCCATTCTAGCCTCTTTAGTTTGTGGAGGCACCACTATATTGAACACTTGCTGCATCTAACGAAGTTCATAAGTTACTAATTTCTAGGTTTTTGGTCTATCCACATTAAGACAAAATCCCCATAGAGGTTTTTTTTTTTTTTTTTTTTTTTTTTAAATTTGTAATTTTGTAATTTGTTCAGCTTGATGTCTTGGTCAAGTGAGATTTCATTACATCCAGGCTGCCCTTTTCACTCAGGATTGGGGGAAAAAAAATTGTTTATATTAATGGAACTTGAGGGAAGTTATGTAAGTTACTAAGTAATTTACAGTATCTGAACACATTTTCTGAAGTGTGCTTCAGCACATTTGCAGGAATTAAATATGGAACATTGTTCTTACAGTAATCATGCAGGTACTTAAAATTGAATTTCTTAAAAACAGGAATGTTAAATCGTGGTTTTATTGTAATCTTTTTGGAGTGTTTCATCTTAATTCATCCATGCTTTTAAATCACGTTTCTTTATAAATTTTTTTTTTAAAGGATTTATGTTTCTGTCACTTTTTTTTAGGTGGTTCTTGTAAAGTTTTGTAATTTGCACGTACTGCATTCTCCATTTACAACCCAGAATTATTGCTAATCTAAAATTAGTCAGAAGATAACTTGATGTTCTGGCAGTAGAACTGAAAGAAAATTAATATGCTCTTTGATAACACTATACTATAGTAGTATAGTTCAAAATAGAAAGATGTGATTTTTATGAGATTAAAATTTTTCTCACATAATTTCATAATAACCAGCGAAATGTTTGACTGATGTCACATTTGGCTGTTCATCATATAAGGTGGATATGGGCTTTCCCTGTAGAGGACTGCCATAAAATGGATTACACCACCATTATCACCATGATCATGATCATTTTTATGGGATCATGATCAGTCGTTAACCCTGTCGCTGTCCTGATTACGGAGTTAGAACTCTGTGTATAATATGTTAAAGGTAAATCATGTCCAACTGCACCATTCTTCGGTTTTCTCGCCCATTTCGAAACCTGGGTAAAGTAAATATTGTATTGTAAGAAAACCTGTGCACCATTGCTACAATACTGTGATTCCCTATCGTTTGAATATATTGCAATTACTCTGCTACGAAGCCATCTACAATTCAAGTTGCCGGAACCTTTACTGTGCGACAAAATCATACACAAGCATTTTCCTGACCGCAATATTGGCAACATGGGAATTAGTTGCTGAAGTGCTGCTATATGCAGTTGAAAGAGCTCAGACAAAGCAGTTCACATTTTCCAAGTAGTCGTATGAGTGCCAGTAAAAGGTTTAACCAAGATAATATTAATTTACATTAGTGTGAAATGGACAACATTCAAAAATTATATACTATCCGCGCGCCACTTCTTGAGCGCTCTTTTTACGGGGAAGTGAGGGTTGGGGGGGACAAAACATAGCTAGTCCGCTAGTTTTTCTGCAGTGTTGTCAACCAAAGAAACCACATTTCAGCAGAATCGCGCGTATGGTAAGTGCACAACAACAGCGTAAGTGGGAGGTATGTGTACAAACAATAAATTGAATGCCGAATTGGATAATTACTTACGATGAATCATCCTCGCTATTTTATCCTGTACCATATTCATTTAAATTAATATCAGTTGACGCCATAAAATACATAAACAATAGTTGACAATCAATAGTTGCATGGCCTACTGTATAGAATATTAAATAATAAAGCCTCAATATTTTTACACTGGATATCTAGTTTTAAGCATAAAGAAGAGTCTTAGCAGAACATGCTTCGCCATTTCGTGTTGTAATACGTAAAAGAGGTAAGGCATCTGAAAGTGGAGAAAACTATAGGCCTAATTTTAAACTTATTTAATACGTTTTGCGAAAAGTTCGCTCGACTTTCAGTCCATGAAATTGACATCAGAGTTCACAGGAGTGTCAGAAATTAGCACATACGGAATTCTTAAAGAGGTATTAAGCACCAGGAAAGTGCTGGTTGACGTGTTTGTAAAATCAGCAATTTGCAAAATTGAATTTTTTCCTTGCATCAGAAAAGATAATGTCAATAAATAAATAAATAAATAAGGATCCTGATACAGAATGAAAGCTTAGTATTGATGCCACTAGATGTCAGGATGTTTAGTGTACTTCGTGTTTCAATGTTGTCATCTCAACCTACGAAGTTGAACGAATCCTACCGAATGAGGACTAGGGTGCCGAGCGCTCAAGAAATCGCGTGCGGATAGTAGTTCCTTTGCTTCCTAGGTCATGAAGAGTGTTTTAAATTACCATCTATTGAGATAAATGTTACTATATACTGTGATATCCACAGAGGGGGGTTAAGATGCAGAGTGCGTCATGAAAGTTTCTGGAAGGGGGTTTGAAAATTTGTGCAAAATTAGCCTTTTATATGTTAAAAATAAAAATCGTCAAATTCTATAACTTCAAAAGGTAATAAAAACACTTCTAATTCTTTAGATGTGATTAAAATATACTGTACAACTGGTATCAATTATGTATATACCATACTAGCTTAAAAGGCCCAGCGTCACCCAGGTTTTGTATTTTATAATTGAAAATTAACTTATGAAGGACTTTCTGTTGTTCAAATTATAGGTCCTTATATAGGTATTTAGAATTTGAAATTAAGAACGATTATCACATTCAAACTATTAGCTCAGAAAACGTTTGATATAATTTCTTATGGCTCTAGAGGATGTAGAATTTTGCATCCCATCGCTTCTATGCACCAAGCCTGGTAAGGGTTCAAATAAGAAGGAACATTTTAATTCTCACTCTCATGTTACCATACAACCTTTTCAGGGATGAAATTCAATATCACTTTCATACTTCCCTCCCCAAAAACCAGGGATATATAATAATATACATATTACCATACCTCATACGGTATTCTCTATGTCCAGGGTAGAGAAAGTTATGTGACTGCATCATATTGTGCATTATTTTCATGGATTTCATCTTCAATATTTATTTACAGCAATGGATTTTATCAATAGCTTCTCTAATTTGTCAAGGTCCTGTATAATTTATTTCCAAACCTATCTGAGACCATTGCCAACAATACACTGTTGTCATGTAAACTGTGATTTCGATTTGATAATTCTGTGTAAAAAGGGATTAAGTATTCTCAAAAACATTTGATTTTTGGCATTTAAAATAAAAAAAAATGTCAAAATCCTTTCTTAGTGAGCACTTACATTATGAAACAAAGGTACTGTCTACCTATTATAGTTTAGGCTAGTCAGTTAGTCAGGACAAAGCCTTATATATATATATATATAGAGAGAGAGAGAGAGAGAGAGAGAGAGATAAAAGTAGCCTCATTAAACATACCTGTACTTTTTCAATTGACACTTTTTATTTCATATACAGCAATGCATTTCCCTTGAAGTTTTAGAGTAGGCCCACTGTTATTCCACTATTTGCAAGGGGAGGTTACTTTTCATGAAACTGAAGCTAATGGGGGTGGGCATCCCTGATGAACATGTGTCAAATTTGAAATTTGGAAGCAGCAATTTTTAATAAAATTTCATAACATAGGAGCTATAAGCTTGGTAATTTTTAGAAGGATATCAACTTACAGTATATTATAAATGTGAATTTTAAAATAATTAGTATTTATCACAGAACAATTCATAATGTTGAAAGTTTCAAAATATATTTTAATGTTCTACACATGACTCCCAATCCTGAGTACATAAAGTATTTTTTGTCTACTTTTTAAATTCTATGTAGTATGAGTACAGTAAGTTACAAAGTTGCACATATTTTGGACCACAATAGAATGTGGTCATGGTATTTGTGTCACTGTGTAGATTGCACTCAAAGCTTCAACAAGCTAGAATCTTCTATACATTTTTATATTCGTCTCAAAATAAATGCTAGGAAATAAATTTAATATTGTAAGTTTTGAAAATCTAACTGTTAAAAAGTGGGCTTGCAGAGAAGATTTGTTTCATTGCTCAGATATCTTCAGTGTTGCTGATTAGGGATGTGTATATTTTTTGTTGTTCCTTAACCAGTTTCATGCATGGCATGAAAATCTAGATAGCGTGGCTTAATCTGTTCGAGTTGCATGGAAGATTCTAACTTGATGTAGCTCCCATAGGTTGAAACAGAGTCACTGGCACTCGCTGCTAGTGCGGTGTGTGTGGGCACTACTAAATTGGTTGGATGCGGGCTCCCCCCTCTCCTCCACTGTTTAGTCCCGCAGTGCTTCGTGCGGCCCAATGAGGCCAAGAAAGCAGCCGATGACGCAAAGATGAGGTTCGCCCACATCGACGGAGACCATCTCACGTTACTCAACGTCTACCATGCTTTCAAGCAGAGTAAGTACTTTATATATTTATAGTTGTAGAAGTTTAATTCTAAAGGACATTATTAGAGGATCAATTTTTTGGTGATCCACGTAACTACAAATGTGATTGCATCTAATTATACAATTATAAAGTATTTATATGTTCGATGGCTGCTGAATTATAATTTTGCTCTCATAATACTGTAATATACTAAATGGCATGTTCATGACATTCCAACTAATTCATGAATTAGTACCTTATTTGTGAAATATGTTTGAAGTAGATTTTACCTCTCCTCCTTCTTCTTCACGGTGTTGCAAAGTAGATATAATCATGTTAGTCTGGTTGCAGAAAAATTATATTGTATTCGGAAGCCAGTTCTGTGCTTTTGAATTCAGTTTTATGTTCATTGTACTTTGCTTGTATTATTTCAATAACTCAGATTGCATTGCTGCCTATTTTATCACATGATCGGTGTTGAGTTGTGCTTCACTTTAGAGTTTTTTTTTTCCCCCTCCCTGCCTAAATGTTGGTTAGGTATAGTAACTTCAAATTTTTAAAATTATTTTATTTAAACAGTACCAGTTCACAATGTTTGGAGAAATGGCTGCCTATTCGCATGCATTATTGTTTACATATTACTGTTTTTGTGTTGCATTTCTGTTGCATACACCTCAGTTACATGTAGTAGTGTGTGTCGAGTGCTTTGATAAAGAACAGCTTAAAGCCTGAATTTGTACAAATGATAGCTGGCTTATAACTACCCTCTAGTGAATTCATATTTACATGAGGCTGAAACAACTGAATACAAAGTTACGTGAGTAAGAGAATTCTGTCATTTTGTGAATTACTCGATAGAACATCAATTACACTGCTTTAATATTGTGTTGTTGTTTATCAGGGCTTGAAAAATTGTATTGTAGCTCACCAGTCAGCAGTGGTCTTACTGTAATATTTTATAGTAATGCAACTTTTCGTCGCTAATTTTAACACCAACCTGATCTACTTGTACCAAATGCAGGGGTGCTTGTAATCCTACATTAGTTTCATATCAATGGAACACTGCCACAAACCCAGAAAACAATGACTAAATTATCAGTGTCTGTATACTTTGCTTTGCACAAATATGCCATGATTGTAATTTTTTCCACTTATAAGACAGTTGTAGATTTCCTGAAAGTCTGCAGTTGTTTGTTGATTATGGAATATTTTGATGTTGACCAACTCTCAAAATCACCTTGGTTAAAGTATCGATGGTCACCTTCCAGTTAAAGTTGCAATATACAGTAGTTATATAATTTCAATATAGTGCATGTCATGTTAATAGGCCTGTGTAAACTTTGCAGTGTATTAAATGATACAGACTTCCCAACTTCCTGAACAAAGAGTGATTGTTATGTACATACATTAATACTGTTTCTTGCTTTTACAATGTTACCCAACCATAATTAGTTTTACAATTGACAAATATATATATTAGATCCCATTGTTAGTACGAACAGAGTACGAACCAAACCAAAGAGTCAATGAAAGAGAAGAAATCTTACCATGAGCCATGCTTAGGATATGTGCACAAGAACAGAAAACAGAATTGGGAAATGATCAGTTTGTTTTTCAGTGCTGGAGGAGTTAATTCTAAAAACTAAAAAAGTTGTTACATTAATGGTCTGTTTTAAGAAATTCTTTGACCATTATGCATCTTTATCTGTATATTATATTTGTAGTAACTCAATAAAGGGTTGCAAAAGGATTGTTCTTATTCAGCATCCATTAAAATCGTAAATTTTTTCCTATGTTACAATATTCTTTTAGCCAAATTGGTAGGCTTTATGGTAATCCTTGTTTTTGGTATTTAATTAAGTTATAGTTTGATTATTTTATCTGACTGTATTTCATACTTAGGGCTGTGTTCACCAACATGGATAAAATTTCTCGGTATCGTGTATAATAATAAACTACGATTAATCCATTATCTCAAATAGTAAACCTTTCGGGTTTCACCACATAGTTTGTCACCTTGGTTTTCAAAAGCTTGGTTTTTATCTACTGCTTGTCTGACCCTTAAATTTTTCATAAGAAAACCAACGACATCTAGCGGTGGTTGTGTGAAACAGCGGGAGGAAGACTGTCTATTGGCTACGTCCGGATGTGAAATGTAAACGTTGCCATAGCAACGGAAAGTTTCCCCTCACGCTGTCTCTAGCTAGTAGTTCTACAAATGGTCACTAGATGTCACACTGTTTTGGGGGCGTGGCATATAGCATATAATTTCGTTTTCCCCTTGAATCTTGTGCAGAAATTGTCATAAATGTCCAAGTATGGCATACGTTCCTTTATCCATTAGGGTGCCTTATTCTGTGTTTTGCTTCATATTCCTCGTCACTGTGATCATCTCTCATGTTGATCAGATGTTCCAATCGCCTACGCACCATCTTGATGTTGCAGTTAGCTTGGTTTATCCTGTTTTCCTGGCCGATATTTCACCGGTAAAGCATTAGCTTGGATATTATCGAAAACCAACTTACTGTAGCTGGTGAAACACAAAATGGACAATATCGAAGCTTTTCAGTCTAAAAACCAGGATCAAATGGTGAATGACCTGAAGAAAACTGTAGAATTTGTTAAAAAAAAATTTGATTTCTTCACTGAAGAATTGACAAAAGTAAAAGAAGTCGTTAAGGAATATAAGTCGAAAGTGAGTGCGCTTTCTCAGGAGAATGATTTTCTCAAAAGAGAAATAGAAGATCTTCAACAGTACACTAGAAGAGACAATAAATCTGTCATAATGGTCCAGATTTCCACTGATTAATATATTTACATAAAATCAAATAAAAATTGTTTACAGTGGATATTTATTTGTCATTACAACAAAAAACACACAACGTTTCGGTCAAACCATAAGACCTTCTTCAGGTGACTGTTTACAAGAAGAAAATAAAACTCTCAATTGTCCGTGTCATAACAAACACTTCCATTGTAAGTGGAATGCGCACGATTAGAATGGAACAAAAAATTGGTATTACGAAAATGCTTATCAATCCAATCAACAGGTATTTCATACGGGGACTCTTCTATAACATCCACAGGAGGAAGAGGAAAGCGTATAACATGTCTATTCTTTTTTGTTCTTTTAATGACCCCCAACCACTCATCACCCAAGTCACCGTCAAATCGGTTCAAAACGAAATCTTGATTACATCCGATATTCCAAGCTTCGCACACTTTTCTCCTAATAACATCGTCCTCAACCTTTAAGATCTTCAAAGCACCCATACGATGATTATTCTCGATCAAATGTTGACTAATAGAAGTTTTCCTATTTCTAATATCTCCCTCGTGCTCACGAAGTCTGATTTTAAAGGATCTACCCGTTTCACCAATATAATATCACAATCCAAGCATGAGATTGAATATACCCCTGGATATTCCATTCGGTCCTTATTTCTGCCGAACCTTTTATATTCAAAAAATTTTTTTTCAATGGTTCTATTGGTTTTGTAAGCAGGTACCAACTCGAACTTACGAAAAACCTTCTCGTAACGTTCGCTCATGGCTGGGTGGTAGGTCATACCCACATACTTAGTATTAGGATCCTTAAAGGAAGGGTAAACTAAAAAAATACCATTTTCTAATTTTAATCTCATCGCATGGAGCTTTGAATTACGAAACGAATGGTGATCTCGTGAACTTCAGGTGCCCAAAATTACGCCTTGTACGGGTGAAGTAAAACGCTCCTGTGACGTCACACCTGACTAACTCGCTGGCAGGACAACAGCTACTGTAATGCTAGCGCCTGTGTTTCTAGTACACCACAAAGTCTCATTTGTGTTTGTTGTTGATAGAGATGCCTGCAATGTTACCTTCTAAGGACAAATCTCGGTATTCACAAATTAATATCACACGAAAAGAAAATGACAAGGAATTATTTAAAGAGTTGCAAGGAAGAAAAGAAAATACGGAATGGTGTAAATGTGGGCTGTGTGTACATATGAAAACGGGCCACGAAAGTGTGTGTTGTTGGGACCGTGAAGTAATTTGTGAACAGAAGGGGGTTGTAGACTGTATAACACGACATTGCTCATTCGATAGCGTTATTATAAATAAAGGTACACTAAAGTCTGGCCGTTCTAAGAAGGAAACCTCAAGTAAACAAAAACCAATATGCCTGTCTCACTCTAACACACTACTCGTATGACCTAAGAGTGAGACAGACATACTGGTTTTTGTTTCCTTCAGGTTTCCTTCTTAGCTCGTCTCAGGTATAGTTGCCAGGCGTTATCAGTTAATACTTAGAGCTAATACAGTTCAAAAACAAAACATTTTTCAAGATACGAACAGAGTCACTTTCAGATTCAGAATCATCTTTTGCGGTAGTAGAAATTTCTGAAATGCTAAAAGAGCTATCTAAATCACAATTTCTAGAAGAAACATTCAATGAATCTGTGCAAACATTGACATAAGTTTCATTTCCTAGTTCACACTGAACGCCTACTCTGTTAGAAACTGAATTTTCGTCATAAATACTAGATTCCACATTCATGATTTGTCCATTCCCGGATACTGAAGGATTACTATTCAAATCTTGCAACAACTCTCTCATTTCCTTCTTCCTCGAGTACGACGATTTTCTTTTCTTCATTGGCGGTGTTTCAGATTTCCCACGCAAAAGAAGTGATGGCACAGCACTTCTTTTTTAACAGATTGCGGGGTTTCTCCAGATAACTGTGTTCGTAACTGTACCAAAAGCTCGGTATCATTTTCTTCAAAATGTTGTGAACAAACCGTACTGTATTTAGTAGGAACAAATTTTTCTCTTTTTATTTTTATCAGCCATTGCTTATTTACGTTCGGGTGACTTATCTCTGTTGGGAAATCGATGGAAAGATATTTTAAGTGTGTTATCACTCTTCGACGATGAGTTTGTATACCCCACAACACAACAATAAACCATTGTTTGAACAGATACTCACTAAAAAACTGTAACAGTAGACAGAATGCTGTGAAATGTCTTTCACCGGGCGAGACTGAGCCAAGCCTTCGTCAAGCGTGACGTCACGCGCCCATCGCGTTACAATAAATAGATTTGTTTTGTGAATAAATGTGAAGGTGTAAAACATTTCTAACAGTGAATATCATTTCTTAAAAACATTCTCTTTCAATCCGTATGAAGAAAATTATACTGAATTTTTAGTTTACTTTTCCTTTAATCTCACCATCTCTATTCATAAAATGTTTTTCAGCCTCCTTCCATATCATATCCATTCTTCTTTCATCAAAACCATTGATCCTGGCTAAACGAAAAATCTCCCTTTTTTCAGAATATAAATCATTGCAGTTGTTACATAACTTTAAGGCTCTAATGGCGAAGTTACGCCAAACGTTGTGTTTAATCCTATGGTGGTGTGCGGATTTCTTATGAATATACAATTCACCTTTATTATTTTTCCTGTAAATGCCCAATTTAATCCTCGGATAGTCTAGGACAATTCTTAAGTCCAGGAAATTTAGAGTATTATCCTCGGATTTTTCAATAGTAAATTTCATTCTGTTATTAAAACCATTAAAATCCTCCAAAAGCTGTCCAGAAATATCATTCCTAGAAATAACCAAGATATCATCAACATAGCGAATATATACAGCAATGCTGTCCACATATTTGCTAATAATAGACCTCTCCATGAAGAAAAGGAAAATGTCAGAAACAATACCAGACACGGGGTTTCCCATGGCCAAGCCTTCGTTTTGTTTGTAGATAATACCATTAAACTGAAAAATGTTGTAATCAGTACAAACATTAAACCACCTAAGGTACTCATTAGCTACAATACTATCCACGCCCAACTCAATAAACCATCTAAAGAGATACTCTCCTGCTTGAGCTCTGGGTACACTAGGATACAAAGAAACGACGTCCAAACTAAACATACGAAGATCTTTGTTATATACAACATTATCTAAAATTTCTCTTGCTTCAAAAGAGTTGCCGATTGACCATTTCGTTCTTTTTTGTACACTCATTAATCTTTCAACCAACAGTTTTGCTAAACCATACGCCGGATGACAGTACATGGGAATAATAGGTCTAAGAGGAATACCTGGTTTATGTGTCTTGGGTAAACCAAAACAATTAGGCAATTCGTGTTTATGACCAAAAATTTGTTTTTTAGTGTTATCACTAATAGTAACACTACTATCAATAACTTTTAACACCTCCTTTTGAATGATCTTGATAGGGTTCTTCTCCACCACAGAAAAATCAGGAGGTTTGAAACATTCTGCCATCTTTTCACCATATACGGCAGAATCAATAAAAACAGGAAAATTTTCTTTGTCACTCTTAATAATAAAAATATTGTTGTTCTCCATCCATCTCTTGGCGTATGTCATTATCAACATTAGACATCACTCAAAGAAACCTCACGAACAAATCTGCTTTTTATCCCTGCATCATAAATCATATTCGACCCATGAATAGCAGGGGCCAAAAGGTCCTCCATATTATACCCGTTTACTTTGGGCGCGTATTTAAAGCCATGCCTAAAAATATTGGCAACTTTTTTTGGTATCATCTTGTCGGTCAAATTAACAAAAAGATCTCTTCTTGAATCAAGGTTATTATCATTCAACCCATTCAAGGGCATAAGACCATATTTCGTATATTTTTTCAAGATGTTGTTCCTCAATGTAGATAAATGTTCAAAGACTAAATGATGGTGCCTCTGTATGACACAATAAAGCTGTTCGTGCGGGATCACTTTGGTGACTTGTAAATGAGTGTTGTAAGCTTCAATATTAGCTTTATTTAATTCGCTATAAGCTTCGTCAATACAATCGTGTAACATGTTAAATTGTAACTTACGTTTAAGATAGAATGTTTTCCCCGTCAAAGGCTTAAAATTCCATTTTAGGAAATTGGGAATTACACCTTTTTGATAGCACGTCCGCAAAAATCCAATTCTTGTTAATAACGCAGAAATTCTCTTCCTCACAACCAGAAAATGTTGGACCAATTTCTTTGTATTCGATAAATCTGTCATAATGGTCCAGATTTCCACTGATTAATATATTTACATAAAATCAAATAAAAATTGTTTACAGTGGATATTTATTTGTCATTACAACAAAAAACACACAACGTTTCGGTCAAACCATAAGACCTTCTTCAGGTGACTGTTTACAAGAAGAAAATAAAACTCTCAATTGTCCGTGTCATAACAAACACTTCCATTGTAAGTGGAATGCGCACGATTAGAATGGAACAAAAAAATTGGTATTACGAAAATGCTTATCAATCCAATCAACAGGTATTTCATACGGGGACTCTTCTATAACATCCACAGGAGGAAGAGGAAAGCGTATAACATGTCTATTCTTTTTTGTTCTCTTAATGACCCCCAACCACTCATCACCCAAGTCACCGTCAAATCGGTTCAAAACGAAATCTTGATTACATCCGATATTCCAAGCTTCGCACACTTTTCTCCTAATAACATCGTCCTCAACCTTTAAGATCAAAAGAGACAATGTTTTAATATTTGGTTATTCAGAGTCTGTAAATGAATCAGTGTACGAAGCTGTGTCTAAGGTGTCTGAAGCTATAGGTGGCAAGGAACTGGTCTCTGATATCAGTATTGCACACAGGCTACCAGCTAGAAATGGAAAAGTGAAGCCTATTGTAGTCCGTTTCACCAAACGCACAAGTAGAAACTCATGCCTCCAGAAATTTAGAGAAGAGGCGAAGAAGAATCCGGAGGGTCCTGGAATTATGCTACGTAATATAAATCCTAAACAAACATTCCCTGGTCGTATTAATGCTGCTGAACATCTCACTTCTTCTACGCGTGACCTCCTCAACACTACCAGAGACATGGCTAAGTAAAAGGGTTACCAGTATGTTTGGACAAGAGACTGCAAAATTTTCATTAGAAAGGATGAACGAAGTCCGGCTCTAAGAATAAGTACTCTGCATGATATTAATGACATTGTGTAAATAGTTTTCATTTCTCTTGATATTTTTATTGAAGTCGGCAACAATGGATGGTTTCTTAAATGAACTAAGCGGTTACAGCGAAAATTCAACAACTGCTGTCTTGGAAGATGCGGACTAATGCAATAGTTTCATTAGTAATACAATCCACGATTTCAAAGTATTTCACTTAAATATTCGGAGTCTTAAAAAACATTTTTTAGAATTGTGCACTGTTATACAAAGTATTAACCAAGATTTTGATTTTATTATTTTAACGGAAGCCTGATTATATGTAGAATATGGATATGAATTACCTGGCTATACAAAGATCGTTAAATTAAACACGTACAATAAATGTGACAGCATTGTTGTCTATTGCAAAAATAATATTGACATCACTCTTTGTGATATAGAAAACCCGGAATGTAATTCCCTGCATTTAAACTTTACATTTGATAACAATACAATTTCATTAACTGCTATTTATAGGTCGCTGAACACTTGCAAATATGATTTCCTTGATCATTTCGAACGTTTTTTGATGAATTCAAAACAAACTGATAACCATCTGATTGTTGGAGACTTAAATTTTCAGATTATGGATAATGATTTAGATGTTACTGGAAATAGATACTTGGATATGTTGCATGAGCATGGTTTTGTCAAATTTTTAAAAGCAGTTACGAGACCTAGCTCTGAGACCTGTTTAGACCATATATTTTTTAAAACCAACAGAAACTGGAAATTTATACCAGGAGTCTTTTGCTGCACCGTAACTGATCATTATGCCGTTTTTGCTCTATTTAAGAATATTAACAAACATTGTTTAAAATCCCCAGATGGTAATCAAATACATACTGTGAATCACATTAACAATGAAAATTGGTCTCACTCATTGATTCAGAAACCTGGGATTCAGTGTATAAATGTAATGATCCAGATACTTCTTTCCAGATTTTTTTATAATTTAATTAAGAAATACATCGATTTAAGTACTTCAAAAAGCAACTGTAAGCTTTCTCGTAAGTTCAGGAAAATTAAACCATGGATCACTGTAGGTATAATTAAATCAATCCGTACTAGAGACAAACTCGCGAGAAAATTAATTCAAGACCCAAGCAATGAAAATTTGGAAAGTTATTATAAAAATTATAGAAATATGCTGACTCTTGTGATCAGAAATATGAAAGTTAGCTATTATAAATTAAAATTTGATGAATATAGGGACAACCCTAGAAAATTTTGGCAAACTATTAATGAAGCCACTGATATAAGTACAGTAAAAAATCAATCCGTTTCAGATTTAATAAATGAAAATGGTACAAAAATTACAAATAAAGCAGATATAGCAAATGAATTTAATAATTACTTCTCAAAAATAGGGCATAGTGTAACCTCAAATGTTAGATCATCATCAGACTCTTCTGTGCACAATGACACAGTCGGGATTCCAACCACATCTATGTTTCTCAGTCCTGTTAACGAAAACGAAATTATTAACATTGTGAAGACTTTAAAAAATAATGTAGTTCCAGGAATTGATGGAATAAAAAATAACACATTGAAATCTATCATTAAATATATTGCAAAACCTCTTGTCTATATATTCAATCTTTGTTTCTCAGATGGTGTTTTTCCAAATGCCCTTAAAACTGCTGTGATAATACCTATACACAAATCCGTGAAAAAAAATGTACTTAGCAATTACAGACCAATATCATTACTTCCGGCCTTTTCTAAGTTACTAGAGAAATGCATAAAAGTTAGACTACTGAACTATTTACAAAAACGTGAAATTATATCTAAAAATCAATTTGGTTTCCAGAGCAATATATCTACTGACGACGCCTTTATTAGCGTTACAGGTAGTATTATTAACGAATTAGATAAAGGTAATAATTGTTTAGGAATTTTCTTGGACTTGCGCAAAGCTTTTGATACTGTTATTCACTCGATTCTGTTAGATAAACTACATAAGATAGGAATTAGAGGAACAGTACACAAATTATTTGAATCATATCTGAGCAATAGATGTATAATGACAAAAGTTGACAGTTGTGTAAGTGAAATATCAAATATCGATATAGGTGTGCCACAAGGAACGATTTTAGGACCAATTTTATACTTAATATATGTAAATGACTTGCTAAATTTAAATCTTGATGTAATAAACGGCTCCATATTTTCATATGCAGACGACACTGTAGTTATTTTTACTGGTCATTCATGGGAGGAAACATATAAATACGCTAACACAGGCATGGCAATTGTAAAAAAGTGGTTTGATTCTAACCGTCTCTCACTAAACGTAGATAAATCAACATTGGTTCCTTTCTCATTAACAAGTATTGGTCAGATAAAACGGAAGAATTGTACAAATTCAAATTTAATAATACAAAATTGTAATTTTGATGTAACAAAATGTTCATGCTCCCCACTGAAGGAGGCTGCCGTTGTGAAATATTTGGGTATTTTTATAGATCAACATCTTAAATGGTCTCACCATGTTAATTACATCTGTAATAGACTACTCAGAACAATTTACAAATTTGTCATTTTACGTCACTGTATGCCCATTACTGTTCTTCGTTCCGTTTATCTAGCCCTGTTCCAGTCCATTATGCAATATGGCATTCTCGCCTGGGGAGGATTAGCGAAAACTACTCTTGAACCACTTTGCCTTTTACAAAAAAGAATAATAAAAATCTGTCTAAGAAAACACATTGATTACCCAACTAATCTAATATTTTCGTAATTTAATGTTTTTAAGTTTGACCAACTCTACAAATTTTCTTTATTAAAATATTTTCACAAACATCGTGCAAAATACACATCCGGTGATCATGCATACAGCACTAGAAGAAATAATAATCTACTTCTATCAGAACCCAAATGTCTCACATCGGCAGGATTAAACCATAGCATTCATTTTGGTCCCCGCTTCTATAACTCTATGATCAGTAGATACCCCGATCTCGCAGTTTACCCCAATTTTAAATTTAATAAGTATGTAAAACATTTTTTGTAATTTTATTAGCTTTAAGTCATTTATTTTTATTATTATTTATTGTATGTATTTGTGTTTAATATTTTTTGTCTCCTTTTTATAAATTTGTCTTTTCTAATTCTAGTTCTGTTTTACATTTTTCACCTTTTTTATAAGTGTGTCATTCTTTCTCATTTTGTTTTTTTGTTTCTCCTCTTTCTCCACTCTGATGTTCTGAATCTACACCCGAGCACGAGCAGTCTGCTCATTCGGGTGTATTTCTAAATAAATATTTGGTTCTTTTCTTTCTTTTTCTTTTCTGTAATTTAATTTTGAAATTTGTAAATGTTTTTTGTTTATTTGTGTATTTTTGTATTTGTACATACGTTTGTAAATGTAATTTAAATAAATAAATAAATAAAAAATAAATAAACAGATTATCGGCATTGGTGAACACAGCCCTTAATGCTTATTCCCATTTCCCCTATGTATTCATAATGTGAAAATTTATGCATATTATTTTCAGATTCAGAGGATCCACAATGGTGCTACGACAACTTCGTGAACTACAGGTCTCTCAAATCTGGAGATAACGTAAGGCAGCAGCTGTCTCGTATCATGGATAGGTTCAACCTCAAGAGGACTTCGACTGACTTCACATCGAAGGATTACTACATCAATATCAGAAAAGCCTTAGTTACAGGATTTTTCATGCAGGTAAGTTTCTTGGGAACATGAACACTAAAGATTAAAAAATTGCCTTATGTAAAGATATAAAAACTAAATGGAAAAATTGAGGTTTAGAGTACATCACAATGAAGCTATATTATTATTTTGTTCCACTTTGTGGTTGCTGCCCTTCTAAGGGTGTGTATGTATTTATTGTATGTATTTATTTGGTTCTCACACTTAGGTATTCTATTCTGATCTTACATTTTATTATACCGTATTTATCCGAATATAAGCCGCCCTGAATTTAAGCCACATCGGCCTTTTTAACAGCAAAGTAAAGGGAAAAAAATTAAATTAGCCCCAAAGTGAAAAAATAAATTGTTTCTTCCATAATATTAAAGCAACACATTTCTTAGATGAAATAGGCCTAAAATAAGGAAAATAAAGTATCAGCTGACTTAAATTATGAAATTGTAATTAAAACTGACAGAAAAGAAAACTGAAATCATTATTTTACACTTCCTATGACTTTCATTGTTGAATTTTGTGCAATTTTTCCATTTTTCGTAACTGCACTTTCAGTTAGCATCATTTAAAATTACCATTATTTGCATTCCCATATGTTATGGCATTTTTTTTTTACTTCTGAACAACTCATAATACATGCATATTCCATAATACTGCTATAAAAAATGACAAAATATGCAAATCATATAAAATGAACATCACTTGCTTATGCAGTTTTAAGCATTTTCTAAGATGCTTTGATTAAAATTTATGTATTTTCGATGTTGATTCGATTAATATATCGATAGTCCTGGAACCAGCCACAGTAGATCAACCGGCTATATTGTTCACATTTTTACCAAGTTATTACCTAAAAAAACTTGAACAAGGTTTTAAGTTGCAGGGATATTTTGCTGGGCTTAATCTAGGCAAAAAAAAATCCCTTTAGGCAAGCCTACAGGCTGAGGTAGATTTCGAAGTGCTTTTGGTTTAATTTACTGTTGCTGCGTAGCACTCTTCTTCTTTAGCCTTGGCATGACAAACCCACAATAATAACTGCAAAAAAGAGCACTTTCTCAAACATTCAAATGTCGCCTTATATGAGAACTATCAAGAAACTAGTTATTGATTTGTAGAGTACTCATCAAGAGCTTTTCAACGATACCCCACAAGACGTAGTTTCAAAAATTTCGAAATTCCATCCCCCCACCCCCACTCGTACCCCCAAAACCCCCGAATCGTTGGTGTCAAATATCTTCAAAACTATGGTCGCTAGCGTGCAAAGATATAAATATCACAATTTTTTTTTTTTTTTGAACAGGCGATGGTTCCGTACTTAGGGAGGCATGAAACGTAAAGATATGAAATAATTTTTCGAAAGTCATGACATGGTATCGATTGGAATAGGTAGATTTTTCTTTAAAATCTACCTAAAAGTGTGACTTATATTCAGAAAAAATACAGTAGTACAGTGCACGCTGCTGATTATCATTTTGGGATGCAGCTAATCTGATAATATTAACCGATTGATAACAGTAGCTGAAGGAATTAAATGAAGGTTATTTATTCATATACAAGATAATACACTACAAAACAGCATTAAAAGATATTTATTCATAAAATAATATGTAACTGAATCACTGAAGCACTCATAGGCTAATACAGTAATAGACTGCAAGCAGCTTTTTTTTCCAACATGTAACAAAGTTTTTAATTGTTTTTACTTTTCCTTTAGGAGTCCATTAACCAATACTTCATACTCAGTTATGAGTGTTTTTGGAAGTCTATACTGATCTGTGATGAAGACCATGTAGCAAAACATCTAACGCCTGTCTGTTCAAGTCTTTTCATTTTACACTAGCTATCACTGCATGTCAACACTGTTCACTTAATAAAACAAAAGCTGCAGTTTAACTGAGGGGTGAAACATGTTTTATTGCTTAAAAGAGAAAGTCAGGTAATGCCACCCCTTCGAACTGTTCATCCTGTAAGCTGGGAACAGTACTTCTGCCTCCAGTACAACAATACAGTTGAGTTAAAAACAAAATTTTGAATGACGTACAGTTTTGAAAATAAAGCTGCAAAAAGGAAAATGTGATAAAATAAGCCAAGTCTTTGATCAAATTAAACAGCATTTTTTCAACGTATGAGTATTAATGGGGTATGCCGTAGCATAGTGGTTGAGGCGCTGAGCTGCAAACCGGAAGGTCACGGGTTCGATTCCCGATGAGGTCATTGGAGTTTTTCAATTGGCCTAATCCTTCTGGTGGCACTATGGCCCTGGGGTCGACTCAGCCTCTAACAGAAATGAGTACCAGGAGCAATCCTGGGGTAAAGGCGGCCGGTTGGTAAGGCTGACAACCTTATCACCTTCATGTGCCAAATGTCTAAAAATCTGGGAGCCTCAACCTCCTGGAACCCTGTGGGCCTCCATGGCCTGTAATAGGGAACACAATGAGTATTACCGTATATACCCGAATACTACCCGCCCCCGAATAATACCCGCACCCAAATTTTTCAAAAAGAAGTTTGAAAAAAAAACCTACAGGCCCATATATAAAGTTATTTTGCCAGTTTTATTTTTAATTAAACAGTTATAATTAACGTTTCATATCATAAAATAATTAAATATGGTAGGCTAAAAGGCACTTATAAAAATAATGTGCATGGTAACAGCCCGCCGAAATCTCGACGTCTTATACGCGCAGCGTAATACCTCAACAACAACAACACTCTTCATTCTGCGGGAATCACCCGCGATGACGTCCGTCCGACCCAAGGTCAAAGTAGTCTGGAAATCGCTGAACTCTACCGAACTTTTCCCCGAATTATTGTACTGCACGTGCGCCGTGACTGCACTGCTTGTTTGGCGTCTCTATGTGGACCATATGCATAAGAAAGCATCTTCTTTGTTTCATTTTCCTTTCATTACAGCTTCGTTACTGTTATACTATAAGCCTACTGTGATGCTACTACAAAGCATCGTGCTATAATGAGCCGATATGGTACACAATTGTCAAAATTCAGATAAGAGGAGTCCAGTATTCAAATAATACCCGCACCCCAGTTTTTTGTTCGCGATTTTTGAAAAAAATGTGTGGGTAGTATTCGAGTATACGGTAATCCTTACGGGACTTCATAAAAGTGATAACATTATCCGCAATTACATTAAGTGGCGTTCACTGTATTATGAATAATCCCAATATGTAGAATTTAAGTTCACAAGCTTTCACAAAGTAGAATTGGATGGAATTATATCCTACTCTTTATGATACATATATGAATATTTTGTTGTTTTAAGGTTGCACATCTGGAGAGGACAGGCCATTACTTGACGATTAAAGACAACCAGGTGGTCCAGCTTCATCCATCAACCTGCTTAGATCATAAACCGGAATGGGTTATTTACAATGAGTTTGTACTCACAACAAAGAATTACATACGTACAGTCACAGACATCAAACGTAAGCATCATTTCAGCTTCATGACTTAGTTTCAAGTGAAGGCTAGTTTACAAGATGATACTAGGCTTCGTAACTACTATCATGAACATGATTTTGTGAAACTATTACTACACCATTCGCTTCAAAATAAATTCCTTCGTAGTTGCACTATGCACCTTAATTTTAAAATGCCACAGACTCATTTGGACCCGGTATAAATCCAGGAATCTCACAATTTCCTCACTTCCCGACTTTATTTTACAAATTACCAAACATGCTGAACACTGCATAGTGTCATAACTCGAAGTGTCACCAGTACATTTTGCACAATGAAGTAAAAACAGTTGCAAAACTCAGAAATGAAGCTTAGTTTTGTTATGTAAACTAGCCTTAACATCCTTTAAACTGCTATATTTTGTCTGAATTTTTGTACACCATATAGCTGTTAATTGTGTTTCTCTAGTATCAGTATTTTTTTCAGTTGATCTAATAACTTAAGCCATTTGGGGAAGTCAGTTATTTTGCATAAATTAAGAATATTATGTAAGTGCCACCTCTTATCTGATCAAATTCAGATTTGTTTCTCTTCCTCCTCCTCGTCCCGCTCCTCTCCTCTCCTTATCATTTTATTACTGGCAGTAGAGCAGTTTACTTCACTATAAATGCTCATCACATGAGTGATAGTGGAGATGAGGTTGACCAATCCCTTTGAAGGGAGGGAATATCCCACATTATGGGTTAGGACAACTGAAGCTATAATTACAGTAATTTTAGTATGCTTCGCTGGTAGGGATATGCCCTGATTTTTGCAGAAAATTCCGTCTTTGAGCCTATGCTGGATGCAAGTAGTCCTGATATCAGTAAATTAACATCACTTAATATAACTTATTTTGTGCAATTCTTAGATGAGTTATAACCATTTTCAGCAACATGGAAACAAAGGAAGCTTGAATTTAAATATTAATTTATGCAATAATGTGTTTGAACATTAATTTAAACTAGTAGTGGTATGCGTTGTCATACATAGCAGATGCATGAGTCAATTCAGTTGGTGAAGACAGTAGGAAATTATAAAATTTCTGTTGAAGGTCAGTGAGAAACTGAGAAGCAGTCTCCGTAAAATTCCTAGAAAAATGGTTTCAGTTTGAAAATAATAGGCTTTTCCATTTGCCAGTTTTGTCTTAGAGGGAACCTAATACATTATCTATGGATGATCTTTCACAACTTGTATCCTGAGTTTCAGATTCTTAATGTTAACATTGATTTTTTATTTGAACAGTTTCTTATATTAAAAGAATTTATCATAATCAAGAACAGAGGTGAAGATTTTTTTTAGTTTTGAAACTGATTACATTTTTTTCTGAACATGGAGCTCCTCTGTTAGTAAATATTGCATCTTTTTGTATGCCATACCTCATTCTAATTCCTCTTCAGAAAGCTTTTAGTCTCATAAATGACTTTTGGAGGAAAGAGAGAAATAGATTGAACATGGCACCCTTGAGTTATTGGTAAAAATCAACTAGAGTTGCAAAGAGTTTAAGCAGTTTTTAAATTCTGAGAAGGAAAAGAAACTGGTTAAAATGTTACATCTGGTGACAAATATACCGAATTGGCCCGAATATAAGACGACCTGAATTTTTGAAGGATAGTTAACAAAAAAAAAAAAAGCTTATTAGTACATTTTGCTTCGCATAAAACATAAAATGGAATTTTGAAGTTCATGTTGTAACTTCTCACCTTTATTTACGCATTGAGATAATAAAGATGCTTTCTTTTCCCCATGATCTTGCCATGATGGTGGTCAAACATCAATGCTCATCTAAATTCATGCACCTGGGTGAACTATCAAATTAAACTTTTGTGTAAACACCCCAGAACTTTTTATCAGAAGAATTTATCAGAACTTTTATTACTTACACTCTCTTAAATCGATGAACCATTATTGTGCCCACATCAGCTGGTCTCTAATTGAAGTAGGTAGTAAAATTACTTTTTTTTTATAACTTGCAGTTTTTCTATGACTTTTATGCTAAATTAGAGTCAGAAGAATTACAACAAAAAAATCCATAATTTTTAACCTTTCTGTTTATACTAGAATATTTCCTAAACCAGTAGCCGAGAACCGGTCCCTTTCATTAAATTAATTGTGTTTTTAGCCTTATACCCTCTTTAATTAAATATTACTGTAAGGCTGAAAAAACAACAATTAATTTAATTTAATCTATTTCCTCATTTACAAGAGAAAGTTCATTAATGGTCCCCTTCATATGCACCCAAATGTTCACCCTAATTGCTTATCCAGCTAACAAGTAAGTTGTTTTCCTTTCCTACTTCAATTCAGCCCCACTTGGGTAGAGTAAGGAGAGTGTTAAGTAAATAAATATTGGAATTCGGTATTGTTTTTGTTGTTTTTTGTTGTTAATTAAACAATTTTTGTTTCAGCCGAGTGGGTGTTGAAGATTGCTCCTCAGTACTATGACTTAAACAACTTTCCTCAGTGCGAAGCTAAAAGACAACTTGAACTCCTGCAAGCCAAGATGGAGACAAGACAGTATCAGGAAGGATTTTGATGTAGATACATTATCACATATAGAACTTTCAGTGCAAGAATTGTACAGTGTTATTGACGAGCATCTTTGTTCCAAGAACAGTGGTTGTGTAGAAGAAATGCTTGCACAACATTCATTATTCATCCAGTACATGTTTCAATGTGAATAGTTCTGTAGTAGCCTACTTGTAAATTCTGTCAGAAATGCAATTAATTATCTGTCAATTTTTACAAGAGCATGCAGATTCATATAGATTTTTCCTACTTCTGTACAAAAAATATTACAAGATTTTAGTATAGCTGAAATTCTGTTACTTTAAAAATCTGTAACTGTCAATTCTGTGGTAGTAAAAATTTGTATTGCTGACGACAGAAGATAATTTCTGTAACGAACATGCCTATATTTATTCAGTGCTTGAGCATTTCTGCTACACTTTTAATATCCTATCAAATAAGCATCAAAGCATTGTTGCTTGTAAAAGGTTATATTGTGAGTCATAGGTTTTTATTTTTAGTTCTTTCTCTAACTGTCTTGAAGGTTGTTAGTGGCATAGTTCGTAGCATCACCAGATGTCTTAGGAAAAGTTTGCCATTTAAATCTGAAAGTACTGTATAAGGCAGGTATTTGTCGTCACATTCTTCTCTCAATTTTTATTGTTTTTATAACTTGTTCCCTATGTTCTCTGTGTTAATGTTTCCTATGCCATTTTTATTTTTAGGACAGTTAACTGTGGAAAAACTGAAAGTCTTCATCGAACAAATGTAAAAGGTGAAAGTGAATACATCTACTTTGTTTAAACATATAACCAATTATCAGAAAAGTAAATATTACTTTAATTCCAAAATAAGCCAACATGTATTTTCCTTGCCATTTAGATTCTATTTTACTGGTTAGGATATTTCAATTATGGAGTCCAATAGTATGTGATTCGTTTTATTTTATTTATTGTAAAAATGAAGCCTAACCACTGTATTATTATTTTTAATATTCACAAAATTGTGTCCTTGCATTGGTTGAAAGAGTAGTATGTAAACTTCTTTGTACCACAAATTATGAGTTTATGCACCGCAGTACATTTCCAATTCTTTCTTAGTTTTAAAATAAAATGTGTAAGATAAACACTTTATTTTTGGTGTGTTCTCCATATGAGAAAATCATTTCCAAATATAGATTCCTGAACACTCCCATCAGTTATGTGAGGGGGATAAAAATGCTACCGTAGCCCAAAGAATAGATTGCAAGAACATAAAAACTGGCACCGTATAGAATGCAGATGTAGAAGGTATAAGTAGGCTTAGCTTATCTCTTATTGGAATCCATTGAGTTTAAGAGAACAAACAATGCATCACTTACAAGTGAAGGATTTTGCTTTGGAGTCAAGGATAATTTGAAGAAAAGTTTTGCTGAAAATAGTTGTTGGCAGAATTACAGCAAAATGGCTTTAATCTTCAGCTTTGACAGGGACCACGAGAAATGGTAATAAATGGGAGGCATAGTGGTATGGAAAACTTGGTCATAGAAAACTAAGACAAACTTTTGGTCACAGTGTTAAATAAAGAAAACTGATTTACCTAAATTGTGTTTAAAAAAAGATTTAAATCACAAATTGCACCATCTGATGCCATATATAGCAGAAATTTTGACCTTAAAGTGTTAACTTACATGGGGGAATATAATACTTATCGCTAGACTTCGGACTTTTAGGTCGCTAAACATGCTGCTTTAGGTACCTAAAATAGGCTCTAAAAATTGGAAAATAGGTTCTAAAAACCGTAAAATAGTCTCTTATAAAATCGTTAAGTTGCCAATTTTGTGAAATATATCAATTGCAATGCTGAATATTATATTTATTGAAGTCACCATTAATCAGTAATCATGATAAAACACAGATATAGGCCTATGAATTATATAGACCTATTACAAGGGCCAGTATTACTACCAATACTAATCCCTGCGCCCAGGAGCTACGCACGCTAGCATATTCAACCCCTTGTATCCCTCAGTGAATCAGAGAACTACATTTTGTTTGTTTGGTTTTTTTGTTTTGTTTGTTTGTTCGTTTGTTACTGGATGTGGGAGTCTGGAGAGAAACACTACATTTTCTTGGGAATTCCAAGGAATGTTTCTACTGAAGATGAAACATTCCTTACTATTTAACCACATCATAAATGTGTCATGTACTGCACATTCTGAGGTAAAAATTTAGTACGAACTGAAAATAAATGCTAGAATTTATAACAAAAAATAACGTATATTGAACTTAGAGGAAAAACAAGCAAAAAGGCAATATTAGGCTCTAACGTAAAAATAGGCTGTTTTAAGTCCTATAAAAGTATCAGTTTTAGACATAGTCACTTATGAAACATGCATTTACAAGTTTTCGTCCATATATCACTTAAGGATTAAAATAGGTTTTTACCTAAAATCCGAAGTCTACTCATCACATTTTATGGTTTAAATAGACACACGTTACATCTTGTGAAGATGATTCATGTATAGATTTAGCAAATATTCAAATGGAGGACAAAAAACACATTAGTTATTTTAATGAAAACAGATATATACACTTATCTATAAAACGGATCACATTATATGGCCTCATTACAGCAGAATGTACAATAATGAAAGACTAAAAATGGTCTGAACATTTGTATCAGTAATTTTATATAAAAAGTAAAACACAAGAAAAAAGAAAGAAATCATTTATTATAAAAATTAAGCTGCTTGAATACACAAGTTGCTCTAAGACACAGCTTACCAATCAAGCCATGAAGGCCAATGGATAACAATTCTAACACAATTTTTGTTTTTGTTTTGTGTTAAGTAGACAAGTTAACTTAATCAAACAGTCAGTGCATGTTCCCATAAATATGATGATGTATTATTCCAACAGAATCGGATGTTATAGTTTCTGCGATAGTTATCAGGTGGCTCTTATCTATTCCAAGTTGTAGGAAGTCAGCTACAAACAGATAGATGGTACCCCGTGCTCCAAAACCGATGTAATTCTGGTTTCCATATCTAGATGTATATTTTTGCTGAAAGAATGGTATGCAGCTGTTGTAAATTGTTTTCTTCTCCTGGTCGACTTGTTTAGCTTGATCTATATCATTATTTTCGTACCTCACAGTGAGGTCCAGGATGTAGGCCTTTTTATCGTGTTTTTTTGAATGCCACTATATCAGCAAATTGACTGGATCCCGCTTCATCAATAGCATGAACTTCTTCGAAACAGTCAAAGTTCTTATCATGCAACAAATCAGTGAGGATATGTTTGATCTTATGATGTCATCGGATAATAAGAAGAGAGTTGAATGGACAGGACCAGAGTACATGACTCGGTGTTTCAGTCTCCTTAACGCATCTTCTGCAGTAAAACACAGTTGTGACATAAAGTAACAGCAGAAATTACAGTCAGTCACATGCAAAACCAAAATAATCATTTAACTGTCAATACATTATTTTGTAAGACAAAATATAGCATTGCATTTTGTCATTTTATACTCCATTTTCCTGATAAAGGAAGTCATTATTTATCCGAATAAATCCCGGTTTCTTTAGAAGCAAATTGAAGGCATTCTTAAGAAGCTTACACTTGCAGTTTATTCACTGTCTTTGCATCAGCAAGATGCTGAAAGTAAAGTATTCTAAAAGTTGATTAACTGAGAAATGTTCTTGTTGAGTTTATATGGTGGAGTTGGAAATGACAGGGGTAATTCTAAAACTAAGAAAAACGTATTCCTAAAGTTTTGTGATTCAGAACCATGGAAATTTAAGTAAAACAAAAAATGAATTAATATATTTTTCAATGTGTTTATTGTACCAAATACACTCTAATATAATGCCATACACTCGTGCTTTCAGTGGGGGAACGCTACACTAGTGCTGCCAACAGGTTGATCTGCAGCAGCCAGATATCTTCCATCTTAAAATGGAATCGTAAGTCGAATATATGTAAATTCAGAAAGCTTTTTTGTTGAATGAGGGTATTGGCAGAAAAAAGATCGTTACTCTGAACTAAACAGTGTAATAAAGTTTTAAAAAGTGTCATTAACTCATACCAAAGCATTAAAATTTAAATGTTTCAAGATACAACCGTTCTCTGCAATACAATAATATAATATTGAAAGATAACTCAAGTTATACTCAGTAGCTCAGTAGGTAGCAAGCTGGGCTGTGGATGGAAGTAGGGTCCCGAGTTCAATCCCCTGTACAATACTTTTTCTTTTTTGCTTTTGCTTCTATACGGTACAATACAATGCATGATATATAAAATATATTTAAGCTCATTATCAAACCATTAACGCTTCCAATTTAAACATTACCCTTAGCGGCAAAACCTATGAGAAATCACTCATTCTACAGGGTCTTTATTATAAGTTGAGACCGGGCGACCGGTGTTTTCACTCTCCGCTACGGAGTCCGCATTAGCCGTGGGCGGCACGCGCGCGGCTTCCCTGCTTAAAGTGTAGGCTATATAGGCTTACCTTATAACATATGTTGGAAGTGTCGTCCTTCCTGTGTTATACAGGCATTGTATCTGGAAACCACATTCTGGCTGACGCGAGTGAGTTCTTCCACTGTAATGGCCCTAATTTCATTCGTAATGTTTTCTTTCAGCTCCTCCAATGTGTGAGGATTTGTTCGATAAACCTTATCTTTAAGTTTACCCCACAAGTAAAAATCACACACTGTGAGGTCTGGGGAGCGAGGTGGAAAGAGACCAGCACTGATCACTCTGTCAGCAAACACTTCCGAAATTTTAAGAAGGGAGACTTCCGCTGTATGAGCGGTGGCCGAATCTTGTTGAAACCACCCGCGCGTTTTTTCTTCATCCGTCAACTGCTGAAAGAATGGCACCAAAATGTCATCTTGGTAAATCGCTGAATCTACTGTAGTCTCGTAAAATATAGGCCCAATTATTCGCCTTCCATTAATAGCACACCAAACCCCGATCTTCCTATCGTAATGAGGGATTTCATACACACCATTAGGATTTTCTGCACACCAATGGCGTGAGTTATGACTGTTCACACGACCATTAAGATGGAACCAGGCTTCATCAGAAAAGAATACAAGCTGGGGGTCGATTAAACCATTATCCACTGATGACAGAAACCACTCACAATATCGCAATCTTGCTGCTGGATCGGCAGGTTTTAAACAATGGGCCTGTGTAAATCTGTACGGTTTGAGGTGTAACAACTTTGTTGCTTTGTGTGCAGAAGAAACTGAAACCCCTACTTGTTGGGCTAATTTTGAGAGTGATTTATTTGGTGAATGTTCAAGATTAGCGCCAATCTCGTCTAGCTTTTCTTCTGTTAACACTGTTCGTGTGCGCACATGCTTTTTGTTTTGCACTGAACCAGTATTTACAAATTTATTAACAATTCTGTGAATTTGTGCTCTTGAAGGTGGCACATCAGCAGGAAATGTCCGAATAAATTCATCACGTACACGTCTAGCAGACTCTTACTTAAAATAATGTTTACACACAAAAATACGATGCTGCAGCGAAATGGGTCTCACCATGTTGACTCTTTAAAAATAACTGCACGTGACGCTGTTGCATCAAGGTCAGACCGGCTGCGCGCCTTCCGTCGCCCGGTCTCAACTTATAATAAAGACCCTGTATATTGAAATTACACAAACACACACTTAAAAATAAAGTAAATTAAATTATAATAAAGTTTCTTTTCTTTGAAGTCTTCAGTTTATGGGATTTTAATATCTGTACCTAATTTTCCATTAGGTCTGTTATCTGTTCATTCAGTGTAGAGTTGGCTGTAATTTATTAAGTGCCAGTATGGTACTTGATGAGATTGTGTGTGGGGTGGGAAAATGTCTGTCTGTCCATGTGTCTATACACACGATAACTCAAACATGCTTTGTCGGATTTCATGAAACTTGGTATATGCATTTATGATGTCCATAGGAAGAAGCCTGTTGATATTCGACCTAATCGGTTGACCGGTACCGGAGTAAAACCCAATTTAGTGTCTATTTTAAAGGCGCGATAACTCAAACAGGCTTTATTGGATATTCATGAAACTTGGTATACACAATTATAATGTCCATGTTAAGATGTCTATTGATATTGGACCAAATTGGTTTGCCGGTACCGGAAGAGTGCCCAATTTAGTGCCTTTTTATGGTAACATATGTAGGGTTCAGAATACAAGTGAACCAAGTCCACTTTAGCTACTTTTGAGCTACAGAAGTTTAAAGTTAAAGCTTCATAACAAAATTACCTGTTAACATTTTTTAAAAGTATATATTCAATTTAAGAAGTTCAAGGAGTAACTTAGACATTTACATAGGTTTTATTGGCCAAATTTCATGTTATAGCCCAAAAAAATCCAAAATAGTGGACTTGGTTCAAATGTATTCTGAAGAATTTTAGGAAGATAATGAACCAAGTAATGATAATGAAGTGTTGTTAATACACTTTATTTTTACATCTGCTTAGAGATCAAATTAGAAATATTAAAAGAAAATATCACTTCTTAGTTGAAAGGAAAAGTTAATTGACATAAAAAAACTCATCATCGGTGTCATTTCCTTCAGTTGCTTAGTCGTCCTGGGTTTGACGAGTTGTCTGATTCCCTAAGAAGGTTTCTGAAGTATCCATGATAAATAGGGAGTAGGGACAACATGTCCTCCTTTTTTTTTGAAAGTCATTTGTCTTCTGGTTGGGTAAAGCTGACTCTGCTGTACAGTCAACAAGGTTTGCACTTCACGGGTCTTCCTGGCCTACATTTACTGGTCTTTTTCGAGATGTCCAAGGTTCGGAACCCCGAAATTTCACTGAAAGATTAATTTATTTTTATTTGGAAGGGTGCTCCTTTTTCAAACCTCAACCACCGTATCTTAAGCCAATTGATTTCCCTACCTTCAGTGTCCTTTTTCCTGTTTGTGATTGAATCTTCGAGGGGTTTTGTGCTCAAAAACTCTTCTCGTATTTTTACAACTTCAAACTGAGGCTTTTTCACTTTTGCAGTTTTAATGATGTTGTACCAGTCATCAGCCACATTGATGGTCCCATGTTTCTTGCTTGCTCTCTCTATTATACCGTAATCAGTATCATTGGGAAGGAATGAGTGGCCTGGTATCATAAATTTCATATCAATTGTTTCCACATCCAATAGAGGATCTTGAACAAGTTTCAGTAGAGTAAGGCTAGTTTTTATATTCCTGTTTTGCCCAGTGCATGAGTCAGAAAACAGAACGTGTTTGAATGTCCTGGCATGTTCGTACAAATGTTTCCTAAGGCATGAAACTAGATCTTCAGAACCCCTTCCACCAGTAGTCTCATCCCAGACGTGCATATAGGCAGTGTTATTACAAAGAGAATTGTCCACCTGACCACAAATAATTTTAACCAAAAGTTCAATGTATGCAATGTTTACTAGCCCTTTAATCTACAGTAATGTAATATCGATTAAATACTTACATATATATCACCCATGTGTACATTTTCATACATACTATTACATTTTCTACAATAATGTTAAGAAGCTGCTAAAACTGACTACAAATGTTATCTATTTTCCTTAAATATATGGTAGCATCACTAGTAGCTTGCTGAATGCATTCAATTTAAAAATATAAAACCATTAAAATTATATTGTCTTGTATGTTGTATAAACTTGTATGAAATTTTAAAAAATGTGTTGTCAAACTATTGTCCTGAAGATTAAAATTAAGTAGAATTGCCGATTTATTCAGCAATAGTCTTGATATAAAATTAGTATTCTATACACTGGGAATATGCAATTGTAGTTTAATTGTAAAACAATTGTGAATTGTAGTAATTGCAAAACAGTTTGTCTGTTCCCAGTTGTAAAATATAAATAAAATTGCCAAGAATTTTAGCAAATAGTCATTAATATAAAATTCTTCTTTAGTACACTCTATGTAGTAGTATATTTGTAGAAATGCTGGATAGATGATGGCTTTTGGTAGTATCGTTGCATCGATTGAATGTGGCCTCTATTTCGTTAGGAGATGCGCATTTCGATCTATGTGATCATCTTCAGTCCTATTAATAATGCCAAGGTATGGGCAGCCTGAGTACAGATGTGATACTGGCCATACCTTGGCATTATTAATAGGACTGAAGATGATCACATAGATCGAAATGCGCATCTCCTAACGAAATAGAGGCCACATTCAATCGATGCAACGATACTACCAAAAGCCATCATCTATCCAGCATTTCTACAAATATACTACTACATAGAGTGTACTAAATGCGCCCGCCCCTATGGGATGAAAGGTGTGGAAAGGTGCTCGGTTGGACCAACCCCAGGGAGAACTAACCTATTCCCTGAAAACGGCCCCACCCCAAAGGTATAGAAAAGGATCCCAGGGCAGCTGCAAACAATAAGTAAAAGTTCCAGGTTCAAAACACTATATAACAGAATATAATTTAAGCCAAAAATGTTACAAGTAGAAATAAGTTGACAAAATGGTTTAGCCTGAAATGAAAATACATTTATACAGACTAAGAATAACAATAATAAATCATTAACCCTTTATGTATTTGAAAGGATAAACCAAAAGGGGGGATTTACAATACCAAAGAGGATTAGACACAAAGTTTAGAATAACACAAGATCCTGACTTTAATATTACAAGACAAAGACATAACCGAAAAATGACGAAGAAAATATATTTAAATGTAGGCCTACGCAACCGAACTTTCAAAGGGGAAGAAATTTAGCAAAAGGCGGGAAAATACTGCAGTCGGGATGCCTTTAAAATCCCGAACCACAGGAGAGCGGGCATGGCACAAAACTAAATAAACAAAAACACAGACCAAAAATAATTAAGAAACACGAATTTAAAATGACTTACCAGCACGCGGAAACATCAGGTTTGCTAGCAGGCACAGGGGAGAAGAGAAAGAAAGAGACGCCATTACATGCCGCGATGACGCGGACCAACTACGCAATTACAAATAAACCATCGGCAGCTCAAATAAACAGAAAAGCCTTTAAAAACTACTTAACAAGCCAAAGAAGACAGACTACATGCTTTCTACGAAGGATATACTAAAAAGCAATGCCAAAAATAAACAAACTGATTACCGTTAAGAAGCACAGAAAAAGAAGGGGAGGGAAATTCTACAATTACGTAATTTCAACAGTAAATGACAAGAAAAGAAACAAAGAACCTGTTGCAAACCTGAAGAAGACTTTTGGGCTACATTATCCCAACAACCGAAGCACTAAAACCAAAGAATTTACATTTCAAAAGACAATCCAAACGAAGCTACCGAAACAGGTCTGTACGGAAGAAAGCCATGCCCAGAACTGACGCTATGATGCCTATATACTCGCGAGGAGGCTTGCCGTATGAAAGGAGGGAGAGGCCAGCGGACCTATGCCCGCGAAAGCTAACACAATGGAGCAGCTCGCGCCATCTAGTGAGTTTAAACATAAATTAATTGAGCCGGCTTCACATATCGGCTCATAAAGAAGAATTTTATATTAATGACTATTTGCTAAAATTCTTGGCAATTTTATTTATATTTTACAACTGGGAACAGACAAACTGTTTTGCAATTACTACAATTCACAATTGTTTTACAATTAAACTACAATTGCATATTCCCAGTGTATAGAATACTAATTTTATATCAAGACTATTGCTGAATAAATCGGCAATTCTACTTAATTTTAATCTTCAGGACAATAGTTTGACAACACATTTTTTAAAATTTTATACAAGTTTATACAACATACAAGACAATATAATTTAATGGTTTTATATTTTTAAATTGAATGCATTCAGCAAGCTACTAGTGATGCTACCATATATTTAAGGAAAATAGATAACATTTGTAGTCAGTTTTAGCAGCTTCTTAACATTATTGTAGAAAATGTAATAGTATGTATGAAAATGTACACATGGGTGATATATATGTAAGTATTTAATCGATATTACATTACTGTAGATTAAAGGGCTAGTAAACATTGCATACATTGAACTTTTGGTTAAAATAATTTGTGGTCAGGTGGACAATTCTCTTTGTAATAACATTTACCACAAACGGAAAAAGAATGAAATTTATTAATAGGCAGTGTTGTTATTAAAACAATGAATACCAAAGTTGTAGACATAAAGATTTCTCTTATAGTAGGCTACTGAAGTTGTGACGCCTCCGTTTCAAGTTGGCCGACAGAACATTCTTGTTGTCGTCAGATGAAGTATCACCCTCTAAAAAAGAAAAATATTTGAAATTAGATGTTTACTGCAATACGTCAGGCCTTTCTGTGATAGGCTATTATCAATTTATCATAGGCAAAGTCCATGTCTTTTTGCGTAGTACAAATTAGGCTAGGCTGTGTTATGAGGTAGGTTTCAGTTATGATATATTTAGTTGAAAAAGCGTTTGAAAAATTAACCATTATAATTATCCGGGCCTTTTAGTTTTATATTTAAACATTTTGAGCATTACACAGGGTATTTGGTTAAGGCCTACACGTTTCAACCAATATCAAATACTTTGAGTAGCAATCCTAACGTAAAATATAATAACATTGTAATTACCTGTGTCACATTCGTCTGGCGACCACTCTTCACCTGATCCAGATGAAATATCCATTGCAGAATACAACTAGCCAACAAAAATAATGTGTAATAAACCGCCAAAAGCTCTAAATAAAGGGTTTAAAACACGTCAACACAGAACTGTAAACAGTGAACAAAGATCACCTGGACTTGGTTCAGTAGTATTCTGAAAGAAAATAACAATCTGTCGCTAAACAACAGAACTTTCTGCTGCTTAGCGGATATTATCAGAACTAGGACTTGGTTCATTATTACACTGAAATTTTACATAGCTGGTGCATGTTATAGCGTTGCTAACTCAAAAATGACAAAAAGTGGACTTGGTCTACTTGTATTCTGAGCCCTCCATATAACAAAAGGTGCGATAACTAAAATACACTTTATCGGATTTTCATGGAACTTGGTATAAACATTTATAACGTCCATGGCAAGAAGCCTATTCATTTTGGACCAAATCTGTTGACCGGCACCGGAGTAATGCCCAATTTAGTGCCTATTTTAATAGTAATATACTAGAAAGGCATGATAACTCAAATATGTTTTATTGGATTTTCATGAAACTTGGTATAAGCATTTATAACCTCCGTGGGAAGAAGCAATTTAAATAAAACTTATTTTTTGCTTATCATAATTGCAGTTATAACTGATTGAACAAAAGCATTCTGACACTTTGTTATATTAGTTTACCTAATTTTAATTTTACTGGTTGTTGTTATTATTATTATTCTTCTTATTATTATTATTATTAACATTGGTATCTGACTAGTGCATCTCTACTTGACTTAATTTACATCATGTAACTGTATGAAATTACCTTATTAATGTCAGCCTGGATGACACATTTGGTATAGTGCTGGCTTTCTGTGCACAAGATCGTGTGTTTGATCCTGGTCCAGGTCAATGGCATTTATATGTGCATAAATGTGATAAGCTCATGTCTGCAGTTTTACATGCATGTAAAAGAATTCCTGTGAGACAAAATTCCAGCACACTGGCGACAATTCAGGTCTAAGCAGCATAAAACCAATCAACCATTAATACGGTTATTTTATTTCCTTAAGCAAACTAACAAATGTTTCACTTCTTTGATAATGCTTCAAATTCTCCTTTTCTCCCTCCCTCTCTCTCTCTCTCTCTCTCATACACACACTCTTTTTCTCCCCCTCCCTCTTTGCAGTACAATAATACAGGGTGTTTCAAAATGAATATCGGGGTTTTAAGGCTTTGTAGAATTTAGTACATTTAACATACAATTATAAATAATACATCAAATGAAAGAGCAACTCAAACAGTTTTTCCTACAAGTGTTCAATGTGAGCACCATTCGTCACACGGCACACATCGAGTCGATAGGAGAGTTCTTCCCAAACCTTGATCAGTGTGTCTGGAATAATTGTTGCAACAAATGCTTCAATCCTGTGTCTTAAGTTGGGTAGGTCAGTTGGTAGTGGTGGCACATACACTTGAACCTTTATGAATCCCCAAATGTAAAAATCACATGGCATTAGATCAGGTGAACGTGGAGGCCATGCGAAACAAGCTCTGTCATCCGGCCTCTTGCTGCCAATCCAGTGGTCGGGTACAACATCGTTTAACCATTCGCATACTGAGTGATGCCAGTGAGGAGGTGCACCATCCTGCTGCGAAATAAAGTTCTCTGGTTCAGTTTCTTCCAATTGAGGAAAGTGCTATAATTGTAGCGCGTCAAGATAAGAATTACCAATCACACTTGCTTCAAGGAAAAAGAAGGAAATACGGAAAGCACGTTGCACTGTTACTACAGATTCCGTCTTTGCATACTGTAACACAGAAAAAAAATTTCTGCTCAATAGTCGCCATCTTTGCTACTAGCGCTTTCTAATGGCATACGGAGGAAACAGTGCGTGCGCACAGGAGTACCAGCAAAACTGTTTGAGTTGCTCTTTCATTTGATGTATTATTTATAATTGTATGTCAACTGTACTAAATTCTACAAAGCCTTAAAACCCCGATATTCATTTTGAAACACGGTGTATAATGGTTGTATTCCTCACTGCAAGGTCTAAATATTACTAAAATGTTATAATTAAAGAGAAAAGTACACAATGATATCAATTTCGACATTTATGATACACCTGTTATGTCAAATAATGTCAAAATATCGGTTAATATGTGCCACAGTATTCATTCAATTTGAATTACAGCGGATGGCAAGAAGCAATAGCTGCAGGCCTCGGTAAGAGACACGTGACTGTTTTGTTCTCCGCGACAACATTGACTTTAGCACGAGTGTTCTGTTTTTTTTAAATTAAAGTGTATTTGATTGTACAGTCGGTCAAATAAAAAACGTCGGGACTCGTATGCTATTAAAATTAAAGTTTTGACGCATTAGTTCACAAGTTTCCTATAAAAAACACAAAATACAGGTCATTTTCGGAACTATGAGGCCATGCGGCAGGAGGGAAAATATGAACAAGGAGGGAAAAAATGAACAACGCAGAAAGCGCAACACACGATATTCAACTTAATGCATTGTCATAATTCATTTTGCTTTGTGTCATCGCCACATACAAATGCTAACGTGAGAGAAAGTGTAGTTAGGGCTGTAATTGACCTGCATTTTTCGGTCTCTGAAGCAGCGAGAAGGTTCCATATTTATGAAAAGCAGCTCAGAGGTGGGAACTTTACTATAATGCGACCGGAAGTTTTCATAGCAAACGTTGATCTGGCCGGACGCGTATTTCGATGCTAAGATTGGTTGCAGATGCTGAGCGTAAGTTATTGATTTTGCACTACAAGTATCGGTATTATAAAATAAAATCTTAAAAAAATGCTCCTTGAATAAACATATTCCTCGCGAATCTATTAATTATTAATATTATAAAAATTTGCAACCAAGAATATGGCGGATTTGAGGCATATAGCCACAGCCTTCTATACATGTTTGTTTTGGAACAAAACTGACTAAATAATCAAGAAAATACATGGATAGACAAGAGGCGTGTGTGAACCTAACCTTAAGTCTTCCTGTACATGCGCATATGCTCGTTCGTGATACTTAATCAAATACCACCCGACGTTTTTTATTTGACCGACTATACTTATTAAAGTAAAACCAAAAAAACTATCTGAAAATAGTAAAAAAAAAAATATATATTTTAATGTAAAACTTGTACAGAGTCAACATTTATTTAATATTTACACTTCTTGCTCCACTTACAAGAAGTGGCCATGTAAGTGGAGCAAGAAGTGTAAATATTAAATAAATGTTGACTCTGTACAAGTTTTACAACATGCTCTACTGTTTATAGTACTTCAATTAATTATTTTAACACTTTAATATTTTAATGTGTTTAAAAAACTAAAATAAGGTTTATAAAAACATGAAAATCTGGGCCCTAGTCTTTAGACACCTCAGATCGAATACTTATGAGAACTAATAAAGAATCAGACGTTTCTGATGTCTTGGAACTAATTATATTAATGATATCATGCTAGCCACTTGTATATCAAAAGAATTAAAAGGTAGGTCAGTATTGATATACAAAGGAAAGGGAAATGTAAATGTTTCCTCTTGGTGGCCAATACCCATCTTTCTGTAATTAGAAGAACACTAATATGTATTTTGGATCAAGAGTTGAGAAATCAATTTGAGTTCAATTACAACCAATGTGAATTTGTTTCCGATTTATCGAGATAACACATAGATTCTAAATTTATTGCAAGTTGTTTAAATGATAAAATTTAACACAAAGGATTGTGTAGTTGCATTTTGGGACATTTCCCATGCTTTTGACCATATTGGCCATATAAATATTAATACAGGGTCTTTATTATAAGTTGAGACCGGGCGACCGGTGTTTTCACTCTCCGCTACGGAGTCCGCATTAGCCGCCGGTGACGCGCGCGCGGCTTCCCTGCTTAAAGTGTAAGCTATATAAAGTATTACATATCTTACCTTATAACATATGTTGGAAGTGTCGTCCTTCCTGTGTTATACAGGCATTGTATCTGGAAACCACATTCTGGCTGACGTGAGTGAGTTCTTCCACTGTAATGCCCCTAATTTCATTCGTAATGTTTTCTTTCAGCTCCTCCAATGTGTGAGGATTTGTTCGATAAACCTTATCTTCATCACGTACACGTCCAGCAGACTCGTACTTAAAATAATGTTTACACACAAAAATACGATGCTGCAGCGAAATGGGTCTCCCCATGTTGACACTTTAACAATAACTGCACGTGCCGATGTTGCATCAAGGTCAGCCCGGCTGCGCGCGCCTTCCGTCGCCCGGTCTGAACTTATAATAAAGACCCTGTAGTTGTCTTTCAGCATATCGGTTGGCCACGGTGGTCTAGAGATAGTTTGCCCACCTCTAGATCTGAAGGTCGCGGGATCAAACCTGGCCGCAGTCAATGGATTTTTCAGGATGGGCACGGAGTCCTCCGGGAGGGACTTTAAGCTGGGGGCCCATGTCGTAGATTTACGGCACGTAAAAGAACTCCAAGCCTAAATTAGAGCCTCTGGACAAAATTTCTCAGCCTTTTCACATCCAAGTAATACCTTAGTTTCCCTGTAAAAAAATAAGCGTAACAAAATTCACATACGTAATAGAAACGTCCACTTGGAGGCCCTTCACCCCAACATAGGGGATATAGGAAAATAGATACAGATTTCAGCATATGGAGCAGGCTATTTTTCAGTCTTCATAATCTAATAAGTTTGAATATTAGCACAATTTACACATTACCTGTAATATAGGTTGTGAAAGACCAATATTGACAATTACTTATGTTAATAGTTCGTCTTAAGTTGGAAGAAGCAAAAGTAAGAAGTGGGTGATGGAACCAGTTATAAGGTAAAGAATATAAATATTTCAAGAAATGAAAGAATTTGTAAGTTGAATTTTATAATGTTCGTACACATTTTAAACTTAATTCACAACAAATTGTAGACGAACAGGACATTAATTCTTCTTATATATAGAGTGCACTGCTAACGAACTAGCAGGATAATGTTGTTCATCTGGACTACTGGAGCCTGGTATTCCTGGCATCATCACTGCGTTTCCCAAAAATTCTCCTTTACTGTCAAACAGGAGAGCATCGCTTCTAACCACAGGAGTTTCATTCCATTTATTAGCTACAAGACGCTGTTGCCAGTGATAATGTGATTCTGAAACAGATAATGAATATGCAAGTTTATAAGTATGCCTCCTTACATCATAAATAGATCTATATGGTTTTCTTAGGTTTTTAAGAAATCCAGAAGTAAATCTACTGACACTGACAGGTTTGCAATCTTATCTTGATGAAGATATTTGTATTAATAGCAGTAAAAAGCTCAGCATACAATCTTAAAACTTGCTGCATTAGACTATAGTGAGATCGATAGGGTCTAGAGCATACCTGAGCAACTGAGGGGAAACGTTTCGGTCCCCCATCCACTGCTGTGACCTAATGAAACCCGCTCGCCCTTCATGTACTGTACAGTGTTGAACTGCTTTGCCCTTGCACATACTTGTGTGTTATAAATCGTAAAAAGAAAAATCATCCTGCTTTAGTAATTGATTTTATATGAAGCTAAGTTTATTTACTTCATAGTGATGACATTTGCAAGCTTTTGGATTTCGCTAATTCTTCAATGGCAGGGAATAAAGATGTACACATATTTATTTCAGATAAAGATATTTTCACATATTTATTTCAGATATTTTATTTCATCTTTATTTCACACAACTTAAATGCTTGTCTGTTAATATAGACCGTACATCACTTTTAATGAAACTCATTTTAGAAAATGTTTGTTCACGTAAGTATGTCGTGCCAAAAATTACACATATCTCCGACAGATAGTTGGTAATCCCACTTTTTCAAATCTATAACAATAAGAAAATAAGAGGAAGCGTTTGTTTGTCTGTCTGTCTATGCACGATGCTCAGCAAATTCTACTGCATGCAGAGATCTGAAATTATAAATGTAGATGGACTGAAGGGTGGCCGAATGCACCTCGAAGCCGGATTTTTAATTTTTGTTTTTGTTTGAGAGTTATAAGTGAAAAACTTGCACAAAACGTTAATTTTTTTGCGCTTTCGAAGCATCAGTTTTCGGAATAACATTTCAAATGTCAAATCAATTACAGGTGACTTTGCTATTTTTATCGCAATTTTAAAGAGCATTGCAATTTTTTCAACATAACGCATACATATCGCATAAAATTAACGTTCGTTTTAATTTTGTAAGCCTACACTGGGTGATTCATTTGTTTATAATGTCAGGGCCCTTCAGAGATCTGAAATTTTCAACATAGACAGAAGAGGGATAATTAACATAGGCCTAAATGGGCAAACATTGATCAATTTCGACGGAACTCACCATGAAAGGTGAAGCTAGATTTTGAGCTGCTTTGAATGATTAATCATTTAGTATATGAATGATTTGCATGTAAGTGTTAATAAATATAATGCTTTAATTATTATTCTCTTATTTTGTTAATTTTAAATTATTATCGTGCGTGAAGACGCGGACACCTGCTAGAGCATCCTATAAATGTATTTACTATTACAGTTAATGAAACAGTGTTATCATTCTCTCCTTGTAGAGCTATATTCAAGGAATCAAAATGACCACACAAGTCCGTTATAAATACCAGGTCGCACACCCATTGGGGCTATAATAATTCTGGCACTATTGCGTCCTACAAGAAATATACTCTGATTATTTTATGAAATTGTGCATGTGTGACAAAATAATCGTCTACTCAGTTAGCATGGAAAAGTCGTTGCCGATGTCGTACTGGCATGTTGTCATGGTAGCTCAATGGTAGAGCATCGGCGCGTTAAGCCGAAGATCCGTGTTCAAATCCCGGTTATGACATAAAATTTTTCAAGCTGATTCTTACTTGCATTAATATCCCAGACATGGATTTAATGTCTATTTCCTTTCCCTCCACTTAATTAATAGTATATAAATATAACTTGGCTTCAAAGTACCTACAAATGTAGGACGCCATTGGATGTGTGTTCTCAACGGAGAAACCTCCCGTGGTCTGCCTTGTCTTCTGAATCAGTTGAGGAATTTGATGTCGTACTGGCATGTTGTCATGGTAGCTCAATGGTAGAGCATCGGCGCGTTAAGCCGAAGATCCGTGTTCAAATCCCAGTTATGACATAAAATTTTTCAAGCTGATTCTTACTTGTATGAAAATTGTTATTGTTAGTACTGAAATTGGGACCTTTTCTTTGATAGTTTTTGGGTCAAGTACAACTGAGCTTACAAATTTAGAACCCTTTGGTTTTGCTCTCTATTGTCCACAGACTCTTGTCATCCTGCACTTTACAGGTTAGAAGTTTTGGTTGACTGGTATAGGCAGCCGATGTAACTTAATTTTATACTTTGCCAAAAATTGTCTGGAATATTATATTATTCCTAAGTATTATATAATGCCTGAATTTCAAACTTTCTTATCTACGTTATTAACTTTTAAGTGAAAATTATTTTTAGATTTTCACATGTTGCTGACACAGTGTTGCCAGAAGCCCTGGTTTTCCAGGACAGTCCCAGTTTTTGCTTTTGGGACGTCCATTTGTCCCTGTTGTTATCATGCTAACTGAAATATTTAAATTAATGGAAGTCTTTGTCATATGGTTGGTTATGTTGTTTACTAACCGTTACTACAGCTGTTAATTCTACTTGACCAACTTGAGTATGTAGGCTGCCATTATCAGTTGAATTTAAATTTACAGACTGGACAGTAAGCATTGTGGCAAGGTTTGTGAAGGATGTTGGGTGAAGCGAAAATGTGGTGTTGGTGAAGGTGATTGATAAAACTGTGGTGTGACTGTATTCCTCCATGTCTCAAAGTTGTATTGTGAGGAAATTTTATGTTTTAAGACTTTCTTCACGCTAACCAAAAACAGAATTTTATAATACCTCATAACTTATTGAATTTTGGATTTTCGTAAATTTTTATCTGAAATTTGAACCAGACTGCTTGTTAAAAAATGTATTTACCATTGTAAAATATAATTGAATTTTAATGATTATTATTTTACCATTTTAAAATTGATCTCACAGATATGAAGCAAAAAGTTCACATAAATAACTAATATAACAAAATGAAAAATAATATTTTAAAACCCTTAAAGTTAAATATAATTCAACCAGTGTAAAATATTCCAAATACGCTATTTATTTCAATTTTTAATAAAATTGTTGTACAGTATTATTTTTATAATTATTATTGTACAATAACAGTGGAAATGTCACAAAAATCACTACTTAGTGTGGCTCACAATGCTGCATATGACATAAATTGTCTTTCAGTGGATCATTAAGGGTAATCAGTCATAGGAGAGAGGTTCCATCTGATGCTGTGAAGTGAAGTCTGACTAGATTAGTTGGTAGAGCAGTGGCACGGAAAGCTTAAGGTCATAGGTTCAAATCCCAGTGTCAGAGGAATTTTTCTTGTATAATATTCTCATATTTAAAATTATAACTTTTTTTTCTAAAGATATTTTAAAAATTTCAGTTCATCTTGTTCGTATGATATTCAGCAATAAATCGAAATAATTATCACTATGAAATATGGAGATATATAAATGGCACAAGTGCACAAGAAAGATCCATTTCTTTGTTGTAATTACCCAAAATAGTTACACTTTAAATCTGAAATTAGTCAACAATTGAAGACATAATTGTATTGTATTGTCTTTTTTATCCTTCCCTAATAGAACCAGTAAGTTGAAATAATTTTTCCAAAGTGTTACACACTGAACATATCAACTTACTATGTGCTCCTCGAAGATAACTAGCTATTCTACAGCTCAGGAGAATCGTTATGATCATGGAAGTCCCCATTAGACCAAGAGAAAACCAGACACCAATCTGAAAATATATGTATATATTATTGTAGCACATAAGTTTCAAATGTCACGAGCCGCCACTGTTGGGAAGTCTTCTTTAGTTTACATATAAAAAAAGTCCATTTACAACATTTGTGGTGGGCTGCTTGTAAAAATGGCATTGTGGTATTGGTAGAAAAATTCACTTCAATTTTGAAACATGTCAGTAAGTTTATGTGTGACATTTGTGCTTAAGAAGATGGAAATAAATTTCATTCTTGTAAACACAATGAGCTGAGTGAGGGGTATGTTCAAACAACAGCATGGATTACAGAAAATTCTCCTGAAAACTCGATTCTTGAAGGAATTATAAATAATAAAAAAGATATCTCAATGATTTAAAGCACATGTGTAATTTTAAGCACACAGGAGCACTAGAATCATATCATGAGACTCAAATATGTCCTGAAAAGGATTCAATACTTGCTGCACTAGACCACAGTTCACACAAGAAGGAACTATTTTGTGGATCAGTAGAATTTTTTAAAACATCAGGTGACTGGGTGTACAAAAGGAAACACACAAAGAAATCGAATGAATGGCAGCAAAAGTTGGTGATTGTGGTAACTAATGATGTTTCATTGAATAAAGCGGGAACTTATATCAGGTGTGATAGACAAAAGTGACGTTCCAAAAAATATGGAGAAGCTGCATTACTTCTCATTACATGGAGCCTCACATGTGTAGACTGGCAGGGCGCTGAATTGGTAGCTTGACGTCGCTGCATCAAGGCATTGTGATACATTTAAAGGTGAGTACTAAGAGAACCAATGCTCCTAAAATTGTGTAGTTTACACAGTTAATATTCTCTTAGTATTTCTTGTACAATGGGTTTTGTTAATGGTTAATAGTATAATTTTACACATCCAAAAGCAAACTTCTAAACAATGTTAAATTAAGTACAGGATTTACATAATTAATGCTAGATGAAATATTTAAGTTTTAAACAATATTTGGTTTAGAGAAATAAACAGAAATTTAATATCATACTATATGTACAGTCGGTCAAATAAAAAACGTCGGGCGGTATTTGATTAAGTATCACGAACGAGCATATGCGCATGTACAGGAAGACTTAAGGTTAGGTTCACACACGCCTCTTGTCTATCCATGTATTTTCTTGTTTATTTAGTCAGTTTTGTTCCAAAACAAACATGTATAGAAGGCTGTGGCTATATGCCTCAAATCCGCCATATTCTTGGTTGCAAATTTTTATAATATTAATAATTAATAGATTCGTGAGGAATAAGTTTATTCAAGGAGCATTTTTTAAAGATTTTATTTTATAATACCGGTACTTCTACTGCAAAATCAATAACTTACGCTCAACTTCTGCAACCAATCTAGCATCGAAATACGCGCCCGGCCAGATCCATTATAGTAAAGTTCCCAACTCTGAGCTGCTCTTTCATAAATATGGAACCTTCTTGCTGCTTCAGAGGCCGAAAAATGCAGGTCAATTACAGCCCTAACTACACTTTCTCTCACTTTAGCATTTGTATGTGGCGATAACACAAAGCAAAATGAATTATGACAATACATTAAGTTGAATATCGTGTGTTGCGCTTTCCGCGTTGTTCATTTTTTCCCTCGTTCATTTTTTCCCTCCTGTCGCATGGCCTCATATGTTCCGAAAATGACCTGTATTTTATGTTTTTTTATAGGAAACTTGTGAACTAATGCGTTAAAACTTTAATTTTAACAGCATACGAGTCCCGACGTTTTTTATTTGATCGGCTGTTTATCTGTGGGTATGCAGCGATTCTGATGGATTATGAAAAAGTAATAATGAAAAAAAGAAAACTGAAAGAAAACTGGTGCTAAGTATAATATAATGAGCATATTTTTTTAATACCAATTTCCTCATTGTGAATCAAACTCATGATCTCCCGCTTTATAGAACTGTGCTTCAAGATTATTCAGATGTCTACATACTGATCCAGGTCCCTCTGTCGTTTCTAATTACCTACATATACCTTATAAAGGTATGAAGAAAATAATTTTATTTATTGTGTTACTGGTACTTACGAATAAGTCATGTCCATTATTGCACACTGCCCCTGAAAATTTTGCAAAGAGTGCATACAGAATATGACAGTTTCCTATGTCATGTTTGAAGCTCTTTTCTGCATGCTGTTTGAAGTGATTTGCAAAATTGTTTGCTGTTTCTAAGGTAGTTGATGTGAATTCATGTGTTACAGCTTTTGAAGACTGTTTCATTATATTTTTAATTAATGACATTGAAGGGATGATGTGAGGTAATTCATTCTGAAAGAGAAAAGTGACAAATATAATATAACTTATTAAGTGCCAGTATGGTACTTTATGAGACTGTGTGGGGGATGTAAAAATGTCTGTTCCTCTGTCTGTCTGTCTGTCCGTGTGTCTGGATGCACCATAACTCAAATACGCTTTTTTGGATTTTCATAAAACTTGGAAAACACATTTATAATGTCCATGGGAAGAACCCTATTGATATTGAACCAAATCGGTTCACCGGTACTGGAGTAATGCCCAATTTAGTGCCTATTTTAATAGATTATATTAGAAAGGCGCCATAGTTCAAATACGCTGTATAGGATTTCCATGAAACTTGGTACACGCATTAATGACGCCCGTGAAAAGTACCCTATTCAATTTGAACCTAATCTGTTGACCGGTACCGGAGTAAAACCCAATTAGGTGTCCATTTTAAAGGTGCAATAATTCAAATACACTTTATTGGATTTTTATGAAACTTTGTATACACATTTATAATGTCCATGGGAAGACGTCTGTTGATATTGGATTAAATCGGTTGACCTGTTTCGAAGTAATGCTCGGTTTAGTGCCTATTTTATGGTAATATAAGTATTCGAAAGAATTCATGAAATGCACATCAGTTTTCATGACAACGTAGCCTATTGTTTTACTGTGATCTTATAAGCCTTTGGCAATTAAAATACAGTTAGCTATGACAAATAACACTATTGCTTTACATGCGCTTATCCAACTAGATCGTTAAACTGACCCAGGTGGCTGAGATGGTAATGTCTTGGCCTCACATTCTGGAGTTCCATGGTTCAAATCCCGAAACAGGCCAATTTGACTTTTTTTTTGTATTATGCATATTTATTTATTTATAACTGCAATCATAACTGATTAAACAAAAACATACTGACACTTTGTTACATCAGTTTACCTGATTTTATTATTTTTTTAATTTGTTCATCATAAACTGAGTTGCCATGCACACAAAGTATGAGTTATAAATTAAATCTCCCCGTCTTCCTCGTCAACCTGTTTGTATGAATAGAAAGCAAGTGAGCCTCCATCCCTTATCTATTGCAAAGGCACATGCTAACTCTGTTTCTTTAATTTGTTTGTTCACATCGATCATGTACTAGTAGGCCTACTTGTCTGTGCAGTGGTGATCGAACATTCTTTGTGAAGTGTTTTTATCAGTTTTCTTTTGCATTAAGTTATGTTGACTATGCAACTTTTTTTTTTTTTGTATTTCAGGTTTATTAAATTACTTTAACATATTATATGTATTGTTTTCATTTACTTTCAACAAAAACTTCAAAAAGTGATTCTTAACCTCTGAAAATGACATTTTATTTTTTATCTGAAACTTTGGTTATGCAAAACCACTTTCCCCCACCTTTGTTTCAGTTAACAAAGGTTCTACTGTATTTATTTTTCACCTTTATTGTCACATTGTCTCAAAAGTTCACAGAACACATGCCGTATCTCATGGCACACCAGTTGAAATCCACTGCTCCAATGTATGGGTTGTAACAAGGAAAATTTTTCACTCATGGGTCAAAGATAAAAAAAATAATGGATCTGATATCTGATATGTAGAATTTGTTGCAATGAAAACAAGTTTGTACATTAGTTTGCATTAATTTTTCCTTTATGGATACTGGAGGTGGCTTTTGGACATTAGAAGTCTTATTTCGAAGGTTTATTTTTTTATTATGGTAAAATGTGTTGTAGTATCACTAATAAGCATATATAAATTTAATCTTTCCCTAGGTGCTGTTGCAAAAACTATAACAGTAGCAGTATTTATACCATAGCAGTGCTATAACATTGAACTATATTCCAATGTTGCTTTATCATTTTTCGTATGCTGCCCGTTGCGTTTCTTAGTTAAGATGTGACAGTTGGTGTAGGCCTACTAGTTTAAAAAAGTGCAATGCAAAATGTTGAAAAAAGTACATCCCTGCTTGTGTGACAGATCTGAGTTCAGTTGATCTAGAAGTCTAGTAAGTGTTCAGAAGTTTTTCCAGATGGTTGTAAATTTTAATTTGTATGTTTAAATTGGTGTTCCATAACATGGGGAATCATTACTTATTTTCCATATTTTTTTTTTCAGATCTACGGGTTTATCAAATGAAGAAATACACAAAATATTAGAAGAAAGTTATTGTGGAAATTATTCAGATTTTGCAGAGCTGCAGGAAAGTAATGCAGATTTAATTAAATTAATGAAAAAATTGAAGTGGAAGGTCATAAAAGTGAATCTGTACAGGAGAAGGGTGATGATGACTCTGAGTTAAAAGAAAGAGTACGGGGATTCTTTATTGGAAGAGACAGGGTTACACAGTAATATAAAACTGAGCTTACAAAGGCTTGAAAACAAAAAAAAAAATTGTGCAAATTTTGCCAGGCTGGAAGAGATGTGCTATTGATATCACCAGTAAAGATAGTGCTTTCCTGAAAAGAAAGAAAGAAAAAAAAACCTTGGAGTTGTTTATGAAATCATGAACTACATCAAACACATTATAGGCAGTGAGACACTCATGAATTTATTCTTGTACAAAATAAATAATGAAGTGATGTCAGGAAGTGAAAATTAAGGCATGACCATCTCGAATGGGACGAGAAAAGAACATCATGCAAATATAATACACTGACAGGCAAAAATAACCGATCACTGTAAAATTTGTTGTAATTTTAAGATTAAACATAACTTTGATTGGATGTTTATACATTGTTGTTGGCAAGGATGAATTATTATTTTTATTGGACCATTAGCTATAGATACAGCATATCTGCTTTAGGGCGATTCCAATCTGATTATATGCACTAGCTTGTAATACATATTGCAAGATGTTTCATTGTTGTATTGCGTCATTTCCTTTCAAACTGAATGGAAACTGTCAAACTGTCTCCCTTCGCATCGAAGTGATTCTGTCAGTAAGTTTAGTTGAAATTATGCCTCTCAATCCTGAAGATGTTGCCAAAGCTGTTGCTCTAATTGATGATGGACGCAGCCTCCGTTATGCCGCTGCAACCTTAGGCTCACCATTCACCACGGTGCAAGAGGCAACATGGGGAATTAAGTGTGATATGTGTCATTAAATTTTAATCTTAAAAACGTATCCAATTGCAGTAATAATGTGTAATACATTGGTCATAATATGCAAAATAGACCTATGTTTGTTATATTTATATACACAGATTTTAATATATTTTCTTAACACATACCTTGCACAGTCTTAAATTTTCCTTTAGGTTCAACAAAATGGTGTTATTTTGAATGATGTAGCTCATACTTCTTTGTTCGATTTTCTTCAGTTCATTTGATATAATAGTGAAGTCATCTCGAATATATCCATATTTTGTTTCCTTTGTTATTTCCTTCAGAAGCATATCGATTGCACTATTTGTCAAGTTAGTATAATAAAATTTTATAACCTCTTTCAGAATCTGAAATGTAACAAATACTAATAGAGGCTTATTTCTCAGTGTAGATTCAAAGTGTAGCCACAATATGTGCTTCAATGAGGTAAAAAGTAGTTTTCATTATTATATTATATTATTATGGAGTCACTGACATGGGAGATGCAATGATTTTATGAATAAAAATATAAACAAATAATTATATGAATGTAATAATAAGTAGGTCGGCTGCGGTGGTCTAGAGGTAGCGTGACCGCCTCTCGATCAGAAGGTCGCGGGATCAAACCCGGCTGCAGTCGATGGGTTTTTCAGGACGTAAAAATCCTGGGCACAGAGTTCTCTGGGAGAGACATTAAGCTGGGGGCACCGTGTCATAGATGTACGGCCTGTAAAAGAACTCCAAGCCTAAATTAGAGCCTATGGACAACATTTCTCGGCCCTTTCACGTCCAAGTAATACCTTAGTTTCCGGAGGGGGGTTGAGAGGCGATGGGCTTACCACCTGTCCCTCTACCCTCTCTAGGAAAATAAGCATAACAAAATTCACATAGGTAAACAGAAACCTCTACTTGGAGGCCCTTTGCCCCAAAATGGGGGCATAGAATTCGAGAGAATAATAAGTAGTCTAGCTTGTTCATAAAACTACAAAAGGCAAAATTGAACCAAATCATCTATTAATTTTTAAAGTTCATGTTTCTTTAAAGATCCCTAATAGTTCACTATATTGGGAAGTTTGTGTGATTTGAATAATACAGTGCAATTCAAAATCAATGGTACAAAAAGAATACATGTCTGTGGCTGTCATAATGAACCAATTTGACAAATACAAATATAACCTGAAAAATTATCAATCTAAGTCCCCGTTGGCAACAGTGACGATACTAAAAGTTTTGTATGAATATACAAGCATGGGTGGAAGTGGATGGTTTTAAGACAGATTATATTATTATGGAGTCACTGACATGAGAGATGCAATGATTTTATGAATAAAAATATAAACAAATAATTATATGAATGTAATAATAAGTAGGTCGGCTGTGTTGGTCTAGAGATAGCATGCCAGCCTCTCGATTCAAGCATATATAAGCATGGGTGGAAGTGGATGGTTTTAAGACAGATTTCTGTTCTCTGATGAAGTCATGTTTCTTTTTTGTGGCAGAGCGTTCAGACATAATTTGGGATTTTGGAGCACGTAGTAAAATTGACATGCAAACTGGAACACAAGTCTTTATAACGCAGAATATACCAGACACAACCTCATGTCTAACATCAATACCTACCACTTGCCTCAAACTGATCAACTTGTGGTTAGGCCACTATTGCACTGATAGCCCCACTGAGAATAAAATTCTGAATAACTATTATTTAAGACAAAAACTAGTGAACTAATATCTTCATAAGAAATTTTCTAGCCATACATTCAGGTTTTTTATACTTCTAGCTTTTTGAAATTAACTATCAATACAGTACCGGCATATGAAATAGAATAGGCTTATCCTACCTCCTGTGTGAAATTGAGATTTAAATTGACAATGACATTATTCAAAAGTAAGTGCAACCATTCCATGAGCTGTACATTTGGGAGTTCCACGTTCGCAATGGCAGTGTCAACTGCAGACATTATTACATCTTTTTTAAGATCTGTTTTCTCCAGCTTCATATAATCATTTATATTCCAGAACTGAAAAATAAAAATACAGTTTTTATATATATGTAGGCCTACACACAAATTGTGGGGAATTGGTGAGGATCGTACTAGCATCCTGTTTCATGCAGGCATTTTAAGGTACTCTTCAAGTAATTCAAATCAACTGTAGCTCATTTAACAGTGGTGAAAGGTTTTGGCGAAAGACAAATATAAGGTGCACTTTAAGCTCCGCCCACTCGATATTCACATTTTGTTTCTCAGGGAAGCATGGTGACAAACTATCCTTGTATATTGTCGCCGACACTCCCGACCGTACCAGATATTAAAAATGCGAGAGTGCCCCTTGTACCAAATATTAAAACTGCGAGAGTGCCCCTTGTACCAAATATTAAAAATGCGAGAGTAAGTGCCTTGTACCCACAGGTTTGCCTTGTACCCAACGGTTTGTCAGCCTGTTTATCCTCGAAGAATTCGCTAGATCATGGTATAAAAGAAAGTTCTTCACTGAGGGTGGGTCAGGGCGGGATATGTCTCATGTGACGATGCACCTTATCTTTGTTTTTTCCCAAGGTTTTCACTAGGGGTGGAATTTTTATGCAAATTATATATAGGCCTACTATTCTTACCATTCTTTATTTTTGTTTTTGAAATACAAGGACGAAGTTTATCAGTTCAATTAAGGTACTCAAAAACATGAGATTTAATATAATTTAAGATGACACACCATACAATTCAAATTTTTTAAATGAACAACTCTGAATTTAGAATCGGAATACTAACAAAGTACAACAAGAAAAATACACTTATTTATATCTTCCCAACTGCAACATGGGAATCATTTGCTGATGATTTAACAATAGGCCTAGCTAATAATAAAACCAAATGTATTGTAATACTTGTACTTAGTTTACCTTTTCCATTTTAAGCACGTTGTAAATTGTTTCATTATTCTTACATTTCTGTAGTACTTTCATCAGCTCCATTTTTTCAGAATAGTGAGAGGAAAAGTCCAGCATAACTGCATCAATCCATGTTTTATTCCCCCACACCTGAAATACATGAAATAAAATTGTAAATATCCCATGTAACAGAAACCAAAGTAGCATCTGACGTACAAAATGTAAACAAAATCTTAACAGCCGTTTTTGAGAAAATTGCAAAAAATGAAATTTTCTTCATGTAAAGTGGCATTAAAATTTAGAGAAAGTTGTTGCCAATCTTCTTGTCATATCCCCAGAAGTTACTTCACTGAAATATAAACTTTTGTTTTTATACAACTTTTTGTTCTTGAGGTAGGCTGTTTCACAGACACACATACCGCCATGTTTCTGAAAATAGCATTTTTGGATTCAGGAGCCCTCAAAATGTTTATTTATGTAATGGTTCAGTCTTAATGCCAGTGCTGAAGTTGGAAATTTTTTCTAGGGGGACCCATAAATTTATATGTAGTTATTTATTTATTTATTTATTTATTTATTTTTCATTGTACGATACCAAACATTATAGTCAAATGACCTTTTTTAATGAATCACATAGAAATTTCATTACAATAACAACAACCAATGCAACCAACTTTGTCATGTATGCATTGAATCTGCAGTAACCACACAGGCAAGGCAACTGGCACAACAAGAACAGGAAATCATGACCACAATAAAGGATCTTTATTTAAAAAAAAAGTGGTGCCAAAATGTACGCTGATTTCATATGTGCTTTTTCCTCCCAGTGTTATACACTGTTTACTTTGCTGGAGCGTTGTTCCAGTCTGTTCTGGCCCAACTTCAGCACTGCTTAATGCTGATAGGATACCATGCAACTGAACCTGTATCTGGTACCTTTTTTTTTTTTTCAAAGGAATATCAAGTTACCACCAATATTTTCATGTAGACATCCCTAGAGGCTTGATGGATGTAAATAATATTCTTTATATTTTATATGAGGACTTGAAGTGGTAGTATATAATAAATGGTATTTCATAAGTAACTAATTACTAGGAAAATTTACTAATATGTATGTTTTTTGGCTGTGTTGTATGTCTTTGGTAGTTAGAACATTTCCTGGTGCTGTACACTCGATTTGGTTACACCTTCTCCCACCAGAAGTCTCCATTTTTCTATGTAGAGATGAATGAAACTGTTGCATTTCATGAGTAACCATGTGTATCATGTGCACAATCCTTTCCATCAATTATGGGATGGTGTGAGGCTTATCTGGTAACACATGATCTATAACAAATCCCTACAAAAAGAAATCCAGGGAATTATGTCAGTTGAATAAAAACACTTTCTTTAACGCACTTTATTTACCTTAGTAAACTTCTGGACGGCCGTTTCGCAGGTGGTGTTCCTGCATCATCACCTGCTCCAGAGACCTCAGTTGGCACTCTGCTGATGATGCAGGAACACCACCTGTGAAACAGCCATCCAGAAGTTTACTAACGTAAATAAAGTGTGTTAAAGAAAGTGTTTTTATTCAACTATTTGTTACAGAACGCTAAAGTCGGACACAAGAATGAATTATGTCAGGAGATCATGGTGGCCAAGCAAGATTTTTCATAGATGAAGCAGAGATAAAAAGTTTTTATCTGTCATATTTCAAATTACATCCATTCCACACCAACAATATATCCACACCATTCATTTGATATAGCAATGCAAATATGCAAGGAAAACAAGTGACACTTTCTGGTGGGCACATTTATGACTAGATCAACTATACAGCACCAGAATGGGTCTTTGTTTTCCTGAATATATAATTCTAAAATTGTATATGTGAAGTTATAACCTTTAGAGGATTTCAACACCATTGGAAAAGTCTTGGAAAAGTTCCATTGGATTTCAACACCTTGTATTCATGTAGAGATGTGCATGATAATCACATTAAAGAAATATTTCTCGTTTTTTTTTTATAAACTATACTTTTGGCCTTTTTGACCAGCCATTACCCTTGATTCTAGCACATTTAAATCAATTGTGTTCACTTCATTATTTTAGCCCATTTTTTGTTGCCAGATTGGTATTGTGTCAGGGCATTAAGATTTTCAATTAATTACGGGCAATTTAAAAGTATTTATAGGATAATATAGGCCTACCAAACATATACCATGCATATACATATTTCGAACAAGTGAAATAAAAATATAGATTTAGTATTTGTAAAACAAAGGCATAAATAAGAGTGAGATTAGAGATTTGGTGCATTCATGCTTCTAGATGCCATGTGACCTATGGTGTCAAGATACAAGCACGACCAGCAGAGAGTTATGGTTTGAATGATGTATTGTCATTTGCAGGAAACGTAAATTTGTTAGAAAATAATGGCTCACCTGAGTGTCATCTGTATATCTAGTGAAAATAGTGGCATCCATTACGGGTATGCATAAAATGGTAATAATAATAGACCCAATATAGAATATGCCAGCCAGAATCAGATGCATCCATAACATGATCAGTCCGAAAATAACGCTTGCCTGTCAAGAAAGAAGGTTTTATGATAACTTGAGGTAATTTTTAAAAATTATTTTTGTTTGTTTATTTCCTTCAGACTGAAACAGGTTTCCCATTTTAGTAGGATCAGATACAAATACAATATTGCAGACATAATGTGCATAATTCAACTAGCCAAAAAATACATAGAAAAAAATCTGATGTGAAACTCACATAACTTCCTCTGCCCAAATAAAAGCTAGCCTCTTAGTATAATATATTACTAGAAAATTAGCAAGCATACATCTAGCCGATCTAGTGCATCCAGCCGATTCATGTGGATTCAAAGTGGATTCAATGTAGATTCATGTGGATTAATGTGGATGCAAATGGATTTAATGTGGATTCAATGTGACATAAATTTACCTGAACATTATATTATGCAAGACGCTAAACTGAAACTGAAACTTAACACTGACCTATGATTTGTAGCTTAACACTTACTATCGAATTTAATCACATTTATATTGTAAAAATCTGATGTGAAAGTCACATAACTTCCTCTGCCCAAAAAAAAAGTTAGCAGTATTCACATATCAAGACACAATTTTACCCTATTATTATCCTATAAATACCTCTTCTTTCAATGATGCGACTAAAAGCGCAGGCTAGCCTATATAACAAACTTTAAAAAAAGAACAAGTGACTGCAGACGTTTATTGAACTTTCCGCCGTAAAGAACAATTTCCGAAATTATCGAATATTTCCCTCAGATACTTCTTTACTCTATACCGGGCCAACAATACATCTTTCTCACTTCACATTCTTATATAGAATAAGAGACCGTGGAAGAGCGTAATTCAGTTGTTCATCACGCAAGATAAACTTTCTACAGTGGGTGAAGAGTGGGTGGCCTGTAACTACCCTCAGAGAATTTTTTCGAAAAAAAAGTTTCAAATAAAAGTTTTAGCTCTCAGTAAAAGGAACACATGTGTACATTTTAAAGAAAATCGTGAGAGCCGTTTTCGAGAAAATCGCGAAAAACGAAAATTTCTTCATGTAAAGTCCCCTTAAAAATAAGATAAATTTGTCGCCAATCTTCGAATCACATCTTCAGAAGGTACCTGACCCAAATACGAAATTTTGTTTTCATACGATTCACCGTTTCGGAGCTAGCCTGTTCACAAACTTCCACACAGACAGACAGACACACACACAGACACACACACAGACATGTTTCCAAAAATAGTATTTTTGGATTCAGGGGGCCTTGAAACATGTATATATGCTAAAAACTCAACTTCGAATTTTAGGGTCGAAAACAATACTTCCTCTACCTATAGTACCTATGGTACGGGCAGAGGAAGTAAAAATGAGCAATGTGATTTTTGCTTGATATCTGGAGTGATTGTTGCAAGGACAGTCAGAGCTGGCAAGCTCTAATAGATATAGATATATGAAATTCTCTTCATGTAAATTGGATGTAAAAATGAAGATAACATCATTACCACATCACATTCCTGAAGGACCCAAATAAAATCTGATTAATGCACTCTTGTAACTTTCTTTACTTTAAGCATGGCAAATACATTTTTCTCACTTCACAATCTGATATGGAACAAGAGGCCATATTGCTAAGAGGGCATATTGAGAATGGGTAAAAAAAAAAAAAAAAAAAGTTTGAAATAAAAGTTTTAGCTCTTAGAATAACCCCCCATAAAAGTATATAAAATGTTTCAAATAAAAGTTTATACAATTTAAACAAAATCGTTAAAGCTGTTTTTGAGAAAATCACAACAAATGAAATTTTTTTCATGTAAAGTCCCCTTAAAAATAAGAGTAAGTCGTCACCAATCTTCATGTCACGTCCCCAGAAGGTACCTATACCAAATACAAGATTTATTTTTATACAATTTTCCATTTCAAGAGGCCATATTGCAAAGACTATGTATTCAGAGTGGGTGGCTTATAACTACTCTTCAGAGAATGTTTTTTTCGAAAAAATGTTTCAAATAAAAGTTTTAGCACCCCAAGAAATTTTCTTCATGTAAAGTTCCCTTAAAATAAGAGAAAGTTGTTGCCAGTCTTTGTGTCACATCCTCAGAAAGTACCTAACCCAAATACAAAATTTTGTTTGTATACGATTTTCTGATCTGGAGCTACGCTGTTCACAGATACACACAAACACATACAAACATACAGACATGTTTCTGAAAATAGTATTTTTGGATTCAGGGTCCTCAAAACATGTATTTATGTTAAAAACTCAACTTAAAATTTGGGGGTCGAAAACAATACTTCCTCTTCCTACCTAGTACCTACCTACATATGGTAAGGGCAGAAGAAGTAAAAATAATTAACTGAAACAAAGAAAATAAAAACACAAATAATGAGAGTTTTGCATGTTGCATGAATCCCTTGTTGCAGCTGTTCTATTGTACAGCCACTGAAATGAATTTCCAGGATTAAGTGAACAATAAGGGCATAAATGTAATGTAATGTAATTATGTTCCATTATCACAACAGGTTACTTACCCAAAGAAGTTTTGCACCATAACTTATTCTGTAATGGGGCTCTCCTTGAGAACCTGCATTTAATCTTCGTATTTCATGAGCTCCAATGACACTTGCAATAATTACAATAAAAAGAAAGATTAGACCATGGAATCCTGGTATGAGTAACAGAATTGCTCTCCCACTAAACTGAGATTTCTGCTCACTGCTGTAAAAAAAAAAGAAAATATATATATATAGAACACATATAAAATAAGGAAGGACACATAAACCGTTTATAAAAATAATTATAATACAGTACTATATTTTTTCTATATTATTATCATATTCTATCTACAACTGCTAGTATATTTCCAGAAATTGCTTTCTGTTATGTTGTGAGTTCTAACATCTGACTTATTCACAGATTTTTAAGGAGTGTTTAGAGGCCGCCAAGCGGACACTTCATTATTAATTTTATTATTGTGCATATAAAATAATTTGGTATTCATAGGCCGATATTTTAAAATTATAAAGTGAAATTGTCAATTGGAGGGGATAGAAAACATGCTTGCTGCTACGAGAGGAAAAGGAAGAATATAGGATACTGATACCAGTACTGCAAAAGAGAACTGCTCAGAAAGGAATAGCTGAAATAGGTAGGCCACTATTATTATTGTTTGATGTTATTAATATAATAAATATTAATAAAATTCACTTACTGGTCTTCATGTTTTTCAGGTACTAAAAACTAGTTATTTTACTAGTTAGCCTACTAGTTACTAGTACTAGTACAAAAACTAGTTATGTTTTTCAGGTACTAGTTATGTTTTCCTGAAAGGTGGAATGTTACATGAACAGAAATTCAATGCAATTCACCAACAGTGCTCATGTAGAAAAGCTAAGTAGGTACTCACTGTAAATATTTGAAATGAATGAATGTACAATATTACAGAAAAGTATAGGCCTACCTTGTGCTACAATATGTACCATAAGTTTTATGTAATAAAAATTGACAAATTGTTAGAATAAAAACATTATTTTATTCATTGTACTACTGGTACAGTAATTATAAAGGATTTACATATATATAGCCTATACCGTATGCCATAATAGATTATAGTCATATACAGTAGAAATATGTATAATATAAGCTTATATAATATAGCCTATATAGGACTAATATATTTATTTATAGTCATATAAAAAACTAAACACCCTGGCGCTACATCCCTGAAGGGACTAGGCAGATCATTGATTACCACAAGGAAGAGAACATTATTTTGGTACAAGAAGTTTTAGGGATCCTCATCCCCATATTCAAATACATTGTCTACTGCCAAATCCTTCTCAGGAGGATCCTGGACTGCACTGACACCTCTAATTCATTCTTAACTAGCATGTGCCCATGGCTTCGCCCGCGATAATTATTTCAAAAATTAAAAATTAAGAACATAATAGTTAAATCTTTATATTTATTAACATCTAAATCATGTGGACTACGTACCACAATTAGATAGCGTCGCCTGGTAAAAGCGACCTCAGATTCAAGTTCCTTGGCCCAGAAAACCCCTGTATAATGAGTTTCTTCCAAATCAAACAATGTTTGGCCATATTTAGGCCTATATTGATTATCCCTCTTCTGTGTAGGTTGAAAATTTTTGATATATGCATGCCTTGAAATTATAAACAAATGATTCGACCAGCGTGAGCTTACAACATTCAAGTGATAGCGATGCTTTTATTTCTAAGGTATGACAAAAATAGCCAAAGCCATCTGTAATTGATTTGACACTGAAATGCATTACTGATGCTTCGAAAACGCAAAAAATGCAAATTTTCTGCCTGTTTTTCACTCATAACTCACAAACGAAAGCAGAAATTAAAATTCCGGCTTCGAGATGCATTTTCTGAACCTTCAATCCACCTATGTTTAAAATTTCAGATCTCTGCGTTCAGTAGATTTCGCTGGGCATCACGGACAGACAGATAGAAAGACAGACACTTCCTTTTATTAATATAGATTCACTCTTACATCATTGGCTCCGCTATTGTCTTTCATTCCAGGTATTGAAATTGACAAGATGGCCATGCCTACCAATATTTTATTTATTTGAAATGCATGAAATTATATTTGCAGCACTCCCTTGTTTTAAGCCATGAGCCGCTGCTGATAAGGTAGCCTATTAGTAGGCCTACATTGTATTCTAGCAACAAACACAAGGCAATCACATATCATCGCCACACTAAATGTACGCACCATCAGGGCAGAGGAAAAAATAGTTGAACTAGAAGAAGCAGTAAGGAACGTTACATATGACATACAGGGCCTGAGCGAAGTTAGAAGAGAGGGGAACGCACTCACGGAGCTGAAACAGGGCCAGCAGTTGAGTTAAGATAGGAACAGCTGGAGGACAAAAAGAGCTAGGATTCCTCATATCAAAACGTATCAAGAAACTTGTCACAGAAGTATCAGGTCTCACAGACATGATAGCGGTAGTTAAAATGAACATCAGAGGCACTACAATCATGATAATGCAAGTCTACGCACCCACAGCAAACACATCAAATGAGGAACTAGAGAAGTTCTATGAGGAACTGGATAATGCAGTAAACACACATAGGATGGCCTGCAACTTCATCATTGGAGACTTCAATGCAAAAATCGGAAGAATAGGAGTAGGAAGAGAAGTCCAGGTAGGCCCATATGGACTTGGGGAAAGAAACCAACGAGGAGAGAGACTAATCCAAATTGTAGCAGGGCAAAACATGAGATTGAAAACAGTTTCTTCAAGAAAAAGATGCAAGATTGGTGGACATGGAGGAGTCCCGATGGGCAAGTCAAAAATGAAATTGACTTTATTTTAAGTGACAAGCTGCATATGGTGAAGGACGTAGGAATGGTGAAAGGCCTAAGTTGTGATATCGATCACAGAATGATGAGAGTTACAATACAGGTAGACAAGAGGGAAATGAGTGGGAGCAAATTTAAAAACGCAAAAACCAAAGGTGAAATAATGTATCAGAACACCTTGCAAGAAAGTCTAAAAAAAAACTTAAAGCTCATCAACACCACAGACAGAGATGGAGTACAAAATGCATACTTGTCCATCAAAAAAAGCATCATATCAGCTGCAGGAAAAGCAGTCATATAGAACAAAAGCAGAATCAAGGCAGAAAGACTTAGTGAAAACACTCACCAACTAATAAAGAGAAGGAAAGAGGTATATGCTCAAAGTGAGGAAAGCGAGGATAACATGAGGTTGTAGCATGAGATAAACAGGGAAGCTAAGCTAGCAATAAAAAGAGACCTAAAGAACTACAAGATGGAGGTGATAACAATAGAAATGAACGAGATGAAATCTATCAAAAAGGTCAAGAAAGAACTAAAACAAGGAACACCACTAATGAAGCAAATGCAAAATAAAGCAGGGCACCAAATCAAGTCTAGAGAAGGTGTAGTAGAGATCGCCACAGCCTTCTATGAAGATTTATATAGAAATACTCTCACAAGCAGAAACAATGACTTAAAAAAGTTCATAGAAAAACCGATAGAGGACATTGCGCCAGTACCCCAGATCCTAAGGAGCTAAACGAGGAAAGCAATTACAGACACAAAACAAGGGAAAGCTCCAGGAGGAGACAGGATATCAAATGAAATGCTAAAAAATGGGAGGGGAAGAAGTCTTCATAGCTTTAACAGACATCTTTAACGACATTCTGAAGGAAGAAATTATCCCACAACAATGGCTCAGCAGTAATATCATTCTCCTACACAGAAAAGGCCCCAAGGACGATATAAGCAACTACTGGCCAATATCTTTTATGTCAAATATCTACAAAGTCTTCTCCAAGATTCTAACAGGGTGAATGAACCGAAACATAGAGGAGAACCAACCCGTAGAAGAGGCAGGCTTTTGAAGGGGATATTCCACAATCGACCACCTACAGGTCTTAATCCAGATCATGGAAAAGTTTGAAGAATTCAACCAAAGGCTATACCTGACCTTCATTGACTTCCAAAGGCATTTGACACATTGGAACATGTACCATTACTATCGGCACTACAATCACAGGGAGCAAAGGAGAAATATATTAGAATGCTAACAAAAATGTACAGCAACACCATGGCCCACATACAAATGGACAGACAAGGAAGGGAGTTCCATTTGCAAAGAGGAGTTAGGCAAGGAGACATAATCTCACCCAAACTCTTTATATATCTTTTGGAAGGCATATTCAGAAGCATTAAAGGGAATTACAGTGTCAACATTGATGGGGTCAAACTGTCCAATTTAAGGTTTGCGGATATCGTGCTAATTACTAACACCAAAGAGGAGCTGCAAGAATACTTAATAGAAGTAAAAGAGATCAGCGAAAAAACTGGCCTCAAAATGAATGCCAGCAAGACAAAACTTATGACAAACCATCTAGAAGGAATCATAGAGCTTGCACCCAAACACTCACTGGATTACATACAGGAAAGAGTCTACTTAGGACAGACCGTATCATTCTCAAGAAACACAAGCAAGGAAATAACCAGACGCATAACTGCTGCATGGGAAAAATTTTGGTCGCTGAAATTCATATTACTGGAAAGATCATACTACCTAGAGATAAAAAGACATATCATGACTCATGCATTCTACCAACACTGCTGTACGGCTCGCAAACCTGGAGCACTACAAAGAGGGATAGAGCAATTCTAAAAGTGTGCCAAAACAGAATGGAGAGAAAGATGCTGGGAGTCACATGGTGAGACAGAATGCGGAATGAGACCATAAGGAAGAAAACAAAAATAACGGAAGCAGTAATCACCAGAACAATCCAGAAATGGAGTTGGGCGGGCCACATCATGTGAATCAACCCCAACAGATGGGCGCACAGGGCTACAATCTGGGACCCAAGATGCAGTCAAAGGGATGTGGGATGCCAGAAGACACGATGGGTCAATGAACTCAGGAAGATCTTCGGGAATCGATGGACAACGGTGGCCAGAGAGGGGGAGACATGGAAGCAGGATACAAAAGAGCAGCCCAAACCATCAGCGATTAAAGAAATACACAACCAAACACAAAACAGATGGACAACAAGCAGCCAGGGACAAACCAAAATGTGAAGACACCACACAGGGAGCACGATCGCTCAAAGGGGGATCGTTCCCCGCATGGTTAACCAAGCATGGCTAACCAAGCCACCTTCCCTTAAAAGAAGAGGCCTGTGCCCCGAGGGGACAAATAAAGGCTATACTTATACTTATACTTATACTTATTCCACTAAACTGTACCAGTGTTTGAGAATAATTACCTAGGTATGTTCAAAGACTTTGACCTATATAGGAATTGTTCTGCAGATGTTTTGAATTGAATTAGTGATTTCAGAGAAAGGAATTTTTCAGTAATATTGTCCAGCTTATTGAGACTTGTATTTGCCCAATTCTGTAAGAAAGACAAGTTTAGAATCATTTACTTGAAAACATCCTCCTGTCACACTTTTCATGCAGATATCTGAATAGGCAAGTAATTTACTTCTGGATTATTTGTTCCAAGAAGAGTCGTATTTTAATGAACAAAGTAGCCACTTCAAGAAAAAAGAAATAATATGGAGGCTTTTCACTTCCTTTTCACATTACAGACCCCAGTCATTGCACCTGGGGTTGTTCTCAAGGACAAGAACACATTTGCTGTGTGCCTCCAGCTGATACTAAATTGCTGTTTCTTGATATTTAGCTGCCATCGATCCATGGGAGAAATTTCATTTCCTTCTACTACTTATATTCAGGAGGAACTTTGAGTAACAATTAGGTGCTTATTCCTAGCGTTATATTGATGAAGATTATAATGAAAATTTTGACTATGGAGATTAGACTTAATATTTACCAAACGATTGTAGATACGGTATATTGATTAATTACAGTGAGAATTTTAACATTCTGAAACAATGGACTACAATGAGCATCACGAAGGTGCACCAGAGATAATTCTCAAGACCTTTATTTGTAATAATAATACTTTATAGATATCAGCACAATTGCCCCAGATATGAAGGCCATACTGTGAAAAAAAAGCATAAGATTGCTTAAAATGATGCTTAGATACATTAATTTTTAAATGATTCAGTAGAAAAAGTACACGAGACAACTTTTTACAAATGTAGGAAATATGACCAGCCCAAGAATCCAATACGATACCCAAAAAATTAATTTCAGAAGTACTTTCATCATAAAATTAAGGGAGAAAAGAACTAGGAGTACTATAATATCAAGCCCATTCAAATTAGTCAGCAACTGGATTTGAATTGTGGCCTACCAAATGTAAAGTCATCACCTTTGCCATTTTACTCCATCAATTACAAACATTGAAATTATACCATTAATAAATTTCTTTTTAGTACCGGTACCATGTTATATTTACTATATTTTCATGGAGAACCCAAATTGATCTGAATACGCTTACTCAGTGAGGGAATTGAGATGGTATGCACCAGAATTTAATACTGGCACTGGCTTCAAAAGCCCAATGGCATCAGTGGCGGCTATTCAGGTGAAGTAGGTGAAGTAGCACTTCACCAGTATTTTTCCTTTACAATACGTATTTTTAAAGTTTATTTCCCATATCTCGAATGTTGGTTTTTACTATAAATGCATTTATGTAATTTTGTATTGCCCGCCACGAGTGATGTTAAAGGAGGAGGCGCCAGAGAGCTCTCGAGTCTTGCAAAGAAGCACGAAGCAGCCTTGATTCACTTCCCCTGTTCCATGGGTAGTCTGGTCCACTAAAAATGATGCTAGCTGTTGCTGCAAGCAGCATTTTTCTCGCTTATCCCACGTCCATGCTGAAGGGATCAGACTACCCACGAAGGTGTCGTCTTTCGGCTACATGATGCGCGCGCCGCGCGGTTACCACAGAAAGCTGCTACTATGACAGTGTGTGGCGGGTTTCATACCTACTCCTCTTCTGCTAGCTCCATTAATAACAAAGCACCAATTTCACTTCCTCTACCCGTACCAAAGGTAATAAATGTTCGAAATCAATGTTTTTCACATAAATACCTGTTTTGAATTCTCCTCTGTCCAATAATATTTTCAGGAACGTGTCTGTGTGGCTTGAGAACTAAACATCGTGTATAAATAAAACGTATTTGGATCAGATATCTTCTGGGGAGATTGACGACTTTTTCTTACTTTTATACGGTATCCTTATACTTTAAAGGGTAGTTATAAGCCAGCTATCGTTTGTACAAACTCAGGCTTTTAAGTCTTACATCTTTGGGCGAGGCTAGAACAGACTTTCATTCTTCACGATTTTATAAAAAAAAACTAACAATTTTGTTTAAATTTTCCACACGATTTGCATAGACGCTAAAGAGCTAGAATTTTTATTTTTAACAATTTTCAATTAATTATTTAAAAGGTGTTTATAAACAACCATATACTTCATTGAAGTATGAACGGTAGAGGAGCTTGGATTCTTTCTCATAAAATTAAATATCATTAATGGAAAAAAAAATCATAGGCATTCGATTCTATAGGACAAAAGTGAGGCATAGGGATGAGACTAGAAGTTAATTTATTTAATGTGTGTCACCATATACCAAGACTACTGTGTACTGTGATGAAAGCCCACTGTTACGTGTCACAACACTGAACCATCTTCGGAGATCGTCACCGATAGGACGCCATAGGACGACAACGTTGAATCACGACGTTTCATTCCTACAATGCATATTTTTTCATAGGCAATCATACGACATGTGACATATTAATCACTGCATATTAATGCCTTGAAGTATCCAGTAACGAGCTGAAGTTTATCAGATAAAATTGCATCTTTCCGACCCTTGCAAGCATATTAACTTATAAGATAAACAACAGTCATTGGTCGATATCCGAGGCATTGCTAAAGATTATTAGTCAATTTCAAGTCCGCATCGCATGAATGGAATATTCTGAATAATCTGATTAGGAGAATAATAATTACGATAAACATCAATAGATTCGCGGCGGAAAAGCAGGATCGAATTTATCTAATGAAACTCATAATCCCGATTGGGATTTATTAAGAGTATTCCATGAATAAAATGTATCAGATTTTATAAATAATAACTATATTCTTACCCGCATTGTTTAAAATCAAATCATCATTGTGCCAGCTGTCAGATCACGACGTAGGCCTACTTAATGAAGGATCAAAAATGTTGCCAGACAAGTATCTTGTTTAGCGAATATTTCAATTCAGAAAGAACCTTTACTGCAGCTAGAAGAAATGCAGCCGTCCTATGATGATATCACCGACAAATTTGCAGCCATAAAGGACTATCGAAGGATTGATTTGCTATACAAGACATAGGTGAGTTCGGTTATTAACGTAAGCATGTGGCATTTTTTTTTCCTCTTCACCTAATTTTCCGGCCACGAGCCGCCACTGAATGGCATACTGGCACTGATTCCAATGATCAAATAGCATACCATCACTGAAAATTAGTGAAAAAAAAATTATAATAAAAAAAAAATTAAAGCTCCTTTGTGGTAAAAAATATGCCCTATCATTTGTTTGTATTGTAATATAATTACTTTTCATGATCATTCATCCAGTGGTATGCTTTCACCAGTAGCCATTGTCATTATAGAAGGCTGTGACTGGTAACTTGTGACAGCCTTTGTTATCATCTTAATGACTATACTGCTAGATCCAATGTTTTAAAAATATTTCTCTGTAAAAAAGTATTGTAATTTTTATATTGCTTAAATGAGTCTTAAATACTTATAAAATGTCTTTATTGATATGTATAAATAAAGTTCTGTCAATTGGTAGTACAAGGTGTTCGAAAACACTGGTGAGTGTATAGAACAATTTCTTGCATATCGCATAATGTGGACCTGTTCTTAAATATTAAAATTGAGGTCATCATCATCATTTTCGGCTCTACAGTAGTTCACTATTCTTGTCCTCCATTCATTAAAATTGAGGTATGATAGAAAATAGCATACCACCTCTGGTTGTTTTCCAACCTCCTTCACTGCGCTTACTGTATTGAAATCATCATGGAAACAGGAATTCAGATCGGTTTGAGACTCCATATGCTCAATTCAATAAAACAATATAAAATAGCCTATAAAACAGAGGTTGTCAAACTGTGCGTCATGGCTCCCTTGGGTGTTGCAGCCTTATGGTAGGGACGTCATGGTGGTTTCGTAAAAATAATAATTTGAGTTGATTTGCTTTATTAATTTCCTCTCTAAAATAAAGAAATATCATTTTGCAAACTGAACCTTACTATTGGTTCAGAACTTCACTTGTATCATGTTCAGGAGAAATAATTGAGTCCGAGAAGTTTGTAGACAATAGCCTAATTTTGTTCTAAAGTTAGCATACCTTCGTGTCATCTTTGAAAAACTCAATTCATTAAATGTATCCCTTCAAAATAATGAGACTCAACATTCTGCAATAGTCAGACAAAATTACAGCCTTCAGAAAGAAACCACTTTTGTGGAAGGAAAAGTTGGATGATAAAAATATACATTACAGTTTCCCTTGCACTGCACATGGTTTCAAAAGACGCAGTGACTTGCAGTTGAGTGAAGAATTGAAGTCTGTGTCTGTAGATCATTTAACTGAATTCAATGTTTACTTTCTGAAGTAGGCTAATTTCCAGAAGAAATTGATCTATACAACTGGATCACAGATCCTTTCAGTACAGAACTTCCATCAATACTTACCATGAAAAACAAAACAACTTAATTTTTAATTTTAACAATCTTCCTCTACATCAGAGGCCGTCAAATGACAAAGAATAGCATAACAAATTAATAATTACAACAAAGAAGTAGGGCCTATTTAGTATACACTGTAAATGTGTTATTGGGTTATCTGTAAAGAAGAAGAAGAAATAAGAAATCTATTGTTTCGAATACAGATGGTATCTGAGTATTCTTACAGAAAACTTTAAAGCCTGTAAGGCAATTTCTTTATAGAGCGATGTTGGAACTCCCAGATCTTGAAGTAGAGTGACACACTTTAGAGGGATAGTGCCTCTTGCACCCACCATTATGCCTCGTACTTCAATGTCTTCTAAATTATACTTTTCCTTATAAAAGGGCACTGTTGGTTCATATATTTCCTGTTTCTCTAAGTGCACTTCATGAGGTTGGTCGATATGAGTCTCAAATCTTATAGTAGGATCCAAGATGTATCCTTTACTATCGCCTGGTTTCATGGCGATACAGTATTTCTTCAGACTCCACATTGAAGTTGAAGTTCATTTCTTCATCTTTCTTTGAGTTTTGGTGCTTGGTGAAACAGGATTATCCACAAATAGGTAACAAGGTCCTGTGAGTTTTGATTCCTTTTGTACAGTCCTACTTACGTGAGGTAGGATTTTCAGCATTGGTAGCCATCAAGACCAAATTCAGATCGTACAAGAGATGAGAGTCACAGTTTCCAATCTTGAGCTGAGATTTGAAGAATTGATGATGATAAAGGAAGCTCATCCTACTCATTGATTTTGTTGCAACAATAAGATATAATTTAATAGAATTAAAAGTTGTTTAAAATGTGTTATGTTAACAAATATAATAATTAATGAAATTATATTTCTTTCACACTGGCTGTGTGTAGGCTAAGATGGAAAGGAGAGCCGAAGATCCTGGTTCAAATCCCGGCTATGGCATTGAATTTTTCAACCTTTCCATAATAATTAATGTAAAGAAATAACTTCTCTCATTTGTTTGTTTCAAAAGTTACGTTAGTTCCACACTTCAAGTCGAATGTTGTGTATGAAAGGAGACATGGGTGTTTATATATGATATTTTCCCGGGCTACTAACCAGGTGGTGAATTGGATTAATTCCGTTTCGAAGCCAAACTGAGGCTTCATTGTCAAGGAGAATGAAATGCCGGGATTAGATGGCGTGTATTTATAGGACTGCTGTGAATGGGGACATCCGGATTGGAGAAAGGATTTGTTGAAGACCAACCAATCAGGAAATCTGTTTCCTGATTGGTGCTGGTAATGGCTCCCTTGACCAACCAATCAGGAAATCTGTTTCCTGATTGGTTGGTCTTCAACAAATCCTTTCTCCAATCCGGATGTCCCCATTCACAGCAGTCCTATAAATACACGCTATCTAATCCCGGCATTTCATTCTCCTTGACAATGAAGCCTCAGTTTGGCTTCGAAACGTCGGAATTAATCCAATTCACCACCTGGTTAGTAGCCCGGGAAAATATCATATATTACCAGCACCAGGAAAAATTCAAAGCACATGGGTGTTTATGTTGAGGTCAAGGAAGCCATGAACCCAAAAAGTTTGAAAACCACTGCTATAAAACATATATGGAACCACTGACATGCTGAACACATGAACACAAATTAAATCTCACACACTATACAAAGACATTAAAAAAAAGTTTTTCTTATACATATTGTTGGAATAGGGGATTCAGTTGTTGATGAAGGCTGCATGAATGTGGTTGAAAGTAACTCCAAGGATCATCTACCAAAATAAAATATAGTGTATGTGAATGAAATTACATTAAAATAGTTGAACAGAAAGCAAAGCTTATAAGTATTTATGCAGTCTTATTTTATGTAACTTACCTCTATCAAATACTTTTGTGCAGTAATATTATTAACTATGGGCAGAAGTTCATTTTCTACTTTATTTGACATGAACTTTATGAAAAATACTGAATCATTAATTCTTGGTAGAATGACCTCTGATATGTGTTTTATAAATGAAGCCAAATCATCTTCCCAATTCAGAACCTGAAATATGTGAATATAACAAAAATGACTTAATTAATTAATGTATGAGCTTGTTTTGTTCGTCAAAAAGCTAAGCCTTTACATAAAGGGTGGTCCAATTTACAACAGTTGGAAGAATTTACATATTCCTGTGTTCAATAATTAATAGTAACTATTCTTAAAGATTTTACCCTTAAGGCTAGTTTACATGACGAAATTAGGTTTTGTAACTAAGTTTTGCAACTGTTTTTTACTTGAATGCGCAAGAGCGAGATGTACTGGTGACAATGAGTTACAAAACTATGCAGTTTCGGCTGATTCCAACTTTTCACAAAACTGTAATACTAATTTGATATTTTACGCATATTTATCGTGTTCGCATTTTGTAAAATTAAGTAGGGAAGTGAGGAAATTGTGATTCATATTTGTTTCAAACTTATATGTGGGTTTTTAACAACTTGAACTTCAGAAATAAGATGAAACGTGATTTTGCATTGGAATTAGTTTTGAAGAAAATGGGTGTATTTAGTTTCATGAAAGTGGTTACAAAACCTAGTGTCATCATGTAAACTAGCCTTTAGGACTAAAACGATCTTGATTTTGATTTCCTAAAGCCCACAGGGGATGTACAGCTCAATTCTTAACACTTAACAAATGATAGATGTTATTTGTTAGCAACTCATCGGTCATCATTTACTTAAAGATCTCTGGTCATGGTTTGTGCATTTATCAAAACCTACATTAACCATAATATTATATATATTATCTATATTATATATTTTTTCTTTAAACACTGCTTACATAGACCTTTTTATGTGCATGTATTAGTGAATTTCCTGACAGATGGTTTTCAACATAATGGTGGTTTTGCAGTAGGCTACCAGTACTCCATTTGCAATTTATACAGTCATTCTAAAGCTCTAACCTACGTGTCAGTGAATCGTAAAAAATATTAATTTTACCAGTGCTTTCTGTGAAATATGCATATTTTTTAAGCATTTCTTATGTGACTGCATATATTGTCTGTATTAGAGTGAATTTAATTATTTAGCTAAATATTTAGTTTTCCTGGGCACCTGTCAAAAGTGAGGAAGTGCAAAAGCTTTGAACGGGTGTAGGCCTACTGTTATTAAAAATTTGGGGAAGTCTATTAAAGCAAGATGCTTAATGTAATTATGATAAATACAGTAGAAGCCTGATATAACTCGGTTGTTGGGGGACAAGTTTTACCCCTGCGTTATAACCTTACCGCGTCATATTGGAATGTGACCGAAGAAGTGATGAAATCGTCCTCGCGGAGGGGAACATTGGTCTACTAATAAATTACAATGTTATACAGCAAAATAAAATACCGTACAGTAGTTTTAAAAATTACTCACCAGTTATGCTATTTAATCCAGTCGTGTAACTGATCTCAATTTACGGCTCTTCTTTCGCAGATGGGGCACGAGAATTTTTCCCGAGAGTAACGTAGCCTACAACATTTACTAAAACATACACTGTAACATTGAGCAGATTTTTTTAAATCCTTATAGAACTACACTATTCATTCCATGTCCCGTTACTTCTGCTAAATCCTTTGGAATGCAGTGGTGACGATCAACTAGGGGGTGAGGGTCTAACAGTTAAAAAAAATGTACTGCAGAACAGCTCTTTGCAGAATTTTTACTGTTTTAACTCAACTTCCAAATACAAATTTTATTTATGAAAGTATGGTATTTTTTTATTGGGGGACATACTTTCCTCCCGTTACATCCGAATCTGCAGTATTTTGAACCGTGCTATTTTGGGCTTCTACTGTAGTTATGTTTGTAATCAGTTACTATGAATCTGGATCAAATGGTAACTTGGTATCCCACATGTTAAACAAAACAGTTTGTACTTTTAATGTTGGAAGTAGATTTCAGTTTCCATTCAGAAACTACTTCTTTAAAAAATATAAAATAAACTTTTAAAAAAATAATCACAAATAAAAAGATTACCTTTATTTTTTTAAATTTACTGAGTGAATTAAAGATGAAATTGCATGGTTGCAAGATAAGAAATAAATATTTCAAATTAGTAAAGATGAATTGTGATACAGGATTTCCTGTGTCCATGTAAAACACTAATTATGAACATTTTATTGTATAGAAATTGCAGAGTTATTACTGTAAATTATTATAATATACTGTACTCATTTACTAGTAGATGGCAAGATAACATTTTTTAGGATAGGCTTGTGTGATATTGAACTTATTTATATAGCATTTATCATGAGTTACAGATGCCGGTACATAAAAAATACAAAATTTATGACAACTTCATTATACACTGTTATACCAACCCTTATATTACTGAAGTTAACAGATGCATTTCTTAAAATTCCACTGATACGTGATGATAAATTTTCTTTCTCATGTATACTTAAAGCTTCATCGTTTATTATCTTATCTTTCAATTTATGTAAATACATTCTCACGTCTTCCAGGTTTACTTCCATTTCCTTCATAGCAAATTCTAAGTTGTGGTAAACTTGTCCATCCTTATATATTAAACCTGAGGAATTAGAAATATTTGTACTGTTTTAGAATATTGTTATAAGAAATATTCAATATAGTCACCCATTCAAAACATGTCATACAAAGAAAAAAAATTATGTGAAACATCTACATCTCTATATATATAAGAGGCTTTGTCCTGACTGACTGAATGACAGGAATCAACGTACAGCCTAAACTATAACAGGTAGAGAGTTGGAATTTTGACAGTACCTTCGTTTCATAATGTAGATGCTCACTAAGAAAGGATTTTGAAAAATTCTGATTCTAAATGCCAAAAATGATTGAAAAACGGGCAGAAAACGTGCATTTTTTGGGTTTTCGAAGCGTAATATATTTCAATGTCAAATCAATTACAGCTGGCTTTGGCTATTTTTGTCAAACCTTGGAAATGAAACTTTCGCGATCGCTCGAATGTTGTAGCTCACGCTGGTCGATTCATTTGTTTTTAATGTCAAGGCACGCATATATATGAAATTTTCAACCTAATCCCGAAGAGGATTCTTCTTCTTCTTCTTCTTCTTCTTCTTCTTCTTATTATTATTATTATTATTATTATTATTATAAGTGGGATAATCAATATAGGCCTAAATATGGTCAAACGTTGTTCGATTTGGACGAAACTCATTATACAGGGGTTTTCTGGGCCAAGGACCTCGAATCTGAGGTTGCTTTTACCAGGCGACGCTATCTAATTGTGGTATGTAGTCCACGTGATTTAGGTGTTAATAAATATAATGATTTATAAATAATATAATATAATAATAATAATGATATAAATTAAATGTTTTTGAAAATACTTAACCCCTTTTTGCACAGATTTATCAAAACAAATTCTCAGAACGTATTGTTACCAATGGTATCAGGTGGGCTTGGATTACATGAAATGGATGTTTGACAAATTAGAGAAGGTATCATTATAATTCATATTATCTATATTAATAAAAGGAATTGTCCTCGATGTCCAGCGAAATCTACTGAACGCAGAGATCTGAAATTTTAAACATAGGTGGGCTGAAGGGTCGGAAAATGCACCTCGAAGCCGGAATTTTAATTTTAGTTTTCGTTCGTGAGTTATGAGTGAAAAAGGGTAAAAAACGTGCATTTTTTGCGTTTTCAAAACATAAGTTTTCAGTTATACATTTCAATGTCAAATGAATTACAGTTGGCTTTGGCTATTTTTGTCATATCTTGAAAATAAAACTTTCGCGATCGCTTGAATGTTGTAAGCCCTAAATATGGTCAAACGTTGTTTTATTTGGCGAATCTCACTATACAGAGGTTTTCTGGGCCAAGAAACTCGAATCTGAGGACGCTTTTACCAGGTGACGCTATCTAATCGTGGTATGTAGTCCACGCGAATTAGGTGTTAATAAATATAATGATTTAACTAACTATATTATGCTCTTAATTTTTAATTTTTGAAATAATTATCGTGGGCGAAGCCGCGGGCACATGCTAGTAACTTCATATAGCCCTACTCTTAACATATTCCAATAGTATTGCAATTGTGCTCATTCATTTGTTCCAGCCTCATTCAAAGTTGCATTATTTGCAAGGCAAAATTTACCTAAGTTTGTGTGTGAAGTGGGTGGCTTATTAAATATAAGTAGACCTTAGAATTTTAGAAAAATGTGCTAGCGTGTAAAGTGCTGTTGGACTGCATAATATGCATGAAACACATAAATAATTCCTACATAGTTCAAAAATATATTAAAGAAAGAAGTGTAGACATAATACAAGATTCATTTCAATAGTCAGTATGATCACTTGAAGTACAGCTTTTGAAATAAAATTCACTAATTTTACCTTAGTGAAATGTGTCTCTTTCCCCTTAAAATTACTGTGTGGTAAGATCATGTTTCTCATCAAGGCAACTCACACATGTGGAAAGGACATAAGTAGAGTCTCGATTCTCCAACTTAAACTGGATCTGGAGTATGTTGGATCATTGAAAATGTCGGATAATGCAGAAAAACAAAGAAATACGTAATAAAACTCAGAAGTGTCGTAATATGTTCATAGCTATAGCCTCCAAGTAAAATAGAGCTATCCCCAAGGAACTTCAACCTTCAATGTGTGTCATTGTGTTTGCTTTTTTCCTCATCTGTTCTAATGCTGTTCGCACAGGGCATAATGGGATACTATTATAATGCCCACCAAAAATACAGTAAAGAACAAATTTCGTCTACCATGAACACTGATGAATAATACTAATACATTATATTGGATGACCGAAGTTGAACATGCATTCAGATAATTTTATTCACTTCTCAGTGGAATGTAATTGGTTTGAGTGACAAGCAAGAATATCATCTTAGATATTTTGACTAAGATTGAATCTTTTGATCCATAGTTGTTTCACTTTTGTTCAAAGCTATAATGACCACAATTTACTGCTATGACTATATTAAGAACTTACCTGAATGTTCAATAGTAGAGTTATATTTGTCATAAAACTTCTTAAATCTCAATTGACCCTCTGGTACAAGTGGAAATAATAACACTTCAATTAAAGTGACCAGTTTACCAGGAAGATCTAGATTATAATGAAAACAGAGTTAGTTTTATAATACAGAAAAATCCCGAAATAGTTCAATAGTTCACTCTGCAGAGTGGTTCTGCTATACTTATTTTACTATTAGAATCACCCTCATCACTACCTGTAGTGGTACAGTGTGCACAAAATGACAAGTTTTCTCATGATTTTTTCTCTTTACGGGATGATGAAAAGTTATTGCATAATTTAATCAGTTGTGAAATGTTATCGGATAGCGATAACAACAATGATAATGATGTAATCCCGGGCATGCTCCCTTGTTCTCCACCTTGCAAGGAACAGTATATTTGAATGTTTGTAACACATTATCAGTGTTTTTAGTATTATAAGGATAAATATAATCTAGTACAAAAAATTACATGTACAGTTCAACAGAAATGTTCCAGAACAACGCTTCATGGTTCTAAAATGAAAAACCTTCACTTTAGCTGCTCAGATGAGTAGGCTTAAAAGTGTGGTTATTTATTCTGCTGCACATTATTGTTTTAAGCCTGTACATTTAATACAATCAACAAATCTAAAATAATAATGCATGTTATTTGGTTCACACAAAACATTCTTTAATTTAAGCATTTTATTTTTCATGTGCATTTTGAATACCAAATTTTTAAACTGAACGTAAGAAAATAATATTTTTCTTGAAAAATATAGATTTTGATGCTACGTTTTGAAGATAATATCAAATGTCGTATTTATTAATAATAGAAACAAATAATACACTACATTGGCATATTTATGAAAAAAGCTTTAATGAATTTATATATTAAGTACTGTTACTTATATACATTTTTTCATAATACATCTTTTCCACTTAAAACCGCTTGGCATTTTACACTAAAGAGTGGCAGGCTGCTGGCACTCTCCAGCTGACTTAGAGAATAAGAGTGAATTGGCTCACGGCACAAAGGGTTAAAATATACTGTTTATAATACAAACCTGTAATACAATTGCGTTTATATTCAAGGACAACTTGTAAATCATGTCTGAGAACATCTAATTGCTCTTTAAGAAGATTAAATGTGTTTATGATGTCATCCACTATTGCAAGCCCAAGAGCTGGGTACACATCCAGTGCTTCATCAACATCAACTGCTGACTGAATAGAGCCTGCTGTGCTAAAGCTGTAAAATAAAACTGATAACATCATACTGTACTTCTAATTGGTTCTGATAGGTATGTCATTGTTTGAATGTTTGAGTGTTCTTCCAGCCCTTAGTAGCTAAGCTACAATTAACTGCAATGGGCCCATTATGTCTCTTATACTAAACTATATTAGTTCCTAACAGCCCTGTCCACTAACATTAGCTACTTTCAGCAAATACATATTGAATGTAAACTTTTATAAGCATTAATTTTGCAAATTAGGTGCACCAACATTAACAGGCATTATTTAACCAGTGGTTCGAGGCAATTAGTTATCCAACTCCACTGCTTGATGCGAAACTGAATGCTCAGTTTCCTTATTGATGTCTCTTGTTAACGTTTCTCTAGCCCATTTATATTGCTGCACAGGAAGAAACAAAATTAGTTATATGAACAAAATATAGACATGTCAATGGACAGTAATTAAAGTATGGTACAGGTAAATCAATTGCAGGATATCCAATATGTTTGTTACACATGCAGCAGCTTGATTCTTTATGCTATTGTCTTATACATGTAGGAAAGACTATCAATGAAATATTAAAAGTTTCTGTTGCATTGAACATCAGTTTCTTCAAAATGCGATTCATAAGTGCAACAGGAAAATTTCTAACACTGGGAACTCCAGTCTGTATCTTAAGATACTCTAAAAGTAAAAGTAAAGTGTTCCCTATTACAGGCCAAGTAGACTCAGAACAATTGCTCTCATATAACAATATGATTTTCTAACGCTCGCATATATCATTATAAGAAGATTTCACTGTAGTAAAATAATTCTGACAACTGGTTTCTGGTTAACAGCTTGACATCTTCTATTATATGCCATAGAAAGTTCAATCTCTTAAAAGGTGGAAAGAGGAATAATACGAGAGAAGGAAGAAATGAAAGAGAATTGCCATGTAACTTAGTCAAAACTGTAACCATTTACTCGGCATCATGCTTTAACTGCGCATTCTTTTAACTAGCAAATGAAATGACCATATGTTTTTACAAACACTGTAAGGCACGTTAATTACCCTGGTCAGGCAACAAAGAAGATGACTGGGAACAAAGAAGTTATACTAGGCTGGGAATGACATTAATCTGGTTCCTGCTACCATATGTCTGGCTAAGCTACTGGTTTAAAATTACAGTTTCACTTCAAAATACTTATTGTTGTAAAAGAGTGCTTATGAAATTATTTAATTGCTATAATGAGTGTCATGTAAAGTTAATATGATAGGAAATTTGCCGGAACCTTAGAAAAATACCGCTTAATGCAGGTTTATCAATGTATTGATCTTCATTAATTAGGTGAATGCCTCAATGGATTTTGTCTTGGTTTAAGAATAGGTACAAGATATTACACATATTGAATACTTACGCTAAGAGGACACATGCTATTATAAAAATAAAACTCTCAATGCAGAAGCAAACTTGATATTTTGATATGCTGATAGTTTTCTTGGAACATGTTCCCATGTAGCATACTACAGGACCTACTGGAGAAAAAAGAAAAACTGCAATAATTTGTTAATATTTAAATTCATTTGATGAAAAGAGAATATCAGTTATCTCATTTTAAATGAACGATCAATAAATTTGAAGTTGAAAAATACTGTTTTTGCAGTTTTAATAGTAAAGGAAATTGAATTAGGTAGCAATATTAGATATGGCAGTTGTTATTAAATGTACAATTATTCTTAATTAGCTTTTAAGCCCTATTATGCATTGATGTTGTAATTACCATAATTTGGGTATTTGGTGATCTTATAACAAGAATATAGGCCTTGTTTCATAAACGTGAAAACTCTACAATTGACAGGCGACAGATTTGAATGTGAGTATACAAGATAATTCTACAATGTCACATACAGTATATCCAGTGCTTTTTCTCTGCCGATACAGTCTGGTATGCATACCGGTAAACTTTTTGGGTACTTATTTAAAATAGACTAAAGACTCCCTCTTCTAAAGGTGGATTTGAATGTGATTTTTCCAAAATAAACTTATTATGCACTCCCATAAGAGCTTCTCTTCATTTCAAGACTGAGAAAACTCTACTGTTTTTCGGCCTTTACCTGGTTCCTGAAAGACTGAAATCTAGTAGCCGACGTGAAGAGCAAGGAAGGACACATGATGATGGAAATAGCAAGGAGTTAACATATTCCAGATCGTAGACTTATCAGATGTTTAAGCTTCTAATTTTCTCATTTTGTTCATTATCACTGTCTTTGTCGTCTTCAGGAGTGAAATAATCGAGCATATGTGTGACTGTATCGTCTATGTCTCTGGTGTAAGTCCCGTCATGTTTTTTTAAGCGTTTTTAAGCTTGTTTGGCTTCTCAATTTTCCGGCAGCCAGTTTGTATGCTGCATTCCATGGATTTGCCCCTTCTGGAAGGGTTCAGTACTTTTTCCATGAACTGAATTTTTCATGTTGAAGCTGGGCTTGGTACTGTCATTTCCCTTCTATATATAACATTTTTCTCTCTTGCCTAAGATCCATGTTGTTGGTAGTCCTCTGATACCTTCTTCTTAGTGCATTGACTTTCTTCTTTAGTATTGTTAGTTGGTCAGTCCACCACGGTACTGTTTTCCCTTTTCTTGAAAGTTCCTTCTCCGATGATAAATAGAATGCTTTGTTACAAGCCGCCTTTATGCATGAGTGAATGATGTTAGTTACTTCTTCTGGGTTGTTAGAGGTGTTTACCTTATCGCTGAACTCGTTATCTGCCTTTTCTATGTCCACTCTGTTACCTGTGCATTTAAATTCTTTGGCTAGATTTGCCAGTAGGGAGTTGTCAAATATTTCATATCTTCCCTTCTTTACCACATATTGTTTTGCACAGAATATCTGCTTGTTATTTTGCTTTTCTGATAACCTTGAAAGAGATTAGTGCGTGATCAGAGCAGCTTCCCAACGAACCACAGGTCCAATCTGTTAGGAATTGCACTAAATTTGAAATAGTGAGGTCAATGCAACTATTTCCTCTAACCGTTTCAAATGTTGGGGATGATGTATCTTCATTGTTTAGATACAGGTTATTTGCCATTAGAAATTCCTCTATATGTTTCCCTCGTTGGTTAGAGAGCCTGTCTTGCCACATGACCTGATAGTAATAACCATAGGTGTTAATCTGGAAGAAGCCGAAATGTATACCAACACAGATATGAAGAAAATTGAAAACTGGTCAGCTCAAAATAAAATTCAATTCAATGAACTCAAGTCAAAAGTCATGCTTGTAACTAGGAAGTTCAGAGAACAAAATAGCCCTGTAAGCATATGAATCCTCTAGATTCAAAACCCCCTAAACGCCATTAAAAAATAGAGGTGTTTTTGAAGTTTAAAGCAGTGGGATAGAGGGGTTTTTGAACTTAACTCTGATTTTCAACATGGCATTATAGAGTACTTTAGGGGGTTTTGAACCTCACATATAAATAAACCAATTTAAGTTATCCATACAAATCTGATGATGTATAAAAGTAAGAAAATATAATTTGGCGTTTAGGGGATTTTGAATCTAGAGGATTCATATATTTAAATAACAAAACATTGGAACAAGTTCAGGAAATCAAGTATCTAGGAATAATATTTGAGAACAAATTACTTTTCAATAAACACATTCAATATGTCAGTGACAGATGCGTTAAACTTATCAGCACCCTCACAAAAACTGCAAAACTTAACTGGAGATTTGGACATCAATACCTAAAACAATTTATAAAGGGGCTATACTCCCAATGCTCTTGTATGGAGCACCAGTATGGCAAGAGTGTATCTGGAAGCATAAAAACATTGCTAAATACAAAAGAGTACAGAGACTCATGAGCATCAAGATCTCCAAAGCCTACAGAATTATCTCTTATGAAGCCTCGTGTGTAGTAGCTGGTCTTACACCAATAGATATAATAATACAGGAGAAAATGGAAATCTACAAGACAATAAATAATGAGGGCGAAACACACTTACAAATTGAGACCCCCCCAGACCTGAAAACTTGGAACCACCCAGCGGACAGAGAAAGTATTAAAGAGGCGGAAGAAAACAAAGACTATGCAATAGAAATATATATGGATGGAAGCAAAATTGATGGGAATATAGGTGCGGCAGCGGTCTTCTCTCAAAATGGAAATGTACTTCACAAACTGAAATTCAAACTACAAAATCATTGCTCAAATAACCAAGCTGAACAAATAGCCATTCTGCAAGCTCTGCACACACTTCACGAAAATCTGGAAAACAGAATTACTGAAAGGAAAGCAATAGTATACATTGACAGCCAAATAACCATAGACCTCTTGAGAAACAGCCAACACCGAAATGTAATAATAGATGATATTAAACAAAAACACAAACAGCTTGAAGAAGAAAGGTGGACAATTCACATTAAGTGGGTGAAGGCTCACACTGGAACTTATGGAAATGAGGTGGCAGACAGACTCGCTAAGGAAGCAGCAAAACAGGACGATCTACCTATTATATACAAGAAGATACCGAGAACGGAAGTAGAGCGAAATATAAAATTAAAGAGCATAGAAAAGTGGCAAATACAGTGGAACCAGACAACAAAAGGAGCAGAGACCAAGTAGTTCTTCCCAATCATAGACAGATTGAAAACAGTCCTCAGGCCCACACCAAATTTCACTGCAACGGTATCCGGACACGGCAAAACAAGATCATATCTCCACTGCTTCAAGATTGTGAACTCCCCAATGTGCCTCTGCAATAGTGGAAACCAAACAGTAGATCACATCCTTTATGAGTGTCCAATGGTATCGAATGAAAGAAATAAACTTGTGAACAGTGTTCTAAAACGGGAAAACTGGCCAGTGTTGAAAAACAGTTTGATAAGGAACCATAGAAACTCTTTCCTTTGATTTGTAAATTCAATAGACTTTGAGAAATTGAATCGTTGAAAGCGATAGGATATGTTAGTTTGGGCTGAGTAATAACGAAGCTAGTGTTATTGCACAGTATGGTGTAGATTAATACCCAAAATAGGCCAAGGATAATAGGTTAAGGACAATAGACTAAGAAAAATAGGTTAAGGGCAATAGGCTAAGGAAACAGGAAGCAGGCTAAAATACCAATGTATAGTATATTAAGTACTAGGATTCAATGCAAAGTTTATAGGCATGTAGTGCTACAACTGTGTAACGGAGCATGCTGTTGATTACTGTTGGTGTAGGGGGCATCTTTAGACTTCAAAGTGAGAGCAAAAGCAGCCACTGAAGATGTTCCCTACAGCTGGGAATGAAATGTGTGGCAAAACATACACCCTTGAATATGGTCTACAGCTCAGAAGATGTCCACCATTCAAGATTTCATACATGAAAATCTAAGGTTGATGAAAAAGAGTGATAATTTATGTGATTAATAACATTTTGGAGTTTATATTTTAACTTGGTAATAATGTTTTTGTTTGTGTTAATTTTTTTCATGTATGTATAACTTACAATTTAAACATAAAATGCTTAAAACAAAGAAAATATAAAAATAAACTCAAAACGGATATTTTCACAAGCAGTAACATAGCCTACACCATAAAATCAAGAAAAAATGTGGAAAATAGAAATATGCAGTGTATGAAAACCATTAAACCATAATTAAAAAACAAGTAAAATTAAATCTAGTAACAAATTTATGTTCAGTATCAAAGGTTCATAATTTGTTGGTCTAAATGCTTCATCTACTTTTGAGAAAACCTGTATCTTTATCTGTCCAATATCATGGAAAAACTTTTCATCCCCAGATAATTCAATGCACCCTGAAATTGTCTCAAGGAGAACACTTATAATGCTGAATAAAGAAATTAATGCAACAAAAGTTTGAGGGCAAGAAATAAAATTCATTTTTTTGGTAAAATTATGATTTTGTGCTTTATTGAGTTTTGAAAAAAATGCTCCTCAATTGTGGTATGTACGAGGGGGGACCCAAAAAAACCGTTATAAAAACTTATTTATTACTTTTTTTACAAAATTCCTCCAGTCACCTTCAAAGTACTCTCCATTAGATGTGATGCACTTGTCAAGTCTTTTTTCCCACTGTTTGAAGCACCTCTGGAACTCTTCAACTGTGATATCATCCAATGCCTGTTTTTATTGCCTCCACATCATCAAAACGCTTCCCTGTTAGATTTTTTTTTTCATTCTTGGGAACAGAAAAAAAATCACATGTCTGGGGAATATGGAGGGTGGGTAATGGCAGACCACCCCTGAGAGGCCAAATAGCGGTTCACTGATAAGGCTGTGTTGTGATGAAGGCACCAGTCGCCAAAGTTTCGGGCATTTCCTCAGCACATCCTCTTACAAACGTCTTAAAACTCCCAAATAGAACTTCTGGTTAACAGTCTGGCCAGGGGGAACAAACTCCCGGGGAAACTCTCTACAACGTCCACGAATGGCAGCTTGCTCTCAGTCTGGTTTTTTTGGGTCCCCCCTCGTAACTACATTGTCACAGATTTTAGCAAAGAATTTGGATATTTTTGTTATCATATTGCATCATGCCTACATCAACTATTGACCAGAACATGTTATGATGTTTTGTGATTACCACAAATTTCACTTTGTGACCATTTGGAGACGTCAAAAAACATTGTAGCCATTTTTGCAAGTACCAAGACATGAACTTCACAACATGCAATGCGCATGAGAAGTCATAATGCACTGTGGTTGTATTTTTAGAGAATGAGTGTTTATGTATTTAAGCCAAACTGACACATTATCAGTTATATCGTGGCTTGGTTCTAAAAGGGCCAATGTCATAAAACTTGCTTTTGAGATAACTGACTTTGAAGCCTTTATAGAAATAACATTTTTTGCTGAGAACTTCCAACATTGGCCTCTAAGGTTTCCGTATTATGTCTATTAATAGCAACAGACATTGACACTTTTAGTATACTAAAGATAAAGACTAGGCGAGCTCAATAATGAATAAATCTCATTTTTATGAGAAATTGACATTGGCACTTTTAGAACTAAGCCACAGCTCACCAAAGGGATTTAAATGAAGAGGTGATAAACTAATAATATTATACCTACCAAATAATGCAATAAGACCAGCAATTATCAAAGCATAACCAAATAACATAGGCAGCAAGTTAACATAGGCACCCTTCCTTATTCCATCAATACTCATTATATCATGATGCTCTCGAAGCTCTGATATGATATAATCTGGAACACAAAATGTAACTTCATATGTACAGCTTATTCAATTAAAGTTATAGCAGTAGCAATGAAGCACCCATGGGTACAGTGGCACAGCCACGGGGGATACTAAAGGGGCTAAAGCCTCCCACCAGTCCAGTCCCCCAGATTAGAATGATTCTTATTTAAATAAAAGTCTCATTTTTACTGAAGTTCAATTAGTGGCAGGCAGTGCCGTATTTACGCCTAGGAAGACTAGGCAGCTGCCTAGGGCGGCAGATTTGAAGGGGCGGCTTTTAAGGTGTTACTGTTTTTTTTAAATATATTAAACATTTTATTCATAACTCTTCAAAATAGTAAACTAATGTAACACACAATGAAATAGATATGAATAACATTGACAACAATACACTGTCCATTGTTGTTGTCAATGAAATTGGAACTCTCTTTCCATTTAACCGCCTTTGATTAAACTCTGACATTCTGATTTCAAGGCGGTCTTCGTTATGAGATGCCGCTATCACTGTTATAAGACTAGCCAGTATCAGTAATTCAATACTCATCAGTGCTAATTCATACTTAAAAGAAGAGACCGCCTGCCACTAAGCCTGGTATCGGTATAGTCCAGTTTCATTTGCAACAGCAAAGAGTGCAGGTGTTTTATTAATATTTTTGTGCAGTGATCTGTTACTTATGTGAAAACGAGTGATAGCCAGAAAAAGCTAAGTGATTTTCAATACCGGATAGGCTACTTGCAAAAGACAAGGCAATAAAAAAACAGGAAACTGTGAGAAAGTGCACAAAAATAAATGACCTGTAAAAAACGAACACAGCCAGCTTGTTCCAGTTTGAGTCCAGATTCAGAGTGTAATAATGTGGTGAACAGTACCCAAAAATGCGGTTCGTGTGATTTCTCTGAGATAGGCGTTTCCGATATTAAAAACAATAGTAGGCCTAATAACCTGTTTATTTATTGACTTATTTATTTATTTACTGGTATTTATTATTATTACTATTATTATTAGCCAACTATTTCAGTTACAATAATGCTTATTGTAGGTTACTTTCTGGTACATTCATGTGGAAATAAGGGGCGAAAGTATTTTTCTCTGCCTAGGGGTGCTTAAGTAGCTAAATACGGTTGCAGGAACACAAGGTACCAGTAGTTTTAAATATTTCACATACAATGTTTTAAATTGTTGATTGGATTAATGATTATTAGTTTTTCACCATACATAACAGAAATGCAATTACGATTTCAAATGCATTAGTTTGAAGCATTGTTTTAATTTGCCGGATCGATTCCAAATCCAGCTAGATTAATTTAATTCATCAACAATTTAGTATGTTTAATGCTGTATATTACTGCAGTAACAACAACCAATGTTAAATTCTCCACCATTTCATCATTCAATCAACAGACTAAATACCGTGTTTTTAGCTCTCGTTTGCTACAGCACTTCACTTGATTGCTTTAAAACACACGGAGCCGAATACTATTGGTGAGCAATTCAGTTGTGATTAGGCCTACTGCAAATTTCAGAAGTAGAATGAAATACTTTGTATTGTGATCTTAAGAACATTTTTATAAGCATAAGATAAGATGAAAAATTGTGATGATGATAAACAAAATAATAATAATAATAAGCTTAGTAATAAACCTGATGATGATAATGATGATCAGGGCCCGGATTCTGATGACCTAAAAAATGACCCTAAATTTTAAAGAAAATGACTTAATAATTATAAAAAATTACCTAAAAACTCATATTTTATTTATAAAAAATTATTATTGTACACACAGAGTTATTGTAAAAACTGTAAATAACTGTAATGTTGTGAATGTTCTTTTCACACGTAAATTTATACTGGCACCGGTGAGTCAAAATTCGACATTTCCTTTTGTAGTCTGATGGATTATGTTGTTGTTTATTGAGGGTAAACAGTAGTTTGCACTCTCAAATCCAAGCAGGTGGCAGACTCTGGTGCCAAATCAATCTAATAACAATAGTAATATAATACAAAATTTTGGCGTTTCTTTGATTCTCATTTCCGACTGAGACATGACAACACTATTAACGCTGAATTTTTCCTTCTTGCATTAAACAAACAACACTTCAAAGACAGCACCGCTAGCAACGGAAAAAAAGTTAATACACTCAATGTAAATACATGAAAATGACTAAATAAGGAAGCAATGACACGAAAATGACAAAATAATGACCTAAAATTGAAATAAATGCCCTAAAAATATAAAATTGCATAAAATGACAAAAAATGACCTAATAAAAATGCATTTCTATTATCTAGAGGCCATGATTAGGATTTATCTACAAGTTGGAAATGTCTATGCAGCATCAATAAAAAGATGACGTATCATTAAAATCCGGGCCCTGATGATGATAATAATAATGATATTAATCATAATAATGATAATGATGATAATAATGGTAATAATAAAGATAAAAAATTAATAATAATAATAATAATAATAATAATAATAATAATAATAATAATAATGTTACCGGCATGTTTGCAATAGGATAATAACTTCACTGAATAAGAATAAGTTATAAAGAACATTGAAGAATGAATTCCACCTACCTTATAATAAATGTTTAAAAATTTTTATTAGCATGTACGAGGGAGAATCAAACGAAAACCGCAATTTTTTGCCACTGTTTTACTGCAGGAGGAATGTTTACTTGTACATTATTTTCTACAAAGTCCTCTCCCAGTTCAATGCACTTACGCCATTGGATAGGAAGAGCTTCGATACCGCATGAGAAGAATTATTTTGGTTGACGCTGTAGCCACTCCTGCACCATCGATTGGACATCTTCATCAGATTTGAACTTCTGCCCTACAAGGCCAATTGCCTATCTCTTATGACATACTAGCATGTGCCCGCGGCTTCGCCCGCGATAATTATTTCAAAAATTAAAAATTAAGAGCATAATAGTTAAATCATTATATTTATTAACACCTAAATCACGTGGGCTACATAGCACGATTAGATAGCGTCGCCTGGTAAAAGCGACCTCAGATTCGATTTCCTTGGTCCAGAATACCCCTGTACAGTAAGTTTCGTCCAAATCTAACAATGTTTTACCATATTTAGGCCTATCCCTCTTCCGTGTAGGTTGAAAATTTCATATGTCTACGGGCCTTGACATTCTAAACAAATGAATCGACCAGCGTGGGCTTACAACAATCTAGCGATCGCGATGCTTTTATTACCACGGTATGACAAAAATAGCCAAAGCCAACTGCAATTGATTTGACATTGAAATGTATTACTGAAATCTGATGCTTCGACAGCGCTAAAATCACGTTTTCTGCCAGTTTTTCACTCACAACTCGCGAACGAAAGCTAAAATTAAAAATCCGGCTTCGATGCGCATTCGCCCACCTTTCAGCCCATCTATGTTTAAAATTTCAGATCTCTGCGTTCAGTAGATTTCGCTGGGCATCGTGGACAGACAGACAAACACGTCCTTTTATTATTTTAAGATAGCATGTGCCCGCGGCTTCGCCCGCGGTAATTATTTCAAAAATTAAAAATTAAGAGCATAATAGTTAAATCATTATATTAACACCTAAATCATGTGGACCACATATCACGATTAGATAGCGTCACCTGGTAAAAGCGACCTCAGATTCGAGTTCCTTGGCCCAGAAAACCCCTGTAGGCCTATAGTGAGTTTCGTCCAAATCGAACAACGTTTGACCATATTTAGGCTAATATTGATTATCCCTATAATAATACTAATAATAATAATAATAACAATAATAATAACAATAATAATAATAATAATAATAATAATAATAATAATAATAATAATAATAATAATAATAATAATAATAATAATAATAATAATAATAATAATCCTCTTCGGTGTAGGTTGAAAATTTCATATTATGTTTGCGTGCCTTGACATTAAAAACAAATGAATCGACCAGCGTGAGCTACAACATTCAAGAGATCGCGATGCTTATATGTCGAAGGAATGACAAAAATAGCCAAAGCCTAGTGTAATTGATTTGTATTACTGAAAACTCATGCTTCGAAATAGCAAAAAATACACGTTTTCTGCCCGTTTTTCACTCATAACTCACGAACGAAAGCGAAAATTAAAATTCCGGCTTCGAGGTGCACATTCCGACCCTTTAGTCCACCTAAGTTTAAAATTTCAAAATTCTGCGTTCTGTAGATTTCGCTGGGCTTAATAATAAAAGTAGTAATAATATCAATAATAATAATAATAAAAATAATAATAATAATAATAATAATAATAATAATAATAATAAAGTGGTTGTAATAGTAATATAGTGATCGTGGTGGCAGCGGTAATTTTTTCATTTGCCCCCATTGACAAAATTTTCTGCGGACGTCCATGGCTGTGATTCTAGCTTTTGGATCACTCAACACCACTTTCTCTAATTAGTTTAGTATAGTATATATGTATTTAATGTATATATAAAATATTTACAATTTTCTCACCTGTGATTCTAGATTTTAGTGCTCTCACTACTTTCTCTACCGACTATTTTTTGTTTTCCTTTTTTCTCTTGTTATTATAGATTTTTAAATGCATACATGCCTTTCTTTACCATAATTTTGTTTACAGTTTTCTTGGCTGTGACTCTGAACTTTAGCATTCACATGGCTAGAAAATGTTATAAATATATTTAGGTTAGAATCCAGTGCTAGAATCCAGAATCTTGTGATCTAGGATTGGAGATCTTGTGATATTATTGCTCCTTTCACGTTTCAACCATACATAGGTGATGCTTTGATGACATCCTAATTTTTATATTTTTGGGTCATTCTACAGGAATTACCCTTTTGTTGTCCTCTCTTAATATTCCGTAAATAACACTGTTGCTTCCATATTTTTATTTATCCATTTTTAACTATGGAATCCATTGTTATAAACCAATTAATCAATGTCAAATTTATGGAAACTTTTCATAGTGCATTTCAGTCCTTTTAAGTAAAAAATCACTCTCCTGGGCTGTCCCCACTCCAGGTTCACAATACTCTATTGACTATAGAAACAATATGTGGCATGATTTTTTTAATTCATTTTTGTGGCATTGTTCTTTATTGTATTGGGGACTAGTTCATATGTATGTTTCAAATTTTTGAAGTTTGAATAAGTTTCTACTGAGTTCAAAAGTCTAGTCCCCAGCTTCTGAACTCACTCTCCTGGCGCTATAAGAAAAATTTCAGGAAAAAAGAGGGAAGAAAACTTTTTGCTTCTGAATGTGACAACACTCTTCCAGACCAGTGAACAAAGAAGACTAGTGAAGAAAAAACATTTTTGTTGTGATTCCTGGTGCAACTGAGCAAAATACATCTTCACTTTCAAGTGAGTATGTTCATTGCCAATCACTCTCCTAGTTGTAGTAGAGTTTTAAATTTAATAGTAAAAAAAATGAAAATAGAGCAATTAAATGCTTTTGGTTATTCAAAAAGTCTTCCTAAAAGCCTAACATCAAGCTGTGTTTGTACTACCTGCACATGGCAAAAGGAATAAAAATCCTCACTCTCCTGGCCAAGAAAATTAATCACTCTCCTGGCTAACTTTTTCCAGGAGAGTGATTCAACATTAATCCTATAAGATGCTTGTGCATTTTCTTTATTTTTACTGTTCTTGGCTTAAATAATTAATTTTCCCTAATAAATGTATAACAGTGCCTAACATATTTAAACATATTCTATCAATGCAATATGTATATATATATATATATATATATATATATATATATATATATATACACACACAAACAATATATATATATAAATATATATATTATATATATATATATAATCATAATAAGGAAAAGGCATTAAGGGCTAAGTAATATAATTATGAGATTGATCTCCACTGGCCTGGTAAGTCAAATCACTCTCCTGGAACTTAAAATAAATTTTGGCTGACAGTAGCCCCAAATTTGAGTAAAGTGTGTGCATTGTATGCTGAAAGTTTCTTCTTTGGATAGAAGAATAACTAGGATTTTTTTTCTGATTTTTTAAACCAAATTTAAATTTTGTGTTCTCACTATTTAAAAAGCAGACATTTCTGTAGAATGACCCTTTTATATTTATATATTCACACAAGTAAGCAAACAATTACTTACTTGATTAACCTGAGGAAACCTTGTTAGTGTTTAACATTTTCTACAATGTGTTTGCATTTTTTCTTTTCTTAGTGATTCTGTAGTATCTTAATGTGGTAGGAATTTGGTCTGCAGAAACTGTGTTGGATTAGACAACATTTTGGCAATGTGTTTTCACATGATCATTATATGCTTTGATGACTTCCTAATTTTTATATTCAAGTTGAATATACACACACACATGATGATGATGATGATGATGAGGAGTGTTCTGCCCGAACACACATATATATATATATACAAATAATTACTCAATTGATTAACCTGAGGAAACTGTGTTAGTGTTTAACATTAAAAAATATTTTTCATATGCTGTTGATTTTTTAATTAAATGATTTCCCTTTCTTAGTGATTCTGTAGAACAGTATCTTAATGTGGTAGAAATTTGGTCTGCAGAAACTGTGTTGGATTAGACAATATTTTGGCAATGTGTTTTCACGTGACTTTTACTTTTTGTAAATCCAAGGATTTTCCTATTTTCTTCCTTTAATGAATCTGAACCTCTGAACCTTAGTTCAGATATCAATATGGTAAATTGTAGGTTCTCAGTAGTAGAGTGCCAGTGCCTAGCACTTTTGCAATGTGATTTCATACGATTTTGATTCCGTCTTAATTTCAGGTTTTTTCGAACTGCTTTCTTCCTAAGCATATATAGTGATTCTAAACGATTGTTTAGAAGGTTTTGTGATTAAGATTAGGTGGGCCGATCCCGGCGGTACTGCAATACCGGGCCAACCCGTGACAGAGGTGGAGCAAGCCCCTAGCACTCCGTCATTTTCCAAAAATCAGTTTAATATTCTGGTCCCTCGATGAGGGACGTATCAGATATTAAGCTGATAAGAACAGATTCCCTTTATTAGAAAATTTTTAAAATTACAAAATAATAAATAGGTAATCAATGACACACACATGATAAATGTGATGGATTTACACATATATGGGAGTGTACAAAAGTAGTTGTAACGATTTAGTCTTTTGGTCTGTATAGTCCAAGCAATTTGATTGGCTTGTTTGTTATTGTCCAGAGAATTTGATCGCTTCTGTTCTGCCGTCGTGTAGGTTGTTCATTCTAGAGTGTGCTGTCGTGTAGGTTGTTCATTCTAGAGTGTACTGGCGTGTGCCGGTGATGTGCTCAATGTAGATATCCCGGCTCCATCTGATGGTGTCGGACACTGCTAGTTTTTTCATCAGGCTGAGATATCTTTGCGGAATTCCACATCTGCGGAGGATCTTGTCGTTCTTCGGATCCCAAGCCCCCAGTGAGCCTACAATTACCGCGTCTGCCGCTGCGTCGTATCCTTCTTTTTGGAGGGCTTCAATGACGGGTTGGTATTTGCTGGTTTTTCCGGCTCTGGCTCTTTCAAAGGCTGTGTAGGTATTCTCGAATGGTATTGTGACGTCCACTATGGTCGCTTTTTTGCTTGTCGGGTTCTTTATGATCAGGTCGGGTCGGAGGCCTGTGTTATTGAATTCTTTGTTTACTGTGATTTCGGCATCCTTTTTGCCTCTTACTGCGTTCACTACGCGGTCTAATACAGCATTATGTCGTAGTTGCCATGTGGCGGCATGGGGTTTACAGTGATTAAGTACATGTGGCAGGGTTTCGTTCTCGTGTCCACATCGCCTGCATCTTTTGTCTGTCGCCCCAAATCGTCTGCAGCCGTTTAGGGGTACACACCCTAGCCGTGCTCTGTGTATGAAGCGCCAGTCCGCGAACCTGGTGGCGTAGCCATTCTTTGTGAAGTGATTTGACGCTGCGTCCTTGTTGGTGCAGTGCAGGGTTTTACCTTGGTCTGGCTTCCTGAGTAGTTGTTCTTCATAGATGCGGCGGATACCTTGTTTCAACAGCCATCCTGTGTTGCTCCTGTCCGCATTGATCTGGTTTAATGCGATTGTGGCAGCTTCTCCTATGGTCCACTGTGTGCTGATTCCTCTGTTGTTTAGCCTGCGCGTGGCGTTTTGGGTTTTGGACCAGAGGGAGGCGATGTCTCCACCATCTCTTGCCAGCCTTCCCTCTAGGGAGCCATTGAGATATTCTTCTAAGTCTGTGCCTGTAGGTGGGTTGCCAGTTTTCCTCTGGACTACTGTTGTCAGTTGTCCGCGGGCAATTCCAGAGACTGTAGGATCCGGTGATGTCAGCATTTTTATGGCTTGGACTATTGTGCAGATGTCTGCTAGGTCTGAGAAAGGGGTTATGTTTAGTCCTCCTCTCTTGGAGGCTATGTATAGTATTTCTGGGCTTGCTCTTTGCGGGAGATTCATCCAGGTTTTTATTTTTCTTTTTATTGCTTTATCCAGTGGGTTTATGGCTTGTTTTTCGACCCGCATGGCACGGAGGTAGTATTCTAGTTTTGGTATAATGAAGGTGTTTGTAGCATCTATTTTTTGCCAAGGTGCGAGGAGGCTGTTGTCTATGTTGTCTAATTCTGAGGTTATTTTTGCGATGATGTTGGCTGGTGTTGTATCTACGTGGTATCCTGATGGTGTTCCCAGGTACTTGTATGCATCGCCCTCCTGTAGTGTATGGACTTGTTGCCCCTTAATGGATACTGCTGATGGAAGGCAGGTATTGCGCTTGCGGCAGTCTAGGTCTAGGACCGCGCATTTTGAGGCATTGAAGATCAGTCCTGAAGCGTCGGCTACACTGGTGATATCATCTAGGATGAGCTGCAGTTTCTCTGCTGAGGATGATAGGACCACCAGATCGTCAGCATAAGCAAGTGCTGGGATCGTAGTATTTGCTATTGGGTATCCTGCATTGTGCTTTCCTGCAGTCCGGATTATGGGTTCAATAGCCAGGTTGAAGAGGATCGGGCTTAAGGGGCAGCCTTGCTTGACCCCACATTGTATAGGAATGGGTGCGGATAGCTGTTGGCCGCACTTAATTCTTCCTTCGCTTTCCTGGTATATCACTCTGATGATGTGCCTTAATGGGTTGGGCAGTCCGAGGTTTTCTAGTATGGCGTGTAGGTAGCTATGTGGAACTGTGGAGAATGCATTGGCGATGTCTAGCCAGGCTATGGTGCAACGCTTTTTGCTGCGTCTGGCGTGGTCCAGGGCGCTCTGCAGTACAAAGTTGTGCTCATAGCAGCCTTCTCCTGCACCAAATCCTTTCTGCGCTGGAGAGATTATGCTATTTTCTGTTGCCCATTCTGAGATGCGGTGTGCCAGGCAGGATGTGAAAAGTTTGTACAGTGTCTGGCATAGAGAGATGGGGCGGTAGTTAGCCGGGTTTTGTGGGTCTCCTTTCTTGTAGATTAGTACGATTGTTGCCAGTTTCCACTGATGGGGGATTATGCCAAGCTGTAGAATTTTGTTGAAAAGTGCCGCGTAGATTGTTCCATCCCGGTTGAATTTCTTCAGGTCGTTGTATCTGATGCTGTCGCTTCCTGGCGCAGTGTTTGATGTTCTGTTTAGTTGTGTGCTAACTTCTGCTTCAGAGATGGGTAGGGAGAGTGCATCATCAGGATGGCAAGGTAGGTCTATTGTGGGGGGGGTGTAGTTGGTTGGTTGGGTCCAGGAGTTTCGAAGGTGGGTTTCTGCTTCCTTAATGTCTACTGTTCTGTTTTCTTCTTGTTTTTGTATTTTCTTGAATGCGAGGGATTTGTTGAGGCGGTAGAGTTTCTGTATCTGGCTTGCTTCTAAGGGGTCGTATTGTGGTTTCCATTGCTGCCGTCTGCGTCTTTGTGGGGCCTGTCTATTGTGTCTTGGCGTTGTTGTTCTTCTGGTTGCATTTGATTTGGCAGCAAGGATGCTGTCGACTAGGTTGCCGTATGCCTTTTCCAGGTCCTCTATGTTGGTTACGCTTTCGAATGTTTGAATCCATACTAGCTCCTCTTGTTGTCGTTCTGCGTGGGCGCGTTCGTGGGGTTGTGTCTCTGGGTCGTTGGATTCTGTTGGTGTGGTGGTGTTTCTTCCTTGAGGGCTTGACGGCTCTATTATGACTTCCGGGGTCGTTTGTGGTAGGTCACTGGTGGGTGCAATTTGCTGGGGTGCTGAAATATCGCGTAGATGTATGGTTGGTCCTCCCTGGTCTGTTAAGGGGTCTGTGCTTGTTGCAATTTCGTTGGTTGTGATCTGGGCAGGTATTTGGTCAGATGCTGGGTTGTGGGGTGGTTGAGTGATTTGCAGTGTTCCACTTGAGGTTTCAGTCTCTGTTGTGGGATGGTCAATGGATGCAGATGTCGGCGTTGCTGGTGGTGGCAGCGGTGGCGGTGGTAGTGGAGGTGGCGGCGTGCGCTGATGGTCCAGTATGGGCTCACCATTGTGTGGGGTGCTGTGGTTGCTCTGTGTGTGACTTTCCGGTTCAGACTGTAGTGTGTGGTTCATCTGTGTCGGTTGTTGTTTTCGGGTCCTAGGTGGACGTGGTCGAGGCGTGGCTGGATCTTCTGGTGGTGGTTCTGTTGGTGTGATTCCATGTTCTTTCTTCTGATGCGTTTTTAGTTGCTTTATGGTGCCAACGGTGTGACAGATGTTGCAGTAGAATTCTAGATGTGTATTATGCATTTTTTTCAAATGTTTATTTAAGTCATTGTGGTTTTTGTATGTGCGTGGAGGTCTTGTGTCACACAATTCACAGCTTAATGTGCCTGGGAGGGGGAATTCTATGCGTACATTTTCCATATTGTACTGGGTTCTGTTTTCCACAGAGTGAAGTTTGCACTAGCACTATCACTAATCGCACTATACACTAATATTTACAATTGCAGAGCGTTATGTACACTAATATTTACACTTGCGGGCTTATGTACAGAGCTATATACACTTGGTTCCGAACAGATAGGGTCGAAAGGTACACTTCCGATTCACTGGCTATTTCACTGCAGTTAACACTACACTGAACACTGTTTACCTACCTTTTTCTTTCAATAAGAGTCGGATGTTCTTCACTGCGTACACTTCGCACTGCACAGCACTTGCTTAAACACAAGCATATTGGTGAAAAACACTTCAGAGTGTCGAAAAAAAGACAGCTTCATTAAGCTGATAAGAACAGATTCCCTTTATTAGAAAATTTTTAAAATTACAAAATAATAAATAGGTAATCAATGACACACACATGATAAATGTGATGGATTTACACATATATGGGAGTGTACAAAAGTAGTTGTAACGATTTAGTCTTTTGGTCTGTATAGTCCAAGCAATTTGATTGGCTTGTTTGTTATTGTCCAGAGAATTTGATCGCTTCTGTTCTGCCGTCGTGTAGGTTGTTCATTCTAGAGTGTGCTGTCGTGTAGGTTGTTCATTCTAGAGTGTACTGGCGTGTGCCGGTGATGTGCTCAATGTAGATATCCCGGCTCCATCTGATGGTGTCGGACACTGCTAGTTTTTTCATCAGGCTGAGATATCTTTGCGGAATTCCACATCTGCGGAGGATCTTGTCGTTCTTCGGATCCCAAGCCCCCAGTGAGCCTACAATTACCGCGTCTGCCGCTGCGTCGTATCCTTCTTTTTGGAGGGCTTCAATGACGGGTTGGTATTTGCTGGTTTTTCCGGCTCTGGCTCTTTCAAAGGCTGTGTAGGTATTCTCGAATGGTATTGTGACGTCCACTATGGTCGCTTTTTTGCTTGTCGGGTTCTTTATGATCAGGTCGGGTCGGAGGCCTGTGTTATTGAATTCTTTGTTTACTGTGATTTCGGCATCCTTTTTGCCTCTTACTGCGTTCACTACGCGGTCTAATACAGCATTATGTCGTAGTTGCCATGTGGCGGCATGGGGTTTACAGTGATTAAGTACATGTGGCAGGGTTTCGTTCTCGTGTCCACATCGCCTGCATCTTTTGTCTGTCGCCCCAAATCGTCTGCAGCCGTTTAGGGGTACACACCCTAGCCGTGCTCTGTGTATGAAGCGCCAGTCCGCGAACCTGGTGGCGTAGCCATTCTTTGTGAAGTGATTTGACGCTGCGTCCTTGTTGGTGCAGTGCAGGGTTTTACCTTGGTCTGGCTTCCTGAGTAGTTGTTCTTCATAGATGCGGCGGATACCTTGTTTCAACAGCCATCCTGTGTTGCTCCTGTCCGCATTGATCTGGTTTAATGCGATTGTGGCAGCTTCTCCTATGGTCCACTGTGTGCTGATTCCTCTGTTGTTTAGCCTGCGCGTGGCGTTTTGGGTTTTGGACCAGAGGGAGGCGATGTCTCCACCATCTCTTGCCAGCCTTCCCTCTAGGGAGCCATTGAGATATTCTTCTAAGTCTGTGCCTGTAGGTGGGTTGCCAGTTTTCCTCTGGACTACTGTTGTCAGTTGTCCGCGGGCAATTCCAGAGACTGTAGGATCCGGTGATGTCAGCATTTTTATGGCTTGGACTATTGTGCAGATGTCTGCTAGGTCTGAGAAAGGGGTTATGTTTAGTCCTCCTCTCTTGGAGGCTATGTATAGTATTTCTGGGCTTGCTCTTTGCGGGAGATTCATCCAGGTTTTTATTTTTCTTTTTATTGCTTTATCCAGTGGGTTTATGGCTTGTTTTTCGACCCGCATGGCACGGAGGTAGTATTCTAGTTTTGGTATAATGAAGGTGTTTGTAGCATCTATTTTTTGCCAAGGTGCGAGGAGGCTGTTGTCTATGTTGTCTAATTCTGAGGTTATTTTTGCGATGATGTTGGCTGGTGTTGTATCTACGTGGTATCCTGATGGTGTTCCCAGGTACTTGTATGCATCGCCCTCCTGTAGTGTATGGACTTGTTGCCCCTTAATGGATACTGCTGATGGAAGGCAGGTATTGCGCTTGCGGCAGTCTAGGTCTAGGACCGCGCATTTTGAGGCATTGAAGATCAGTCCTGAAGCGTCGGCTACACTGGTGATATCATCTAGGATGAGCTGCAGTTTCTCTGATACTACACTACAGATACTACACTTTGATCTTAGCCAAAAGGCCGAGAAGCGATGCCAAATGAAGGCGTCGTGACGCTTAAGAGGAAAATTTCGACGCCTACTACAAGAGGATTCACCATACGGCATCCGTGCGATATATTAAAATTATCGTTTTTGTAGCAAAATGGTGATACTTACTGCCTTCCCCTAATTTCTGGAACGTCTCCCAGTAGATAAAATGATAAGAATCACTTCAGAAAGAGCAGAACTTACGAAATAATAAGAATTTTCCAAAAAGCTCTGCTACCTCCATCTCACGTACGATAGCAGTACTTTTACAGCGACGCCAGTGGCAGTGGATCAGAAGGTACGAGAGCTTGCTATCACACTGCACACTCCCCTCCCTTGTTATTCACGTTAGTAACTGACGATCGCCACCCGCTCGAATCCCGTAGGCGCCAGTTACGAATATCGCAATTCTCACACAATGTAGACTTGTAGCTAGTTTCGTTCACTTAATAAGCATATAAAGAAGTGGGTGAAGTTATGAAATAGTAGATAATCCAGCAGCAAAGATTTGTGGTGTTATGAGTCTCCCTATATTTACCACTTAAGATAACTAAAATTGATGTGCAAGAACAAATAAAATGTTAAAAGTAAAGTTATCCCTATACAGGCCATGGACGTCCTTAGGGAGCCAGGATGTGGGGCTCCAAGATTTTTAGACGTTCGGTACACGAAATATGAGCTATAAAATGACTGGAAAAGTAAAAAAAAATGACCCAAAAACTAAAAAATAAGACCCTAAAATTTATTCATCAGATTTTGTGTCTATTTTACATTTATGTTGTTAACAAATTATGTAGGCTTGTAATTAGTTAATTGGTGCATACAGTTAAATGTAAACCGCAAACACTGCCTTTGTGTATCCAAATTAAAATTCTAATAAAATCAAGTAAACTGATATAACAAAGTGCCAGAATGCATTTGTTTAATCAGTGATAATTTCAATTATGATAGGCCTATGCAGAAAATAAGTTATTTTTGTTAAGCTCCAGACCAATTCATTAAGCAGGGTTTACGAAAGAACAAAGCTCTAAAGTTTGATTGTTAACATTAATTCAACACATTGATACAAGAAATTCTTAAAATATGTCAACATTTCACAATATGCACTGGCACTGTTTAAGTTTTAAAGCAGCCGCATAGGTTATGAATGAATTAAATTCAATTTTAAATCAATCTGTCAGGAATTACATTAGGTCTATTTGCTTTCACAGCAACGTTTAAACTGAAAAATACTCACATTAAAATATAATGAAGATATCAGTAGCCATACATTTCAAAAGAATGCACAATATCAAAACAAATGCAGCTGCGTTTAATTATTCAACGGCTAGATGTGTATTAAATCTTTTATTTATTTTTAAAAGCATATGTGAAGGAATGAGTGGGATAACAACAGAACGAAATTACAACAAATGCATCACATATAAAGCAAGGCATGATGTAATAAATTTACAAACATCTGACTGCATTGTAGTCACTATTAAAGTTCGCGGCCCGGGAAAAAAACCTCAGAGTCGAGTTCCCTAGCCCCCCCTCCAAAAAAAAACCCTGCATAGTGAGTTTCGTTCAAATCATTCAACATTTTCCCATTTAAGCATGCACTCATGATCTCATTCTGTCTACCTATCAGTTCTCTGGCGAGTTGTAAACAAATGAATGAAGATAGCAACCGAGCAAGGCCACCTTTAATTACTTTCACAATTGAATATGGTCTCGTTAATGAATTTAAAAATTATGTTAGATTAATAAACACTCACACATCTTTCTCTACACTAAGCATACATTTTGCAAACCACTCACATGGCTATTTTATCCTAAGCGTATGGTTTCCAATTTTATTGCCTCTGATTCCAGCTTTTAGCGAGCCCGTTAATTTCTTCTTCTATTAACGTGTAAAATATATTCCCTACCATAATATGTATAATTATTTTCGAGTATTTCTTTTATGATTTGACACTCACAACACCGCTTTCTCTACATTTTTTTTTTAGATTTTACAATTTTCTCACTTGTGATTCTATATTCTAGCGCTTACGCTTCTCTACAGAACAGTTTTTTCCTACCAATGCACAGTGGTCCAAAACGCGAATCTAGCGGGACAAAATTATATTATGTTTTGAAACTATACCCTTACATGTAATATACACATACAATGCAAAGAAACGCACTTAAACATATAAATTTGCTGTATAAATATATTAATATACATTTATACCTATATATACACCACACATTACACGCCTACATAAATACACGAAACACACATACAAACAAGCATACATAAATAACTAAACGCGCACATATGTACATAATATAATATTCATACAGTTTAAGTTCTCTTTTCAAAAATCTAGTCATCATCATCATCATCATTATTTTCTTCTTTATTTTGTACGTCTGGAGAATCTAACGGGACAGAATTTTTTGCATCTTGAATATACATAGGCCTATACACATACACAGAATGTACCACATTTGTACATACTAATTTATTATGTCAATCAGTGGACAGAAACTCAATTAGCTGTACGCAGACAGATCTTTACTTCCTCAGTTCCAGCAAGCATTTGCCCTATTTCAATTACAGCACAAAGAAACTGTTTGCGGATTAGGGAACAATGCTAATGTATTCGTTTGTAGAACACGACGGCAAAGGAAAAATAATCTACTTTAGATAAAAACACACGTACACACATAGGCCTACTTGTATATATACACACATACATAATATACATACGAATACAATGTGTTATGATACCATATTATAAGATTACAGTTCTGTTTTCAAAATTTTAATCGTAATCATCATCATCATCATCATCATCATCTTTTTCTTCACCATTTTCTTCATAATCTTCATCACCACCTTCATCTTCTTCTTCTTCTTCTTCTTCTTCTTCTTCTTCTTCTTCTTTTTCTTCATCATCATCAACTTCTTCTAGAGGTGACGAAATTTTCTTCTGTTCATCATTTCTGTTGCTTTTGATTAGATATGGTTCTTTTAAGAGCTGTCGAACTTCCAAGGGTAGACTGTATTTCTTCTTCTAGTCCATGTGCCAGACCCCCAAAATTGACCATGTCATTATAATTTGGGGGGACTGAATGAAACTTATACCACACGTTCCTGGGGTCATGTGGAGCAAAAAAGTCGGGGGGGGGGGCCATCATGAGGAGGTAGCTTTCAAACATGGCGGCCATTCAAAATGGCGGACGCTTGTGAATCTTTAAATTCAAATATCTCGGGACTGGGTTCATCAATCTTGAATTTTGTTTTTTCAAAATGTAGGTTATTCTTCTGGCTACATGTTTGTTCCACATGTATGTGGCCAAGAAACCAGTATTTATTGGTCAAAACTCTATAAATAGGAAAAATAGATTTTTTGACATTTACGTTTTGCGGTTTATTACTCTAACCGTTGGGTATATCGAAAAAGTGTCTGAAACAAACGTTGTAGAGACACATCTCACCTTTAAAACGCAAAAATGAAATCGAAGATCGGATCAATAGAATCCGAGATATCCAGATCCAAAGCGGGCGGAGCGGGTTGAGCATGTTGACCGAGCGCTCGGTGCAGCCTAGCGAGAGGCGAGACTTGGCGTAAAATCCTGCACTTTATTTATTTTTAACCTCAGTAATTGCTTTATTACTAGATAAATTTACATTACCTACTAATGTGCACTATTTTTAACATGATTATTAAACACTTACTCATAAATACAATTAACAATTATATCATTTATCTGGGAAATGGACATCAACAGTTACCAACTCATATAATATACTGTCAAGGCTTTTATCTTCGATTTTTAAGATGAAATCGTTAAAGGAACTTCAAATAGTCGAAATAATTAAAAAAAGGAAAAAAAGTATTACAATTTAGGTATGTATCGGAGACTTTTAACAATACTTTCAGAAATGAACACAGGACGTAAGCAACTAAGAAATAAAAATTCCTATAAAATGCCTTATAGCCTATAATATTATGTACAATCTTGAAATAAGTCTTCTTCACAAGAATCACTGTAATCAGTTATTATAATTTCACTCTTCCTCATCTGCTGTTGCTTTGGTACACCCCTTGCACCCACAGCTCTCGGTGCATCGGATTTGAGTAATAAATACAATTAACAATTATACAATTTACCTGGGAAATGAACATCACTAATTATGAACTATACATCCCTTAACTCTGTACTTCAAGATGAGCATGTTCAAGCCACTCTACTTGATACATCTTCTTACAAGTAATGAAGAAATGTTGTCCTTTCGGATTAAATATATCGCCCTAGTGGAGCTACTTTCCGTTTTTCTTCGGACTAATCGAGAAGGCATTTTTTTTTCTGTTTTAAGCTGCTGTTGAACAAATTGTGCCTTGAATTTTTACGCTGGATAGAGTGAACTACTCACATTATCTATCATAACACTTTCTTGAATTATCTAAACTAGAAGGAGAGCCCATATGTTCACCAATATTATGTAGAAGGAGGTTTTCAGTACAAATAAGAAGCAACAACCCATTTTCTAGAATTCCAGTGGACCAAGCCATCAAAGAGACTGTAAACAACGACACCCAAACTCCTGAAGGTACTAAGGATTTCAGTCTGAAAAAGTAGGCTTTAGTACGGTAATATGTTAATGCTGAGTACAGAGCTAAAGAACCTCCTCAGCATTCTATCATCCAGCGAAACAGATCAGTGCCACCCTGACCTCCAAAGCCCAAGGACACTTAGAGATGAGAAAGACGTGACAACTCTCACTGAACTTCTAGCCGAGTGGACGAACCCCTTCGATCCCAACCCTTAAGATATTGTACATTTGCCTACTGGAATATATGTTCTTCTGATCACATTGATTCGGAAAACAAGGGGAAAATAGCTTATTAAGAGTTCACGTTTCGGCTAGCTAAAGGAGAAGGGTTTCATAAACGTATTAAGAAAGTGGGTCTTAAGATTAGTAGACTAAAGAAGAGCAAAAAAAAAACCAAAGTTGGAAACAAAGAAGTAATCCTCCAGTGCAATCGAAATTTATTCAGCAAAATGACCTTTATTGCAGAAAACCAACAACTTGACATGATGGAAGGATTCAGATATCCTCTGGCGCCGGTGAATGTTAATGGGTCTTTGAAGAAAACCTACAAATCAGTGTTATCTAATTTTTTGGAAGTATACACCACCCCTGCCAGTCTGCCGGAAAAAGATTCGGCCTGCATCATTGATTCAATGGCCGTGCTTCAGTCCATCAAAGGATAACAAAAAAGTTTTACGAATTCTCAACGAATTTTCTCAAGCAGGTTTTTAATATAGGTCGGAGGGTTGACATACATTATTCAGAGGTTTCGATCAAATCTTTGGAGCGGGAAAAAAGCGGAACAGCTGAAGGTATCAAATTTAGTGAAATCAAGGGTGGTCACAGAGTGGTTTGTTAGAGGACGCTTCTAAGGAACAGTTACGGCAAAAATATGATAAAATTCTTTTTTTGCGGTAAATTTGAAAACATAATTGGAAACCTAGAAATCTTCGTAGCAGTTGGTGAGATCTGCTTCATGATCATTTATATTAGGAGCAAAAATGTTCCTGAGCTGTTCTGCACTCAAGAATAAGCTGATTCCAGAATGATGCTGCATGCAAGGAACGTCGCTACATCATCTAAATCAGTTCTTTGCTTTTCAACCAATACAGATGTATTAGTTTTGGCTGTAGGTTTTTGAAAAACCATAAAAAGCAAAAACTTCTGAATCGGGAAACAAACAAAACAGTTTTAACAGATATGCAAGTTTCCCAGATAGTATCTACCTTAGGCGAACAGCTTTTTACAGCTCTGCTGGTCTGGCTGCGACACAATCAGTGCTTTAGCTGGCCAGGGGAAAGTTAAAAGCTTTTGTGCAAAAAGGAACAAAGATTTATTGAAGCATTCAGGAAGTTAGGCAAAGATTGGATGATGTATAATGATGTTGATGACAGCAAAGAAGAATTTGTCTTCCAGTCGTATGCCCCCAAACGCAAGGTGAAATGAGCTGCGTTACCAGATGTTCAGAGGGCCAGATTGAGAGCTTCCAAATGTCTCTTTGTAAAGACACCTTGAGAAAACACAATAAACGTGCCAACTACCAGGCTGGAATTTTGATCAACTGTGCACCAGAAAGTTACTCGTGCTCAGCAGCTCAAATCTGAATCATCGAGAGCTGTGGGTGCAAGGGGTTTGCCGAAGCAACGGCAGTTGAGGACGAGAGCAATAATTATAATACCTGACTTCAGTGATTCTAGTGAAGAAGACTTAATTCAACATTGTTAATAATATTGTATAAGGCATTTTATGGGAATTTTTATTTCTTAGTTGCTTACATCATGTGTTCATTTCTGAAAGTATTGTTAAAAGTCTCCGATACATACCTAAACTGTAATACTTTTTCCTCTTTTAATTATTTCGACTATTTGAAGTTCATTTAACGATTTCATCTTACAAATCGGATATAAAAGCCTTGACAGTATATTATATGAGTTGGTAATTATTGACGTCCATTTCCCAGATAAACAATATAGTTGTTAATTGTATTTATGAGAAAGTGTTTAATAATCGTGTTAAAAATAGTGCACATTAGTAGATAATGTGAATTTATATAGTAATAAAGCAATTACTGAGGCTGAAAATAAATAAAGCGCAGGATTTTACGCCAAGTCTCGCCTCTCACTAGGCTGCACCGAGCGCTCGGTCAACATGCTCAACCCGCTCCGCCCGCTTTGAATCTGGATATCTCGGATTCTATTGATCCGATCTTCGATTTCATTTTTGCGTTTTAAAGGTGAGATGTGTCTCTACAACGTTTGTTTCAGACACTTTTTCGATAAACTCAACGGTTAGAGTAATAAACCGCAAAACGTAAATGTCAAAAAATCTATTTTCCCGATTTTTAGAATTTTGACCAATAAATATTGTTTTTTTGGCCACATACATGTTGAACCAACATGTAGCCAGAAGAATAACCTACATTTTGAAAAAACAAAATTCAAGATTGATGAACCCAGTCCCGAGATATTTGAATTTAAAAATTCACAATCGTCCGCCATTTTGAATGGCCGCCATGTTTGAAAGCTACCTCCTCATAATGGCCCCCCCCGACGTTTTTGCTCCACATGACCCCAGGAACGTGTGGTATAAGTTTCATTCAGTCCCCCCAAATTATAATGACCGATGGGTCTGGCACATGGACTATTCTGGGGCAAGGGGTGTATATTTGATATCAAAGGATCTGAAGTGATGAGCAGTAGATTATGAACCCTACCTTCAGACAATAATTTTCTCGGTCTTCCAACATTTGATGAAGATGAAACATTCAGTGAATGAAATTTCATAACACTTTCCGGGAATATTAGTTCAGAATTTAACCATTTTGTATATTTAACCACAAATCTATCATGCTTTCTACCACATTGTTTCCAGCGTTTCCGGAAATCAGATTTAAACAATAATAGCACTTTTTAAATTTCATTTAAGGCAACAGTATTACAGAACCGCAATTCAAAATTTTCTTTCACTTAATTACACAATCTTGCGTAGTGAATTTGTTCTTCCTGAATAATTTGAATAATTCCATGCGGGTAATAACCCGTAATTTATTTCTAGTGTGTGACATTCTACTTTATTGGATCCCTTGTTTTCCCTAAAATAAAAAAATAAAGCTTATCTAAAAAGACTGTAGAATATTTTCATAAGTTTTATAAAAATTAATTAATTACATATTTTTGGAATATTTTTAATTTGTTAAAATTAATTGAATGCTTCTATTTATTTAAAATTACTCAAATAAATATCTTATTAACCTTTAGGTATTATTTGTTGCCGGTTCTAGTGATTCAGTGCAGCCTACTGATCGAAATCCCGTATTTTAATAATAAACATATTCTGCAAGAAGCAATTTTATGTCTGGGATTCTTGGAAAGAAATAGATTTTACAGAAAAAGGCGCAACTTGCGCACTTTGCGGTTCAAAGCAACTTATAGCCCATGAATTTAACTATGATCTGGTAAATTTTCAAGGTGCTATTCAGATATATATTTTTATAAGTCAATTTAAAGTTTTTGGAAAAAAATAAAAACACTTTTTTATCTTTAAAGAATACAAACTCATATGACGGACATACAATTATGTATAAAAGTATACTTGTTATACCAAAACGTTCCGCATACCTTGGATTAAATTATCCAGTAGTAATAAATTCCTCCACTAGTTCACATTTGCTTCCAGCCATTAACAAACCTTACTGAGAAATAAAACGTCTGATGCCTGACGCAAAATCGGCAAACCTTCATTCAACTTTGGGGATGTGTCATGCTGTCATAAATCAAAGTACCCTTATTTAAAGGTTCATTCCTGATAAAGGGATATGTTTTCAGTATTATCAGACTGTTGTTGCTTAATTTTACAAGGGTGACCAAAATGAGTTTTGTCCCGCTAGATTCGCGTTTTGGACCACTGTGCAATGTGTAAAATATATTCTCTACCCTATGTAAATTTTTTTCGAGATTTTCAGCTGTGATCATGGCCGTCCGGAAGGGGGGGGGGCAGAATGCGAAATGAGGCTTAAGTTTCCACTTACTGTACTTGGAGTTGTTTATACAAAAATGAATTGTAACCAGTGGCGTACGAAGGCTACTTGGCGCCCAGGGCTAACTAGATGGCAGTCGCCCCTAACAATAAAAGGTTCAAGGTTCAATGAGTTTAATATAAATACAGTTTAATGTTCACAATTATTAATTTTTAATAAGTAGTATGTTACTCTAACACATTATAAAAAGAAAAATATGAATTAAATAAAACTGTAAGTATTATAAGGTTAGTTTGTTTGAAAAAATAAAAAATAAAGAGAAAAGAAGTTTCAGCGTCATAACAAAAATTAAAAAATGTGCCTTCGTAGCCTTGATGGATGCAAACGTTTTTATAATAGAGTTGAAGTCTATAGTAGCAGCCACATCACGTTCAATTGATAAAATTGCTAAATTACACCGTAAACTTTTCCTGTGTGCTCGGCGCCCACGACCTATTTCGTATTGTCTATAAATAGTTTAAAACAAAACGTTTATTTCAGTTCTAAATAATGTTACTGCAGTATTTAACAAAGTAATAAAGAAAATTTGACCAATAAAACCTTATATTTTGCCCGAGTAAAATTATTTTTTCTTAAACTAAAAAAAGTTGTTTTTAATTTTGGCGCCCGGTGCGGCCGCCCCGTTCGCACCCCCCTTGGTACGCCACTGGTTGTAACTAACTTAGATTTGAGTATGTAGGAATAATATTACTTCCACTAAACTTGAAATCATTTCTAGCCAAACATTCTATTGTAATGAAGATAAGACAATGAAAGCATCACATTTTATACGAATTGTACCTGTGAAATTGTAAGGGGGTAGAAAATTTCATATGAGTGTACTACATCAATTTTTTTCTTTATATCCATGGTCATAAGTACGGCTACGGTAAATCATTTATGTAGATGATGATGATGATGATGATGATAATAATAATAATAATAATAATAATAATAATAATAATAATATTATAATAGGCCTAATAATAAAAGTAGCAATAATATCAATAATAATAATAATAATAATAATAATAATAATAATAATAATACCAATAATAAAGTGGTTGTAATAGTAATATAGTGATCATGGCGTCAGAGGTAATTTTTTCATTTGCCCCCCCTTGACAAAATTTCTGCGGACGTCCATGGATGTAATCATTTTAAACCATTTTTTTTATTAATTTCTGATTAGCATGGGTAAATTTATTCCGTTCCCTTAATTTAACCAAATCGATTTACTAGAGTAAAACACAATAAACCGGTGTTTACAATGTCCAATTCTAGACGTATAATTTACGTATAGTTGCCAATTTTTTGTTCGTTATTTTGATATTAGCAAATGACCAATTAATTCGTTGTTTTATATTTCTTCCTACTTATGTAACAGTAACTTTAATTTTGATATATTATGAATATAAAGCAGGATTAAATTACAACAGTTTTTATACATGTATATATTGGATATAAAATATACGTATAATTTACGTTTTGAATTTGACCAAACGTAAGATATATATGTAGAGCCTCTAAAATATACGTATATTATACATATCGTGCTGCGTGGGTAGCTTCCGGATGCCTGCAGGCGTTTATCCTGTTGTTCAACTGACAATCCGAATCTTGCGGCCGAACAACGGAACAAGCGTTACATTCTCCAGTTGGCGGTTATCCTGTAACACTCTGAATCTTGTGGCCGAACAACGGAACAAGCGTTACATTCTCCAATTGGCATTTATCCTGACTGACCATCTGAGTCTTGCGGTCGAATTACGGAACAAGCGTCACACTCCCCATTGGCGTTTATCTTGTTGTTCGACTGACAGTCTGAATCTTGCGACCGAATAACGGAACAAGCGTCACATTTCTTACTTTCTTACTTTCCCCAGTTGGCTTTCATCCTGTTCCACTGATAGTCTGAATCTTGCGGCCGAATAACAGAACAAGCGTCACATTCCCCAGTTGACGTTTACTCTCGTTGTTCGACTGACAGTCTGAAACTTGCGGCCGAACAACGGAACAAGCGTCACATTCACCAGTTGGCGTTTATCCTGTTGTTCGACTGTTCGGAACAAGCGCCACATATCCCAGTAACCAAAGTTGAAGTATTCGTCATTATTTTAATTTATAAATTCCAGTGTTATGGGTGCTATAGTGCTGCCAGATGTCATGGACAATCCGTGATGTTGTTAGTATAAGAACTAGGTCAGAGGGAAATGTTTAAAAATTCGCGATTGTATTTTAAAGTTAGTAATTTGAAAATTTAAATTAGTCATTCATGAAATACGCATTAATATCCTTATATTTGTAGATGGTGCAATTGTGGCCAGTCGTCTCAGCACAAGTGCTCTTAAATTAGTCATACATATTATTTCCTGTCCTAGTCCAGTGTTTTGGTTTCAAGCAAGGAGTTATACGAAACGAAATGATTGTGCCAATGAAAATTCTAGTATCGTATCAGTTATACAGTCGCTTCAGAAAATGGTATTGATAACGACTGTAGATTTGGTAAATTATAACCTGGTTTCACCCCTGAACTATGGCTATGTCTAATTGTAGATTATATGAATGAAAAGTTTATGATTTTTGCAGAATTTTTTTTTTTGAAACTTTAAGAAAGATGTATCTCTATAAAGACTATCCATGAAACGATGAGTTGTATTCATAACGTAACGTAATGGCTAAGTCTATTATTTTTACATGATGTGAATGAAAAGGATATGACTTTTACGGAAAAATCACTTTCCCGACATTTTAAGAAACATTAAAGATTATCCATGAAATTATTACTTGTATTTATAACGTAACAGAAGCTGTAGTAGCTCTACCGTATTACTGTTTTCATATGAATGAAATAAAGTCTCAAATATCTGTTACCTTTTGTTACTATTATACTTTAGGATGAGATAGCTGTTCCGAACATTTCATCTTGAAATACCACTAGGTTATTTCAAATCTAAGTGATTTTATCAAAGGCCTAAGTTTACTAAACTAGATAAAACTGTATTTGTTTGGATTATCGGCGTACAGTTTTTTCCGAGTTCTTTTAAATTATTTTCTAAGTTATGTTTTTTTTCCACAATATAAAATTAATGCTACTACGAACCCAAATTAAAACGACATATAAGAATTTTTCAATGCTATTTTAAGAATAAACTTATTCTGTTTACCTGGTTCTCTTGGATAGGATTTGTATAAGTAATTTTGTATAGTGTCAATTATAGGACTAAACAATTGTAGCGAAGCTCTTTCTGTTATATCTGCATTGTACACTTCTTTTTTAGAAACGTTTGTGAAAGGTACAATTTTAAATACGGTATTATTCATTCTTCCCAACTAATTCACGAAAGAATGCAAATTGCGAGCATACTTATAGGACAATGTTTACGACTTTCGTTGTTGTTTCTCTTGTATTATTTACATGGCGTCATAGCAACAAAATTATTTCTACATATTTTCAATCATAGAAGGATTGTTTTCAAAAAATTAACTACTACCGATGCAATTTTAATTTTAATTTGTATCCAACAGAAATATTTTCATATGAATCAAAGTTATTACGCCATGACTAGGGCCCGGATTTTTAGGTTTTTATACATTCTGTATAGTTTTTTAAACATATTAAAACAGATTTTTTTACCATTTTCAGACAGTTTTTTTTAGTTTCACTTTGATAAATACAATAAACAACAAATATACTGAAACATAAATATACTATTTTATTTTATTTTTACTTATTTCTATGGCTCTGAACTGCAAATTATTTGGGACATTTTTTTGCTTCATTTTCAACAGTTTATCTTCTTTAATATATAAAATCGAAAGTGTGTGTGTGTGTGTGTGTATGTATGTATATATGTTCCCTATACAAATCTACATTTCTTTACCAATTTACACAAAATTTTGCACACATACTCAGTTAAGCCCGGGAAGTAACGCGGTCAACATTAAAATTCAAACAAATCACTCCTTCCCTTGAAAATTTATATAATTTGTGAGAATATTATACTGAAAAATGAAATCCAATTCAGTTGTCAAAACAACAGTGTAGGCCTATTGTTTACACAGTTCACATAGGGCTTTGGACACTACATAATATTGAACTTTAACGAATTCTGATGCTAACGATGTAATACATTTGTAAAAATAATTCTTGAAGAATAAAATCCACGAAAATAAAGCACATTGTAATGCAGTCACATAACTTTCTCTACCCTCGACATGGAAAATATAATTTTCTCACTTCACATTTTGATGTAGAATAAGCGGTCGTATTGCAGGGACAGCTTAAGCGTTTGCCAATGAGTATGCTATATCAGCAGTCTGTAAAAAATCCTGTCCACTGATACGTTATTCATAACTATAGGCTTTGTATTAGTTGAGAAATAGGGATGTTTATCATAGACCCTAAGCATCTGAAAGAAGACAAAATGGGATGGAACATTTTCCGTCCTATGCCCGGTGTATATTATGTCCCAGGTTTTTCGGGAAGAAAGTATGAAAGTGATGTTGATTTTTTTTTATTATTTCAGCCCCGAAACGGTTGTATGCTAATATGAGAGTGAGAAATACAATTTTCCGTTAAGACAATACAATTTTACGTAATCGGAATTTATGTTTCTTCTTATTTCAACCCCTCTCAGGCATGATGTGTAGAAGCAACGGAATGCAACATTCGATATCCACTATGACCCATAGAAAGCTATAAGTTTTCTGAAGGAATAGTTTGAGTGTGATATGTCGTTCTTCTTCATTTCTAATTTTACATACATATTATATAAGGACCTAGAGTTTCAAAATCGAAAGTCCTCCATAAGTTAATTTCAAATTACAAAATACAAAGCCCGGGCGACGCCGGGCCTTTTCAGCTAGTAGTTTATAAAATACATTTAATTTTAGAATTACCCTGTAATTTCGAAATTCATCACATAAACACAACAAGAACGTTTTTCAATTAATTAACCAATACTTTACTTTCGGTATCTTGCTTGAGCAAACACTGTGAATAAACTGCAAGAGTAAGCTTCTAAAGAATGCGTTTAATTTGATTCCAAAGAATCAGGGGATTTCGGTTCACTAACGATTTCCTTTATCAGGACAATGGGGTACAAAATGACAAAATTACAAATTACAAATTGTTTCTGCTTTTCAGAAAATTACACCAGGAATTAAAATAGTATCTAGTTCTGAGTTAAACCTACTTGGATCTCCCATCATGCTTGACGCTGTGGAACATACTGCAAGGCAGAACTTGGAGTTGATGAAGAAAATGTTTGAATGTTTGAATTCGCTTCATTCTCACACAGTGTATTTTCTCCTAAAAAGTAGTTTTTTTGTTCCCAAATTAACATACTTTCTTCGCACCACCCCTTTGTGGTTATATCCATCTATTGTCAATGAAGCTGATGATACTGTGAGAAATTGCTTACAATCCATACTAAATCTGACTCTTGATGATAAAAGCTGGTTACTGGCAAGTTTACCTATTAAGTTTGGAGGAGTTGGTGTGCGCAAGATCAACGATATTTGTACTCCTGCTTTCTTGGCTTCGGCTCATGGCGTTTCTGATTTTGTCAAATCTGTTCTTTTAAATCATGGTGATGAAATTGAGATCTGCCATTTGTCGGAGGCTCTTGCAAGTTGGAGACTTTTAAACTCTGAACAGGATTTTCCGACTCATCCTGAGGTACAGAGGGAGTGGGATCATATAAACACCATACGTATACACCAACTTCTCCTTCTGACCTTGATCAAGCACGTTTTCTTGCCATTCGTGAATACGAAGCTGGCTCCTGGCTGAGAGCTTTACCTTCATTTAACTTAGGTACCCTAATGGATGATGTGCCTTTCAGGATCGCTGTAGGCTTGCGGCTTGGTAGTAAAATCTGTCATCCACACCTATGCCAGTGCGGCGCCAGAGTTGACCCTTACGGCCATCATGGGTTAAGCTGTCCGAAGAACACAGGAAGGTTTTCCAGGCATTCCATGATCAACGACCTCATTAAAAGAGCCTTAGTCTCTGCTGGTGTCCCGACTATCTTGGAGCCAGTTGGCCTTAGTCGATGGCAAGAGACCCGACGGATTGACCTTGATCCCTTGGGTCAGGGGTAAATCACTTCTGTGGGATGCAACCTGTGTCGACACACTAGCTTCATCACATTTGCCGGTCACCTGCAAAAATCCTGGCTCGGCTGCGATTTCTGCTGTATCTTTGAAGTTAAAGAAGTACTCTCACATAATTGACCAGTATCATTTTGTTGTGTTTGCTGTCGAGACACTTGGTACTTGGTGTGCAGAAGCGAAGGAGTTAACTTCAGAGATAGGTAAAAGACTTGCTACTGCAACAGGGGATCCTAGGGCAGGCGAATATTTGAGGCAACGTATCAGCATTGCCATACAAAGGGGGAATGCCACCAGTATCATGGGAACCTTTCCTCCATCTTCAGCCCTTGAGGAAATGTATTTCTTTTAATTATTGTTATTGTTATTGTAGTTCATAATTCATTGTATTTCTTTTCCCTTGAATAATTCACCTGCTGTGTATTTCTGTTGTAGAGGCAGTATTGATATGACTATGTATTATATTATAGGCTGATTAACATTATATTTTAATAACATTTATTCACGCCAAAAAAAAAAAAAAAAAATTACAAATCACAATGATATATCTTCTCTTAAAAATGTAAGTTACTGGTAACAATGAACAAGTTGCAAAATGGAGACAGATATTTAAAAAGTAGTTTTTAGTTGAACAATAATAATTAAATCAATTGCATATAATTAGTTTAAGTATGAATTTTTCTCATACCTTTTAAATTACCTCAAGAGTCGAGCTTGGATCACTAAAAATACTCAGAGAATGTCATGAAGATGCTGGGAAGGATTGAATAATCGGAAAGTCTGCTATTTCCTTTCCCCAAACACGGCTGAAGTGAGGTCACACCATTTACTGCACAAATAAAATAGGACTGATTCCTTCCAGTCATTGATGAGTGAGGAATTACGTGTATTTTTGGAACTGTAACACCAGGTCTTGCCATTTCCATACCTTCCTTCATCATGAGAATGTCTTTGTTTTCAGGAGTAAGAGCTATGAATAACTCATTTCTGCAATTTTTTTTTTCTTTCTGCCTCTAATTCACATTTTTCAGTATGTATATGAAACATAATATGAAGACGATCTTGAACTTCTATATCCACCTGTTCAGCTTTCTGCTTCATGATAGATGTATGCAAATGCATTCATGAACCACAGATTATTGTCTCTGTTGGACATTACATGATGATGATATGGGAGAAAAATTCCTCTGACACTGGGATTTGAACCCAGGACCTTTGGCTATCAATGCCAATGCTCTACCAACTGAGCTAAGCCAGAGTTCACTTCACAGCGCCAGATAGAGCATTGGCACGGGTAGCCAAAGGTCCTGGGTTCAAATCCCAGTGTCAGAGGAATTTTTCTCCTATAATATTATTTCTGCTTCATGTTTCTAAATATTATGCTGCTTAATGTATTCATGTCAATATTATGCACTTCATTCATTCTCATATTATGTAAAAACAAAGTATGAGCCTCAACCTTCCTTTCCTTGCAGACACATATCAAAATGTTCATTCCCTTTGCCACTTTCAATGGTTCTCCTTGTGCAATAGATTTATTGTAAATGAAACAATGGGTAGGGTACCTAATTATTTTGCTCTCGAACCCCCCCCCCCCCCAAAAAAAAAGACAAAACACAACAAATTGAAAAAAATTACAAAAAAAAAAAAATGCCCTGCACAGATTGTGTAAGTTCATGACATAAACTTAACGAAACTGGTAAACCAAGGAGAAATGGTAGCCAGGTGAATAGTGAGTGAATGGGTTGGGGGATTTCTTCAGTGTCAGCCCCTTTCCGACCTCTGCAATCCCCTAATCCTGCTTCCTACAATACTGAACCCACTAGTCATTTCATCAGGTTGAAAAAAAAAAAAATAAAATAAAAATAATAATAATAATTTCCATGTAAGTTTACTGTTTTCATTTACATAACAGAAATGTTATACATAACAGAAATGTAATTCTTTTATTGAATATTAATCCTTTTCAAACTTCAATATCTTGAAAACCATTCATCTCACTTAAATCATGCATAAGACATTAATGTAAAATTGAAAAACGGTAAAAATGGACTTTTCAGGGGGTGGGGAGGACACACCCCTCAGAGGTGGAACTTTTCTGTTTCTACTACTAAACCCAAAATGAGTGTTTTCTTAAAGTTTCAAAACTTTATAAATTATTTTTCCCATTTGTTGTTTTTTTTGGTCTAATTTTTCTGGATTAAAAGTATATATTAATTATGCAATTGGTTATAATATTCTTGGAATAGTCTTAACAAATCTCACTCAATATAAGAGTTTCATGAGTCTATAGATAAACTCGTAATCTCTCATGGGATTACTATTATTATTCCATTCATATGCCGGTTATTTTATATAGGCCAATAACGTTTAGCAATTCCTCAAATATAGACCGATCAGGATCGTTTTTATCTTAATACGAGGATGCAATTTTATCTCATAAAACATCAGCTCGTCACTGAACACATAAGGTATCAAAGTGCCATGATTAACATGTCATATGCTGCCAGTCAACACAATAAACACACATTATTTTATACAACGTAACTTGTTTTGAAATTGAAATAATATAAATGTACATTGATTAAAAACGCAATTTCAATTCTATGCAAGCCAGTTCGTGTGCTTTTATTTTGTTCTGCTGTTAGCTTATCTGAATTAGGCTAACTATGTCTTATATGCACCATTGGTAGCACTGGTTACAACATGGTAAATGGAATCGATTCATAGTATGCCATGTTCTCGTAGCTGTCAGTATTTTTTATATAACAAAGTATTTGTATAATCCGTTACATTTTTATTCATGGAATAGTCTTAATAAATCCAACTCGTATTATGAGTTTCATCAGATAAATTTGCACCTCCTGCACAGTCATGAATCTATTGATAAACTCTTGTAGGATGACATATGATAAAAGCTTAAACCATCAATTGGCACAAGCAGCAATAAGAGGGTTCATTTACATTCTTAGAAATCAATTACATACCCAACAATTTATGTCTTGCCCCTATTAACTAACAATTTTAACCCTATTAACTAACAATATTTTTCATTTTCTTTCTTTAATATAGCTTGTTAAGCTAATAAATAGTAAATTTTATATGTCTGCAATTCCTAAAATTGCAAAAGTTATAAAAAAAATCGAAGTGTCATTTGAATAAAAAATATGTAATTTTGTCCATAATTTAAGTAATTTGATGACATTCTTTTTTCTGATTTTATGGCTATTTCACTTAACAAATGTTTTACTTTAATATTATGAAAACAAGGTATTTAATATTTCTTTTTCCCCTCCTTATTACGGTGTTAAAAAGTTAGGTGGAGCAAGGTGGATATCTGGGTCATCATGGTATGTGTTATAACAGAGCATAATTAATTAATATGGACTTGGTTCTTATCAGCCCAGCTGATTCTAAGGCTATAACCTTCTTACAATATGTGTTATTCCTAAATGTTAATGTACATGCACTTAGAGAAGAGAGTTACATTAGAGGGAAACATCATTTAAGATTTTATTGTTTTTGTGCTGCAAACACAGCTATCACATTGCAGTATATACACAATTACACAATTTACATAGTAAAAATTAAGAAAATAATTCAAAATTTATTCACATTTGTAAAATAACATTGGGGGGGGGGCTCACAATTCTTCAAAAAGTACTGGCTCACTATTGCACAATTTTTGGTTTATCCTGTAATGGCGATACTGACTTTCTTCAAACAATTTCATTCCACTGTGGTTGAAGAAAGTAAACATTCAAAATAAAATCTGATGTAGTCCTCTTTCATAGTCATATCACTTTTACAAAAAAAAAAAGTCTAGAAGCTATGTGTTAATGGTCCATTAATTAACCTTCAACTGCATTGAATCTAGGGACCTTTTGCAACTCCAACTAGTGCTGGCCGTATAACTCTATCATGGAGCTTGTATCCGATTTTTGACACTACTACAACAGTACCTGGCTCTTTTCCTTGCACCTCCTAAAAATCAGAAACATGTTAAAAATTAGATTTGTTTTAAAATGAGTTAAAAAACCATATTTTTAATATGTGGAAACACATGCAAGAATAAAATCCTCATCAGCTTTCACATATGGATATGTTATAAAGTCATTTCTCAACTTTTCAAATTTCCTTTCGAAAAATTTGGGTACGGGTATTATTCAAAGGCAGGTAGTATTCAGGTATATACGCTAGGTTAGGAGGACAATACCCTCAATCATTTTCTCAGTCACCTGTATCCTAAATTCTGTGAAGTGTTGTTTTTTCTCTTGTCATCTTTTTCTAATCTATGCATTATAGGACATTTTTCTTGTAAGAAGTCAATTTTTTAACCTCCATGTGGCAAGGCCACAGCAGGGTGCTTCCCCTACCTATCTGTCTTCAAACTAATCATTTTTGGTTTATTATAAACTTTGTAAATTAATTTCCCCTAATATTAAAAATAAGAATCCTTGCTGTGATTGTTTTGCGTGTAAAGCAAAAAAGAAGAGAAGTGAAAACAGATATGAGTGTTAAGTAGCGCTTCATGTTCCAGACTGGTTTACAGTGTATCATATAACAAAAAAATTTGTTAAGAAGCACTCCAATGACCAACCCAACATCACAGCATAGCAGGGGTATTTACTGAAGTCGTTAAAATTGAATTTGCGTGAAATAATTATAAATCACAAAATTCCCATTTTTGCCTGAAAATATTAGTATGCTAATGGGTTAGTTGTGTTTTTTATCCATGGGGTAGTTACCATCCATTACTACAAATAATCGACAGTCAAATGTATAGAAGTTACAAAACCATTTATATCACAACACGAGAGGCCAAAACAATTACTTCAAAAAATAAGAACTCTATCCAATGAATTTGAAAAATTTGTTTCATAAAAGCATTTGGACAATAGTAAAAATATTCTAGCACAAGAGAGATTCCAATTATTAAAATCAATTACATTATCAATATATACTGGGATATGCGAGTCAGTTGGTAATTTAATGTTGTACTGGCACGTTGCTATGGTAGCTCAATTGGTAAGAGCAGCGGCATGGAGAGCCAAAGATCCTTGTTCAAATCCTGGCTAAGGCATTGAATTTTTCAGTCTACCTTTCCACCTTAGCCTACACAAGGCTAGTGTGAAAGAATCATCATTCCACTGTGACCTACTAGTGGTTTTCTATGAAGCCTGGGTCTTAAAAGTAATTCCGAGTTTGTAAGTCGCCACTGGGTTGTTATCTCATATTGAGAATACCTGGTGGAATACTGGGACATGTGAGTCAGTTGGAGAATTTAATAATGTACTGGCATGTTGCCATAGAAGCTCAATTGGTAAGAGCACCTGCAAGGAAAGCCGAAGATCCTGGTTCAAATTCAGGCTATGGTGTTGAATTTTTCAGTCTGATTCAACCTTTCCACTTTAGCCTACACATGTCCAGTGTGAAAGAATTATCACTCTACATTATTAATTGTAAATCAAAGTTCAACTGAGGGAATAATAGTAGATACTATTATACTATACTTCAATTATATTTCTAATGCTTATGAAATATATGTAGTTCACTGCCCTTTTTTACTCCATGTAATTTATATTTCTGTAACAAAATACAGCAATTTCTCGCTTACCTGTTGAAACAATGCTTCGTGTAAGTTTGGATCAAACTTTTCATCTAGAGGATTAACTGGAACGAGGCCATGCCTCTTAAAAACCTGTAAGGGGAAAAGGAGAAAGTTATGTTCTTATTATTCAATTAAAGATACACTTCCTAACATAAAGATAAAAATAATTCATAGCTCCAATGCTCTTTTGGTAAAAATATTAACAGAAGAAATAAGTCAGGAAACCTTCAAAGGTAGATACAACTATAATTCGTAGAAGCCCTTTGGCTTAACATTTAATTGACCAAAGATATGTAAAAAATTTTGTTTTAAATTTATTAATGAACTTTAACCCTTTGTGAGTAATGGTAGTCCTAATGGGTTGCTAACGACCCCTGGACCCCTTAAGGGGATATTCACGGCAGATTTGTTTAGTCACTTGAATCCTTAAATTGCAAAATAGGTAGATTACCCTTGAAAGATGTATGGTCCCTTAAACTTCAAATTCCTTGAAGTCTTGTGGTTTGTATTATGAAACATTCTTTACAGCCTAGTGAATATAAATGAGCATAGCTTTCCAGGATATTTTATCACCAATATGTAGAAGCAAGTGTTCAACACACTTTTTGAATAGTACCATTTGCATACTCGACTGTATGAGCTACATCATCGATCATTAACAGAAAAGATTCTTGAAGTAAAGCAATGTTTATATCTGCTACCCTAGGTTGCATTCCATTGGTAATGCAATCAGATCATTTTAAAACAGATTACTGCTAATTTCATAGATTTTAAATATTATTATACACAGTCTAAAGCCCTACTTGGGTCAAATGTTACTTCTGCATATGGACCTCTTCAAATTTTTTATTTGATTATTCTATTAATAAGTCTAATGTTAAGCCTACATTAAAAATTACCTTGTGTAATTGTGCTTCAGTCATTGTGAGACCTTCATAAAGATTTTTTAAATGAGGATTGCTTTCCCTTACTTCTTCCTTTGGAACACTTTCTGTAGCTTTACCTAGGATGTCAGCTACCTAAAAATAAAAAGTATGTTTGAACAATGGAAACTAATTAGTAGATTCTAGCTGCTAAGGCATGAGCATTTATATGAGTAAATTTTATTAACAGCGAATTATTATGATTTTAAACCAACTTTCTTACAGTATTTAGCATTATTTCTTCTAGAATAAAATTAAGTAACTTAGTATCTGTCGTTTCACCATATACAGTAAAACCAACATTTTACACTTTTGATGCAAAAAAGTGTAATGACAGGGAAGTGTAAATTGCTGGAAGTGTAAAAGATGTAATACTATATATATTAGAAAATTGAATACATAAAAATAAAGGTACCTATGGACACTGTGGCGCTTATATCGCGGACCCAAGCACCCGTAAAGAGGATCTGTTAACCCAAGAAATGAAAAGCAAAAAATTCCAAACAGCCTGAGCACAACTATTTATTCATACTTAATATACAGCAAAAGGTAAATGAAATCCAGTAATGAGAACCCTACAAAATTACCAACTGAATAGAAAATAACAGTAGGCCAATATGGTTACAGGAGATTCAAATATATTTGGCTGAAGGCCATGTTACATATCAATGTTGACTGGTAGTCGGCTTAAGGCCATTTTTGTGATATCTGTTTATAGCAAGTAGACTAGAAGTAGTTTGATACATATTTGCTTATGAAAGTTTGGCTGAAGGCCAAATTACAATGATTTTAAGCGCCGGCAATCCTTCCATCATTCAATAAAATAACAGAATGAAAATAAATAAATAAATTAAACACAAAATACAACCATAATGAAATACTCAAAACTGGTGGGTGACAAACAATAAACCAAGCAAAACTGACTTTACACAGAAACTAAAGAACCCACCAGCACAGAAAAGTTAACTAAAAAAACATATCTGCTGGTAAAGACTTTAGCTGCCCGTTAAGTTCCTCTATACATACCAGCACTCACTACGATCTTGCTTGGTTGAAGTCCAGGAGAGATCTCATTAGTGGAAATGCCCCCACAACATGACCTGAGAACCCGGCAGGTGGCGTAGCGAAAGACCACCAATAAATAAATAATAAAAAGAGGGCGCTAGCAAGAAATCAACCAGAACCAAAACAAACAGAACACACACTACCTGATATAAACAAAACAAATGAATGTTGGAATGATGTGGGTGGAAAGATGGCGAGTAAGTACACAAAACATTAATAGAAAAAACATATTTTGCAGGGCCAAGAATATGTGTGCCACAACACTTACATTATCTATTTAAAATATGAATGCATATGTTGCACAATATATAATATTCTTCTTGTAGCATCATACATATTAAACGAATAAATAATTGCTCTGACTATGCAATAGATTTAGATGGTATTCAAAGTTGAGACAGAGAGTGCAAGCTCTTTTGCCAACTGAACATGTGTTCTGACATGTGAATCAATATGACATAGAATTTACAAATTTTCTTGGAAAGAAATGCATTTTATACTTTTTTTCAACTCCATGACACTATAAAAAATCATGCAACAAAAAAATACCAGTGTTGCTTCAAACCACAACGATGAGTTATGCTATATGGATAGCTGCAGTACCGTAAAGTAAAATGCAGTAAATTGTAACTGCACAAAAGAAAACAACTTCACCTGTACTAATGCACATAACAACTGACACTGTATCTAAGAGAATTGGCAACATAGTGGAAAATTTAGTCAAGTGAAAGTAGTTCTTCATTGAAAACCAATACTGCAAAAACAAGGAAAATATGTAAATGGCAGGAAATACAACTGTTTGAATGTTGCTAATGAAAGGAAAGCTATGTATTATCGGTATAGGATAAAAGACAAGACCAGCAGAAAATAATTTAAATGACTGTAGTTCAGATCACCTGCAATCAGCGGTGTCTTAATAGTTTGTATGGTTTTTCAGAGTGAGTGGAAGATGATCTTGTATACTCATCAGCAGTTTAGTTGAGCAGGGTAATGTGATATAGACTTAGTAACACAATATTTTTAGTTCTTTAAGAAATATCTAAGGGAAAGATCTACTTCCAGACCATACATTTTGGTTACTATTGTAATCTCTGTAAATGGACAAATGATATTTTTAAGGTTAAAAAAGAAAAGAAAAAAGAATAGGGATATTAAAGTGACAGTTGGAACAGAATTTTATTTTGAATGCTTAGGTGAAATACAACACCCTCCTCACTATGATAAAGTAAGTGACAATAACAATATGGTATGCTAAAAATGTTTCAATTAATCTACAATTAAATTGGCAGATTAAAGCCACAAACATCAGTGTTAATTCTAACTGAATAATTATTTACAGGATGTCAAATAAAGAAAAGAAGTGAAATGGGTTACCTCCAATAAATCTTTACAGAATCCCTGAATCCCAAACAGCTTGGCGTCATCAATCTGTTTCATCAGTCTTCGTCTCATATTCTCACTCTCTGCTAGGGCTCGTTTGTATTTATCCTGAAATTATATGAAGATAAAGTTGATACAATGATAATCACAAGTTACTGCTCCAGGATGATATTTTCCATCAATACATGTAAACCCTTTCTGAAGTTTAAAAGAACACAAACTATACTAGTAAATGACTACTAAATGTACTGTGTAGTATAGTGTCAGCTGCGGTGGTGCAGGGGTAGTGTGCCCTGCCTATGCATCTGAATGTTGTGGGTTCAAACCTGGGCATTGTTGATGGATTTTCAAGGAGTAAAAATCCTGGATACCAAGTCCTCAGAAAAGGACTATAAACCATAGGTCCCAAGTTATAGATTTACAGCCTGTTAAAAACTGCAAGTCTAAATCATAGCCTCTGGATCAAATTCTCTGGCCATATCACATCCAAGTACAATAACTTATTTTCCTCTAGCTGGTTGTCACCTGTCCCTTTGTCCTCTACAGAATACATTAATGAAACCTACATTCGGAGACCCTATGCTCTCATCCATCCATCCGTACAGCCTAGTAGGTGCTTTTTAAAGGTACAGAATTCAACTCTGATGTGCAAAAAATAGCCTAACTGTAAATGTTGAGAAAATTGCCTCACATGGAAAAATTACTCAGCTTTCGTTTGTACCACAGTTACTTTGACCTAATGACAGGTCCACTTACTATGGATGCAGTATTTCCTGCTGACATAGGCCTACATCATTTGATGGTATTACTCCTTAACTTGGAGAAAAATTGGTTGTCATAACAAAGAAGCAGTCATGGTAGATTTTCGAATGCAATATGGTGTGCTCCATGCCAGCTAATAGCACATCTAGTCAAAGAACTTACATCCAACTTACATATATACACTAAAGGTTGACGTAAATGAGTGTGATGATATCATGGAAAAATTATGAAATTGAAACTTTGCCATCATTCATATACCTGAGAGATGGAAAGAAACTAGAATCCTTCACTGGTATGGATATCGAGCAAGTCAAAAAATCATTGAAAAACATTATGGTAGGCGGGTCATTCCATGTCAAGTGAACCAATGGAAAAACGTGACCACCTCCGATTTTAGTCATACTTGGTTGTCATGAAGTACCACCTGAGATATGTTGAAGTACAAAATATCAGATTTTTATGTGTTGTAGTTTTCCAGTTATACCCTTCTGAAATATGGAAAAAAACCAAATTTTCTGCATAAGTGCAATCACAAAATGACGCATAAATCAAGCTGGAATTGACATAGATGAGTGGGAAAAGTATCAAAATGTAGCTTATATTATGAGCTTTAATTTGATACGTCACACGACTACTTTCGAAAAAAAATATTTTCAAGGTTACCCAAAAAAAATTTGAAAACTGAATTTTTCAAAAACCTATATTTTGAAAATTTTGAAACAATTCTCATAGAAACATACATATTTCAGCATCATGTCCTACAAGTTTTGATAAGGGATCGCAATGGGATCATATTTTTTTACATTTATAACAAATACTATGCACGCTGGGTAAGAATATATGACACAGGAATATTGCACTTAATTCTAAAATCCATTCCTTTGTCCAGGGAGTTGTTTACCAACATGCATATACCAACTTGTGCAAGTGGTCAAATGGGTATGAGTAAACACAGTCTGCAAGCATGTGAGTCAGCCAGGGAATGCAAGTTGTAACCTGTTGGACCTGGCTTCAGTTGTGCCTTGACTCTCATGCAGTGTGCTTCCTTTCTTCAAAGGCTGTACAAAGACTGTATTGCTGCATGTAAAGTAGTGGGTTCAGTGATTAAAATAGGCATTGTGTATTTCCCCAGTATGGCTGAAAAAGTAAGTGAAACAGCAAAGATTTTCTGCTGCAACCCTTTCAAGAAAGACAGACATCAGGGTGTGAAAAGAAGTGTGAGGCCTGTTACTGACTGGATGTGTGACATGTTTGACACCATTGTGGTAGGTATGAAAATTTGTGACAGTTGTAGGAAAGAACTATCAAAGCAGAAACAGGTTACAGATACAACAGATGACTGTTTAGTACCAGTAGCCAATACCACTAGGCCTACTAATGTTGATGAATCATTTGTAGCTTTAGATGTTACCTTAGAGTACCTTAATAAGTCTCTAAGCTCTCTAGAGGAGTCACCTGTTGCTAAGAGGAAGTTGCAAATGAAATCATACTGTGATAAAAAATACAGTAAAATAAAAAAATGTTTGACAGAAAAGGTACTAACAGCAGCAAGTACAAATACAGAGAAAACTGTTGACCATAAATCAGAATCATGTGAAGTCATTTGTCAGCTAAAAGAAAAGTTTCAAGAAGAAAATATAAGTGTTAGTGAAAAATTGCAAATTTTAACAGTACTACCTAAAAGCTGGTCATGCAGTGAAATACAAAATGAATTTCAGGTTAGCAACAGAATGGCAAGAAAAGCTAAAGCATTGGTGAAAGCGAAGGGTATTCTGGCAACACCAAATCCTAAACCAGGAAAGGTTTTAAATGAATCTGTGATTGAGAAGGTAATAGGGTTCTACAACAGTGATGATGTCAGCCGTCTTATGCCTGGAAAAAAAGATTTTGTTTCTGTGAAAACGGGTGACAGTAGTAGAATTCATGTACAGAAGAGGCTAGTGATGGGCAACTTGAAGGAAGTGTACGAGCTGTTCAAAAACAAAAATCCTACTGATAAGATTGGATTTTCGAAATTTGCTGATTTACGACCTAAACATTGCGTCTTGGCTGGAGGAAGTGGTACCCACACAGTATGCGTTTGTACAGTGCATCAGAATGTTAAATTAATGCTACAAGTGTTGAAATCCAAACAAATTACACTGAATGATGGCACAGATATAAGTAATTATAATTCCTGTTTAGCGAAGTTAATGTGTGAAGAGCCAGGCACAGCATGCCACCTTAATGAATGTCCTTCATGTCCAGGTGTAGATAATTTGAAAGATGAGTTACAGTTGCTGCTAGATAATGAACTGGTGGACAACATTACATACAAGCAGTGGGTTTCTGTTGACAGATGTAATTTAGTAACCTTCATCAAAACTGCAGATGAGTTTATAGAAACTTTGTGTGAACAGTTGTTGATTTTGAAGAGACATTCTTTTATTGCAAGAAGACAGGCAGAATATTATAATCACTTGAAGCAGAATATTGGAGTAAATGAAGCTGTGGTATGTATGGACTTTGCAGAAAATTATTCGTTTGTACTACAGGATGAAGCCCAGTCTTTTCATTGGAACAATGATCAAGCAACTATTTTTCCTATAGCAGTCTACTACAATGATCATAATATACACTACAAAAGTATTGTATGTATCTCTGAATGTCTACAGCATGACACCACTGCTGTTCATTTATTCCAGAAAAGGCTTATCTCTCATTTGAAGTTGGAAGTAATTAGAGATTTGAAAAAAATTTACTACTTCTCAGATGGTGCAGCTGCGCAATTTAAAAACAGAAAAAACTTTTCAAACTTATGCCACCATGTTCATGATTTTGGAATTGAGGCAGAGTGGCATTTCTATGCAACAGCCCATGGGAAAGGAGTATGTGACGGTCTGGGTGGTACTGTGAAAAGACTTGCAGGAAAGGCAAGCCTACAGCGGCCATACGAGCATCAAATCATGACACCAGCACAGCTGTTTACATGGAGTGAGGAAAACATCGACTCCATGCAGTTCTTCTTCTTCAATGAAGCACAATACAACAAAGAGGAAAAAATACTTGCAGACAGATTTCTGTCTACAAAAGCAATACCAGGCACACAGAAGTTCCACAGTTTCATCCCATTGTCAGATAAAGTGTTGTTGACAAAGGTATTTTCAAGAAGTGAACAGTCATCCACTTTTTCAGTGTTAGGACCACGTGTGCAACAGAGGCTGAAGCTAGCAGAAGTAAAAGGATATGTTACATGTGAGAACAACAATCATTGGTGGCTTGGTGTAGTTGTGGACAAAAATGAGACAGCACAGATAGTGGAACTGATGTTTCTGCACCCTGCAGGTCCTTCTCCATCATTTACTTTCAAAAGTGACTGTCCAAATAAACTGACTGTGCCTCTCTCTCAGATCCTCACCCTTGTTCAACCTACATGTCCCACTGGCCGTAGTTATTACCTCTCGAAGGAAGAGATGGATGCGGCAACCATGGCTCTAGAAAATTACTGTAGACAATAAATTCACGTTTTTGTCATTGAAGAAGGGAAGGTAACATGTTTTCTGTAAGTTTTTCTTTTTGATTGTAATGAAATTTTAGAATTAAGTGCAAGATTACGGTGCCATATATTCTTACCCAGCGTGCATAGTATTTGTTATAAATGTAAAAAAATATGATCCCATTGCGATCCCTTATCAAAACTTGTAGGACATGATGCTGAAATATGTATGTTTCTATGAGAATTGTTTCAAAATTTTCAAAATATAGGTTTTTGAAAAATTCAGTTTTCAAATTTTTTTTGGGTAACCTTGAAAATATTTTTTTTCGAAAGTACTCGTGTGACGTATCAAATTAAAGCTCATAATATAAGCTACATTTTGATACTTTTCCCACTCATCTATGTCAATTCCAGCTTGATTTATGCGTCATTTTGTGATTGCACTTATGCAGAAAATTTGGTTTTTTTCCATATTTCAGAAGGGTATAACTGGAAAACTACAACACATAAAAATCTGATATTTTGCACTTTAACATATCTCAGGTGGTACTTCATGACAACCAAGTATGACTAAAATCGGAGATGGTCATGTTCAAAATTGACAAAAAATTGGTTCACTTGACATGGAATGACCCAGGCCTATGTTTAGAATGCTGAAAATGCTAACACCAATACTGTAGCAGAAATGACAAGAAGGAAGAAAAAGAAAATGAGGAACAGAAGAAGGAAAAAAGAAAATGAGAAACAGAAGGAGGAAGAAAGAAGAAATGATCAGAAAAAGGGGGGGGGGAAGGGAACAGGAGGAGGTTAAAAAATCCCTTTAGGCAGGCCTACAGGCGGAGGTAGATTTCAAAGTGCTTTTGGTTTAATTTATTGTCGCTGCATAGCACTCTTCTTCTTTAGCCTTGGCATGGCAAACCTGCAGTAAAGAGGAAGAGCCTACAATCAATTGTTTTGACAACAATAATAGGACATAATATTCTGGGAGGCCGTGCGCAAGATCAGCAATGAAAAAAATTAGCAAAGCCGCTAAACAAGACAAAATTATGATATTATAATAATTCTTTCAAGTGTTATTATTTTCAAACATTAAAATCTCGCGTCATATGAGAGCTATCAAGAAACTATTTATTGATTTGTAGAGTACTCATCAAGAGCTTTTCAACGATACCCCACAAGACGTGGTTTCAAAAGTTTCGAATTTTCATCCCCTACCCCACCCCCACCCTCACTCGAACCCCCGAATCGTTGGAGTCACTGTGAACTCCATAGGGAGTACTCTAATTTATTCAAACAAAGTTTCCCTCTATACTTCATAGGGGCCGAGATATACATTTTTAAAAATTTCAACCCCCTCCCCCGACCACCCCCTTGGGCCAATTTTGCTCATTAACGAACTTGTCCGAACTATTGGGCCTAGAAATAACATATTAAAATTTGGTTCAAATATCTTCAAAATTACGGCCGCTATCGTGTAAAGATATAAATATATATATATATATATATAAATATATATATATATAAATATCACAAAATTTTTTTTTGAACGGGCGGTGGTTTCGTACTTAGGGGAGCATGAAACGTAAAGATATGAAAGAATTTTTCGAAAATCATAAAGTGGTATCCATTGCAATAGGTAGATTTTCTTCGAAATCTACCTAAAAGAAGATGAGAAAAAGGTGGAAGAAGAAACAAGGAACAGAAGGAAGAGGAGAAAGGATTCAAGAACAGAAGGAAAAAAGGAACAGGAGGAGAGAGAAAAATGAAACAAACGGAAGAAAAATGAAACAAGGAACAAAAGATGAAAGGGGTACAAGGAACAGATAGAGAAAGAAAAAGAAAACAAGGAACAGATGGCTAGCCTATAGTCGAGTTGTCTTCAAATCACCGTGGTTACTCATAAATTACATAATGAAATGTAACTTGTGCTTAAATAGGCTATAAATATATTCTAAAGACAAAATACTTATCAAAATGTTTGACCAGTCTACATAAAAATAAAGGATAAGGCAAACAATATGCTTACATATGTCAGTTTAAGCTCCAACACTCACCCTATCGAAAACCTAGGTGTAACTTACATCTATTTCTAGCTTCTTCTCTGTTAGCATTTGTATTTCTTTGGTGAGATTTTCATTTTCTGCTCTTAACTTTTTTTCATTTTCTGTTTCTTCACTTGCAGATGTATCTGAAGTTCTTGTCTCTTCTGATGGAGCAACACTCATTCCTCTCTTGCCATTAAGCCAGTGATTTAGAAAGCTTATCCGATTAGGATAACTGCAACAAAATTGAAAAATAAAGATCATGTCAGTGATTTAAAAAGCTTATCCGGGAAAAAATAGTTTTATACTGCACACTAGGCTCCTCCCACGAACTGTCTAACGCAACCCGCCTCGGGAGGCGGGCTTTAGGGTTTCATCGCAGAAGAGATTCAATGTGAGATATAATAAACATCGCGCTAATCAGTATATTACTCCTAAACTAACATAACGTTGCTAACCTAACAAAACCTGTCACTGACCTAGAAGCTTTTTACCCTTCCACACCTTTCATAAAACATCGTTACGACTATCAAGGAAGCCATGGTACAACAGGTGCGTGCGCAGGCTCGGAAGAGAGGGGAAGGAACCGGCGGGCTATTCAAGTCTAATACCAAATTCAGAATGCCCTCCTAAATTAATATCACTGTTCATAACCTAATTGCCACTGAACTAGAATTTTGGGAGAATTCAGAATGCCCTACTAAATTAATAAAGTAATTTTACTAACATATAATTGTAATTTTCGTAGCTGAGCAAGTACATAGCCATGATAGGAGATGTAGGGGAAGCAAGCAGTAGCATGCGCATTGGCTCGGAAGTGAGGGTCAGCAGGGTAAACGAGCGGGCAGGCGAGAGCGAGTGGAGCTTCGCCGGTGCGCAGCATATATCCTAGGCTATCTATCTTTCGCCGCTTATCCAATTAGGATAACTGCATCAAAATTGAAAAATAAAGTACTGGTACCATTAAAAAAGTTTGTTACATAGGCCTTCATCTCATTAAAATGTGTGGATTATAATTACCGACTTAGGGTGTAGTTTCTTTCGTTACGCACTTTTGACCATCACTAAGTTACATACCAACTTCTAAATTTAGGTAAGTGGCAGTTAATATAGGAATAGTGATATTAGCATGACATGTAGAGTTAGGCTTCTGTTGCAGTTAGGTTAGGAATAATAATATTAGTGTTAGTGACATATATAGGTTGGTGGCAGTTAGGTTACGAACAGTGATATTAGTGTTGATCGCTATCAAGTTTACAATCCCAACCTTGTTTCTGGATCACATGACCCATGCACAACTCATTGCCAGTCATAATTCTTGCCTTTCAATAGCCATTTTCTGTTCCGATTCTGCCATTTATAGGTTACAAAAAGTGACATTTTCATTATCATTTTCCCATTGTTTTGGATACTTTCCAGAAAAACTAAATTATCGGTACTACTGTATACGGTTTCAATGATTTATGAAAAACACGAGCTAAGAATCCCTGATTCTGAAGTATTTTTCTGTGAGTAAACATAGTGCGTACTTATGGAAACCGTCCTTTGACCAATTGAAGGTGAAGCTTGACTTTTCAACTTTATGCACTTTTGTTTTTAAAATAAAACATCAAAAACCAATTAAGGCCATTCACAACATGTAATTGCAGTCGGCTGACTGATTATTTACTAATGTAATTAAACAGATTAGCTTACTACGAAAAGCAATATGCTTTTTACATGTATTAAGCCTTAAAGACAAGTCCTCCACATTTTTGTTACTGCATTATGTTTCCCTAACCTCAATGTCGACTGCATATTGTGGGCAGCTCGAGTGCTGCTCCCAAGCAGCAACTGATGACTACACATTGTTGGCAGAGCTTAACACTTGAAATTACAGGACACAAACAAACAAAAAAGAGAGAAAGATAAATGAAGGGAGGTCCAGAAACATACAGAATATGGGAGAATGCCCCAATGAATTATCTGATTATGCTTGTACGGTAGGCTATACAAATTCGACATAACTAGCAACATCCAACTACTGATTACTAAAAGGAGTCTTTCTGCCCTGCAGCCCAAAATATTCTACTTTAAATTAACGTAAAATAAGCCCCTCAACATTTTAAGTTTCTCCAGTAACACTGTGAATTGCATCATATTTGAACGTATTTACATGTGGTAATTATATGCCACCATTGCCTAGCTTTCTACTGTCTTGTAACCATTAAATAGTCAGCAACTTAGTATTTAAATCACTAACATGAAACTGATGCATTCTCTTGTAAAACTGATTAATAAATAAATTTTTCATTAGATTAATCTGAAACACGTATCCCAAACCGGCATTCCAAATCAAACGTGAAACGCTTGTCAGAGGTTGACAACCCATTAAACTTGCATCTGAAGCAAAATATCTGGTAAAATTTTAAATACAAACCTGGCATGTCCATATTTTCCTACATTCACTACATTTTCTGTAATTAATCGTCCGAACCTTAATGACACAGGAATGCTTAAGGATGCCATGTTCCAAGTAGAGATGGGGAATATTTCTTGTAACTGTTACTTTGTAACTGTTACATGTATGTAACGGTAACGACCTGTTACAAAAAATCAAAAGTAACGGTTACCAAAGCTCCTCCTAGGATAGCTTATTTTCGTCTCAACCAAAGGCGGAACCAGAAAATACTGAAAGGAGGGACCGACACAGACGAAAGTTTGCTATTATTTGGAAATCCAAAAAATGGGGGTCCTCCCCCGGGATTTTTTTTATTAAAAAACGAGGGAAAATCAGGTCGTCCCTTTAGCTCTTCCCACTCCAGACATCTAGATGTGAATGGTGGAACAACTAGCAGTATTGGAAATTCTGACTCCCCCCCTTCACCACTTCTTTACCCTTTCCTACTATTCAACCTTCATCTTACCCACTACGCCATCGAGCAATCATTGCAATGAGAAGCGAAAATTCATCTATTTAAGTTTAGACATCTGCATGAAATGGCGGAGATTGATCATTTCCTATTAATTGCATTTGTGTGAAGTGAAATAAAATCCCTTTAGGCAGGCCTACAGGCTGAGGTAGATTTCGAAGTACTTTTGGTTTAATTTATTGTCACTGCGCAGTTCTCTTCTTCTTTAGCCTTGGCATGATAAACCCGCAATAATAACTGCAAAAAAGAGGAAAGAGCACTTGTTTAAAACATTCAAATCTTGCCTTATATGAGAGATATCGAGAAACTAGGTATTGATTTGTAGAGTACTCATCAAGAGCTTTTCAACGATACCCCACAAGACGTGGTTTCAAAAATTTCGAATTTCCATCCCCCACCCCTACTCGTACCCCTAAAACCCCCGAATCGTTACTGTCACTGTGAACTCCATAGGGAGTACTCTAATTTATTCCAACAAAGTTTCTCTCTATACTTCATAGGGGCCGAGATATAATTTTTTCAAAATTTAACCCCCTCCCACGACCCCCCCTTGGGCTAATTTTGCTCATTAACTATTGGGCCTAGAAATAACATAATAAAATTTGGTTCAAATATCTTCAAAATTACGGCCGCTAGCGTGTAAATATATATAAATATATAAGAATTCTGTATAGTTTCTCCAAATTTCTCAGCAGCTCTCCTTTTTCTCAGGTTTTTTTTTAATACTTTTATTTTTATTTTTATTTTTATTTTATTTATTTACTTATTATTATTGTTATTATTAGTTGCGTTGAGAAATTTGTCGGTGTCGAGCGAATGTAACTGGTCTGGAACAAAGTAACGTGTCGAGAGTTACACCCGTTACATTATTTTCACCTGCTCCAGTTACACGGACCCGTTACTGTTATTTCCACCTGCTCCAGTTAATCTGACCTGTTACTGATACTCTCGCCTGCTCCAGTTATTTGGACCCGTTACTGTTATTTCCACCTGCTCCAGTTACTCTGACCTGTTACTGATACTCTCGCCTGCTCCAGTTATTTGGACCCGTTACTGTTATTTCCACCTGCTCCAGTTATTTGGACCCGTTACTGTTATTTCCACCTGCTCCAGTTACTCTGACCTGTTACAGTTAATTCTAATATTTCTGTTACAAGTGTTTTATCCGTGACTTTCGCCTCGTTCCGTTACATCTGTTACTTCCAATATTTAAAAAACAAAAATAATTAAAAAATAAAAAATAACAAAAAATTAAAATAATAAAAAAACAAAAAATAAAAATAAAAATATTAAAAAATAAAAATATTAAAAAATTAAAATTTCAAAAAAAAGAATAAAAAATAAATAAAGAATAAAAAAATTAAAAAGTTATTTTCTTAATTAAAACAAAAATAATTAAAAAAATAAAAAATAAAAATAATAAAAAACAAAAAATAAAAATATTAAAAAATAAAAATTACATAAAAATAAGAATAAAAAAAATAAAAAAAATTTAAAAAGTTTTTTTTTTAATTATTAATGGGCGTCAAGAGTTCATGCATAGAATTCATGCTGTCTGATCTCATATATATTTCTTGCTTTACATACCACTTAAAAATTTATCAAAATACGATATTGCCTTTACTGGACAATTTAAACTTAGAATGTGGGTATATAGCATGAAATGTGAATTCAATAACTGTAGTAAATTATTCGAAATAATATTGATAATTTTACTACTAATAATAAAATCCCTATAATATAAAGCTACACGGCTGACTGACTGACTCACTGATATTAATGTTTGCCCACTTCCAGATGAGCTAGAAACTTGAAATTTGGTACACATATAGCTTTCAGGCTGTAAACCACAGGAAAATTCCAAAACGTTTTTTTTTTAATTTCTAGCCCAAAAACCCCCGAGTAAGGGCTCTCTCACTCACATTAACGTTTGCCCACATCCAGATGAGCTAGAAACTTTCAATTTGGTACACATATAGCTTTTAGGCTCTAAACCACAGGCGAATTCCAAAAAGTATTTTTTTTTTATTTTTAGCCCTAAAAACCTCCGAAAAAGGGCTCGCTCACTTCGAGATGAGCTAGAAACTTGAAATTTGGTACACATATAGCTATTAGGCTGTAAACCACAGGAAAATTCCAAAAAGTGTTTTTTTTTAATTTTTAGCTCTAAAAACTCCCGAAATAGGGCTCGCTCACTGACATTACTGTTTGCCCACTTTCAGAAGAGCTAGAAAATTGAAATTTGGTACACATGTAGCTTTTAGGCTGTAAACCATAGGAAAATTCCAAAAAAAAGTAATTTTTAAAAATGTTTAGCCCTATAACCCCCGAAAAAGGGCTCGCTCACTGACATTACTGTTTGCCCACTTCCAGATGAGCTAGAAACTTTAAATTTGGTACACACATTGCTTTTAGGCTGTAAACTATAGGAAAATTCCAAAAAAGTATTTTTTTAAATTTTTAGCACTATAATCCCCGAAAAAGGGCTCGCTCACTGACATTACAGCTAGAAACTTTAAATTTGGTACACATATAACTTTTAGGCTGTAAACCACAGGAAAATTCCAAAAAGTAGTTTTTATATTTTTAGCCCTAAAAACCTCCGAAAAAAGGGCTCGCTCACTGACATGAATGCTTGCCCACTTCCACATGAGCTAGAAACTAGAAATTTTGTATACTTATATCTTTTAGGCTGTAAACCACAGGAAAATTCAAAAAAGTTTATTTTCATGACGATAATCGATGTTTTTTACATCGATGGAAAACAACTGATGTTTTTGCTACATCGATGTTTCTCCCCGACATGGATGTTTTTGTAACAAAAAGAAGATTAATAGGCTACCTTGGTTCTACGATATAATTTTATTTACAGGAGCTTAATTTCCCAAAACATTGATTTTTTACATCGATTGCTTTCATGGAAATTCTTCTGTTTATTTATGAATTTTGCCTAATTTTCTGATACCATGGCCCTTTTTAAATATACATCGATGTTTTTTGTCTAAATACATCGATGTTTTCAGGCCGATATTATCGTCATATCGATGGTTATCTCCGATTTTAACCTCGATATTTTAACTATCGATTATCATCCCTAATTGAAAGCTTAATTTTACAACTGTTTTTTATTTCGGGGGTCCCTCCCTAGAGCCCCAGCCTTGGCTACGTCCATAACCGTTGTGGGGGGGGGGGAGATAAAGGGCATTCCCCTACAAGTGGGAAGTGATCTGACGATTAACTACGTAATATACAAGAAAAGTAACAGGTAACGGTTATAAATAACAGTTACTTTCGTGTAACTGTAACAGTAACGTAACTGTTCCAAAAAAAGTAACAGATTCCCATCTCTAGTTCCAAGGTGATGGAAAATTGGAAACAGGGTTGCCAGATCAGAAACGTAGAACAGCCGTACCAATATCCGAAAATAGTCGTATGCTAGTTAAAACTGTCGTACACTTCATGATTTTTCAGTATAATGAACGTACTGCGTTAATAATAATAATAATGATAATAATAATAATACTAATAATAATAATAATAATAATAATAATTATTATTATTATTATTATTATTATTATTAATCGGTATTATGCACCTTATATATGTCATGTAATTGTTAATAAGTCATCTTATTTGCTAATGATTAGGCGTGTTTCATTATCTTCCGAAGTGGTTATATCTAACGCCTCGTTGATATTTCCCTTGCCTATCAATTCACTTGCTTTCTTTAGCTCTTTGTCATTTTGTTTTAGAAATTCTATATCTAATTTTCTCGATACTTTGATTTTCATCTCTGTGTTACTTATTGCATTTTCGACGGTAAAATTTGTTTCTATTGGTATGTGCTTTCTTATTGGGGCTGCCCCTGAAGACCAGAGCCCATCTTGGTTTATCATCTTTATCTGGTTTCCTCTGTAAAACACGAGGTCTATTGAGCTGGTTCCGTTTGGTGCAATGTATGTTGGTTCATCTCTTTTGTTTGCTAGTCTAAAACCTTCTTCTTGTAGAGTTTCAAGGAGTAGTTCCGTTTTTATGTTAGGTTTGTCAATTCGTGAGTTAAAGTCTCCGGCGAATATTACATTGTTGTCATTCCTAGTTTGTTCAATGGCCTTTGACACTATTTCTATTGTGTTTTCTGTTGGTAGCCCTGGTGGAATATATGTCCCTATCAAGGTGATTGATGTAGTTTTAGCTATCACTGAGTTTTCCTCCTTTTGCACTTCCTTCAGCTCACCTAGTGTTTCTCTAAGAAAACACGAGACTCCTCCTGTCGGTCTTCCTGCTGTTGGAGTTGCATACGTATGTATTGCGTGGAATCCTTGTAGTTCTAGTGGTTCTGTTAGGAATGTCTCGGTCAGTATTATTGCATCGAGTTTTTCTATTATCATTTGTGGTACATATGGTAGCGCGTTCTTTATTCCTTCAATATTCCATAGTAATACTTTTATTGTCTTATTCGAGGGAGCCTCCTTCCTCTTGTCCTCTTTGGGAGTATCTTCGAAAAAATTTGAATCTTCTTACTAATACTCCGGTTGGCCAAAACTCTGGGTTTTCCGTATCTGTCAGGTTTCTGAAAGGGATTCCGACTTTGAAAGCTTTGTTACTACCTCTGGTTCCGAGTTCTTCGCATATAATTTCCCCTTCAATTCCATTTTTGTTCAAGAAGCTGGTCATCGTTTCTCTTGTAGTGCTCTGCTTCAGTCTGCCTACGTAGAGCCAGGCTGTCTTTTCCCCAGCTTGTAGGTCTTCATCTTTCTTCGAACCGATCAATACATTAGGTTTTGATATCTGTTGCTGTCTTCTCCCCCCTCTTCTTACTACTTCAGTCCAAGTATCGGGGCCTGGTTCTTCTTCATTGTATTCCATTTCTCTTCTCCTGCCTGCATTTCCTTCAGGTGTTCTATGTTGTGTGTGCACATTCTCCTTATTGTGTGTTTCTTCCTCTTCCCCCCCGTTGGTCTCTGTTGGTCTTGTTCTTTCTTTTGTGTTTTCCTGCACCTGTATTCCTGGCCTTTCTTTGCCTAATGATGCCTTAATTTTCTCTTCAATTGCTGCACCTAGCTGGTTTTTGAGGAAATCTACAATTGAATCCACTTTTGTGGATAGATCGTCCATTTTTTTGTCGTTGGTTTCTTTTTTTCTTATCAGCTCATGTTTACATCCTTCGCACATCCAGAGTAGCTTGCAGTTCCTGCGTTTCAGTATGTCAAACTCCCCAGTTGTCATTCCTGTGCACTCCTTGTGGTGCCATTTTTCACATATTCCATCGCATTGTATGGATACGTCATCGTCATTGAAAGGAAAGGTGGAAAGGTGGAAGACTAGCGGCTGGCGAAAACATAGAACTATCAGGAAACCCTCTGGAGATAGTAAATAAAGTTAGATATCTTGGAGTCACTCTGCAAACAACAGCGTCGTCCTTCAGTGTCCATATTCAAGAAAGATCAGCAGCAGCCATCAGAGCCATCTATAACATCAAGCATATAACCAAGCTATCCATCAGTACAGCAATGTCACTATTTAACACAACCATAGCACCAATTGCCACATATGGAGTAGACGTCATCTGGGAAAAACTTACATTAAGTGACCTAACCAGAATAGAAAAAGTTAAAGTATGCTACATGAGGAAAGTAATGGGAGTGAGCAAAGCAACGCCAGCTAGACTTGTATACATACTGATGAGAGAGTCCTACTTCGTGGAAGACATACGCATTCAACACTTACTACCCTCTACAGACCCCTACCAAAATCTAGTGAAGTGTAGAGACAGAAAACGAGAAGAGATAGATCAGGAGCTCTATAGTACAAGCGCAATGTTAGACAGGACATGGACAAGGGAGTGTCAAGAGCAAAGACATGTTACCACCAGGCTGGCGATTCACGGATTTCATCATAAAATCTGCCAGAACACAAAATTTCACAAGCCCACCACAGAATGTATATGTATGCTATGCAAACAGAGATGTGATATATATCACATTACGAAGTGCTCTAAAAGGACTAAGTCTATAAGTGACTACAGCAAAGAATAGCCGTGTGCTCTGTAGTAATGCTCAGCTTGAGTGCACCTTCCTCACTTTATTATTATCTTCCGAAGTGCTAAATATTCTTAAATACAATAAAATTAAATAAACAGTAGATGCAACAGTGATGCAAATATTGTAATTATTTGCAATCATAATGATGTTAGCAACATGTTTAGAACAAAAACCATGAGAAAACAACAAGTGGATACATATTAAAATTTAAAATTCGTCATTAGATTGATTAAAAAATATAAAACGCTATGTTAAAAATAGTCGTACAAATAGGCGTACGACTCATGATTGCGTCGTACGTCGTACAAATATATTATTATATGAGGAAATGCGCACAATGTGCAAAGTTTAAATAAATGTTATTCGTTTTTGTCACTGCAGAACTGGGTCAGAGATTGCTTTCTCTGTTCGCACCACATTACATGATACCTATCACATCGTCTGCCGCACAACGAGCATTCACATCCGGGTTCTGGCTGGTGGTAGTTCTTGTTCTTACAAACTCTGAAATGGAACCCATGCACTGAAAATCTTGTCACTATGTGCCTCAGGTCATATGAGCTTTTCATCCAGTCTCTGGTGAGCATTGCATCAGTTGTAAAGAACTCTTCCCAGACTTCAGATCTCTTTAGTTTCATCGTCTCTACCAGCGCCACAAAGCTGGGTGTTGATGGCAGAAGCAGCTCCAACCTTAACTCTTCCATCCAAGGAGGCTCTCTTGTCAGCAAATACACGAGCCGCGAAGGAGTAAACTTTGACAGGCACAGCACTCGTTTCAAAAATGTGGCTTTGACAGCTTCCATTTCCATCAATTGCTTACGCTTCAGGTGTGGCCACATTAGTTCCAAACCATATGTTATTATCGGAGCAAATATATGAAATAGTCGTATGTGTACGACTATAGTCGTACGTATGGCAACCCTGATTGGAAATCTGTGGATGTCTAGCGATATCTACCGTTGTACTTCGGAACTTGCGAAAATAATTGAAGGAGCAACTTGCGTAATCTATGTTATGATTGGAATGGAAAAGTGAAATGAATGGTAAGTTTTTGACATTTGGCAGGTTGAATTATAAAACTGAAGTGCATGACTTAGTATACTTTCTGTATGTTACACATTGTTTAAATATGTAATCTTAGGAGAGATTTTCTCTCGCACATTAAATGGAGCCGTGTTTTTATAAAACGCAATGGAAGGGATAGCCGGTAAGTAATTTTGCAGTCGTATTAGTTAAATTGACTTGGTTAAACCAATAGCTTAAGTTTGTGTTAATGGAATTCATATAGTAATATTTCATTTGGTTCTCCTTCTTTGAAGTTGGCCAACAAAGGGGGCTGAATTGAAACTTCTTAGGGGTTTGTTATTTTTTTCCTTAGAAATGTCCAGAGAATAGTGTTCTCGCGGTTGATAAGAGACAGCTGATATTGGAAGATGAATAGCCACAGTTTTACCTTAGCCGAGAGACTTATTCCAGCTACCTATCTGCAACAGGCAGCAGCTGCAAAGAAAACTCGAGAGAGTTTAATAAGACAACTCATAGAGCAGGTTAGTAGTTGTGTTCTATTCTATAGTCTTAGTGCATAGCTACTGTACATAGTATTGTAAGGTGGTTAGTGTTTGTTTTTCAAGAAGTCAACATTAGTAACTTTCATTAATCCCTTTTGGGGGTTTGGTCTTAACATCAGTACACATAACTCGTTCATTCACCCGATCAGTTTTCGTTGTCATGTTTTTGGTCAGGTAAGTAGTTTTTTTGAAACTTTTGGCTAATTTTCAAAATTTCAATTTGGTTTTAGAAAGGGGATGGCTACCACGAATACCATAGATAATGAATGTCCTTTGCTGGTGTCAGTTATTTGTTGCGAAAGTTATACTTCTATGGCTTTGTGGAGCTCGCCTTAAACTCTTTGAAACAGGTCGCCTGCATTGATGGAAATTGATTTCATTGGCCTCATGGTATACATTGAATCCAGTGGTGGCTCGTGAGATTTCATACGAGAGGGGTACATGCGAATATAGGCTATAAATGGTAGGAGGAAAATAGTCAAAATTGCATCCAGAAATTCTTTTTGAATGTTCTTTGTTGTTCCTTTGAACACACATGAATTGTCTAAATGATATTTCAGGACAATGTCACATCTCACATGCTGCAGTATAATTAATGAGACCTTTAAAAATGGGGTTATAATTACCTGTCTTATCATGCCCATGCCAATCAAATTTCCTACAGAATTTTACAGCATCAACATTGCATGACAAAGATTTTTTGAACAAGCTCATTATACTTACGAACAGATGACCAGTAGCTACCATCAAGTTGTACTACGATATCAGATTTTCCTTAAGACAGTGAAACTCATTTCATTGTCTAAAATGTTGTTTTGACCAATAGTGTTTCTTACTTCTATCAGATTAAAGTTTCAAGGCTTTTTTTTAGGTTTTAGTCCATTTATCTTCTCCACCAAAGAAAATGCATGAAAAACAAAACAATGATTTAGTTTTCACGTTATCAGACACCCCCAGGTCCACTCCAGTTTTTCCTTGCACATTTTTAATAAAATTCCTGTTAACTTATATGTTCTGTGTTTACCATTATAAGTTATTCTATATCCCATTCTAGTTTGATCCTAGTCAAAACAAAGGGGAGGAGTACTCACAGAGAGTTCGTGGAAAATTCGCATCATGTGACAAAACGTGATTGGTTAATGTCATTAGCATGCGTCATTAGCAGGGTGTGGCTAACGAGTGTTCATAAGTTCATGCAACAATAATATCATCATTTACACGTGAAATAACAAACTCTCACTGGCATCGTCATCATTATAGTATATCAATTAGCAAACAAAACAAAGGATTCATTGTTCACGACGACCCTGCGGATCAGTTGTACTGAGAATAAACAAACTAACATAAACACTATGAACACGTGCACTCTCTGTGAGTACTCCTCCCCTTTGTTTTGACTAGGATCAAACTAGAATGGGATATAGAATAGTCTTATCGAAAGCTATGGTCTAGGTGGCCCTATTTCTTTCGGTCATTGAATTTAGATATTTACTTTGTAACTAGCTTACCTCGTTCATTTCACTGCCTACTATACTGTGCATAAACTGTAAAAATATTCTTCACTGATTAAAAGAACACAGGAGAAGAACTGAGTAGCGCAATGAACACTCACAGCACAACATGTGTTTGCTTCCATCCTTCTAGCTTATTTGGGAAGTTTTGGAAGGGGGTGAGAAAACAGCATTTTTGTATCCTCCTTTCACAAATGTGCAAGTGGACTGGTGATACCCCATGGAGGAACAGTCACTGTGGGAGTAAGACAGGTAGCTGTATTCACTGGCGTACCAAGGGGGGTGCGAACGGGGCGGCCGCACCGGGCGCCGTAAAGGGGGGGGCGCCAAAATTGAAAAACATCTTTTTTTTAGTTTAAGAAAAAATAATTTCTTTCAGGCAAAATATACGGTTTTATTGGTCAAATATTCTTTATTACATTGTTAAATACTGCATCAAATAAACGTTTCACTTTAAACTATATGTAGACAATACGAAATAGGTCGTGGGCGTCGAGCACACAGGAAACGTTTATGGTGTACGGGCGAAAGAAGAAAGACTAAATGATTTATCAATTTTATAAATTGAACGTGAAGTGGCTGCTACTATAGACTTCAACTCTATTATAAATAAGTTTGCATCCATCAAGGCTAGGAAGGAACATTTTTTAATTTTTGTTATGACTCTGAAACTTCTTTTCTTTTTCTTTTTCTTTTCAAACAAACTAACCTTATAATACTTACAGTTTTATTTCATTCATATTTTTCTCTTTATAATGTGTTAAAGTAACATACAACTTTCAAAAATAAATAATTGTGAATATTAAACTGTGTTTAAATTAAAGTCATTGAACCTTGAACCTTTTAGTGTTAGGGGGGCGACTACCATCTAATTAGCCCCGGGCGCCAAGTAGCCTTGGTACGCCACTGGCTGTATTCTCTCTTTCAATTTGAAAACAACCCCATCTAGCGGCTATGCATCCAATCGTGTAGATGACTTCAAGACTGTAAGACAGCGCCAAAAGTCATGTTGCAACATTACTGTGACTCTATACAAATTAACCTAGCTGCAACTCCTCCTTGAACTCACCTCCATCTCTAGGAGAGGGGATGATGTTAAAGAGATTAGGTACAGCCAGGCAGCCCAGTCACAACAAAATTTCGACCGATGCTATGTTGCCAAACTTGACTTACACCACGAACAAGCAAAACAAATGTGCGAAATTTGAAATAGATAAATATTATATAACTTTATACATTGCTGGTACAGTTCATATTTAAAATAGATGGGGGGGGGGGGGCACATGACCCTGTGACCTATAGGTAGAACCGCACCTGATTGAATCTGGTGTTCTTCAGGGATCCATTGTTGGACTCCTTTTATTTCTTATAACTATAAATACTGGTAATCTTCCTTCTATTGTTAACTCATTTAAACCATGGGTCTCCTTTATGCCAACGACACCTCTTTTGTTAGCGTTGCCAGTGACATGCAAGAATTGAAGCAGATAGCTCTCAATAGTCTGTCACTCAACAACAAAAAAGGGCAAAATATTATTTATAGTTTAAGACCCTTTGATAATGATCCAGACTGCAATGTCAAATTGGTAATGCTAAGTTTCTTGGGATTTATGTAGATAGGCAATTAACGTGAAGTCCACACTTAGAGTTTATTATAAAACGTTTATCCAGAGTTATATATGGGCAATTCCATGAAAAACTTAAAATACAGAAGTATCTTTACAATTAAAGTAATGCATAAATTGGAGGATCTATATTCATATTTCATGATAGTTATCAGCAATGCCCAGTCTTTTATCAGTATTTCTTTTTGAGTTGACAGCACTGTAATTCTGCATTATTGCCAGTGCCATTATTGCTATTGGCTTATGACACTTCAGATCATGTCACTAATATTTACACAGGTAAATCTCAGAGTACAGGTAAGTTCATTGAATCAAACTCTGTATTTTGAAAATACACATGTTGAAGAAGGTAACCTCTTAAAATTGAAAGCATTCAGAACATCAGCTATAGGATTGTATATAATCTGCCAAGCATCATAGCATACACGGAGTGATTCTGTGAGAAAATTGTGTGAACGTTATACCAATAACAACATTTTCTTAGGCACAGAGCAGTAATATTGTATATTTAAACCTAAGTTTTAATGATAAACTTCCTTACAGACCAGCAACAGGGAATTCAAGTTTTCATGTGGCTCTAGTGGTGTCATGGAGTCACAAGTTGGCCTATCACAAAACAGCAATACAAAATAATTTAATATGCTGCACTGCAAAGTGCTTAAATTATTTACGGTGCATTTATTGTGAAGACTGTTTAGTTCATAGGCTTATGTCTTTCTTTAGATTTGGATCTATGATGCATATCGGTACATGATCATTGTGTCAGGTGTTGAGATTTATTCTGGAAATACAGCGAATGTTACATTTACAACTGTTCAGGAATCAGGACTATAATTGACAGGAAATATATTCCATAGTTCAGCAACATTGGCTTTTGATAATCACCTACTGTATACATTACCTCAACAGCATGAATGTATACTGAGTGTGAAGAGAATGCCTTGGAGAGGTAGGAGATGAATAAATAGTCATTCACTCCCCTTTGTTTTGGACTTGTCCAGTCAGCAATAAGGTAGCTGAGCACATACATGTGATCATTCGTGTAATACACACAGACCGTATAAAACAGTACTTACCAGTATGCATTGCTAGGAACTTTGACACTGATAAAATAATCAGTATTTAGATGTAGATGTAGATGTAGATATCTCGTCCTGAAGATCCTGTGTTGAGCGGGGCTCAAGGATATAGAACACGTCAGATCAAAAAATGCATGCATGTTATAACAATAATATAGGCCTACAGAAACTGTAAGCTGCCAAATTTATCCAAGCTGGAAATATTCCTCCAAATTGTAGAAGGTGTGAGTTATTAAAAATTCCTTGACAGCTGTTTTGAAAGGTTTGCTCTTTCTTTGATACATAATAATTTAATGTTGTTTGGAAGCTTGTTATATATCTGTACTGCAGGATAATAAGCACCCTTCTGAAAGAGTTTTAACGAGTTATTTAGTAATTAATTTTATTAGATATTCAATTTGGTTTACACCAACACTGCGCATCTAATTGGTTGTGAATATTAGCCTATTTATTCATTGTTAGAACTTAGGAAGTAGGGTAAACAAGTGGTAGTTTGATACTACAGAAGAGTAAGAAAGCAGATCTCTAACTTCTATCAACAAGAACATGTATTGTAGTGCAGATGAATGCAGCAATTGCAGAGCATCCATTAAATCACGTCTCTGTTGTGTTCTTGAGCCCCAGAGCACCCTTACAGATGATGCCCATGTGCAGGCAGATGACTTAATTAAATGTTTTGTATGACATCCTTTATGCTTTGAGTTAATCTTAAATGTTTTCGTTGTTTTATAGGCTATGTGCATTAGTGTTCTGGGATGAACTGTGATTCCATGACATAACATCTTTCTAGAATAGGGTAACCAGACGTCCCGTTTGTAATGGGATTGTCCCTTTTTTGATTGACTGGTTCCGTTGTCCCGACAAAAGCTCAACAGGACGTAAAATGTTCCTTTTTTCAGAAATAATTTCTTAATGTCCAATTTTCATGAAATTTGTTCTGTGTTCGTAAGTTACAGTTTCATGCGCATGCTCAAATCAGTCATTTGTTTCTTTCTTTATTAACATGGATTCTAATGTTTGCTGAGAGATAGCGTTTAAGTTTCTGAGTTTTGAAACATTGCCCTTTGGCATCCTTTTCCAATGTTTAAATTTGTATTTTCGCATGTTTGTGACTTACTGTTATGTCCACTAAGTTGTTAGGATTGTGTAAAGCACAGGTTGTGAAGCTGTTGGTTAAGAATGCCTAAACGAAAATGCAATTTCACAGATACATTAAAGAATTTCCGTTTCTTAGAGCAGAGGAAGACAAGTTATTATGTACTGTATGCAAAGGCGTGTTTTCTATCAAGCATGGCGGTCGGTCGGACATAACACAACATGTGCAAAAGAAGAAGCACAAAGTGGCAGACTTCCAGCCAAAAGCTAACAGCTTTTATGACGACACAAGGAAAATTGGATGAAGAAGGCAAACATCTTGCTGCCAAAGAAGGTTTGTTTACATTTCATACGATCAAACATAACCACTCTTATCGTTCAATGGACTGTACATCAACTCTTGTGTGTAGTATCTGCAAGTAACATTTTGTTATTTATTGTTAAATTTGAACATTTAACAAAAGCATCCAATTTCTTGAAAAAGTAACAGTTTGTATTTAATCCCTAACAAACCACATTCTATGCATCTTGAAAAAATATAAGTTGACTGACTAAGTGATTGCTTTTGTGGTGAGAACTGCAACACTAACTTCGGTGGTGTTTGAAGAAAAGGTTCCAACAATGTGTTTTCCAAATTAAGACAGGAGGTAAATGATAATATTTTTGGAATAGGTTGTGCTGCTCATATTGTTCACAATGCCATACAGACAAGTGCAGGTTTACCTATTGATGCTGACACTATTATTAATAAGGTGTTTCAGTGTTTCCACATTTATGCTGCTAGTGTGTCTGAATTGAAGAGCTTCTGTGAGTTTGTTGATGTCGAATACAAACAGGTGTTAGGAAGTGTAAAAACAAGATGGCTTTCATTACAACCAGCAGTGAATAGATTGATCGAAATGTATGAAGGTCTTAATCCTATTTACTCTCACAGGAGAAGTGTCCCAAGCTATTAATGGACTTCTTCAGCAATCCACAATCACAATTTTGGCTTCATTTTATAAACTCTCAATTGAAAGTGTGTGCAAACGCTGTGAAAAAATTTGAAAAGGACAATATATATGGCAGCGAAGTTGCAGATGAATTGTGAACCTTGAAAAACAAAATTGTGTGCAGAAAAACACAGAATTTTCGAACTTCAGTAATGATCTCCTTGCCAAAAGACTTAGAAGATGGAGGTTTGATGAATGATCGTGAATTTACAGAGATTGCAAACAGGTTTTATGATACTTTCCAAAATGCATAGAGAACTAGAGAACTGGGCACAGCCTTTTGAAAAACTCAACGAACTTCAGTGGGTTCAACTGAACAGTCCTCCATCATGGAACCAGGTTCAGAAGTGTTTTCAGTGGATCATAGAAATTGACAATAGATTAGAAAAAGTGATAGTTGAAGATAAACTTTTTGATGAAGTACGACATGTACAAAACATCTTTGAAATTAAAAGTGAAACTTGGAAGAACTCTGAAAATAAGTGGGTGGATATTTTTAATGTTATGAAGGATCAAAATACTGAATTTGAGAGCATTGTATGTCTTGTGAGCTTTGCTTTGGCGATTCCAGGAACAAATGCAGCATTAGAGAGAGTGTTTTCAATTGTCAGTTATATGTGGACAGATGAAAAGAATAGGTTTAGGGCCTGTATTACCATCTGCCGACAATTCCTCCCGATACGTGACTTCCAGATAGCTTAACTAGAAGATGTCTTGTAATACCACCGCTGAACTGCTATCGGGAAGAACGCAGTAAAATTTTGTAAAATGGTCCTTAGCTGATTGAGCAAAGAGGTGTGTTTGTTGTAATTAGTTCGGTAGGCGTCCGCTAGGTGCGGCAGCTCGGATTTGTATTTGTACAGTTAAATTACACAAGAACATATCGTTTTAAGTGCATTAATCGATTTGTTCAATTCTATTTCATTCATATGTGAGCATAAAATGACACTTTTGTGTAAATTAAATCTTCCGGCATCAGTTCTGAAATTTCGCTGTACTGCCATCTTGTTTCAACCAAGATTCCCTAACTAGCAGTTGGAAGCTTGTCAGCCACTCCATCCTCCTGCTAGCTTATCTGGAAGTTGTCTTGCCAGACAGATTTTGTCAGGAGACCATAATACGCAATTCTTGGCCAACTTCCAGATAGGTTCTCTATCTGGCAGATAAATATGATATCAGCAGGTCGTCGTACAGGCCCTTAATGTTGAAACTGTTAAGGCTATGGTTACAGTCAATATGCATTTCCGTGATATATCTTGCATAAATTTTTATAATTTTCTGTTAGAACAACCAAAATTTTTGCAAGAGATACAGAACTTGCAAAAATATCAAAGAAATACTTGTTCAGATCCCGGATGCACTGCATCGGATGCAGTGAACTATAAATAAGATTTTGATTCTGAACTTAACTTCTAAGATGTAGGCAAGGATTTGATTAAAGTATCTTTAGAATATTATTTGTAAGGTTATATCATGTTCACTTTATTGGTTAAAATTAAAATTTAATGACTAAATTATAGAATATACGTACAGGTATAACATTTTATGATTATGGATTCAGTTTTCTCGATAATCCATATGACATGCCTGAGTGTCCCGTTTTTTCATTTTTGAAATATGGTCACCCTATTCTAAGTTGCTACAGATCTTTATACCTTACCTTAAGAGATTAGACTTGTAGGAATATATTTAACTTAGATCTTAAACTCAACTGGGGGTGCCCACATAAACAATGTCTGTAACAGGCTCTCAAGAGTGGTATATTTACTTCGCAATTTAAAGAAATACATCCCGAAAACATACCTATGGATTGCTTATTTTGCATTTTTCAATGTAAGCTATGGTAGGCCTATACTACTCTGGGGTTATGGTCATAACTTGCCTAGGATTTTGTTGCAACAGAAGAAGGCTATTAGAATTGTAATTTCCTCTACTTTTAGAGCTCACAGAAAATCTTTATTTATCCATGAAAAAATCTTTACAGTGTATAATTTATATACGTAAGTGCCTTGAACATGTGAAAGTCAATCTGACAACTATTCCTTTAAGACGTGATTTGCCTACTCATACACATTCCACCAGACAGACGAACATAATTAACTTTTCTCGTGTTAGGCTTACAAAAACTCAAGAATTCTATTCACATGTTGGCCTGAAAATGTTTATTAGACTACCTGCTGAAGAACATCTTTTGAAAACGCATCTCATCTTTATGCTAGTTAAATCCTCTTTATAATTTAGATGAATTTTTCATCTTCCCAACATTGATATAACTTATAGCCTTTTTTTAACTCAGACTACTTGTTTGTATAGTTTACTAGCATGTGCCCGCGGCTTCGCACGCGATAATTATTTCAAAAATTAAAAATTAAGAGCATAATAGTTAAATCATTATATTTATTAACACCAAAATCACGGGGACTACATACCACGATTAGATAGCGTCGCCTGGTAAAAGCGACCTCAGATTCGAGTTCCCTGGCCCAGAAAACCTCTGCATAGTGAGTTTCGTCCAAGTCGAACAATGTCTGACCATATTTAGGCCTATATTGAATATCCCTCTTCCGTGTAGGTTGAAAATTTCATACGTCTGTGGGACTTGATATTCTAAACAAATGAATCGTCAAGGATGGACCTACAAAATCAAGCGATCGCCCGCGATAACTATTTCAGAAATTAAAAATTAAGAGCATAATAGTTAAATCATTATATTTATTAACACCTAAATCACGTGAATTACATACCACGATTAGATAGCGTCGCCTGGTAAAAGCGACCTCAGATTCGAGGTACTTGGCCCAGAAAACCCCTGTATAGTGAGTTTCGTCCAAATCGAACAACGTTTTACCCCATTTAGGCGTCGCGTGGTAAAAGCGACCTCAGATTCGAGGTACTTGGCCCAGAAAACCCCTGTATAGTGAGTTTCGTCCAAATCGAACAACGTTTGACCATATTTAGGCCTATATTGATTATCCCTCTTATAATAATAATAATAATAATAATAATAATAAAATCAGGTAAACTGATTTAACAAAGTGCCAGTATGTTTTGTTTAATCAGTTATGATTGCAGTTATGATATGCAGAATATAAAAAAAAAGTTAAATTGGCCGGTTTCGGGATTTGAGCCATGGAACTCCAGAATGTGACGCCAAGACGTTACCATCTCAGCCACCTGGGTCAGTTATGGGATAAATGCATTTAAAGCAATAGTGTTGTCATAGCTAACTGTATTTTAATTGCCAAAGCCTTAGAAATCACAGTAAAACAAAAGGTTATGTTGTCAAGATAACTGATTTTCATTTTTTTAAATAAATTCTTTCGAATACGTATATTACCATAAAATAGGCACTAAATTGAGCATAACTCCGAAACAGGTCAACCGATTTTATCCAGTATCAATAGACGTCTTCCCATGGACATTATAAATGCGTAAACCAAGTTTCATAAAAATCCGGTAAAGTGTATTTGAGTTACCGCGTCTTTAAAATAGACACTAAATTGGGTTTCACTACGGTACCGGTCTACCGATTTGGTCCAATATCAGTAGACTTCTTCCCATGTACATTATAAATGGGTATACACAGTTTCAAGAAAATCCAATAAAGCATATTTGAGTTATCGCGACTTCTTATATATTAACATAAAATGCACTAAATTGGGCATTATTCTGGTACTGGCCAACCGATTTGGTCGAATATCAATAGACGGCTTTCCATGGATATTATAAATGCGTGTACGAAGTTTCATAAAAATCCGAAAAAGCGTATTCGAATTATTGCGCCTTTAAAATATACACTAAATTTGGTTTTACTCCGGTACCGGTCAACAGATTAGGTTCAAATTAAATAGGGCACTTTTCATGGGCGTCATAAATGGGTATACCAAGTTTCGTGGCAATCGGATACAGCGTATTTGAGCTATGGCGCCTTTCTAATATAATCTATTAAAATAGGCACTAAATTGGGCATTACTCCGGTACCGGTGAACCGATTTGGTTCAATATCAATAGGGTTCTTCCCATGGACATTATAAATGTGTTTTCAAAGTTTCATGAAAATAAAAAAAAGCATATTTGAGGTATGGTGCGTACAGACACACGGACAGACAGACAGACGGACAGACATTTTTTCGTCCACCACACAATCTCATAAAGTACCATACTGGCACTTAATAATAATCCTCCTCGGTGTTGGTTGAAAATTTCATATATCTGCGTGCCTTGACATGATAAACAAATGAGTCGGCCAGCGTGAGCTACAACATTCAAGCGATCGTAATGGTTTTATGTCAAAAATAGCCAAAGCCTACTGTAATTGATTTGACATTGAAATGTGTAACTGAAAATTGATGCTTCGAAAACGCTAAAATACACGTTTTTTGCCAGTTTTTCACTCATAACTCAATAACGAATGCAAAAACTAAAAATGTAATATGCCGAAAACCTTCCCGGGAATGTACTCAACAACTTCCCAAAGTTTCATGGCGATCGGATGAATGGTGTAGTAATGCATAAAGGACACACACACACACAGACACACATACATTCATTTTTATATATATAGATAAGGATATTGTGTTAATGTATGCTTTACTTCTGACGTCAAGTAACTTATACAAAATTTCAAACTTGTAACTTTTTGAAAATAAACTCTTGTTTATAGCTCTCCAACAACAGAATGTGAACCCCACTTCACTAAACATGAGGTGGACGAGATCATAACTGCACTAAAGCTCAACAAATGCCCAGGACTGGATGGTATTGACGGAAGAATAGTTAAAGTAATACATGAAATACTACCTGAATTCTGGTTGACGGTTTTTAACAAAAGCCTAGATCTTGGTAGTTTCCCACAGGCTTGGAAATCAGCAAATGTAATAGCAATCCCTAAAGGTGACAAGAGTAAACGACAATCTGTAACCGGTTATAGGGGTATTAGCCTTCTATCTATTCCAGGGAAATGTGTAGAAAAGTTAATAATAACAAGGCTAAACCATTTCCTTCTAAATACTGGAGCGGTACCAACTCAGCAATATGGCTTCACACAAAGAAAGTCGACACCAGACGCCATAAAAGCAGTCATCAATTTCGTCCAGCTAAGCAAACAACGCGGTCAAAAGAGCTGCCTCATCGCACTAGACATAGCAGGAGCTTTCGATAATGCATGGCAGCCCAGTTTCCTCGCTCGTCTCATAAATCTGAAGTGTCCAGAAAACATTTACAACACAATGAAAGACTTTTTGCAGAACAGAACTGCTCAATTCACAGTGGGAAATGTATCATGTTCTAAAAGGGTGACGAAAGGATGCCCACAGGGATCGGTGGCAGGACCCACTATATGGAACTTAATCATTAGTGACCTAATAGAACAACTGGCCGACACTCAAGACCAAGAGTTGGTGGTATATGCCGATGACATAATGTTAATGTGTAGAGGTCAAACTCACACACATATTTTAACCAAATTAACGGATATACTCACAAAAACAGAGAATTGGTGTAAAGCCCATAAGCTACAAATATCCAAAGAAAAGTCGGCAGTAATGCCGATGTTTGTAAGAAAGAAAGACGAATACAAAAACCATCCAACTATCGTCAAAGAAAAGATAAACGTTGTCTCCAAAATGAAATACCTAGGAGTAATCGTTGACAGTAAGCTGGATTGGTTTCCCCACACCCAGTTTCTTGAAAATAAATTGTTAAAGATCCGTAATAACCTAGTCCGATGTTCTAGAGCTACATGGGGCATTTCCTACCACAACCTTAGAATACTTTATGAATACGCTCTCCTACCAGTAGTCACGTATGCAGCAGAAGTGTGGAGTATTAATATTTCAAAAAGAGCTCAGATGAAATTACAACAAATACAAAGATCACTTCTTGTATTCATCACAAAGGCTTACAAAACAGTGTCCACCGATGCTCTTCTTGCTATAGCAGGAATAATGCCAATCAAACTCGCAATACGGCTAAGTAACGATATTAAAACCTTAAAAATGAGTCTACCTACAGAAGCCGTAATCTCGGAACTAAAGAACATTGAAACCCCTTCCAGAGAAAGGGGAGTTCACCCCAAAGACAACTTTATACGAGTGGATACATCTGGAGAAATAGGACAGGCTGACGTGCAGATCTACACGGACGGGTCCAAAACCAAAAGCCATGTCGGAGCTGGAGCGATCGCCTTTAAAAATTCCAGTGAGATATACACAGGAGTCAAAAAATTAAGTCATAATTGCTCTGTTTTCCAAGCAGAACTGTGCGGGATGCTCATGGCAGCTGAATGGATCAAACTTCAAACAAAAAACTTCACCTCCTTCGCCATACACGTGGACTCCAAAGCTGCCTTGTTTGCGGTAGCTAATAAGCACACAACTCACCCCATCGCCCTGGAAATCAGGAAAATAATAATCAACCTAAAGAAGACCACATCAGTCACTCTTCATTGGGTCAAAGGTCACGCGGGTCTCAGGGGCAACGAAAGAGCTGACTATCTAGCCAAGACGGCGGCCAGTTACAAAACCACGATTGACTACAGTGCAATTCCCCTGTGCAGGGGCAAACAGCTCCTCAAAGACCATTATATCGAACTTTGGAATGCTACTTATGTAAACTCCGAAGTAGCCACTCACACCAAACCATTCATCCCAAACATCTTCCACAGGCTTTCTCTATCCCTCTGGCCCAACTATAAGCTCACTCAATTTCTAACCAATCACGGCTCCTTCAGATCCTACCTATTTAAAATGAAAAAAACAGAGTCACCAACATGCAGCTGTCGTGAGGAAGACATTCAGACCGCCATACACCTACTAACACAGTGCTCCAGGTTTGAAAGAGAAAGACCATCTATTCTACTACCGTTGCCAATTGTGCTCAAGTATCATATCAATACGATACAGATAACCACCTTTATCAACCACGTCTTCCGCTCCATCACATAAACTGTTTTCATATTATAATATGTTATAGTAATTATGTATAATTCTGTAAATATCCCGTGATATACCAGTTGGTGAAACACGGGTTGTAATGTAACTAAACAAATAAAAAAATAAAAAATAAACTCTTGTTTTGATTTGATTTGATATGATTGATTTGATTTGATCAGATTTCTTTCTTTTATTGTGTTCCTTGAATCATATACTGTTTTAAAAAAATATATACCAATGAACACGTGTAGATGCTCAGCTGCCTGACTGCTAGCTGGACAAGTGGGTGAATGATTGTTTATTCATCTCCTACCTCTTAAAGGTAGGTTATAACTAAAGCCCGGATTTTCATGCACTATCAAACTTAAAAATATGCATGCATTCATGCACTATCGTACCTCCAAATATGCACAATGAAGGGCAAAACATGCACTATCGAATTCCATGTCTTTTACATTTTCTCCACATAATACGTCTTGCACGTTTTCAGAAGTTTAAGATCAGGGTTTGAACTAAGTACCTTCTTAAGTTTTTCCCTGACTGTCACACCCGTTTCTCCACAACACGATTCTAAAATATTCAAAGCAATGGCTAGTGACTGACAAATTCAAGCAGTGAACATTCTGTTTAGCAGTTTTCTTTCAATGGAAGGTGGTGAGGGTCTGCAAGTCGGCATTTTCTTTTGTAGTCTGGTGTATTATATTACTGTTTATTTAGGGTAAACAGTAGCTTGCACTCTCAAATTCATGCAGGTGGCAGACTCTGTTGCCAAGTCAATCAAAATACAGTATAACAATGGTAATGCAATACAACATTTTTACGTTTCTTTGAAAAGCCAAGATTTTAGGGAGGCATATTCATAATATGCACAGTTATGCATGGTAACTTGATATTATGCACTAAAACCAGAAAATGCGGGTTTATATGCATTAAAAACGTCTGAATATGCTACATTAAACCCAAAAAATCCAAAACATGCATTATGCATGAATTTTGCCATAAAAAGGCCGAAATATGCAAACATGCACGGAAAAAATATGTTTATTTGGAATCCATAAGTCATGTAAAGTGTAACTACAAAGTTTGAGAAGTGTAACCAAAGTATATAAAAACATGCATTTGCATGGAAATCTGGGCTCTAGTTATAACCCACAGCGTATATTCGTGCTGTTGAGGTAATGCTTACAGGAGGTTGATATATTTCATATTGAACTAAAGGGGAAAGTATATAGAATTTACTTGAAATGTCACTCCTTATAAAGTAAAATTATTCTGTATTGTTGTTTTGTGATATAGGCCCACTTGTTCATTCATTCATTCATTCATATTTTATTGCTCGAAACATGTAATTACATGCATAAACATTGTCAGTAGTACTTAAAATATAACATATTCATAATATAAAATTAAAATATACATTTACATTACAATATTGTATAGATTGTATAGAATAAGTAACAAGGACATTATTTACAATTGCAAATTATATAGACATTTCTTAATTAAAAGTTGCTTCAAATTATTCCTAAAATTATTTCCTTCCACTACTTTTATTTGTTGAGGTAATGCATTAAAAAAGATTGTACCTTTAACAAAAAAGTACTATTTTCTGTTGTTTTTGTATTTCTATTCACTCGGAAAAAGTCTGAATTCCTCCTTGTATTATCACTATGATTGTCTCTATTTTTATTTGTATACTTTTTATCTTGTTTTACTAACATGATAACTTGATATATATACAGAGCATAAACTGCCAAAATATTGTATTCAGTAAATATATTTTTACATGATTCTGTGAGATTCACTTTAGCTAATAATCTTAGTGACTTCTTCTGAAGAATAAACACTCTGTCCAAGTGTTTTTTCGCCGCACTACCCCACAGCAGTAGACCATAGGAAAGATAAAGATACACTAGTCCATAGTAAACTTTAATTAGCATATCTGTATTAAGATAAGAGTTAAGTCTTCTTAACAAAAATAAGCTAAGTGATATTTTTTTTACAAACATAATATATACACATCCCAGGAAAATGTTTTATCTATATTAATACCAAGAAATTTGCAAGATGAGACAGACGTAACACTAAAATCATCACTATCAAAATCATCAGATGTATCATCTGCATATGTGCTGATTCCACGACACATGAATCTTATTTTGATATTTGTAACACGTAGCCTAACTTCTTGTAACTATACATTTTTCTCTTTAGTATTCGTTAGTATAATTTTAAATATCTTAGGCTATAATCCTATTTTGTAATTTAATTTTGGATTTTCTTTTGTAATATAATGTTTTATAGCACTCTAGTTTATAAATTATAACAATGTTTAGTTCTTGGTATTTAAGTATTAAGTATTAATTAATTATCTGTAATATTATGTATTTGTATTATGTAATTGTAATGTAGTTTTTTTTTTTACTGGTAGAGCGGAAGAGAAGGCCAAATGGCCTTAGCTCTGCCAGAATAAATAAACAGAATAAACAGAATGAATAACAGGAATTACGCGTTGCTGGTCTGTAGGGATGTTTTTAATAAAAACCTCGCTTTGAATTCACAATATTACTGCTCTGTGTCTAAGAAAGGTTTTGTTAATAATAACTTTCTCACATTTTTATCATGGAATCACTCTGTGTATGCTGTGATGCTTGGCAGATTATATACAAGCTGATGTTCCATATGTCTTTAATTATAAGTAGGCCTACCTTCAATATGTGTGTTTTCAAAATATATGAGTTTGATTCAATGAGTGCATTGTGCTCTGAGATTTGCATGGGACATCTGAAGAGTCATACGACGTGGCATCAATACTGAATGACAGTGCTGCCAACTCAAAGAAATGCTGATAAAAGACTGGGCATGACCAATAGCATGAAATATGAATATTGGAGCTCCAATTTATGCATTCACTTTATCTGTAAACTTTTTCATGGAATTGCCCATGTAACTGTACACACAGAGTACATGTTTCTCCTGTTTTTATATTCTTGGAAATATAAAAAACTAGCTGACCCATCAATGCTTCGCATTGTTAGATTTATGTATATATAGGTTAAGTGAACACAATTTAAAGTCGATTCGATGTACTTCTATAAATCATCAGCCGTCCAGCCAACACGGTGGACGTATTTATATTCCACATAACATACTCCTTCACCCGTTGTTTACTCTGATTATGTCTTAAAAAATTTAATCTTTCTCTTTCAATTTTGGCAAACATACAGTAAATAGCTCGGCGTAGGGGATGCGTTCGCTCGTCTCACGCAGCGGGCTCCGATTCGAATACTGGTCGGAACAAGTTGCCTAGGTAGAGTTTTTTCCGGGATTTTTCCTCACCTGTGAGACAAATGTCTGGTAATTTTAGGCTCTGGTAACTTTAGGCCCTAGTGGTCTCCGAATATCATCTGGCAGCCATTATCATCCTCATCCCATCCTCGCCTTGTTCAGAGTGAGTGTGTGAATGTTGTATCTAGTCCTTTATGTTTGTGTTGTCATGGAGGTGGCCCCGGCATTTGGCTGATCACCCATCCGGGAGGCCCTCCATGTTCTTGTCTGGTCAAAAAGTATGTATGTGAGCCATAGATAATCCCTCTCCCGACAGGTCGCAGCCCTGTAAGGCCCGGGCAATGTGGGTCGCTTAAATGACCCCAAAAGAGAGGTGTAAAAACTAAGGTACAGATAGATAGATAATTTGGAAAATATAAATTAATCATGAAATTATATCTATTGATACTGTATGAACTACCTGGGGGTAAAGGCGGTCGGTTCGTAACGCTGACAACCTTACCACGTTCACGTTCCGAGTGTCTAAAAATCCGTCTGGGCCCCATGGCCTGTAATAGGAAACACTTTACTTATTATCTCTTGCAATGCAGTCCTAGGCTAGCTATAAGAAAAGAGTTCAACTCTTAAGAATAGAACCCAGGACCTTTTAAATTTACTTCGTGTCAAAAAGAGTTAATAATAATCTATAGGAATTCTATTGATAGCCTTTCTCATAATTTTATATCTATTAGGTCTACATGAAATCATAGTGTCATGCAAAGCCACCTGTGTAGTTTAAAAAAATAATGTTGCCATGGGGATTGTGTACATGCAGTATGAATTCTTTTTGGTGAATATCATAACTTTACAACCCTATTTTGGCCCTTATAGGCCCTTAGAGGCCAAAGATTTTGAAATCCTTTCTTAGTGCGCATCTAGAGCCTATACTATTTTCACTTTAAGTTAAAAGTAGATGTAAACAAACTCTAAAGTACCACTCCGCCGAGCATGTGACAATACCACGTGGAGATTTACCCGCCACGGAAAGAAAAGGAAAGAGGATTTGTGTATATTCCAGTGTTCTCAATAGTACTTTTAAAATATTTTTTATGACATGCACCATTGTTGAAAAATGTTATATTTATTTTGAAAAGATCGATACATCTGTACAAAATTAGGCTTAATATTAGTATTTAAGAAAGTCATAGACAGTTAACAAGAAGATATTAACGAGTATAAAAAATTACTCTCATTTTGCAATGTTGGCTGCCCACTTCAGAGGCGTTTTCTTTTTTAATTCATTAATTTCTGTTTGTAACCGCCCCAATCCTATCAGAGCTGTAAGTTACATGTAACTTTTGACGAAATTTTTGTTTTGTTCTAGTACACGACTTTCTTGTCCTCACGTACGTGTTGTATAACCGTTATAAATAAATAAATGAACGCACATTCAGCAGGTCTAACCAAGTTATTGGGAGAGGGCTGTGGCAAGTTCATTCCAAGATGGCGTGATTGAGCATTCACATAGCCGTCGTAAACGCCTACAATTTACATCTGTTGTAACGGTTTAATTAGTTCACTTAGTTATTATGCATAAGGAAAATCTGATCAAATTAATTTTGTTTCATACACAGATCTGCTTCAGAAACGTGTTTTTAAATTTCTCTGCACGAAAATAGCTACAAAAATGTACGGTTTGAACCGAACTATTTTATTAAGAGCAAGAGTATGCATACAAAGCAGCAAAAGTTACAGTTCGTCCACTAGCCAATTAGGCGCTCCCTTGTCACGTGGCTTTGTTTACATCTACTTTGTTCATAACGTGAAATTAGTATAGTAGCAATATGTGTACCAAGTTTCACGTTCCTAGGCTGTATGGTTTTTGAGAAACTGTGATCAGTCAGTCAGTGGGTTTTGGCTTTTATATATAGAGATTATGTAGTTGAAGACAGTCCAAAGGTGATTTCCCATTGCCCATATCTGTTGGCCCAACTTAAAGCCTGTATAGCCTACCTTACAGCTATGTAAAGCTTACTTATTTAGACTTACAACTATGGCTTATTTTTTGGATGAAACACTGGTAAAGTTAAAGATGTCTTGAAACTACAGAAGAAGGCTATTTGAATTCTATCTAATGTACCTCCTAAAGAACATTATATATAGTACCACTTTTATTGCTTTAAAAATTAATACTGTTGTGAATAAATACATTTTTGAATTAGCTAATTATGTGCTCAGAAACTTACCCAGCAGCACTCTGAATAAAGACCTTCACTCGTATAATAGGCCTACTAGGAGAAAACACCATCTCAATTTTTAACACAACAGTCTCAGTAAATCGTTGAATAGTTATGCTGTTCTTTCCAAGAAAGTTTACAAGAAGTTGGATTCTTGTATTTCCCTATATTCTTTCAATACCTTCATGTAAAGACTAAAGAATTTATCACTGTGGTAAGGTTATGCTTGGAATATGTTGAAAAAAAATTGTTTTACTGACAATCAGGGTTTGAATTAACTGGGGGGATGGGGAGGATTTCCCCCAGGATGGGGAGGATTTCCCCCAGGATGGAGAGGATTTTCCCCAGCTCGTCAAATAAAAATTCCTTTCTTGCTAGGGATACCGGTATATTTTTTTACATTTCATAAACTTCAGTTTCAAACTTACAGTTCTTCATAATGCCTTTTTTTAATGTAATGCTATCATCAGCACAACATGTAGCAACAAAATCTATCTAACATACATTTTACATGAACAGCATTTAACAGAAGCGTGACAGAGTACAAGTACATATGTACTTTGTGTAAGCTTCTTTTTACCGGCAACGGTATGGTTAAGAATGTTTGTTATGGTGATGACTGCAGTAGTGATTGGTTTTCCGTGGTAGTCTATTGAGTTTAAAAATATTATAATACAAACAATACTACTTATTTACAATAGTGGATAAAACAATCCCCTCCAACACACAACGTTTCAACCTGCCCTCCAGGCCTTTCTCAAGTGTACTGAATTGAAAAAATCATAAACAAACTGCCGTAACTATGTAGCACCTTTTTGTTGTTACTGTTTTGTTTTGTTGTTTTTTGTTACTATTGTTGTTGTTACTATTGTTGTTGTTGTTGATCATTACAGTCTCCACCGTTTTCTGCCTCCCGCTCCCTAAACGTGTTAACCCTGAAATGCCCATTTATCCATTCCCTCGGGATATCAAAATTATTATCACAAATTGATCTTGGACAGGGAAATCTTGGAACTCTATATGTTCTATTTAGGTTCTTAATCACATTAATCCACTGTTCCCCTAAGTCTCCCTCATAATTATTAAAACAATTATCCCTCCTTCCAATGATAGTCACGGCTTCACCAATTTTCCTCCGTAAGCGGTTGGCTTCTATCTTGAAGATAGAAGATAGAAGCCAACCGCTTACGGAGGAAAATTGGTGAAGCCGTGACTATCATTGGAAGGAGGGATAATTGTTTTAATAATTATGAGGGAGACTTAGGGGAACAGTGGATTAATGTGATTAAGAACCTAACAGCCTTACTAATAAAAGCTGCTTATATCTGCGTTGAACGGTTGTTTGGTTGTTCACCGTGTAAGTTCTGCATAAGCCGCATTACCAATAACGAGTGTGTAACTGCCGAGTTTACATCGGGTTTGTACGTCCAACGTCATCAAATACGTCACTCTATTTGTGACGTTACTAGCTCCTGGCTATGAAGGGACTGCTGAACGCCATCTATCGGTGCAGCGGCAAACAACGGTGGATCGTCTGCAGACTAATTGTAGTTTCAGTATTTCATTATATTGTTTTCAGAAAGCTGTAATCATGGGTACAAGTATGGAAATATGTCCCGCAAACAAGGAACAATGTTTATAATTCCGCAAAAGTAGCCCAGAATGTTTCATAACAAGTTACCTTAAGAATGGATGCATAACCTCAAAATTCAATCTCAGACATCTACGAAGCGACCGGTTGTTACGCAGATCGGCCATCTTGATTATTTACGTCAAGTTTAAACAAGGGGGCTAGGCTGTGTAAAGGTTGCACACATTCAGCATTATGCAACGATTATTAGTACTCTTTCTTTCCTCAGCTGTGTATATTCCTGGTATAAATGTTACAACTGGATTATTAGTAAGACTGTTAATAGATACAGTAATTTAATATTAGCTTCAAAACAAACCATCAAAACCAATATATTTTAAAGAAAAATATTACTTTCACTTTAAATATGTTGTATTCAAAATGCACATGAAAAAGTGAAACATTATTATTATTATTATTATTATTATTATTATTATTATTATTATTATTATTATATTGTTATTGTTATTATTGTTTTTGTAAATTATTATTATTATCTTATAATTATTATTATTATTATTATTATTATTATTATTATTATTATTATTATTATTAATGAAAATATCTTGCTGATCATTTACTTAATCACAAAATGCAAAATAGATTTTAAATCTATTTTAATGCTATCTTCTACCAAGGCTTGTAAACTACAGAGGTAGCGTATTCCGGCGAGTTTATAGGACAGGGGGTTGCGGCGAGCAGGCGAGTGTGTGACGTCACAAGATTCCAGATCTCGCAATTTTCAGTTTTTACTCAGTCTAGAAAATCTTACACTGCGTGATTAAACTCGTAACCTTTAATTAACCCGTGGTCGGATTCCTGTGAAATTTATACAGAAATAATCTACACACATCAGCCCTACTGATGGTTAAAACAGAGCCTTAAAAAAGCGGACACAAATGTTTTTATTTCATTTTATAAACATCACCCGTTACACAAATTTCATGGAGGGAGAAGCAAATTTCACTATGCGACAATTTTTTGTATTTTTGTGTCCCGAAAAAACTTCAAGCGAGAAAGTTTTAGTGAAATAATTGAATTTTAATACAAATGAAGTTCCAGCCCCAAATCTCGAATGGTTTACGAGTAATTGAGTGGTAATTATTCCGGGCGCTTCAAGGTGTCAGAATGATTTGGCGCTTCAAGCACGACAGTAGAGAGCATGGTGCCGCTGACAAAGCTTCTACCTACTGATCTCGGCCGCTTGACCGCAGTCTTTTAGGATAGATATTACCAGTACATACTGTTTTTAATAATACAAATGGAAGGGGCTTTAGAAAGTGCAATTAACTGAACCATTATGCCGGGCCAGATATGTGCTGTGGCAGTGTGTAACAGTAATTTTGTAGATTGTAGAAAACAGCTAAGATGTGAACTGTTCTGTTATTCAAGTTACTTAAAATGTTCTTCTGATTCTACAGCATTTGTCTTTAAAATCTTGTAAAAATCCCCCAAAGGATCTAGATTTGAATAGAAATTATATAATACAGGTAGGCCTATATAACAGCTAAAGGGTGATTTGTTCTAATATTTTGTTGCCTAGAAAATATTCCTCATTCTAGAGGTTATGTTAGTATAATTTGATGAAAATTTGTTAAAGAATGTATCCTATATTTGTATAGAAATTGTACCTTATAATAAGGGTAGAAAACAACTACGGGAATTTTTATGTATCAATATTAACATGTACAGTACTAATGTTATTATTACATTGTGTAGACTATTGTAGAGTATTAATTTGTGTTAATATTGTAATCAAAGCAATACATTTTATATTAATAATAATTTTCTCCGGGTTATATGGGGTAAGTTATGTAGGTAATGATTGGTGAAACACGGCCAAAAGTGTACATCTGTATACAAATTATGTGACGACAGAGATAATATAGACCTAATAAACTAAGGGATGGTTTGTGAATTGCAGGGCAGGGAAACTTTCATGAGCAGCACAACGAAAAGAGGCGCAGGATCTTTAAAATCGACGTCTCAACATAACAAAAAGGACACAAATTGCTTCGCAATGCATTCTACATAAATCACACAATATTTCAAAGGATTTTTCCATGAATTTTTCATTAAAAAGTATCATCGTCTTGCCCTAACTATAACCCGATAGCATGCTCTTAAAGCCTCGGCAATTCAATTTTAACTGTAATACGTTTTCATGTTGATAAATTATATTAAAATATGAAAAGGGCGTAACAAGATATTAAACTAATAAGGCATTTGATAAGGTAATTAGAAATAAAAGTTACTAGCACAAAGGATCAAAAAATAAAATAAATAATTCAACAAATATCTAAATAACAGTAGTGCAGATTTACAAGATTAGGAAAAAGTTTAATTCATTCTTTTTCCCCAGCGGGTCAATCTTTCAGTATGGGTACAAGTAGCCAGTTAATATCCTTTATCATTGAGTCCACGATTAAAATATTTGAAGATTTTTACGTAATTGCTAGTAGGCCTATTTTATAGAATAAAAAAGACCTCTGTACCGTTCCGATAGCTTTATCGCCTTGAGTAATTACCACTCTATTACTCGTAAACCATTCAAAATATAAACGTGGTACTTGATGTATAATAAAATTCAAATATTTCCCTAAAGCTCACATGCTTGAATCATTTTCTGGTCACAGAAATAAAATAAGCTCACATGGTTGAATCATTTTCTGGTCACAGAAATAAAAAAATTGTCGCATAGTCAAATATGCTTCTTCCTGAACATTTCACGGTCGTCACAAATCACTCCGACACTGAAGCGCATGGAATAATTACCACTTAATTACTCGTAAACCATTCGAGATATGGGGCTGGAACTTCATTTGTATTAAAATTCAATTATTTCACTAAAACTTTCTCGCTTGAAGTTTTTTCGGGACACAAAAATACAAAAAATTGTCGCATAGTGAAATTTGCTTCTCCCTCCATGAATTTTGTGTAACGGGTGATGTTTATAAAATGAAATAAAAACATTTGTATCCGCTTTTTTAAGGCTCTGTTTTAACCATCAGTAGGGCTGATGTGTGTAGATTATTTCTGTATAAATTTCACAGGAATCCGACCACGGGTTAATTAAAGGTTACGAGTTTAATCACGCGGTGTAAGATTTTCTAGACTGAGTAAAATCTGAAAATTGCGAGATCTGGAATCTTGTGACGTCACACACTCAAGTGCTGCGATTGGTCTATCCCGGAATACGCAACCTGTATAGTTTACTGATCTTGATCTTCTACCCCCTGTAATCTGTACAATTGTACTACTTCCACTCTGTATAACTGTACAGGAATATTCCTACTTAATCAATTGATCCAAGTTTGTAAAAACCTGTGTAGGTATCGCTTTACTTTTTATTGATGAAAGTGTGACGACATTAAAACAAGAAATGTAAACAGTACTTGCTTGATGAAGTGTATATATTTATGTAAAACTCTATACAATGAGATTTGCACGATTGTAAAAAACATTAGAAGTAGGTAATACCTGTTGGAGGATGTGACTTTCATTGATGGCGAAGAGTGATACTGTCTCTCAGAGGAATAACTGTGATAGATTAAGTAGTTACTTGTTCGATAAGGTTTGTTCATTTTTTTTACATCTTTGTTAAATATTAATTGACAAATACAATGTTTCAGAGGAAATGGCCAGAAGAAGGCTGGGATGACTCCACTATTGAACTGTTTCTTGCTGATTTGGCGCAGATGGACAGTAATAACTTTCCTGGAAACTGTGGAATTGGAGAAAGAGAAGCAAGAATTGCCTCAGGTATTTTTTCCTTTATTTTTATTAGGGAAGAGTCCTCGATACTTTCGATACCTCGATACTCTCAGTACTTGAATGGTATCGGCACCGAGCGATACTTCAGAAAACTCGCTTGGTACTTTTTCGATACTTTGGTAACTCTGCAATTCTGCAATTAAGTGAGAATGCTAGTGTTTTTGAACAAAAGCTTGTAAGTGCACTGTTTAAAAAACTAATTTTAGTTTTAATGTAGAGTTTAAAAATAATTATAGGCTATTGATGATATTAAATTTTGTCTAATTAAATATGCACACTTAATTAATTTAGTTGGTATTACACAGTTCCCTTAACTTTTAATTTCTAATGTACCTATTTATTGAAACTGCAAATGTTGACGGTATCGAGGGAAAAATCATGTATGAGTATCGAGTATCGAGTATCGATAAAATCTGGTATCGACCCATCCCTAATTTTTATCAAATCAGAGTTTCATTTCATTTCTTCACCTTTTGTGTACAATGGTACCACAATACAGGACACGTCAATAGTAGCCAGTAAGCTAATACAAATACAGTCAAACCTCCGTAAATCGATATTTGTGGGCCCTAGCAAATTGTATTGTTCTATGAGGGTGGTTGTTATATTGAGGGGTTGTAATTTACCACCTATTAGAAAGATTGCTTGCAGAAAACTGTGTAATCTAGGCCTACAGGATAATTCATGGAATGGACATGGGAAGAAGTAGAACGCTAATTTTGTAACTTAACTTACTGACTTCTGTGAATTGTAACAATAGCTACTTTACACCCGCACTAAAAAATTAATATTCAAACTAGTTTAACATCATGGATCACGGCACGCTTTGAGCCTAGCCATGTGTCAGAGATTTTAGACTCATAGATGCTGGAAAGAGGGAAGAGCAAGACAAGCAAATTCAATACATAGGTAAGGCAAAACTAAAACAGTTGCTCCTTGTGGTGTTTTAATTGTACATTAAGTACATGTTGAAGTATCAACTCACAGATCGTTTTTGCACACTTAAGGGATAATTTTAGCCTCAGTGACCATTTTTTCCACCCCTTATTAATCTTTCTTTTCTGGAATTTCTAAGAAATATAACAAATATCAGGCACCCAGAAAATGATATTGATGGCTGGGAAGGATGCTGATCTGATACCAGCTACCATCCATAGGGCTAAGCTACTGGTTTTGCAGTAACAATTCAACCTCCAAATATCGTTATAAAAGGGTGATGTTACTAAAATAGCTTCATCATTATAGTGAGTTACATTTAACATTATTGAGATAGGAAATTTGCTGGGACCAAACTAAATTATTGCTTTATGCGGGTTTATTGTTATAAACGATCTTTGTTACACAGCGTTTGAATGTAATACAAATGGTGAGAATACTGGCTATGTCAGTAAGTTATAATGTGATGAATCATTCAAGACAAAACATAATAAGTAGGCCTAATAATTTGATTTAAAAAAAATTAAACAAAACTTGCTGAAATTGAAGGAATGTATGAGAGCCATATTTAATGAAAAACCAGACAAAATTCACAAAAAACATTAACTTTATTCTGAAAGATCACACATGAAACAAGTTGCATTCCACAATCTGTTAACAAACATAAAATAACTGGAAATGTAATTTATTGTGCAAAATTTCACACATGATAAAATGATCAGTACAGGTAAACAAAGTTCACAGCTACAAATTGCTAATAAAATGCGATCCAGTATCCGTGCATGAGAAGCACAATCTGCTTTTTTAGTCTACATTTCTTCAAGATTCTAATATTTTCTTCTCTACACATGTACCGTACAAAATTTAAAACATATTTCACTACTTAGAAAACACAACAACATTATCATGATAAAAATGGTGGGTAACATCTGATGCTGGAAAATCCACACGAAGTCAAACTGACCAATGAGAAGCAACTGCAAAGGATCAAAATGGCTGACGTTTGGTCCCATAGAGCAAAGGTTGAGATTTGGACACCAGAGAGTACAAGAATTCTGGCATCGAGAACACCCGATCGGATGCGCAAGCAAGGTTTATGTTTGACAACGTATGGTGGGCGAGCCTAATACGAACGTACTAAGCATGAAACCAAAACGTGTTAAAGAAACATTTAAACATTATGTTTAATATTTAATTATTAAGATTTGGATCGGAACTTCCAAAAATCGACATACTATGTGGGAAAATGTGGTAATGAGGAACGTGCTAACGAGGTTCCATTGTATTTATATTCACTTTATTGTCAATCCTTTTCAATTTTTTTGGAAGGGTAAAAAATTAAAATCTTGAACTTTTTGGAATTTTCTCATTGTTTGTAGGCTAAAAGCTATAAGTTTGCCAAATTTCAAGTGTATAGCTCATACAGAAGTGGGTAAACATCAGTGTTAATGAGTAAATGATCTAGATCAGCGGTTCCCAACCGGGGTCGTGGAAGGGTTACAGGTGGATCGCGACTAGATCCTAAAACTATCAGAAACCATCGAATAAACCATCAGAAAAGATAAGAAAAATCGAAACAAATCAAATTCTGTTTGGTTTTCCTAGAAAACAAATACAGAAATCAACTCAATGTTGAAAGTGACTTAAGGTTAAAAACATCTTCATTCAGTCCTGACATTGACGTGTTAGTTCAATCGAAACAGTCCCAAAAATCTCATTAATATAGTATTCTTACTTAAAAACAGCAATTTTGCCTGTAAAATTAAAATGGGCTTTGTGTACTTGTATAATTGTAGTTTTTATCTTCACCTACGAACACTTGTTAGTGAGTATGAAACAACTTGTTGCATATATTGCCTACATATATCTATTGTTAAATAAATAACTGTTTTGCTACAAAGTGCTTATAGGCCTATTTTGTCAACCATTTTCAAATCAGAACACACATTGTTTATCAATAATCAATCTGTATCTTCAAAAAAGCAAATATAAGCTTATATATTTGCAATATTTAATGGTAAATTGTATATACATAAGGAAGGGATACGATACAAATAAGGTTTTTTACTCCACCATGGACCGATGGACAGTGGAGGTATTCCAATAAGGAAAGGTGGGTCGCCAGGTGAAAAAGGTTGGGAACCACTGATCTAGACTGTCTTAGATGTGAATGATGTCTCAGATATCCAGCCAGTTTTTCCATACTTATAAGGCAACTAGAACCACCAATTTTTTCATACTTTTGGCAGTTGGATGTGCTAATAGTCCTGCCAAATTTTAAGTTTCTTCCTGTCCTATAAGTGTGTCAAAGATTACAGAATGTGAGGGAAATATACAAAATTTACTTAAAATTTAAAAAATCAAACACTATCTAAGGTATAACTGATGGAGATATGACAAAAATTCATATGAACAAACTTTTAAAACTCTCAAAACCCGTTACTGCTGGTGCAATTGGTTTTTTGATATGACTTATTGTTTACCTATTATAAGCCCCCAAAGAAGATCTGCATAGAACTTAAAGTTGCATCCACCATTTTGAATGTTTTTGGGGCTAAAAAATTAAATATCCGATTTTTTAAAAATATTTTAGTTGGTTGCAAGCTGTAAGTTATAAATAGGTCAAATTTCACATTTATGGCTTATCTGGAAGTAGTAGTAGTAGTAGTAGTAGTAATAATAATAATAATAATAATAATAATAATAATAAATAACAACCAAAGTACAGAGTAAAATTAAAAATATCGAGAAGAAATATAAGATACGAGATGAAATAGCCAGACAAGATGCAATGGAAAAATTAAAGGAGAAAATTCAAGCTTATGCTCAAAGGATTAGACGATATAAGAAACGCAGGGATTTTTATATGCAAAATAAATTGTTTCAAACCAACCAGAAGAAGTTCTACAGAACTTTAAACAAGGAAAGAGATGAACGAAGCCAGTTTCCTTCAGTAATTGAGGTTGAAAATATTTGGGTTGACTTATGGGAGAAAACAAAAACGTATAATAAAAATGCAAAATGGATTGAAGACGAAAAGAAATATATGGAAGAACTATCATTAATGGAGGGCGACCAGAATCCGGAAACCGTCAGTGAAGAGGAACTTGCCATGGCTGTCAAAAAGTTGGTGAATTGGAAAACTCCAGGACACGATAGATTACCAAATTATTGGATTAAAAATTTGACAGCGACCCATAGACATTTAACAGATTCCATAAATAAACTAATTAATAACCCAGAAGAGATTCCAGACTGGTTAACCCAAGGTATTACATTCTTAATACATAAAGGGGGTGACTGGAAAGTGGCACAGAACTATTACATGTTTACCTAATTTGTACAAAATAATAACATCTATAATGACAAATAAGATTTATGGTCAGCTCCAAAGTCAAGGTGTTCTTCCAAATGAACAGAAAGGATGCCGAAAAGGGTCATATGGGTGCAAGGAGCTATTACTTCTTAATAAAACCCTGATGGACGATGCTAAGAAGAGGAATAGAAATCTTAGTATGGCATGGATAGATTATAAGAAAGCCTTTGACAGCGTCTCCCATGACTGGATTTTGGATGCTTTAGAGCTATATCGTATCCATCCAAAATTAATAACTTTCTGCAAGAACAGTATGAGTAAATGGTGTACAAAGATCCTCATGAAAAATGAGCAAGAGGAACTCAAATCAAGGAATATTGAAATTAAACGAGGCATTTTTCAGGGAGACTCCCTATCACCTCTGCTGTTTTGTATTAGCTTAATTCCGTTAAGCAGACAACTAAATCAACAAAATTTTGGATATAGACTACAAAGAGACTATAAGCAAATAACCCACCTCTTCTATATGGATGATCTGAAGGTATATGCTAGAAATAACAGGATTCTAGCTGAAATGTTGACTGTGGTTAAAGAATTTAGTGATGATGTCTCGTTAGAACTAGGTGTAGATAAATGTGCACAAATAAATATTGAGAAGGGCAAGCCAAAGAAGACCGAAAACATTAGCTTAGATACTGATCTAGAAATCAGAGATTTGGAACCGGGAGGGAGCTACAAATATCTGGGAATAGAAGAAAATTTTGGAATTCGCACAGAAAAAATGAAAGATAAGATACAAAAAGAATATTATAGAAGAGTCAGAATTATCACGCGAACTGAATTAAGTGCCAAAAATAAAATTACAGCAATTGGCACATTAGCTGTTCCAGTAGTAGAATATGGGTTTGGAATAATTAAATGGACAAAACAAGAAATTTATTGCATGGATCGTAAAACTCGAAAAATGCTTCATATGTGTGGGTTACTTCACCCTAGAGCTGATGTTGACAGACTTTATGTTTCACGAAAACAAGGAGGAAGAGGACTCCGACAAATTGAAGCTGCACACCAAAATGCAATATTTAACCTAGGAAGATATGTAGCAAATCATTTAGATGATCCATATATGAGGCAGATTAATATGATGGACTTAAAGTATGGAAATAATGGAATCATAAGTAAAGCAAGAAATATTGTCTTAAAAAGTATACACACCCCACAGATGTCTTCAGATGATACCTCTATGCTGAATAAATTTAACAGCAAAGTAGAATCACAGAATAGGTTGAAAAAAGCATGGCGAAACAAACAACTACACAGACAGTACCTGAAAAGGTTGGATGGAATACAAATAGACAAAGAAAAGACACACAGGTGGCTAATCAGAGGAAAATTGAAGACAGAGACTGAAGCCACTATAATTGCTGCTCAAGATCAAGCTTTAAGAACACATCATTATGAGAAATATGTTCTGAAAAATTCACAAGATGATAAATGTCGCCTCTGTCAGAGCCAATCAGAAACTATTGACCATATTATCTCAGCATGCCCTATTATAGCAAAAAAAGAATACTTGGAGAGACATAATAATGTGTGTAAATATCTACATTGGCAAATATGCAAATCAGTAAGCTCAGAAACGTGCAGTAGATGGTATGAACATACCCCAAACCCTGTTGAATGTATGGGACATGTTACAGTACTATATGATCGCCAAATCCATACAGACCGAACAGTTACTGCAAACAAGCCAGACATAGTAATACGAAACGCTAAGAATAGGACCTGCCAATTAATTGACGTTGCAATCCCAAACTGCCAGAACGTGGTTTCAAAGGTAGCTGAAAAAAGATTGAAATATAGAGACCTTCAGATAGAAATAAGTCGAATGTGGAACGTGAAAACTGAAGTCATACCCATTATAGTTGGAGCACTGGGTACGATACCAAAAAACCTGGAAAACAGTCTATCACAGATAATGGGAGAAGCACAGATTTCCAAAATTCAAGAGATCGCCCTGCTCGGAACTGCTCACATTTTGAGGAAGGTGCTGTAAGGACCCATGAAGAATTTGCTCCTGAGGGGGCTGATGGCAACCTGGAGCAGAATCTTAAATCCAGCCTCAATGCTGCAAATTTAAAAATTTTGAAAATAACAATAGTAATAATAATAATAATATTCAGTTCAATATAGTACATATATACATAAATACATATAGCGCAAGGGAACATTGTCAATTTGGAGAGTTTCTCCACAAATACAATTACACAATTTAATAGTATGAGAATGAGAGAAACATGGCATGTTGCAACCTATTTGTTATCTTCTGTAAATTCTTCAATGCTGTAGTATACTTTGTTAAGCAGGTACTTGGCCAACATGCTCTTAAATTGGTTTTGACTTTCATTTTCTTTTATCTTTCTAGGCAGCATATTGAATAGCTTGGCACCGGTGTATTTAGGTCACTTTTCAAAAAGCTTTAATTCATGAGTGGGAGCTCCAAAGTTGCCTCTATTTCTTGTATTGTATTTGTGGGTAGCGTTGCCACCTGTCCCGAATTTGGCGGGACATCCCGCATTTTAAGAACATTTTCAGCGTCCCATATTATGTCTAAGAGGGACGCATATATATGTATTTTATTATTTTGCTAGCCTTTTCTTGTCTAATGTTAGTGTTACTGTTACACAGCCTATTCAGTTTTGGCTTTGTAACGAATATATACCATCTTTCTCTTATTAATAAATTGTTTCATGTACAAATTTAGGTATGAAGATCAGCGATATGCATATATTCGATAATTGTCCCGCCTTAGCCTTACCAAAAGGTGGCAACCCTATTTGTGGGTATCAGAAATTTGTGGCAGGTTGTTTGCATTTGTTTAATAAAATTATAGTTTTGTAAATATATAGACTGGCTAGCGTCATGATTCCTAATTCTCTAAAGGTGTGTATGCATGTCTCATTGTGCTTGAGTTTTTCCAGGCATCTAATAGCTCTTTTCTGCAAGACAAAAATTTGTTGAAAGTTAGTTAGGGAAGTCGAACCCCACAGTTCTAATCCATATGTAATATGTGATTGGATAAGTGAGAAATAAATAATTTTTGCCGTTGCTTTGAGGATCATGTTACCTAGGTGTCTAAGAATGTAGAGACCCTTGGAAATTTTTGCAAACAGTTTTGTCAGTGAGTGAGTTAGCCACATTGCTAAGTAATAATCACTATTTAAAAGGTATGTGACCATAAATTGATTGCTACTCTGGTACCGATCAACCAATTTGATCTAAAATCAATAGCATTCGTCCTAAGGACGTTTTAAGTGTGCATAGTACGAGTAATGAAAATCTGATAAAGTGTATTCAAGTTATCGTGCATACAGACACATGGACACACATTTTGTCTGTCCATCATGTAATTTCAGAAAGTACCATTCTGGCACTTAATAAAGTATATGCAGTGTGAATCAAATGTGGTGCCACCACAGAACAGTCGGTTGTTGGCATGGAGCAGTGATGGTGATAAATATTGCAATTCTTGTGTTTGTAATGATTGAATTTGCCATTGAAAAGCTCATTTTAATTGTTGAAACTTACAATATGAAAATATTTTGCATTCCCACATCGAAAAGACATTATCCCAGAAGTTTCTCTCTTATCAACATCATACAAAATTTTGTCTAATATACTTCTATAAAGATTAATCCCAAATGCAGACGAAATCATTGGAGACAATTGGATTTAGGCGAAACAGATCAACCCTTGTTCAAGTATTTTGTATTTGCCAATTCTTGGAGAAAAAGTTGAAATGTAATAAGTCTGTTCACCAGCTAGCTATACATAGATTTAAAACAAGAAGCATATGATTCAGTTAGGCGAGACAAAATATACAATATCCTCATTGAGTTTTTGATACCAAAGAAGATATTTAGGCTGATCAAAATGTGTCTAAATGAAACCTATAGCAGAGTTAGGGTAGGGAAATTTATATCAGATAGGTTTGTCATTAAAAATGGCTTAAAGCAAGGAGATGCATTATCGCCTTTGCTTTTTAATTTTGCTTTGTAATATGCCATTAGGAAAGTTCACGAAGACAAGGTAGACCTAGAATTAAATTGTAATCACCCATTTTAGCTTATGCAGGTGACGTTTGTCTGTTGGGCGATGACATGAACACAATCGAGAGGAATGCAGAAAGTCTTTTTGATGCCTGCAGGAGTTTTGAATTGGAAATTAATAATGAAAAAAACTAAGTATATGCTTGGGAGTAAAAGCGGCCATTGTGTGAGGCTGACAACCTTACCAACTTCATGTGCTGAACATCTAAAGATCTGGAAGTCTCAACCTCCTGGAACCTTAAGGACCTTCATGGTCTATACAGGGATCACTTTCTATATTCTATTGTTTGAATCTGCATAGGACAGATGAGAACTGACAATATTGTCATGGCAATTGGTTCTTCTATAACCGGTAATGGCTGCATGCTATGGACGGTAGAAGTCGTGGCTTCATCTGTAATTCACACTGTACCTACTAACTGGACGAATTTAATTTTGTCTGATTGAAATTTACTTAACACAACCAGAATATTCCCTATTGTTTGCCATGTGTGTTTTTAGTAGAGCCATGATCATTGATTTCATGGTTTTTGTTAATTTTTATGATAAAATTTTTATAAGGTATACTCCTAAATTTGTTTTATGTTCAATACACCAAATTCCTTGTATATAAAGTGGATGCACCACTATCCAATTTTTTGGTTCAAAAAGTTGTATCAGGTAGCATTTCTCTATCAGGTAGCAGGTAGTTATTTATGGCTGTGCAAACAAGAATACGTTTTAGTCCAATATACTGTCAACTGTTCACTTTCTTACTTACTCAATGTCAATAGAAAATTCCTCAGCAAGCTAAAGGAATATTATCTATTTTATGGAACCCGAAGGTTCATTGCTGCACTTACCTGAACCTGCCATTCAACCCTATTCTGTGCTAACTCCATCCAATCATCCCTCGCAAATTCTACTTCCCAGTAAGCGACCATGTCTCACATCCATATAATACAACAGGCAGGATAATAGTCTTATAAATCTTTATTTTTAGATTTCTGGACAGAAGACGAGAAGATAAGTGTTTCTGAACTGCATAAAAACAAGCATTTCCTGATTTGAGTCCACACTTAACTTCTGCCATAATATTATTTGTGTCTGTAATTATTGTTCCCAGATATTTTAATTTTTCCACTTGTTCGAACAATTTACCGGTTATTCTAATATTTTTTGGAGCATTATTTTGACGTTCCATGACCATATACTTAGTTTTTTCTGTATTTATTTCCAATCCATCATTTCTGCAGGCATTGAAAAGACTTTCTGCATTTCTCTCGATTGTGTTTGTGTCATCGCCCAACAAGCAAACGTCATCTGCATAAGCTAATATCTGGTGACTGCCATTTAATTCTAGTATTAATAAATTTCATTTTTTCTTTCTTTGAGGGTTGAAGTATTAAGGAAATTGGTGATTAATGTTTCGCCTTATACCCTCAAATAATAATAGAACCAAAAAGCCGCAATTAGCCTCAAATATTTATTATTGAAATGATATAATATGTTTGAGTTGTGATTTATGCTAAAAATACACATTCTAAAAAAGAATACACATATTTACACAGTCAATTAAAATACTGTTTACATTATCACAATAATTATTTACAAATTCATTAAAATCTATTTGTGTTTAAAAACATACACTTAAAATGCGCTGCAATTAAAAGTAGTATGTAGTCATAAAATGTTAATCTGTTGACAGCAGATTATTATAAAATGTAACAATATCTATTTAGCTGCTAATTGCAGTAGTCAATGTTGACATAAAAAACCAGTTGATTATATACAATAAAATTGTTGCTCTTCTGAGTCTAAAATTGTAAAGAGTTCATATATAAATCGATGATATACAATAAAATTGTTGCTCTTCTGAGTCTAAAATTGTAGAGAGTTCATATATGAATCGATGATTAGAAAAATTCGGCTTGCTGCTTCTTGGGTTTTATCATTTTATATGCGAGATGCATTTCGGTGAATGTTTACACCATCTTCAGTCGTTTGCTGTGTACACAGCACCGAAATGCATCTCGCATATAAAATGATAAAACCCAAGAAGCAACAAGCCGAATTTTTCTAATCATCGATTCATATATGAACTCTCTACAATTTTAGACTCAGAAGAGCAACAATTTTATTGTATATCATCGATTTATATATGAACTCTTTACAATTTTAGACTCAGAAGAGCAACAATTTTATTGTATATAATCAACTGGTTTTTTATGTCAACATTGACTACTGCAATTAGCAGCTAAATAGATATTGTTACATTTTATAATAATCTGCTGTCAACAGATTAACATTTTATGACTACATACTACTTTTAATTGCAGCGCATTTTAAGTGTATGTTTTTAAATACAAATAGATTTTAATGAATTTGTAAATAATTATTGTGATAATGTAAATAGTATTTTAATTGACTGTGTAAATATGTGTGTTCTTTTTTAGCATGTGTATTTTTAGCATAAATCACAACTCAAACATATTATATCATTTCAATAATAAATATTTGAGGCTAATTGCGGCTTTTTGGTTCTATCATTATTTGAGGGTATAAGGCGAAAAATTAATCACCAATTTCCTTAATTTAATTCTAGGCCTACCTTGTTTTCCTGAACTTTCGTAATGGGATATTCCAAAGTGAAATTAAAAAGTAAAGGTGATAGTGCATCTTCTTGCTTCAAGTTGCTTCTAATAGCAAACCTATCTGATATAAATTTCCCTACCCTGACTCTACTATAGGTTTCATTTAGACACATTTTGATCAGCCTAGCTAACTTCTTTGGTACATCCCAAACTCAATGAGGATATTGTACATTTTGTGTAGCCTAACTGAATCATATGCAAAGTTTAGGAATGAAGTTTTTTTGACAGTGAAACTATACTAATTATTCAAAAGTAGTCGAACGTTTGAAACACTTTTAGCTCACTTACGTACCTTTACTAGGACATGTTTCAAGAGGTAAGTACCCTCCCATCATCGGCTAGCGGTCGACTGGCATTCTGGCGACTGTGTTGTGTGAAGTTCTGTGTGCTGCCATCTGTTTTCTTTGTGGTGAGTCTCACTACGTCGTCTGCAGGCGGGATCTCGAAGTTCATGGCATGGTCTTCATTCTTGATGATGAAGATTTTTTCCCATACATTCAATTCGGATGTTTTTTTCACATGTTTTAACAGTTTTATATCTTTCTTAACATGGTGGTTTTCTGTCCAGCAGTGGTGAGCAACTGCGGATTTTTCGGTTTGCATTAGTCTCATGTTTCTTAGAAGCTCCTTCAATCTTGTCTCTAACTTTCTCTTAGTTTGTCCAACATATAGCTGGGGGCAGTCATTGCATTCTATTTGGTATATGCCTGAGAGTTCAGTTTTTTGTTGTTGTTTTTCAATGGATGGTTTTTGTTTTTCAATGGATGGTTTAGTAGATTCCTAATGGTGTATTTGTTTTGTGGTGCTAATTTAATATTGTAATCCTTAAAAACTTTTTCAAATTTGTGAAACAATTTGGGGTGGTAATTGAACTTCTTGAAAACTTTTTTTGTTGTTTCTAGGTTTTCTAATGTGCTAATGTGCTTTCTAATGCTTTTTTTAAAATCTATGTATAGCTGGTGAACAGACTTATTATATTCCCACTTTTTCTCCAAGATTTGGCGAATACAAAATATATGATCAGTGGTTGATCTATTTCGCCTAAATCCACATTGGTGATCTACAATGATTTTGTCTGCATATGAGGTTAATCTTGACAGCAGTATATTAGATAGAATTTTGTGTGATGTTGATAAGAGAGAAATTCCTCAATAGTTATTACATTCATGGACAGACATGGACAGACGTGAGTTGACTATATTATCCCTTCTTGACTTTTCCCGTGCATTTGACACAGTCGATACTGACATTCTTATTGCAAAGTTGAAATCTTTGTATCTGTCTGACACTGCAATCAAATGGATGGAATCCTACCTTCGCGGTCGTCAGCAATGTGTTACTGATAACAAGCGCTCTTCATCGTGGCGATGTGTGAAGGCAGGCGTTCCCCAGGGGTCTGTATTAGGGCCTCTCTTATTCTCCCTATTCATAAATGATATATCTAGTCACATAAGACACTCCCAACACCACCTGTACGCAGATGACCTTCAGATCTATATTCACTCACCTCCCGATGCAATTAATGACTCTTTAACATTCCTTAACGAAGATCTACAATCAATCGGTAACTGGGCACACAAATTTGGCTTACAACTTAACCCAAGCAAAACCAAAGTTATTGTATTAGGACAGCAAAGACTCGTGTCATACATCAACAAGGCTACATTGCTACCAGTGACACTAAACAACACTATTATCCCGTACACAGAAACAGTAAAAAATCTAGGTATCTATCTCGACTCAAACATGAATTGGAATTCCCAAATCAAGCATATATGTAAAAAGGCTTTCTCTATCATGCATGCTCTAAAACGACTGAAAAACTTCCTTCCTACTAGAATAAAGCAAACCCTCATACAGACCCTAGTGATGCCTTATTTCGACTACTGCGACATCTTGTATGGAGATCTGAGTGTTGAATTGTCACAGAAACTTCAGCGTGTTCATAATACTTGTGTTCGTTTTATCTTTAACATTCGTTTCCACGATCATGTCTCAAAATATTTCAAGCATCTGTCTTGGCTTCGTTTGCAAAATAGACGTTTGGTCCACTCTCTGTGCTTATTATACCAAATTCTTAAGTTTTCCATACCTCTTTACTTGGCTCCCCGATTTACATTTCTATCCTCCTACCATAATCATGGTACACGCTCGCAGCACAACTCTCTGTTATCAATTCCTAGTCATCATACAACCTCATACTCTCATTCATTCACCATAGCCACAGCCCGTTCTTGGAATTCCTTGTCACAAGCTATTAGGGGTAGTCGGAGTGTACACTCTTTCAAATCTGCGCTTATTAAGCAATTATTGCCCACTGAACAGAACTAGCTCTTTGTAGTCACTCCATCTTTCACTGTATATAACATTACTTAGACTCCTTATAACGTATCTACAGCTAGACTTAAATTTCCATTATAACATAATTCTACATATTCCTTGTTTTACTTGTAACATTATTACTATTTTCTTTGATGACACTTACGCTCTCTATGAAGCCTATGCTTTTTATGAAACCTATGCTTTTTACTTATTTAATTTATTATTATGATTAGCCTTAACCTTAGTCTTAGTATTAGTCATAAGTCTCTTATTCACTAATTTGCTATTTATGTAAACCTACATTGTATATATTTTCTGAAACCTGGTTGAGTGGAAGAGAAGGCCTTATGGCCTTAACTCTGCCAGGCAAAATAAATCATTTACTACTACTACTACTACTACATTCGGCCCTATCTCCCTTTTTATGGATCAGTATAATAATAAATTCTTTCCATTCCTTTGGCAATTCCTCCTTTCTCCAAATCATAAGAATGAGCTTATGGATCTCTGAGTTTAATCCATCCCCACCTGCTTGAATTAATTCTGCTGGAATTCTGCTGGAGATTGGTGTGTTTTTAGTTTTATCTATAGCTGTTTCTACTTCTGTTAGAGTTGGTTCAGCAACCAACGGCTCTGCTGTGAATATTTCACTTTCTACTCTTTGGGCATCTCCATGTACATTTAATAATTGATTAAAGAAATTTTTCCACCTATTCAAAATATTATTTGGAGCCGCGAACATAGTGCCATCATTGTCCTTAATTATGTTTATTCTAGGTTGAATACCTTTCTTGAAGTCATTTATCCCCTTGTAGAGATCCCTAACATTTTTGTCTTTACTATTTTCCTCTAATTCATTTACTTTGTCTTTGAGATAGGTTCTTTTCTTTGTTCTAATGATTCTAGAGGTTTCTCGTTTAGTGTTGTTGAGATTTTCGACCGTAATGTCATTCAGATTCTGCAACCACTGTAGTTTTGCCTGCTTTCTTGCATTTACTAATTTCATGCACTCATCATCGAACCATGGTTTATTTGGTTTAAGTTAAAGTGGACCTAATTTTTCTTTTGCGAATACTTTAATACTGTCTCTAATGCATTCCCATTTTTTATCGATATTCATATCATCCCTAGCTTCTTGTTTGGCAGTGTTTTCTATTTGAAATCTCGACTTGGTAAACATTCCTACTTTGGTCTTCACCTAGTTTTTTCAGATTGAATCTCTCTACATCAAAATTTTGCCTAGTTCCTTTGTTTAATGAAAGTTTCTCCCGAACAGTCGCAACTACCAGATAGTGATCCAAATCACAGCCAGAACCCCTAAAAGTTCAAATGTCGATTATACTAGACTGCCTCCTTGCATCTATTACCATATGGTCGATTTGATTATGAGTCTCTCCATCTGGCGAGTCCATGTGTACTTATGAATATCTCGATGTGGGAATTTTGTACTCTTTACAATTAATTTTTTAGCGGTGGCAAAATTCACTAGTCTAACCCCATTGTCATTGCTCTGCAAGTGGAGACTCATTCCCAGTCAAGGGCTTGAAAATATCCTCCCTTCCTACTTTCGCATTGAAATCTCCTAGCACAATTTTCATGTGATATGCTGGAAACTGATCAAATGTTCGTTCTATTTCCTCATAAAAACTCTCCTTGTCATCATCTTGTTTACCCTCTGTTGGTGCATGAACATTCATAACTATGATGTCACACCACCGTCCTCTTAGAATAACGTAAGAAAGTCTATCATTAATAACCTCTATTTTAATGGCTGAATTAATTCTCCTATGTATGAAGAACCCAGTCCCTAATTGATGGTTATCATTCCCTTTCCCGTAAAAAAAAGGTATGTGCGTCTGTCTGTATTGAACCTTCGCTCTCCCATCTAACTTCCTGTACTGCTACTACATCTAACCTGTATTTCTCTAATTCTCTAGTTGCTGGATTTTATTCGTAATTTCCAGAGCACCTTAATTCCAGTGCACATTATGCCAGTGTTAATAATATTTACAGATAGTAGGGTTGTAAATATTATAAAGTCTGCCTTAGCATCTGTTGAACTTCTAGAATATAATTTTTCAATTTATTTTCAAAGAAATTGGTGTATATATGTACAATGGAAAAAGGACTAACTTTGATTAGCCTAATTAGTTTTCATTTTATCTTCCTGGTAAATGTTCGCAAGCATTGGCAGTGGAGAGAATCAGCTGTTTGGAGGAAGCTTTTAGGTTTTTACGTTATGCAGGTCATACAGGTAGAGAATGTTGTTCATAGTGGAATTAAATATTAGAAGAAGTTTTATGAGGCAGAGTTTGATATTCTCGTATCATTGAGTTTCATGATTATGGCAGTGCTACAGTTAACAAAAGGAATTAGATAGCTCATGCTATTTTCAGAGGAAAATAGAAAATGCTTTTCACATTGTTTCTACAACATTTCATTTGATCTTTTCTTTCCACATATAGGTTTACTTTTGATCATTCTAAATATTAGCTGTATGGTTATTCAGTTCATAAAAGTTTGGCCTTATGGTAGTTGGAATTTATAGGACACAGAAACATGCAAGAACAATACAAGGAACTATTTACAGATTTACAGAGAAGAGGGATGCTAATCTCTTGTATGTAATTTTTTTTGGACTGTACTATATAATTTTATAAATTCAAAAAAAAGTTCTGTGTGTATAGTTTTAATGTGAGCATATATATCGTATTTGACGTTAATTGGTTTTTAGCTCAGTGTTTTCCCAAAGCACCATGTCTGTCATATCGATTTTTGTGCTTGTACTCCCACAACATATTTGAGCGTGATTGTTACAAAAAGAAATGATACAAATTAAAAAGTGATGGACTGATGGCATGAAAAAGGAAATTAATTTCTCTTTGATTTCAATACATCATTTATGCACTACATATTGTAATAAGGCTTTACTGTAAAAGCTACCTTTAATAACTGGTCTCGTCTATCTAAAATCTTAACATATAAATGGAAAGATAATGTAAATTCAGTACTTAATTCAATTTCACTTACCTGATTTATCCAAGAACTTTTTGTCAACCACCATTGAGGTCATCCTCAGCTTAAATCCAACTAAGGATGGCCATATTGGTGTTGAAACATGCACTTCGATAAATAAAGTAAGTGAAATTGAATGTAAATTCCAACTCCACAATATTTCTATTTATAGCACCACTTCACTGCAAAAAATACCACTTCAGTTACCACGAAGCCTTAACAGGCTGTTTAAGTTTACCCTAAAGAAAGATTTATCTCATTTAAATTGGTTAAAGTAGGTTGTTATGCCTTAAAAATCACAAATAACAGTAAAGACCTCTAAAGAAGTAAAATAAATAGAACAATCTTGTAAGAGTCTATGTTTATTGGGTTGCTTTTCTTGGGAGTTCATTCAAAAAATTAATTGTAATATTTTATAAACCCATTATTCCAGCTTTAGTTGCCAGGCGTCACTATCGACTGGGACATGGAATTGGACGATCAGGAGATCTTGGGGAAGTACAGCCTAAAGCAGCTGGATCCAGCTTGATGAACAAGCTCACAAATTCACTTGCCCTTGATGTCATACGCTTTATGGGTGCGTATGTGTGTACTGTTATTCTTACAGAGTTGTGATTAAGCTTAGAAAATATTACATTAGTCCATTAAATATATGTGAGGGTGAACAACTGTCAGATGTATATTGTTGACTGGCAGCAGTACAGTAATGTCATTCTAATTATTTAATAACCAGTTACAGTATCTAGAAAATTAAGTAATATTTTTGGTTTATACAGTCGGTCAAATAAAAAACGTCGGGACTCGTATGCAGTTAAAATTGAAGTTTTAACGCATTAGTTCACAAGTTTCCTATAAAAAACATAAAATACAGGTCATTCTTCGAACACATGAGGCCATGCGACAGGAGGGAAAAAATGAACGAGGGAAAAAATGAACAACGCGGAAAGCACAACACACGATATTCAACTTAATGTATTGTCATAATTCGTTTTGCTTTGTGTCATCGCGCCACATACAAATGCTAGTTTGAGAGAAAGTGTAGTTAGGGCTGTAATTGACCTGCATTTTTCGGCCTCTGAAGCAGCGAGAAGGTTCCCTATTTCTTAAAGAGCGGCTCAGAGGTGGGTACTTCACTATAATGCGACCAGAAGTTTTCATAGGAAACGTGGATCTGGCCGGCCGCGTCAATGCTAGATTGGTTGCAGAAGTTGAATGTAAGTTATTGATTTTGCACTACAAGTACCAGTATTATAAAATAAAATCTTTAAAAAATGCTTCTTGAATAAACATATTCCTCGCAAATTTATTCATTATTATTATAAGAACTTCCGTGCAAGAATATGGCGGACGTGAGGCATATAGCCACAGCCTTCTATACATGTTTGTTTTGGAACAAAACTGACTAAATAATCAAGAAAATACATGGACAGACAAGAGGCAGGTGTGAACCTAACCTTAAGTCTTTCTGTACATGCGCATATGCTCGTTCGTGATACTTAATCAAATAACGCCCGACGTTTTTTATTTGACCGACTGTACATATGCCTCTGCATATGGTGCCTTTGATTTTTTCAAGTTGATATTTCCTAAATATGGTGGCAAGATCAAAGTATACTACTTGACTCGAGTACTTGATAAATGGAATCAAATGATAAATACTTCCGACACTGACCGCTTGCATAGTCTCATGGTTAGTGTAGCTGGCTACAGATCCTCAGGCCCGGGTTCAGTTCCCAGTACCTCCTCGGATTTTTCTGAAATTGGGAGATCTGGAACACGGTGAACTCAGCCACGTGATACTAGGTTCCATTTGGAATTGTTAGCTCAATTTGCGTCTGTTCTCCTAAAATTTCAAGAGGCATCTTAAAACTTTGTTTTCTTCTTTGGCAATAGATGAAAACTTTTGCAAGTAATTTTTACCTGGTGTAAATGGAGATTCTTCTTAGTTTATGTGTGTGCACACAGCTTTTTAATATATTGACTGGCTCACTATTGAGAAGGATTGTTATAGGAATATACTAGAAGTTTACATTTTACTGAAGTTTGTTTCTGATTCTCAAATTACTGACGAATTATAAACAATTCTTTTAGTTTGAGTAAACGTAATTCATAATCTAAATTGTTAGTAAAAGATATAATGATTCTGTTTGATATCAATTAATCATATGCAAAGGCAAGAATTTATGGTGATAATTATTTTTAAAATTCTCATTAATTTTCGTAATGAGTGAAAATTATGCTGTAAACACACATTAATTTTTGGATAATTTTTGGACAAAACTAGTTAGGTATTGTAATAAGTAGGGTTGTGATGTTTATGACATGTTATATTTTTATCCTGAACTCCGTTCCTGCTGCAAACACAAATTAAATACGAATTGCATGAGAATATTATAGGAGAAAAATTCCTCCGACACTGGGACTTGAACCCAGGACCTTTGGCTATTCGCGCCAATGCTTGAATGCTTATATATCTGTCACGAATTGCATGCTTCTTGTCTAAATCTTATCTATTTCTTAAAGTGTCTTTATTTTGCATAAAGTCATATGTTGGCCATTTTGTGGTCTTGATCATATTTTAGCCATATTTGTAATTTAATGTCACATTTCTGTTATAAATTCTGTAAAGGAGTACAAGTTTACAGTGTATGCACTGCATGGTCGAGTTAAATTTGAAATTTATCTCATTAATTTAATGTTTTATGCCAAATTAATAGTAACTTAAATTTTAAAATTAATCCACTTGTTCATATTTTGTAGGGACACACAAGGTCTAATTATTTTTATTTTATTTCTTCCTGCAACACCTGCAGGTTGCCATTGACAAAGAGTACCAACAACAAATATATATTCAAACAGTAAAAGAAAACAGATTAAATTAATACATATATTTGGAGCTGATGAAGTGAACAAACAGGAGCAAATTCTTTAAAAATAGAAGTTCATATCAAGTAAAACTGTAAATCACCAAAATTGTTAAAAAGTGATAATCAGATTGAATTCAAGTGATGTAAAAATTTAGTGTCTTTAAGTATTTTGAATTGAAACATTTTTTTTTTATATGTTATTTTATTTGGTCATATTTAGGATTTTTGGGTCATATTTAGTCATTTTTAAAGGCATACATATTTGCAGTCATTTGTCCACTTTTTTAGGTCATAAATAAAGCCCGGATTTTCATGCACTATCAAACTTAAAAACATGCATGCATTCATGCACTATCGTATCTCCAAATATGCACAATGAAGGGCGAAACATGCACTATCAAAAATCCGCACTGTAGGCTACTGCAATATATTTCAATTTCTCTTAAAACAACAACGAGTTTTTCCAAATTCTCCTCACTTAAACTCGTGCGTTTATCAGTTTAGGACATCCTTGAACGCAGAAAAATATCTTTCTACTTCACAAGAAGTAACAGATGCATACTTAAGGGAAGAAATTTGACTGAGGGTGAGATCGAATTCCATGTCTTTTACATTTTTTCCACATAATACGTCTTTCACTGTTTTCAGATGTTTAAGATCAGGATTTGAACTAAGTACCTTCTTAAGTTTTTCCCTAACTGTCACACCCATTTCTCCACAACACGATTCTAAAGACAATTAAAGTCTTCAACAATGGCAAGTGACTGACGAATTCAAGCAGGGAACATTCTGTTTGCCAGTTTTCTTTCAATGGAAGGTCGGCGAGTCGGCATTTTCTTTTGTAGCCTGGTGTATTATATTACTGTTTATTTAGGGTAAACAGTAGTTTGCACTCAAGATCAGTAAACTATACTGTAGTTTACAAGCCTTGGTTTGCACTCTCAAATTGATGCAGGTGGCAGACTCTGTTCCCAAGTCGATCAAATAACAATGATAATACAATACAACATTTTTACGTTTCATTGAAAAGCCAAGATTTTAGGGAGGCACATTCACAATATGGACAGTTATGCATGGTAACTTGATATTATGCACTAAAACCAGAAAATGAGGGTTCATATGCATTAAAAACGTCTGAATATGCTACATTAAGCCCAAAAAATCCAAAACATGCATTATGCATGAATTTTGCCATAAAAAGGCCGAAATATGCAAACATGCACGGAAAAAATATGGTTATTTGGAATCCATAAGTCATGTAATGAGTAACTACAAAGTTTGAAAAGTGTAACCAAAGTATATAAAAACATGCATTTGCATGGAAATCCGGGCTCTAGTCATAAACATCTGAACCCTAGTAATAAGTAATAAGAATAATTTAAAAAAAGTAATAACAGTATTAACAGGAGCAGCAGCCTTACCTTCAAGAACATTTCTCTTTTGTCCACAATGAAGTCCACTTGGGCTCCTTGGTCATGATGACATGGTTTATTGTGTGACTGACATGTATTATGTTCATCTACATTATATAGTATAAACTAAATTAAGCTAGTTGAGAACCTTAGTGGAATAATGAAGGTACCTTGAATGAACATCATAAGTTATTGAATAACTTCCTGCAAAATACATGACCTTCAGTAAAAACTAGAACATTCTACTTAATGTTTGGCAGTATATCATTGAACTTCTTTATTTCGATTAGGGTTTTATTACATTCTACATATAGCGATGTTTCCTTGAAGTGGGGTTTGGCCCATTCAGGTTCAAAGTTATTACAAAAAATATAACTAGGCCATCTCCATTTTCCTCATGTTTTTTACTCAGTAATCACTATTTCTGTCCCTTTTCTTCTTGTTCTCTTTTGTTTTCACAATACCTAGATATATCATCCACCATTTTACCTCACTATTCACTTGATGAAATGTACCAGTGTCATTCGCTGTATGGAGTTGGACTGTAGCAATAGAAATAATAGTTTCAGTTAAGCAGTTATTTTAAAGCTCTGTAATTCCGGGGTGCGCGGGCAAAGAGAGTTAAGTCCACTTTCTTGTTACTGAGAATTAGAGTGACTTAACACATTATACCAGCCCAACATAGCTTTAGAGATGGATAAACCCATGAGTCACACATCCATAACTACTGTACAATTTTGAATATGACTTACTAGACTTAACACAAATGCAGAGAAAATTTTTATCTATAACTCTATGGACATATATCAATTTTTTAGGATGGTGGACTTAACTCTCTTTGCCCGCGCACCCCGGAATTCATGAAGGTAAATGATGGAGAAGGACTATTTTAATATATGATGTGTACCAATGTGTGATAATGAAGTACCAAAAGATGACTTCAGCTGATTTTTCACAATGGGTGGAGATGGCCCACTATGGTTCGGAGCTCTTCAGATGATTTTCATATATAGACTGAAAACAGTTTGTTTGGACTATTTGCATAAGTCCAGCAAGTATTCTAATAATATTATAATTATGTCATGTCATGGGCAGATATTATTACAGAAGTCTAATCCATTGGGATAAGCTCAATTAAATTTTTTCCTTTGAATCTAAAGCTGTTTTAATAAATAGGGGGATATAACCATAAGTTTAAAAAATAATTATCACATGTTGCAGCATCATAATTGAAATAATGTGCCTGTGAATTAATTGTTGCTGATTTCTAGGTGTAAAAACATCAGCTGGATGCTTTGTTGTACCAATGGCAACAGGAATGAGTTTGGTACTTTGTATGCTGACCCTGAAACAAGAGCGACCAGAAGCAAAGTTTGTATTATGGTCCAGAATTGATCAGAAGGCTTGTTTCAAATGTATTATCACAGCAGGTAAGGGTAGCAGGTATTTTATGATAGTATTAACAAACTACACAAAATAGTTGAATGACTGCTCACACAAACAGGATAAGCATCAAATTATTTTAAAAAAATATAAAAAAATAAAAATAAAACATACAATTTTAGGGATGGCAATTATCTCCCTTGAGTTGGACCATCATTATGAAAACATATTTACTTGTTGTTTGCAGTAAAATGGCAATAGAAACATAAAGGAATTTAGGCTTAGTTATTAGAAATTCTAAAAGACTTGCAAGATATTCATTCTCTCATTCTGCTTTTCAATTTACTTTCCGTAAGCAAACTTGAATATGCCAGTGTAATCTGGATGCATTCCTACCAATCTCATATGAACCAAATTAAGAGATTCAAAATCATTTTTTACAGAAACAAAATATAACACATTCATATAGAGCTATGGTCTTCAACCCGTGGCCCGTGGTCTTAATTTTTGGTGGCTCGCAAACAAATACTAATTTTAATTACAATGCAAATATTGACAATATAGTGATAAAGAAATGTGTCGGGTCTCACATTACTGTGCTTTGTGCTATTCATTAACATTGCAAACTTGAGAAAATATAAAACGTACATTTATAATGAAGTAATCCTTACAGATATTGTAACATAATTTATATATTTGTCATGTGTAGGTATCATGTTATTAATAATCATTAGATATTTGCGGCCTGCTAGTTTTTCATCAAAAAGAAAATGGCCCTTTAGTTAAAAAAGCTTGAAGACCACTGATCTAGAGGTTTCCCTAAATAACTGTAGAGACAGAGAGACAGAGCACAACATATATTTCTTTACAAATCTATAAACGATCTCAGAGACAGTTCAAGGTTTCTCTCAAATATAAAATGTTGTGACTGTTTATGACAGTTAAATGTGTTGCCATCAGAGTCATTTATTAGCAACAAAGATCATTTCATCGATCCATGTAAGTTAAGGATGACACTTCGAGATGAAGAATATAAGGCATGGTATTAGCTGTCTCACAAGGGTCCAGATGTAATTCTTTACAATGAGTAAACACCCACAAACAAGTAGATGTGGCATCATAACACACTATCCAGTTCAGATTGGAATGATGCTATAAAGATGATGTGTAATGTAGCAGCTGTGTGAGCTGTGCCAGGGAGAAGTTAGGACGGTAACCACTGTCGGTATTGCCATAACGAGATTGAAACGCTGTCTCAAAAATTTGTGCCATCATACCATTTGACACATTCTCGCAGAATCCCTCCAGAAGACTGGAACACACGAAGAAGTTCCAGGAATTGCTACCCAAGGGAGCACAAGGCCTGGCTCAGAGAATGCTTATATACGGGACCCAACCATCCGCTTTGAGACCAGCTCAGCACAACCTATAGAGGTGGAAAAGAATAGCATTTACGAACCAACAGTGCCGTTTTATAAAGAGAAATATAACCTCAATGAAATTGAAATTTTTGGGCTCCTTTTTGGTGCTCGAGGAGCTATTCCTTCTTTTGTGGTCAACATTTGGCTAAGCTAGGGATATCAAAAGAAACAAGAAAACAGACCAGCCTACTATCGCATTAAAGGGTTCGATAGCCATTTTGAGGTACCATGGAACCTAAAATGATCTTTTGTACCCGAGGAAAAATTTCTTATCTTATAATCTATTATTTTATTGTTTTGTCTTTAAGTATTATTTGTATACCTTATTGCTCTACTATTTATTGTTTCACCTATGAGGACTTTTTATTTTTGTTAATTGTTATATGCCATACAACTTCCTATTGTGTAATTTTTTCTGTTTACCATTGCTAATATTCTTGTCTATATAGTAAGCTTTGTCTTTTCGACAGCCTTGTAATCAAGGGAGCATTTTAAAATAAAAAATTAAATCTTCTATTTCCGAAAGAGCCCTTTTATCTTTAGAGGTCAAAGACTCTCTTGTACAAAAAATCTCCCTTTATTAGAATAATTCAATAAACTCAAAATAGTTGGTGTAAAACTCAAAATAGTTGGTGTAAACTTGGATTTTGCAGATCTAATACCTGCTTTTTGCTTTTTAACCTGTAGTTTTCTTCATAGAAATGAGAATAGTTGGCAAGTTCTTCTTAAAATTAATTTTAGAAATGCTTTCAACTATTGAAAGTGGCTGTATGCTCCAAACTATTAGGGATAAGATTTCCAATTTTGTATAATTTTGAAATAATTTCATCTTAGAGAGGAGTTCTACAAGGTGATGCAGCAGGTTCACTACTTTTTAGTCTTACCCTGAACTCAGTCATAACCCAGGTAAATATCAGACTCAATTTATCCTATTTGTTAATGAATAGAATAAGCATTCAAATGATTTGATGCTAGGAGAAGCTTGAAGTGAGCACGACTTCTCGAGTAATCTCACTTCGGTTAACTTTGTTAACATGGTATAAGTTTTGCAGGCTAGAAAGACGTATAATATGAACTCACAGCTCCATGCACACGAGACAGTACAGTATTGCCAGACCATTGTTCTTGCCGTTGTTTAACAGACCATTGGACAGCAGACGAGACAGCTTATGGACCTTTACTCTATGAACGTTTGTATTAGAGTGGTGTTACTGCAATATCTGACATTGCTGCATGAATGATTTGTGATTCACTGTATGGGTGAGCCACAGAACCAATCATGTAACATGACCAAATTTCTGAGATGAACATCCAAAAGACTGTTTGAGTTATCGAGTCGGTCTTAGTAGTGCTCTGATACCAACTCGAGTGACAAGTTCTCATATCTTGCATTGCAAGTTCTCAGATCCTTGCTTTCATCCGAGAACTTTTTCATTTGACATTTGATTCTTTGTATTACTCAAGAACAGATTACTCGATTCTTAAAATCATTCGATTATGTCCATCACTACTGTTTTGATTGGTGAACCAATTGTTGTATCATCTGACCTTAAGATTCTTACAGAAGCCTGCAGATGATTTGGTTTGGAAATTAACCCAGACAAGTGCGAGTTACATTTTTACTCTGAAAGAGATGACAGTGTGGTGTAAGTTTTTGAGTGCTTTGCCCTAGGCATTAAGATAATTAATACAATGCCGACTGACAGCTGAGCGGCTGGAAATCACACGTCACCCAGACATTCACCCTGCTGGCTACTTGCTGTTTAAAAGAAACACCCATTCAGTTTAAATGGCTGTACATTTCTCAAAATACACAAAATATGTTTGAATAAAATTATATTGGTGTACTCACCATGTCTACTAATAGTGCTTCAGTGTGGGTACCACTCAAAACATTCTCCTTTGTGCAGTGCAAAATGAGCATATGTAGCAAGATTAATTCCTCTTCTTCTGTGCACTGCAAACCTGGCAAGGTTTTGATGTCAGATACTTTTTCTTTCCAGTCACTATTACTTGCAACTTGTGCTTCTTCAAATCCCCTGAGAGTCTGTCTGGTGGGTCGGGCATTTCTTCTTCTTCTTCTTCTTCTCCTTCTTCTTCTTCTTCTTCTTCTTCTTCTTCTTCTTCTTCTTCTTCTTCTTCTTCTTCCTCCTCCTCCTCCTCCTCCTCCTCCTCCTCCTCCTCCTCCTCCTCCTCCTCCTCCTCCTCCTCCTCCTAATTCATTGCTGACCAGTTGCTTGCAGTTTCTAGGAGGAATTTGTTGTAGGACATTATAATGTCAGGGATCTGAAATGTATATACCCTAAACGCATTAAACAGGGCACAGTTTAGCAACCACAACACAACTTTTTTGCTCCATTTCATGGTTTTTCTGAGAATGGAGTAATAAGACAGATACTGGTCTGCTCTGTCGACACCTTTCATATACTTGTTATATTCAAGGATACAACAGGGTTTGTTTATTGTACCTCTCCTTCTATTTTCTTGTTTCTTGATAGTCGCCTGGTGTATAGTGCTGGCCATTCTAACTTCTCTTTTATCTTTCCAAGTCTGGAGAAGAATGTCACCCTTCCTGCAAAATATGCTTCACAGCTTCAGAAATAGCATCAAAAACAGAGAGACTATTATTGTTCAAAGCACAAGTGAGATCTCTTATGCCTTCAAAACTTTCAATTATCCTAAGAGATTCTTCTTTTGAAAATCCATCATTAGTATCCATTCCCACAGATGGAATTATGTTCGCTTCGTTACTATCATTATCTGACTCTGAATCACTAGAAATTTGTATCACAAGAAGACATTTCTTTTTACATGAAACATCACAATCAAAATTACTTCCTCTATCACTTTCATTATCACTCAAAACTAATTCACTGAAGCTATAAAGGAAATTTTAGAAACTCAAGAACTTCTACTCAAATTCAGAAGAAGAGATCACCGATTTTGATCATTATCAACCTAGACCAATTTTTAATTTACGCTTACTGCTTAGTAAATAACTGCGCAACACTCAAGAAGAGGAGTAGTCTTTTACATTTTTCTCCAAGTTGTATATAGACACGCATAGAGATATGTTAACTTCGTATTCCACATGAACTGAAAACATTGTGTTTATGATATTCTGCTGATTTAATCGTCTTGTGTGATTTTAATTTTAATTTATACTCTAACCACTTTGTCAATTTTAACTTTGCAAATATCTATTCTTTTATCATTGTAAATAATACTTGACTAAGAGTACATTGAGCTCAGTGTAACTAGACTAGAACCCACTTTGGATATTATACTCTGTCTTCCCATAAAGTATTTTATCACATAATTTATTATACACTTATGATATTAGTTTACAAAACTTAAAGCATGTTTGATTTAATTGGTCTTTTATGATATTTCTTGTAGGCTTCAGCTGTTTGTTTTTTAAGTATAATAGTGGTATATAGGTGGACATTTTCTAAACACTTACTTCACAGTCACTAGGAACATCTGAATTATCATCATCATACAGTAAATCCAATATTTCATCATCACACAAAGGCCTATGATAATCAAGTTTTTTTGTTCTCTCAGCCATACTGTTACATTCAAAGACCAAGACAAAACTGCAGATAGAAAGTAAAGTCTGCACAGCTATATTTCCAAACTGTGTTTAAAAAAATACATGTAAGAAAAAGGGGAGGCAAGGATCCATGGCCAACTAGTAACTTTCTATTCTATGATAAATTACTGTACCCGGTATTTTGTAACTTACGACTTAAACTATAAAAGTTAACGTATGACAAAGCAACCTCCTCTGTAAAAACAAAGATTTCCATGACCCGTCGCCTGTAGCTGGCTGAGTAAGTACGTAGATTTCCATGGCCCGTCGTCAATGTGTTAAACATTCTTCCTAACTTGTTGATTTTTCCAATTTTGGTTCCAGCTGTTGAACCAAGTTTTTCTGAAAAGTCGGAAACAATGAAAATATTAGTGTTGGATTAAACACTATCCTCTCCCATGGCATATTTTCTTTTGAAGAACAGCTTTTTAATTCCAAGATTCATATACTTCCTTCGCACAATGGTTATTTCTAATGTTCAAGAGGCTAACATTCATGTAAGGAATTACTAGGAATTGATTCTGAACATAGCCTGGAAGACAAAATATGGACATTGGCAACTCAACCAATCCAGTTGGAGGGTTTGGAATCTGCAAAGACAGTGGTATCTGGTTACCTATTTTCCTGGCTTCTGCATCTGGAGTACTCGATTTCGTCAAATTAACTTTTCCCCATCACTGTGACAAAATTGAGTTCTCTATATGGCTGAAACTCTTAAGAAATGGCAGAGTTTTTCAAATAATCGTAATCTTAGGATTGCATTCAATGGATTAAAAATCGTGATTGCTTTAAGTTCTGGCTACAAAATATGCTTTCCCCTGAAATGTTTATGTGGAACTGTTGTTGATACTATGGTGTCCACAGTTTAAGCTGCCATAAAAATAATGGGAGAATTTCAATATATTTTATGTTCAGTGATGATTTCCAGAGCTCTTACTCTGCTGACATTCCTTCAATTCTGGACCCTGCTGATATCAGCCATAGTGATGGGAAATGACCATATGGCCTGATCTTAATTCCATGGTTATGAAGAAGATCACTTCTATGGGGTCACTTGTATGGACACCATGATATCATCCCATTTACCAAGAACGCAGTAGCATTTTCCACAGTAAACACCAAAATAAATATAGAAATCTATTACTTAAATATGAATTTATTGCTTTCATAGTTGAGACCATGGGCCCTTGGTGCGCTGATTTCATATATAGAAAATAAATCGATGGTTGTAAATGATTGTTCTTATTCAACAGCATTCCTTAGAGAATCAGCATTGCAATCCATAGGGCAAATGCTGCCTGCATCACGGGAACTTTTCCTAAAAATCTGTTAGCAGGATGAACTTTTTTATTTTGTATAAGTTTATATATGTTTATGTTTTAAAATGTAAATTATCTGTATAGATTATATGAGTTCCTTTTTGCTTAAATTAGAAAATATAAATTTTTAATAAATATTGTGCTTCATGTTTAGTAATATTTTTTGTCATTAATAGTAAACAATAGTCATACATTGTACTTTTTTCTATCTCCTCATTTATGTTATAGATTTAATTTATTTATATTCTGTATTTATTTAATGATTTCTTCATCCCAGCTTTAATTAAGTTGTAGATTATACGTCATAGTTATTCATTTCTTAGGATGGGTTGCAAGAAAACAGTACAATAAATAACTTATTTCATCATTACTTAATAAATGATTAATTTTGGTGAATCAATAAAAATGTTTGAGTTATGGATGAGACACATAACGAAGCAATAGTTAACCATAAAACTTCGAATATTATTAGTGATCGAAATCATTTATAACCAAACATCGGAACAAAATATGTTCAGAATAAGAAGGTAGTAGCCTGTAATGCAACAGAGCACAAATAAAATAAAAGCGAACATCACTTGAAGAATACTATGATGTTACTTTCTACTTATGTTTGGTTGCCAACTTTTTGAATAGATATTAAGCACACAATTGTCATATGTAATTAAGAAATATAATTTTCAGTGTCTGTTCATGTCCTTCGTTTCTACTTAAGCTATGGATTCTCATGTGGCTGTATTGTGTAACTCTGCCATTGTTAGGAAACCAACTCATTGAATAAGTTATTAAATGATTATTGCATTATTCAAATTTAATGTTGACTGCCTGACATGATGGTATATTTTCTGGCATGCCCTGGAATACTGGTACTTTTCATATCTTGCCTGATTAAACAACAGTGTGAACATATACCGGTATGTGGTATTGTATTCTGTGCCCCTTCCTTCAACAAAGCTTTTGAAGATCTCATCTTGCGTACTGGGCCGGTGCTACCAGAGGGAAAAAACCTGAAAGGGGTGTGACAGGACTCCAGAAGAATGGACACAAAAGTACGAAGAGTATGGAAAAGAATTTCAATACTCTTCGCAAAATGTGTTTTTTCTATTTACTACAGAAAAAACGTGGAAGCTCTTATAACTACATTTATTTAAAACTAGCTTAAGAGGCCCGGCGTCACTCAGGTTTTGTATTTTGTAAATGCGAAAATAACTTATGAAGGACTTTCGATTTTCAAACTCGAGGTCTTTAAGGTCTTTATATAGGTATTTAGAATTTGAAATGGGGAAGAACGACTTGTCACACACAAACTATTTCCTCAGAAAACGCTAGATAAGCTACAGCTTATTATAGCTTATAGCAGATCCCCGCAGCTTCGCCCACAATAATTAATAGGAAGATTATAAATTAAGAGCAAAATAATTAAACTATTATATTTACTAACACTTTGCACACGAAACATTCATAGGTCTAAATTAAACGATTGATAGGCCTAATTAATAAAACAACTGTAAATCCGGCTTTGAAGTGAAATCCACGATTAGAAAGCGCAGCATGGGAAAAATAACCTCAGATTCGAGTTCCCTGGCCTAACAAAACCCTGCATAATGTTTGTCCATTTAGGGCTATATTCACTATTCTTCTTCCGTCTAGGGTGAAAATTTCATCTGTCTGCGTGCCTTGACATTATAAACAAATGATTCGGCCATGGTGGGCTTACAAAATTCGAACGATCACGATGCTTTTATTTCCAAGGTATGACGAAAGTAGGCAAAGTCATCTGCAATTGATTTGACAACTGAAAACTGATGTTTCAAAAGCGCAAAAAATGTACGTCTCAATCCCGTTTTCACTCATAACTCGCGAACGAAAGCTAAAATTAAAAATGTAGCATGCCTTTGCGGGAATGTATTCAACAACTTCCCAAAGTTTCATGGTGATCGGATGAATGGCATAGTCATGCATTTTTATGTAGGCTATATAGAAGATCTATATAGATTACCCGTCGAGCGTTGCTGCAATCTCAGAAGATTATGAGAATTGAAATCGATTAAACTCACGATGAAAAAAATGTGTGTAAATGTATTTGACAGACAGACATACATTCGTTTTTATTTATATAGATGAAGAATGGAATAAGCCTACTGAGGCCATAGTTTCTATATTCATTTGTCCAGACTTATAATTCCGTTACATTTCAGGCAGATTTAACGACCCTACATAAGAGATTTTACTTATGATTACATATAGAAATGTTGTAGCCTGGACCCCGAACTAAGCAACTTCCCCGGAATTTTCTGTAAACCACCTTTCATAAGAAGCATATTCCACGTTAAATAAATATTTAATATTACCTTATCATCACCTTATCATTAACTTCTCTGGCGTTTATAATAACATGAGATATCCATTGCCTTCCAAAGCGATCGCGATGCTATTGTTTCCAAAGTATGACAAAAATAGACAAAGCCTTCTGCAATTGATTTGACAACTGAAATGAATAACTGATGCTTCGAAAGCGTAAAAAATGCATGTTTTCTTGCCGTTTTTCACTCTTAACTCGCGAACGAAGGCTAAAATTAAAAACGTAGTGTGACAGAAACCTTCCCGGGAATGTACCCAACAACTTCCCAAAGTTTCATGGCGATCGGATGAATGGTGTAGTAATGCATAAAGGACACACACACACATACATTCATTTTTATATATATAGATTAAACAAAATGGCTGAGGGCCATGCTCAACATTCAATAAAATCTGAATTCATCTTGATAAAAACATATATACAATAAGTATTTACTGTAGGAATTTGATTATTATTACTAAAATAAAGCCCTCACAGACTGAAAGGCTTTGGATGATAATGTTTCCTTCAATCGTGAATGACAGAACATAAAATGATTAGATTTAAAATAACACTCATTTCATTTAGGCAGAAGGCCACAAAATAATTTGCAAATAATCATGAAAGGTCTAAACATCAAATTACAAAGCAAATATACGACTGATGGCCAGAAACTATAATAGTATGTAAAAACATACCTGTGGTTAGGGTTTAGCTTACCCTACAAAATGTTGATCACTATTCCAGCCCAACCAATCCCTTGGTGGAATAGGCTCCCTCTTACTTCACTCATGGTGAAGGCTACGATGCATTAGGCTTGGGAAAATAATCTAAACTCAGCATCGGAATGGCATAAGCACAAGGACAAAGGCAAATAGTAAATAATAATTCTCAGTGAAATAAAAAGTGGACCGGCGCGAACGGCCTAGACTTAATTCACAAAATAAGACGCAGCATATAAATGAAAACTAAATTTACAGAGCCCAGAAATAAATTATATTCATCTTTGACTTGGAATCGAGCACCAGAAATAATTAAAATCAACAAGAACCCACCCTCAGCACTAGGCTGTACGAGGTGTGTTAAAAAAAGACTGAACTTCTTAAATAGCCTGCCGTCGACTGCAGATACAATCCTCTGGCTGCCTTGTACACTAGCGCCATCTATTGGTAACAGGTTGCCGCTTGCCACACTCCGATCGGTGCATTAGTTGTGGAGTGACAGCCGCTTGAGTAAGGTTTTGTGCAAATTTTGCGTCAGATTAGCAACAAAGGTAGAATGAAGGAGTTGGAGGAACAATGCGTCTGTGTGAAATTTTTGCGTGAAACTTGAGAAAAGTTTTGCCAAAACATTCCAAATGCTTAAACAAGCATACAGGGATGACAGTATGAGCTGAACACAGTGCTATGATTGGTTTAAGTGCTTTAAGGAGGGCAGGAGTTCGATTACTGAAGATCCAAGGTCTGGTCTACCTTCCACTTCAACAGACCAACATGTTGAGAGGTTTCGCACTGTGATTCGAGAAAATTGTCGTTTGACAGTCTGTGAGGTAGCTGAAGAAGTTGGCATAGTTGTAGGATCTTGTCATCACATCCTGACAGAAAAACTTGGAATGCATCATGTCAGTGCAAAAATGGTGCCGTGTTTGCTGATGGATGACCAGAAGGAGAATCGAGCTAGGATCTCTCAGGAATTGCTTGAAAAAGCAAATGAGAATGAAAATTTCCTCAATACCATCATAACAGGAGATGAGACATGGGTTTACGGGTACGACGTGGAAATGAAGAGGCAGTTGTCACTTTTCTGAAAATAATAGTAAATATTTCTTACTGTATAGACAATTGTGCGTTAGAAAGCTTAATTTTGGACAATATATCATAGCAAAATACCAGTGTTATGTTTAATATTGTGTATATAATGTTGCCTGTTATTGTAATAACAGAGTAATGTAGTTATCCAATTATCAACTTTTTGCACAGAAGAGTTGATTTAGGTTTCAAATAAATTTGTACTGTAGGTCTGTAAAAAATGATGTTAACACTGCTTCCCTCACCTAAAAATTTACCACATGCCACTGGTATTTTCAGTACCGGTATCGAAACATAACCTCTTGGAAAGATGAAATAGTAGGTTCAATACAGGAAGATAAATTAATAAGTTACTGAAATTCATTACATAGGACTACACTTAATTTTACATTCTCTATCTTATTTCCTTCGATGAACATGATATGCTCAGATGTCCCAAAGGACTTTTAATTTGTATCAATTCATTGCAGAAACAATATTTAGTGAACCAATAAATATTTAGAGGAGACCAATCTGTTCATTATTTTAGTGAATACTTCAGTGAATCACTACCATGAATGAAGTTTCTAGAAACATTTCTTTTGTACTTATTTGATTAACGGTTATGATTCAATAAAAGTGTTGGTATATTTTTAAGGTCTTCAGCCAATCGTCATTGAAACTAGTACTTGTGGAGATGAACTTCGAACAGACCTCACAGCTATGGAACACCAAATGGCAACTCTGGGAGCTGAAAACATTGCTTGTGTGCTTACCACTACAAGCTGCTTTGCCCCTAGAGCCAGTGATTCTGTAGAACAAGTGGCAGTACTTTGTAGTCGATACAACATTCCTCACATTATCAACAATGCCTATGGACTGCAGAGTTCACGCTGCATGCATCTCATCCAGGAGGCAGCTAGGTTAGTTTCCTTACTTAACTCCAATAAATTTTTTTAAATAGTATATATAATTGGTGTTGGTCCAAACTTTCCACACGCACAATTAAATATTATAATATAGTATAAAACAGATAAAACACTTTTAGTGTGGATACAAATAGTTAAGAATTAAAAATTAAAAAACTCAGGCTACGTTTCAATCCGCCCTCCGAATCTTTCTCAAGCCAACTGACTGGGGAAGACGTCTGCGAAGTCATCAAGGAAGGGCTCCTGTTGCTGCTGCTGCTGTTGTTGTTGTTGCTGATCGATCCATGACATCGACACATGATCACTGGGACCATTGTACCTGTAATGTTCTGTAACCCATTCTTTCAGTATATTGAAATCAGATTCTACACAATCCATGGGTCTGTGAAACCGTGGAACCATGTCAAAAAATACATGGTTCCATGGTTTTACAGACCCATGGATTGTGTAGAATCTGATTTCGATATACCAAAAGAATGGGTTACAGAACATTACAGGTACAATGGTCCCGGTGATCGCATGTCAATGTCACGGATCGAACAACAACAACAACAGCAGCAACAGGAGGCCTTCCTTGATGACTTCGCAGACGTCTTCCCCAGTCAGTTGGCTTGAGAAAGATCCGGTGGGCGGATTGAAACGTAGCCTGAGTTTTTTAGTTTTTAATTCTTAACTATTTGTATCCACGCTAAAAGTGTTTTATCTGTTTTATACTATATTATAATATTTTTAAACAATTTAATATGATAATTGAAAACTATTGTGCTCTTGTACTTGATTATTGATGCCATCATTATTTGTTTTAAAGGGTTCTCTAGATACAATAAATACAACTTGTTCCTTGTTTTTGTCTGTACTTTCATGTTGCCACAAATCCTAGAAATGATGAGTGATGCTTGTATAATCTTTTCACAAATTATATGAACTACTCGTATTATCAGGGATGAGGGTAGGTAGGATAAGCTCATTTATCATGGAAAATTTCAATGTATTTTATTAATTATTTAATACATATTACACATAAAATAATCATAAAAATGCAACCGAGACTTGGAACTTGCTGATAAATTCAACCCTTGTTGTAAATTAGAATGAGCACTGACATAATATTGTTCAATTGAGAAGACAGAAATGCATTTTCCACAATCCTTCAAATAAAGAGCTCTGATAAACTATTGTCTTGACAGTAGTAGGAAAAAATTGTTATACATGTTCAAATTTTACAGGAAAGGAAGAGTGGATGCCTTTGTTCAGAGCACAGATAAGAATTTTTTAGTACCTGTTGGAGGTGCAATCATTGCTGGTTTTGACAAAGGTCTTGTAGAACGGATATCTAGAATGTATCCTGGTAAGTACAGATGTCTATGATAATTTTAATTAAGCCTCAGTATATAATTTTGTAGGGGACATGCAAAATAGAAACCTTTTTTCTGTGGGGAGGGGGATTAAAATTATTAAAAATTATTTTTTGGAGCAGTAAATTATTTTCTGCTGAAATAAATGATGAACATATTATAGCATTTAAAATGCTCCTTTCTTTTTTTTTTCAAGAAAACATTTATAACAAAATAAGTTCAGTAGTAGAGACAATTTTTTTTATGATTCTAAGCCTGTTCCATTAATTTTCCAAATAACATTAGATTTCATCAGTAAAGATGTGCAGATATCTTCAAAAACAGTATTTCTAGACTATATGAAGTAATTACTTTGTTTCATAGGTCGAGCATCCTCCAGCCCAGCCATGGATGTTTTTATTACTCTTCTGTCACTGGGAATGAATGGCTACAAGAATCTCATCACTCAGAGGAAAGAAATGTACATCTACCTCAAAGAGGAACTCACCAAAGTTGCCCTTAAGCATGGGGAAAGACTTCTAGAAACAAAGAATAATCCTATTTCTTTGGGTAATGTAGTGTTCTTAATTTTTTTTATTTTTATTTTTAGAAAAGCATTAAAACAACTGTATCATACAGATGGGCATAACATTACAAACATTCTTGAATCATGGTGCAGTATATCTGCTCAACTCCCATTAGCGTCTACCACAAGGAAAGCTGAGCAGCAGGCCGGTTTTAAACTCATTTATTTTTCTATAACTGTACGGGAGTAATTTTGCAATACAAATTGATTTGAAGTATTATAATCATATTGTTTTAGAGAAGCATATTACTTACATGATCATATGATATGTTGATGACCTGCACATTGAGGTACTGTCCTCCAGTAAGGATCTCATACCATACCACTTCATATCCAATAAAAAGGTGTGTTTAAAATAATTACAAAATCAGTGGATAAAGGTTAAAAAATTAAAACAAACGTTTCAACTCTGCCCTTGAGTCTTCCTCAGGTGAGGACAACAATAGCGAAACTGATTTTCAATATATTCAGAGTAATTTACTGTATAGGATTCAAAACCAAAATTATTGAATACAGAAAATAAGATTTACCGTATTTACCCGATTATAAGACGAGGTTTTTTCCCAAATTCTTCATTTAAAAAGTACGGGGTCGTCTTACATTCGCAGATTAAGGCAAATCAAACTTTAATAGTTATGGCAACAGTGTAGAAACATGACATCATGGTTACAGCGATGTGACCAATTTGATAGGGGAAAATACCAATATAAATTTGCGCTAGTTTCGTTGTTTTCGTGAAGGAAAAGGACAGAAGATGTTAACTGTTACTAAATAGAAGTTTCCTTTTTGTTTTAGAGTAATAATCACGAAGTGTTTACAAGAACTGATCGAATTCAGTAGCAAGATTGAGATCGGAAATATACACACAAACTTCACTAAAAAGGTATATTTACCCAGAATGATCATTTCAACGGGTCTTCCCGTCATCATCAGCTGATTCCGACTGGCCCTCTGGCGGCGAATGAATGAACTTGTCAATCAAGGTTCCATGTATGCCAACTGAAGTGTCAAAGTTTAAAAGATTTTCTCGGTTCTTTTTAATGAATATTTTTTCCCATACAATAAGATCTATTGGTTTTTCAACTTGTTTTAATAATTCAATTTCATTTTCAATTTCATGGCCTACTTCCCAAAAATGCATTGCCAAAGCGGATTTTTCAATTTGTTTATTCATAATGTTCCTAAAATGTTCTTTTCTCCTTGTGTCTAAATTCCTTTTTGTTTGGCCAACATAAAATTTTCCACAATCTTTGCAATTAATTTTGTAAATTCCAGCTTTTTTGTAATGAGGGACCTTATCTTTCTGGTTGGTTTTTATTAGATTTTTCAAACTGAATTTATTCTGTGGTGCCAATTTGATGTTTACATTGTTGAAAACCTTCTGAAATCTGTTGTTTGCCCATGGGTGATAGGTGAACCTTTTGTGATTTTTGTTTTCTTTTTGATTTATTAGTGTAGTTGTCTCTTTAACCTTCTTCTGTTTTTTGAATTTCCTTACTTTTTTGTCAATCAAATCTTTTTTGAAACCATTCTCTTCTGCAATTTTTACTATGTGATTGTACTCTAGTTTATATTCATTTTTGCCCATGGGAATGTTGACCAATCTATGTGCAAGACTGTTAAATACTGCCTGCTTATGAGAAGTGGGGTTGTAGCTGTTAGCTTTAATGTAGTTGTCTGTGTGGGTTTCTTTTCTATAGATTCCAAATTCTATTTTGTTGTTTCTGTTGTAGATTTTCAGGTCCAAGAAAGGTAAGTAATTTTCTGTTTGAATTTCCATGGTGAAGTTAATTTTTTCTTCTTGAATGTTGAGAAGTTTTACTGAATCATTTAAATGAAAAGGAAAAAGGAAGGAAAAACATTTAAATGATTCAGTAAAACTTCTCAACATTCAAGAAGAAAAAATTAACTTCACCATGGAAATTCAAACAGAAAATTACTTACCTTTCTTGGACCTGAAAATCTACAACAGAAACAACAAAATAGAATTTGGAATCTATAGAAAAGAAACCCACACAGACAACTACATTAAAGCTAACAGCTACAACCCCACTTCTCATAAGCAGGCAGTATTTAACAGTCTTGCACATAGATTGGTCAACATTCCCATGGGCAAAAATGAATATAAACTAGAGTACAATCACATAGTAAAAATTGCAGAAGAGAATGGTTTCAAAAAAGATTTGATTGACAAAAAAGTAAGGAAATTCAAAAAACAGAAGAAGGTTAAAGAGACAACTACACTAATAAATCAAAAAGAAAACAAAAATCACAAAAGGTTCACCTATCACCCATGGGCAAACAACAGATTTCAGAAGGTTTTCAACAATGTAAACATCAAATTGGCACCACAGAATAAATTCAGTTTGAAAAATCTAATAAAAACCAACCAGAAAGATAAGGTCCCTCATTACAAAAAAGCTGGAATTTACAAAATTAATTGCAAAGATTGTGGAAAATTTTATGTTGGCCAAACAAAAAGGAATTTAGACACAAGGAGAAAAGAACATTTTAGGAACATTATGAATAAACAAATTGAAAAATCCGCTTTGGCAATGCATTTTTGGGAAGTAGGCCATGAAATTGAAAATGAAATTGAATTATTAAAACAAGTTGAAAAACCAATAGATCTTATTGTATGGGAAAAAATATTCATTAAAAAGAACCGAGAAAATCTTTTAAACTTTGACACTTCAGTTGGCATACATGGAACCTTGATTGACAAGTTCATTCATTCGCCGCCAGAGGGCCAGTCGGAATCAGCTGATGATGACGGGAAGACCCGTTGAAATGATCATTCTGGGTAAATATACCTTTTTAGTGAAGTTTGTGTGTATATTTCCGATCTCAATCTTGCTACAGATTTGAACACTTCACTGTAAATTTCCATCTAATATTTATATTGATCGAATTCAATTTACCGATAAACATTATCACGTTGGCAGTAATGGTGGACGAGAAACATGCTTGCTCCCATGCGGCCATTATTCTCTATCTCGTTTTTTCTCCTTTTCGCGGTGGTAAATCTCCACGTGATTGTCACATGCTCGGCTGATTATTAGGGTTTGATCTCCTTTTAAGTTAATGTGAAATTTGTACAGTTTGCTTCCACAGCCATCAAGAATGGTTCCAAACCATAGGCCCCGTGACTGTTCACGCAGACATTATGACGCTAACTTTAAGTTAATGATGCAGAGTGGATGATGAAGATGGTGGGACTTATGCTTTGACGCAGAACAATGCTAGCTGAACGACTACCCGCGGCGTTTGACGACAAATTCATTGCATTTCAGCAATGTTTGTAATTTGTAATTTGTAATTTGTTTGTAATTTGTTTGCGGAAACAACATTGGCCATATGGGCAATGCTGATCAGTGATACCTCAGACTAAGTGCTGAAAGTGAAAATCCGAGTAAACTATTTGCTTTTATTTATTTTTAATTCATATAAATAAAACCCTTTGTAGTCAGAATATGTTAAAAATACTTACTTACTTTACTTTTGAGGGCGTATCCACTTTTCAGTGGTTACCCTTTATTCCCATTCTCCATCTACGCCTATCATTCCAATCTCCTTCCACCAGTTCCCTCTCATCCATCATCCGTGAAATTCCAGACTTCCAAGGTGTTCTAGGTCGTCCCCGTTTCCTTCTGCCCCCTGGAGACCACTTTAGTAAAATATTTGGCCATCTCTTCTCATCCATCCTTCTCACATGGCCATACCACTGTAGTTTTCGATTCTCAATTCTTTCAATCACGGATTCCTCCATATCCATTATCCTTCTAATATCTTCATTCCTTCTCTTCTCCAACCTGGACACTCTGGCACCCCTCCGCATTCCATCCATTTCAACTGCCTGTATCTTGCTTTTCTGACCCTCCGATAAACTCCAACCTTCTGCTCCATATGTCAATATACTTTCTACTATGACCTGGAGAATTCTCTTTTTTGTTTGCAATGCTATTGTCCTATTCCATAATACTCCATTCAGCATCTTGACTGCTCCTCGACCCTGCATTATTCTATAATCCACATCCGCTTTACAGCTTCCAGACTCATGAAGAATTGACCCCAGATATTTAAATTCTTTCACCGATTTAATGATTCCTTGTGGTAGTTTGATGTTTCTTCCATTTCCACCTATTACCAAATATTCAGTTTTACTCATATTAACTTTCAATCCCCCATCTTCAAAGGCTCCAAGGAGTTTCCTTACCATAAATTTCGCATCTTCACGGCATTGAGCAATGATCACCTGATCATCTGCAAACAATAGCGAGTGTACCATCTCTTGTCCTACTGGAATTCCCATTCCTCGACATGATTTATTCCAATGATCCAGTATCTGCTGAATATATATTTTAAACAAGGTAGGAGACATACTACATCCTTGTCTCAAGCCTTTGGTTGTTTGAAAAGTTCTTGATATTCTCTTTCCTATCTTAATGGCAGCTTGACAGTTCTGATATAACCTCTGAATTAATGTTATTAATGGTAGACTGACCCCAATGCATTTCATTTCTTTCCATAGTTTACTTACGGGAACTGAATCGTATGCTTTTTCTAAATCAATAAATATCAAGTGTGTTTCTCTCCCCTTAGCACCCAATTTTTCACTTATCTGTCTTAAACTGAATATATGGTCCAAACAACTCTTCCCTACAGTGAACCCTGCCTGATCTTCTGATATCTTTCCTTCAATTTCTTCCTCTAATCTGTTCTTCAGAATACTACTGAAGATCCTACTGATAGATGACATAACACTTATTCCCCTATAATTATTGGGGTCCTTCTTGCTCCCTTTCTTATGAATAGCAGATATATATGACTTATTCCAGTCTGTTGGAATTTCATTTCCCTCAATGATTTGATTGAACATCTTAGTAATAAGCCTTACTAATTGAGGAGGCCCACATTTCCACAACTCTGCCGTAATGCCACCAGGTCCACTAGCCTTGCCACCTTTGGCTTTTTTCAATGCCTCTCTAACCTCTTCTTCTAAAATTGGTTCCAATTCCTTCGTAACATTGGGTAAGTCATGTTCACTTTTCCATTCTATTCGTTTCTCGACTAGCAGGTCTTGGAAATGCTTTTCCCACTGATGCATGCTTATAAGCTGCAATACTGGTGAAGGATTATTATTGCTTCTCATTCTACGCAAAACTCTCCAAGCTTGTGCCGATCTATTATATCCCAAAGTATGGTCTATTTCTCCACACATTTTATCCCATGCTTCATTCTTACATGACTTAACCATTTTCTTCACAATTCTCTTGCTTTCTCTGTATAGCTCTAAATCTTCATCAGACTTTGAAATAAGCCATTTATTGTAAAGACTTTTCTTATGCCCAATTGCTTCCAATGCTTCCTTGGTTATCAGCTCAGCTCTCCCTCTATTCTGTCTCTCCCTTCCTAAGGACTCATCTGCTGCCTCCATTATAGATTTTTTTAGAAATTCATATAACTCTTTCGCCTCCCAATCTTCATTTACTCCATTCAATTTGAGGGATAATCTGTTTTGATACAGAGTCTTAACACTCTCTTCTTGTAATAAACTAACCAAATATCTCGGTGTCTCAATAACATCAATTTCAGTACCATTTTCATCCTTTACTGGTTTACATTTTGCCCTTAGGGGGAATGCAATTTTTGCAACAACAGCATGATGGTCCGATCCACATTCTAATCCTCTCTTAACTTTCACATCTTGGACTTTAATTGTTCGTGCTTTTCTTGTAATAATATAGTCTATTATTGACTTCTGTTTTTTTGATGGATTTATCCAAGTAAATTTGTGTATATCTCTATGCTTGAACTTTCCATTCATTATAACATATTCCTGTTCTTTGCAAAATTGAATCAATCTATGACCATTATTGTTTTCTTTATCTTCTCCCCAAGGCCCAACGGTCTCATCATTATTTCTTCTTCCAGTATGTCCATTAAAATCACCCATTATTAACAATTCATGTCCATCAGGGCAATTATCTACAGTTTCCCTTAAGTCATCATAGAAGTTTGTTTTGTCCATTATTGAGGCATCATTACTTGGGGCATATACTCCTATAATATCTAAATTTATGCCATATATACACATTGTTACTTGTATTATCCTATCATTAATTTCTTTCCAGTTCACTATATTCTGCTTCCATTTCCTTTTCAAGAGGACTGCAACTCCTGATTTTGCTCTTGCTGTTTTCGCAACCCCACTCCATAGATATATATAATCATCAACCATTCCTTGCCCAACTCCTTTCTTCTTTGTCTCTGTAAGTATCATGATATCTATTTCCAAAAGTTTTAGCTCTCTTACTATTTCATTAGTCTTCTCATGAATGCCTTGTACGTTCCAGGTGCCAAAATTCAGTGTCCTTTTTCGCAGCCAAAGTCGTCTCCGTTTAATCCGTCCTGCATCATCCTTCTTGGGAAACGTAGCAATATTTTTTTTACTAGAGCAGGTTGCTAGCCCTCTGCCTAACCCCCAAACCTGGAGGACCAGACCGTTGCCTCTTTCGCCAGTTTTCAGGGTTCCTATTGGGTTAAAAATAAAATTCTCAAAAAGCCTCTTCAAAATAGGGGTCGTCTTATATTCAGGAAAATAAAGCATCTCAAAAAGCCTCTTCATAATAGGGGGGTCGTCTTATATTCAGGATCGTCTTATAATCGGGTAAATACGGTAATTAAGTGAAAAGCCAATTAATATAACTATTATAAGATTATAAAAATTTACACTAAGACAACAATAGCAAAACTGATTTTCAATATACACTGACCGGCAAAAATTACCGATCACTGTAAAATTTGTTGTAATTTTAAGATTAAACATAATTTTGATTGGATGTTCATACATTGTTGTTGGTGAGGATGAATTATTATTTTTATTGGACCATTAGCTATAGATACAGCATATCTGCTTTCTTCATATCTTCAGTTATCGAATCAAATCAATCAAATCTTTATTCACCTTTAAATACAATATATTTGTACAATAGGCTTCGTCAGTTTTTGGATAGTTTTATATAATAAATATAGTTTATCACCAAACAAAACAAAAACAACATCGCAATAGGGCGATTTCAATCTGATTATGTGCACTAGCTTGTCATACACATTGCAAGATGTTTCATTGCTGTATTGCGTCATTTCCTTCCAGACTGAAAGGAAACTGTCTCCTTTCGCATCGAAGTGATTCTATCAGTAAGTTTAGTTGAAATTATGCCTCTCAGTCCCGAAGATGTTGCCAAAGCTGTTGCTCTAATTGATGATGGATGCAGCTCCGTTATGCCGCTGCACCCTTAGGCTCACCATTCACCACGGTGCAAGAGGCAGCATGGGGAATTAAGTGTGAAATGTGTCATTAAACTCGAATCTTAAAAACGTATACACTTGCAGTAATTTTATTTCAAGCACTAGGCCTACTACATAATTTTTATTTAAACTTAATTTTTTAAAATCTCTTTATTCAAAACCAAAATCACTGAATACAGAAAATAAGATTTAATTAAGTGAAATGCCAATTAATGTAACTATTATAAGATTATAAAAATTTTAACTAAGGCAACAATAGCAAATCTTGTTTTCAAAATATTAAATTCCAATGGATGAAGAAAACTGTGTGAGAAGTCACCTGAGGAAGACTCAAGGGCAGAGTTGAAACGTTTGTTTTAATTTTTTAACCTGTATCCACTGATTTTGTAATAATTTTAAACACATCTTTTTATTGGATTTGACTCAGTGGAAATTTGGGACCGATATGGATGTTTTATACCACTTCATAGCCTTTCTAAATATTGTACAGTCAGCTGGAAACCGGTGGATAAACCAATATATAAAACTGTACAACATATAGAAGGTCCAGCTGCTGGGGTAGCATGTGGTATGAGATCTTTATTGTTTTCTTTAATGTTAAGGAATCTTTTTAATACATTTCTGTACAGTCTTCAAAACTGAATTTTCTATGTTTGTAATATATTAGGTCTTGAAAACCGAGTTCTGTCCGTAGTCAGGAGGAAAGCAAGCTTTAGGACTGTCAAATAGTTGTCCATATCTGAGAGTGTCCATAAACAAGAGTTGAATTTATCATTATTTCTATATTATTTCAGTTGGGACAATAGCCTGTCGGTATGTGAGCAGTGTCTGTATCGTCTGGGGGTTCTTACGGAGAGGTTTCACTGTATATACTGCAAGCCCGTTTGAAAAGAAAACTAAGAAAGTTTACCATGTTTTATTACCTGATCAACAAAAACTGTCATCTTTGATAAAAGATTTTCATTCTTATGGATCTTACCAGAAATGCCTTCAAATTGCTAGAAGAGGTCCACAGTTTACGAATTGCACTCTGAATGATTTTGTCATTGAGCTGTCTTATTCTTTCCCAGACCGAACATTCAGAAATTCATTCTCTTTAAAATGAAGGGCACACTATCTGCTCTGACATTCTAGTCCAGAGATACAAGCTGTGAAGTGAAGGCATGTTTTATATGTGCGACGATTTTTATTCGTAGCAATAATGCGGGATTATGAGGAACAACAACATGCATAAAATTTTGCTTCAAACTCTGAAAAAATGGAATAGAAACATATTAAGTCCTTAAAATAGCTTATTGGAGAGGATGCATTAAGCAAGTCTCAAGCATTTCTATGGTTTCAGAAATTTTAAAGTGATTCATCAGTTCAAGATGCACGTCATTCAGAACGACCATCTACAAGCAGAGCAAATGAAAATATTGCTTGGGTGAGGGAAATCATTTTAAATGAAAGGCATGTTACAACATGGCAGATTTGTGAGGAACTAGGACTTTCATTCGGAAGTGTTCATTTTGAAAGGTGACCTGAACGTAAGAAGAATTGCCATAAAGTTCGTGCCTTGCCTCCTTTCAAATGACCGAAAGGAAAGCCGTGTTGAACCTGTACAGATCTTAAAGAACAACTGCAAAATGATCCACAATTTATGGAAAAGGTTATTATAGGTGATGTTCTTTGGATTTGGGGATACGATCCTGAAACGAAGCAACAGTCGTTACAACAGAAGAGTCAGGCTTCTCCTTACCCAAAGAAAAAGTCACACAGGTTTGGTCCAACTTGAAGTCAGTGATGATCGTTTTTTCCGACATTAAAAGAATTATTCACAAGAATTTGTTCCACAGAATCAAAATGTGTTTTACATACAAGTTCTACAAAGATTGAGGGAGAGTGTATAACGTACACAGCCTGAGAAATGAAGGATTGGTGACTGGTTCCTGCATCAGGATAATGCGTCCATGCACAGAGCCATTTCTGTCTACCGGATTTTGGCAAAGAATAAGTTGTCTATTGTTCCCTAATCTGCTTATTCTCCTGATTTGGGTCCAGCATGCTTTTTTCTGATCCCATGACTTAAAATGTGGCTCCGGGGCTTTAATTTGAGGATATTGCTGTCATACAAAGAAAATTGCAAATGTTTTTGGAAGCATTTCAAGAGGAAGACTTTCAGAAGAACTTCCAGCAATGACTACCGGTGGGACAGATGGATCAGCTTCCAGGAGACTATTTCGAGGGTGACAGTACGGAATAGATAAATCGAGGTATTGTGTTATACAAGCAGGTGCCCGTGGCTTCGCCCACGATAATTAATTGAAAAATTAAAACTTAAGAGTATAATAATTATTAAAGCATTATATTTATTAACACTTGCACGCAAATCATTCATAAACTAAACCATTGATAATTAATGACACGGCTAAATTCCGGCTTTAGAGAACATTCCACGATTAGAAAATGCCACCTGGGAAAACGATCTCAGATTCAATTATGCAGTTCCAAAGCTACCTGTGAACACATAATACGTATTGTTTCTCATCTGTTTGTTGACAAATGAATATGATGCGAATTTTATTTGATAAATTCATTGTAATTTTCAGAAATTATATAATTTTTCAAGGGAAGGAATGGTTTGTTTGGACTTTTACTATCCTCTATATTTCAAGAGTTAAGCTATCAATATTTTACAGCTGGTGCCCGCGGGTTTGCCCGCCATTATTAATTGACTCCAGGATTTTTAAGAAATTTACACTGGCAGTTTATTAAAAATGTTTGTGATTCAGAGCTATGAAAATTGTTAAGTAAAAATAAAATTAAAATATTTGTACATTGTGTTCATTTCACTTAGGCCTTATATAATAAAGAAACTGTTTTCCTAATTTTGTACTCTTCGTGAAAGTTTAGACTGCGAGAGACGAACATCGCCGATGTCTCACGAAGCGAGGGAGCGATTGAGCATGCTATTTAGGGCCGTTGAATTGTATAAGAGTAGATTTATAGAGTCGTTCCAAAAACTTTTTGATCACACCTCATACTACTCAAAGAATAGAGTGTAAAGTTCATGACGTTGAAAAGGAGATCTAAACTTGCTAATTGGGGACCTGCTTATATATAAATAAAAGGAAACTGCTTGTCTTCTAAGCTAGAGTTCTCTCCACAATACTAATGCTCAGTTTACTGGCTATGCTAGTATGCAATAGTATAAAAGGAGTATTGTGATATTCTGTGGTTATGATTTGTTGTTCTTTGTTTAGGATCTATTTCAGATTTTGGAAACACTAACTTTTATACTCTCTTTCAATGAACAATGTTGTTTTCTTAGAACCTTCTTGGCCATTTTGGATTTGAGGCCAAAATAATTTTTTAACTGTTTAACATGAGAAATTGTTACATTATCTTAACATGAAATGCAATGGGATTTTAAGTTACCAACTGATGGTGAAATGGTTTTCCTACTAGATTTTATCTTAAACCGGTTAACATATGATTAAGGTTTTATACTGGAATTTAAACCGGTTGTGAGATATTTTATTACTTTGCAGGTATGACACTGACTTCTTTGGCTGGATCTGACAGTAAATCTATAACAATGCTTGGCTCAATGCTATTCCTACGTTGTGTGTCAGGAACAAGAGTGGTCACTGGAGCAGATGTCAAGGAAGTAGCTGGCTACAAGTTTGAAGGTAGTAAGCTGTATAATTTTTCAAACTATGTCTTAAAAGGCTTCATAAAATCCTGGTTTATCAATTTTTCATTTATAATAAGTGAGCAACATATGTAAAATTTATCTTTTAATTTAACATATCTATTTGTTGTACGACTAAACAGCATTGAAAGAAATGAAATTCTGGAATGGTGCAGGAAAAAGTCAGTAATTACTACCATTAAGGTAAGTAAGAGTATTGTTCTTCATATAACAATATTTGTGGGCCCTAGCAGATTGTATTGTTATATGAGGGTTGTTGTTATATTGAGGGGTTGTGATTTACCACATATTTGAAACACTGCTTGCAGAAAATTGTGTAATCTGGGCCTACAGGATAATCCATGGAACTGACATGCGAAAAGGTAGAACGCTAATTTTGTAACTTAACTTAGTGACTTCTGTTCAATTGTAACAATAGCTACTTTACACCCGCACACTAAAAGATTACTATTCAGACTGGGTTAACATCACGGATCATGACACTCATGTATCAGATATTTCAAACTCGTAGATGCTGAGAAGAGGGAAGGGAAAGACAAGCAAATTGAATGCATAGCTAAGGCAAAACTAAAACAGTTGCTCCTTGTGGTGTTTTAACTATACATTATGTACATCTTGAAGTAACAACCTAAGTCCGAGTATGTTTTTTGCACACATAAGGGATGATTTTAGCCTCAGTGATCTTGTTTTCCACCCCTCATTAACCTTTCTTTTCTGGAATTTCTAAGAAATGTAACAAATATCAGACACCCAGAAACAATTTTGGTGACTGGGAAGTATACTTATCTGATACCAGCTGCCATACATAGGGCTAAGTTACTGGTTTTGTAGTAACAATTCAACCTCAAAATATATAAAAGGATGTTTCTAAAATACCGTATTTACTCGTCTATAGCACCCCCTCACCTATAATACCCTTCCAATTTTCGACAACGCCAAAAAAAAAAAAAGGGGATCGGCAACTGCAACATTCCTGTTAACGGTAAAACCCACGCTTCCCTGCCACCTGTGTGTTGGCCTTAGTTACTCTCACCTCCCCCATAGATTTCTCAATGCTCTTCAGGTTTCTGAGTTCAACTTCCGCCATACGCGTGTATTGTGTTGTTGCCTGCCTGAGAGTTAGTAAGCACGTGAAAACTGAGTTGGAGAGCAAGTTTCGCGGCATCCTTCAAGTTGAGTGTGTTAGAATATGCAGCCATGTATGATATCTTATTGGCGTAAACAGAAAGACAAATTATCAGGAGCAAAGAAAATGTTGAAATCATTCCGTGGTGTGAAGAAAGGGAGATACGAAATTTAGGCAGTTGCTGCCCAGTTGGATGACAACATTGCAATGCTGAGTTAACCTTGAACATCACGCGGGCACGCGCAGCGTTTAGTCACGTGACCCAGTCAGCTGCGGTAATGCAGGAGGGAGCTATACCAAACTGCTTAAAACTCTAAAGTTAAATTGACGTGATAATTTAACTTTTTGTAAATAAAAAAAAATGGATTTAAACTATTTTGCGTGTTGATTTAAAGACGCTAAATGTGTCTTTTTCTGTTTTTAAAGCATGACAACCCAACCTATGCCATGTGAAAATTTTCACCTATTATACCCTCCCCTATTTTAGAAGTTGAAAATTGTGAAAAAAGGGGGGTGTTATAGGTGAGTAAATACGGTAGCTTTATTCTCTCATGAGGGGCATTTAACATTATTAAGATAAGAAATTTGCTGGGACCAAACAAAAATATTGCTATATGTGGGTTTATCATTATATCGATCTTCGTTATACAGAAGTTTGACTGTATTACACTTTTCATAGTTTTAATGTGTTACAGTATATTATAGAGAAATTTGATAACATATAATCCAAACAAATTGAAATCCGAACCTCACTCAATCCCAATTAGTTTAGATAATGAGCTTTCACTTTTTCACTTATATTATAATGGTCACAATCTAGGCATGTCATGGCTGAGAGAGATCACTTGTAATTACATTGAAATTACATAATAAATAGAATTTGTATGAAGGATGCTGAGTTTTCTAAGATTTGCATATATGTTTGTGTTCTTAACTAGGCCTAATTGATGTCATTAACTTTGTTGATTGGTGGATCAATAAACTGGATTAACAAATTTCGTGTCTAATGGCCGTGTGCACCACTCTCGATCAAAAATGATATAACCGAGGGTTGTGGGAACATGGTCAGGCTATTACTGCTGGTGAAATATGCACATGGTGCTTCAATCTCAAATCAGCTGATCACCAACTTGATCCAGGCTAACTCAGAGCTAATTTTTGTTGTAAGGAAAGCATCTATAGGAGACCAAAAGTGAAAACACAACACATCCCATTGTTGATCGATTCAATTTTATTAGCCCGCTTTGTTTGATTTATTTGTTTCTAACAATGCATAACTCTTTATGTGATTTTTACTTTGCACAAACACACACAAAAAAAAAAAAAAACTTTTTATACAAAAGTTGTAGCAAATATAGCTCCCTGCAACTTCGAATTACAATTTTTCATAGGTAATCCCACAAGAGGTGACGAGTTTATCAATAGTTTTGCGACTGCGCAGCAGGAGCGGTTTTATCTGATAAAACTTGTCAACTCCAGTTGAATTTATTAAGACTATTCCATGAATAAAAATGTAACAGATTATACAAATAATAATTACTTTCGTGCTTTGTTGTATAAAAACAAACTAACAGCTGCGAGATCACGGCATACTATGAACCAACCATCCATGAATCGATTCAAGTTGCCATGTTGTGACCAGTGCTACCAATGGTGCATATAAAACATAGTTAACTTCATTCAGGTAAGCTAACAGCAGAACAAAATAAAAGCACACCAACTGGCTTGCACCGAATCGTAATTGTATTTTTAATCAATGTACATTTCTGTTATTTCAGTTTTTAACAAGTTATGTTGTATAAAATAATCTGTTTTTGTGCAGCTTATTGGCAGCATGTGACATATTAATCACTGCAGACTGATGCTTACGTGTCCAGTAACGAACAGACAGTTTTATCAGATAAAATAGCATCCTCATATTAATAGCAAGCATTTTATAAGATAAACAATCATGATTGGTCTGTATCTGAGGAATTGCTAAATGTTATTGGTCAATATCAAACACACGGCGTATGAGTGGAATAGTCTCTGTAATATGTTTTGATAAAAATATATCATTCAGCTGAAAAAGACTGGAATTTCATCGGTTTTGGCATGTCACAGTGAATGCACAAGGGAGGGGAGGTAAAAAATTTGATTCTTAACCGTGGAATCAACTTATATGACAGATAAAAAAATTAGAACCATTTGTAAGATAAGGCCCCTTTCTCAGCCTCTTTTCTGTGGAATGGATATAGTTCTTAAATTAATGCACCAAAAAAAATACACAATGACAAAGTCGCATGTGGTATGAGCAAGCCATGTGGAATAAAGTTGAATATTTTCAGGATGTTTGTTGTACCACCAGGGGTGCTCATGTTGAAATAAATTGAAAGTTTTATACTAAAAGAAAAAAAAAATGACTTTGACAGTTTCCCTTTTTAAAAGTGTAACCCAAGTATGTGAGAAGGAAATGGTTTCTGAGATGATTTTTTTTATTTTTATTTCGTATACTTTTCATCTCGATATCCATTATTTAAGTTTAAATACTAATGCTGAGCTAATCAAAACACTTTTCCTTTTGTATAAGTGGTGATGTGATAAGAGTGATATGTGGACATTGGAATGTTTTTGTTTGTTCTTAGGCTGGGGAGCTCATAACAGCAGTTATCCAGTTCCATATCTTACGGCGGCAGCTGCTATAGGAATGCGGAAAACAGATGTGGACCTTTTTACACATCGGTTAGACAAAGTTTTGAGCAAGTTAAAAGGACGTAGTGCTCCTCCTACACCTACCTCAGTGGAAGAGCTGGCCTCTATGAGGCGTGTGATGAGAGGTGGAGGTGGTGGAGGCTCGAGCACACTGAATGGTGAGGGGGGAAGTGGCAGTGGAGGAGAACAACACAGCCAGAGCAGCACTAGTACCTCGCTTGCCAGCAGCAAGGATAGCCTGCGTAAGTGATAGCACAAACCTTCACACGTGGAACCAGCTAGCATGTGAATCATGGCACCAATACTGGTAGCAAATGCTGACTCAACGTACATGGTATTACATTATCTATTGGTCGCATAACTTTGAGATAGAAATATCTTCACTTGCATACCAGAAAAAGTTTATAATATCTTCACTTGCATAGCAGAAAAAGTTTGAAACCAGAAAACTGATAATACTGATACATACTCAGTTCATAAGTATGTTTATAAATTTATGAGTTGACATAAAACAATACCATATAGATTATCAGTGTAATGAACATTACATATGAATGGATTGAGTCTGCATTTAATCAAACTGCCATTTGTCATGAACTCTTTTTATGTATGTATTGTGTCACGGTTCACTGCATTTGCTTTGGCTGGACATCAACTAATTGAAACCTTCATGCCCCATAGTCATCTCACACTCCCATGCAAGGAGCACTGTGCTTGGATTCTTTGTTCACATTGTTTTCTTTAAAGAAAAAAAAACAATAACTTTTCTCTTGAAAATTAAATACTGGAATTGCTGGAATTAGTTTTGGCTCACTAAAGTAATGTGGTTTTGTGCATACAAGGAAGATAAATATATAGCACAGATATTTTGAAATTGTGCCCATAATCAATGATAATTACATAAACTTTCCTAAGGTGCCCAGTGGTCACATCATGAGCCTGACTGCAGATGTGGAATTTATCTTTGGTCCATTAAATGTTGCTGTGCATTTTTTACATTATAAATAGTAAGCATTGTAATTAGTGTATGTAAAAAGTCTAACCTTTGTACTTCTCTTCACTAGGTATAATATTTTATGTACTTGGCATTTTTCACATTATTTCAGGTGCAAGTTAATATTAAAAGTTAGTATTACTTGCTTGCCATGTCAAGTTCTAATATTTCCCCCAGCTTAAGGGAAATTCACTGATAAACTGTTATATTTTATACATGTCATTAAAATTCAATGAATTTCATAATTTTTTATGGTTTAAAAAATCCGTAGGAATCAGGTGTACAAAACTTGCTTTTAATCTGCCCATTCCCATCTGGACGGCAGGCAGGCAGGCAAGTTGCCAGCATCACAGCCAACATGCAGGCAGGTTTCTTTAGATCTGCATATGGGTTGCATCCCAATCCATGCAGATCAGAATAAGCCTGCGACATTAACTAAAAGTATATGAAAGGTGGATATATGGTGGGTTTGTTCTCTAAACATATCTTTAGACTTTGATCAATGTTACCATACTTTGCACTTAGTTACTTTTCTACCATAAAAAATCTAGAAATTAAAATTCAAAGAAACTATCCCTTCCCTTATTATCAAACCACGTCCAAATGTTTTCGCTATTAAAATCTACTTACCCAGAGCCTGTGGAATCAGGAGAAAGTTGTATACGACAATAATGTTCGAACAAGCCCCCCTTACTTAGTTTCAACCCCTATTATGTGCTCTCTATACAATTTTACATTATTTGACCAATTTTTACCAAACTGGACACACAGAGCTTTAGAACCAGAGTAAAATTGTAGGCAATAGTTGTACTGGAACAAACTGTCCCTTATTTTCAGCCCTTATTAGGCCCATGCAATCTCTAAAAAATGTACATTCTTTGACAGATTTTCCACACAGACCCCATAAAAATTGAAAAATTCTAAGCAACAAGGTGCTTTCAATCCCTTTACATTCTCTATACAAATCTATATTCTTTGATCGAGTTTTACCATTTTTTAGAACTGGAAGAAAATTCTAAGAAACTTTAGTATTCAAACAGACCACCCTGTCTACCCATATTATGTTATGTCTTATAACAGGTTATAATTTTTAACAGGTTTTACACACAGATTCTGTAGTACCAACAGAAAAACCTAGGCAACCTTTAAACTATCCTTCCCATACCTGTATTCAAGCCCTGTTATATGATCTGTATAAAAACTTAAATTCATTACCTAATTTCATGAAATCGTACACACATTTGGACCTTTAGAATCATGAGCAATTTTAAGCAAAATTATTATTCGAACAGACCATCCCTTATGTGTTCTGAACACCCTACTGTTATGTGTACAAATCTACATTCTTAGCCAATATTTATCAAATTCTGCTCATAGAACCTGCAGAGCCAGGGGAAATTCAAGGAAACATTAATATTCGAACAAACCACTTTTTACATTTTCTATGCAATTACACATTCTGTGACAGATTTTTACTAAGTTTATTCACAGGTCATGTTTAACCCGTAGAAAATTCTATGCAAGATTAAAATTTAAACTCCAAACCTTTTCTTATTCAGCCTCATTATAATATTACCTCTATACAAAATCTACTTTCTTTGACCAATTTTTACAAATTTTACACATCGATAATTGAGAATTAGGAAAATTTAACAATGTTAACATTTGAACAAACAAACCCTTCCTATTTCAGCTCCTATTATCTATTCTCTATACATAATATCAGTAAGCTTTCCTTTTCATCCCCTATTTGTATGTTCTCAATCTAAATCCTTTGGACAATAGTACAAAATATAAGTAACTAAATCTGGGAATTACACAGTGAAGTTATATTCAATTAAACTTAAAAATGTTGTATTTACATACATACTTCACTAACTTTTACCTAATTTTTCTCAGGACAGATCTGTTTCATCCACCATTGTGGATATCCTCAGCTGATAGGGGTAAAGTTGATGAATATTTGGAATTAACCAAAATTTGTATAAACCAAACATACTTTTCATTCAGAGGTAAATTTTATGAACAGAAATCTGGTTTGGCGATGGGGAATCCTCTTTCTCCATTGTTAGCCAATTTATTTATGAGTAACTTGGAAATTCTAGTTACCAAAGGATTTCCTCTAATGTTCAAATGTTGGTCCAGATATGTGGATGATATCTTCACAATAATTAATCAGAAACATCTCCAAGATGCATTGAAATTACTCAACATACAGGACAACAATATTAATTTCACGATGGATACAGAAATCAACAACTGTCTACCTTTCTTGGACCTAAAATTGATAAAAAACTCCAACAGAATTGAATTTGGCATATTTAGAAAAGCAACTCACACGGATAACTTCACAAAAGGAAACAGTTACAACCCGGCTCCTCACAAAATTGCAGTTTTCAATAGTTTGGCCCACAGAATTGTAAATGTACCTATGAACAAAACAGAATATTCCGAAGAATACAAGCATATAGTAAACACAGCAAGAATTAATGGTTTTAACAAGGAACTTATAGACAAGAAAATTAAGAAATTTGAAAAGCAGAAAGAAATTAAGATGATCAGCACTTTGGAAAATGAAAAAGAAAAAACAGGATATAGGATCTTAACTTATCACCCTTGGGCAAATAATAGATTTCAAAAAGTTTTCAAAGAAGCAAACATAACTTTAGCCCCGAAAAACAGATTCAACATCAAATCTTTAATTAAGTCAGACCATAAAGATAAAGAGCCCCAGAACAGAAAATCAGGAATACGGTATACCAGATTAATTGCCAGGATTGTAATAAGATTTATATTGGCCAAACAAGAAGAAACATTGGAATTAGAGTGAAGGAACATTTTAGAAACATAAAGTACCAACAAATAGAAAAGTCAGCTGTAGCAGCTCATTATTGGGAAGAGGGCCATAAAATAGATAATGAAGCTAAACTTTTGAAACAAGTTAGGAGACAGGGAGATTTAACAGTTTGGGAAAAATTATTCATCCAAAAGAACAAGGAAACGGTTATGAATTTTGAAATCCCAGCAGAAGACAGCCTCATCACGAGATACATCCGTCCTCCACCAATAGATGGCAACACAACTCCAGAAAGTAGAGATCAGCTGAGGATATCCACAATGGTGGATGAAACAGATCTGTCCTGAGAAAAATTAAATAGTACATAAGTTTACACATAGACCTCTACAACCATAAAAAAAGAGCCTAGGTGAGATTATAACGCTGCAAAAAGCACTAAGTTGTTTTCATCCTCTATAACAAGATTGTTTAAAGTTTTAAGAACAGGTGCTCTAAATACATATGAACCTACTCTGTGTGTTATCACAACATGTTCAAGTGAGTTTAATGTAAGCAAAAGGAGAATGAAAAAGTCTGCAGTAAGTTCCTTTACTAGCGCAGTGCTGTGCGTAAGGCTTAGCAGTTTCTCTAGGTCCCGCCAACCCACTAGTTTATGAAAGGCTTGTGATTCCTAGCGATATTTCAGGCATCCACGGCAATGCAGGCCTGCTCTTTCGCCAAGCAGGTTAAATGCTCTGGCTGGTTGCAGAGTTACAATGGGGCAGGCAGGTTAAAATCAGAATAAGTACACCTCTGGTAGGAAGTATAAGATTTTAATTTTCAGAGTGGCTGGTCGTAAATAATTTAGCTTATGTATCTACATAATTATGTGTATATGTATTATATAGAATCTATTTTCAAAAACACATAATCATTTAATGTATGAAACATATTAAAATCTCTCTCAAGGTTCTATTAACTTACACTTAAAGATGCTTCACCATCAGCATAGAGTAGAATTCTATTTCTGAAAATATATGCTGCATAAAAAGGTGATTTTTATTAAGGAAACTAATGTTCTTCATACCAAAGTTAAAAGAGGGTTGATGGAAGAGTAGCGATAGCTTTTGCAGATTACATGCATTTAAGGGAAAACCTTAACAAACAAGAATCTCTTCTTGTATAGTCAGCAGTTTTATGTTCAAAACAAGCTGTGTGCTTAACTAGTTAGCATTAACAGATTAATTTGAGATCAGAATTTAAATTTTCCTATCGTGGTTAAGTGGTTTTTGAGCCTATGTCACTAAAAAATTAATAAAATATTCATAAATTAGCAGTTGTATTATACAATAACTCACAGTAAAGCCAATTAAGTTTATAAAATACAGCAAAGATAATATTTTGCAAAATCAGTTTCATTAAGTTTCTGATTTCCATCACACATCTCTACGGTTAACTCTTTTGCATTTCATTAACATATTTTGCATACCAGTACTCTTGTCTTGAAATAGATTTACAGTTGACATTAAGTAAAAAAATCCAAGACATAGGCCATTCATCATTCATTTATTCTCCGGTATTGAAGATCTGGATTGATATATTTGATTGGGTTTATAATCTTGTGAAAATACTTTTCACTTCTGCTTTATTGTGACAATGCTCACAAGAAAAATGTAATCGCCTTTCATGCCCAAACATTTCTTGATATTTTTGTAAGAAAAACCTTTGTGCTGTAATATGGCTGCATGCAGAAAATTGTCTGGCTAATTCACTGAAAGATCTCAAAATAAAGCCCAGATAATATATACTAATGATAAAGAAATGATTGGACAATACTTGCGGCGAGTCTTGGACTGGCCGTATGTGATACCAGGAATTCTCCTATTGTGCCCTCTGCGCAGAAGCAACCTGGCGCCCCCTCAAGATAAGAAAACAAAAATAAAAGACTTGTTTCAGTAATTATTCAGTTTTGGCATCTATCAACCCGACTTTTATTTTTTTTTTTCTTTCTTTTACTAAATGGCGACTTTTATGCAACACATTTCCATTTTGCGTACAGATTTAATGAGGGTGCCCTTTGCAAATAGAGGAGGGTTTGTATGAGGTATTAGTAATGTATCCTATTGAATTAAAGTTGTTTCAATAACTCCTGCTAGTAACTTTGCTGTACCTTTGGCATCTTCGCTATTAAGTCAGTGATGTAATATTAAAGTATGTGAATGTGAATTTGTCTACACCATGCTTATGGCAATGGCATCCTCTTTTGCCTCTGACTTCCTTTCTTACTGCCCTCTTGAGGTTGCCAACCTGATCCTGCTTGTGGTATGCTGTGCTGTGGTAAAATACACGATATGCTTAATGCTGCTCTCTCTCTCTACACTAAAGCTGAAATGTTTGACTACATACCTATACCGTTGTATCACTTAGGTACCTAGTTTCAGTTTCAGGGCCCTGCAGTGGAAAAAGGCACCTAATTTTTTGTATGCGACTCTATTGTGGCACATATTCTATCAACAATATTTCTAGAAAGATTGGTCATGAAGGCATGGACAGTTTTGTTATGAGTTACTTGAAACTAAGCAGTCATCTACTACTACAAATAACTAATAAAAACAATAGATTTAGTTGCCAACTTCAAATTGCATTTATTTCAGCTATGATCTAAAGCAGTGAGTGACCGTATGTATCATCATAAAAATGTCTATTTATATATGCACAGTATAGTAGGGTAGATATTTGTCAGAATCCAGTAATCTTTATTGTTGGAAGTTCTGTAATGGAGTTGAGGAGATTTCCATTTTTCAAATGCAGTCAGCCTATGGTATAATCATTAAGCAGTTTGCATCTAGAAGGATGCTGCTAGCTGCATCGCCGACACGCAGTACAAACAGTTGCTATATTTTCAATCACTATATCACTATTGCAAATATACTCTGTATAATGTATAATAATAATACATTGAAGAATTAGGCTGAAGAATTGTAAAGAGTGCTGGAATTAACATCAGATGCTTATATTTATTTAATTCACTGTCAAAATAATTACATTGAAATGCAAAAAGTAAGCAAATATGTTCTTTATATTAAATGCACTTGTTTAAAACAAAACATTAAACTTAGAAGTGAAAATAATATAATTTCAACAACCATTTCAAAAAAGATTTAAAATTTGTATCTGTGTTTGTGCTTATGCTTCATAAGTTATGTTAGTTGTGCTGTTATTCCCAAATTATCATGAATATTTGATTCAGAACCATGTAATATCTGCTTGATTTAGTTTATTCTTTATCAAACATAGGTTTTATTTTGGTCTAAAAGGAATAAGATCTAAGAGATTGTTTTCCTCTCCTCCACTGAAGACTTAAGTTGAAATCGTTGTGAAACAACATGACATTTTTCAGACTTACTTTTCCCCTCTTGTCATCTTTTCAGTTCATCCAGTTATTTCCATCAAAAGTTGATTAACTCGTCGTAATAGGCATGACATTTATAAAGGTATTACAAAATAAGCATTTAGCTGTACTATTATTTTCAGGCAAATTATTAACTGCAATGTGTAATAAAGAACTGCCATATTTTCTTGCGTAATTTCCGCACTTTTAACCCTACTTTGGTCACCGAGAAATGGGGTTGCATTAAATATGCAGATTTAAAGATAAAAGTCCAGCAGAACCCCACTAGCCCGAATTAATTGGGACCAGAGCCTGTTCGTAATGTCAAAAATTAAGATTAATGGGGTTAATTTATAATTACATAATTAAGCGTATGTATGGAGTCTACAAGTTAATTGTACTCAGATGTTGTAATGTGCAGTGTTATTGTTGTGATCGAATGCCGTTGTTATTGAATTTGGTGTCGGAAAAGCAACAATAAGTGATTGGAAGAAAAATCAATTTAAGACAGAATAATTTTGCGGAATTGTGACCGAGAAGGTAATCAAGGAATGCCATACATAAAACATTTCAGATTTTTACAAAATCTGGTGAAACAGTTTCTGTATGTTTTGTGTATTTTTTCTTTCACCGCTTTCCTATCATCAATATTTCTGCTCACATCGTTCATTTTCTTTAAATTGATGTTAAGGGCCGTTTTCAACATTCTCAACCCTGTCTGAGCACCCTCTCCAACACGTCGTTTTTTTAGAGGCGGTAGGCCTACTTCACCATTTCCTCGCCTTCTTTTTCTTCCCCTTGCAGGCGGCGCCATCTTCATCTCCTTCTTAAGGGATTTGATATCTTGCTCTCTTAAATTAATTTTGAACTTGATTTTGTGTATTTTTTCTTTCACCGCTTTCCTATCATCAATATTTCTGCTCACATCGTTCAGTTTCTTTAAATTGATGTTAAGGGCCGTTTTCAACATTCTCAACCCTGTCTGAGCACCCTCTCCAACACGTTTTTTTAGAGGCGGTAGGCCTACTTCACCATTTCCTCGCCTTCTTTTTCTTCCCCTTGCAGGCGGCGCCATCTTCATCTCCTTCTTAAGGGATTTGATATCTTGCTCTCTCAAATTAATTTTGAACTTGATTTTGTGTATTTTTTCTTTCACCGCTTTCCTATCATCAATATTTCTGCTCACATCGTTCAGTTTCTTTAAATTGATGTTAAGGGCCGTTTTCAACATTCTCAACCCTGTCTGAGCACCCTCTCCAACACGTCGTTTTTTTAGAGGCGGTAGGCCTACTTCACCATTTCCTCACCTTCTTTTTCTTCCCCTTGCAGGCGGCGCCATCTTCATCTCCTTCTTAAGGGATTTGATATCTTGCTCTCTTAAATTAATTTTGAACTTGATTTTGTGTATTTTTTCTTTCACCGCTTTCCTATCATCAATATTTCTGCTCATATCGTTCAGTTTCTTTAAATTGATGTTAAGGGCCGTTTTCAACATTCTCAACCCTGTCTGAGCACCCTCTCCAACACGTCGTTTTTTTTAGAGGCGGTAGGCCGACTTCACCATTTCCTCGCCTTCTTTTTCTTCCCCTTGCAGGCGGCGCCATCTTCATCTCCTTCTTAAGGGATTTGATATCTTGCTCTCTTAAATTAATTTTGAACTTGATTTTGTGTATTTTTTCTTTCACCGCTTTCCTATCATCAATATTTCTGCTCACATCGTTCATTTTCTTTAAATTGATGTTAAGGGCCGTTTTCAACATTCTCAACCCTGTCTGAGCACCCTCTCCAACACGTCGTTTTTTTTAGAGGCGGTAGGCCTACTTCACCATTTCCTCGCCTTCTTTTTCTTCCCCTTGCCGGCAGCGCCATCTTCATCTCCTTCTTAAGGGATTTAATATCTTGCTCTCTCAAATTAATTTTGAACTTGATTATGTGTATTTTTTCTTTCACCGCTTTCCTATCATCAATATTTCTGCTCACATCGTTCAGTTTCTTTAAATTGATGTTAAGGGCCGTTTTCAACATTCTCAACCCTGTCTGAGCACCCTCTCCAACACGTCGTTTTTTAGAGGCGGTAGGCCTACTTCACCATTTCCTCGCCTTCTTTTTCTTCCCCTTGCAGGCGGCGCCATCTTCATCTCCTTCTTAAGGGATTTGATATCTTGCTCTCTTAAATTAATTTTGAACTTGATTTTGTGTATTTTTTCTTTCACCGCTTTCCTATCATCAATATTTCTGCTCACATCGTTCAGTTTCTTTAAATTGATGTTAAGGGCCGTTTTCAACATTCTCAACCCTGTCTGAGCACCCTCTCCAACACGTCGTTTTTTTAGAGGCGGTGGGCCTACTTCACCATTTCCACGCCTTCTTTTTCTTCCCCTTGCAGGCGGCGCCATCTTCATCTCCTTCTTAAGGGATTTGATATCTTGCTCTCTCAAATTAATTTTGAACTTGATTTTGTGTATTTTTTCTTTCACCGCTTTCCTATCATCAATATTTCTGCTCACATCGTTCAGTTTCTTTAAATTAATGTTAAGGGCCGTTTTCAACATTCTCAACCCTGTCTGAGCTCCCTCTCCAACACGTCGTTTTTTTAGAGGCGGTAGGCCTACTTCACCATTTCCTCGCCTTCTTTTTCTTCCCCTTGCAGGCGGCGCCATCTTCATCTCCTTCTTATGTGATTTGATATCTTGCTCTCTTAAATTAATTTTAACTTGATTTTGTGTATTTTTTCTTTCACCGCTTTCCTATCATCAATATTTCTGCTCACATCGTTCAGTTTCTTTAAATTGATGTTAAGGGCCGTTTTCAACATTCTCAACCCTGTCTGAGCACCCTCTCAAACACGTCGCTTTTTAGAGGCGGTAGGCCTACTTCACCATTTCCTCGCCTTCTTTTTCTTCCCCTTGCAATCGGCGCCATCTTCATCTCCTTCTTAAGGGATTTGATATCTTGCTCTCTTAAATTAATTTTGAACTTGATTTTGTGTATTTTTTCTTTCACCGCTTTCCTATCATCAATATTTCTGCTCACATCGTTCAGTTTCTTTAAATTGATGTTAAGGGCCGTTTTCAACATTCTCAACCCTGTCTGAGCACCCTCTCCAACACGTCGTTTTTTTAGAGGCGGTAGGCCTACTTCACCATTTCCTCGCCTTCTTTTTCTTCCCTTTGCAGGCGGCGCCATCTTCATCTCCTTCTTAAGGGATTTGATATCTTGCTCTCTTAAATTAATTTTGAACTTGATTTTGTGTATTTTTTCTTTCACCGCTTTCCTATCATCAATATTTCTGCTCACATCGTTCAGTTTCTTTAAATTGATGTTAAAAGCCGTTTTCAACATTCTCAACCCTGTCTGAGCACCCTCTCCAACACGTTTTTTTAGAGGCGGTAGGCCTACTTGGCCATTTCCTCGCCTTCTTTTTCTTCCCCTTGCAGGCGGCGCCATCTTCATCTCCTTCTTAAGGGATTTGATATCTTGCTCTCTTAAATTAATTTTGAACTTGACTTTGTGTATTTTTTCTTTCACCGCTTTCCTATCATCAATATTTCTGCTCACATCATTCAGTTTCTTTAAATTGATGTTAAGGGCCGTTTTCAACATTCTCAACCCTGTCTGAGCACCCTCTCCAACACGTCGTTTTTTTAGAGGCGGTAGGCCTACTTCACCATTTCCTCGCCTTCTTTTTCTTCCCCTTGCAGGCGGCGCCATCTTCATCTCCTTCTTAAGGGATTTGATATCTTGCTCTCTTAAATTGATTTTGTGTATTTTTTCTTTCACCGCTTTCCTATCATCAATATTTCTGCTCACATCGTTCAGTTTCTTTAAATTGATGTTAAGGGCCGTTTTCAACATTCTCAACCCTGTCTGAGCACCCTCTCCAACACGTCGTTTTTTTAGAGGCGGTAGGCCTACTTCACCATTTCCTCGCCTTCTTTTTCTTCCCCTTGCAGGCGGCGCCATCTTCATCTCCTTCTTAAGGGATTTGATATCTTGCTCTCTTAAATTAATTTTGAACTTGATTTTGTGTATTTTTTCTTTCACCGCTTTCCTATCATCAATATTTCTGCTCACATCGTTCAGTTTCTTTAAATTGATGTTAAGGGCCGTTTTCAACATTCTCAACCCTGTCTGAGCACCCTCTCCAACACGTCGTTTTTTTAGAGGCGGTAGGCCTACTTCACCATTTCCTCGCCTTCTTTTTCTTCCCCTTGCAGGCGGCGCCATCTTCATCTCCTTCTTAAGGGATTTGATATCTTGCTCTCTTAAATTAATTTTGAACTTGATTTTGTGTATTTTTTCTTTCACCGCTTTCCTATCATCAATATTTCTGCTCACATCGTTCAGTTTCTTTAAATTGATGTTAAGGGCCGTTTTCAACATTCTCAACCCTGTCTGAGCACCCTCTCCAACACGTCGTTTTTTTAGAGGCGGTAGGCCTACTTCACCATTTCCTCGCCTTCTTTTTCTTCCCCTTGCAGGCGGCGCCATCTTCATCTCCTTCTTAAGGGATTTAATATCTTGCTCTCTTAAATTAATTTTGAACTTGATTTTGTGTATTTTTTCTTTCACCGCTTTCCTATCATCAATATTTCTGCTCACATCGTTCAGTTTCTTTAAATTGATGTTAAGGGCCGTTTTCAACATTCTCAACCCTGTCTGAGCACCCTCTCCAACACGTTTTTTTAGAGGCGGTAGGCCTACTTCACCATTTCCTCGCCTACTTTTTCTTCCCCTTGCAGGCGGCGCCATCTTCATCTCCTTCTTAAGGGATTTAATATCTTGCTCTCTCAAATTAATTTTGAACTTGTTTTTGTGTATTTTTTCTTTCACCGCTTTCCTATCATCAATATTTCTGCTCACATCGTTCAGTTTCTTTAAATTGATGTTAAGGGCCGTTTTCAACATTCTCAACCCTGTCTGAGCACCCTCTCCAACACGTCGTTTTTTTTAGAGGCGGTAGGCCTACTTCACCATTTCCTCGCCTTCTTTTTCTTCCCCTTGCAGGCAGCGCCATCTTCATCTCCTTCTTAAGGGATTTGATATCTTGCTCTCTTAAATTAATTTTGAACTTGATTTTGTGTATTTTTTCTTTCACCGCTTTCCTATCATCAATATTTCTGCTCACATCGTACAGTTTCTTTAAATTGATGTTAAGAGCCGTTTTCAACATTCTCAACCCTGTCTGAGCACCCTCTCAAACACGTCGTTTTTTTAGAGGCGGTGGGCCTACTTCACCATTTCCACGCCTTCTTTTTCTTCCCCTTGCAGGCGGCGCCGTCTTCATCTCCTTCTTAAGGGATTTGATATCTTGCTCTCTCAAATTAATTTTGAACTTGATTTTGTGTATTTTTCCTTTCACCGCTTTCCTATCATCAATATTTCTGCTCACATCGTTCAGTTTCTTTAAATTGATGTTAAGGGCCGTTTTCAACATTCCCAACCCTGTCTGAGCTCCCTCTCCAACACGTCGTTTTTTTAGAGGCGGTAGGCCTACTTCACCATTTCCTCGCCTTCTTTTTCTTCCCCTTGCAGGCGGCGCCATCTTCATCTCCTTCTTAAGGGATTTGATATCTTGCTCTCTTAAATTAATTTTGAACTTGATTTTGTGTATTTTTTCTTTCACCGCTTTCCTATCATCAATATTTCTGCTCACATCGTTCAGTTTCTTTAAATTGATGTTAAGGGCCGTTTTCAACATTCTCAACCCTGTCTGAGCTCCCTCTCCAACACGTCGTTTTTTTAGAGGCGGTAGGCCTACTTCACCATTTCCTCGCCTTCTTTTTCTTCCCCTTGCAGGCGGCGCCATCTTCATCTCCTTCTTAAGGGATTTGATATCTTGCTCTCTTAAATTAATTTTGAACTTGATTTTGTGTATTTTTTCTTTCACCGCTTTCCTATCATCAATATTTCTGCTCACATCGTTCAGTTTCTTTAAATTGATGTTAAGGGCCGTTTTCAACATTCTCAACCCTGTCTGAGCACCCTCTCCAACACGTCGTTTTTTTAGAGGCGGTAGGCCTACTTCACCATTTCCTCGCCTTCTTTTTCTTCCCCTTGCAGGCGGCGCCATCTTGATCTCCTTCTTAAGGGATTTAATATCTTGCTCTCTTAAATTAATTTTGAACTTGATTTTGTGTATTTTTTCTTTCACCGCTTTCCTATCATCAATATTTCTGCTCACATCGTTCAGTTTCTTTAAATTGATGTTAAGGGCCGTTTTCAACATTCTCAACCCTGTCTGAGCACCCTCTCCAACACGTCGCTTTTTTAGAGGCGGTAGGCCTACTTCACCATTTCCTCGCCTTCTTTTTCTTCCCCTTGCAGGCGGCGCCATCTTCATCTCCTTCTTAAGGGATTTGATATCTTTCTCTCTTAAATTAATTTTGAACTTGATTTTGTGTATTTTTTCTTTCACCGCTTTCCTATCATCAATATTTCTGCTCACATCGTTCAGTTTCTTTAAATTGATGTTAAGGGCTGTTTTCAACATTCTCAACCCTGTCTGAGCACCCTCTCCAACACGTCGTTTTTGTAGAGGCGGTAGGCCTACTTCACCATTTCTTCGCCTTCTTTTTCTTCCCCTTGCAGGCGGCGCCATCTTCATCTCCTTCTTAAGGGATTTGATATCTTGCTCTCTTAAATTGATTTTGTGTATTTTTTCTTTCACCGCTTTCCTATCATCAATATTTCTGCTCACATCGTTCAGTTTCTTTAAATTGATGTTAAGGGCCGTTTTCAACATTCTCAACCCTGTCTGAGCACCCTCTCAAACACGTCGTTTTTTTAGAGGCGGTGGGCCTACTTCACCATTTCCACGCCTTCTTTTTCTTCCCCTTGCAGGCGGCGCCATCTTCATCTCCTTCTTAAGGGATTTGATACCTTGCTCTCTCAAATTAATTTTGAACTTGATTTTGTGTATTTTTTCTTTCACCGCTTTCCTATCATCAATATTTCTGCTCACATCGTTCAGTTTCTTTAAATTGATGTTAAGGGCCGTTTTCAACATTCTCAACCCTGTCTGAGCTCCCTCTCCAACACGTCGTTTTTTTAGAGGCGGTAGGCCTACTTCACCATTTCCTCGCCTTCTTTTTCTTCCCCTTGCAGGCGACGCCATCTTCATCTCCTTCTTAAGGGATTTGATATCTTGCTCTCTTAAATTAATTTTGAACTTGATTTTGTGTATTTTTTCTTTCACCGCTTTCCTATCATCAATATTTCTGCTCACATCGTTCAGTTTCTTTAAATTGATGTTAAGGGCCGTTTTCAACATTCTCAACCCTGTCTGAGCACCCTCTCAAACACGTCGCTTTTTTAGAGGCGGTAGGCCTACTTCACCATTTCCTCGCCTTCTTTTTCTTCCCCTTGCAATCGGCGCCATCTTCATCTCCTTCTTAAGGGATTTGATATCTTGCTCTCTTAAATTAATTTTGAACTTGATTTTGTGTATTTTTTCTTTCACCGCTTTCCTATCATCAATATTTCTGCTCACATCGTTCAGTTTCTTTAAATTGATGTTAAGGACCGTTTTCAACATTCTCAACCCTGTCTGAGCACCCTCTCCATTACGTCGTTTTTTTAGAGGCGGTAGGCCTACTTCACCATTTCCTCGCCTTCTTTTTCTTCCCTTTGCAGGCGGCGCCATCTTCATCTCCTTCTTAAGGGATTTGATATCTTGCTCTCTTAAATTAATTTTGAACTTGATTTTGTGTATTTTTTCTTTCACCTCTTTCCTATCATCAATATTTCTGCTCACATCGTTCAGTTTCTTTAAATTGATGTTAAAAACCGTTTTCAACATTCTCAACCCTGTCTGAGCTCCCTCTCCAACACGTCGTTTTTTTAGAGGCGGTAGGCCTACTTCACCATTTCCTCGCCTTCTTTTTCTTCCCCTTGCAGGCGGCGCCATCTTCATCTCCTTCTTAAGGGATTTGATATCTTGCTCTCTTAAATTAATTTTGAACTTGATTTTGTGTATTTTTTCTTTCACCGCTTTCCTATCATCAATATTTCTGCTCACATCGTTCAGTTTCTTTAAATTGATGTTAAGGGCCGTTTTCAACATTCTCAACCCTGTCTGAGCACCCTCTCAAACACGTCGCTTTTTTAGAGGCGGTAGGCCTACTTCACCATTTCCTCGCCTTCTTTTTCTTCCCTTTGCAGGCGGCGCCATCTTCATCTCCTTCTTAAGGGATTTGATATCTTGCTCTCTTAAATTAATTTTGAACTTGATTTTGTGTATTTTTTCTTTCACCGCTTTCCTATCATCAATATTTCTGCTCACATCGTTCAGTTTCTTTAAATTGATGTTAAGGGCCGTTTACAACATTCTCAACCCTGTCTGAGCACCCTCTCCAACACGTCGTTTTTTTAGAGGCGGTAGGCCTACTTCACCATTTCCTCGCCTTCTTTTTCTTCCCCTGCAGGCGGCGCCATCTTCATCTCCTTCTTAAGGGATTTGATATCTTGCTCTCTTAAATTAATTTTGAACTTGATTTTGTGTATTTTTTTTTCACCGCTTTCCTATCATCAATATTTCTGCTCACATCGTTCAGTTTCTTTAAATTGATGTTAAGGGCCGTTTTCAACATTCTCAACCCTGTCTGAGCACCCTCTCCAACACGTCGTTTTTTTAGAGGCGGTAGGCCTACTTCACCATTTCCTCGCCTTCTTTTTCATCCCCTTGCAGGCGACGCCATCTTCATCTCCTTCTTAAGGGATTTGATATCTTGCTCTCTTAAATTAATTTTGAACTTGATTTTGTGTATTTTTTCTTTCACCGCTTTCCTATCATCAATATTTCTGCTCACATCGTTCAGTTTCTTTAAATTGATGTTAAGGGCCGTTTTCAACATTCTCAACCCTGTCTGAGCACCCTCTCCAACACGTCGTTTTTTTAGAGGCGTTAGGCCTACTTCACCATTTCCTCGCCTTCCTTTTCTTCCCCTGCAGGCGGCGCCATCTTCATCTCCTTCTTAAGGGATTTGATATCTTGCTCTCTTAAATTAATTTTGAACTTGATTTTGTGTATTTTTTCTTTCACCGCTTTCCTATCATCAATATTTCTGCTCACATCGTTCAGTTTCTTTAAATTGATGTTAAGGGCCGTTTTCAACATTCTCAACCCTGTCTGAGCACCCTCTCCAACACGTCGTTTTTTTAGAGGCGGTAGGCCTACTTCACCATTTCCTCGCCTTCTTTTTCTTCCCCTTGCAGGCGGCGCCATCTTCATCTCCTTCTTAAGGGATTTGATATCTTGCTCTCTTAAATTAATTTTGAACTTGATTTTGTGTATTTTTTCTTTCACCGCTTTCCTATCATCAATATTTCTGCTCACATCGTTCAGTTTCTTTAAATTGATGTTAAGGGCCGTTTTCAACATTCTCAACCCTGTCTGAGCACCCTCTCCAACACGTCGTTTTTTTAGAGGCGGTAGGCCTACTTCACCATTTCCTCGCCTTCTTTTTCTTCCCCTTGCAGGCGGCGCCATCTTCATCTCCTTCTTAAGGGATTTAATATCTTGCTCTCTTAAATTAATTTTGAACTTGATTTTGTGTATTTTTTCTTTCACCGCTTTCCTATCATCAATATTTCTGCTCACATCGTTCAGTTTCTTTAAATTGATGTTAAGTGCCGTTTTCAACATTCTCAACCCTGTCTGAGCACCCTCTCCAACACGTTTTTTTAGAGGCGGTAGGCCTACTTCACCATTTCCTCGCCTACTTTTTCTTCCCCTTGCAGGCGGCGCCATCTTCATCTCCTTCTTAAGGGATTTAATATCTTGCTCTCTCAAATTAATTTTGAACTTGTTTTTGTGTATTTTTTCTTTCACCGCTTTCCTATCATCAATATTTCTGCTCACATCGTTCAGTTTCTTTAAATTGATGTTAAGGGCCGTTTTCAACATTCTCAACCCTGTCTGAGCACCCTCTCCAACACGTCGTTTTTTTTAGAGGCGGTAGGCCTACTTCACCATTTACTCGCCTTCTTTTTCTTCCCCTTGCAGGCGGCGCCATCTTCATCTCCTTCTTAAGGGATTTGATATCTTGCTCTCTTAAATTAATTTTGAACTTGATTTTGTGTATTTTTTCTTTCACCGCTTTCCTATCATCAATATTTCTGCTCACATCGTACAGTTTCTTTAAATTGATGTTAAGAGCCGTTTTCAACATTCTCAACCCTGTCTGAGCACCCTCTCAAACACGTCGTTTTTTTAGAGGCGGTGGGCCTACTTCACCATTTCCACGCCTCCTTTTTCTTCCCCTTGCAGGCGGCGCCGTCTTCATCTCCTTCTTAAGGGATTTGATATCTTGCTCTCTCAAATTAATTTTGAACTTGATTTTGTGTATTTTTCCTTTCACCGCTTTCCTATCATCAATATTTCTGCTCACATCGTTCAGTTTCTTTAAATTGATGTTAAGGGCCGTTTTCAACATTCCCAACCCTGTCTGAGCTCCCTCTCCAACACGTCGTTTTTTTAGAGGCGGTAGGCCTACTTCACCATTTCCTCGCCTTCTTTTTCTTCCCCTTGCAGGCGGCGCCATCTTCATCTCCTTCTTAAGGGATTTGATATCTTGCTCTCTTAAATTAATTTTGAACTTGATTTTGTGTATTTTTTCTTTCACCGCTTTCCTATCATCAATATTTCTGCTCACATCGTTCAGTTTCTTTAAATTGATGTTAAGGGCCGTTTTCAACATTCTCAACCCTGTCTGAGCTCCCTCTCCAACACGTCGTTTTTTTAGAGGCGGTAGGCCTACTTCACCATTTCCTCGCCTTCTTTTTCTTCCCCTTGCAGGCGGCGCCATCTTCATCTCCTTCTTAAGGGATTTGATATCTTGCTCTCTTAAATTAATTTTGAACTTGATTTTGTGTATTTTTTCTTTCACCGCTTTCCTATCATCAATATTTCTGCTCACATCGTTCAGTTTCTTTAAATTGATGTTAAGGGCCGTTTTCAACATTCTCAACCCTGTCTGAGCACCCTCTCAAACACGTCGCTTTTTTAGAGGCGGTAGGCCTACTTCACCATTTCCTCGCCTCCTTTTTCTTCCCTTTGCAGGCGGCGCCATCTTCATCTCCTTCTTAAGGGATTTGATATCTTGCTCTCTTAAATTAATTTTGAACTTGATTTTGTGTATTTTTTCTTTCACCGCTTTCCTATCATCAATATTTCTGCTCACATCGTTCAGTTTCTTTAAATTGATGTTAAGGGCCGTTTACAACATTCTCAACCCTGTCTGAGCACCCTCTCCAACACGTCGTTTTTTTAGAGGCGTTAGGCCTACTTCACCATTTCCTCGCCTTCCTTTTCTTCCCCTGCAGGCGGCGCCATCTTCATCTCCTTCTTAAGGGATTTGATATCTTGCTCTCTTAAATTAATTTTGAACTTGATTTTGTGTATTTTTTCTTTCACCGCTTTCCTATCATCAATATTTCTGCTCACATCGTTCAGTTTCTTTAAATTGATGTTAAGGGCCGTTTTCAACATTCTCAACCCTGTCTGAGCACCCTCTCCAACACGTCGTTTTTTTAGAGGCGGTAGGCCTACTTCACCATTTCCTCGCCTTCTTTTTCTTCCCCTTGCAGGCGGCGCCATCTTCATCTCCTTCTTAAGGGATTTGATATCTTGCTCTCTTAAATTAATTTTGAACTTGATTTTGTGTATTTTTTCTTTCACCGCTTTCCTATCATCAATATTTCTGCTCACATCGTTCAGTTTCTTTAAATTGATGTTAAGGGCCGTTTTCAACATTCTCAACCCTGTCTGAGCACCCTCTCCAACACGTCGTTTTTTTAGAGGCGGTAGGCCTACTTCACCATTTCCTCGCCTTCTTTTTCTTCCCCTTGCAGGCGGCGCCATCTTGATCTCCTTCTTAAGGGATTTAATATCTTGCTCTCTTAAATTAATTTTGAACTTGATTTTGTGTATTTTTTCTTTCACCGCTTTCCTATCATCAATATTTCTGCTCACATCGTTCAGTTTCTTTAAATTGATGTTAAGGGCCGTTTTCAACATTCTCAACCCTGTCTGAGCACCCTCTCCAACACGTCGCTTTTTTAGAGGCGGTAGGCCTACTTCACCATTTCCTCGCCTTCTTTTTCTTCCCCTTGCAGGCGGCGCCATCTTCATCTCCTTCTTAAGGGATTTGATATCTTTCTCTCTTAAATTAATTTTGAACTTGATTTTGTGTATTTTTTCTTTCACCGCTTTCCTATCATCAATATTTCTGCTCACATCGTTCAGTTTCTTTAAATTGATGTTAAGGGCTGTTTTCAACATTCTCAACCCTGTCTGAGCACCCTCTCCAACACGTCGTTTTTGTAGAGGCGGTAGGCCTACTTCACCATTTCTTCGCCTTCTTTTTCTTCCCCTTGCAGGCGGCGCCATCTTCATCTCCTTCTTAAGGGATTTGATATCTTGCTCTCTTAAATTGATTTTGTGTATTTTTTCTTTCACCGCTTTCCTATCATCAATATTTCTGCTCACATCGTTCAGTTTCTTTAAATTGATGTTAAGGGCCGTTTTCAACATTCTCAACCCTGTCTGAGCACCCTCTCAAACACGTCGTTTTTTTAGAGGCGGTGGGCCTACTTCACCATTTCCACGCCTTCTTTTTCTTCCCCTTGCAGGCGGCGCCATCTTCATCTCCTTCTTAAGGGATTTGATACCTTGCTCTCTCAAATTAATTTTGAACTTGATTTTGTGTATTTTTTCTTTCACCGCTTTCCTATCATCAATATTTCTGCTCACATCGTTCAGTTTCTTTAAATTGATGTTAAGGGCCGTTTTCAACATTCTCAACCCTGTCTGAGCTCCCTCTCCAACACGTCGTTTTTTTAGAGGCGGTAGGCCTACTTCACCATTTCCTCGCCTTCTTTTTCTTCCCCTTGCAGGCGACGCCATCTTCATCTCCTTCTTAAGGGATTTGATATCTTGCTCTCTTAAATTAATTTTGAACTTGATTTTGTGTATTTTTTCTTTCACCGCTTTCCTATCATCAATATTTCTGCTCACATCGTTCAGTTTCTTTAAATTGATGTTAAGGGCCGTTTTCAACATTCTCAACCCTGTCTGAGCACCCTCTCAAACACGTCGCTTTTTTAGAGGCGGTAGGCCTACTTCACCATTTCCTCGCCTTCTTTTTCTTCCCCTTGCAATCGGCGCCATCTTCATCTCCTTCTTAAGGGATTTGATATCTTGCTCTCTTAAATTAATTTTGAACTTGATTTTGTGTATTTTTTCTTTCACCGCTTTCCTATCATCAATATTTCTGCTCACATCGTTCAGTTTCTTTAAATTGATGTTAAGGACCGTTTTCAACATTCTCAACCCTGTCTGAGCACCCTCTCCAACACGTCGCTTTTTTAGAGGCGGTAGGCCTACTTCACCATTTCCTCGCCTTCTTTTTCTTCCCCTTGCAGGCGGCGCCATCTTCATCTCCTTCTTAAGGGATTTGATATCTTGCTCTCTTAAATTAATTTTGAAGTTGACTTTGTGTATTTTTTCTTTCACCGCTTTCCTATCATCAATATTTCTGCTCTCATCATTCAGTTTCTTTAAATTGATGTTAAGGGCCGTTTTCAACATTCTCAACCCTGTCTGAGCACCCTCTCCAACACGTCGTTTTTTTAGAGGCGGTAGGCCTACTTCACCATTTCCTCGCCTTCTTTTTCTTCCCCTTGCAGGCGGCGCCATCTTCATCTCCTTCTTAAGGGATTTGATATCTTGCTCTCTTAAATTAATTTTGAAGTTGACTTTGTGTATTTTTTCTTTCACCGCTTTCCTATCATCAATATTTCTGCTCTCATCATTCAGTTTCTTTAAATTGATGTTAAGGGCCGTTTTCAACATTCTCAACCCTGTCTGAGCACCCTCTCCAACACGTCGTTTTTTTAGAGGCGGTAGGCCTACTTCACCATTTCCTCGCCTTCTTTTTCTTCCCCTTGCAGGCGGCGCCATCTTCATCTCCTTCTTAAGGGATTTGATATCTTGCTCTCTTAAATTGATTTTGTGTATTTTTTCTTTCACCGCTTTCCTATCATCAATATTTCTGCTCACATCGTTCATTTTCTTTAAATTGATGTTAAGGGCCGTTTTCAACATTCTCAACCCTGTCTGAGCACCCTCTCAAACACGTCGTTTTTTTAGAGGCGGTGGGCCTACTTCACCATTTCCACGCCTTCTTTTTCTTCCCCTTGCAGGCGGCGCCATCTTCATCTCCTTCTTAAGGGATTTGATACCTTGCTCTCTCAAATTAATTTTGAACTTGATTTTGTGTATTTTTTCTTTCACCGCTTTCCTATCATCAATATTTCTGCTCACATCGTTCAGTTTCTTTAAATTGATGTTAAGGGCCGTTTTCAACATTCTCAACCCTGTCTGAGCTCCCTCTCCAACACGTCGTTTTTTTAGAGGCGGTAGGCCTACTTCACCATTTCCTCGCCTTCTTTTTCTTCCCCTTGCAGGCGACGCCATCTTCATCTCCTTCTTAAGGGATTTGATATCTTGCTCTCTTAAATTAATTTTGAACTTGATTTTGTGTATTTTTTCTTTCACCGCTTTCCTATCATCAATATTTCTGCTCACATCGTTCAGTTTCTTTAAATTGATGTTAAGGGCCGTTTTCAACATTCTCAACCCTGTCTGAGCTCCCTCTCCTACACGTCGTTTTTTTAGAGGCGGTAGGCCTACTTCACCATTTCCTCGCCTTCTTTTTCTTCCCCTTGCAGGCGGCGCCATCTTCATCTCCTTCTTAAGGGATTTGATATCTTGCTCTCTTAAATTAATTTTGAACTTGATTTTGTGTATTTTTTCTTTCACCGCTTTCCTATCATCAATATTTCTGCTCACATCGTTCAGTTTCTTTAAATTGATGTTAAGGGCCGTTTTCAACATTCTCAACCCTGTCTGAGCACCCTCTCAAACACGTCGCTTTTTTAGAGGCGGTAGGCCTACTTCACCATTTCCTCGCCTTCTTTTTCTTTCTTTCCTTTGCAGGCGGCGCCATCTTCATCTCCTACTTAAGGGATTTGATATCTTGCTCTCTTAAATTAATTTTGAACTTGATTTTGTGTATTTTTTCTTTCACCGCTTTCCTATCATCAATATTTCTGCTCACATCGTTCAGTTTCTTTAAATTGATGTTAAGGGCCGTTTTCAACATTCTCAACCCTGTCTGAGCACCCTCTCCAACACGTCGTTTTTTTAGAGGCGGTAGGCCTACTTCACCATTTCCTCGCCTTCTTTTTCTTCCCCTGCAGGCGGCGCCATCTTCATCTCCTTCTTAAGGGATTTAATATCTTGCTCTCTTAAATTAATTTTGAACTTGATTTTGTGTATTTTTTCTTTCACCGCTTTCCTATCATCAATATTTCTGCTCACATCGTTCAGTTTCTTTAAATTGATGTTAAGGGCCGTTTTCAACATTCTCAACCCTGTCTGAGGACCCTCTCCAACACGTCGTTTTTGTAGAGGCGGTAGGCCTACTTCACCATTTCTTCGCCTTCTTTTTCTTCCCCTTGCAGGCGGCGCCATCTTCATCTTCTTCTTAAGGGATTTGATATCTTGCTCTCTTAAATTAATTTTGAACTTGATTTTGTGTATTTTTTCTTTCACCGCTTTCCTATCATCAATATTTCTGCTCACATCGTTCAGTTTCTTTAAATTGATGTTAAGGGCCGTTTTCAACATTCTCAACCCTGTCTGAGCAACCTCTCCAACACGTCGTTTTTTTAGAGGCGGTAGGCCTACTTCACCATTTCCTCGCCTTCTTTTTCTTCCCCTTGCAGGCGGCGCCATTTTCATCTCCTTCTTAAGGGATTTGATATCTTGCTCTCTTAAATTAATTTTGAATTTGATTTTGTGTATTTTTTCTTTCACCGCTTTCCTATCATCAATATTTCTGCTCACATCGTTCAGTTTCTTTAAATTGATGTTAAGGGCCGTTTTCAACATTCTCAACCCTGTCTGAGCACCTTTCCAACACGTCGTTTTTTTAGAGGCGGAAGGCCTACTTCACCATTTCCTCGCCTTCTTTTTCTTTCCCTTGCAGGCGGCGCCATCTTCATCTCCTTCTTAAGGGATTTGATATCTTGCTCTCTTAAATTGATTTTGTGTATTTTTTCTTTCACCGCTTTCCTATCATCAATATTTCTGCTCACATCGTTCAGTTTCTTTAAATTGATGTTAAGGGCCGTTTTCAACATTCTTAACCCTGTCTGAGCACCCTCTCAACACGTCGTTTTTTTAGAGGCGGTAGGACTACTTCACCATTTCCTCGCCTTCTTTTTCTTCCCCTTGCAGGCGGCGCCATCTTCATCTCCTTCTTAAGGGATTTGATATCTTGCTCTCTTAAATTAATTTTGAACTTGATTTTGTGTATTTTTTCTTTCACAACTTTCCTATCATCAATATTTCTGCTCACATCGTTCAGTTTCTTTAAATTGATGTTAAGGGCCGTTTTCAACATTCTCAACCCTGTCTGAGCACCCTCTCCAACACGTCGTTTTTTTAGAGGCGGTAGGCCTACTTCACCATTTCCTCGCCTTCTTTTTCTTCCCCTTGCAGGCGGCGCCATCTTCATCTCCTTCTTAAGGGATTTGATATCTTGCTCTCTTAAATTAATTTTGAACTTGATTTTGTGTATTTTTTCTTTCACCGCTTTCCTATCATCAATATTTCTGCTCACATCGTTCAGTTTCTTTAAATTGATGTTAAGGGCCGTTTTCAACATTCTCAACCCTGTCTGAGCACCCTCTCCAACACGTCGTTTTTTTAGAGGCGGTAGGCCTACTTCACCATTTCCTCGCCTTCTTTTTCTTCCCCTTGCAGGCGGCGCCATCTTCATCTCCTTCTTAAGGGATTTAATATCTTGCTGTCTCAAATTAATTTTGAACTTGATTTTGTGTATTTTTTCTTTCACCGCTTTCCTATCATCAATATTTCTGCTCACATCGTTCAGTTTCTTTAAATTGATGTTAAGGGCCGTTTTCAACATTCTCAACCCTGTCTGAGCACCCTCTCCAACACGTCTTTTTTTTAGAGGCGGTAGGCCTACTTCACCATTTCCTCGCCTTCTTTTTCTTCCCCTTGCAGGCGGCGCCATCTTCATCTCCTTCTTAAGGGATTTGATATCTTGCTCTCTTAAATTAATTTTGAACTTGATTTTGTGTATTTTTTCTTTCACCGCTTTCCTATCATCAATATTTCTGCTCACATCGTTCAGTTTCTTTAAATTGATGTTAAGGGCCGTTTTCAACATTCTCAACCCTGTCTGAGCTCCCTCTCCAACACGTCGTTTTTTTAGAGGCGGTAGGCCTACTTCACCATTTCCTCGCCTTCTTTTTCTTCCCCTTGCAGGCGACGCCATCTTCATCTCCTTCTTAAGGGATTTGATATCTTGCTCTCTTAAATTAATTTTGAACTTGATTTTGTGTATTTTTTCTTTCACCGCTTTCCTATCATCAATATTTCTGCTCACATCGTTCAGTTTCTTTAAATTGATGTTAAGGGCCGTTTTCAACATTCTCAACCCTGTCTGAGCTCCCTCTCCTACACGTCGTTTTTTTAGAGGCGGTAGGCCTACTTCACCATTTCCTCGCCTTCTTTTTCTTCCCCTTGCAGGCGGCGCCATCTTCATCTCCTTCTTAAGGGATTTGATATCTTGCTCTCTTAAATTAATTTTGAACTTGATTTTGTGTATTTTTTCTTTCACCGCTTTCCTATCATCAATATTTCTGCTCACATCGTTCAGTTTCTTTAAATTGATGTTAAGGGCCGTTTTCAACATTCTCAACCCTGTCTGAGCACCCTCTCAAACACGTCGCTTTTTTAGAGGCGGTAGGCCTACTTCACCATTTCCTCGCCTTCTTTTTCTTTCTTTCCTTTGCAGGCGGCGCCATCTTCATCTCCTACTTAAGGGATTTGATATCTTGCTCTCTTAAATTAATTTTGAACTTGATTTTGTGTATTTTTTCTTTCACCGCTTTCCTATCATCAATATTTCTGCTCACATCGTTCAGTTTCTTTAAATTGATGTTAAGGGCCGTTTTCAACATTCTCAACCCTGTCTGAGCACCCTCTCCAACACGTCGTTTTTTTAGAGGCGGTAGGCCTACTTCACCATTTCCTCGCCTTCTTTTTCTTCCCCTGCAGGCGGCGCCATCTTCATCTCCTTCTTAAGGGATTTGATATCTTGCTCTCTTAAATTAATTTTGAACTTGATTTTGTGTATTTTTTCTTTCACCGCTTTCCTATCATCAATATTTCTGCTCACATCGTTCAGTTTCTTTAAATTGATGTTAAGGGCCGTTTTCAACATTCTCAACCCTGTCTGAGGACCCTCTCCAACACGTCGTTTTTGTAGAGGCGGTAGGCCTACTTCACCATTTCTTCGCCTTCTTTTTCTTCCCCTTGCAGGCGGCGCCATCTTCATCTCCTTCTTAAGGGATTTGATATCTTGCTCTCTTAAATTAATTTTGAACTTGATTTTGTGTATTTTTTCTTTCACCGCTTTCCTATCATCAATATTTCTGCTCACATCGTTCAGTTTCTTTAAATTGATGTTAAGGGCCGTTTTCAACATTCTCAACCCTGTCTGAGCACCCTCTCCAACACGTCGTTTTTTTAGAGGCGGTAGGCCTACTTCACCATTTCCTCGCCTTCTTTTTCTTCCCCTTGCAGGCGGCGCCATTTTCATCTCCTTCTTAAGGGATTTGATATCTTGCTCTCTTAAATTAATTTTGAATTTGATTTTGTGTATTTTTTCTTTCACCGCTTTCCTATCATCAATATTTCTGCTCACATCGTTCAGTTTCTTTAAATTGATGTTAAGGGCCGTTTTCAACATTCTCAACCCTGTCTGAGCACCTTTCCAACACGTCGTTTTTTTAGAGGCGGAAGGCCTACTTCACCATTTCCTCGCCTTCTTTTTCTTTCCCTTGCAGGCGGCGCCATCTTCATCTCCTTCTTAAGGGATTTGATATCTTCCTCTCTTAAATTGATTTTGTGTATTTTTTCTTTCACCGCTTTCCTATCATCAATATTTCTGCTCACATCGTTCAGTTTCTTTAAATTGATGTTAAGGGCCGTTTTCAACATTCTCAACCCTGTCTGAGCACCTTTCCAACACGTCGTTTTTTTAGAGGCGGTAGGACTACTTCACCACTTCCTCGCCTTCTTTTTCTTCCCCTTGCAGGCGGCGCCATCTTCATCTCCTTCTTAAGGGATTTGATATCTTGCTCTCTTAAATTAATTTTGAACTTGATTTTGTGTATTTTTTCTTTCACAACTTTCCTATCATCAATATTTCTGCTCACATCGTTCAGTTTCTTTAAATTGATGTTAAGGGCCGTTTTCAACATTCTCAACCCTGTCTGAGCACCCTCTCCAACACGTCGTTTTTTTAGAGGCGGTAGGCCTACTTCACCATTTCCTCGCCTTCTTTTTCTTCCCCTTGCAGGCGGCGCCATCTTCATCTCCTTCTTAAGGGATTTGATATCTTGCTCTCTTAAATTAATTTTGAACTTGATTTTGTGTATTTTTTCTTTCACCGCTTTCCTATCATCAATATTTCTGCTCACATCGTTCAGTTTCTTTAAATTGATGTTAAGGGCCGTTTTCAACATTCTCAACCCTGTCTGAGCACCCTCTCCAACACGTCGTTTTTTTAGAGGCGGTAGGCCTACTTCACCATTTCCTCGCCTTCTTTTTCTTCCCCTTGCAGGCGGCGCCATCTTCATCTCCTTCTTAAGGGATTTAATATCTTGCTGTCTCAAATTAATTTTGAACTTGATTTTGTGTATTTTTTCTTTCACCGCTTTCCTATCATCAATATTTCTGCTCACATCGTTCAGTTTCTTTAAATTGATGTTAAGGGCCGTTTTCAACATTCTCAACCCTGTCTGAGCACCCTCTCCAACACGTCGTTTTTTTAGAGGCGGTAGGCCTACTTCACCATTTCCTCGCCTTCTTTTTCTTCCCCTTGCAGGCGGCGCCATCTTCATCTCCTTCTTAAGGGATTTGATATCTTGCTCTCTTAAATTAATTTTGAACTTGATTTTGTGTATTTTTTCTTTCACCGCTTTCCTATCATCAATATTTCTGCTCACATCGTTCAGTTTCTTTAAATTGATGTTAAGGGCCGTTTTCAACATTCTCAACGTTTTCAACATTCTCAACCCTGTCTGAGCACCCTCTCCAACACATCGTTTTTTTAGAGGCGGTAGGCCTACTTCACCATTTCCTCGCCTTCTTTTTCTTCCCCTTGCAGGCGGCGCCATCTTCATCTCCTTCTTAAGGGATTTGATATCTTGCTCTCTTAAATTAATTTTGAACTTGATTTTGTGTATTTTTTCTTTCACCGCTTTCCTATCATCAATATTTCTGCTCACATCGTTCAGTTTCTTTAAATTGATGTTAAGGGCCGTTTTCAACATTCTCAACCCTGTCTGAGCACCCTCTCCAACACGTCGCTTTTTTAGAGGCGGTAGGCCTACTTCACCATTTCCTCGCCTTCTTTTTCTTCCCCTTGCAGGCGGCGCCATCTTCATCTCCTTAAGGGATTTGATATCTTGCTCTCTTAAATTAATTTTGAACTTGATTTTGTGTATTTTTTCTTTCACCGCTTTCCTATCATCAATATTTCTGCTCACATCGTTCAGTTTCTTTAAATTGATGTTAAGGGCCGTTTTCAACATTCTCAACCCTGTCTGAGCACCCTCTCCAACACGTCGTTTTTGTAGAGGCGGTAGGCCTACTTCACCATTTCTTCGCCTTCTTTTTCTTCCCCTTGCAGGCGGCGCCATCTTCATCTCCTTCTTAAGGGATTTGATATCTTGCTCTCTTAAATTAATTTAGAACTTGATTTTGTGTATTTTTTCTTTCACCGCTTTCCTATCATCAATATTTCTGCTCACATCGTTCAGTTTCTTTAAATTGATGTTAAGGGCCGTTTTCAACATTCTCAACCCTGTCTGAGCACCCTCTCCAACACGTCGTTTTTTTAGAGGCGGTAGGCCTACTTCACCATTTCCTCGCCTTCTTTTTCTTCCCCTTGCAGGTGGCGCCATCTTCATCTCCTTCTTAAGGGATTTGATATCTTGCTCTCTCAAATTAATTTTGAACTTGATTTTGTGTATTTTTTCTTTCACCGCTTTCCTATCATCAATATTTCTGCTCACATCGTTCAGTTTCTTTAAATTGATGTTAAGGGCCGTTTTCAACATTCTCAACCCTGTCTGAGCACCCTCTCCAACACGTCGTTTTTTTAGAGGCGGTAGGCCTACTTCACCATTTCCTCGCCTTCTTTTTCTTCCCCTTGCAGGCAGCGCCATCTTCATCTCCTTCTTAAGGGATTTGATATCTTGCTCTCTTAAATTAATTTTGAACTTGATTTTGTGTATTTTTTCTTTCACCGCTTTCCTATCATCAATATTTCTGCTCACATCGTTCAGTTTCTTTAAATTGATGTTAAGGGCCGTTTTCAACATTCTCAACCCTGTCTGAGCACCCTCTCCAACACGTCGTTTTTTTTAGAGGCGGTAGGCCTACTTCACCATTTCCTCGCCTTCTTTTTCTTCCCCTTGCAGGCGGCGCCATCTTCATCTCCTTCTTAAGGGATTTGATATCTTGCTCTCTTAAATTAATTTTGAACTTGATTTTGTGTATTTTTTCTTTCACCGCTTTCCTATCATCAATATTTCTGCTCACATCGTTCAGTTTCTTTAAATTGATGTTAAGGGCCGTTTTCAACATTCTCAACCCTGTCTGAGCACCCTCTCCAACACGTCGTTTTTTTAGAGGCGGTAGGCCTACTTCACCATTTCCTCACCTTCTTTTTCTTCCCCTTGCAGGCGGCGCTATCTTCATCTCCTTCTTAAGGGATTTGATATCTTGCTCTCTTAAATTAATTTTGAACTTGATTTTGTGTATTTTTTCTTTCACCGCTTTCCTATCATCAATATTTCTGCTCACATCGTTCAGTTTCTTTAAATTGATGTTAAGGGCCGTTTTCAACATTCTCAACCCTGTCTGAGCACCCTCTCCAACACGTCGTTTTTTTAGAGGCGGTAGGCCTACTTCACCATTTCCTCGCCTTCTTTTTCTTCCCCTTGCAGGCGGCGCCATCTTCATCTCCTTCTTAAGGGATTTGATATCTTGCTCTCTTAAATTAATTTTGAACTTGATTTTGTGTATTTTTTCTTTCACCGCTTTCCTATCATCAATATTTCTGCTCACATCGTTCAGTTTCTTTAAATTGATGTTAAGGGCCGTTTTCAACATTCTCAACCCTGTCTGAGCACCCTCTCCAACACGTCGTTTTTTTAGAGGCGGTAGGCCTACTTCACCATTTCCTCGCCTTCTTTTTCTTCCCCTTGCAGGCGGCGCCATCTTCATCTCCTTCTTAAGGGATTTGATATCTTGCTCTCTCAAATTAATTTTGAACTTGATTTTGTGTATTTTTTCTTTCACCGCTTTCCTATCATCAATATTTCTGCTCACATCGTTCAGTTTCTTTAAATTGATGTTAAGGGCCGTTTTCAACATTCTCAACCCTGTCTGAGCACCCTCTCCAACACGTCGTTTTTTTAGAGGCGGTAGGCCTACTTCACCATTTCCTCGCCTTCTTTTTCTTCCCCTTGCAGGTGGCGCCATCTTCATCTCCTTCTTAAGGGATTTGATATCTTGCTCTCTCAAATTAATTTTGAACTTGATTTTGTGTATTTTTTCTTTCACCGCTTTCCTATCATCAATATTTCTGCTCACATCGTTCAGTTTCTTTAAATTGATGTTAAGGGCCGTTTTCAACATTCTCAACCCTGTCTGAGCACCCTCTCCAACACGTCGTTTTTTTAGAGGCGGTAGGCCTACTTCACCATTTCCTCGCCTTCTTTTTCTTCCCCTTGCAGGCAGCGCCATCTTCATCTCCTTCTTAAGGGATTTGATATCTTGCTCTCTTAAATTAATTTTGAACTTGATTTTGTGTATTTTTTCTTTCACCGCTTTCCTATCATCAATATTTCTGCTCACATCGTTCAGTTTCTTTAAATTGATGTTAAGGGCCGTTTTCAACATTCTCAACCCTGTCTGAGCACCCTCTCCAACACGTCGTTTTTTTTAGAGGCGGTAGGCCTACTTCACCATTTCCTCGCCTTCTTTTTCTTCCCCTTGCAGGCGGCGCCATCTTCATCTCCTTCTTAAGGGATTTGATATCTTGCTCTCTTAAATTAATTTTGAATTTGATTTTGTGTATTTTTTCTTTCACCGCTTTCCTATCATCAATATTTCTGCTCACATCGTTCAGTTTCTTTAAATTGATGTTAAGGGCCGTTTTCAACATTCTCAACCCTGTCTGAGCACCCTCTCCAACACGTCGTTTTTTTAGAGGCGGTAGGCCTACTTCACCATTTCCTCGCCTTCTTTTTCTTCCCCTTGCAGGCGGCGCTATCTTCATCTCCTTCTTAAGGGATTTGATATCTTGCTCTCTTAAATTAATTTTGAACTTGATTTTGTGTATTTTTTCTTTCACCGCTTTCCTATCATCAATATTTCTGCTCACATCGTTCAGTTTCTTTAAATTGATGTTAAGGGCCGTTTTCAACATTCTCAACCCTGTCTGAGCACCCTCTCCAACACGTCGTTTTTTTAGAGGCGGTAGGCCTACTTCACCATTTCCTCGCCTTCTTTTTCTTCCCCTTGCAGGCGGCGCCATCTTCATCTCCTTCTTAAGGGATTTGATATCTTGCTCTCTTAAATTAATTTTGAACTTGATTTTGTGTATTTTTTCTTTCACCGCTTTCCTATCATCAATATTTCTGCTCACATCGTTCAGTTTCTTTAAATTGATGTTAAGGGCCGTTTTCAACATTCTCAACCCTGTCTGAGCACCCTCTCCAACACGTCGTTTTTTTAGAGGCGGTAGGCCTACTTCACCATTTCCTCGCCTTCTTTTTCTTCCCCTTGCAGGCGGCGCCATCTTCATCTCCTTCTTAAGGGATTTGATATCTTGCTCTCTCAAATTAATTTTGAACTTGATTTTGTGTATTTTTTCTTTCACCGCTTTCCTATCATCAATATTTCTGCTCACATCGTTCAGTTTCTTTAAATTGATGTTAAGGGCCGTTTTCAACATTCTCAACCCTGTCTGAGCACCCTCTCCAACACGTCGTTTTTTTAGAGGCGGTTAGGCCTACTTCACCATTTCCTCGCCTTCTTTTTCTTCCCCTTGCAGGCGGCGCCATCTTCATCTCCTTCTTAAGGGATTTGATATCTTGCTCTCTTAAATTAATTTTGAACTTGATTTTGTGTATTTTTTCTTTCACCGCTTTCCTATCATCAATATTTCTGCTCACATCGTTCAGTTTCTTTAAATTGATGTTAAGGGCCGTTTTCAACATTCTCAACCCTGTCTGAGCACCCTCTCCAACACGTCGTTTTTTTAGAGGCGGTAGGCCTACTTCACCATTTCCTCGCCTTCTTTTTCTTCCCCTTGCAGGTGGCGCCATCTTCATCTCCTTCTTAAGGGATTTGATATCTTGCTCTCTTAAATTAATTTTGAACTTGATTTTGTTTATTTTTTCTTTCACCGCTTTCCTATCATCAATATTTCTGCTCACATCGTTCAGTTTCTTTAAATTGATGTTAAGGGCCGTTTTCAACATTCTCAACCCTGTCTGAGCACCCTCTCCAACACGTTGTTTTTTTAGAGGCGGTAGGCCAATTTTGCTCATTAACGAACTTGTCCGAGCTATTGGGCCTAGAAATGACATAATAAAATTTGGTTCAAATATCTTCAAAATTACGGCCACTATCGTGTAAAGATATAAATATATATATATATATAAATATCACAAATTTTTTTTTTGAACGGGCGGTGGTTTCGTACTTAGGGGAGCATGAAGCGTAAAGATATGAAATAATTTATCGAAAATCATGACATGGTATCCATTGCAATAGGTAGATTTTTCTTCGAAATCTACCTAAAACACTATTTCTGTCGTTATTTTATTGAAGGTTTCCAGGAAATACAATCAATTCAAAGTACAATGAGAACATTGCTCAGATAATTACTGGTAATTGATCAGTGCGTTTTTGTTATATCTTGATGTTATGGTCATGACATCTGTTACCTAAACATTAAAAACTAATTGAAACTTGAGATGGAGGTTTAACATACGTAACTTCACTTAATTCAAGCACTGATCTGAACATGTTTCGAGCAATCCTTCATGACTCATCATCAGCTATACTCCGTCTGTCTGTTGTGTATTGGCAGCAACTCCTGGTGGTTGTTTAATGAACTCTTGATGAGATCCGTCCCCGCGGGTATTTCGAAATTCATGAGTTGGTCCTGAAATACCCGCGGGGATGGATCTCATCAAGAAGTTCATTAAACAACCACCAGGAGTTGCTGCCAATACACAACAGACAGATGGAGTATAGCTGATGATGAGTCATGAAGGATTGCTCAAAACATGTTCAGGTCAGTGCTTGAATTAAGTGAAGTTACGTATGTTAAACCTCCATCTCAAGTTTCAATTGATTATAACTTCACTATATAAACTTCTTACAAATTCTAGGATTATTAAAAACTAACATTACCGGTAATAAGATTATTTGAACCAGTGCATTAATTTAAAATGCATCAGCATTAGGGTTGAAGTAATAGTTTGGAGGGTTTCTTTGCAAAGCAGGTAATGGAGTTCAGTAAATGAAACAATACTTACCACGGAATGTGAGAATTGACCTTGGCGAAAGTCTACACATCCCAAAATTCCTACCACACTATAAAAAAAATGAAAGCAATTAATTCAGAATAATTTTTAAAAATTAGGCTGTGCAAAATACACGGTGCTGCAAATTACATGAGCAAATATGGTAGGTTATACAGGAATAAAAGGGAAATAATGTTTTTGGAATGATGTCTTTTTCAGTTTACCTAAGCATTATTCTTCGAGAATATTATAGGAGAAAAATTCCCCCGACACTGGGACTTGAACCCAGGACCTTTGGCTATCCCAGTGTCGGGGGAATTTTTCTCCTATAATATTCTCATGTAATGTCCAACAGAGACAATAATCTGTGGTTCATGAAAGCTTATATAACCATTATTCTTCTTTTACTGGTTTAATTTTTTTTAAACCTTTTATGGTGTTCATTAATGCACAAATCATTTTGTATATGCAAAAGACACAAAAATGTAGTACAGCTATTTATTTTGTAGGAGAACAAAAGCTTAGTTTTTCATACATTTATACTGAGTGGATCAGTGGACAGTAGAATAATATAATTGTATCATATGTTGTATCTGATGATTTTTTTAGATTATGTTCATGGACCGCTTGTAGAAATTGTTCCACCAATTTATAACTAAGCTTTATCTTCTTCGCATGCTCGATGCTACTTACAAGGGGACTCCACGCTCTGTATATCACTGACTGAATTAAGCTTTGGTGAAATGCAAGTACTGTTCAGCCACTAATTTGTGGCCTATAGCTACCGTGGAAATGAGTTTATACTTGATTACTTACTCTCCCCACCTTTCGATCTGCCCATAGACTGTGGGAAGCTCTGGCCCCACTTGACCCTGCTGTTTCAACTTCACTATAGGTCACCATTCTTCCCTATATTTCTTAATGCACCCAAAGTGCATGCATGGCAATCTTAGGCTCACTCCTAGTAGTAGTCATGGCCCAAAGAAGAATCAACCAAAATGTACACTTTAAGAGTGGTTTAAAGTGATATATGGTTTAGAGTGCCAATAATCCCCATTTTCAAAATACTCATGATTGTTTAAATCGGCATTGTTCTGTTCTCTAGAAATTGCTCTTACTGCAGCAAAGTACAATGCGTTGCAGTAGCTCATTGATAAGGCATGAAGCTACTAGTTGCGGATCCAGATTTGAACCCTATCTCTCATTTTTTAATAATTCATTATTATATAGTTGAGTCTTCATAGTATGTAAAATTATAACAAATATTACTATTTATTTTACATTTATTATCTTTCAATGTAATGTATTGAATCAATTAAGCAGAAAAACATAGTGAAGTGTCAATATTATATATTAAACTTTAAAGCATTTAACTTCACATAATTATTGTAAGTAAAAACTTACCAAATTTGATCATATATTTCAATGGGTTCCCCATCAACATCAGCTGAGATCTACTGAGAAGTTTACTTCTCTGTCCACCAGGTGGACATTGTATGAATTTGAAAATTAAGTCGTTGTCTTTAGGGATGTCAAAATTTGTTGAGTCTATCAGACAGTTGAAAAAAGTGAAAAATGAAATTCATCATTACATTTTAGTGATTTTGCCTCACTTTAAAATTACGACCTATAGACCAGAAATGATGAGCAACTGTAGATTTTTCTATCTCCTGGTATTTAGTATTTCTCAAGTGTTCCTTCATCATAGTTTTAAATTTCTCTTTGTTTTGCAAGATTAACTTCTCAATAAGTACAATATAAAAAATCTCCTAAGATACGACAAGAGGGACAAAATTCTCCCAGTTAAAAATTCAAGCATTTGTGAAGTTGACTGTAATACCACTGAAAAAGTATATATTGTTAATATACCTTTTGAACGCGGAACAGTTTTGAAGTGTTGGGAGCAACAAATCAGTCTGCGTAATAAACAACATATACTTAAAAATAAAATAAATTCTGTTTGAGTTAATTTTAATATTAAATCATATTAATCTCATTTCATGTTTTAAAGTCCCTTAGTTTGAGGTTAAAACAACAAGAGAAGCTTAGATTTCCCCAAATGCCATCAGTTGCCATCTGTTGCAAAAGATGAGAAAGACTAGAACTTACTGTATTACTAACAGCTGATTGTCAAGGTCAGCCATCTTGTTGAATTTAAAACTTAAACATTTAATTATGGTCGAACAAAAATAGTCGCATCCAACTTTCCCATAATGGTAATTAAGACACACTTATGAAAATCATGAACTTGCTTCATTTGCAGTATATCTAATCTCTTACCTACCTATTCCATTGAAGATTTCAACGGACATTACATTCTGCCTTTACCTGGAACCATGAGTTCTTATTTTGAAACTACTGCACATTTTTCTGATTCTTTTATTTGTAGAGGTTTGGCTGAAGTAATGAATGCTTAAATGAAGTTTCAAAATAATTGTAACATTTTGCACTTAACACACACAGTCCTTTGCATAAGAGTTAATTCCTTCCAAGATGTTTCAGAAGCTATTGTTCACACTCAGCTGATCTTGTCTAATTTGACACTTTGTCACAAGGAAGAACCATGCACATGGAGAACTTTGAAACAAGGAAGAACTTCCTTGTGATATAATGTAAAATAAGACGAGATCAGCTGAGTGGTCATGGTAGGGTTGCCAGGTGTTACATTTACATTTCTTTGTATATCTTATGGCGTAAGTTTTTCTTTTGCCTGTAAGATGAATTCTTTCTTTTTTTTCTCTGATCCAGGAACATTAACAAATTTTATTTAAAACACCGGAATATTCTAATTACATTGATGAAATTGTTTCATTTTAATAGACACATTATTTTTGCGATGTGTCGCTGGAGCATGCCAGCTGTCTTGGCATGAACGTGTGCCGATAAGCGGTAATCTGATCTTCGGTTTTCTGGGTAAAGATGCATTCTGAGAGCCGGCTGTGGCTTATAAACATTACAGTTCTTGAAACACAGTTTTACAAGACCTGTTTTAAGTGTTTTTAAGCCAGCTTAAAAATGTTACAATTCGTGAAACACAGTATTACAAGACCTGTTTTAAGTCTTTTTAAATGCATTTGTATTGTCATAATGCCACAACATAGGTACACTTTAGAACAGAGAATGTTTGTGTATGATTCATATGTGAAAACAAAATCTCAACGAAGAGTGAAGCTGTGCTTTTTAAGGAAATTGCCCGATGTTCCTCCACCTCAGAAATACTGTGTGTAATCTTGTAATTCAGGGAAATTGGATTGATTCTCGATAAGAAATTATATGTAAATCGCCAAGTTCTAATCAAGGAGAAACTTGACAAAATTAGTGAAAGGTTAGGATGAAGTCCATATAAATCTCTGCGACGGCTTTTACAGGAAACAGAAATTTTGCCATCCTCGGCTAGGATTGTTATCAAGCTTTTAAAATTAAAACCATATAAAGTGACAGTATTCATGAATTGCAGCCACGTGATAAAGTAAGTCAAGAAGAGAAATCCCGGCAATATCACAAGAAGAATTAATGCGTGAGAATGCAAACTTTCTTAAAAGATGTCAGGAATGTGTGATAGTAGGCGGAGATCATTTTCAACATCTTCTATGATAAAGGTAGTTGATTATTCTGACTGTAAGCCTAATTCAGAAATCTGTGCGGTTGAATTGAAGGGTTATGTACATGAGACTTTACTGGCTGATGATTTGCTTCCAGGCCGCTGCACGGACCGTGCTTTCCTGGCACATTGCAAAAATAATCTCTCTGTAGCTTTGTTAATTTTTTCGTGTTTTATTGTTTATTTTTACTACTTGTTCCTGTTTCACTGTATCTTTGTAAATAGAGGAGAACTTCTTGATGCAACCACCAAGGATCTAGAAAAAAGTGAATTGAATTTGCTGGAATGCTTTAAATACATGACCTCACTAAAAAGTGAAATTGGATAAAGAATCAAAGATCCATTCTTTGAAAGTGCTACAAAACAACTTTGGTGTGTTCCACAGCCAAAACAGAATAAAATAACAAGTGCAGGATTTTCTGTCTTTTAAGAATAAATGGATAGATGTAAGAAATAGGAATCGTCCTGAGCTGATCAAAGCAGATCTACAAGTTGTACAAAATTTCTTTCACATATAAACACTTTTACCAATTTGCAAAACAGGATCAACAATGTTAATAGCTGCAGTATCTCAAAATAAGTACCAGAAAGAATAAATGAGATGATGTTTGTTTAAAAACTGTGTTCTAATTAGTAAAATAAAATGTTTTAGGTCAACCATGAAAAAAATCTTCCTTTCTTTATGGCAGAAACCTGGCAACCCTAGTTCTTGGGAACAATAGCTTCTGAAACATCTTGCGAGGTATTAAGTCTTATGCAAAAGGACTTTGTGTGTTATGTGCAATATTTTACAATATTATTTTAAGTCTTCATGTAAGGATTCATTACATGAGCCTAACTTCTTCATTCGGGGGATGTTTTAAGTTCCGGTAAATCAGTAAAGAAAGTTAGCAGAAAATTTTATTTTTAAAAACATAAGTCAGAATAATCATCGTTACCAGCCACATTCATGTCATTTTCATCATATTGCTTGTGTATGGTAGTTATGTGAATTCTTAGATGCTGGTAGAGTAATTTGCAAAATAAGAAAAGGATATTCAAAATATCTTCAAGGTTCTATAGATAGATTTCAAAGATACTGGAGTTTTGTTTACTTTTCAGTCTCTTCTTATAAATTCCTGTCTAGTCAGGTTATAATACTCGCTATATGATCTTTGGCATGTTATAACATCTGTTCAGTAATATATGAACTTAGACTAAAATTGGAAACTTGTGCTATTAAACATAGACATCAAAGAAGGAATAGTTGTATTCTTCTTACAGTTATTCCTTTTTTAAGAACTGCTCCATGTACAAACTAATCCATGCTTGGATTATATAATTTCCTGAACACCATGATTACTGAAATGATTACTTATAACATTATATTATGTAAACTATATTTACTCACTACATTTAATTTAAGAATATTGATAGTCTCGTTATTTCTGATTTTGAAGCTCAGCCATGAACAACACTCGTGGACAGATAACAGTAGCCAAACTCCAAATAGATTGGTATCTCTGTTTAATTTGAGTCTTTACGTTTTTGACTTGTTAATTTTCATGGTTGGGTACTTTTGAGTCTCAGTCAGATTTTATGTAGGGAAGTGTCTCATGTCCTGGATGAAAAGCTGAAAACAAAATGAGCATCACTTTTCTCTTAAATACATTTTCCAATTACATTTTTACTGACTTCTAAAAATGTATTAAGCATCGAATGCACATATTTGAAAACAAAATGAAGGAATTCAACATAACAAGTTTGACTTTTAATACATAATTCAATACCCAGAGTCCTTGTCTTTCTCTGAAAGCTTCTCTAGGCTAGAATATGTTGATGTAGGGTTTTCTGTAGAGTTTAACCCTAAAATTTGTTTATATTTAAATGGCTATAGTTTAGCTGCAGCTGCTAAGATTTTATTCCTCCTCTGTACTTAAAACAAAATAGTAAAATTAACATTTCATTTTCTAGTAGTATGCATTGACTAAATGAATGAGCTTTGAAGTATGGTTTTTGAACCTTCTGGTCACTTTTTCATATAATGGTTCTTTCAGTAAATTTTCTAATTTTTTAACCATTTTGAAACCTAAATAATATTTAAGTGCAGCATTTGCTGTATCATCGATCGTCGTCATCATCATCAGCATCATTACCATTGACATCATCTGTAAAGGAATGTATCTTACAGCCTACAGATTTGGCTGATCATACATACGTATTTTTTAAATAATATATCAGCAACGAAAGTAAATAACTTTGCAGAACATTTATACCTGAGATATGTGTAGCATTTATGCATTCATTACTTATAAGTTTATGTTGTTATACATCTGTTTCTCATTATGCGTCCTTGATGTAAGTAGGATTCACAGGGCATATTTCTTATTGATAAACAGTACCTAGGTAATCAGTGGATTACATTGTGTATGCATGTATGTATGAAAGTAATGACAGTGTGCGTTCCTGTTTGAAATATCTATTATTAATAACAATAAATTATTGAACATTGAAAAGTAAACTGAGCTACAAAATGACTTTACAATGGGACACAGTTATATTACATAAAAAATGAACAAAAGAAGAGTGCAAATCATAATGGAGAGTTAAGTTCTAATGAAGAGTTAAGTCCTTTGGTAAACTAATTACAAATTGTTATGGATATATGTAAGGCAGGTCCTTGTACTACTTAGAACTTAATTTTGTGAAAGGAACTTGATTTTGACACCAGAAGATAAGCACTAAGCATAAGCATAAAGGAATATGCTACTCCTGTCAGTCAAGAGACTAAATGAATTGTTTTGTTTTGCAATTGTTGCCAATTTATATACGGGTGTAATAGTAGATGTCTCTGAAATTGCATCTATTCAGATGTATGCTTTTTGTGATCAAAATAGCATTGTTATTTATTAGATGTTTATTCCATGAGTTAAATGGACGTTATAAAAGTTGTAAAAGATTAAAGGAAATTGTATTTCACTTTAAATATGTGTATATATGCTTAGCAGGACACTGCTAAAAGAGTTTATTATATTCTGTACAGGACAAGGATTGAAAAAGCTTCACCTTGTGTATAGTTTAGGTTATTCCCGCTAGGAAAATGGGTTGCTGACAATAATGATCATTGCTTTTAAGCAGTGTGATTGGGTGAAATCAAACAGCTTTAATTGTTAGTGTCAGTTGCAGCTACCTAGATTTTATTAAGAGTCTCCATGATTTGAGAAATTCATTTTCATTTTCCTTGTTCTTGAAATGTAATGTGAACAACACATTTATTTAAGTTCTCTGATCGTTTTGCTGGACTTAAAAATATACTAAGGGCACTAATATTGTATAGTTTGTATCTTATTCTTCAAGACGTGAAAATTGATTCTTCTTTTGTAATGCTCATATTTCATTTAATCAAACTTAACATGTTAGATAGTTATTATTATATTTATTAGTATTATATTTTGATAATGATAATTCTTATAAGTAAGGCCCTGAACTTAATGCTCTATCAGAAGAGGAAATATGTATGCAAATATGCTCTGGAACCAATGTAATATGCTCTTATCATTTAAGTAATTTTAATACTTGACTTTTTTGTTAGCTGAATAACATTATGAGTTGTAAAAAATACAAGTTGCATAAATTTGTTGTAAAAACTTTAAAAAAAAACAAGGTCAATACAACAAATTTTAGTAATTTTAAAACTAATGCATATAATCTGTTCCGAAAACCTTAGGCTATTTACTGTTAATTATTATATAGTCTGTTCTCAAAACATTCACTTAGCCAAACATGCTGTAAATATTTGAATTAACTGAGATATGCACAATATCTGAAATCTGCACAATGTTAAAATCATATTTCTGCCAGAAATATGCTGTTTAAATTGGGACATATTAATAAAATTTGCACTATTATTTTGATATCAAGGAACTATGATGAATCAATACAAAACTAACAAAATATGCAAGATGAAACATCAGTTTTATTTCATGTCTTGTACACATTTTAACACTAGCGTGTAATAGAGTAATGTACATTATAAAAAAATATAATTTTTCATAAACTTCCGGGCCCTATTTATAAGTAAACCTTGAAACTTCATGCAGTTGCATGTTTTTGTTGTTCGCACACATATCAGTAGAAAGTTTGTATATCTTTACTGACCATTACCAAAAAAGTTGAAATAAACATACTTTTATTTTGCATTAAGTTCATTCTAGGAATTTTTTAAAGTGCATTTTTGATCTATTATTTGAGGTTTAAAAATGAGAACAATAGAATAAAAAAAAATTATGTTTACGTATTTAGTTTAATGCAACACAAGAATCTCTTTCATTAGCAATTCTGTGTTGCTGCATTGGTACCATAATGGTGCATGCTTGCTCCATAGCTCAAAAGAAAAATATTTGTGACAGTGTATCAAATAGTAAGACAGCATGAGCAAACAAAGGCCAAACTGCGTGAGCTGCTAACTGAAGCAGAATGGTTTTTCACAGATGGAAAAAATGTGCATAAAGAGATAACTTCATTCTTTCTTTTGCGATACATTATTTATTTAGTAATACTGTCTCATAGTGTATAGTCATTTGCTTTGTAGCAAACCTGGTGCAGTTGTGAATACAACGGGGCATATTTCCTGAACCTGCTCGGTCCAAATTGTATTTTTAAGGCATCTGCCAAGACATTCACTCCAGAAGAAAAAGGTGGTACGAGTGAAAGCAGCTGAAATGTTAATTTACATGGTAAAAGTACACTCAGTTGTATGAATATATCAGGAAAAAGTTGTATTTATTTTTAAATTGGAAAATAATATCAGTTTTTAAATATAAAAAAATAAAACACATTTTTTCTTTGAACTCTTTACACAAATAGGAGTGCCATTCTTATACCATTTTATCTCTTGTCACTTGTACCACATTTTTTTGTGAGCCCGTTAATTGTTAAGATAAATTTCGAACAATTTTTATAGGTTTAGAGGAAATGCTAATTTAAGGCAAATTATTAAAGACAGATATTAAAGGCATACTGCAGTAAATTAATACATACCTTCAGTGATCTAAATATTAGTTTTGTGACATAAATTGTTATTATTAGGGCATAATTCAACAATTAGTTCCAACATTAGTTATAAGTGACACTGCAGAAAATAATGAGATTTTAAAAATTGAATTTATGTACCCCAATTATACAGGCCATGGAGGCATAATACAGATATACAGTATACAATATACAGATGTCCCAGAATTGAACTGAAAAATTTTGTGGGATTATAGAGTGGACTCAGACAAGCATTTTGATATAAGGAACTTATGATGTGCACGGCATATTTACTGAGCTGTTTTTTTTTTGGGGGGGGGGGCATATGAAATGTTTACTGATAAATCATTATTAAGGAATATGTAGGATCATTTCTTTTCATATTCTTCATTCCATCGACACTGTCTAGCAGGAAAATTAATTTTTAGTATCCATTGATCAGTATTTTGAAAATTATGGACTTTCTTGTTTTGGTAAAATTGGCCTTTCTGAGGGTGTATGCACGCCACCTGAATGTTTATGTACTTAGCACTCCAACTGACTTTATGCAGAAACTGAAGGTGTTGTATGAGTCCTCTATTGTGAGTAATAAAGGTTTATGCAGTGCAGTGTTTGTTCGTTGTTAGCTAATATAACTTCAAGAGTTAATTCATATTATCTATACAGTTTTCTTATTAAACATTCGGATTGAACTGCCGAGACTGTTTCTTACCAAGTAAGATTAGCTTTCTTTATGCTTTATATTTAAATTATTGATAAAGAATTAGGGCTATTGATCATGCATGATTTAAATTCAGAATATAGTCATTAGTTACATACAGTTACATACAGTAAGTAACTGATGACCAGGGCCCGGATTGTAATGACATGTCATCTTTTTATTGATGCTGCATAGACATTTCCGACTTGTAGATAAATCCTAGTCATGGCCTCTAGATTATAGAAATACATTTTTATGAGGTCATTTTTTTCATTTTATGCAATTTTATATTTTTAGGGCATTTATTTTAATTTTGGGTCATTATTTTGTCATTTTTGTGTCATTTGCTTCCTTATTTAGTCATTTTCATATATTTACATTGAGTGTATTAACTTTTTTTTTTGTCGCTTGCATATTTAGTCTTTGAAGTGTTGTTTGTTTAATGCAAGAAGGAAAAATTTGGTGTTAAAGTGTTGTCATGTTTCAGTCGGAAATGAGAATCAAAGAAACATCAAAATTTTGTATTATATTACTATTATTATTAGATTGACTTGGCACCAGAGTCTGCCACCTGCTTGGATTTGAGAGTGCAAACTACTGTTTACCCTCAATAAACAACAATATATTCCAGCAGACCACAAAAGGAAATGCTGAATTTTGACTCGCCAGTGTCTCAGTGCCAGTATAAATTTCCGTGAGAAAAGAACATTCACAACATTACAGTTATTTACAGTTTTTACAATTATGTACAAACTAGTCTATAACTTTGTGTGTACCATAATAATTTTTTATAAATAAAATATAAGTTTTTAGGTCATTTTTTATAATTATTAAGCCAATTTCTTTAAAATTTAGGGTCATTTTATAGGTCATTTTTCAAACAATTTTAGGTCATCAGAATCCGGGCCCTGTAGGTCTATTTGTTTACTATAATTTATGAGTTTCTCATATTATTGTTTACGTCTGTGACACACTGTCTTCTATTTTCACCATGTCAGTTGGACATCTAGTCAGTGGTGTACAGACCAGAGACACATTTTACGTTATTGCATTGTGTTTTGAAGTCATAGACCATAAGTTTCTTATATTAAAATGTTTGTTTCTACAATCCCTCCATTTTTCAGCTGACACCCTGTATAATACTACATCCGCCTATCAGAATATAAACATGCTTATTTGTTTGCCTGTTTTGTTGATTGTTTTTAATTCATGCCATTGTATTTTAAGATTGCCTCCTTTGTGATTAATACAATGTAAATTCATTTTCAGTGAAATTCAAATGTAAACAGAGGAATGTCTCTTAAAGTAACTGAAGTTTGTAATCTGTACGAGTTTATCAGTTTAGAATAGGGAGTTTTAATAAGATGTTGGTGAAAGTTTACAGTCATTAAGAAATATCTCATTTATTGTTATACCAATAATGTGCTGATTGATTTAACACTGCTTTGTAGAGCTTATGAGAATTCCCACCTTGTTTCATTGGTAGTTACTGTTTACATTCCAAAGCCAAAGCTCAATATAATGGTACTGAAGTTAATAAATGGTTCTCACAGGCTATTTTTCCTATATAAATGTATGCACTGTTTGCTTTTAATTGCCTAGTGCCTAGTTAGCAAAAAGTTTTAATATTTCCTGCATATTTACTATAGGAAGAAGCGATTCACACCTCTGAATTCATGTTATATTTTTTCTTTTAATGTAGGTGTGTGGTAAAAATGGAAAAAATATATGCATTCATTGGGGTTGAGTGAGACAGATTGCAGAATCAATGACTCATGGAATAACTATTCTTGTAACACTGTTTGTTTATTTAAAAAAAAAAAAAAAATTGGAACACTGGCATTTGGTTTCCTAAAACAGGTTTTCAACATATTATTGTAGTCAGTTGCGTTCTTTGGCCTTGAATTGCAGCAGTCAAATTCTTTTCTAGTTTATTTCTCATGTTAATACGTGATTTAGTCCCTGGTGAAGTGGAAGAAAAGACTTACGGTCTTAACTTTCTCCAGGTTAAGTAAACTATTATTATTATTATTATTATTATTATTATTATTATATTATTAATACAGTCTTCTAATGTTAATTTACTTTATTCATGAAGAACAAAATGAATGCTGTGCTGGCATTTTGCCAACTCCCATAGAATGGGTCTTAGACTGTTCTGTTTCTTTGCACAGAGTGTTTGGTTCCATCCCCCTCTTCTTGTATCCACTAGTATTATTCAAATGTTCTGGAGCTCTTGATTTGCCATCATTCGCTTGTCTTCTTGTATCCATGAATGTACAGTTTTCATCCATGAACCCTGTTCAGATTTCGTTGTACTTCTGATTGCAAGCTGGTGCTATGAGGAAACAGGTTCTTCTGAGAACATAATCATTGTTCAATAATTATATATGGTGGTATTTTAACACTAAACTTCACTTTTCATATAGTTTACCTGTACTAGTTTTGATGCCATCGCTACCATTGTCAACAGCTATACTTCAACTGCCGTGGCACCCTCCTGTGAATGTGGAACACATTTTGAGATGTCATCATGAAGAGCAAACAGATACCTATCTGCCATTCCTAGACATGAAAATATTAAAACAAAGAAACAAGCTAGAATTCGGTATTTACAGAAAGCCACCCACACTGATTCCTACATTAAAGTTCAATAGTTTCAATCCAACATCACTTAAACAAGCTGTATTCAGTTTCATCATGCGTAGACTGATAAACATTCCTCTTAGCAATTCAGAATATGACTGGAACATAACACAATCATCTCCACTGTAAAAAACAAAAATTAACTAGAGAGATCACCACCTTAAAACTAATAGAAGAAAACTTGAAATGTAAGAAAATTACATTCCACCCTTGGGCCGACAATAATTCTAAAATTTTTTAAAAAGTTCATGGTATCACAATAGCACCTGTAAACAGATGCTCTTTGAAAAATCTACTGAAATCTACGAATTTAGAAAACTCACAGTAAAAAATCAGACATGTATCAATTTAAAAGTAATGATTGTGAAAAAGTCGATATAGGAAAAACCAAGAGGACATTGGAAGTTAGAACTAAAGTACACGTAAGACGCATCAAATATCAAAATATGGACAAATCAGCGATAGCGGCACATTTTCGGGATGCAGAACATGAAGTTGACAGGGATCCAGAACTATTAAAATGTGTCCGCGGCCAAAAAGAGCTTTCGGTCTGGGAGAGGACTTTTATTCACAAGAAGGGGAACCAGCTGATGAACGTTGACATCCTTACCAATGATGACCTCATCTCAAAATTTGTTCCACATCTGCAGGAGGGTGCCACGGCAGTTGAAGTATACCTGTTGACAATGGTAGTAATGGCACCAAAACTAGTACAGGTAAACTATACCAAAAGTGAAGTTAGTGTTAAATTCAACTCATTATATAATTATTATGTTATATAACTTTACCTTTTGAAAATGATGCGAGTTGACTACACACTATTCACACACTACGTTCCGACCAGAGTTTTTTTAAATATAACTTTACCTGTTAACCACCAATTCAATTTAATAATCTTTGTTGTGTTGTCATTTAAACCAGCAATTGTCAAGCTTTTTATAGATTGTACCTCATATGTCTGGTTAAAAGTTTAACAAACACCTAAACATATGTGGTATTAGAAATTAACTAAAATTTATTTTTTAATGATAAAGTCCATATAATTGTTTTTATATTTTTGAAATGTTTACATTGAGACATTTGCTCATCTTTTTTTCATAACATTTTCAAAAATATGGTTCCCAAGTGAGGAGTACCGTATTATGCCCACCTCTGGACAAAACTGAGTTTTACATGAATTCACATAGTTTCTAGCATACTCTTTCATGCTGTAAAATCTGTTTGTGTCAAATCATATTTTGTCACACAAATGATGAGTGAAAAGCAGCTGCTTTTGCAAACCGTATTTTGTCCATGTTTGTGATCGCTACAAACCAAATTAACTCCACAGCTACTTTTGTCATTATGACTACTTTGAAAGTGGTTAAACTGACAACTTGATCAGTGCTAAGTGCTAAGGAAGGATTCTGTTCATTTGTGCTGTGTTTCACAAGGGGTGAAAGTGTAATTGTAAGGGAAAAGTCCCGAGGGAAACAAAAGCATTGAAAGCCTATAAGGCAGTTGCATTCATTTGAATTCTGCAGGTATGTGTTGAATAATAAAATAACAATTAGTAATCTGATTTATCTTTATAATATTACCATCGCTACTGTAGACCTATTATGGAACAAATCTTGAATTGAATTTTTCTCCTGTAAATAAAGCTTTGTGCTGTAGCAAATGGCATATACAATTTATGTGAGGTAAAACTAAAGGCTTGATTTTCAAAAAAAATATTTCATTTATTATATTATTCAATTTGAGATATCGAAAGACAAGTTGTATGACTTAATTTTTTAATACCTCCCATAGTTTGGGCATAATTTATTTATGGGCTGTCCTGTAATTTTTTGTTGTTGACGTAATACATTTGCAATGATACTCATATTCAGATGTCATCATTTTAATTATATAATTGTTTAATCTCACGAATGCTATTAAAATGATATTTTTGCTAGAAGTAACATGATCATCCATTTCGAGAATATGTCTTTCACCACACTGGATTTAATAAGTTACTTCTGTGAAAAATTTAGATCTTTCAGAAAGTGCAAGTCTAGGTCCATTCATGCAATTGAATTGATTTAAGGAAATTTCAGTTTCACATGAAGTGATTTGGTAATAACCTCTAAAATTCTGTGTAATTTTTTAATACTAGTCACTTGATGTTACTGTACCCTTATAAAAGTCTTGTCTGCACCATTTGGCATATGTCCATCACAGTTAGAGAGCCAGTTCTAATCATACAAAACGAGTTTGGGCCAAAGGTGTACTATGAGCCAGATGTTACTGCCATCTGTCTCATCCTTAACAAATTCCCATGTGTTTTAGAGTATCCATGCTCCCTTCCTTAGTAGAAGATCACAACTTAAATGCAACCTACAGTATTGACCTGTTTACAGTGAGCCATTTTTGTGTTCTTTCTTCTGCTATTCCAAATATAATAATATACTAGTACAATCTAGTCATGTGTTAAGATATTTATTGTTATTTATTATGGAGAAATTGTTAGGTGATTATCACCAGTGATGTTTTCCTTCATTAAGGTCTGATTGTATATGAAGTTCCTATTGTATTTAAGCAAAAGTAATAAGTTGAGAATTTGAAAGATTTTAATGTTATTAGCTGTCTACATTTCAGGTCTAGATATTCTTTGACTGACTTCATGGTCTATTAGTCAGAACTTATGACCACAAAATGTGAGGTTATGAGTTCAATTCCTGGTCTGACTAAGGGGACTTTTATCTTTCATAGATAGGTTCTCCTGGTAGACACGATCTGGTTAGTAAGCAAGGATTTAGGTTTAAGGACCCTTCTGGCATTCATATAATTACCCTCTCATGCCATCTCATCAGGATAATGTACTCCACCTAAAAGTAACTAACAAATGAGGCTTCACTGTCACCAAGCCAGGAGGGAATACCAACAAACCCTACCAGCGTAGTGGTGGCAATGGACAGGAAGGAAAAAATAATGTGTAAAATGCTGAGGGAAATTTTGTTATTTAGTGCCCCTAGGAAGTGAAAATATTTTCACCCTTTACTTCAAGATAAAAATACTATCAAATAAAATTGTGGCATTATTTTCATTCATTGTAGGTACCGGTATATTGTCGAGAACATCTGATATAATGGGTTTCTCTTTATTACCACAACAGTCCTAAAAAAAAACTAGGTTCAGATAAACATATGCTTCTTTTCTTTAAATTTGTTTTACTCTTACAGAACTTATTTAACCAGATTCAATGTAGAACAAACTAACTGCATTTTAATTTTTTTTTAAATGTAACTTTTATTTCCGATATTGTGAAACACTAAGTTGTTTTCTTAGTTGGTTATATGGTTATTTAACAGCTGGAGTGTACTGCAACTTAGGCCTGTAACCATAGCCATAATTTTGTCCCGCAGAAGTTGTTTTCTTACCATCACTTGGTAATCATTATACAGAAAATAAAATTTACATACTGCGCTCCCACATTATTCTTACAATTATAGTCTTAAATTCTGATGCTTCATTTGTCTGTTAACACTGAAGTGTAGTTCACTGATCCTTTATTTTTAGTATAACATAAACCATAAACTGTATGATTATTGATTACGCTGCTGCTTTATGAAGTAGTGTATTGTATATGAGGACAAAATGATTATTATGGCTTGAATAGGAAATATAAGTCTATTGTTATTTTAATATGAGTAATTTCATGGCAAAAATAGCCTAATATGATTTCATCTTATAATTTACTTTTATAATGTTTATGAAAGAAAGAAAAATGAATATATTAGCTGTTGATGGTTTTGCCAGCTTAAAAGCTGCCCCTTTCAAATTTGCCACCCTAGGAAGCAGTCTAGTCTGCTTAGGGCTAAATACACCCTTGGCAGACTGTAAATTGGGTTAAATAACACATAACAATGTTTTTAGTAATTTTATATGCTTGTTATTCTGTGATTGTCTAGGGGAACAAGGTCCTCTGGCTATTCTATTTCTGGACAGTACATGAAGAAGCTATTGGTAAAACTACAAAAGATATTTATTTTAAATTTTTACTTGTTAACCTAGATACTTTCAAAATTATATTGCTTATTGGTTTATGAGAGCAATATGTTAAAACCTAAAAATATACATATTTTATACAGAACAAAAGGAAGAAACACATGTAAAAAGAATGCGCAAGTTTATGTACTCTGATTTCTGAATCTGCTATAAGCAGAGTCTTAAAACTTTCCACGTGCAGGGCGAGTAAAGCATTAAGTGGTGGAACTTGCGTAGTTCACCGTTCCCGCCGCGTGATGGTGCTGGCTGGCTGGCTGCATGCATAGATATTGGACTAATCAGTTTTAGCTACATGTTTTGCGACATTTAGTATGATGAGACAATACATTAGTGGGATTTCTTTACACACATAAGTTACAGTTACACTCCAAAATAAACTAAATGAAATATATATGTTATTTTTAAAATCTTACAAGAAAGTTTTGACAGTTTCCTTGAGGATTTTGCAGTCGCTCTACCTCTCTTCTCTCGAAATTTCTTTCGTGCGGAAAATGAAGCGACATTTAATATAATGAAATACTAGTTGAGGCAGATATTGAAGTAAATGATCTCTGAACAACATAACGATCGAAAAACTGGCAGATCATACATAATTCATCAAATATCAAACACATTTACGATGATTGTCATCACTTCCTTCCATGTCATCAGAGATGGCAGATAAGGCATGAGGATTTATACCAAAATTGCATTTCAAGCCATGTGATAGCTTGTGCAACAATGAAATTGAAGGTAGAGGTAACAGCTGGTGATTCGAACAATGTTCATAACCTTTCCTAGATTTTATTAAAAACAGCAAACTTTCTAAAATAAATTCTGGTTCATAACGCATTCCTTGTGGATTTGTTGCATTCTTTTTTGTCATGGTGCGAACCACAAGTTTTTGTTTTAAACTTTTAACATCATACCTTTTTACAATGTTTCTTAATGTTGTTATTTCTTTGAGATAATTAAGTTTCTTTTATCTACTTACACCAAGAAGGTGTGTCAAACGCTTTACTTTTTTCCGCAGAAGTATAACTTCTGCCATGTGGTCATTGTTGATAAATGCACATTATTTCTGGTTGCATTCTGTTTCGGTGTCATTGCTTTCCTGCAGTAGAATCTGGCTGCATGCTAATTCGCTGACTTTGCTTTCCTGTGATAGGATCTCGATTTTTCCCATTTTCTTCTGCTTTTGTGGAGCACAATGAGGATTTCGTGTTTTAGGGGCTTTTCTTTTACGGGGTTCGAAACTCAAATAACTCAGAATCCCGCAAAAGTAATGTGATATGGCATTTTCTGTTAATTTCCGTCTGTTACGTTTCAATTCTACTGTTTTTCCTTCTATTACAAAGGAATCCACCTTAACTAGCATTTCATTACTAAAATGAATGTCACACATGCAGTCATTTTCCGTTAGCACACGGTCACTTCTTGGAATTGCTTTGTTCTATTCACCCAAACAACTTTTAGGGGGTCTGAATAAGTGTCTCTCATCTCCTTTTACATACCCCGATTTACAACCAGGCACAAAACATCCTGGCATTGTGAAAATTACTTTGTTTGAGTCTTCACTGTTTAGCTGATTCTATTCGCGGAAGGAAATAAAATACACTTGTGAACAATCGCATATAATGTTTATGACACAAATAACACTTCTAAAATCGATCATCACAAAATAAATTTCTACAAATACACTACATAACACGGCATGGTAAGAACTTCACAATACACAACTCTATGCTCGCGAGTTTCTTAAGGGATGACGATCGCTACGACGCCTGGTGTGGGAGTTTGGAACTACTTCATCTGAACTATACGTTGTTATGGAAGTTCCAACACTTAATGCTTTACTCGCCCTGCCACGTGTATCCTCCATATACTAATCTATCCCCTGTAATATTATGAATCTATCTTCATTGGACCAGTTAAAAAAATAACACATAATAAATAAAATCAGTCACACAAAAAATAGTGAAATCTACAACAAAAATATTTCCCTAAACCTTATAATAAATTTGGTACAAAGTAAATCTAATATCAGTTCTTCATAAAGGGGTCTGCTACATTTCAACTTTCGAGCTCCAGTACATTCTGAGATGAGGGTAAAAACTTATATGAACATTTAGTTTTGGTTTACAAAATTTTACACGATTCTCACTTATATCAATGAAATCCAGGATCATATGATTACAATGATTATCATCATTCTCTGCCTCTTTCTTCCTCTCATATTACTTTCTCTTGGTCCTAGCTTTTTGTGTACTTTCCTGGGCCCTGGGCAGCTCCCTGTGCATGGTGGATGCAGTTCAGCATGATTATTTGTTTACAGACTACCAACAATAAAGCTGCGGAATAATTTACTTCAATTTTAAACTGTATTGAAGCATTTAAACAACATGTAACATAAAACATATGTGCAAGTTAGATATTTAAAAATTATAAAAATAATCACTACAGTTCAATAGCCGCTTCAAGTGAAAAATTACTACAGAAACATCAAATTTAGACAGAACATATGGTTAAATAGAAAAGAAAAGGAAAAAAACTACAGATTAATACACTACATGAAATTACTTCACTTAAACATGAAATTTAGTCAGTCCAAAATGTAGGATAGTCATACCATGTAATAGATCTTACTGAACTTAGAGAAATAACTTTCTTCTCACTTCTGCGAATTCTGCAAATGATTTTCCACTTCCTCAAAATCTAGGCTGACTGACATGTCTGATTCTGTGGCAAGTATTCTTAGATTGGCCAGTTGTTCTTGATTCTGTGCTATCTGTCTACAGTTCTTAATCTGTTTTAAAACAGAAAATGACCTTTTAGCAAAACAGGTTGTTGCTGGAGTACAATTGTAGATCTTGAGTGCTATGTACACGATTGGGTAGACATCACAAATTTTTTTAACCAACATCCAGCAGAGAAATGGAAGAGAAGACAACTTGTCTTCATAGTCAACAGATAGCTGTTAAAATGTATAAATTCTTCACCAAAGTTGCTCTCTAGTCAGAATTATAAATGGTTCTAAGTTTCTCTGCTGCATCATAAATTTTAACAGTTTCTAGTTTGGTGAAATTTGAGAGAAATGAAAATCTTCAAATATGTTCTTTGTAGACAATCTCTTCTGTAACTCATTGTGAAGAGTTTGCATGTTCTTAGGAATATATTTTCATTCCCCTCAAGTTCTCAACACAATCTGATCCTTTTTCTTCTTCAGAGCTTTCTGGTTCTTCTTTTGACTCAAGATGATTCATAAAAAAATCTCTTGCATTTAATCTTATGCTTCCTTGTTTGAATCTCAGCAGCTGAAGGAGATGGAACTGATTGAAAATGAGAAAGATGTCTGAAGCTCAGTTAAAAATGTTGTGAAAGGGTTATAAGTTTCAACAGCAGTAGAAATGAATACCTCTTTAGCTTGCAGTCTTTTCATTGTTTTGCCAAACTGTTGCAGAATAGAACCTCACACTGATGTCATGAAAGCTACTCAGTACTACTTAACTTTCTAAGACCTTCAGCTTCACATCTAACTCTCTTACAAACTCTTACAAGCATTCTCATGTGCACATCGTTGAGTTGTTGACAGTGATTTCAGTGTCATACTTGCAGAATAAAAAAAGATTCTTGTAGAATCTGCAAAGAAGTTACATAAACTTTGAACTAGCTACAAAAAATAAAACTGTATTGCAGTTATACAGCATTGCAAAGCTTGTGAATCAACTAGATTCATGAATGAGCCGAACATGGAATGAAAACAATAAGAGGCTTTCGGTCCTTGAGTCTTGTCTGCAAGCTTGAATATTCACCAGACATGGTGACTACTTTATCGTATTGACTGACCTCTACAGTCATCTAGTTTCAGTCCATGTTGTTCTGAAGAATTCAAAACTGCTTCAAAAAGCTTTTCTGCAGGAATCTTTCAACTGAGAGCCCATCTTCAGTTACATATCTAATGATTATACTTAACTGGTAATTATTGGATATATCCAGTACTTTTTTTCTGGGGAACGCTGGGGGATGTGTACTCCTAAACTTTTCTGTCCAAAAAGTAACTTTTTACGATAGAAAACTTCTGCAATCCTTGACAATCCTGCAATAATACATGGTGAAACACAATCATAAAAACCTTATGTTGTCATTTTGGCCTTCTAGAGAAAGGAATACTGTACTTAGAGGATTTTGGGATTATTTGATGGAGAAGAAAATGCCAGCATCCCTTCTCTCTCTTCTGAATGCATTGTTCCCATGTCAATTACTCAACGTGGGTTTTTGCAAATGAATCTCATTATCACACCGACTAGAGCTTAATTCCATCTTTCTACCATCAGCAGTTTGATATTGATTAAATTGTTTGTTCTCCACTGCATTTGTTTCAACCTATGGGTTATTTACACTCTTGGTTTATGGTAGGCAGACCTCTTGCTACTGATATCAAGAATAATTTAAGAAGGCATGAAGCCTATAGCAGCCATGAAATGATGTCAGTTTGGAAACTGTTATAATGCTAGGTAATGTTAATTGCAGTGTGGTTTTATAGTTGTTAATTCCACGACCATTAAAAATAAATAATATATTGAAAACTTCAGTAATCATCACTTTTAGGTAGATTTTCGAAGAAAATTCTACCTATTGCAATGGATACCACTTTATGATTTTCGAAAAATTCTTTCATATCTTTACGTTTCATGCTCCCCTAAGTACGAAACCACCGCCCGTTCAAAAAAAAATTTTGTGATATTTATATATATATATATATATATATATTTATATATATATATCTTTACACGATAGCGGCCGTAATTTTGAAGATATTTGAACCAAATTTTATTATGTTATTTCTAGGCCCAATAGTTCGGACAAGTTCGTTAATGGGCAAAATTGGCCCAAGGGGGTGGTCGGGGGAGGGGGTTGAAATTTTTAAAAATGTATATCTCGGCCCCTATGAAGTATAGAGGGAAACTTTGTTTGAATAAATTAGAGTACTCCCTATGGAGTTCACAGTGACACCAACGATTCGGGGGTTCGAGTGAGGGTGGGGGTGGAGGTGGGGGTGGGGGATGAAAATTCGAAACTTTTGAAACCACGTCTTGTGAGGTATCGTTGAAAAGCTCTTGATGAGTACTCTACAAATCAATAAATAGTTTCTTGATAGCTCTCATATTACGCGAGATTTTAATGTTTGAAAATAATAACACTTAAAAGAATTATTATAATATCATAATTTTGTCTTGTTTAGCGGCTTTGCTAATTTTATTCATTGCTGATCTTGCGCACGGCCTCCCAGAATATTATATCCTATTCTTGTTGTCAAAACAAATGATTGTAGGCTCTTCCTCTTTACCGAATTCAGTTCTTATTACTGCAGGTTTACCATGCCAAGGCTAAAGAAGACTATGCTACTACTAAAGAAGGCTATGCAGCGACAATAAATTAAACCAAAAGCACTTCGAAATCTACCTCCGCCTGTAGGCCTGCCTAAAGGGATTTTTTTTTTTTGGGTGCGAGAGTACTCCCAAACTTGTTTTTAGAAAAAAGAGCACTAGATATATCTGGTGTAGAATCTACTGTGAGTGAAATATATTTAGAAGAAATAACTTCATTGCCTATTTTTTTGGTCACTGATCTCTCCATAAGACTTATTAAATCTATAAGTAGACTGCAAGAAGTAAGTCTTGTATGGAAGTAAATACTTTTCCAGGGTTACCTTGCCAAAAATGAATCATAATCTGCAAATAATTCCAGAACGTCATGAAATTTCCATTTTTCACAGAGTCACAAAATGATATACCCCTAGCAACTAGCACATTTCTCCAATGCATAACTAAATGTTCTTGCTGGGTTTGTCAATTCTGTTCATCTCCTTTCCTCTGTTTTTAATTGTAACAAGCAATCTCTGTGAGGGATAGAATTTTTATATTCAGCTATTCGTATTCCAGCTTGGCTCCAATGACTGAAACCAGATGTTTCAAACTGAGTTACATGACTGAATAATTGACATGCACAGAACAGTGACTCTTGGCTAGTAGAATGGTTTATGTCCCTATTCACCAAATTCCTCTGAAATAATTTTTTTATGCAAAATTCCTGTGATTCATCGGTGTATTGGCATTACAGAGAAAAGTTTGGATTTTTTATTTTATTTATAAAATTCTTTAACAAATAATCCAGTGACTGGTTAGTATTTTCCCAATAAAATGGGTTATTAATGGGAGCAGAAATGGCTAAATCCACTGCTTTAGAGCATGTAGGTTCTTGCCATCCTTCTGGAACTCCGAAAATTGGAATTCCGCGTTCTGTTTACTGTTTTGAAGTCTAATTTCACCTGCATTTTCAGATCTACACTGTTCAATTTTGCTGTTTTGACTAAGAATACACCATACGTGAGTTCTTGTAGGCTACGCAGCTGGGTGGCGAGCTATCTCGGACTGTAGTCTATGAGATTAATATGCTTGTAGATGGAGGATGTTATATAGGTACTGCCATCTCAAGGCGAATAGGTAGAATAATAGTAAAATACGAATTTAATGCCAGAACGGGTAGAAATATTTGTTAACATGTTGCCAATAAATTACTGAATGCCAGAACACTAATGCAGTGCATTTTCAAAAGTATAAAAATCATTTGTTCAGCTGCAAATACCTAAAACAAAACAAAACAAAAATGTGATTTTTTACCATCTGAGTACCTTGTTCCTTCAAGTAGTTGAACTGTTTTAATAAATCTTGTATGGGCTTGAGTGGAGCATTCAACAAGCCATTGGATTTCTTTTTTCAAGCTTATGGGTTTGGCCTTTCCAAAATTGTTGGCATTTATGTGCCTGTTTTTAGACATACAGTGTGTCAAAGAACTTTTTTTCAGTTACGCGGATAGTCATGCAATGTCTACACGTTTCATTCAATAGGTTGAGCAATAGAAATTAATCATTTTATCAGGTGGCAAAATGACATAATTTGTAGCACTCTTTTCGATCTGTTTCCTTTTCATGGTTCAATGTCAATGTTAATTCCTTCATATCTTCTACTTTTGAAAGTAATATTAACTACAAAATAACTTGCAGATGTACAGTATTTAGTATCTGCAGATCTATCCTTGAACATTATACAATCAAAATTAAACAGTAACTTTCTGTATTTTAATAATGTAGTACAATAGCAGACGTAGTATTTATATCTATCTGCCAACATATGCTAGTAGGAGTTTCATTGAGTATGCTCCAAAACATGCATGATAAATGAGGAAAATTTGGTGCTGTCTAATCCTAAAAGTTGAATCGTTTTGAATATTGCTAAAATATACTGTGTCGGGTTTTGAATGCTTTGATATAGGCACCTTATCAAATAAATTCTCATTCAGGGTTTTGCATCAAATTACAGAAAGAGTGATCTATGAATATAGACCTGATGTCCCATATTCCAATTTTTTGGTTGAAAAAGTTGTATCAAGCAGCATATACAATTATGTTTGTAGACACGAGAGTGGGTTTTGGTCCAATATATAGTGTAAGCTGTTCTCCTGAAATGAAAATCGATAGCAACTACAATAAATAAGATAATTGATATGCACACACTTGACACTGGTAACATCTTCTATGAAATCTGTTTAATAATTTCTATGCTGGTTGTAATAGTGTTTATAGTTAGTATTAATTAAAAGTCTGGCATAGCATCTGTTAATCTTCTTGACTCTAATATATCATCTTTTTTTGGTTATGTTTGCTGATCAAGTGAGTGCTGTCAGCAGAGAGAATCAGTTGTAAGGAAGAAGCTGCCGTATTTCTATGTCATGTAGTCACGCAAGGATAGAATGACACTCATTGGTTGATTACATATTTTGGGATAGAACATTAAAAATGTTTCTATTCCATTGCATGCAGTACAATTGTGTGAAAAATATAGGATGAAATTATGTGCGATGGCAGTCATTCATGCCACACGATCAAAAATTGGATCATGGGACAGTGGTTTTAGGGATTTTATTCATTTATTTCTGCTTTCATTTTCTGTATAATTCCAACACCAAAGTCAAAAGAGGAATAGTTTTACTTAATTTACATTTATTGTGCACTATCAATTATAATGGTATAATCAAATAATAAAATTATTTACAGCTATGGTGAATATAGTGACTTATATGTTATTTTAGTAAAAGTTTATTTTTGCTTTTCAAAAATATTATTTTAGCGGTAATACTTTACAGTTTATGTTAAAGAAATTCTTTTGCAGCCATGATATGCTTTCGGAAGGTGAACATACACTTTAAAGTATTTCAAACATAAATAATGTATCCCTTTAAAATGTAGTTGATAGTTTTACAATGTGTTAATAATCTCACTTGTGTGAACATTTCCTTACTTTTTTTTTTTTTTTTTTTTTTTTTTTGGCCTTGTGATTATACATTCCAAAACTAGATAGTGAAGCAAATGAATAAAATGCCTTATTTTATAAAATTACCCAGAAAATTTGTGTGACACAGTTTAAAGTCCAATCTGGGCACTTTCAGTGACAGTGTAATCATAAACAATACTTTAGCCTTTTCCTTGTAGACAGCCTTATCATAAGCTAGACAAAATACTATGCGAAAACTTACCATTTTCAGGTATTATATTTAAAAATATATTTTAATCTTTATAAGAAGAAATAAAATGTTTTGTTCTTTACATCAGGCCTTAATAAAACGAAGGAAATTTATTATGAAGCTTTCTTTTACATCACACATTTTATACAGTGTTAGTTTCTGTGAAGTTCAGAACCAGACCTCAAACCAAAATCTTATAATGTATTTAAAGCTGATAAGACTCCTCTTTGTGTTATACTAGTGTAGGAAATAAATTAATTTTCAAAAGTTAAAGGGTGGAAACAGGAAAAAAAAGTCATTTCTATTTTTGTGTTAGCCCATTGTTCTTCTTTTATCTGAAAATTCCCTTTTTTAATGATTCAGATATAAGCTGCAAGGTGTAGTAAAAGGAACTGCAATTAAAAAGAAAATTAATATACGAGTATATTTCACACATTACACTTGAATACAACACAATATCGGCAAAATACATTTTAGTTAAAAACAATTGTGTTGAATCTCATTTTTATCATTTTATGTCTTTGTGTTTGTACTTATTTCCCTTTTTTGTTGAAAGAACTTTTTGCTTAAAAACCATGGCAGTTGCTCACTTGTAAAATGCAGCATTTAATCTATTATTACTTTAATATTTTCATAAATTTTCCCTGCATATAGCCAAAACTCATTTCTTCAGATTGGGCTATGCAGCAGAGTAAATAGTGGCATGGAAAATGTTATAAACTGTGGCTGCTTGGGTCACTTGAGTCATTTTTGCTTAATATTTTTTTCTACCCTGTGCAGCAAAACTGTTTGAGTTTCTCAGTTTCAAATTTATTGAAGAGTTATATAAAATCAAACTCTAATTATAATTTTTAAAGATTTAAAAATCATAGGTAAATTTACAGGAAATATTTGTAATTCCTAATATTACTTCGAGGGGCATTCCATTGTCATGGACACACAATTGCATAATACCTCATTAAAATAGGGAACATAATATAACACTCCAAAGATTTTAATTTTATGAAAAAGAAGACTACATTATACTCTTTACTAATCATGTAAAAGAGAACACATGAATTGGATAAATTACCAGAAAACAGTATTTTATTACTGTCACAGACACACACAACACAGAATGTGCAAGAGTATGACACAGATACTAGAAATACAAATTGTTCAAAATTTAACAACTACACTGCTGTGAAATTCTACACAAGACATTTACATTTGATGGTGAAAATAACTGTACAGTTTGTATTACTCTACATTTCAAATCATGGAGCTTTATCAATTGATACAGTTCTGTCACAAACTCAGATTTACTGTCACAGACACACACTATCCACTTTGGTCTTGGAATACAAACAGCTAGCTCAATTATCACGTACTATTCAGTATCCTACAGATCAGAATTTTCATGTTACAAACTTACAAATCAAAATATGATACCAAGTTCTGAGAAAATCCTGTACTTTGTAGCTCTTGTAATTAAATGTGGTTCATTTTAGAATCTTAATGATAGATTTTTCAGGAATATATTCATCCACATCATCATTGTGAGGCCAAAAGAACTCTCTACCTTTATTCCGAATAAGTTTAAATGATTTTGGTTCATTCTCTTGCACGTTAACTTCACAGTTGTGCCACCATCTAGAAAGTGAACTGAGTAGGCTTTGCAACATCGAAATCTAAACAGTGGGATGTGTGTGCTTTGTTTCTATTAACAGAATAACAGAAATTGAAGCAATATAATTTTTTATTCTTTATGCATTTGGTTGACATTTGCATGGAATGCCCCTTAAATGAAATTATTATGTGAGTTGACTTCCCCTCTACACAAAATACTATTTAAATTGAATGACAAATTTTTACTGCTAACGTTGAAGTGCGGGTTTTTTTTATTGTGATCTTGTCTTGCTAACATCAAAGTGCAGGTTTTTTATTGTGATCTTGTCACAGTAGTGTTACTAATCTTAATTTAGTAGCCTAGTGAATAAATTTTCCAGCAGTGTCCAAGATTGAGTATCTTAGAACAACACTGGGTTCTGTCAATTAAAAAGTGAAAAATTGTAATTTTTCTCATGTTTTCTGGTGTGGGATTATAAAAATGTGTGTGTTTATGTAAATGTAGACATTACTCTACAAGTCTTCTAAAACTAAACTTCCTGAGATGACAGTGGTTAAAAGCTTGGTTTTAGAAGATAATTTGATTCTGTTTACAGTCCGCAAAACTGTTGTTATTGGTATGCTTTATTCTTTTTTCCTTTTAATTTTTAATTTTTGTAGTGCATCCCTATTGGAAATGTCTCAAATTAGGCTGCAAGAGGCTTATTTCACATTGTCATGCATTCTAGATTCTTGATTGAAGTAAGCCATCCTATAGACATATTTATATGTAATTATAAAAACATTGCTCACACATATTTAGTATGATTCAGTGTAGATCCACGTGTTTAAACAATTTATTTACCACAGCCATTATTTAGAATTAGATGTGATTGTGTGTCTGAATCTTAAAAGTGTCCCAAGTAGCCCCATTTTACTGTACCAATAAAGTATATGCCTCTTATATGTTCATTTCAGAAATAACATTTATTTGTTTTCATTTTCAAAATGAAATACATTACATCTGGTTTTCCCCCTCTGTTCATTGCTTGCAATTAGTAGCATTTTCCATTCCTCATACATTTTTAATCTTTCTTGTTTTTCTATTAATATAATGGTATTTCACCTTGAAACTGGTAAGGGATTAGCACACCTTATTTAAGTATGTAGAAAACCTATTCCATCCATTTGTGTCCATCCGAAGGGCCCTCTGAAACGTCCAGCCATTTTTTTCCTCATCAGTTCCTCAGAAAATTCAATGCAACTGATATTTCTGCATAGTTCAGTTACAAACAAATTTATTATAATAAGGAGTTATTATTGTGAAAAGCAGTGCTAGGGAAAAGTCAATATTGTTATGGTTATTGTATATATTAATGCTAGTATAGGGAAGAATGTACTGGTAGAACAAAGTTATTGCTTTGTTTTAACTAATATGCATTCCTCATTGAATGGTGTTTTATATTCAGTAAGGAATATTTCCTACTTGGGAAGTCATCAAAAAACATTTTGTTAGAGACAAGATGAAATATAGGTTGTGATAATATGTGTATATTAAGAATCATTTACTCCCAATTTGATCTTTTTTTTCTTCTTTCTTTCTACCCAAGTTTCTAGAAGTTACCTTGAGCAATAAAGTGGAGTTATACAAGGTATAACTCTTCGAGTCTTGACTAGCAGAAATGGGTGACAAGTAGATGTAACTGTTTTGCATTTTAATCAAGCACTAGATGAACTGTTCAGAAAATTGCAATGTTACTTTGTAAACCCAACTACTTTATGAAGGGTCTGCTTTCTGCTCAGTATTTTTTTGAACAGTTCTGCATTGCACTCATGTGTCAATTGTCTAGACTCTACCTGCAACAAGATGAAGTATGCTTTCTGTGAGACTCTGTCCCCATATTATTAAACATAATGTCATTTGCTGTTCACCATTTCGTGTAACAGTCTTACTCGAATTTTATCCTCTTTAAGAACCTAACATAAAAAATGCATTGATTACACTAGATTAAAGTGCTATAATTAGCAGTAGGAAAATGTAGCTGGTGTTGATGTTATGAAAAGAGCTAGTGCAGTAAGTGACTGCACAGTGACACATACAGTGTGATGGAAGCTTCACTTAGGTAGCATCCATATTTTACAATCAATTAGTTTTTCAAGATTCATTTTCATGGGAGACAGTCCTTATAGTTAATTTTAAATCATTATATACACTTGGTGTATTTTATGTGCATGACTGTAAATATAGATGAAAACAATATAGATCATTCCAATTTCCATGTTGGGGATTTTAAACCAAGCTTTAATCTTGTAACATAAACAGTGTATGATAGAAATATTGCAAGTTAATAACTGACTGATTCAAATAGTAATAAAATACTTGACAATTTATTATAAAGTTATTTTTATCTGAACAACCCTTTATTTCCCATCAGCCACAAACTTTTACAAGTTGTATTGAGCAGTAATCTTCATTAACTATAAAATAAACGGTGCCAAATTTGTTGCAAAAACTTCCTCATACACACACACACGTGTTAAAGATTTGTTTGAATTATTGAGGTTTTTATGTATAACCTCCAGGTTAAATAGGTTTCAGGTTCTTATTGAATTTTCAAAATGATATTCTTCTTATAACATCACATGTAATAACTGAAGAAATAATAAATTATTACTCCAACATATATTTACATTTCCTAAGTCAGCTTGGGTTGGAATCCTAAGGGAGCATTCACATTGAAGCAGCATAGCATGCGAGTCACATTACCTGGGTACACTGGTGACACTTTCATCTAAATTTTCTTATACTTGCCATTCATTTCTTTTTTTTCTGGTAGCGGTATGTAAGATAATTGTAATTGTACGTAAGTAATTGAATAAAAGTATTCACATTGCCTGTAACTTAACAATACCAGTACCTTTTTTGGTACCATTTAATTGTAATCATTACTTTTTTAAATGCTACTTTTACATGTAATTTACTTCTGGAAATAAAATTGTAATCATTACATATTAGTAACAGTTAGTGGTAATACCGTTCTCGCTTGCTGTATCATCATCATTACTGTTTTTGCAATTAATATCCAAATTAGAGGTAATATTAACAAGAAGTTACTCATTGTGTGTGGAAATATTGGTATTTATGTGTTTTTTTGTTTGATCATTAATAGTTTGAGACTTTGTAATGTCCCAAGCAGCTTTACCATTAAATGGTTCAATAGTTTATGGCCTTGTGCCCAGAACCAACAAAAGCAAGGAATTTTTAGGTAGCCTACTTCCATTTTGTAAAGTAATTGTAATTTTACTGATTACTTTTTAAAAAAGTAGTTTGTAATTATAAATTAGTAAAATGTCTCTCAGATAATTGTAATTCAGTCAAGTTAGTTTCTTTTTGTACTTTTTCCCCATCACTGTAATATGCAATAGAAACCAAATTCTAGGCAGACTGATAAAATTCCAAGTTCATAATCTATAAAAAGAAGTAAATACCATCAGCCATTGATTTGCTACAAATGTCCACAGACAGTCATTAAAAAAAAATTAAAAAAAAAAAAAAATCTTCTTTCTTGGCATGACACGTTTTCCCGGTTTTTATTTTTTGTCACAATCACAATATTTTCTCTATGTATATACAAGAAAGTAATATATATATTATGGGAGGAGTAATTTTTCTATTTTGGCTTTCCCCATAAGTTTGCCAAAAGGACAAAGTATACAGTTCTCTATAATTATGACTGTAAATGTGAACAAATATTTTGTGCCCTACTATGACTGAATGTTTACATGTTGAGGCAACGAGTAACACCCTGTTTTTGTAGTGTGTTATGTTATGTATGAATAAATAACCTTCAATTAATTATTTCGGCTGCTGTTATCATTCGGTTAATATTATCAGTTTAGTTGCACTCTGAAGTGATCACAATAAGCGGCATGCACTGAACATAACTCCACTACTTGATTCATTACTTGGTGGAACATACTCAACACAAGAACCTCAATCAAAGTCTGTATCACTGCTGTTTACAGACAAAACTATTTTTCACCTGAGAACCATGTCAGACAAAGAAGACATTTTTATACAGACTTGGTTTGCTTTGCCAACAGAAAAAAAAATCCAAGAACCTTGTTTAGAAGAATGCAAACATAGGATTTCCTTTCAGTGTTTTGAGTTGATGATTTAATTCGTTGGTGCACACACTAGATGTCACCTTCCACAATGTGTTTAAAAAAAGAGTAGCAAATCTCACATTTCATAGTTAGTTCACTCTGGCATCAAACCCTCCATATAAAAATGAACAGACTTCAGTAGCATTAATAAAAGAAAACCAAAATATTAAGTTTCTTATATTCATGAAAATTACAGCGTTACTAAAGCATCATTTACACATTGTACACTATTGTCAATTGGCATCTCATTTTCAATTCAGAAACATATTGAACAGTACAATCCCACAATTAAGAGAACAAAACAATAGAAATAATCTTACCGTCATTCCTTCTTCTGTAGATTGGAAATCCTTCAACCTTAAAGTTAGTTACATAATGTCATTATTTCTGCAAGCGCTACATGGGATTTGGAGTTACAGGTGCATTGTGCCTCATTAGGACAAATAAGGAGCCACTGTACTTGATAAAATGTGATAGTGCTGAATTGTCATCCCTGGATTATTATTGTTACAAGAAATTCGAAGACTGGCACACATTAATAGCTTTCTAACACTATTTACTAGCAGTTAAGCTTGATGTTAAAAAATAAAATATTGAGTATTCAGCAAGTGAAAATTTCACTGGAATTACTGGATTTACCAGAACACAAGAACTGTATATAGCCTTCAATAATTTTTCCTGACATGCTTGAAACTTTTAAGTCCTTTGTATAAAATAATAATAATAATAATAATAAATAAACAACAACAATAATAATAATGTCAATAGGAGATACAGATATATTACAACACAGAGTAAACTGTTACAATGCAGTAGTGTACATTCAGTTGTCTAATCCTCAATCAAAGTATAAAAACGATCAAGTTTTATAATTTCAAATGGTAACAAAAACTCCTCTAACTCTTCATAAGTGAATAAAATATAACATACAATTAGGCCTAAGTTGTAGTTATAGTTAGCAAAACACAATTAAAACATCCAATTCTTCTTAAACTTGTCTTAGAACATGGGCGCTGACTTTTGGGGTCAGGGGACTTTCTGCCCCCCCCCCCAACATTTGAGTTTTTGTCATATAAGGCCTATGTATAACTCCTAAAAATCCAATTCTTGACCCCCCCCCCCCCGAATAAAAATAATTTCACGTCGGCACCTCTGACTTAGAATATCTTATGTAAACATTTTGTTATCAGTTATATAGGCTTTTTTAATTGTCACTTTTTTATTATAGAATGAAAGAAAGGTATGAGTTTAATGTCATTGAGGTTTTCCTTGGAAAGACGTTTTAGCATCCTGTTATTCCACCATTTGTCAGGAGGGAGGTTACTTATCATGAGGTTAGGGTGATATGAAGTTGGGGTTACTTCTTAAGAAACTAGGGGGAGTGAGCACCTCTGGATTATAACTGCCTTCAGAGAATTTATTGAAAACATTTCCAAATAAAAATTTAGCTCCTAGTGTTGTATGCAGTGGCGCCAACTTTTGAAAAACATTGGGTGGGCTCAAAAGATTGTAAAATATCCATACTCCCGCTTCTGATTTGGTTCATTAAATGAACTTATGTAGTATTGATTTCACTAGGGATAAATAAAGAACTGCACTAGATACGATTTTGTTGTTTGTAATAACTAAAACAATCAGGGAAGTGTTGTGTTGCCTAGTTAAACGGAATTAAAAGTTTGTAATATTAAGTTATATAAACATTTTTACTTTATCTGCCTGTACTGTAGCTAGTGTAGATACAGGAATTGTTGTGTTTGACCCTAAAATTTGAAGTCGAACTTGTTACATAAGAACATATTTTGATGTTCTCCGAACCCAAAAATGCTATTTTCATAAACATGTCTGTGTCTGTGAACAGCATAGCTTGAGAACGAAAAATTGTATAAAAACACATTTATAAAATATGGGTTATGTATCTACGAACACTGGCGATGACTTTCTCCAGCTTTTAATGTCACTTCAGATTAAGAAAATTTAGTTTTTTTGCAATTTGCTCGAAAATGGCTCTAAGGATTTTGTTTAAATTTTGCACATGACGTGCTTACTGTATACTAAGAGCAAAAACTTCCGTTTGAGTAATTTTTTCGCAAAAATTATGTGTTGCTCAAGGAACGAATAAAATATTTAATTGTAGTCTCGCCTGCCTTGCAACTGGTTGAAAACTGAATACGCACTGCTTGCAATACGGCCTCTTATTCAATATCAGAATGTGGAGTGAAAGAGATATATTGTCCATGCTTCAGGTAAAGAAAGTTACATGAGTGCATTGCATTAGATTCTATTAAATAAAACTTAGATGATAAAACCTTGCTTACAGGTTAAGTTTTATTTAATAGTGACCATCACAGTGGAAATAGGACTCAATGAATTTATTGCATTAGATTCTATTTTTGTTAAGTGTCCTTCGAGGATGTGATGTGGTAACTACTTTCTCTTTTTTTACAACCAATTTACATGAAGAGAATTTCATTTTTTCCGTTTTTCTAAAGATTAAAAAACTAACAATTTAAAATTTTCTACCTGAATACCGTATTATACGTAATGAATTGTATTATATGGTAACCTATATTATGTATAACAAATTAAAACCAAACTCCGTGGTGCTACATCCCTGAAGGGACTAGGCCTACCACCCGACCGCTGCGTCATCTACCATAGGCAGATGGCAGGATTGGGGGGGCATGTGGTCAGCATGCCAACACCCACGGCCGTTATTGGTTGTTTTCCGTGACCGGAGCCGCTGCTTCACTATCAAGTTGCTCCTCAGTTTGTATCACGAGACTGAGTGCACCCCGTACCAGACCTCCCTACCTCAGAAAAATCCGAGGAGGTACCGGGGATCGAACCCGACCCAGGGACGCTAACCACGAGACCACGCAGGTGGTCATATTATGTATAGTACTTATGTATATTGTTATATTAATTCCCAAAATTATTATTTGAATATAAGATTTTTAAAAACTTTTATTTTAGTTAACTTCTAAAACAAAATAATGTGGCAGGGCGTGTTGAAAAATGTTTCTCTTGACAGGAGTTCTCCCAAGAAATTCGTCACAAGAATCGTATTATTATCTTCTTCTTTCCCTAGACAGCTAGCCGGTTCTCAATAGTCAAATTATTGGGCGAATTTGAGGCCCAAGGGCCCATAAAAGTTGGTGGCACTGATCGTAATATGTCCTTCCTCATTGTGATTCTCGCGTGACACTAAGAACCATACAAAATACTTTTTTACCTGCACGAAAGACGAGTAACCAGCTAGTTATACAAAAATGTCTTCAAATTACCTATGAGAGTATGTAATTTTCCTGAAAATGTAGACAACTCAACTTCACTATCACCCATGTGAAGATCGGGCTCTTTTGCATGGATGGTTTTTGTATATTTTTCCAAAACACAAGATTGTAGTATTAGACTTAACGTCTCTGACTACAATTTTGGTTACAACAAAGTCGTACAAAGTTACAATTAAATCTATATCTTAAGTTGGGACAAATTATTGAAATTGCAAACCACAAGGGATCAGCGCCATTCTTGTCATAGGGTTGGATTCATTTAGTACTAAAGTCATTAGCTGTTGTCTATCGAGTCTTTATCGATCGATTTAAAGAATCTTGTTTCGATTAGCCCGTGGAAATGGCGGACAGTATGTGTTTTAGTGTGTAAAGCTGTATTTTATTTATATTTTGTGAGATATATTCAGTAGTGACAGTGGTTAAACTGTACGGTTTGTTATTACTGTGCCTTCATATTTCACTCAGTGTGGTGGGATTCGCCAGACTGGCTTCTCTTGTGGTGATTATACGGTATCTTGACAACACCAGCCTAGTTCGTTATCGTGAGTAATACATTCTCATCTAATTCTGTGTTCCGTAGCTTATTGTATTGTTGTTCGGTTACCCATAACTCCTCTCTGTAATGAAGTTAGGAATAACTTCTTGGGGAGTAGAGATACACTACATAGCCTATAGTGAAGATATGTTTATAGTTTGGTTAGGTAGACTGGCTGTCTTTTACGAAAGTGTGTCCGCAAACATATGACTGCATAAGTATTGCCTAGAGCCTAGATCCTCAATATTATTATCGGATGTTCGGTGCCCCGAAGTTCTTTGATGGCTGTCGAGGACATAGGTTAACATTTAGTAATACAGCTAAGGCTATGGTTAATGTTATGGCTCGAAATTATCTCCATTTGGCAGTATGTCTTTATAATGCCTGAGAAAAATTTACACATATTAAAATAGAAGTTTATGTCAATATTAGTGAAATTAAAGTATTCTATCATTAATCAAAAATCAAATTAAGTCGCCCCTTATTCTCCGCTCACTTCGTTGCCAGGGCGACCACCTCGGAACTCCCGACCGTGCCCTCACTCGACACTCCCGACCGTACCAAATACCAGCTACCAACCCTTGTACCAAAATGACAATCCGCTAGCCTACTCGGCACTCCCGACCGTACCACAATCACCTTTGCATATAGTCTAAATCACTGCTTTCTAGACTGTATTACTCGTGTAGGCCTATACACTGCCTGTCCTATACGGCTAATTTTGCGTACGCGGCGACATTACAGATGGCAGCACCTTTCACACCCAGCTGCAATACCCTTTACATTACAGTATGTTCTGTATTGCCCTCTGAAGTATAAACTCGGAAACTGAAATATGCTGGAATTTCATGCTATCTGGGTGTGAACTGTGTCGCCTCTACTGGAGAAATTAGGCAATTGAACAATGCTCTGAACTCCATGTTAAAATTAAGCATAGGACAGGCAGTGTAATTCTCGAGACGGCGGTGGTCTAAATAATGCACAACACTAACCACATAGTTAAGTGCGCCAAGCGGAGGCGGTAGCCGTAGCGATATAATGTTTGTAGGTTTCGAAAATGTGGCATATTATATCTCCCAGAGGTTTGTCGGCCTGTCACTTTTTGTTTACCAGTATGACGTCACGCCACCAATGTCCAATCACGAGTTTCTTCGTAATATGACAGAAGAAAGTGCATCGCGAGGGTGCGGGGGACGAGAACATTCATCCCAAGGTGCGAGTTAAATTTGTTTTTTTTCCCCCGTGCATAATACTAATGTATGGCTATTTTTGTGAGAAGTGAGTAGATTATATGTGGTGTTTCCTACAAATAATTGCTAAAAAATTATTTCCTACACTCTTATATGGACTATTCCACTCATACGCCGCGTGTTTGATATTGACTAATAACGTTTAGCATTTACTCGGATATACACCAGTCACGATCGTTTATCTGATATGCTTGCTATTAATGCGAAGATGCGGTTTTATCTGATAAAACGTCAACTCGTTACTGAACACGTAAGGTATCAACGTGCGGTGGTTAACATATTGAGCACAATGAAAACACATTGTTTTATACAATATAACTTGTTTGGAAATTGAAATAATATAAATGTACTTTGATTAAAAACACAATTTCGACAGTGTCTCCTGCCAACCTGGAAAAACAGGTTATGATGTAAAGAGCTGACCAGCTAAAAAGACGTTTGAGCCCGCATGCGGTCTTGGTACTGTGCAATGGTAGATTTCCCTTCCACTCACTCTCCCCTCACCGGTGCCAGACATCTTCCTAGTTGGACCGCTCTAACCAGCAATCAACAGCCTGAATAGAGCCAGCTGCTCTGTAATCTGTAATTCGTTTAACCACTTTCTTTCTTTCTTCCTTTCTTTCTTGTTTTCTTTTGTCTTTCTTTTTTATTTATTTATTTACTTATTGCGCGTGTTTACAGGTTAACTTCTCTTCCTTTCTTTCCTCTTTCTTTTTCTTACTTATTACTTAGTCACTTACTTACGTACGTACGTACGTACTTACTTACTTACTTACTTACTTACTTACTTACTTACTTACTTACTTACTTACTTACTTACTGGCTATCTTATTTTCTTTTTTCTGTCTAGTTCTTATTTTCACCCTTTCTGGTTGTGTTTGTTTCTTCTTATTTTTTCTTTGTTTGTTTGTTTCTTCCTTTTTAGATCTTCCTTTCTCTTGGCCTATTTTCCTTTTTCCGTTCTGTCTGCCATTTTTAATTTCTTTTTTCTTGTTTGTGTCTCTTACTTTTTTCTCTTTCTTCCTTCCTTCTTCCCTTTCTTTCCTTCTTACGAAATATCTTTCTCTGTTTCTTAAATTCAATGCAACTTTCAGTAGGAAGGTTTTAATATTTACTTGGTGAGTATAAGCTATTTGTATGTATGACGGTTACTTTGAAATGAAGTCCGCAAAATAGCAATCAAGTACTAATTCGTTGTCGTTATAAAGGTCGTGCTGGAATTCGAACAATGGGCAGCCGTTAGGTGTGTCTGTGGGTCACTGTCAAGACGGCCAGACACTGTATGTTACGGAACCAGTGATAGGCTAAGAATTTTAATATCTGAATGTGATCCTATATTATTCAACTTTGATGGAAAGATTCCAAATTCAGAAAGCAAGTAATGCTTTAAACGTAAGCGATGTTATGAATTATACATAAGTCATGACGAAGGACACAGGGTGCATCGTTTGCTTTTATATGGCAGAACTCACAGTTTTTAACTTACTACTTTCAAGCGCTGTTTCACGTAATTTAACATTTTTTTGTAGAAATTCACGTAATAAAACAATTTTTTGAACAGTGTGATTAATTTACGTTTCATGTTCCTCACAGCTAACTCATAGATCGTCCAAATATATGAACGCTTGAATCCGATATTTAGCATTTACATTGAAGACTGAAGTACAGTATACAAATATGGAAATATTTAGTTTTTCGATTTTCATTGAATATGAAAACATTGCATAAGGAAATTAAGAGAATCGTGCATTGGGATGGTTTGAGGAAATTTATAACGAGCAACACTCGTATAGGCTATTTTATTAGAACATTAATTTTTATTGTTACTATGAGTATATTGACTGATAGCCTACTGGCTCAGAGTTACAGAATTTTGCAGAATTTTACAATAAGTTATATGCTTATCACTAGGAGCAATCAACAGTAAGTGTTAAGTTTTAAATCATAGTTCAGTGTTAGGTTTCAAATCATAGGTCAATGTTAAGTTTCAAATTATAATTCAGTGTTAAGTTTAAGGTTAAAATTTTAGTTTAGCGTCGAGCATAACACAATGACTTTATTGTTCAGGTAATTTATCTCGCATTGAATCCACATTAAACCGCATTAAATCCACATTAATCCTCATGAATCTATATTGAATCCACATTAATCCACATTCAACAGATAACTTCTTCTCGAGATGTGACGTTCCATTTCAATTTCCTACGAATTGTGTTCAGGATTGATATCTTCTCGTTCATTCTTCTCAGCAATTATTCATTTGCCACTTTGTTTGCAGCACCATGTTTCAAAGCTTTCCAAGTAGGCCCTACCGGTCCTTCTCCATTTTCTTAGTGTGCACGTTTCTGATCCGTAGGCTATAGAACAATGCTCCAGGCGTAGCACTTTAACTTCTTCCACAAATCGAGCTGATATTACTAGTCGACAGTGATATCTCTTTTGTCAATGTCTTCTTGGTCTTGGCAATTCGTGATCTGAGTTGAAAGATAGGCCTACGGTATTTAAAATGAAATGAATGTATTATGAGTTTAATAAAAGAACATAGGTACATAATCGTTCTTTATGATTAAGTGTCCTATTTTAAACGTCACTTTGACTTTCAAAATCACACGTAAAACGGAATGTGGAAGATGTATTATCCGACAAGACGTAAACAATTATTTTGAAACTAATTTGTAACACTATATCGTGGCTTGGTTCTAAAAGGGCCAATGTCAATTTCTTGCAAAAATGAGATCTATGTATTATTGAGTTCGGCTAGTCTTTATCTTTCGTATAATAAAAGTGCCAATGCATGTTGCTATTAGGCCAATATACAGTCGGTCAAATAAAAAACGTCGGGCGTTATTTTATAAAGTATCATGAACGAGCATATGCGCATGTACAGGAAGACTTAAGGTTAGGTTCACACACGCCTCTTGTCTATCCATGTATTTTCTTGATTATTTAGTCAGTTTTGTTCCAAAACAAATATGTATAGAAGGCTGTGGCTATATGCCTCAAATCCGCCATATTCTTGGTTGCAAGTTTTTATAATATTAATAATTGATAGATTCGCGAGGAATATGTTTATTCAAGGAGCATTTTTTAAAGATTTTATTTTATAATACCGGTAGGCCTACTTGTAGTGCAAAATCAATAACTTGCGCTCAACTTCTGCAACCAATCTAGCATCGAAATACGCGGCCTTCCGCAGATCCACGTTTCCTATGAAAACTTCCGGTCGCATTATAGTGACGTTCCTACTTCTGAGCTGCTCTTTCATAAATATGGAACCTTCTCGCTGCTTCAGAGGCCGAAAAATGCAGGTCAATTACAGCCCTAACTACACTTTCTCTCACTTTAGCATTTGTAGGTGGCGATGACACAAAGCAAAATGAATTACGACAGTACATTAAGTCGAATATCGTGTGTTGAGCTTTCCGCGTTGTTCATTTTTTCCCTCGTTGTTCATTTTTTCCCTCCTGTCGCATGGCCTCATATGTTCCGAAAATGACCTGTATTTTATGTTTTTTTTATAGGAAACTTGTGAACTAATGCGTTAAAACTTTAATTTTAACTACATACGAGTCCCGACGTTTTTTATTTGACCGACTGTACATAATACAGAAACCTTAGAGGCCAATGTCGGAAGTTCTCAGCAAAAAAGTTACTTCTACAAAGGCTTCGAAGTCAGTTATCTCAAAAGCAAGTTTTATGACATGGGCCCTTTTAGAACCAAGCCACAGAATTATAGCCTATTACACACACCACAGTGTGCTATACATGCATGTATTTTGGCCAGTAACAAATGCTTAATTTGGCAAAGGATCTGTTACAGAATTTGCAATACGGTAAACGGTACTAGACGTTCAAACCGAGCTAAGAATTAATTACAATTCAAGGTACAGCCTATATGCGATCGCAATACTAAATTAGAAAGGGTCTAATGAATAGTAGATAAATGATCTTTTGACCTAGATTGGAATATGTCACGTTGTCCAGGTGATATGTCCAATGAATCAACGTCAATGGGTCATGTGATCAGTCTGCTGTAAACAATGAGGACTTAAGTTTTGGCACTGTATTGTTATTCTTTGTCTTACCGATGTTTGTTGGCTGGTGTATTGTCTATTCGATTTTAGCGGTAGCTTCCTCATCAGCGATGTCAGTTCTCCTCCGTTCTTGTTCCAACAAGGATACTGGTTCATCTAATTTGTTAAAAAACAAATATTTCTGGTAAGATTCCATTTTGTGAGTATTGCGAAGAAATCTTATGACATTAGTGAAAGTGACTTAATTGTACATTTTAATATTAACAAAACATTAATTTTTAGAATGTAAAGTAAATGAAGGGAACAACATTATTATAGTACGCACCTGGTTAATAATTTTCATATTCTCACGTATTATTGCACTTTGGGGTAAATAGTTCAAAATCGAAAAGTTCTATCAATAGAGGCGTGTCATTGTCCCTAACATACAGCATTAACTGAACCGAATTTCCTAGATTATACCTCAGCCATTTCATAAAATATGGGAATTTTTCCCTCAAAGAGAGAAGTTATAAAATTATTGTAATTGGGTGGTCAAAAATAAGTTTAAAACCTCAAATTATCTGAATTTTAAGGACTTGGGTGTATTTGAAGTGGTTTCATGTGTAAAATCTGTCGATTTACTTATTTATAGCGTTGAGTTATTTTTTTTTGCCATTTTTAACATGATTTTAACACTCTTTAATACCAAGTAGTCAAGAGTAATCAGTTATGTCCATTTTCATTTGAGAAAATATACATCTTAAGGTACAATTTGATATAAGATTAACTTAAAAAAATATGTGTGGTTAATTACTATGTAAAATAACAAGCAAGGGAATTTTTGTCCCACCCGTAACGTCCCACCCGTAACAGTGATAGTTTTGTTAAATGATTATTGATGAGTTAAATAAATGTTCTGACAATCTGGAAACAGTTTATAATTTGTATTGAATCCCTCATACCTTCATTAATAACAACATTAAGACCCTAACAGTAATAGCAGGACAGAAAAAGAGCTTTTGTTTTGCATCATTAAAATCAGTGTCCAAATTATGTCCCACCCGTAACAGATTTAAAAACAAATTTAAAATATTTAAAATAAATGTTTAATAATGCTTTGCATGTAGAACGAAGGAGAAGCCATAGTAGATTTTACAGAATGTGCAGAACAAGTTCTAATTCATTATTTATGACATGTAATAAACAAAAATAGTTGTTATAATTTGCTAGAATGTCCCACCCGAAATTATGAAGTGGCTGACCTCATCAAGTTTTTTAGAAGATTAGATATTCAGGTTTTCTTTACATATTATAGCCTACGCACGCGGCGGCGCACTTTGTTCGTGTAACGCACCTCGAACCGGGTTTCTAGTTAAAAAAAAATTATCAATCGTCACAATAAAATTGTTAATGCATGATTTGGGAAAGATTCATGAATCTATGGTTCATTTTAATAATTTCATTTCGAATTTGTATGCCGATATGGCAACGTAAGATTTGTTTTGTTCGTTTAATTATTTATATTTTTAACGTTGAACAATATAATTAAGAATAAAAGTATGTAATTCCTGCAATTTATGTAATTTATGTAAAAACAATGTCAGTGTTAATAAATATATTGTTTTAATTATTTTTCTGTTAAATAAATAATTTAAACAAAACATCTAACAGTAGAGTAAATAATCGCGGGCGAAGCCGCGGCACCTGCTACTATTGTATAAATCGGGTTCTACCTAATAAAAGTTTAATTAATGCTAGTTGTCGGGATGAAAATAAAATTGCTACAGTCTGCTCTCTACTATTCTTAGAAGTACTTCGTGCGAACACCCTTGGGTGTTTGGTTAAAACCGAGTCTCTAGTCACCCTGTTCAGTGGCGTAGGAAAGGGCGGTCGAGGGGGCCTAGACCCAAAATAAATCAAAACCCAAAATGTTATTTAACTTATTAAGCTCTAGTTTGCCAGGTAAGGCATTTGATTATTCAATTTAACAATAAAATACTGAACTTATAATTGTAGGCCTATTATTTCCACTCTTCCATGTGTTATTTAACTTGTGTTATAAATAAGTAAAAAGTGTTATAACTTAGATAACAATTTCTTGTTTAAGTTGGCATGTCTTAGAGTATAACTTAGTAAACAAATTTGCTAACTAGTTTTTCAGTGCTAAAATAGCATAAAATGTGATTTTCATTTAGTTCAATAATTAAAAATTTTCCGGGGATGAACCCCCGGACCTTCCTTTCTTAGGAGTATGGAATACCCCAAACCCCCGGCACTTTCGACCCTTCCCGAATTATTTTCTGGCTACACCACTGACCCTGTTCTTAAGAAGCACCAAGAGTCCAGTATTGTGTTACTGAGGCAACTGAGCTGCTTGCCTTGGACCAATGGTGCTGGAGGATGTAGGTTCGAATTCTTTGGATGCATGTCTGCATGCAGAAGTGGGTTACAACAGAAAAACCATAGAAAATACTTCCGGAAATTCATTACTGACCAATAATAAATAATAAAAGACAATTGAATGGTTTTCATGGGACTACATTCGGCATGCAAATCGTTCCCTGAGTAGATGTCGCTAGAATTATTCATTGAAATGTGATAGTCATTAGAACCAAGACTCCAGTTTTGTTCATGTATTTAAGTTTAAGATGTTAACATTAAATATAAATAAATTAATAGATTCTTGATTATGAATTTTTATTTCTAACCAAAGATTTGCAGGATTTATTATTTAACTACCAGTTTCAACTTTTTCAGTGTTCTTGAATACATGGTGGTGCCATACCAAATCAATGGTTCTCACGTGAATCGCTTGAAAATTAGGCATACTCTTGTTTTAGTATGAGATATGGAGAGTGCTGGAGTTTCCTGAGTGCCGACTAATTAATCAGTAAATCACTGGAAACATAGATAAACTAATCCATGAGTAACCTTTTTCGTATAATTGTGCATTGCACTATGGCAGTTGAATCGTCTATCAGTGAAAGTAATACCGACGAATGTTTCAATACCAGTTGCGGCTGGAGAGAGTAGGCAGCCCCTAATGATAATGAAATTATCTAGCTCCGCTTATCTTATTATGACTGGTGAGTCATGGTAAATCAGTTACTGATCATAACATCCAACGATATCCGAAGTGTGAAAAAATGGACTGTTAGGAAGCTTCCTTCAGGTGCATTATATCAAATAGGATGACAGATACTGATAGTGTATGTGTGTTTGTATGATTTACTTCACAAAAGCTATGGTCAGCATCTGTCTCTTATATTGACAAGTTCCATAACATGTAATATGTTCCAGTGAACTGAATAAAAATAAAATAAAATCAAATAGTGTACCGTGCTTATCAAGTAAAGTATGGTTAAAGTTTAGGGGCAATTTTTGTCCCTGAGAAAAGCATACAGTGAGGACAAATGTGGTAATAAAATTTTTGTTTGTTTCTACAGAAGGATTAATTTGCACAGTTGTACCCCTTCCACTTGGTATATAAAGCCTCAGTAGATATTTAAACTTTTTAACATAACATACACCACCTTGGGTGTCTTGGGGTTATCCTGTTTGCGTTAATCCTAGAAAAGTAATGTCAAATAGTTGTACAATGTAAGTTATGCTAACTTTGCTTCTTAAGGCTATCATTTAAGATTGATTATTTGTTTTTGTAACAGAAATCACATTTATCATGGGCTCCTACAACTTACTATCAATGATGAAAATTGCAATGCTATTTTGGATTGCTCTTGTGATGAGCGTTCTGCCATGTTCATCAGGGATAAGAGAAGGAAGAGACTCGTATCTTGATGCTTACACAGCCACCCATGGATCGTCTTCACCTTCTCATAAATATGAAACTCCAGAAATAATTTATTCCAGTCCCGAATACGAGTCATCTTCTGATTCCTACGAGTATCCAAAAACTCCAACCATGCATTATTATGAATCTCCTAGTGAACCTACAGCACCTGGAGTAGTTTATGGATCTTCAGTGAAACCAGACTATGGAGCCTCTCTGAAACCTGTGTATGGAGCCCCTGTTAATCCCGAATATGGAGCCCCAGTGAAACCAGTTTATGGACCTCCAATGAAGCCCGTGTATGGACCTCCTGTAACTGTTGTATATGAACCACCTGATAATGGATCCAAAGGAATGCAATTGGGCATAGATTTTGCTACGTTGTGCAAAATATTATTAAAAATTCTCATCTTCAAGATGATCGTGAAGTTTATAGCTGTTATTTGTGTGCTGCTGTTTCTTCCCAAGTTGGATTCTGGTTCAGGATCTTCTGATGGGGACAGCGATAATGGAAGGAAGATTCCTTCTGTTATTCCAGGTGGGTTTGAGGTAAATTTGTTACTACAAAGTTATAAAGTTATACATTTTTCTGAGATAGTTACTGGCATTATTGATGTGAAATACTTTATTCCCCAATAGAATATTTTTGTGCATATATTCGTAACAACGAAATTGTTGAGTTAAATAAAAGGGGAAGGTGAAAATAATCTTTTTGATAAAAATTTGCATAAAAACAAATGTACACAGTAATGATCTATAGGATTTTATTTTTCATTCCACAAATGTTTACCAGTACTGGTCAACTGATTTGGTCCAAAATCAATAGGTCTCGTCCCATGGACATTATAAATGTGTTTACCAAGTTTCATGAAAATCTGATAAAGCATATTTGAGTTATCGTGCATAAAGACATGTGGATGGACAAACAGACATTTCCCATCTCATAAAGTACCATACTGGCACTTAATGAGAGGCCAGATTCAGTTCTTTCAATCACAGGCAAAAATGCATTGTTTGCCAAGCAAGAAAAGAATGAGTTCGAGTAAACAATGGCTAATTATAACTACCCTTCACAGAATTTTTGGGAAAAAAGTTTGAAATAAAATTTTTAGCTCGTGTTCAACATTTATACAAAATCGTTTGAGCCGTTACCGAGAAAATCACAAAAAATTACATTTTTATATAAACGGATAGTAAAACTAAAAAAAAAAGTCATTACCAATCTTTGTTTTACATCTGCAAGAATTATATAACCCAAATATGAAAGTTCGATTTTTCATTTCGTTCACAGAAACACCATATATATCTGTGTTTTTCATTTATGCTAGGACCTCAAAAGGTGCATTAATGCTGAAAAATAGATTCGAATTTCATGTTTGAATTCACTGCTTCCTTACTTATAGCACATGTGGTGGAAGTACTAAACAGAAATGATAATGAAAAAAATTTACATTGTAATATGCAAATATACATTAAAAATGTTTGTTATAAGTATGCTTTTCTTGATAGAATGAAGCTAATTTAAAGACCTGTGGGCGTTTTTAGTTAGATGAAAACTACTTTTTTAATAAATTCAAGTAAAACCTTGAAGCCAAAGTAGTCATCTGTAATCCTTCCTTTCAGACTTGAAAGTTGAAGGTTATCGTAAAACTTGTCATCCTCATTTCAATTCATCAGGATAAAATTAGCCCATCCAAAAATATGTCCTAGCTAAGACAAGACAAGACAAGAGAGAATATATTTATATTTATGCTTATTCCACGCCATATAAGTAATACAGATGTATGATATATAATCTAGAAGGATAGTGTTGTGTTGATTAAAAAAGTCTTGCCTCCAGCAATATTCATATTATGCTTTTCGTACCTAAACCTTACTAAATTAAGAATTTAGGAAGGATGGTTGAAATTCACCTGTGTTGATTTTATTAATAAAAAAAAGGCTTGGGAAACCTTTATCATTCTTTGTTCATAAATGTATTAGTTGCTTCATTTAGACTGTGTTACATTTAACAGGAGCTTCAGAAAATCACCTCAACTTCATGACTAGAGTGGTTCTTGAGAGTGTGGACAAGAATTTGAAATTACAAATCCACAAGGAATGTGATAATGACAACGTCTGTACATTAAAACATGTTGCTGATTACGTCGATAGTTACAACTCTATTCCAAGGTGAGATTTGAGTCTTTTTCTCAACATGAATTTGATAAATTCACAGATGTCTAGGAAATATTAACATGTTTGTTTAAATGGGACAATTTTATGTAGAAGTTGAAACCAAAAAAACCCAAAATGGCAACCATGCTTTGTTAAAGCATAGGATAAAATAGCTTTAATATTAAAATGAATTTGAGAAATGACTCACAATATTGCAACGAAGGTCTATATCATTACTTATTTCATACTTAAATCACATTCTGTTAGGTGTTACAGTTGCAAAGCTCTGTACATTTCTCTATAACAAAACTACATCCTCTTGACAAAAAGTGCGATTCTTGTGCCTTGCATGGTACACAAACCCTGCACATAAGCTTTCTGGGTTGCATTAGATAATAAAATTATTTTTGTGAAACATGTTTGCTTTATTAGAATACGAAGCAGTAATAGCACATAAATGTACTCTGAAGCAGTGAATATTTCAATATTTTAAATAGTAGCACACCAACCTACTTGCAAGCAGTGAATATTTCAATATTTTCAGTAAGTTTTTGCAACTGTATTTTGCCCACTGTTTTGTAGAGTACTGTAGTGCTTTTTATAAATCACCTGTGATCTTCATTGTGAAAACCTGATTCATCACAAAATTAGCGGTTTCAGTTACGTAGATATTTCACTCGAACTTGAACTTGAAATTGAAAAATAGGTCACACCCCCATACATTAGAAGAACTTAAAGACAATATCACAAAAGAAATTAACTCTATCTCAGAAGCTGAAGTTATGAGCGTGAAAGAAAATTTTTTAAAATGAATAATTAATTAACACAAAAATGATTTATCATAGTCACACACATGAGTCCCAACTAGAAATTAATCACAGTTCATCATAATATGTGATTGTGTTCAAAATTGCAGTACTTTAACTTGCACCTTTTTTTCCTGCTTCAAAACGAGACATACAGTTGTTCTGCCTCAATACATTCACTGCAAATTTTCCTTGTGCACTCCAAACATGCTGGCTTACATCAGTAACATTTGAAATGTTGTTCTTTTCTTAGTGGTGTGCATAAGCAATAAGACATTCTTTTGTCCAAGTTTTCATTCTCCCTTACCATCCCTTCCATAGGGATACCGAGTATTCTGTAGATAATAGGTCACGTGCCTCTTGTGATTCTCAGACCAAAAACAGGTTTTTTCACCTACCTTGTGCAATGAAAAAATTACTAATATAGAAATTATAGTACTTATTACTGTAAGCAGTTCATTTTGCAACTGCTCATAGTAATACTGAATGTAATAAATATGTGAAGGCTCTACAAAGCAAACCATTGAAGAAGAAGGAAAGGAAAAAAAAAACATTAAATGGAGCAAAAAAGTTGTGTTTCTGAAGATGAATTGTGCTGTATTCAAGCCAATTAGGGTCAGACTGTCTTACAAAAGCTGTTGGATGGCAATGAAGTCCAAACCAAGGGGGAAACGTGCACTTTCAGTGTGCACAAAAAATCCATCAGGTTGGCTTTCAGAGGGTGTACTTGAACCTTTTATTTTGTTTATTTTGAAAAAGAGTACAACCATTTAGGAAGGGCTGCTGAAAGAACTCATGTATTCATGGAGGTGCAGTCAATTTGACTGCTACAAAAATAAAATATTTTCTAGCACGGCTCCTCTAACACTGATGGATAAGTGACACATATGGGGTGATAAAGCATCATAAGAAGGGATGATAGAGCAAATAACACACCTGTGAAGATGATATTCAAACAAAAAACAGCGGTTTATGTTTTTTCTATAGCCAAATTGACCACACGTCCATGGTTAAGGGTTAAGCAGTAATTGCCCATTCCATATAGTAGGCTGCTCTCCTCCTTAACTGACTTCCATTTGTCACATCTAGATCAGGTACACCTACTTCATATGCTTCCTGTAGAAACATTGTCGGTGTTATGTGGATCTGCCACTTTTGCAGTCAGGGGACAACTATTGATAATACTTTCACATTCATACAAGACAGTCATTAGTTCAATTCTGTGGCTTGGTTCTAAAAGGGCCAATGTCATAAAACTTGCTTTTGAGATAACTGACTTCGAAGCCTTTATAGAAGTAACACTCTTTGTTAAGAACTTCCGACATTGTCCCCTAAGGTTTCTGTATTATGTCTATTAAATATATGAAATATGAAATATATGAAATATGAAATATTAATAGCAACAGACATTGGTACTTTTAATATACGAAAAGATAAAGACCAGCTTAGCTCAATAATGCATAAATCTCATTTTTTCAAGGAATTGACATTAGCCGTTTTAGAACCAAGCCACAGATTATAAGGGAAGATTTTTTATAAGTCCAATTATTCTCTCCCACCAAGATGCTGTGTGATTGTTGAATTTCCATGCAATTCTTTGGATGCCACAATAATTCTCTATTTTCTGCCAGATAAGTTTGGCATCATGTTATTTGGGCCTCTAAAATTTCTCCCATTATCACTATAAGTATTTACTTCTTCCTCATAACGAACTTCATTCTCCTTTGGAAGCTCTGACAGTCCTTCATGCACTTCTTCTGTGACCTCTTTCTCCAAGCATCGTGTAGGGCTGGAAGTCTCCATGCTACTGTCACTATCTCTGCTTATTGAGTCAGTAGCTGAGTGGTTAGTGCCTCTAGCACAGCCCACGAATGAAATTTTACCAATGTCTACTTCTTGATCACTATCTCCATCTTGCAAACCCTCTGTTTCTGCAGAAGTTTCCATAATTTTCTCATTCTCCTGTTGCTCATTTACTTCCTTGTTGACAAGTTCCATAATCTATATCTGTCCTTTTTTGTTATGTTCCCGAAAGGGGGTAAAGAAAACTAAACTAATATTCTTAATTATTTATTCATTTTTTTTTATCTTTCTGCCCAGTACAGATTGCCTTTCAGAGCTGTAAATGTATTTTATCTTGAGAAAAAATGTGATTTTTTTAATGGGATTCATGGTCCATGCGGAGGTTTCCAAAATTGTGGAACCAAATTGCATATTTGATGTATAGATGCTTCAGACTAAAAAAGTTACAACTTACTTTATTATAAAATATACTATTTTTTTTTAAATTAAACATTATTTTACAATTTCGTTAAGTTTAAATCATAAACAGTATGTTATAATAGCATAAGAAGCAGTTTTTAAATTAAAAATTCATTTGGTAAGTTTAATTTGCTGATATGTCTAGAGGCTTTGTTGAAAATTTTGAAGTAATTGATTAAAAGTCGCTATGCAAAGAATAATTTGAATAGTGAAATTTTCTGGGTAATTTTATTTATTTATTTATTGTAAGAAAGTCAGATTTAAACTTGAGACACACTGTCCTACTCCATATATAGGTCTAAAGAATCATTTTCTTAGAGTAATGGTCTGGAAATTACCCGAATTCCCTTCCAGCATTAGGCTTAGGGCACTTTAAAAATGACCAGAGCTGTAATCTCAAATATCTATAGTAGGCCTACTTCAAAAACGTATGTTGTTAACATTATTAATATTTAAATGAATCTAAGCTAAATTGTGTTGCATTTTTATTAGCCAAGAATTGGTGTTAACATGTATGAAAAAAAAATTGTTAAGCTTTTTTTGGCAAACTTCACTGGCAGGTTCATGAAATTGACTCTGGGTTATGCTACTCTTCAGACAATTTCTGTGGAAGTGTATGAATTACAATTTCAAGTTTCAAGGTTTAATTCTTAAACCCACAGATATACATACATTTTACATGAAAATAGTAAGTTTTGCACTTCAAAACGTGAATTACTGCTAAGCAGTGAAGGAAGTGAGAAAAATCCAGAGGCGGTATGCTATCTCAGACTTTTTTCCTAACATACCTCAATTTAAAAAAGCACATCCCCTCCCCGTATGGCGTTTTTAATTAACTTCCTCCATGAGTAACCAACCCTGCTTTTTAGATGACTGTCAAGCAGGAGTACAACACAAGATTGACTGTCGATTGACAGATCTTTATTTATTTCACGTTACTGAAACCAACAATAACAGCAGTGGGGGTCGGCACGCTGACCACATGCCCCCAATCCTGCCATCTGTGTATGGTAGATGAGCAGCGGTCGGATAGTAGACCTAGTCCCTTCAGGGATGTAGTGCCATTGAGTTTAGTTTATTTATTTCAATAAAGATATTTTAAAAGGATTTAAGACCTATTTAAACAACGTTTTGTTACGGAGAAATATTTTTAAAATATAGAATCTTGTGGTATAGTTATTAAGATGGCAATAAAGATCATCACAAATTATAGTGAAAATGGCTAGTGAAGAAAACGTACAATTGGGTGAATAATCATGAAGAGTAATTATTATATTACTACTCAAAGGAACATTAACAATTTGTATTAAATAGCAATCGATTTTCAGTGACGGTATGCTATTTAACTATTAAAACCAGTGCCGGTATGCCACTGGACATTTAAAACCATTGCCGGTATGCCATACCGGCGCATACTGCCTCACTTCCCTCACTGCTGCTAAGAACTTGATAGGCCTACTGACTCTTAGGATCGAACACATTACATATGTACTCTAATTCATCATAAAGTATAAAATAAAGTGATTTGATTTGATTTGATTTGATTTTATTCAGTCCATCGGAACATATTACATGTTATGGGACACGTCATGTTATGATACAAATAGAGAAAATAAAAAACGAACAAACTGTGTCACATGAACAAATTGTTATGCTCTACCAAAAAATAAAATAAATTGCATAATAAATTATGATTAGGCCTACTGCATTAATATAGACTTTGATCGTACTACTGAAATGCTTTTAAACCCTCCTATATCTGCATTATCATTAGATTAATTATCAGAAGAAATTATATATTTTAAGATTATTCAAGACAAGAAATTCAACTAAAATATATCTTAAGCATAGCGGTAACCTGCTAAACTCGGATAAGTATGTTGTTCTTTCAATATTTCCTGAAATAACTTAGAGTAAAAAATTGTTTCTATACATGCATTAAGTTCCTAGAATTGTCAAAATAAATCCAATCAGTAATTGTGCTGATATTGGCCGGTATTCTTATATTGAGAACTAGCTTAAAAGGCCCGGCGTCGCCCGGGTTTTGTATTTTGTAATATGAAATTAACTTATGGAGGACTTTCGATGTTGAAACTCTAGGTCCTTATATAAAATGTATGTAGAATTAGAAATGAGGAAGAACGACATATGACACTCAGAATATTCCCTCAGAAAATGCTAGATATAGCTTTTTATGGCTCATAGAGGATGTCGAATGTTGCATTCCATTGCTTCTACATACCATGCCTGGGAGGAGTGCAAATAAGAAGAAAAAGAAATTTCGGTTACATAAGATTGTATTGACAGAAAATTGTATTTCTCACTCTCATATTACCATACAACCGTTTCGGGGCTGAAGTAAAAAAGAAATTCAATATCACTTTCATACTTTCCTTCCCAAAAACCTGGGACATAATATACTGCGCGCGTAGGACTGAAAATGTTCCATCCCATTTTGTCTTCTTTTAGATGCTTAGGGCCTATGATAAACATCCCTATTTCTCAAATAACACAGCTATGAGTGACATATCAGTGGATAGGATTTGTTACAGACTTCCAATATAGCATACTCACTGGCACACACTTAGGCTAAGTTGTCCCTGCAATACGACCGCTTATTCTACATCAAAATGTGAAGTGAGAAAATATTTTCCATTTTGAGGGTAGAGAAAGTTATGTGACTGCTTTATTTTCGTGGATTTTATTCTTCAAGAATTATTTTCACAAATGTATTAATTACATTGATAGTATCAGAATTATAATATAGTTTCCAAAGCCCTATGTGAACACCGTAAACAATACTTTCGTTATGCAAACAATTGACATCAGAACTCTCTAACTGTGCCTCATTTCACATTTCCGACTTTTCCCGTGGATTTTACAAAAATTTTCTTTCATACAAACCTTGTCCTGACAATTACAAACACAACAAAAAAAAGAATCTACATTTTGGAAATTCATTTTTATTAATATAAGAATAAGAATAAGAATAAGAATAAGAATAAGCCCGTGTCATCCCTTTATGGGCAAGGGCCTCCTGCTGTGATGCAGGGTGAGCTCACTTTTGAACCTGCCAGGGGAGCTACTCCTGACAGATTGAACTTTCACATTGTGTCTTTATTTCCATGCTTGATTTCACTTTCACTTGTCACATCTGTTTGTTGAAGTATAGTGTCCGTTATTCATGTCCGGCGTGGAGTAGTCGTTTCTCTAACTCTTTCCATGTGCGTCGGCATTTTGCTACTCTGGACCACTGGCCACCCGCTATCTTCTTGAATAAATCAGCCCATCGTACCCGCGGCCTTCCGACGGATCTCCTGCCAGTCCTTGGGTCCCACATTGTGACTGCCTGTGTCCATTTTGCTTGGTCCATTCGGCCGAGGTGGCCGCCCCATTTCCATTTCAGTCGAAGTGCAGTCTCTATGATGTCTGTCATTCCTGTCTTACGTCTAACCTCTTCGCTTCTAATTCTGTCATGCAGGGAGATGTTTGTTATTGTACGTTCCATTTTTCTCTGGCACCTCCTCAACATCGTTTTGTCGTTTTCAGTCATGGACCAAGTCTGACACCCATATAACAGTACAGGGTTGATGCAGCGTTCTAAGACGAGTCTTTTTGTTGCTAGTGTTTGTTGTTTGTCACCCAGTATAAATTTTAGGGCCCAGAATTTCCTCCATGCTTGCGCTATTCTACTCTTGATTTCTTTCGTGCTGGTATTGTGGAAGGATACCGTTTGTCCAAGGTAGATGTATTCCTGTACATAGTCCAAGGGGTGGGCATCCACGATAACTGCTGCTTCCTGGTCGTTCGTCATTACTTTCGTCTTGCTGGGGTTCATGTTGAGACCTACTCTCTTGCTTGCCTCGTTTAGTTCCACCAGTTGTTTTCTGAGTTCTTCTGCTGATTTTGAGAATATTACAATATCATCTGCGAATCTTAAGTGCGTGAGGTTACGTCCATTTATGTTTATCCCTAGCTCATTCCCATTCCAGTTCCTTAAACACTTCTTCTAACAGGCTGGTGAAGAGCTTGGGTGAAATTGGGTCGCCCTGTTTGACGCCTTTCTGGAGTGGAAATTCCTCTCCTTCTTTATCCATTCTGATTTTTGCTGTAGCATTTGCGTATAGCTTGTCCAGGATTCGGATGTATTTGAGCGGCACTCCTTGTTTATGTAGTCCTAGTAGTACTTGACCTTGGTCCACTGAGTCAAATGCCTTTGTGTAGTCTACAAAGGCTATGTACAGGCTTGTGTTGAACTCTTGTGCTTTTTCGAGTATTTGGTTCAATGTCTGTAAGTGGTCTGCTGTACTGAATCCTGAGCGGAACCCTGCCTGCTCAGGGGGTTGACTCTCATCGAGTATTTTTGTCACTCTTCTGGTCATTATCTTACTGAATATTTTATATAGTGTGGGTGACAGACTTATGGGCCTATAGTTGTTAATGTTGTCCTTAGGGCCTTTCTTGTGGAGCAGTATAATTGTGCTGGTCTTCCATTCCTGAGGTATTACTTCCGTTCTTAAGATCTTGTTGAATAGTTCGGTGATGGGTTTAGCTAATTCTTCCTCAGCTAGTTTTAGACACTCATTTGTCAAACCGTCATCTCCTGGCATTTTATCATTCTTTAGTTCACGTATGGTCTTTTGTATCTCGCTCGTCATCATAGGTGGTACTTCTTCGTCCCTAAGGTTGTTGCTGTCTTTGTTCCATTCATCAGTGGTTAATGCTCTGTCCTTGGAGTAAAGGTTCCTGTAAAAGTCTGTCGCTGCTTTCATTATTTCTGTCCTTACTGCAGTCCTTCTTCCTGTTGTATCCTTTATACCCAGCATCCATTGCTTCCCTTTCCTCATCTCCTTCTTTGCTTTCCGAATTGATGATGTACTTTCGATAATTTCTGCTACTTTATTCCTATTGTATGACCTTAAATCTTTCCTTATCTCTCTTTTTTTTACTCTGTTTAGTTCTGCGTATTCTAATCTATTTTGCTCAGATTCGTCCCTCGTCGCGTGCCTTTCTTCTCTTTGTTTGAGTAGGCTCAGCGTTTTTTCCATCAGTTTGGTCCTGTTTTTAGTGCTTGTTGGGGGGTGAGTTGTTTGCTTGGCTGCTGCTATGATGGTGCTTTCTAATCTGTTGTATTTCTCCTGGATGCTCTCTGCTTCTTCCTCTGGGTTTGCAGCTAGGCGTTTCCTAAGCTCTTCTTTATACATCTCCACTGCTATGTTGCTGTATGTTAGTGGCCGGGGTTTCACAAACCATCTCCTCTTCTTTTGTATCATTGTTTTGATCCTTATTAGCCTGTGGTCTGAGTCGAAGTTCACGTTATCACACACTTGGTAGTTTGAGATTATTCTCATGTTGTCACACAGAATGTAGTCTATTTCGTTTTTTTTTCCTTCTGTTCGGGCCTCTCCATGTCCACCTGTTTAGATGACTGAAATGTAATAGAATCAGTCTTGCCTGTATTAAAAACAAATAACAACAGAATCTTAATATAATTACAGACAATACTGTTAAAATGCTTGATCACAAAACTTTCTTTGTTGCAGGCTGTTCATGATATTCTTGACAGACACCAAGAAAAAATCGTAAGGAGAGTAAGAAATGATAAATGGAAACTCTAAGAAAAATCAAGGATTCATTCATTCGTTATGCAAATGTAATGTAAATCTCTGGTGATTATGTGGACAAACAGCTGTAAAAGACTTTGACTGATAAACTTATGCAACGTTCAATGAAAATTACGTAGGCCTACTCCTTTGCTGAAAGAGAGCTTTAGCAAAGGGGTACATATTTTTCTTATAATGGAGGCAATTAAAGCAGCAAAGCTTTATACGGTCTTTTTTTTTTAAGTTTAAACAAGGCCATCATTTCATGGCCTTGCATTTAGACTTTTTAATCCGCATGAATTTTGATATATGTGTGGAAATATCTATACTTTGGTCAGAGTCTTTTGTGACAGTGGAATGAGTGGATATTTTCCGCTCAATAACAAGCCCTAAAGTAAACAAGTAAGTCTGTCTCATTCTTATGTATACAGAGTAATGTGCTAAAGTGAGACAGATATACTTGTTTACTTCAGGACTGGTTCTAGGGTGGACAGTATCTTCCCATTTCACTGTCTCAAAAGACTCTAACCAAAGAATGTACATTAGATTAAATTAGCTGTTGAAATGTAAAAAAATTGTCATTTGATAGTGTATATGAATTTTAATGCCTGTTTTTATTACTAGTAGTTCTACACAAATTATTTATTTATTTATTATGTTATAAATAATTGTATGAAGTATTAAAAATAAATGAGAAAATTAGGGTCTACCTTTAGGTATAGTGAATGGCTGTCATATTAAAGATCAACAATAGATGTGTAAAACAAACAACCTACTATGCTTGACGATCTGTAAGAAGAGTACCTAGAGCATTTTAAAAACGATTGTGGAGATATGTACATTACTATGGACTTCTTGAAGGGTCCGCAGGTAGAAGTACACTTGAGTATTATGTATCAACACATCTGTTTCTTTCGTGGCAGGTTAGGTTTTCAGCTTTACATTACTGATGATATTGTATATTATTCTGAACAGGAAAATTTGTCCTAGGCAGCCATTGTACTTGAGATTTCAGCTTTCTACGCTAAAACCTAGACCTCTTGGCTCCCCGAGAACGAACTGATCCCCATTCTAGATACCTTTAGTATTTGTTTACCAAAATGAAAATCTCACGTTTGATTCCCGGCCAGGAATACTAGTAGGGTGAAAATGTATTTTGTACGGTTTTTAGCCTTACCCAAGAAACTTCAAGAGGATGTAACCATACTTCACTTTTTAGCTTACCTGACGTTCTTTCGGAAATTGAATCGGTTTATTTGTTTGTTTTTAAAGTATTGTTTCAATGAGAATATTATAGTAGAATATTATAGGATTGCATATTTCCAAATTGCTTTGAAACAATTGAACAATTTGATCTGTGCATGTATGCTATTATCAAATATTTGATAAAAAACCAGAGCAATGCTGTCTGTGCTAAAAAATTAGTCTGATGAAGCCTGGCAACAGCAATTAGAATTAGATACTTTAGCAATGTGGTTCAAACATTTTGGGCCCATGGCTCCCTTACTTCAACATAAACACCCGTGACTCCTTTTGTACGCGACATCCAACTCAATGGGGGATATTCTAAAAAAGTAAGCATAAAGTATGAGCGACTACTTGCTGAGCAGTGTAGTCACTCACAAGTCCTATGCAAAATAACACCGCAACGACAGAAAGTTCTGACTCACCGGCTATCACTTTATACTCACCCAACCCACACGAAACATGCACCTGCATAAACAAACTTACGAAAATAACAAGGGTCTTCTCGCAGTGGGAGATGCCAGATCAGCATTATGAAGAGGAAGACAATTAATTATTTCTGCTCTCTCTGAAGGGACTGCATAGAATGGTCATTTACATCATCATATCAGATACCGCAATGGAAGAAGTACAGGATCACATAATCTATAATATTTTAGGATTAAATTAGTTTAATGAAAATTCATAACATAATTGCAACATTTAATATAATTAGTATTTTTAAATGTGATATGAAACATTCATATAACTCCCTCTACTCTTAATATAGCCTATTCTAGTGTAGAGTACACGGCTGTATTGCAGTAGTGCGCATTCACTTGTATCTGCCTCGTTTCCAAGTCGCATTATTCGCGAGGCAAGACCAAAAAATCAAAGTCTACACTGTATAAAATGAATGGCTTATAACTAGCCTTCAGAGAATTTCTTGGGAGAAGTTTTTCAAATAGTACTTATTACAATATATTATAGTAGGCCTACATAATAAGCCTATAAAATTGTTAAAACTATTTCGAGAAAATTAAGAAAAATTAAATTTTCGTCAAATAAAGTGCTTGTAAAAATGAAAAGAAAGTCGTTGCCGTACCTCGTGTCGCATCCCTGAAGGATACACAATCCAAATAAAATCTTAATAAATGCACTCGAATACTTTTGTATAACCTAGGCGTGGCAGTACACCTTTCTTCAAATTCTAATATAGAATAAGAGGCCGTGTTGCACAGAATAGGTATTCAGTTGTATTAGCCTGATGCAAAGCTTTACCGTTCACCAGACAAGATTGAGTTTCTGTGAACGATGCCTGCCTTGTAACTACCCGTCAGAATTTTTTTTTTCGAATAAAAGTTTAGCTCTTAGCATAAGCACCTCAATTACAAAATTTAAACAAAATTTTTAAACCCCTAGTACCTAGTACTGATAGACGGATTAAAACTAAAAATTTGTAGTTTTCATTCTTTCTGGAATGTCCATATATTCCACGCGAATCATCCTAATAGCATGCTGTGAGTGAAGTGAGTGTGCTGTTTTGGTAACTCACAAATCTCCTACTATCGGCCAAGCACGAGTAAAACTCTGTTAGCGGAGTGCGGTGAGAGGGGTTGGTTGACAAGCAGGTGGATACTAGCGTTCTGATTGGGCAGAGAAAAGACGAGCCTCTCTGTTGTATGCGCGTTGTAAACATTAGCCTCCAGTGTGCAGTGTGTTCCAAGCTGCAAGGTGACAATGCTTTCTTAGAGAATAGTAGCATGGTATGACGTCACGTACCGCTCCTCGTGCTGCTCAGAGTTTTTCTCGTGCTTGGTTGATAGTACTTAATACTCCCGCCGCTCATTCTTATAGCATGCGGAATTGAAGCGGGCACTAAGCGACAGAGTACAAAGAGCATCATGTCACGTGGGCGCAGTGGGTGGGGGAGTCCTCAGGCTTTTTATGCATACGACTGCAAGTGCAAACTTGAAATCTGCCAGTAAGAACTTCATACTCTTTTTTTTAGAATATCCCCCAATGTGTGGGGTAAATATACTCAAGTTTTGAATGAAAGGAATACAAGTAATTATTTCTTTACATTAATTATTAACATAACACATTTTAATCATTTTTTAATTTTATTACATCTTATTCTTGCTACGAAATCAATGCTTGCTTCTTCATCATTAACTCTTCAAATCTCGGCACAAGACTGGAAACTTTGACTTGCATCTCTTTCTTGGCGTTTAGTTGTGACCTGCATTTGGTATTGATGGCTGCCGAAGCTGAAAACCTTACCTCACATAAGTAAGATGTTGCAGAAAGAATAAAAATTTGTAGGGCCTTGTTACCTACTTGTAGATAATCCTGCTTCACCAAGCTCCAAAACACAAGGAGTAATGAAGAAACAAACTTCGACTTTAATGTGGAGTCTGAAGAAATACCAATAAATTGCTCTTGTTTTTCAAGTGGTAAGGGTTGATGGAAGTTTTGTACTGGAAGGATCTTTGATCTAGTTGTGTTGACAAACTTCTTCTGGAAAGTACTTCAGAAAGTAAACATAAGCTCATTTAACCCAGATAGCGCGGAATTATTTTTAACTCACTTTCTTTTATTAAATTACATAAAACACTTCATTTTAACTAAAGTTTCATACCATAATGCGATTTTTTCTTGTAACTTACATACTTCCTGAATTAACACTCATGCTTCTAGAAGGACATCAGCATAATGCACATTGACATTTACCTATCACTGAAAATAATTAAATACACTTATTCGAGTATTGTATTGTCAGTTGTTCACTTTGCTCTGTGTGATAAGCAACAAAACACGCTACATGAAGTGACACATCAGATTTTATGCACTGAGTTGTAGCTTTCTTGTGGCATTGTCGGCAACGGAGCTGTTTTTTCTTTCCTGTAACACTGTCTGGTGGTAGGTCGGCAACATAATGCTCCAATTTGTTGAATTGAGAATCGGCCTTTGATGAACCCGATGGCCGTCCTCTTGAAGAAACCAGTTTTCTGTTTGACTCCAAAATAGTAGTGACTATTCTTCGACGAAAGGATAGATGGTCTCATTTACCGCCATCTTGCTGGTAAAGTTGCCACACATTTTGCTCCGCAACATCGATGCAATGCGCAACATTAGGGACATACCATTTCTTGCCTCTAATTGAAACACGGTACAAAGAAATGTTTTGGTCAGCTCTGTCAATGCCTCCCATGTGTGTATTATAGTTGTGCATGACTTGTGGTTGATCGATACTATTTCATTTTTTTTTGCTTTTGTGAGTAGCGAGATACCTGATGAGTTGGTAAGACTCTGTCAAAGTTAGTAGCCACATACACCACACTATCATTCCATCTAGTGACGAGGATGTTGCTTTTGTCATCAGACCTGAAGTCATATGTACCCCGTGGTGTTTTCTTCATCACTGTTGGTCATATCTCACTCTTTCCCAATTCTATTGGCTCTTATTGTCCCTGTGGAGTGTGGCTTCAATTCCTCTCTTATGCAGATCCCTAAGTAGAGGTACTGAGGTAAAGAAATTGTCAAAATACATTCTAAAGGGCAAGAACCAGCTTAGGTACCCGAAACTAGGTCCGCCACACCAGAACTTATAGCCATACCTAATTGGCTTTTCATGGATGAATTGTTTTGCATCATGTTTACCAAAGTAAGGTACGAGGCTCTCATCTACGGAGTGGTTTTGAATATGTGAACTGTACTCTACACTTTACTCATTTATTTTATCTATTAGTGGCCGTACTTTAGCAAATCGATCACCTAAAGGTAGTTCATCATTGTTACAAGCATATAGGATCCACATTATAAATCGGAATCGATCCCTTGCCATAGCTTCGGAAATCAATATGTTATGGGCATCTAGTGACATTTCCCAATATATATCTTTCTGTGGCAGGTTGACATAACCACTCAATAATAATTTGGCTATGAAACACTTCATCTCTTCTTTAGAACAGTCTCCAAGCCTATTTCTTTTTGCGGCGTACTGATTTCTAAATGTCACCAGCAAATTTACCACATCATCATCGAAAAAACTCATGGGACTGTTAGTTTGACACAAAGAAAGATATATTCACGTTATATTCACATTAATATTTACTTACAGATATTTTTTTATAATAATGAAACGCCAGGTTTTATTCTTCAAAAGAATTTCACAAACAAATTTTTAGGCTCCCATTATGCTGACATCCTTCTGGAAGGAGGCATTACGAAAGTGGACTGTGGGGCCTACAACATTGTTCGTAATGTTTGTTTGGTGAATCACTATGGTAAAGAAGATATTTAAGGCAATAAATGAATAACAAATTGCAACAAAAGAATAAGAAGAAACATGAAATATATACCCATCTATCCGAAGGTCTTTAACATATTCCATTTTGTTAGAAACGTAACTTCACAGTTGAATATCACTACTAACCTCTCATCAATGAAGACTAAAATAACATAAAAATAAAGCGTGCAGTTTCTAGTTACGAAATATGATGCTGCACTCAGGCAAATAATTAAGGAACTTTCGAAAGGGTTAAGGAAGGACAGAGAGGAAGGTTGTGTACTATGTAATAAAGAGGAAGGAATATCACACTACTTAACAGAATGTGAAGGGGTAACACGGTGGAGGGAAGAAATCTGGGAGACAAAGTGGGATAAATTTCATAAGGAGATAATAACCATCAAGATGTTGAAATTCAGAGGTGAAGAAAAGACTAAGAAAATTGGGGAGTATTTAGGAAAAATGAGAGAGAAGTGGATGAGAAAAATTAGGAAATAGATCAAGAGTAAAATAATCAAGAAAGGTGTGGTAAGTTAACCAGAATCCCCATTCATACACTAAACCCAGGGGTTATAGTATGAAGGGATTCTTAGTGGGTAGCACTAGACTTATAGATATAGTATAGTATAGCCCTTGTTTGTCCCCTCGGGGCACGGGCCTCTTCCTTTGAGGGGAGGTGGCTTGTTTAGGGCAATCCCGGTTAGCCATGCCGAGAAGGATCCCCTAAAGTGGATGTAGATAACTATGTATGTAAAAGCATGTGTTAATAAAATTTTATTCTATTCTATTCTGAAGATGAAGTTTTGTCTAACAGTCTCATTACTTTGAAGGGATACATTTAATTAAATTATATTTTTAAGGTATGCCAACTTCAAAACAAAGTCACTGATGTCTACAAATTCTCAGAACCCAATTGTTTCTCTTAACCAGTATAAGAGCTAAGTTGTGAACCAAAGGTTAGGACCAGTTTGCTAATATATATATATATATATATATATATATATATATTTTAATTTTAGAGGAAATCATTATAGCAAATAAACCCAAATTATTATTTCTTACTATATCACCACGACGCTCTACCATAAGGCAGTGATGCCTCTGGGATCCATGATGTACAGTTTGAAAACCTCTGCTCTATCGAGTCCGAAAAAGTCTGTGGAAATTCATACTTTGAGTGTAGTTTCTCTAAAGTGTATAGGCCTACTTATTTAAATATAATATTAAAATTGAATTAATGAAGAACATCAGAGCCAGAGGATGTCATAATTTGATGGAGGAAACTTATGAATGTAATGAAAAGTTCTGCCTATCTTAAATAAAATCAACCAATCACACATTATCATTAAATTGTTTTTTATTTTTTATTTATTAGTTGACTAAAATAACAATAAAAAGGTGTGAATGAGGGAACTATTCTTGCACAATGGCTTCTCAAACTGGATGCAGACGTAGGACCAAAGCATTCCAGTCCTGCATAATGTAGAGGTGTTACTCTCTGCAAACTGCATCTCTATTAAACTTTTTTTAAAATAACAATATGATAATTTCATTAAAATAAATCAGTACAATACAGTTGGGCAAACAGTAATTGCAATTAAAATAACATGAAACATGCTTTCAGGTACTTATCCATTGAAAAGCCTGACATGGTATTGGTGCTGGAATTCTATAACCGCAGATCAGTTTGACGTTTCTGTTTCAGTCTTCAAGTGATGGATCAGGAGGATGATTGACAGGAATTTGTTAAATCAGAGGATTTACATGTTGGATGATTGTCCATAACAGCCTAACATAGTTAACTCAGAAATATGTAATCACCTCCAGAAGTCCTATGTCGTCATGCAGTGTTGCATAGGACATAGGATGTTTTACAGGTTAGTTCTTAAAATCTATCGTCATACATAACTGCATGACGTTGCATTGCATATGTACCACGATGATCTAGTTATTATTTGCAGATATCTATTTTGGATGGTTTGGGTTATTTTGATTTGAATGTAGGAGGCAGAGCACCAAATGGAACAACCATGTTGCTATATAGGGAGAATTAATGAAACATATATAAGATATAAGATTTGAAGCTTTCACAGCGTTGATTACTCAGGATGGCTTCACAGGTTATCAGCTGTGTCAACATTATCAGATTCAAGCTTTCGGCCATCTTCCCTCTGTGGCCTTCCTCAAGAATGTGTGTTCCTCAAAAGGACCAATTATGCTGTGCTGTCGATGGAGTCAATCTTGTTGGTTGTTGGTAACTGTTGTCGCCAGAGTTGTGTTCTAGGCTTCCCGACGTCTTCAACCGAGCCTTCAAAATTTCAGACAGTGAAAATCTAGACGATGAAATAAAACATCTTAAAATTACTCTATCAGAAAATGGTTACAAGAAAACTGAAATAGATGAATCTATCCGGAAAGCATGAGCAAACAATGGCAGAACACTAATGACCATAGAAGAAGGACCAGACTCCAAGACCAAAGCTTACATCCCCTTTTACAGAAGTTTGTCCAATCAAAGAGCCCATACGTTGGGGAAACACAACATCAAAACCATCTTTCTTCCCCCTAAAAAGATCAGGCAATACTTAAGGCCTGTGAAGGAAGACCCTACAGCTCAGGACACCAGGTGTATACAGCATTCCGTGTGAATGTGGGCAGGTGTACATTGGACAAACCGGACGCACAATAGAAGACAGATGCAAGGAACACAAACAACACCTGAGACTATTCCAACCGGAAAAATCAGCCATTGCCGAACATTCCATAAACTCTGACCATAGAATTCTCTTTCAAAATCTAAAGACCCTCCATCAAACCAATAAATACTGGGACCGGCTTATAAAGGAAGCCATTGAAATCCAACTACACACTAACAATCTCAACAGGGATGGAGGTCTCCAGCTCAGCAATGCGTGGGCACCAGCACTAAAAAACGGACGTCGGGAAGCCTGGAACACTACACCGGCGACAACAGTTACCAGCAACCAACAAGATTGACTCCATCGACAGCACAGCATAATTGGTCCTTTTGAGGAACACACATTCCTGAGGAAGGCCACAGAGGGAAGATGGCCGAAAGCTTGAATCTGATAATGTTGACACGGCTGTTAACCCGTGAAGCCATCCTGACATATATAAGATGTTTGTATTGCAATGCCATCAGTGATTTTGATGAAATTATGTGTTTCAATTGGTGTATTCTATATCTGCATTTATTAACTGAGTCTGTTATATGATTAGTCCATGTGAGTTTAGAATCCAAGGTTAAGCCAAGATATTTTACTAATGTTTTACTAATATTTTACTAATGTAATGTAGAATGTATGTTGACCGCCTGCATGGTCTTGTGGTTAGTGTTGCTGGCTGCATATTCGCAGGCCCGGGTTCGATCCCCAGTACCTCCTTGGATTTTTCTGAGGTAGGGAGGTCTTGAACGAAGTGCACCCAGCCTTGTGATTTAAACTGTGGAGCTACTTGATAGAGAAGTAGTGGCTCCAGTCACGGAAACCACCAGTAACGGCTGTGGGTGTTGGCATGCTGACCACATGCCCTGCAATCCTGCCATCTGCCTATGGTAGATGTCACAGCGGTTGGGTGGTAGGCCTTCAGGGATGTAGCACCATGGAGTTTAGTTTTAAAGTCAGGAATTGGGGTTCCTCCCAAAGTTATTGGTTGAAAGGCAACATTTTGCTTATATGTGAAAAGAACAACTTTGGATTTCATTGGATTCATAATAATTCTCCATTTGTTGCACCAGTCATGAAGTTAGAAGGACGCACATGCAACTTTGCCTTTAGACAAAATAGCAATATCATTAGCAAATTGTGCGACAGTAAGTTTTGCTGGGAAATCAGCTGTGTAGAGAATATAAAGTAATGGTCTCAGTACACTACCCTGGGAAACTCCAGAGATAATAGGATATGCTCTGGACTTTTTTGTGCTGCATTGGACATAGAAGGTATGGCTTGTTAAGTAACTTTTTATCATTTTAAAATGTGTATCAGAGACATGATTTTTAATTTTGTACAATAGGCCATCATGCCAAACCTTGCCAAATGCCTTTTCTGTGTTAAGAAATAAACCAAAGCAAACTGATTTCTCTTCAAACATACCAAGGATGATATCTGCAATCTGATGAAGCTGCTGGGGGACATGAGTGTTGTGACTGGAAGTCAAATTGTGAATCAGGTGTGATCTTTTCTACTTGAGTCAAGATCTGTGACATAAATAGTCGTTCAAGAAGTTTTGAAAAAAGGAACAATAAATTGACTGGTCTATAGTTTTTAAGGATCTCTTTTATCTTTATTTGGCTTTGGAAACATAATTATTACAGTGTATTTCCACTTGTTTGGAAAGTAGCATAATCTGAATATTGCATTATAAATTTGTGTTAGCAGTATTACGTTTTTCTAGGTAGGTTAGCTAAGAGTGGTTGTATAATAAGGTCATATCTTGATGATTTGTTTTTTGGGGTTCGTTGAATAGCATTTTTTACATAAGCTGACTCAATGAAATAATTGAATTATGACATCTGTAGTGATTGACTGTCTCTAGAACTTCTTCAGTAAAGTGATTGCTGATACTAGGGTTTGGTTTAAACTGAGAGCATAAGTGATGAGAAAATATGTTTGACTTTTCTAATGATGTAGAGTACCACTGCGAGCAGACATTTAATGGTGGAGGTCTGTCTACCACCTATATTATTTGTTTGGTTTTTTGCCATAAAAGTAAGTCTTGTGCATTCAGGGTTGTAGTTGATGTACAAAAGCTGTAAAGTGCTGGGATTTTAAAGCATTTTTAAATTCTCCGTGAAGAGGATAATGAGTTTGTTACCATAGCTTTTTGCAATGGGTTTTCATTTGGTAAAGTTCTTGAATATATGGCGCTATAAAGGATGCTGATCTATAATATCACTTAAGCGATGTACAGTTATCTCCACTGGCTAGTTTCGTAGCATGCTGAATATTCTGAGTTATTGTCTGTCATTGTCTTTAGGTAACTAAAGAAGAATTTTAGTTTATATTAAGGAGGCTATAGTAGACACATATAAATCCCGATTAAATGGATGCCTTATGAGAGTTGAGACTGATTTGTGTGTGTAAAGAGCTGAAGCAGTGATTAAAACTGGAATGTGATCCGAACTTAACTCATGTAGTGCAGAGATGAGAAAAATTTTTACTAATGAAAAAGTCTAGAAGATTTGGAGGATTTCCATCACATGGATAGTGCCTTGGTTCAATAGAATGAATTACCTCAACTTGCAGTAATGTATTACTTAATGTAATATCATACCACGTGGGTTTGAACCTCAACATGGATGTTTAGAATTGAAGTCGCCTCCTAGCAGGTAGTTTGTTTTCATTTTGTGAAGTAAAGCCCAGAAGTTTAAAGTTGTAAGTTTGTTTCAAGGAGCTAAATGAATGAATGAAAATGAAAATAGCCATATGTCCCGTGAAGGGCAAAGGCCTCCTATCGAATTGGAAAGCTCATTTACACTAACATGGTGAGCTACTCCATGTTAGGTGTTGTTCATACATAATGACACCTTTTTACTGATTGTGTTGTGGTACACTATTCAGTCACTCTCGGGTAGGAACACTGTTACACATTTACACTAGGTTTTCACTATCTAGTCACTATACAGATGTGCCTCTAGGGATTTCCAGATGCTTCTTCCTCTCGCTACTCGTGACCACTGCTTCCCTGTTTGCTCTTTGAAGAGGTCTTTCCATCTCAGTCTCGGCCTTCCTGGTAGTTGTTGTCCTACATGGGGGTCCTACATGGTGGTCTTGTAAGTTCATATATTGTCCTGTAGTCTCGCCACATGGCCTCCCCATTTCCATTTCAGTCTTGTGGCTAATTTTGACATGTCTTTTGCCTGTGCTAGCTGGTTCAATGTTTTATTTGGGATTCTGTCCTTCAGTGATACCCCCAAGACTTTGCGTTGCATCTTTCTTTGGCACTTTTGTATTTTGTTCGTCAGTCTTGCTGTAGAAGGAACTAATTTGAAAAGAAGTCAAATTTCTGTACTCTCAAAACCTGATAATCGGTTTCAAGTATAATTAGAAACTAGTGATGTTTTAACAAATACTGCAGAAACTCCTTGCCTAGAACTACTAGGATGGTCAGCACAATAGGTATTGTATCCTGGAATTAAAAAATATATATGTGGTGCCAACTGTATTTCTTTGGCCAGTAAAATGTCTATGCCGTAACTATGTAGAAAATGTAATAGTTCATGATATTTGTTGTTGATCCCTTGGCAGTTCCTTGTGCAGATGTGGAATTCAGTGTTGGGTATGACAGTGATACATCACCGGAAGTTTCTGAACTAGCGACTGAATTAATGGTTGTAATAGGGAAAATAAGGAGTCAAGTTTGGTTAATAGTATGTTTAACAGTTCATTTTGAGGTTGCGAATTAATCACACCTGAATATATATTTTTATCTGTTGGCTGATTATATTGTGAAAAGGATGCACTATGAGGATTGGTGGTCTCAGACTTAGAAAAATCTCTGCTATCAGGATGACTTCTCTCTTGTTTCGACAGCGTAGGAAATTGTCTTAGGTTTAGTATATTGATGGGATTGGAGCACAGGATATTGTTAGATACAGATGTTGCGTTTTGCTTAACCATTTTGCTGGACTGTTGCAGTTGTATGTAGAGAACATCCTTTGTAATTAGCTGTATGCTGTCCTTTACAATTAACTCAAAGAGGAGGTGCATTGGTGGATTTGGTGCAATTTTTTGTCATGTTTACCATCACATTTGACACAGATTGGCTGTTTAAGACAATAGTTTCTTGAGTGACCATATTCTTGTTTGAACATTGAATAATTGAGTGCTTAGGTTTTAGAGGATCAACTTTGATCACAGCATGATATAATTTAGTTAAATGATGTTTTCATTTACTGGATTTGGTTTAAGGTTTACAAAGAAGAGTGGTAATGCAACCTTAGTTGCCAGATGATATACAGGAATCATTTGAATAGGCTTGTAACTGATCAATTGTAATTCAGCCAATATGACAACTGTATCACATGTAGGATGCAATCCTTGAATGACAAAAAATTCACATAGCCTACTAGGGCATTCAAACCCAGGTCCAACTCTTTCCACCGGTTATGGTCCATTATGGATATAAGTTGATAAAACTATTATTAAAACTTTGGTACAGTGGATAAAATTACCTTGAACAGTCACTACGTTTCAGCCTGACCTCCAGGCCTTCCTTCATTTCACCTGAGGAAGGCCTGGAAGACAGGCTGAAACGTATTGACTGTTCAAGGTAATTTTATCCACTGTACCAAAGTTTTAGTAATAGTTTTATCAACTTATATGACAAAAGATTATATAAGACATTTCATTATTCAGAATTGTTCTTCAGTATCATAAGAAATCGGGTGAGTGTTAGTAATAAAATATATATATATATAGGCCTATTACTAAATGTAAATTCTCAATTTGTTAATTTGGCCTCACGACTGAAAAGCGAAGACCTAAACCCACAGTATATAGTGCTAGAATTATATATAGGACAACAAAAATGATAGACTACATATCGGACCATAAATGATAGACTATAGGCATAAGGAATGGCTAACCGGGATTGCGAACACAAGCCACCTCTCCCAGGAGAGAGGCCCGTGCCCCTCGGGGACATTATGGGCTAATACTAATACTAATACTAATATTCAAATGACTTTGTTGTCAGCCATAGCCTTCTATCATCATGGAAGAATCTGTGAACATAAATACCAAAAGAAAACAGCTTGATTCTAAATCAGTAGGCTATCACATTTTGCAACTGATAACCATTTGCACCATTGGAAAATCTTCCTGTTAAAACAAAACAAAACAAAACAAACAAAAAAAAAGTACACCTAAGCAAGAAAAATCATCCAAACCACCACCATCTATGTAAGTTACATTACTGATATAATCTTTCAAATCTTTCAAATCTTTATTTGCATCAAACTCCTGAGTTCATCAGGAGCATTACAAATGTCCATACAGGTTATATATAGTATTATAAATGAAATATAAAACATTCCAACATACATCACCACTTCTTCAGCTTAAGATTCGTCACTAATAAAATCATAAAATTCATTAACACTGTACATAGGATTATTTAATATAAACTTTTTAATGGCCAATTTGAAACTCTGGATTGGCAGCCTTCTCATATTGTTAGGTAGAGAATTGAACATCCTAATCGATACATTTTTTAAACTGTTTTGAGTTTTAACATAATTACAATGAGTTGTGACTATATTGTGTTTACCTCTTGTGTTATAGTTATGACACATACCATGTTCTAGATGAAAATTATAATTTTCTTTTATATACAATAAACACTGAAAAACAAATAGCCCTGGCAGAGTCATAATTTGAATATTCCTAAAACTATTTCTACAGTGACCATTTAATGGTAAGCCACACATCAACCTAATTGCCCTTTTTTGCAATCTGAACAATTTTAAACTGTAAGTTTGATTCCCCCATAACAAAGTCCCATATGATAGGTGGCTGTGAACATGTGCAAAATACACCAGTTTCAAAACATATTACATAAACATATAAATGTGGTGTTAAGAGGTCTTGGTGAAAACAACATTATCACATACAAGCATATCACAATTACCAATACTAAGGTCAAATTTATTTTTGATACCATTGAAAACTACAGGAAAGTTACAGGTTACTTTGCTGCACATAACACAGAATTTCATATATTATATCAAATAAAACAAGAACATAGTTTTCAGTTAAACATGGGAGTATCAATTGCCAGAACCAACCTAGTGGAAACAGGCCTTTGATATGATTGCTGCAAGCTGGTAATGTGTGAAACCAGAGGCTGTAAGGAATTGTTGGTGGAAAGCAGGTGAAGATGGAGTTGAAATGTTGGCTACTGCCGTAACTAAGAATGGTGAACTGTGAGGTGGAACTGTTCCACCTGCTGAAGAATACTTAACTGTTTTTGATGAGACTGTTGTTTTTTATTTTTAGACGAAATACAGAATGAACAGGTGGAAAATGAAACAGGGGAAGAAGAGGAGGAAGAACAAAGTCATTGCCTCTTGCAAAGCTCTCTAGAAGTTTCTTTAATTTTCCTGTGTGTTCCTGAAGGTCATTAGTGACCCCTCAATAGAATAAGGTCTTTATGATATGATATGATATGATATTTCTTGTACCAAGAAAATTATAAAAGAGTCTACTAGATTTGATACTTATCATTTTACCAGTAGACATCTTAAAAAACACAATAACACTTATAATTGGAGAAATGTTTAGACATGTAGTCAGTGCTGCTAAATGCATCTAAACTGATTTCCCTCCCTACAAAAAGAGAAAGAGAGAAAAAACACTAGAAAGTAAGAGAAACTGAAAAAAAAATACAATTTTCTAACAGACTCATCAAAATACGTTTCTTCTCTGTTTTCCCTATAGGCTGTCTTCGTAAGTCCGTTGAAAGTTCATATCATACCACCATTAGGCCACTGTTCTAATGATATTACTGTTATCATAAAAAGGAAAACTAAATAATGAATAAAACTGGGTTTATGAGGGATTCATTAATAACGAGTTGGACTTATAAACAAACATTACAATACAAATATTTGTTCGAATATCATTTAACTTGAACTCACTTGATTTCTCCAGTGGTTTGTTCTCACTACTTTAATTGACTATCTTTTGTACACTAGTCACTAGGGACCCATTAATAAAGCCAGACATGACGTATTTATATTGAATTACTGCTTAGGTTGGTTTACATCAGCACTGAAAAACTGCAAGCGCCTCCTGAATCTGGTTACAATCCTTCTACCTCCTGCTCTCCATGGATGATCTCTCCAAGGGCCATCCAGGATCTGTGAAAAGCTGACTTGAGTCATTCTCGCCCCTTTGTCAGTGGATCTTTCTCTGTTTTGTAATTAAATCCCTCCTGTTTCATTTGTGTTGTCTCCCTCTGCTCTTCTTCATTTGTTTCTTTTAACCATGGACCAGCTGCTATGTTTAATCCATTTATGCTCATGTTTAAAGTAATTGTCCTTTCTCCCTGCATTGCCGTTTCCCGTCATCAGGTGTGATGAAGCTTGACATAATTTTCCTCTTGGAGGTGACATAACTCGTAAGATGTCATTTCCCACCTTATCCTCCAGTAAGGTCTTTACTTGTTTCCCTCTCCATGAAAGGAGTGAAACAGACTGTTATATCAAACTTTTTCATAGAAATAAAATGCATCCTATTTGTTCATGCTTTCCTTGACTGACACTGCAATGCAAAATGTGTTAGTTCATAATGGCTATGTTTAATTACTTCATTTATTAGTGAAAACCACATGTTCTGTAGTATTTTTTCATGTGATTTTTCTGAAGCTCATTGTGGTCGAGATGACTGTAGGAGATTCATTGATTCAAAGGAACACAGAACATATATTACCAATATATTTTGGATATGAATTTTTGGAAAAGCCGGATGGGGGGTTACAGTATAGAATTACAGATAACCCACCTAAAAGGTTGGCATCTCTGAAATCGGTTTCATTCCACCCTCAACTTTTCTAATGATTTCTACTTCTGTTCTATGCAAATCCGCTTTCTGTTCTCTGAATCCATTGTCACAAATCTACAGTTCAAATAGTATAGTATGTACGGTACTCTAATTTATTTTTAATGCACACAAGACAAAAGTAACATTCCTAGTTTTCAATATTTAGAAGAACACAATTTAAATTCAAATATGCTACAGTATACAGTAGATATGACATGACACTTCGAGCCACACTTGGAGAAATTGATTGTTCCTCTGTTCAGGTACCTTAATATTGTATTCTCTTATTATTGATTGGTTGAACCTTTGAAGCAGATACGCTTCAGTGACTGATTATTCTTGGCAAAGCAGTATCGAAAATTCTAGCCAAAACAGCGTTGAAAAGAAAAGTATTTACTTAATAAATATTTGTGGACGAACTAAAGACATAAAAACCAATAACTTATTAATTTTTAATGTTCAGATTTTTACTCTCAATACCAAAATGATCATAAGTAATTGAACCAGAAAAATGAAAGGTCTTTCTACTATAATATATGGATATGAGAGGGGATTTAAATTACTGTGTGTACTTAATTCTGAAAAGTAATCTAAACTGAGGTCCGTTATATCTAGATTACACTGTGTACTTAATTCTTTTTAAATAATTAAAACTTTTGTATCAAATAATGTTTTTCTTTTTAAATATATATTAATAAAATTTAAAAATATCCCTATTTCTGTGCATTTCTCGCTTTCAAAATTTCATGGAAAGTTTCCAGGGTTGTGAGGCTCTGGAAGTTTGTGGAATTGAAGTGGGTGGGCCCAAGTTAAATAAGAGATGGTTGACAAGCATGGTGGATGATGAGATAGAAGGAAACCTCCCAAATAATATGTTTTGCTTATAGATGTATTAAAAAAAAATTCCATTAAATTATACTTTGAATTTATTCTAAAAAGGAAGGCCAAACAAAGAAATTCTGTCTGAACGATGATCATTAAAGAGAATGGGTTAATGTTCATATCCACAAAGTTGGAGATTTATTTTTTTAATTTCATGGAAGGTGATTCTAAAAAGGATCAAATTCTGTGATCAAAAAGCTCCAACAACATAAAGATGTCAAGAAGATTTTGCAGCTGGAGGGCAAAATAAAAACGATACAATGATGTGCTTCTGCAACTAATTTTCCAAAACAAAGTTGGACATCATTCATCCTTTTCCAGTTCTAGGCCACTCTTTTGGGCACTGTGAGTGCAGAGAGATCAGGATTGTCAATAAAATCTGTGATTGAAACCAAAAATTGATCTCTCGGTCATTATAAACCATTACCATTCAATTGAGAGAGAATAAAAGACTGTGAATCTGCTCTTGGCCTTATTTTCAGAATGCAGAGTAAATCATTGTACATCCTACACATTATCATGTTCCATATCTACAAAATAAAGAACATAACCAATTTGCTTCCTGATTTAGAGCAGATAAAACATGATATATCCAATCTTTTATCATTCCAAGAATCACAAAATGAGTTTAAAATGAATATGAAAATAATAAAATATTCACTAAATACTCATGCTGTAGCATAGTGATTGAAGTGCTGTGCTCCTACAAATTGGAAGGTCCTGGGTTTGATCCCCAATGAGGTCGTGGAGATTTTTCACTGGCCTAATCTTTCTGGTGGCACTGTGGCCCTGGGGTTGACTCAGCCTCTAACAGAAATGAGTACCAGGAGCAGTCCTGGGGTAAAGGCGGCCGATGCATAAGGCTGACAACCTTACCACTTTCATGTGCTGGATGTCTAATAATCTGGGAGCCTCAATCTCCTGGAAACCTCTGGGCCTCCATTGCCTGTATCCTGTGTAGGGAACACTTTACTTTTTTTAAATAGGCCTACTCATTTCATCAAGTGGGTTCAACGAACTTCCTGGGAATCCTGCCTTATACAAATCTTACAAACATAGCTATGTCTGTACTCACAAGTCATCTGTATGGAATAGAATATTTTGCCTCTCCACCTGTTTTTAGTTTTGTTTCATCACATTCTGGGATGATGGTACTAGCTAAGTAACATGATGCCATTGCATTGCACACTCTGGTACTGTCTGGTTACCATGAATTCCACTTGGCATATCTGTGATCATTGCTATGGATACTTGTCAAAATCTAAACTTTTACGAGAGAAGTGTGAATCGTATAGCTCCTCCCAAGAAAGTTAAGCGTAGATTGCGACTTTACCTGAAAAATATATAGGTAATTATATAATTTTATAAACCTTTTTGTATTTTGTAGTATTTCATTAAAAAAAGCAATTTCATCCATGGTAGGCCCAATTATAGATAACTGCTTTGAACTTAGATACATGATCCTGAAATGATGTGTGCAATTTTTACACAAGTCCCCATATTCCAAAAATAATATCTAAAAAATAAAAAAATAAAAATGTGTGTGCTTCTGTGGACAAACTACGCGTAGTTCAAGAACGAGAAACTGTATAAAAACAAAATAGAATGTCTATTTCCTTTCCTTCCACTTAATTAATAGAATAGCAATGATAGCATCTTACTTTTACTAGTGTTTACATTAAGATAATTTTATCAATTAATACCGGTACTTCTAAAAGAAGTGCATTGTTAGAAATGCACAAGATATTATTAATAAAGTCGTGCAGATTGTGAAAGACAATACATCATATATAGGAGCCTGTTGCAGTGTTGACTTTCTTTTATTTAGATTGTTATTTTGTACATTAGACCTACTACATTTGACATTGGAAAGGTTTACATTGACCCGTGGGAAATAACTTGAGTAACTCGCTTCCTTACTCTTCGTATTGTTTGCTAGGAACCAGGAATGAACATAATTATGGTAAAGACCGTAGAAGAGGACTGACCAGCTTAACCCTTTTGGTGCCATGTGCCGATACAATAGGTATTGCCCTAATTATCCACAGAGTGCCAGCCTGTGTACTGGTTGTAGGCCTACCTGCTCAAGAGTGTCACAGCTTTCTACACAAAAATGCAGAGTTATTGAAAATATACATAAAGGACAGACTTTTGCCCCTAGGGGATAATTTTTTCTAATTATAATAACAGATATGCATAATTGAGGTATGATAATAATATCGTGCCTTTCTGTTATATTTATCGCTATATAATGTCGGTATGATTATGATGTCTTTGTTGCTACTGCTATCAAATAAATTATTATCACTGTCACAAGGTGAATCATCTGTGTTGAAATCAACTGTTCGAAATACTCTAATAATAATTATTCATCATCTTTTCTGCCAAGAAATATATCTTTTTGCAAACTTTCTGCTAAAGGTACTATCAATCAAAGAAATTGCAATGAAACGGCATAAGTTTTACTCATCCCCTTCTGGAGATCAAAGCCCTCACAAAATAGGTCCTTGAAAAGATGGAAAAACCCCATTCTTTAATTGTAGACCTACACTTCAAGTACAGTCTGCCTTAAAGTTATGTATGTTATTTTGTAAAACCGAAATCTGCTTGATCAGCACTGGCATTTTAGACAGTGAAAAGCAGGAACTAGGTGAATTAGTGGGTGGCATTTTAAAAGCAGTTCTCTGGCCAAAATCCTGGTGTGGAAAATGTTGGTGAATGTTTTTGTCAACAGTTAAATGTAATTGTAAAAGATATGACCTCCCAGAAAATTTTCACGTAAATCTAATCACAGAAACATGTAATGGGAGGCTAGCAAAAGTCTCCAATATGTTCAACCATGTACACTTAATAAATAGTGAGAAGTTACCCAGAGATTGTTGCATCAGACATGGCCTACATTTAAACAGACAAAGCAAAGATGAAATTCTGAAGAAAATAATATCACAGAAAATATTAAAAAATAATAACAGAGCCACTGAACGAACCATCACTATAGTACCTTAAAACAAGATAGATCAAGCAAAAAACTGTTTAGGGTAAACCTAACTTCGCATAAGAACCACATAGACCTAAATAAATCAAAACACCCACTAGACCTAGTTGCAAATAATGACAGCCTGAATAATGAAAATTTAGTACTCACAGCTCAAGAAAAAAAGTAAAGACAGCAGCAGGCTTAAACCTGAATATTGATCTTTATCTGATTATAGGAAAACAAAACTTAATGAAAGTAGATGAAAGCACACAATAAAATTGTAGGCTACACCAGAACTCCTTAAGAAATAAGTTAGATCTCATTGAATATTTTATAAATGAAATTGGGTCCGATGTTGTACAATGTGTTTCATGTATGAGTAGGCCAATCAAGCGAGTTTCTACATCACGGTGGCCACAGCTCTAACTCCCAAGCGATCAGGTGAAATATCTACGCAAATAAAACTGATAATGGTGCAATGATTCAGGTTGTCATGATTACAGTTAAAATTACAATGAAAATAACCATATAGGCCTACCTCATCACAAGAGATGTTGAAAAGCCTTCCTCTTGCAACCACACAACACTGGCAGCTATTTAGGAAATCTTCTTTGACACACATAAGTTCAGCTTTCGAGATAGAGTTAGTTTCTTTTGTGATATTGTCTTCTTCTAATGTATGGGGGTTTGACCTATACATGGCTATGTTTCTACAGAGAATAATCGATATTGGAGCCCAGAGAAACCCGATATAGTGCATTTTTTACATCTTGTCAATATGGTTTTAGAAAGGACCATAGTACCATTGAGGTTGTTTTAGATTTTATCAAGAGGTGTCTACAAGGCCTTGAAAAGAATGACCTAGTCATTAGCCGTTTTTTTGACTTGACAAAAGCTTTTGATACTATATCACATGACTTACTTATACAAAACCTTGAGTTCTATGGTTTTAGTAACTCCAGTATCAAATTATTACATTCGTACTTAAGTGATAGACATCAATCTGTCTTCTACATAATAATTCTACATACAAATTAGTTAAGTACGGCATTCCTCAGGGCTCTGTTCTGGGGCCTGTGCTTTTTATAATATATAGGCTACTGTACTAATAATCTGCATTCTAGTATACTGGATCCATGTCTTCGATCATACTTATTTGCAGATGATTTAGCACTCAATATAATTATGATGTCCCAATAAATATAATTATGATGATATTCTTGAAAAAGTGGCTTTTAATGTTGTAGAATGGCATAGTGCAAATTGTTTGAGTTTCAATAATGATGAGAAAATTGACATGAAGTTCAGTCTGAATCACAAAAATACTGAGAAAGGAACTGTGTAAAAATTTTTGGGCTTTTACCTTCAACCTAACTTGGAATGGCAATCACATATTGATCATATTGCTAATAAAATAAGCAAAGGTATATTTACCGTACGTTAAGAGTACTCTGTTCTAGCATAGATCAAAACTCTTTTCTGTTGGTATACTATGCTCACATCCATAGCCACCTAAGTTATGGCATTTTCACAGTCTAGGCTATCCGGGTAGTGCCCCGTTGAGTGTTGAGAGGCCAATGTTTCCACAGCCATGTTGCTGTCTTCTTCAGGGCCAAAAGGTCACTGACTAAGCCGGGCATCGGGCTCCTATATATCTGTGTGGTGTTGCAGAGCAGTAGCGGGCGTCCGGCCAATCACAGAAGAGGCATCTGTTGGAGCTCTGGGATTGGTCGGTCGACAGCAGAGGTTGTTTGGAGCTCCATTATCCTTATCTGCTGCATCATGGTGGTGTCGAAGAAGGGGTTGCCAGGTTTTCGGCAAATCCAGGCCTTTATCCCCGTTGATGTTCTGGGGTCTTCTCGCTATTTCAATAGCTTCTTTTACCCTTCTCAGCCACCATCTTTCTTCTCTACTTATGAGGCACGTGCCATAAAAAACGATAGCATATCCAGTCTTCGCTGAGTGGAGGGCTATGGCCGACTTATCAAAGTTGTTGTTCTTATAGTGGCGTATGTGTTCTTGTAGGCGTTCTGCTACTGTGCGGCCAGTCTCCGGCCGCGGAAGCCTACAGACTTATGGCATTTTGTTTTGGAGATGTCATTCTTATGCCAAGAAAATCTTTATTTTACAAAAGCAGGCAGTTTGTATAATTTGTGGAGTTGCTCCTAGATGCACTTGTAAAGTACTTTTTTTCAAACTTGGTGTTCTTACTTTGCCATCATTATTTGTTTTGAGATGTCTTCTTTTTGCTAAAAACAACATAAACACTTACACAAAATGTACTGCAGTTCATGAACACTTAAACACGATATATATATATATCAATAGATGCAGGTTTAGTGTGACTTAAAACAGTTATGAAAGCTTTTCCTTAAATCTTTATAATAGTTTGTCCAACAGTGTCAGAAATTTACCAAATTCAAGTTTTAAAAGGGCTATTAAATCTACCTTGAAGGCAAATCCTTTATACAATGTTCAAGAGTTTTATAATTTAAACTTAGATGACTCATTGAGTTTTATATTGATTGATATTGACGATTTCCATATATTGTATAATGTCTGTGCAATAAATTATTATTATTATTGACCCTTCACCCATTCTAGTATATTCTGTCTTTCCTATATATGAAATAGTTATTTCCCAATACAGCTATTTCTCCCAGAAGATGGCAGCAGAGATAGCTGCTGAAAGTTTGGAACCAATCCTCCAACTGACCCGATTGGAAACCCAAGATACAATAATCTCAATACTGGGAAAGCCTCAAGTCACACATAACACGTTAATTATATGGCAATTTATTTTAATGCTGTCCCTACCATCTTCTTTCAGAATTCTATATTGTGCATTGATCATTTTAGTTTCTTCTTTCGTCTCAAAATTCACAGTTTTCTTGTTTTCTGTTAGTGACTAAAATCATGCTTTAGTATACAGTATTTATTACATTTTACTTTCTCTAGCCAGCACAGACTGTGATTTCAATTGTTGTACATGAGTGTATTGTATACTAGATCACTTTTTTCTTTCTCTTTTTTTTGGTTGTTTGTCTAATCTTAAAGGGGGACTAAACTAGAATTTAACACTGACATTAACATAATATATTTTATTAGAATTAAGAGAATATTAACATTGAAAACTACGTAATTTTAAGACCATTGCTTCTCTTAGTACTCACCTTTATGTATCACGATTTCTTGATGCGGTGATGTCACACTGCCAGCCTACATTTGTGAGGTTGCAAATCATGAGAAGTAATGCTGCTCTGCTTCACTTCTGGTGTGTTTCGTTTTAGATAGAGACCCCATGTTTTTAGGAAGGTCGCTTTTGTCTGTCAAACTTGATATAAGTGCCCAATTATTCAATGAAACAACATTAGTTTTCACATTTACCAAATTTTGCTGCCATTCACTCAATTTCTTTATGTATTTCCTTTTGTATACTTAGTCATCTGATGTTTTAGAAAATTCCATTGTTCCACAAAGTAGTTAAGTTACATCTTGTGTGAATTGTGGTCTAGTGCAGCAATCATTCCTCCGAAAGAAAAATGAATTCTTTTCGATAGATATTTGAATCTATCGTGATGTGATTCTAGAACTCCTGTGTGCTTAAAATGATGTATGTGCTTTAAATCATCGAGAAATCTTTTTATTTTATTTATAATTCCTTGAAGAATTGAATATTCAGGAGAATGTTTTGTAGTCTATGCTGTTGTTTGAACAATCTCCTCACTCAGCTCATCATGTTAACAAAAAACAAATTAATTTTATTTTTCCCAAGCATGAATGTTACATATATGTTTCAAAATTGAAGTTAATTTTTCTACCAATAAGAAACTGTCATTTTCCCAAATAGCAGATGCCCACCACAAATGGTTGTAAATGGACTTGATCCATTCATGGAGTACAGGAGACTTCCCAAAATGTTTATTAATCGTTTTCTTCAGGGATTTTGCAAGATGCCAGTTGTCGAACTCATGTTGAATGTTTTGAAATTTTCTCTTTAATCATAGCCTTAAAGGAGTTTAGTTGGCAAATTTTCAGATAGCTCAGACAATAGAGTTTCACATGGTATTTTTTAAATTTCTCTTTCTAGTACTTCTTTCTTTACAACTATAAAATCCAATATTTTTTTCTTAGCCAAATTCATAATGCTATATGTACATATTTAGAGAAGAGTCATATTACCCATTTCCTGCTACCCACAAGTCATTTTCTTTCATAGCACCCTCATAACATTCCTTTCCTTTAAGCCAAGAACGGTGGATGATAGGGAATAGGTGTCAGGGCTGCGATCAGCAGCATGATATCATCATTTCTGCAAAACTTAGGTGGAAACTTGATTTTCCAAGTAAATACTACACTTGGGAGGGTAGTGTTTTTGCAGGTGTTATCTGTCTAAAATACCCTTTAACATATAAAACTCTTAAAACATATAAAACAGATGTTAACCCTTTAACATCTGTCTGAAATACCCTTTAACATGTAAAAACTTATATTTTAATTGAATGCCCCCTTTAATAGCTGTATTTTTGGGACAGTACATACTCCATTTTTTTCCTTACTCAATGAAAATATTAGCTGTAGAAATTTTGTAATCTTTGTAAAATAGCTGTAAAACACTGAACTGCATAAATAATTAACTATGTGCTTCACTAATGTATATACAGGATGCGGCATTTGTCATTTTTCATTTTCAAAACCATGTAACACATTTATTTAACAAAGAAATAAGCTACTCTGAACATTTTAAAATGTCTTACAGTCTTGGATTTGCAATTCTGGTCATATTTTTTGAATATGGTGTCCTTGAGATGCCCTCAATTTAACTACAACACATTCCTGCAATCTCCCTCATATAGACTATGGGCCATTATGCGATGTGTGGTGTCTTGCATAACGTTTGCAATTTCCTGATGAATTGCATTTTTAAGACTGTTAATGTCAGGGATGGCATGAGCGAAAACTTTAGACTTCAGATAGCCCCACAGAAAAAAAAGTCCGGTGCAGTAAGGTTGGGAGATTTGGAGGGCCATTGGATATCACCAAACCAGGAAAGATTTAGGTCGGGGAAAGCAGCATGTAGCGTGTCCATTGAAAGACGTGCAGTATGTGCTGTAGCACCATCCTGTTGAACCACAATCTCTCAATATCACAGTTACGATGTGTCAACTCTGGTAGGAAGAAAGTTTACACCATGTGATTGTAACGTTCAGAGTTGACAGTCACCGAAGCACCATTATTGCTTTCAAAGAAATAAGGGCCAATAATACCCTGCGCTGCAATGGCACACCACGACCTTAGGACTGTGAAGTGGCCGCTTGTGGATTATGCATGAATCTTTAGGAAATTGCAAATGTTACGCAAGACACCACACGTCGCGTAATGGCCAGTGTACGAGGGAGATTGCAGCAATGTGTTGAAGTTAATGGAGGGCATCTGAAGGATATCATATTCAAAAAGTAAGACCAGAATTGCAAATCCAAGACTGTAAGCCATTTAAAAATGTTCAATGTAGCTTATTTCTTTGTTAAATAAATGTGGGCATAATAGAACTTTGCGCCCCATGCTGCTCCCCTTTCCACTCGCCACTTGCCTGGCAGCTTCCACCCCTCTCGGCTTCTTCCCACGTGCTGCCTGCTCCACTTCCATGCAACGCATACCTTCATGCCTGTAGCTGTTGCTCAACGCCGGTAATGCATAATTGCAATTGATATGTCACCTAATATTTCACAATAAAGAAAGCCCCTTGCACCTCCACATAAAATTCTACAATTATAAAAATGACCCTTCCAACAAAATAAGCTATTTCACAATACAAAAAATACCATTGTACCATACATAATATTTCATAATTATAAAAAACGCCGTATTATAACATAAAATGTGGCTTAATTGATGCAGGAAAATTCCCTTGTACCAACAATACTTATAAAAACCGATTCTTGCGTTAAAACTTATGAAATCCCCCTAACATAACTCTAATATACGAAAGCTTCCTTCAGTGCTCAACATTCACTCGTAGCGTAGTGGCCAAGACTTCTAGCTATAATGCTAGGGGTCCCGGGTTCAAATCCCGGTCGATTCAAAATTTACTATTAGGAATAGGTCTCAAATAGGTTGGTAGGGTGAAGAGGAGGTGAGAGGAAGAGAGGAAGGAGACGGGAAAGGAAAAGAAGAAGAGAATAAAGAAGAAATAAATTATTTTTCTGTTTCATCAGTTCATTAAGAGATGGCGCCACCGTCGCTACTAGTAATTCAAATGCCGCCGCTAGGGGAGGGAGTTAGAGAGTTGGAGTGAGGGACTCGCATGGGGCGCAAAGTTCGGTTTTCCCTAAATGTGTTACACGGTTTTGAAAATGGGAAACGATAAATGCCACACCCTGTACAAATACAATACTCAGAGGTATTTCCTATACAGCCTCAAGTATCAATTTTTTAATGACACAAAATCTTATCTTATAGGGTTTAAAGATTGAATTGTTGCTGTTAAAGATGGGAAACATCCCTCAACCACAATCTGCAGGTAATGAAAATGGTGGATGGTCAGGAATAAGCTCAAAGGTAACATCATATGTTTTCTCAGTGCTTTGTAACTACTCATGTACATTTGCTTTCTATTGTTGATGTGTTACGGCATCCGGCAGTTTAACTGATTTAACTAATTTAAACTTTGGCCATTATGACATAGGATGAATTAATAGTGATGTGTTATGACTAGGGCCTGGATTTTTATGTAATATCAAAGTACGAAATATGTACATAAAAATGTAGTAAATATATTTGTGTGAGTGCAACTTATATGATTTACCAAATTAAAGCCACAGTAAAAATGCTTCAGAGATTTAAAAAAAAATGTAATGCTTAAGTTTGTGGGGAAATATGTAATGTGGCAAAAACTTGTTGTGTTGTGCTCTGAAAACTCACTTTTTGGACCCGATTGACCTATTTGAGTTAAGAGTACCTGTTTAGAAGGCACACAATGTTTATTATTTGTGTGCATTGCACTATGCAAATGTTGATCAAGCTGTAACTTCATGGAACATTCTATAGTTCTGTTACACGCTTAAAACATTACTACTTTCTCCTCCATTGTAAATCACTCGTCAATAGATAGATAGATCTTTATTTGCTAGAGACATCAAAATGTATAGCAACGTCAAAGTAATAAATGCACTTACAATGTTTGATACCTACAATGTTTGATAAAATAGCACTTTAAAATAATCTGCTATTAAAATACTCATCCAACGTATACATAGGATTTGAGATCAACGTTGATCCAACTGTCCACTTGGTAGCTGCTAAAGAAAGATTTTTAATATTGTCAGAAAGTCTATTGTATATATTTAAAGATATAACATCAAAACTGTTTTGTGTTTTACTATATTTGCATTTGGGAACATAATTACGGTATATGTGTGAAATATTTCTCATGGAGTAGCTATGAATTGTAGAACAAAGAGTGTACCTATCAATGTTTCTCTTCATCTAAAGAAGACAGTCTAAGATGAACATTGATCTTAGAGTCAGAATTCTCAGTTTTATAAATATACAGTGTGCTCTAAAAGATAATCCACACATAATTCTCATTACCTTCTTTTGCTAAATAAACAGCTTGTCTGCTGAAGTATGGTTGTCCCACAGTAGGGTTCTGTAGCTTAAGTGGCTATGTAAATGATCGTAATAAACTGTCAGTAAACATTCTAGGGGAAGATAGTTTCTCAAAATCCTTAAAATGAATAATCCCTTACTTAATTTATTAGGCCTACTGTATGTATGTGAACGCCAACCCAAAACCAGCTTCAAGGAACTTAACAGATGTACCAGAATCATGATGTATTTGCGTTAAATTAAATGTAATATCGTCCATCTTGGTGTCATTAAGAGCCAAATTGTTGGATTCACACCATTTTTTTTTATTTTGTTAGAAATTTCATTAATTTTTGTACTTAAAATCATAGTGCTTTTGCAAGAAAATTTGATAACTAGATCATCGGCAAATAGATAAGGCTCTTTGCATTCATCATGTATATTGCAAGGTAAGTCATTAATGCAAATAACAGAACCCTGTGGGACAACATGTTGAACCCATCTGTATACTGAAGCCATGCCATTTGTGTCAACAGACTGATGTCTGTTAAATAGATAAGATCTTACAAAATGTACACTATCATAATTAAAACCATAAAATTTTAGTTTCTCTAATAGTATATATCTATATATCTATAAAGTTTTAATAGTTATTAGCCATTCAATGTTTTATGCATAGGTAAAAGAATTTTAGTCTTAACCTGTTCATAAGTATGTGTGTAATGTGTATGAATGTATTTGTGTGTTAACCTGTTTCTACAGTGTTGTTTGTTTTGACGTGTCTTATATCATGTATATTGATCAATGGACGAATAAAATTATTATTATTATTATTATTAGTATTTCATGTGATACAGTATCGAAGGCTTTTGTCATATCAAAAAATCTGCTATGTATGATATCGCCTCTATCCAAATGTTGAAAACATTCCTTACTAAAAGAAGCTAATACATCAATAGTACTATGAGCAGTCCTGAAACCAAACTGATGGCTCGTAAACAATAAATTTGTTTCGAAGTATTCACTAATTTATATATTATGGTTTGTAACACACTTAAACTTTACTTTAACTTTTGCCTTAGAACTACGTAGTTTCAATCACCATAGAGATAGCTGACGATGATCACAATGGTGATTGAAACTACGTAGTTCTAAGGTAAAAACTAAAGAAGTGAAGTTTAAGTGTGTACAAACTATAATATATATGTTATGACTTCACTGTGTTCTTCCCAATATCAGTATCTGTAGTCACTAATTTGTTTATTCATAAGAATCTCAAAAACCTTCGATACGGTTGGTAATGTGCAGATATGTCTGTAATTGTTATAATCAGATTTAGTCCCTTTTTTTATAGATGGGAATAACTTTAGCATACTTGAATGCGTCGGGAAAGCTGCAGGTTTCAAAACAGCAATTATAAATGTAGGCAGAAGCTAATTTAAGGATTCTGGAATTAATCTCATATACTAATAATAAAAATAAAGTTTAAAAACCCTTATGCACCACTTACATGCACTTACTTATGCACGTAAGTGGTGCATAAGTGTTTTTAAACTTTGTTTTTATTATTCAGTTGTGCCACGGTTTTTAATAACTTCACATTCATACTAATCATAATCATAATCTTTATTGTCTTTTGATCTTAATTACAAGGTATTAGACAAAACTATATATAACTAGTGGATTTGCAGTGTAACGGTCACTCAGATACAGATGTGGATCATCAAAACAATGTGTGTTTATAACAAAATCTGCACTCAGATATAACTGGGCAGGAGTTTTCAGTAGCCTAAGCTGCAACATATTTACATAATAGGTATATAATAATACAGCTGTTTAGTAAAATCAGAGATAATAGCATAAAATTATTTTTTATATAGATTGCATTAAGTACCTTCTGGGATCAATCTTAGCTTAGCTTGAATCTCATATACGTCTATTCATTTGCTATTCTTAAGTTTTAAAATAATACTGTAAACATCCTCAACGCCAACATTGATAAATATAAACTCACTATTGGGCATATAGTGGTTATTTAGTAGAGTCGTAACATTATTAGTATTACAATTACTATCAGGAATTTTATTTACAATTTTGTTGACTCTATTGACAAAGTGTGAATTGAAATTCTCAGCATTTATGTCAGATGAAACATTGTTAAATGTACAATTATTATTTAGGAATATAGATGCCAGAGTCCAAATTGATTTTGTCTTGTTCATAGCATTATTTATGACTTTGGAATAGTAATTCACTTTAGTTTGTTCGAATAGACTTTTGTAATGATTCATAACAATAATATTCACATTTGAGTTCAGGCAGACCATATTGCACATATGAATCATAATTAAACATACAAGTCTTTTTCAATTTCCGTAAGTTCAACTTATACCATTGTCTAAAATCTCAATAAAAGTGATAAGAAAGTAATTGACTCATTTACATTACATAGCATAGACAGTTGAAGCCACTTTACATTTCTTAATAAATATATAAAATAATAATGATTAAGATCATTGATTGGCCTTATAAATATTAAATTATGATTCTTATCCAAGTTAATCTTTTTGTTGCTATCAATACTGACTATGAAAATAATGGCATCCTGGTCACAGTATTTGTCATTGTGTATAGAAGTAGCAATGTTATCAATACAGTTTCCAAACCTAGTAGGTTTGTAAATGGTCATATTTAATTCATAGGAATTAAGCATATTAATAAATGCTCTACTTGCATTAGAGCTATATATTAGATTAATATTAAAATCTCCAACTAAAATTACATTCATATTCTTATTGTTTGTGTATAATAAACTAAGAAATTCATCAAATCTACTTAGAAAATCTTCAAGCCTATCTATATTTCTTTCTGGATTTCTGTACCGGTATATTGAAATGCACATAACATTTAAACTTCTGATAAAACTAGTACAAATTTCAAATGTAAAATCTGTGGCTACACTACTTACGTCAATGGCGTTAGTTCCAAGTAAGTTATTCTTTACAAAAATAGCAGAGCCACCCTGATTACGGTTGTGTCTACAACAGCAGGTGGGCAAGTAGTAATCTGATATTTTGATGGCATTAATTTCAGTATAATTTAACCAATGCTTCATTACACAAAGAATGTCAATTTTTGATTCTTGGAGAACTTCGGAGATATATCAATTTTATTTGATATGCTCTGGACATTCCAGTGAATACCTTTCAGTCCACTTCCTGTACAATGCTCCAGGCTAGATAAATTGCTTGATAAATCTAAATTAACATTCAGATGTTATTCGTTTGTTTTCTGGTATGTGAAAAAAAAAAGCCTTATATGTGCATTCTTTGGCCAAATTGAAGCATCGAGTGCTGTATTGAGCAAATCTTCATTGACATAAATTTTAAACGAGGAATAGATATCAGGGTGTTTAGAGACCAGTTTTTCACATGAAATCACAGACACATTAGGTTTTAGATATTTTCAAAAGCTGATAACTGCAGGTTTTGACGAAATTGATATACCCCGTTTCGTATAGTTTAAGTAGCTGCCTTTACAATGGTTATACTGGTTCTTTCATATTCCGATATCTGTTCCACTCAGAAATGGTAGAAAAACGGTAGTTTTTGCAAAATCCGATATCTACGGCTAAGGTGTTCTATCAAAATTCGATGTCTCAAAACTATACCTCATGTAGATATCGGCTTTAGAAAAAATGCTCTTCAATTTCTTCTGGCTTCGTATCAGGTGCCAGTATATACACATGTAAAGAGCATATTTTAGGTACACCATTGCCTTAGTTTTGATGCCAGATTAGGTGCAGCTGAAGCTATTTTTAACAAGTACAGATTGATGCAATTTCAGCCTTAAGACTTCCTAGAAAAACTCATTTGTATCATGCAAATAATGGTATTTTTTCTTACCTGAAACCTGACTGTAACCTTTTCTAACTTGCTGGTTTTAATTTGTAGTACAAAGACCATTGCACTTGGCTAGCCCAAGTTCTGAGAAACGATGTGTTAATGTATTTAGCTGAGGCACCCAGAACCATCATATTTTGCATTTGTGTTGGAATTCCCAAAATTACCGGTACAAGAATTATCCCTCCTTTGGTAACTTAAATGTTTTCTTTATAAAGAAAATTAGCTAGTTATTTTATTAGTCACTGAAAAATAGAACAATTAAATAAAATATTTTTTTTATGATTTCCTAGATGTTATGTACAGGATTGTTTCACTTATTACATTATATTTAAAATATGTAATATTACTAAGAATATGTAAAAAATATGAAAAATGAAACCCAATATAATCATACCAGAATCTCAAATAGACGACATTTTTCATTTTTAGCAGTGTAGGCCTACAAGTAAGGGAATAGAATATGTAATTATATAAGAATTTCGGCCCTAGTTATGACATAGGATGAATTAGTGGTGATGTGTTATGACATAAGATGAATAATTAGTGGTGATGTGCCATGGTAAGTAAATATCCAGCCTGGCATTTATCTTTATGACTGGGGAAGTCATGAAAAAAAAAAAAACAATCAAAATGGCCAGCAAAGCGGTTTGAATGTGTGGCCTTCAGAAAGCAAACCCCAGACACTATCACCTGAGCCAGTCTGCCATATGATTACTGTGAATAAAATAAAGCATAGATCATTTTTCAAAATATTAAAATTTTGTGAGATATGAAGAAAATGGATTATGTCTACACAGGATTGCACTCACCTTTACATAAGCCTAACATTAATGTTTACAATTCAGATGATTGATTAAGAAGTATTGTATAAACAAAATTCTAATGGTAGGCCTAAAGGTTCAGTGACAATCAATAAATTATTTTCTTTCCGGGCTTCCTTGAAGTGATTCACATACCGGTACCTAGTGTGAACTAGTAAGTTGTACTATTTGCATACCTAATGTTAGCAGGGGTTATGCAGCTGGCATGGGTGAAAAGATCACATTTCATTTATGATCACAACCTTTTCAAGTGGTTATCTTAAAGTTTTAAGTGTCCACTTAGGGGATTGGCTAGATACCACTCACATGAGTAATCCTGGACAAGGCTCATGTAGTTTCACAATAATATGGCCATAGACCTAAAAACTAAGGAAGAAGAAAACTTCGTACACTATCAGAAGTTGTTTATAAAAAAAAGTTTTCAAACTTTTTTTCTTCTTAATCTATTGGAATTTAAAAATTTCTTTGACTTAATCTCATTAAAGGGGCTAAAACTGACTCCCACGACATTAATAACAGTTTTCTTAAAAGGAACTGATGCTTATTATAACATATTAGTCCTGCATGTAATTTACAATTCGTGGGTGCGTGGGCAAGGAGAGTTAAGTCCACCATCCTAAAAAATTGAGATATGTCCATAGAGTTATAGATAAAAATGTTCTACATTTGTGCTAAGTCCAGTAAGTCATATTAAAAAAGTACGGTAGTTATGGATGTGTGCATCATGGGTTTATCCATCTCTATGGTGATGCTGGGTGGGTGAAGTGTGTTAAGTCACTCTAATTCTCAGTAACAAAAAAGTGGACTTAACTCTCTTTGCCCGCGAATTGTACAGACAAAAGAAAGGCCTTGGCAGAAGGAATTTAAATGAATATATTATATCCATGTATCTAAAAATTCACAATCTTACATTTCACTACCAGCACTTTTACTTGTATCAAAAGAGGGAAGCTGGCCCGATGTCACTATTCACTCATTATGAAACCAAGGTTCCAAGGTTGGCCCTTTCCAATATCTGGTGGGTGGCATGACCAACTGCCCAGCAGAATCAGTAGAGCAAGCTATTAGTGAATAAAGCAATGCTGGTCGACGACGATGCCTGAAGTCTGGCTTCCAGACTAAGGTTCCAGTGACAACTGGTATTAACCTGGTTGGTGATGAGATGATAGTGAGGATGCGGGAGTGTAGGTGCATCTGTGAAAGTGTGGTATACTTAGGCATCACCTACCATTCATCATCACAAATCCACAAAATTCCCAAATTTGACGTTTACTGTAGTTAGTGTAGTTAGTATATTCTTGAGATTAAGTTATAAATAATTTAGATAACCTATGTACTTATGAATTAGTAAGTTACAAATTATACAGTGCATATAGAGGCCTCTGATAGGAATCCACAACAGAGGCCAATAATCGTGTACTTGACCTTACAAAGGGGGTAACCGCCAAATTTAAAAATAAATGACATTTTACTATACAATGGTGGTACATGGCATCCTGCATTGCCCTACAAAAGCGCTAAGTGAAATTCATAATAGTGTGGTTGCAAAGTTGCTCGAGAGAGAGAGCACCGCAGGTAAGGACCAATGCTATTTCTTTACAAGGATTGTTGATTATCTCAGAAATTTAATTTTGCACTTAGCCCCTTTGTAAGGTCAAGTACACAATTATTAAAGTATTAAATAATTAAATAGGAACAGAACATATAGGAGAGCCATCCTGGTTTGGATTCTACATAAAGCTCTAGGTCCAGGTTTTAGGGGTCATTAACCCACAATAGTGGAGAAGACTCTAGATAAGTTATGATGAAATGGATAAGCCATACATTTGAGAGCAATAAGAGGATTATGTTTAACTCACAGTTAGAGAAATAATATTGTAACATTTTCCTAGTTCACTTCCTTTAAAGAACATGAGAAGCATGTATTTTAAATGAGGCATTTATTGGGTAATGTTAAAGAGCTTCTAAATTAAGATTCAAGTGTTTACTTAAATGGATACTTAGTTAAATATTATTATTTCTTGTTAAAATGTGTTAAAAACTCTAGTACAAATGTTATGGGGAGTATCGAAGAATCGAATCAATGTAAAGGCCTACCACAATCTATATTTAAAGTAATATCTTAACCATTAAAGAATAATACAAGACCATTTGCAATGAACACAAGCCGTGGTATAACGGCAATGGCACCAAATGATTGTCAATTATTGCGAGCCGCATGCGATATATAATTACTAGGGCAAGATTTGACATCTTTTTTATATAAAGACTAGCTTAAAAGGCCCGGCATTGCCCGGGTTTTGTATTTTGTAATTGGAAATTAACTTATGGAGGACATTAGATTTTGAAACTCTAAGTCCTTATATAATATGTATGTAGAATTTGAAATGAGGAAGAACGACATATCACACTCAAACTATTCCCTCAGAAAACGCTAGAAATAGCTTTTTATGGCTCATAGAGGATGTTGAATGTTGCATTCCGTTGCTTCTACACACCATGCCTGGGAGGGCAAGAAGAAAAAGAAATTCCGGTTACATAAGATTGTATTGTCTTGACAAAAAATTTTATTTCTCACTCTCATATTACCATACAACCGTTTCGGGGCTGAAATAAAAAAGACATTCAATATCACTTTTATACTTTCCTTCCCAAAAACCTGGGACATAATATACTGCGCACATAGGACTGAAAATGTTCCATCCCATTTTGTCTTTTTTTTAGATGCTTAGGGCGTCTGATAAACATCCCTATTTCTCAAGTAATACAGAGTCTACAGCTATGAATAATGTATCAGTGGATAGGATTTTTTTTATCGACTTCTAATATAGCATACTCATTGGCAAACCCTTAAGCTGTCCCTGCAATATGACCGCTTATTCTACATCAAAATGTGAAGTGAGAAAATGATACTTTCCATGTCGAGCATAGAGAAAGTTATTTGACTGCATCACATTGTGCTTTTTTTTTTCGTGGATTTCATTCTTCAAGAATTATTTTCACAAATGTATTACATCAATAGCATCAGAATTTGTTAAAGCCCAGTATTATATAGTTCCCAAAGCCCTATGTGAACACTATAAACAATACACTGTTGCACTGCCTTCTATATTTCTTACAAGCCATGCTGCTTGAAATCCGGCAACAGAGGAGGTAGTCTTATCTGTGGCAGTCTGTGGGAAGCATTAGAATACGTTTTTAATGCAGAAAATTTTATTTACCACAAATACTGAATTTATTCAAGCCAAATCAGTAGGCCTATATTACACAGCCTATACTTGTGATCTGCATAATAACGTAACGTGCGGCGATTCCCACACATCTGAAGGAATTCGTAGTTTTCAGTGTCTCATTGTACGTTACGATGTTGCGTTTTTTCTTATTTTATTGGTAATAATCTCACTTATCCTGTTAGGCCTACGAGCTCTGTTATTTGATCCACAACAGAGTCGACTTTTATTAAGCTGCTACACTTCTCTGGGTCATTTTGTACCACCACTGAACTAGTTGTCTCAGGTTTAATATAACCTAGAACACTGATATCTATCTTCTTGTCACATGCACTTTGTGGAAGACTATGCCCATGACTGTCACTGAAAAGAATAACTTTGCCTGATTCCTTGGGATCACTCGGCTTTCCGTTATTTGCTGTCTAAAAATCATCCATTCGTTCATCCTTGGCTCCAGTGGTGAACTGTGTTGATTCGCCAGCACCGTTCATTGGCTTCACCAAACTAAGAAAACGCTGAATCGATTTTCTAGTAGTAATATTGGGAGAATAGGAGATTGCATATATTATGATTTGGCGTCTACCACATTGAGATGAATTAGGCCTACTGTGAGCAGCTTGATAAAAGTTCATACCAGTAAAAGTGACTCTATTTCTCTTCAATTCTTCTTTAATACCAGCCAATTCTTCCTGAAGGACACTAATATCATACCGTACCTCTCTCTTGTATTCGTTTGTAGATGGTAATAGCTGATGATCATGAAAATATTCTATGAAAAACTGTTCTCTGGTATAGTCAATTAGAGGTGACGGTGTATATAAATATCTCATTTTGTACACGGTTTTTACCTTCTCTCTTACCAGTTGCTCTTCAGGCGTGTCCAGATGTTCTCTAAACCATAGGCGATGATGACTGGGATTACTTTAAGCTGAAATATGCTTAATTTGCGATGATTCTGATGGAGTTCATTGCTTTATTTACGGCATATTGATAGGCGATAGGACTACTGATGCGATGTTTCCAGATTTAACAGCATGGCTTGTAAGAAATAAGGCAGTGATTGTTGTCATGATAATTGAATTGCATTTAATTTTTTCAGTTTAATATTTTCTGAAATTATATAAATTTTCAAGGGAAGGAGTGGCTTGTTTGAATTTTAATGTTGATCGTGTTACTTCTTTGGCTTAACTGGATATGTGTGCAAAATTTCGTGCAATTTGGTCAAGAAATGTAGATTTGTATAGGGAACATACATACCCACATACATACATACATACATACTTTCGATTTTACTTGGTTGCAAGACTCACACTTTGTTTGTTTGTTTGTTTTTTGTTTTTGTTTTTGTTTTTTTGTTATGAAAATATGTGACAGCAGAACTCTTAAACTGTGCCTATGTCACACTTATTTTGTCACACTTCTATTTTCTTATATAAACATGTGACAGCAGAACTCTCAAGCTGTGCCTCAATTCAAATTTCCTACTTTTTCCATGGGTTTTCCAAAATTTTTCTTTCTTACAAACCTTGTTCTGACAATTATGAACACAACAAAAAAAAAATCACCCATATCAGTCGTGCCATTCTCAAGTGATGCGGCAACATACATGTGGCAATTGATTTTTATTTATGTAGATTTAAAGATAGTTTCAATATAAAGAAATGTGTATCATGAACTAATTTTTTTAATGAGGGCAATTTGTTGCGGCATTATTTTGTAGTTTTGTAATTTTAAAGAGACATAATTTTTTGGCTTTCTTTATAAAGTGTTACATTACTGACTGTGAACTAAATGCAGGAGATATTGCTTGCTTTCAAAATGCACCAAATCTTTCAGTGGAGGTAAAGAGGAGAATTTTCCATGTACGGACCATTACTTTCAGACAATAGAAAATTGTTTTTATTTTAGGATCTCTGCCAAGTCTTCATCGTTCATTTCAATTGAAATTTATTGTTTTAATTTTAAATGACACATATTTCTTCTCCTTTCTCTTAGTTTTACCTCCCCCATCATAGGGATTTTTTGCGTTTCATGCTGCTTGGGCCTTACAGGACTGCAACTGTTGGGGGATGGAATTTCTATTGATCACATAGGCCTACATACATTTTTTTACCAGACATGGGTATGGAGGGCCTCTCTGGATCATTGATCAACCCAGTGTCAGGACAAAAACAACATTCACACACACTCATTCCGAACTAGGTGTGGATAAGATGAAGATTATAATGACAGCTAGATGATATCCCGGGACCAGAAAAAATTACATGTAGGAAATTTATCCCGACTGGGAATTAAACCCATGCCTGCTGCCTGAGAAGAGCGAGTACAACTCTTATGCCAAAGCAGTGTACTGGCACATATTTACTAGGGACAATTTCAAGAGCCTGCAGTTGTGAAATATATTTTTTTCACAAAGAGTGTCCAAGAAGCATTTACTTTGTTGGTAACAAAATAAGTGTTTTATATTGTAAATTTTAATTATTCCATTACATTACATTACATTAAGATTACATTAAGATTTTTCATTTTCATTTTTTTTGCTATTTTTTGGTCATTAATTGCCTTGCCCTAAACAACATTGTGTCTGAATAAATTAGGCTCAGCATTTCTTTTTACCTCACGGCCAAGTATTACCTTAGCTCCGGTACAGTGTAGGCTACCTGATTTTTAGACATTGTGGGGTTCATGATTTAAGGAGGGTAGAGGAAGCAGAGCTGCTTGAAACCTCCTTGGAGAGGGACATAAAAAAATTCTTGTACAGTCTGTAAGATCACCTCATGGGCCAAGTGATAGACATTTGTAGCTAGAAAAAATATTTTTTGTTGCATTTTCTTGAATCTTAGCATAAATACTCTACAACACAAATAATTTAATACATATATCAGCATTTTGCAAAATGTAACACCCGAGGGGTTGGTATAAACACAAAGGGCTCATGTGGGGGTTCAAAGTTTTTATGGATAAGCATTATAGTATTCTGACTCTTTCTCATTTACAACATTAGTCAGTAATCTTACAAAATTAGTAAAGTCTAAGGACTGAAGTGGAAAGGAAGAATCATTTCTATCAAATTAAGAAATCCTTTCAAGTAAAACTGCTGGCAACAGGTAGTGTTTTATTAATGTAAAAATTGTGTTAAGTAAACTAATGGAACACTTTATAGTAGAGTAAATTCGGAATGCTTTAGAATCTAAGGATTGGTTCAGTCAAAATCAACATGGTTTTAGAATGGAATTATTCCTGCCAGAGTCAGATTATTTCATTATTTCAAGATTTGGCTGATAAAGTAGATGCAGGTAGGAGAATAGATACTGTAGTAATTAATTTCTCAAAAGCCTTTGATTTAGTTTCTCATAATTTGCTGGTGGATATATATGGGACTAGATAAATGCGTGTTATGCTGGATTGCTGAATTTTTAGAAAACAGGATTCATAGAGTAAGCAGTGGTAATGAAATACCTGGTGTGGGTTATGTGACATTGGGTGTACCTCAGGGTTCAGTTCTTGAGCAAATTCTCTTTCTTATATGCATTAACGATTTGCCCTCAGTCGTTAAAAGTTCAGAGAGATTGTTTACTGATGATTGTGTAGTGTAGGCCTACAGAAAAATTTCAAATAACTCAGATGTTGTTACACTTCAAAATGATCTTTGGGAAATCAGTAAGTGGGCTTCTATGAATAAAATGAAAGTTAATGGCAATAATCCATAGTATTTTGTAAATTGAGAGCAATAGTATTATTCATCTACTTTTTAAATGAAGAAGCTAGATTATTAGATATAATTGGTGAGGTCCTTCCTTTCCACACGCAAAATTAAATATTATAATAGAATATAAAAATAGATAAAACACTTATAGCGTGGATGCAAAATAGTTAAGAATTAAAAAACTAAAACACAGGCTACGTTTCGATCCGCCCGCCGGACCTTTCTCAAGCCAACTGACTGGGGAAGACGTCCGCGAAATCCTCAGGGTAGGGCTCCTGTTGCTGTTGTTGTTGTTGTTGCTGATCGATCTGATATATCGACTCGCGATCACCTGGAGCGTTGTACTTGTAGTGTTCCGTAACCCATTCATCCGGTATATTGAAATCAGATTCTAAACCATCCATGGGTCTTGGAAACCGTGGAACCATGTCTTTTTTGCCCACGTTCTTTATAACTTTTAACCATGTCTCACCTAAGTCACCTTCGTAATTATTAAGGCATCTTTCCTTTACTTCCAAAATATGCTTCGCCTCGAAGCTAGATTCAATTCAATTCAATTCAATTCTTTATTCACCGTAGGGATACAAGATCCTTGGCTTCGTCATAATACAGTAACTTACTTATCCTATATCTATTGTAAACACAAAAGCAACATAAACATAAAATTACTACAAATATTACACTAAAAGATTAATAATTAGACACATGGACATGTCACATAAAAATAAAATTAAGGAGATTAATCTAAGCAAGGGTACATTACAAGAATTACAATTTTTACAATTCATCTAAACTATACAGACATTTTGTTATTAAAAACCCTTTTAATTTAGATTGAAACTGTCGTTTTGAGATACCTGCAATTAATTTGATTTCAGCTGGCAATTTATTAAATAACCTTACACCTCGGTGTTGTACATCCTTCATCGACACATTTTTATTTATATTACACCTGTGGTAATTTATATTGGTTCTGGTATTATGCTCATGGATCTGATTGTTTTTTTCGAGTGCATAATTATCTATTAAATACATAATTACCCTATACACATATAGAGAGAAAATGGTGAGGATTCTTCTACTAATGAATGTCTCCCTACATGATTCCCTAGCATTTAAATTGAACATGATTCTAACACTCTTCTTCTGATAGATAAGCAGCCTATTCATGTGAGTTCTAGCAGCAGCCCCCCATATAACAATGCCATATAGTAGATGAGGATATAGACAGCCATAGTAAATAGTTCGGAGAATGTCAACATTCTTATAGTTGCTAAAATATCTTAATAGATAAACTGTTTTACTAATTATATTACATATATAGTCAATATGTTGTGCCCACGTTAGCCTATTATCAACAAGGACACCCAGAAATTTATGAGTTTTCACTTCCTCAATATTATTATTATTATTATTGTCAGCTATTCCAAAGCTATTGTAATGCATGATCTTAGTTTTCTGCATGTTACATTGTAAGTTTATATTCTGGAAATATTCAAGCAATAGAGTTGTGATTTCATTTTGTGTTGTCTTTAGGCCTTCTACGGATTTATCCCAACACACAACTGTAGTGTCATCCGCGTATGTCACAACAGAAGTATTTTGCAAATGTTTAATATCATTAATGTACATAATAAACATTAATGGGCCTAATACCGAACCTTGTGGTACTCCATATTTCACATCTTCTATTTTTGATTTTACCCCTTGAATAAGATTCCCCATTTTAAATGATATTTCAGTGTATTGTCTTCTCCCAGTAAGGTAGCTTCGAATTAATTCCATTGGTAACCCCCTTATGCCAAAGTTTCCAAGTTTACTAATCAGGATTTCGTGGTCAACACAGTCAAAAGCTTTAGATAGATCGAAAAATAAAGTGCTAACCTTCTCATTATTTTCTAAGTTCTCAATTACTGTGTGTATATACTGATTTATAGCAGAGATAGTGGATCGTCCTTTTCTGAAGCCATGTTGAAAATTTTGTAGCATGCTGTGTTTATTAAATAATTTTCTAGTCTTATCAGGAGCACTCTTTCAAATAGTTTAGCTATTTCTGATGTAAGGGTTATGGGTCGATAGTTGTCAACATGTTGTTTATCTCCCTTTTTGAATATTGGTCTTACTACCCCTAATTTTAGTATTTCTGGAAACTGACCTTGTTCAATAGAGTAATTTATTAAATATGTTAGTGGTTTAACTACTGCATCTTTACAGCACTTTAACATCCATGGACTTATTTCGTCCCAACCACTGCCTTTTTTATTTGGTAGATTATTAATTATTTTGATTATTTCATTTTCCGTGGTTGGATTAAGAAAGAAGGAGGAGCTAGCTGAGGGATTAGTGTTTACATAATTAGTCACTAACGGTAACTGAGTGGGAACATTAATAAAGAAATCATTAAATTTTTGACTTATAACAGTCGGATCATCAGTAACAATCCCATTTGCATTTAGTCTAATATTTTCATATGAATTATAGGGTTTTCTGGTTCCATTTATCAAATTCCATGCTGTTTTACTAACATTTTTGGATTTCTCCATTTTCTCTCTATATGCATTAGCATTAGCCATTTGTAGACTATTTAAATACTCCCTTCTTACAGTTTTGTACTTATTTTTATAGTATTCCCATGATGTACTTTTATATAGTGCATACATGTCTGTCATTCTCTCCCTTAGTTTAATTGTTTCTACTGGAATTTTATTTATAGTTACATTGTTTATCACTACTCTTTTTTGAGGACAAGTGGCATTTAGACTGATTTTGAATATCTTAAAAAATTCATTCCACTTATCATCAACATTATTACCAATACACAGAGTACTTTCCCAGTCTACACTAGCTAAGTTATTTGCTAAACCATTTATGTTGTCACATTTAAGATCCCTTATGATTTTGATTTCTCTAGTATCTTTCACATGCTTTGTAACAATAAAGTCCACTAGTTGTGCGTAATGATCCGACATGTGCGTTTCAAATACAGTGGAGTAAGTATTGGTGACATTTGATGCAATATGATCTATGATAGTGGATGAGCTGTTAGTCACTCTAGTTGGTTCCAAAATTATGTCTTTAATATTGTATGTATTAAACATTTCTTTTAAGTTATTATATGTTCTGTCATAAAGATCCACATTAATATTAAAATCACCTGCTATGATAACTTTTGAGTTTATAGTTACGTGGTTCATTAACATACGTTCCAGCTGTGAAAGAAATACATTAACTGTATTGCTGTAAGTGCTGTAAGTGCTTGGGTATAAACTTATCTACTAACTTGAGATGGTAGATTACTGAAAAGGTCTGGAGAGCATTTTACATTTTGTCATGTGTGTACTGAAAAAGGGCAATATCGCTTCAAAAGAATTAGCATACTCAGCTGTAGTGCATCCGATATTGAAATATGGTGTAGCTTGTTGGGATTCGTAGATTCTTTAAAACGGGTTCAGATCTGAGCTGCAAAATTTGTCAGGGGGATTGGAAAGGTGGGGTAAAAAAGTAAAAGAAATTGGATGGGAACCACTAGAAATTAGAAGGGAAAAAGCTAGACTGAGTGCATTTTTAAAATCCTACATGGGCGTGATATTGGATTATGATTAGAGAAACCGTATTGTTACGGAAAGAATGATCATGTTTTCAAAATAAAGAGTAGAAAACAGAGAACAGATGTAGATAAATATTCAAGTCTCGCTAGGAATCATTTACCTGCTTCACTCTTTGATGGCCATCCTCTCATGCAGCAGAGATTTCAAGAAAATATTAATAAATGTACTTGGGGTAATGATTAATTTGAGTTGCTGTTTATACATTATTACTTTTGTTCATATATATTATTATGTTTTTGTTTAAGTATTATTACTGTGTTTCTGTTTATGTATAATTACTCTGTTTTTGCTTATGGTAATGGTAATGGTAATGGTAATTTATTCTTGTAGCAAATAAGTTACCTCCTTGGCATTACAATAAATTTGTCACCAAGTGAGGTCAGGGGCGGATCCACAGGGGGGGAAATGGGGAAAATTTCCCTCCTCCCCCAAAATTTGTAACATTAAGCGCAGATTATTCAAACAGTCAGCCTTCTAATAAATTTTGTCAAGACAACATAACCCAAATACTTAAATTAAAGCAAGGACATTCATTATTTTGAAATACATTTATAATAAAATGCTGAAATGTTCATTTTGATTTCAACTGTGTACTGGGAATAATTAATTTTTATGAGTAAAAACTTCCCTCTCTACTTTGGTTCCCTCCCCAAATGTCTCTCTGGATCCGCACCTGAGTGAGGTACTCTGTACAGAAAAATATCCTACATTATATTCCAAGCTTGTTGGTTAAATATGTTAATGGTTTCTTTAGTTCTGTAATATAACACTGTTCTAATAATTAATGATGACTTTGCTACTCCTGCTACTTCTCATTGATCTCTCTTAATATTGCATGTGCACTTAATTTTATACTGTAATTGGTTTTATTCATGCGTACACTACAAATTGGTAGATTAGAATAATGTATTAAATAACTCAAGTTATTGTTGTCTCCTCCTTCACATCTTTCTTTGTTTCCGTGATTTTTAAGGAATTATTTGTTTAAGTGAAAAAGAATAATAAGAAAAAATAATTGTTTATGATATTTTAGTGAGCTCGAAGATGGCTTTGCAGCCTTATGAGTCCGGGAAATTTAATTATTGTTGTGTAAGGCTATCTTAACTTGTTAGACCTAGCTCACCTATCGAGTAACGCTCCGAACTAACCCTGCTATTGGCGGGAGGCCTTTGCCCTAATGGGATTAATGAGGTTTATTTATTATTATTTATTTATTTAAGGCTATCTTAGTCTCATGTATACAGAAAATAGTTTTAGAAAGGAAACTTTTGATTCATAGTTCTAGTAATTCACTCCATGACTCTTGCCCAAGCATTGATCTTATTTCTTCGGTTTATCTGATAGGGCAGGCTTGGGAAGTAATACACTGGACGTGCAAAATGATCTACCCCTCATTCGCCCCTTCCTTATTCTTTCTGCCATGCGACTAGTCCCAGAATGAACCGGTTTAGTTATCTCCACCTGTAATTGAAAGACAATTGCTTTCCTTCCCGTCCCTGTGATAGGGTATCTGATACAGTCACCCAATTTCTCAAACCATATGGCTGGGTAGCACTACATGGTCTTCTTTTACGCAAGAAAACTGAACTGAGGTGATGAGATGATATCATTATTATCATGATAGTTCTCTTGTTGTCTTGCATCACAAGCCCTCCTATCAGTCGTTTCTCCTCTCTTTGGTGATATCCCTCTACTTTGATCACGTGCACTGGTGACAGCTGGCGCAAGATACTGACATTGTATGTGTGACAAACTCTGCGTGCTAGGTGCTGTCCACTTGGGAAAGTGCTGGCTAATTGTTTCTCTGCTTTGGCTACCTGTTTCCTGCTTCGCTGAACACGCTGAATGCCCAGCATTACTAATTTTTGGGAATTTATATCCCTACTGGTCTGCTTTTTTGGGGCAAGCCCTTGACCTTGAGTCTCGCTGATCAGGACTATATTTTTCTTGCAGTAACCAGTGTCAACTGAGATCTGATCAATGCGAAGTTTGTCGCAAATCTTTCCTCTTTCTGTTAGAGTAGGTTCAGCAACCAACTGCTCTGCTGTGAGTATTTCACTTTCTACACTTTGGACATCTCCATGTACATTTAATAATTTTCTAAATGTTATGTGGAGCCATGAGGATAGTACCATCATTGTCCTGATTTGTATTTTTTCTAGGTTGAAAACCTTTCTTGAACTCGTTTATTCCCTTGTAGAGATCCCTAACATTTTTGTCTTACTGTTTACCTCTAATTCATTTACTTTGTCTTTGAGATAGGTTCATTTCTTTGTTCTAATGGTTCTAGAGGTTTCTCATTTAGCATTGTTGAGATTTCTGATGGTATTTTCATTTGGATTTTGCAACCATTGTAGTTTCGCCAGTTTTCTTGCATTTACCAATTTCATGCACTCAAATCGAACCACGGTTTATTTGGTTTCAGTTGAAGTGGACCTAATTTTTCTTTTGTGGATACTTTAATATTAACTTTAATGCTTTCCCAGGTTTTATCTACATTCATATCATCCCTAGCTTCTTGTTCTGCAGTGTTTTCTAGATGTATAAAGAAGTTTTTAGTCTTATACCCTCAAAATAAAATACTAAGATATATGAACAACACAGGAAAAGAGGGGACAACCTTTTACAATATAAATTGTTATAATATAATTTGTAAATTATAAATCAATAATATTTTATTAGTTGATTCTTACATTGTATGATATATGGCAACTTGTAATTAAAGTTAGCAAGATAAAATTCTAAGATTAATATTGGATTGGCTATACATAAAACATCTATATCATATAGTCAAGAGTTAAAATTTTTTTGATCAACTTATATATTCAAGCGATTACATATGTGCATAGTCCATATAGTTGAATTAATATATGAGATCAATATATAGGATCAACTTTGGATTGTTATAGCTGTTACATTAATGGTTATAATGGTTAATAAAATAAGTAGCAAGAGTAATTCTTGCATGTCATAATGTTAAAATGTCACATTTAAAATTAAAATTAATAAATATCTTGAAATTGTGATTAAAAGAAGAGCTTACAAGCATATACTTGTGCGTGACTATTATAATTATATTCTATGATTTTGTAATTAATACTTGAATGTCCAGATTCTCGTAATTATTGTTCACATATATACATGTATACAAAAGCTTGATGCTTCGTGATGATAGATTATTATAAGGTTGTTAAGGTTGTCCTCATTAAAATTGTGTTGTAGATGGTAGTTGTTTTTCTTAGTAGTTAGATATGTACATTTCGGTACAGTATATGTACCATCTTCAGTCTAAAAAAGGTAAAATGAAAGAAAATTAATGAAACAATATATAAGTATGTATGTTGATGGCTCAAAGAATATTTAAAAAAGATTAAATAATGTTATGTTTATCAGTTAAACTAACCTGTAAGCTTAGTAGCTATCTGATGAAAGTTGGACTAGTACTACAGTGATTGTGTTAATGTTGGTGTATTTATAGTTTCAGGGTGAGTTCGAAAAGTGGGTTGTATTCAATAGGGTTATCATTAAGAATTATGTCTTTGTTCTTGTAGATTTCTAGTGCTTCTAGAGTGTTGAGTCTATTACTTTTCTTTTCTTTGTGGGCTATTGTGAGTGAGTTTTCAATATTTTCAAATCTGTGTTGTTCAGTGATTAGGTGTTTAGCATATGCTGATTTTAGTCTGTTGTGTTTGAAGTCCATTCTATGTTCTTTGAATCTAGTTTTGAATTTCTTCGGAAGGAAATTCAAAACTAGATTCAAAGAACATAGAATGGACTTCAAACACAACAGACTAAAATCAGCATATGCTAAACACCTAATCACTGAACAACACAGATTTGAAAATATTGAAAACTCACTCACAATAGCCCACAAAGAAAAGAAAAGTAATAGACTCAACACTCTAGAAGCACTAGAAATCTACAAGAACAAAGACATAATTCTTAATGATAACCCTATTGAATACAACCCACTTTTCGAACTCACCCTGAAACTATAAATACACCAACATTAACACAATCACTGTAGTACTAGTCCAACTTTCATCAGATAGCTACTAAGCTTACAGGTTAGTTTAACTGATAAACATAACATTATTTAATCTTTTTTAAATATTCTTTGAGCCATCAACATACATACTTATATATTGTTTCATTAATTTTCTTTCATTTTACCTTTTTTAGACTGAAGATGGTACATATACTGTACCGAAATGTACATATCTAACTACTAAGAAAAACAACTACCATCTACAACACAATTTTAATGAGGACAACCTTAACAACCTTATAATAATCTATCATCACGAAGCATCAAGCTTTTGTATACATGTATATATGTGAACAATAATTACGAGAATCTGGACATTCAAGTATTAATTACAAAATCATAGAATATAATTATAATAGTCACGCACAAGTATATGCTTGTAAGCTCTTCTTTTAATCACAATTTCAAGATATTTATTAATTTTAATTTTAAATGTGACATTTTAACATTATGACATGCAAGAATTACTCTTGCTACTTATTTTATTAACCATTATAACCATTAATGTAACAGCTATAACAATCCAAAGTTGATCCTATATATTGATCTCATATATTAATTCAACTATATGGACTATGCACATATGTAATCGCTTGAATATATAAGTTGATCAAAAAAATTTTAACTCTTGACTATATGATATAGATGTTTTATGTATAGCCAATCCAATATTAATCTTAGAATTTTATCTTGCTAACTTTAATTACAAGTTGCCATATATCATACAATGTAAGAATCAACTAATAAAATATTATTGATTTATAATTTACAAATTATATTATAACAATTTATATTGTAAAAGGTTGTCCCCTCTTTTCCTGTGTTGTTCATATATCTTAGTATTTTATTTTGAGGGTATAAGACTAAAAACTTCTTTATACATCTAATATTTCCCTCAAAGAACCAAGATGAAATTTATCAATAAGTGTTTTCTAGAACTACAAATCCATCTGAAATCTCAACTTGGTAAGCGTTCATAATTTGGTCATCATCTAGTTTTTTCAGATTGAATCTCTCTATATCAAAATTTTGCCTAGTCCCTTCATTTAAACATGTATGTAAATTAAATTCACTTGGGATGGGAAGACACAATGAAGTGGAACAACATTAATACATGACAACTTGGAGAACACTCACAATTTCATAATTAATATTAATAAATTAGTGAGTGTTCTCCAAGTTATTGTGTATTAACATATGTAAATGGTTATAATATCTGTGGATGTATGTAATTTATTTAAATATAGTATGTATTTTTTTTCCAGATAAGATCAATATGGAGGCAAAGAGACTCTACCCAGTGTAAATGTTGGGGAGGATGTCGTTGTAATTCTCCTGATCCCACGACACAGCCAAGTACAAGCAATGACCCAACATCCAGCTCTGGAAGTGATATGATCTGGGAGGTGTAAGTACTAGTTATTGGATTTCATAAGAAACAATAAATCATGTTACAATATAAATTAATTTGTACCGTATTTTCTGGTGTTTAAGACCATTATTACTACTCTCAAGAACTTGCCTTGCAGTCAAGCTACTTGTTTCTCTCACATGTCAGATACTAGACTTCTAAACTACTGAATGAATGTTTTACAATACAATTGTTACCTCCTTGGTGGAAACACCTTGAGATTGTTTCTTCTAAGATTGGATTTAGAGCCTTTTCACACTAGGTCACTTGTGACGGTCACCGGCAAAGAAGCATTGGTTTAAATGGGAGCGTTCACACTGGGTCAGTTTGGTGACTCACCCAAACACAAGTGATGCTGCAGTGTCTACTCCAAACACATGTGACGGTCACTTGTGACTAGTCACTGGCGAAGAAGCATTGGTTTAAATGGGAGCATTCACACTGGGTCACAAGTGACAGTTACCGCATTTTATGATGCCAACAATGCAAGTTGTATTTACATAATTCAGTTGTATAATTGAGCTCAGCAAAACTTGTTATCCAGCCATGAGTTTACATTTGATTAATACTGAAGATTTTATAAATGAAGTGAAATGTCGACCTACCATTTGGGATGTCAAAAGTGATTACAAATTGTTTTATCATGTAGCTACTATCGGCAATATTAATGGTGACCATCACAAGAGACCCAAGTGTGTTCACTGCAAAAACTGGTGACCGTCACAAGTGACCATTACAAGTGACCATCACAAGTGACCCAAGCCCTTATCCTAGTAAGCAACACCTGACATTTCATAGTGTAGCATAAAGATTAGAATAAGCAGTATTAGTTTCAACATTAACTGCAAATGAATATCCAACAATGTTCAATTTTAACAACAAACTCTATGCCTAATTCTTTGATTTCTTGATTGTGAAATATTTTGGTTATAATGATTGTGAAGTATTTTTATTAACTGATTATTTTCTGACGATTGTCGAACCAGCACATTAACTTCTTCTGCTTGTAGACATCCATGTAGCTAACAAAATGGCATACATCCAAAGCTGCAACTCTTGACTCAAGTAGAATGGCATCCTTACAAGAGCTATGCCCTCTTAGCTTGTAGAAGTCAATGTAGTCTCCTACACCACCACACAAGGAAGAAATGTAGTTGCCTTGACTGCCACGAACCATGTGGTAACTACAGCTGTCGAAAGAAGTAGTTAAAGCCCTGGAGAAGGCAGATGTAGCCACCTTGGCTACCTTTGAAGAATTTGGACCCCCCTTGACTACCCTAGATTGTGACCACCTTGGTCGCTCTTGCTCCACCAATAGACTGTGGTGTCATGTGTCTCTCCCCCACCTATGTCACATAGATGGCACATTAGTGAGGTTCGAGGTTAAATATGAAAGATTATTGGATGCAAACCTGAAAGTTGAGATGTTGATTAAAATGGTGACCAGGCTATTAAAAACTTGCACTTGGTGGAAAAGTGGTATAAATTACTATTGCTGGTAGTGGTTCTGTGGGAACCTTATTGTGAGCGACTCCTGAAAGGTGGCAGCAGGGCCACATGTGGTCCGAGCATGCCTTCTGTGGTGCACTGAACACAATGGAACCGACTAGTTAAACATCAGTCAGAATGTAAGCATATGAGTAGAGACTTAATACACTGAACTTCACTAAATTTGTACTAACCTGGCCCGGTTTCGGGATTATAACTTTACCCCAGTTTCAACGTACTCCGACTGAGTATAATCCTGAAACCGGTCCATTTTAGTAGAAATTTAGTGAAGTTCAGTGTATTAAGTCTCCACTCATATGCTTACATATTTAATAACTTCACTGTGTAAACTTCCTTCATTAATTAAATAATCAGTCAGAATGCCAGAAAGTATGTTGTGGCAATGCTATGTGCATAACAGAGGTGTACCTTACGAAATATATGGTTATAAAATATAAAGAAGGTTAAACGGATGGTAATAGTTAATAGTCTATGAGTCCGTTCAAATCTCCTCGCTCAACATTTTCAGATACTCAGTATTTACTCATTCTCTTAATCATATTTACACCGAATATAGCTTAACAAGAAGTAGTATTCTCATTACCTACAACAGAAGGTCAAGTTTCCAATATCTTCATCAGATGGATAAGATTCACTGTTTCTAGAAGCAGAAAGTTCACCTAGCAGGAAACTCGACCATTTGTTCTCTTTCAAACTATGATTCAAAATTAGTTCTTAAAAAGGTATAAATATCTTACTTATTTATTAATTTCATAAAAATTTAACATTGCGGTTCTTGTAAATTGACAATTTTTAAAAATATTTATTATAAAGAAGACATTTATCAATGCATGTTTTCCTTTGTACACTGGCAAGCAATTGGCGCTGGCTATTTTTGTCTTCTAAGTACAAAAAAACAAACAACTACAATAATATTAAATACAACTCACTTCTATAAAACACATTAATGACATTAACAGATGATATTAGAACTGGAATTACTGATGCATTTAGATATTTTAACTTGAACTGAAGAAAACAAAGTATTTTGAATGATTAGCATGTGAGAACCCAGTATGATGAATAACAATTGCCTGCCAGTCATAATAATGTGAAATAAATCTAATGTGAAAGCAAACAACCATTAACTTAAATTATTTTTTTTAAATGCTAACAGTATAAAGAACATATTTACATATTTATGCCTATGGCTATAAATCTAAGGAAGATGGGGATTTTTTCTTTATGAAGTACTGTACAATAGGTTTTAAATACATTTCATAAAATTCAGATAGTTTCTTTACCATGTGACGAATAAAAGTGTCATCGCGATATACAGGAATAACTTGAATATTTTGAAATATTTGTCACTACTCTACACATGTCTCTGCCACTGCAAAATAATTATTGTTCCTGTTTTTGAAGGCAAACCCCACAGGCAGTGACGGTTTCCCCTATTGTGCTGCAGTGCTGCAGCACACAGCTTCTTTTCTGCTCGTCGTATAATGTTATTTTCAAATGCAATACTATATTTACTTTTACGTAGATTTTCAACTTGGCGCATCCACGAGAGAATTCCTTATTTTCTGTAGGAGAATCAGAGTCGGTAATGTGAATATTACCTTTTCCGCCTCGTGATATGATTCTCTGAACAGCACACCTCTCCTAGGGCTGTGACGTCATTCCACAGCTTGACTGTATTGGCGTATATGCCAGTATTAACCTGCAGAATGTGCTGGGCCCCTAGCCACAGCATGAGATTTCGAGGCTGGTGAGACGTGAACTAATTAGAACGTCTCACCGGCGAGCACGCTGTTAGTTAAGTGACAAGATCTTCCACTGTCAGTCGAGTAATAAATGCTTTTCATCTTCACCGCCAAATTCGAATGTGTTAAATCACAAACACGGATTCCACAACCCCGATTAAGTATTCTCTCACACTGGGAACACTAACGTTACTTCCTCTACCTCGATAATTGAAATACTATTCTCTCATATTTTATTCCATTTTGGGTAACACTCATACGATTTTCGCTGCCCTAATTATTTTTTTTCTTTTTGCTGTTTTCTCTCTCACACAACTCACACAACGTTCTGCACCTTAAGCATAGGAATTACTATTTCCTCCTGCCTTAATACATCTCTGGGAACTCTCACGCGATTTTCTCTGCCCTAATTATTTTTTTGCTAATTTCTCTCGTCGTAATCTACCTCTCTGAAAACTCTCGTGAAATAGTCCATCTACTGTAGTGACAATGCATGAGACATTTTTGTGTTAAAAAAAAAAGAACTTAATCATATTAAGAGCGGGAAAGTTATATCTAGAATTTAATTGGTGCTTGTGTTTAAGAAAACCCATAGGAAGAATATCAATGGACTAGGCAAGGAATTGTGATATAAGGCAAGGCATTGGTGACTGGTTATATACAAGAAAGTCAGAGAGGAACGAACATGTAGAAAGAATGAATTAAGAAAGATTGGTTTAATAACCAATAGGCTACAAGAATAATGTTAAACACTATTTAACGAGTTTTGGAGAGATAGATTACAACGAGAAAAATTAGCAAAAAAAAAAAAAAAATTAGGGCAGAGAAAATTGCTTGAGAGTTCTCAGAGATGGATTTAGAGACGAGCAGTTTAGATAGGCCTACTAATAATTTTTAAAAATATTTTAAGTTTGCTGTATGAAATGGTATTTGCAGCACACCCTCGTTTTGAGCCACAAGCCGCTATTGCCCACGGGTTCTTTAACTTAAATTAACCAATTACTTCACAAAGATATTAAAAAATCAATACTTGTTTTTGGTGATCTCATGCTCTCCTAGGCAGAATATAGATTATGACTTCTGGAATATAACTTAAATGTTATTAATCGCCAATTTTTATAAGAAAGCCAACATTATTCACATTTATTGATACACATAAGCATGAGGCAGAATGAGAGGGCAGGACCTCGACTGACCTTGCTGCGCTCTTCTGGTCAAATTTTTAACTGCACGCAAAAGGTTCCCATTGTGGAGCTGCCTATATCTCCGAAATTTTGTGCTGTAACCCTGCACCTGGGTTAGAGCTTAACCAAGTTTTCAAACTGCACCATAACCCTGTGCCTGGGGCCCTTCACCCAGGTGCTACACAACTGGCCACTGTGACCTGGAGCTAATGAGGAAAGGAGTATGAAACTCTTTAACAAGCCTACCAAATCTGGGTCCCAGAAGTTTGTATGCCTTTTTATTGGCCTTTAACCCATCTGCTTACCTGGTGGTCGATTCAGTGGAATTCCATAGCAATGTCATTCCTTTCCCAGCCACAAATGAGTCTGATCTACCTTTTCACGAGTGCCAGCTCTTGTTTGACACATTTATTTGTTCTAATAACATTCTTAAAGCAGTCTTACAGAGCACTAGGACTGAGTTTCTGGTGAAATTCACAGTTCTTTTTTATAGTAAACAGAAACTCATTTCATTTTGGTCATTAACCTCAAATGGCCGTATTTAAATAGCACTGAATCATCACTGAATTGTCACAATTGCTTAAATGCAGCCATCACCTTATCATAGGCTTTAATACCTACCGGTACTAACTAAAACATGCAAAAAAAAGTATTGTCTTTAACAAAAAACAATGATTTAAGTTCTTCTAATGTATGGGGAATTGACCTATACACTAAATTTTTCAAGTTTCCCAATAATAAATAATGTTCACATGCTGTTAGAAGAACTTAAAGACTATATCATATAGGCCTATCACAAGAGAAATTAACTCTGTCTTGTAAGCTGAACTTATGTGCGTGAAAGAATATTTCCTAAAAAGTTGCCAGTAATGTGTGGATGCAAGAGGAGTACACTTCCAACATCTCTTGTGAAGAGGTACATGGTTATTTTAATTGTAATTTTAACTGTGAATGTGAGAATCTGAATCATTACACCGATAGTGGCTTTAATTGCATAGATATTTCACCTGGTCACTCGGGGGTTGGAGCTGTGCCCGCTGCGATGCAGAAACCTGCGTCATTGGCCAACTCTTGCGTGGAACTCAGTGTATAATCTCAGAATCACACTTATTAAAGAATTCATCAGTTGATTAAAATGGACTGTGTAGTAACGAAGGATATAACCTATGTTTGAAACTCTCAACTAGCAAGCCATCTTTGGAACTTTATTGTATAATTTCATATTAATAACCCTCTACTTGTGGATTGCTCAGTCTAAAATAAGGTATTTAAGTATTTTCATTTATGCATATTATGCTTATGAGTAGAAAAAACCAATTTGTAATTATCTAAATGATTCAATATCTGTACTAAGACATGAAATATGTACAAATTAGGTATTTTCCAGTACTCCTTTGTATAAGGCGCAGCTCAAAATTTAATACAATTTTTTAGGGAAAAACGCTTTTCATAACCAAATTCTAACCAATCATGAACTCTGAACTAATTGCTTGGATATTAATGGTAGCCTATAGCCGGTGCTTGCATAGTTTCAGTTAATCCATACAGCAAATTGTAATAGTAGGTAGGCCTATAATATCCTTTAATATTAACAAAATATAATTTTTTGTTTGTTATGAAAACCTGGATTTCAACAGGATAAGTTAATGGTTTATATTTACCAGTAAGTGTTTTCAAGTAGGCTTATGAGGATAGATATTTCTTATTTCCATATTGGCGGCTGAATTCAAGTGGAGGCCCCATGCGGTAAAAATTTTGGGGCCCTCAAACTCAAGGTAGAATTAAAAGTTGCAAGAAAAATAGGGTAAACTTGTTAGCGAAAAAATAATGAAAAATAAACACATTACACATTAAATGAAGGCATTTTTTTTTACATGAATTTCCATCTTGCTTTATTTCTTGCATAATCATCATTTATTTTCTTAGTGTCATTGCGGTGCTATTTAGTCTTTCTTCTCGATTGATTCAGGTCCTAAAAGTGTACATTCAGCACATGTTTTGACCTCCATAGTGCCTCACACATCTGGCTTATTATAAAGAAGGCTGTGACCGCTGCCATAATAATTGAAGCTAATGTTGAAGAGTACAAACACACATATTTCAACAGGGTTCATTCTCGGGGGAAGAGATGTTGATAGTGCACCTGTATTATTGAGGTGCTGCCATGGTACTGGCTGCAACAAGCAGAGTAGGTTGGCCATCCCGATTAGGCCGGAAAAGAAAAACAGTGCATTGGCCATGCATAGCAGTAAACTGGGACGATGAGGCTCAGTTATTAGACTTTACCTTCACTTTTTACTGTGAAGGAAAAAAAAAAGTTTTCATTTTTATAAAAAAATGGAATTTTACCAAATTCAGGATGCTATGGTATCCCAGGGTCCCATGGGGTCGCTTGGTCTGCTTACAATTAAACCCACCACTGTATATTTTCCTGCATATTTTACAATAAACAAAGACTCTTAAAGCACCAGATGGACATATCCTTTTATTTTTGTTTGGAAAAGAGCAATAAGCGTTGAAGGGCAATAATGCAGTTTATTGTAAGCGTGCTGATATGCAAGTACCTGCTTTGCAGACAATCTAGCGTGACAGGTACAAATATAGCTGCAGAGCCAATATCAAATTGAATTACTTTGATATGAACAAGGTGTTTATTTATTTAATCTATTGCTCAGAGTTGAATAATTCATGGGTGCGTGAGCAAAGAGAGTTAAGTCCAGATTTCTTATTACTGAGAAAATTGAATTTAAAGTTTCTGAAGAGTTTGACTAAATGTTAAAAATTTTTATGTGTATATTTATGTTCATTATTTACTCAGAAATGTGTGAGTATTGAGAGCCAAATAACCTTAATAGAACTAAATAGAATTATTAATTGTTGAAAACATTTTGTTCATATCTGGACTTACCTCAGTATGGCCAACTGGGTTTTGAACTTACCTCTTAGTTGGATGTTATAAATAAATATTATTATGTTAAATTAGTCCTAGTGCATTCTTTATTATAACATATTTCTGATCCAGGAAATGAAACTGAATTACTTAAAAGCAGAAAAAAAGATATTGAGTAGCACATTAGCACTTGTCACAAAATATTCATAGAAGCTCCAGAAACTTCTGGAAATGAAGTTTAAGGAGATCTTTTCTCTTCTCCTTTGAAACAGGATTGGGACAAGAATATTTCTTCTCCTTTAAATCAGGACTGGGACCAGAGTATTTCTAGGTGGTTTGAATTTGCTATATTCTCTTCCTGTCCTTTGAAGACATAGCAGAAAACAACATTCTTATGAAGTGACATTTTGAAATAGAGTGCCCTGCTGTTTGTTTGACTTTCTCTCCTGCTTCATGAAATTCCTCATCTGCAATTCTTTTTAACAGAGCTGAGAATTCCAAAATGTCTTCAGTTTCCATTTCCGTAACCAAGAGTGATTTCCTCTTACCACACTCAATCCAGTCGTGAGGGTGGTGAATGGGCGTACTGTATCGCTTTTTCTTCTTTTTGATGAAAATGTGATCACCATCATATTCCATACGCATATGGTCTTTACCAAAAACTTATGGCCAATTACATCGATGTGTGGAGATTTGACCATCATACATATAGCATCAACATGGGTATTTTTATTTTGTTTTCCACAAGTAACTGTGTACCTTGTCACATGCTTCACGTGTGGATTGAGATTCACCAGACACTTGTAGAGGCAGGAATCTACCTTGTAGTAGTAGTAGTTGTAGTAGTTTTATTCATCCTTTTGATCATGTACATGTGTAGAACACAAATGATATAGGATACGTCAACTCTTAGATATTAAGTATCATTCATACACTCTGAGTACCTATATGGTTCCTCATATACATTCACACACCCATACATGCACATTTATATAACAGTAATATTTACAAGTTACTTCCAGTCAATTTATCAGTACATACACATAGCATTATATGAGAATATTATAGGAGAAAAATTCCTCCGGCACTGGGACTTGAACCCAGGACCTTTGGCTATTCGCGCCAATGCTCTACCAACTGAGCTAAGCCGGAGCTCAATTCACAGTACCAGATGGAACCTCTCTCCTATGACTGATTGCCCTAATGGTCCACCTCACAGACAGACAAGTCATGTCATATGTAGTACTGTGAGGCACACTAAGTAGTGATTTTTGTGACCAGGCTCCCACTGTTATTGTACAGTTAACATTCAAGATAGATATATGAGCATTCATGAACCACAGATTATTGTCTCTGTTGGACATTACATGAGAGCATTGGTAGAGCATTGGCGCGAATAGCCAAAGGTCCTGGGTTCAAGTCCCAGTGCCGGAGGAATTTTTCTCCTATAATATTCTCATGTAATGTCCAACAGAGACAATAATCTGTGGTTCATGAATGCTCATATATCTATCTTGAATGTTAACTGTACAATAACAGTGGGAGCCTGGTCACAAAAATCACTACTTAGTGTGCCTCACAGTACTGCATATGACATGACTTGTCTGTCTGTGAGGTGGACCATTAGGGCAATCAGTCATAGGAGAGAGGTTCCATCTGGTACTGTGAATTGAGCTCCGGCTTAGCTCAGTTGGTAGAGCATTGGCGCGAATAGCCAAAGGTTCAAGTCCCAGTGCCGGAGGAATTTTTCTCCTATAATATTCTCATGTAATGTCCAACAGAGACAATAATCTGTGGTTCATGAATGCTCATATATCTATAGCATTATATTATGGGCCTGAAAGACTATAGATATGGATGGGATAGTGCGGGATGGATGTAATTTTTATTCTAAATCATGCGACATGAATTCATCTAGTGTATAGAAGGCATGTAGTAGGAGAAGGGATTTTACCTCATTTTTAAATTTAGTTGAATTTTCCTGTTTTTTAATTGCATGTGGTAATTTATTATAAATTTTTGATCCTAAGATGAGTACATTTTGTTTATAGATTTCAGTTCTGCAGTATTGTGTGTGTAGATCCAACTTGTTTCTTGTGTTGTATTCACCTTGTTGACTCCTCTAGATGCCATTGCCTCATTCCACATAAAACAGAACCATGAACCTCATCTCAATCATGGACCGTTAGATTGAAATCCAAAGTTGTCTTCTATAGAAGGCCAAAGATCTTCTTGCCACCTGAGTTGGTCAGCACTGCTGCATGTCCAAGGAAATTGTTTTTCTTCTGAAGTCATCCTTAGACAGCTCTTGATCTTTAGACTTCGCAGAATATGCCATCACTGCCTGTTTTAATTGCTTTTTGTATCCTTTCTGACATATGATTACAGAGGTATATCAAAATAAAATTTACCTCTATGAAAATGTATAGTCGGATGAAGAGGGTTAAGTCCCTTCTATATAGGACTTATCTCATTGACATTGAAACTAGAATCTTCTCGACCCCTGTGTAAAGAGTGTTAAGTCCCATTGGAATGACTTCACAATTTACCTGCCCAAAATCGCTTTAGAGATGAATAAACCCATAAGACACACTTTCATAACTGCCATGATTTTTGGTGTATGACATAGTGGACTTAACACAAATATAGAGAACATTTGAATCTACAACTTTGTGAACATATCTCAATTTTTTAGAACAGTAGATGTAACTCTCTTTGCCTGTGCACCCACAAATTAGCCTTCTGGCTTCCTAATACAACTATTCATTTGACCAGTATTGCTGCTGAAGAGCAGAGCACGTTCTAAGATGTTCCCAGTTTTGAATGGCATCTTCTTGACACAACTTGCATTTTGGAGACAAAATTTTCATTCAGTGCAGGCGTTCTGCAAGACAATCATGTTGTGTTACTATCTGAAATGCTGCCACAGTTTCACTTCAAGGTAGTTCTGATGTAAAGTTTCTATTGCTGAGAATGTAGGCTAATTTTTTTCAATGCTCAGTCTGGTGATGAATTCGGCTCTTTCAGTCCTGAAGGAAAACTTGAATTAAAAAAAAAATATATATATATATATATATATACCGTATATATAAATGGTCCGCCGGCGTGGTCTTGTGGTTAGCGTCGCTGACTACAGATCCGTCGGCCCGGGTTCGATTCCCGGTACCTCCTCGGATTTTTCTGAAGTAGGGAGGTCTGGTAGGGGTGCACTCAGCCTCGTGATTCCAAATTGAGGAGCTACTTGATAGAGAAGTAGCGGCTCCGGTCATGAAAACCACCAATAACGGCCGTGGGTGTCGGCATGCTGACCACATGCCCCCCAATCCTGCCATCTGCCTACGGGAGATGACGCAGCGGTCGGGTGGTAGGCCAAGTCCCTCCAGGGATGTAGCGCCACGGAGTTTAGTTTTTTAGTATATATAAATGTTATTTTAGGACACCTTTATGTACTCCTGCTTTCTTTACCTCATGTGTTATATTGAGATTACTGCTTATGTTGACTGTTGATATATTCCAAAGGGTATATGGGGGCAATAATTCTTCTGCATCCACTTAAGGGATATATTTATTTTGAATTTCATCTACATGTGTAAGAGTCCTTTGTAGTTTGTCTGTGTGTTTTTCTTATATTCTCTCCAATACTTGTCTGAAGGCCGGGGTGCCCCCCATAGCTTCATGATTCACACCCCCCCTAGTTTCATGAAAAGTACCCCACCACTTTGTATCACTCCAACCTCCTGAAAAGCAACCCACCTTATAAATAGTGGAATAAGAGTAGGCCTACTCTAAAACTTAGTTAGCCTATTACTGTATCTATATAATAAAAAGTGTTGTCTGTCTGTGTACAATGCCCAGCTAAACCTAGGGAAAGCAGAGAACTGAAATTTTTAACATAGATGGACTGAAGGGTGTCTGAATACATGTTAAAGCTGGATTTTAAATTTTAGCTTTTGTTCGAGCAAAAAATGGCAGAAAATGTAATTTTCTCCCTATTTTTGCTAAAATATTCCAATTGTATAATGAACTGAAGACAGCCTTACCCCGCTGCCATAACAACCAGGGAAGAGGATCATTGCCAAACTATATTTTTTCAACATATCGCATAAATTTGTTGATCGCTTTGATTTTGTTAGCCTGCTTGGCTTGATTAATTTGTTTATAACGTAATGGCACACAGAGATCTAATCTGTTTGTTTGTTTGTTTGTTTATCCTCGAAGCAGAAGCCTGCTGTGGGATTTATACATTATACACTAATTATACATTTACATTTATACACTAATATACATTTACATTTGTACACTAATTTTTTAATAGTCTTATAAGATAAGCAGATAATATTTAAGTACAGTATAATAGTTGATGCCTTCATAACATAAATATTTGATTGACTAACAATTTTGTGAGATGTGATAATGGTTTGAGATATGCCAGAAGAGTATTAAGGTTCACTATTTTCTTGTCTTAAAGTACTCCAGGCACTCACTAATGCTGTAAAAGCAGTGTTCCTGTAGGAAATGTTTAACATTTGTTCTGTATTTCCTGTAGTCCGTGTATTGGAACTTTTTAATGCAAATATTGAATAATGTTACTCCCCTGTGTGATAGTGAATTTAGTTTTTTTGTTGTTCGGATACTACTGATGTGAATGTTGTTGTGGTTTTTTGTGTAATATTTGTGAACTGTATCGTTGTCTATGTATGTATGTCTGTTCTTGTGAATGAAACTTACTGCTTCTAATATGTAGAGGCATGGTATTGGTAGCACCTTCAGTTCTTTAAAGTATTCCCTGCAGTGGGAGTTGAATTCTAGATTTAGCATTAGTCTAATAATTTTCTTTTGAATTATGAAAACTCTTTCCAATTCACATGAGGAGCCCCAAGCTGTGATACCATATGATAAAATGGACTGTACATAAGCAAAGTAAATTATTTTTAATGTTTCAAGGTTTGAAATGTTCCTCAGCACATGCATGGCATAGTGTGCTTTGTTTAATTTTGAAATAACACTATCTATTTGGTGATTCCAGTTCAGATTTTCATCTATGATTATTCCAAGAAATTTTGTATGTGTTACAGTTTCTAATACTGCATTACTAATGGTAATTTTGGGAGGTATATTGTTGTTTTTAATAAGTTTGAAATTTATTCCTTTAGATTTATTTGTGTTTAATACTAGTTTGTTACTTGTCAGCCATGTGCTCATCTTTTCCATGGACTGGTCTATTGTAGTTTGTGTTGAGTTTGCTGTTTTGCCATTGAAAATAAGACTTGTGTCGTCTGCAAATAGAACAGACTTTGCATCAGGAATAGCGGATGGCATGTCATTTATATAGACCAGGAATAATAAGGGGCCTATATTAGAGCCCTGTGGTACTCCACACGTTATCGGTTCAATATTTGAGATTATACTGTTTGATTTATCTGGTGAGTTTATTACCACCACCTGTTTTCTATCTGTTAGATAAGATTTAAACCAGCTGTAAGGAGTTCCTCTCACACCATATGTAACTTATGAAGTTTATCTAAAAGAATTTCATGATTGACTAGATCGAAAGCTTTGCTTAGATCTGCAAACACTCCCATGGTTATATTTTTATTTTCTAGGCATTGGAGGATGTTATCTATGAATAAGTGAAGTGCATTAGAGGTTGATTTATTTTTCCTAAAGCCATTCTGCTCTTCTGCCAAAACCAATTTTTCGAGAAACTTTGCCACTCTATTGTATATCACACTTTCAAATATTTTTGCGAATCCTGATTGCATTGCTATTGGCCTATAATTGTCTATATGTTGAATATTACCGCCTTTGTGTAAGGGAATAATTTTAGCTAGTTTAAGCCCTTCTGGAAAGGTTCCTGTAAGGATCGAGCAGTTGATCATATCTACCATTGGCTTAATAATATATTTACTGTAGGTTTTAATAATACATTCTGGGATTTCATCTATACCGGCTGAGAAATTATTTTTCTTTGATTTGATTATTTTTACGATTTCTTCATCTTCTACTGGCTGTAAAAAGATTGATCTATGGTTTGTCAGTATGTTATTAAGGGTACCAGTGCTATTATCATTATTATTTATCAGTTTATTTGCGATTTTCGAAAAGTAATTATTGAAACTGTCCGCAATTTCTCTTGGTTCTGAGATTAGCTTGTTATTTAATTGTATACTTGTATCTTTCAAGTTGCTTCCTTTGGTTTTGCGGTATCCTGTTTCTTGCTTTACTATATTCCATAGAGTTTTCCCTTTATTATTAGCCTGTTTTATAAGGAGGTAGTCGGTGTGTAGCTTTTTGGCCTCTTGTATGACTTTTTATAAATTTTTTTGTATGTTTTGAAGTATTTATTGAAGTCTTCAGTTTTATTGGTTTTGCTTGTTTTGTAAAGGAGTTGTATTTTATTCCGAGATGTCAGTATTCCTTTTGTTATCCATTTCTTTGACTTTATGTTGTAATTGTTTTTTACTTTAAATTTTGTATAGGGGAATGCCAAGTCAAAATAGGAGCTAAATGAAGAATAAAACGCGTTATATTTGGTGTTGATGTCTTTTGCCTGATAAATATCATTCCATGTTTCATTTTTTATGAGGTATTCAAAGTATTGCTTGTTATCTTTACTAAAGTTTCTGTTTATTGTATAGGAATTTGCTTGCTGTTTGTTGTCCGGATTTGTTGTATTTACTTTAAAGTGAATAGCGTTGTGGTCAGAGAAGCCTGGATTAAAGTTGTTTACAGAGTATGTGAATTTATTGTTGTCCACAATTAATACATCTATTAGGGAGGTTGTTCTTGTTACTTCCTTTATTAGGTTGGTCATGTTATACCGTGCTAGTACATTAAGTAGTAAGCTTCTCTGTGTACTTGGTTTTAGGAAGTCTATGTTTAGATCCCCACATATAATCAGGTTTTTGTTTTCTTTTTTGTAGATGCTTATCATTATTTCTAGTTTGCTGATGAATTTATTGATGTCTCCATTGGGTGAGCGATAAATACATATTACAATTAATTTTGGGGTCCCTATTTCTATAGTTGCGTGTTCAAATATTTTGTCTTCATTCAGATATGTGGTAGTTGTTCTCTGTTTATGTGGCGTGTTTTCTCTTACAAGTATTAGTGAGCCTCCATGGATAAATTTCGATCTGCAGTATATATCTGCGATAGTAAACTCCTGAAGCATGCAGGAGTAAACTCCTGAAGCATAGGTGGAAAGAAGGGATATTGTCGAGTGTTTGGCCCTCCACCGAATGGAAAATAATTAAATATACTTATAATAGAACACAACTTTATTTCCCTTACAGCATAAACTCATGCCATATTTGTTCTTGAATTCTCAACAGTCACCAAGGCCTCCTAGATACTGACTACAGCATCTGGAAACAAAAACATCTCACCCAGTATTCCCAACATTCTCCCACCAAGTTAACGGATAAATAGGAGTTAACTTAACCTAGTTATGGGAACACAAATTCTTAACATAAAACGAATTCAACTTAGTCCAGATATCTTTTTGGAACATTAATAATTCTTCCACATAGAGTTCTTTTTACTTCTTCTTCATCATTTACATTATCACAAGACACATCACTATCCTCTTTCACAGTCTGCTCTCTCCATTCACAGTCTGGAATAAAAGATTTAATCTCTAATGATGGTCCACTAACTTTCGCTTCTAGAAGGGGGTAAAGTCTTTGAACTGGACGCAGAGCTTCTCCAGATGCAGTCTTCAAACGAACAAGGCGGATGACTCCATCCTTTCCAGGCATAGTTTCTATCACCTTTCCTAAAGGCCAGTCCAGTCTCTTCAAATTGTCATTGCCAATTAAGACGACATCACCAACTTGAATACTTCCAAATTGTTTGGCATGCATCTGCTGTTGAAGTTGACCCAAATATTCACTGCAGAATCTTTTTCTCAGATTCTCTCTGAGCTTTAATCTGTACTTCAATCTCTTGTTTAAGCTAGAGGATTCAACGATATCAATCTCAGGCACAGACACTTCGTGAACATCCTGAATAAACATTGCAGGTGTTATGGCTTCTAGTTCATTTGAATTATCAGCTATATATGTCAGAGGTCTCGAATTTATCACACTCTCACAGTCACATAATATTGTTTCCATCTCCGAATATGTGAGAGATGAACGTCCTAGTGTTCTCCGAAGTAACCTTTTTACAATGCCTATTAACCTCTCCCACCAACCTCCCCACCAGGAAGCAGTTGGAGGGTTGAATTTCCACTTTATTCTCGCAACCGAACAGTACTCAAGCACCTTTGACCAATCAATTCGCCTGAAAGCAGTCTCAGCACCAGAAAAATTAGTCCCATTATCACTAAAAATTACAGCTGGTCTTCCTCTCCTTGCTACAAATCGCCGGAATGCTTGCAGAAAGGCATCTGTTGATAATGACAAGAGTAGCTCTAAGTGGACAGCTCGAGTAACTCCACACGTGAATAAACAAATCCATGCCTTTTCAGAGTTTTTCAGGAAAAGGGGTCCAGCCAGATCCACGCCTGAAACTTCAAAGGCAGCAGCATCTCTTACACGTTCTGCTGGAAGTGGTGGAGTGGGAACTCCTAATGGTTTAGCTTCCTGGCGCTTGCAGATAATACATTTAGTTAAGACTGATCTCAGAGTTCATCTTCCACCTATCACCCAGAATCTTTCTCTCATAATTGAAAGCATACTCTGAACTCCAATATGACACTTTCGAACATGAGCATCCATAATCAGTCGTGACACAAAGGGATGATTCCTTGGTAGAAGTACAGGATACCGAAAGTCATGACTATCAGGTCTGTTGGAGATTTTAGTACGTATGCGGAAAAGACCTTCATGATCTTCAAAGGGTTGAAGACTGGAGATTCTGGGGTCTGTAGTGCTAGAAAATGCATCTTTCTGAACTAATTTCAGGACCTTTATTTCAGCAGAGTTAACTTCTTCAGTAGAAAGAGGTCCCGTTTTCTTCATAAAATTTTCAGAGCCCACAGCTCTACAATTGTTCATGAACCGACACATCCAAGCAATCATTCTAATAATTTTTTCACTCTTTGAAAAGTATCTGTAGTACCAATCACTTGGAAGGGGATCAGCTTCTTTACACAGCATAGATGAAACAACCGTACTTTTTCTTTCTTGAGTTATAACATCCTCTTCAAATTCAGCGTCACACAAAGGCCAATTACTTAGTGGTTGGTACAACCATTCAGGTCCCTCCCACCATGATGACTGAAGCAGCTTTTTTCCAGAACAACCTCTAGATGGCAGGTCAGCAGGGTTACAGATACCTGGAACATGATGCCACTGTTCTAATTGAGTCAGCCTTTTAATTTCATCCACACGGTTTCCCACAAATGTAGCCCACTGATCTTCCCTTTTAATCCATGCTAAGACAGTGGATGAATCGCTCCAAAAGTATGATTCACACCCAGTAGGAAGGCCTGCAATTATTGATGCATGAAGTCTAGCACCAATCAAAGCTGCTAGCAATTCTAGGCGAGGTATAGTGACTGTATTTTTAGTAGGGGCAACCCTTGTCTTTGCTTGGATCAGCTGTACATTTACTTGCTGACTTGTCTCTACCCTCAAAAATACAGCTGCAGCGTAGGCATCCTTGCTGGCATCACAAAAGGTGTGAACACTCCATTCACCATGTTCATTGTTGATCTTGGGATCTTCACATCTTTCAAACATGCTACATCACCTGCCCATCTTGCAAATCTGTTTGCGATGCCTTGATCCACCTCTTCATCCCATCCAATCTTCAAACTCCACAATTCTCTTAAGATAAGTTTTGGTTCTAGAGTCACAGGAGATGAAAAACCAATTGGATCAAACACTTTATGGGCTGCAGAAAGAATAGTCCTTTTGGTAATTTTCTCTGGAACATTTTGGAAACATTCTGGGCTTATTGCCAATGTGTCATCTCTTCTGCCCCAGACTAAACCAAGTACATTAGTGAGGCAAGTCTCTGGAGGAGCATCTGGATCTGTGAACTCCCACCCTCGTAATTCGAACTTGCCATCAGCCATAACTGATGTAGCTTCTTGAATGAATGCTTTAAGCTGCCTGTCATTGTCAAGACTAGTGATCACATTATCAACATAGAAGCTATCCGAAAGACTCCTAATAGTGGCCTCGGAATATGGGGAAACTTCAAGTTGGCACCCACGAAGAACTCTTGTTAGATGAAGTCTTATAACAGCATTCAGCAAATAAGGACTACAAACAACACCAAACACAACTCTCCTGTGTCGATAAACAATTATATTCCCTGTGTCATCCTTCCATAAGAATCGTAGGAAATTCCTATCATTGGTACATATACTAATCTGCAAGAAAGCTCTCCGGATGTCAGCAACAACTCCTACTTTCTTCAGACGAAATCTTAAAAGAAGTGGGGGTATCTCTTCTATCAATACTCTCCCCTTCTCCAAGCACATATTCAATGAGGGACTGTTTTTTTCACGAGCTGATGCATCGAACACAGGCCTAATTTTTGTAGTACTATTTTCTTTGACAACATGTCTGTGAGGAAGATAATGACATCTGTCACTAGCAATCTCTGAGTCAGGAACTCTTTCAATTACACCTTCTTCAACCCATTCTTCAAAAACATGTTCATATTCTGAGTACAGTGAATTAGCTTTTAACTTCTTGACTGTAGAATCCAGTCGTTTTTCAGCAAGAATGTAATTCGATGGGAGATGAGGGTGCCTGTCCTTCCAGGGAAGCTGGACTTCATATCGACCTTCAGAATTTACCTTCACAGTCTCTTCAAAATGCTTGTCAACTTCTGCCTGCATTTCAAGTTTAGTTTTCCTATCTGCAGGATCAGTAATGCCTATCAGCTCCAATTTCCATAGATCTGAGATATTTAAATCATTAATTAGCATTGAAGTTACAATCATAGCAGTTGTAACCCTAGGTTGTTTAATGGGGTATTTACCAAAAATTGTCCATCCCAACCTAGTCTCCATAGCTACCAATCCACCAGAAAAATTTCTGATATTACCAGTGAATAGTCTAGCAGAAACATCAGCACCAATCAGGATTTCTATTGGTCCTGGATTACTGATAAATTGTTGAAAATTATTAGTATGACCAACTATTTCATTAACCAATGCTTTGTCCTGAACAAGAGGTACATTATCACAAATATTGTCTTGGTCCAATACCTCAAAATTGCACAGAAAGTCATTACTGAGACTGGCCAGATAAATTCTATACTTATCATGCTCACAACTTCCAGTCTTTTGACCTCCAAATAGTGAGTGGACAATTGTTTCCTTGCCAACAGGTGAATAATTTATCTCTTGTGCTGTCCTCTTCAAAATGTAAGAACGTTGTGACCCTGTATCAAGAACTGCCTTCACAATACGTTCTGAACCATTTCCTCGTACTTTCACTTGTAGCGTAGGAAGCAACACACTGTTATCACATGTCAAATTGGCAAGAGCTTCATCCTTATGCACAGTCATTTCTTCGGGCTTGGTAACGTCCGTACTGGTAACCACATTCTTGTTTCTCTTTAAGTCAGGACACAATAAGATAACATGGCGTTTGTCACAAATCAAACACTTTCGCTTGAAGGTACACCTTTTCGCCATATGGTTTGGCTTAACGCAAATGAAACAATGTTTCTTAGCTTTAATGATATCAAGCTTCACTGAAAGCGGCATATCTCGAGCTTTGTAGCAGTCAGCGCTACTATGCTGTACATCATTGCAAAATATACAAACTGAACGTTTATCTTCTTGTAATGAGAGTAAACCCATGGCTGTAGGAACTTCGGCTTGTCTTGAATATGATTTTGGACTGCTGTCTTTCTGAACTTTCTTTGGTCTATCAGTTGACTGCTTAAAACCTGACATGGCAACATGGATGCGTTCTTCATTTTGAACTTCAGCTTTCATGAATGACATGAACTTATTAAGCCTTTGTTCTGCATTAGATATATCACTGTATAATGAACTCCGCTGCCATACTCTTAAGAAATCTTCAGTCATGCATGATTCTAACAAAGGGCAAAGGATTGCTGCACACTTTCCAGTTGTAACACCAAGAGATTCAAGTGCCCTCAAATGACACTCCAGTTTATCATACATATCCGTGAGGGAACGGTATGATTTATTTGCAGGAAGGGTCAAACTGAGAAGATCCCTTATATATACTTCAATAAGAAGGTCCTCCCTACCAAACCGTTCTTGAAGTGCCTCAATCACTAATGTGTAGTTATCATCTGTAGCTGGGAAACTGTCTACAACAGACCTAGCTCTAGAGTTTGGTAGAATAGCTTGCATCAGGTAATAAAATTTATCTACAGGGGCAATCTCTTCATTATTGTGTATACGTTGGAATTGGTTCCAAAATGGCAGCCATTCCCTGAGTTCACCGCCGAACTTGCGAAATTCAATGGTGGGTAACTTGATTTTCCTATTAGTTTGAACATTAGATGACGGTTCTTCACTTGCAACAGAGAGTTGATCTTGAGAATCAATTTTTGAGCACCGTACTTTTAACAGTTCATACTTATCACTATACTCATTAGCAGCTAATGCCTCTTCTTCTAATGCCTCTTCAGTTGCACCATTGTCCAACATCCAATCCATAACTTGTTCATTTAGCATATTAATCTTTTCAAAATTTCTTTCTAATGAAGCAAATGCTGCACGAGCTTCTTCATATTTCTTCTCTTCTAGAAACTTCTGTAATGCAACAGAATGTCTGGTAAACAGACCTCTTTCAACTTTTCTTCTACTTTTAATTTTCTCCATTGTGGAAGTACTCACAAAACACTGACAAAAACACTATCGTGCCCCACGTTGGGCGCCAAATGTCGAGTGTTTGGCCCTCCACCGAATGGAAAATAATTAAATATACTTATAATAGAACACAACTTTATTTCCCTTACAGCATAAACTCATGCCATATTTGTTCTTGAATTCTCAACAGTCACCAAGGCCTCCTAGATACTGACTACAGCATCTGGAAACAAAAACATCTCACCCAGTATTCCCAACAGTTTTAATGAATGTAAGCTTCAGTGATTTGGAGTAGGGGGTTTTGGGGCTAGGGAATTCTAATCTGATGCCGTTATTGTCATGGGTGGTGCATTTTAATTGTGAAATTCTGTGAATTCTGTGGAACCATACGGCTAACATTAGGTAAAAATATAAGAAAAGAAACACTTCTAAAATTTTATGAAGTTATGGCCTTACCAGCACTTTTATATGGCAGCGAAAACTGGATATTAAAGTAGAAAGATGAAAGGAGAATAGAAGCTGTGGAGATGAAATTTTTAAGATTCGTGGCAGGTTATACACTTTTAGATAAAAAAAAAAGGAGTGAAGAAATAAGGACTGAATGAAAAATACAGAATATTTTGGAAATAGTAAAAGGATATCAAGATAGATGGCTGGAGCATATAAACTGAATGTCAGATGGAACCATAACAAAAGCCGCATATACTTACAGTCCATGAGGAAAGAGATCTCTTGGCAGACCCAGGAAACGATGGAGGGATAAATTTTTTGGAGGTAGAACAGGCCAACAGGTCTAACCCACAAAGAAAAAGAAAAAGAAGAAGACGAAAAAAGAAGAAAAAGAAAAATAAGAAGAAGAAGAAGAAGAAGAAGAAGATGATGATGATGATGATGATGACGACAATGACGATGATGATGATGATGATGATGATGATGATGATGATGATGATTTGCATGTAAGGGATGATACTGCACCCTTCATCCCTTCATTGTACAATAACTAGTTTGTCCAGTATTGAGTGGTTGATGTAGCAATGTGTGGTGGTATTTGCTACAAGTCTCACAACCTCAGGAATTACACTGTTGTATGAAGTGGTTATTAGCTAGACAATTTAAACATAATTAATTTTCCTTTACAAATTTATGCTATATTAGGTTATCAAACGTGGTGAGTACTATGATCTTTCTTACATAGAATGCAAGTATTCCTTGTTGTTACATAACTATGCAACTCAGTTTTATTATTATGTGGCTTAAACTGCATCTGAAGTTTAAATTATTGTTTCTTGCAAGCTGGCTCAAGAGCACTGCATCTGCTTTCAACAAATTCATACAGTTGAGTTAGCCTTGGTAGCTGTTTGCCTGAAGTGTGTTGCTCCCATTCCCTCTCTGTCTTACTATCATGTAATACAAACTGATCCACATCAAGAGCCTTTGTTATAGACATGTGAAGTCAGAATGAAAAATTCAATACCATAGCCGGGATTTGAACCAGGATCTTCGGCTCTCCGTGCCGATGCTCTAACCAACTGAGCTACCATGGCAACGTGCCGGTACAACATTAAATTCTCCAACTGACTCACAATCCCAGAATACCACCAGGCGTTCTCAATATGAGATATGAACCCAGTGGCAACTTACAAGCTGTAAGTGCTTAAAGACCCGGGCTTTATAGTAAACCACTAGTAGGTCACAGTGGAATGATAATTCTTTCACACTGGCCGTGTGTAGGCTAAGATGGACACATGAAGTCAGAATGAAAAATTCAATGCCATAGCCGCTATTTGAACCAGGATCTTCGGCTCTCCGTGCCGATGCTCTAACCAACTGAGCTACCATGGCAACGTGCCAGTACAACATTAAATTCTCGAACTGACTCACAATCCCAGAATACCACCAGGCGTTCTCAATATGAGATACGAACCCAGTGGCGACTTACAAGCTGTAAGTGCTTAAAGACCCAGGCTTTATAGTAAACCACTAGTAGGTCACAGTGGAATGATTCCAGCCTTTGTTATAGTTCAAAAGCAGAAGCTCCACCTTCCTTTCATGTGACAAGAAAAGTCTTCATGGTCATTATACAGATGTTGAATGTGAAAAGCATCTTACTACTGTCATAGCACTACAGTGCGTTTCAGGTAAGAGTTGGCCAATCGTGCGGGTTTCTGAATCATGGTGGCCACAGCTCTAACTCCCGAGCGATCGGGTGAAATACAGGGTGCGGCACATAAAACCGGCCCGTAAAGTCAACACATAACATGAACATAAAATGAAATGTAATGTATTGAATATGACTACTCTCCTTCAATGTAGGTTCTGAAAGTGTCCTCCGCCCACTTCAACACACATGTGAGCACGCTTGAGGAGATCCATATATACCCTTTTCAGTTCTTGTGTTGTGATGCTATTGGTGACATCCTGAATCCTGGTCTTGAGTTCTCCAATTGTGTGTAAATATGTTTCGTATACTTTTCTCTTTAACAGTCCCCACAAGTAAAAGTCACAAGTGGACAAGTCTGGTGACCGAGGAGGCCACAAGTCTTTGCTGATTGTCCTCTCTGGTGTGAACATCTCATGCACACGGGACAATGATGCAGCTGATGTGTGGCATATTCCACCGTCCTGCTGAAAGTAACCTAACTGACACTCCTCTTCTGTCAAGTTTGAATAAAACTCCTCCAGGATTCCAAAATACACGTCACTGTTCACTGTCGTCTCAAAGAATATGGGCCCTATAACGCGTGTGGCGGAAATGGCACACCAAACATCAATCTTCTTGTCATGCAAGGATAACTTACCTGGTGGATTGAGTGTGGACTTTCTGTCGACCAATACCGGTTGTTTTGGGAATTTACGTACTCAAGATGAGCCTTAGTGGGTCCAAGACACCACTGGCAACATTTCTCAACAGCCATGAACAGAAATGCACCCGCTTCTGCAGGTCAGGCTCCTTCATTTCTTGCACAACACTTATCCGGTACGGTTTTAACTTCAATCCCCTTAAAACACGTCTGAAACTTCTCTCACTTGCATGAACCTGTTGACTCAATCTCCTGGTTGACTTACGAGGACTTCTTGTCATCATCTCCTGCACCTGCCTCCGTAATTCAGGTGTGCAGACAGATGGTGGTCTGTTCCTGGGAGCATTTTGAACCGATCCTGTATGCTGCCATTTTTCAATCAATTCCTTTATGGTGCTTTTTGCTGGCACAGAACATCCTGGAAATGTCACGTGTGTCGACCCCGGCTCTTGGTAGGAAGGTAGATAATTTAAGTGTTGCCAGAAACGCAATATACGAATGTAAACAAATAAGTATAAAAAAACGCAATATACCATAATATTACGACGGGCCGGTTTTACGTGCCATACCCTGTATCTACACAAATAAAGCTGTTAACGGTGTAATGATTCAGGTTCTCACATTTACAGTTAAAATTACAAGAAAATAACCATGTACCTCATCACAAGAGATGTTGGAAATGTCCTCCTCCTGGCACCTTTTAAGGAACACTGGCACCTTTTAAGGAAATTTTCTTTCACGCTCATAAATTCAGCTTCTGAGATAAAGTTGATTTCTCTTGTCTTTAAGTTCTTCTAACAGTAGCCTATATAACTATTATTTACAGGGGAACTTTAAAAATAAAGTGTAGGCTATAGGTCAATTCCCCCCACACACTAGAAGAACTTAAAGATAGTATCACAAGAGAAATTAACTCTATCTTGGAAGCTGAACTTATGTGTGTGATAGAAAATTCCCTAAAAAGGTGGCAGTGTTGTGTGGATGCAAGAGGGGACATTTCCAACAGCTCTTGTGTTGACGTTCATGGTTATTTTCATTGTAATTTTAACTGTAAGTGTGAGAGCCTGTTTCATTACACCGTTAGCGGCTTTATTTGCATAGATATTTCACCTGATTGCTTGGGAGTTAGAGCTGTGGCCACCACAATACAGAAACCTGCACGATTGGCCAACTCTTACGTCAAACACATTGTAGTTTGAATAGTCAATGCTACATCAACTAAAAGCCGAAATTCTGAACATGAATTCATGAATGAACATGAATTCCATGTTCATTCAATGTTTTACAAACACCAGTTAAAGATTGTTTGTTTGAGATTGAGAAAACGAGATTTGTTACCAACTGGAGTTCAGCTCCAATATTTTCCAACTGCTTCTGGATTTCATTGTCTTTTTCTTCTAGAGGGGGTAAGACTAAATTTTTGGGGGCAACCCACCTCTGGCTACGGGCCTAGAAATATACTAGTCTAAATCAATACATTAGTGAAGTAATATCTATCAAGTGTGGAGTATCTACCTGAAGGATCTATCCTGAGTTCACTTCTTTTCAATATACATGTGAATGATTTGTTAAATTAAAAATGTTTGGTAAAATGCTTTTGTATTCCAGTGACCAAATATTTTATAATCAGGACAAACAGAAAACATACTAACATGTCAAATGCTACATGGCATGAAGGACATAATAATCTATTGGTTTAGCTAATAAATTAACAATAAATCAAGATATAAATAAATTTATGTTCTTTCATAAACAATTGCACAATCTTGAAACTAATATAAGTTCATAAATTAGTAATAAGTCAATAGAGAAAATTGATTTTATTTAGTTTTGAGGAATAGATCCTTTATTGGAATTTCAAATTGATAAAATCAAAAAGAAAATACTCCCCTTAGTCAATATAATTCACAGACTACGTAATTCACAAAAAGAACAACCATTTATATAAAATATGAACATAATATGGGATAATTGCAGGAAAACCCTACTTTATGATCTAAAAGTAAGAAAGATTAAGAATTGAGCAGTAAAAATTATGTTTAACATCCCCTTTAGTATCCATGCTAATGACTAATGATATATTCCTAGAATCAAGCCACTTTATCTCTGCCTTCATATTTATATTTATTTATTTTTTTTTACTTACTTATTTATTCAACGTTGTGACTCTCAAAGAGCAAATTGCTCAACAGAAGGCAGTAATCCATGTTAAAATACATCAAGGATGGAAAATGTTAACATAGAAGAAATAAGTTAGGCTACAGAAAAAAACACTTCTTAAAGGAAGAAAAATATTGCAATAAAATTATAAATTTATTAAAACGGAACATTATCAATAGCAGAATAATGAAAGTAAGTCCGTTTAATGTTATTTTTGAAAATATTATGCTGAATCAACAATAATAAATTTTTCTCTGGTCAAAAACCATGTTGTAAAAGTATTTAAAATCATATGTATTTGAGCTAAAGAAGTTAGGTTGAAAAACAACATTTACTGCTTAAACTTAAACACAATCATTAAAGCTGTTTTTATTTAAACTGGTATTAAAAGTAAGAGAACATTAAATCCTGGAAATCTACTTGTTTGGATCTAGCTTTACTAGTCTATGAGGCATAGATTAGACTTATTATTACCAAAACTAATCATTGTTCTGTAATCTATTTCAGACCCGTGACACCCCCCAGAACTACTTTGGAATCTGAGTAAGTAATATTCCAGTCTTTTTATAGCAGTATGATGGCCGCTGCTAAATTCTAAGTTAGTGGCAATTAGGCTAGGAATAGCGATTTTAGTGTTAGTGACATGTAGAGCAAGGTTAGTGGTTGTTAGGTTAGGAACAGTGATATTAGTATTAATGACATGTAGACCTATGTTAGTGGTAGAACAGTAATTTTAGAGCTAGGTTAATGGTAGGTTAAGAAAAGTGATATTAGTGTTAGTGACATGTTATGGTATGTGCCTTATTGAATCGTGCACTTTTTGTTATGTTGGTCATAATTCCTTGCCAGTCGGTTAAAGTAGTTTACCTTAAATTTGCCAATGATGGAAAAGAAAATGTAAATTTCACATGAAGTTACAGATTTAAAGGTTAATTTCATATAAAATTTGCCAAACTATGGCCCATGGGCCAGTGTTTGGCCCGCTTGTAACTTCAAAATATCTAAATAAAAAGAAACTCTGCACCTGTATTAGGTTCATTTATTTAAAAATGTTGAAAGAAATAAAATTAAGAGCTCAGATTTTTAAACAGATAATTCTATGAAGCAGCAAGGTGATGGTGTGATGCTCACATGTTGTAGGTCATATGCAGAAAATACAGGATAGTGTGTTGCAAAATAATAACATATTTACAAGAATGAACTGTAAGTAAGTGAGGTTGTGAAGGTGAATGTTGCTCTCTCAGCACTCTGAGCTGATTCACAATGAATTAATTAGTTCTTATCTTGTATTTAACTTACTTTAATTGTATCGGGAAAAGACAAGACGAGAAAGGTTGTCAGTGAGCTTCATGTATTTCCCTCCGTATTTAAACAACAATGGATTTTGGATTATTTTCAGTAGAAATTGGAAATAAAGGATTATGCCTGATCTATTATGAGTCAGTTGCTGTGTTGAATTCACAGGCATTATGAAACCAACGTTCATCAACATTTGCAAGAGAACTAATTTTTGAGATGTCTGGAATAAAATGGTGATTGAATCAAATGTATGCAAATGATGTGACTTGGGTCCATCTGTTTGGTGTTTTCGATGAAGTCTGCCAACACTTTTGTAACGTCCAAATGATCTACCTTCCTTGTTTTTGACATTAGAACACTGCTATCTACTAGGGTACAAAAACCAGCTGTAGGCAAATGGTGTGACTTGCCTCCTAATTTTCACACATTTACACCCAAGTTTACACCTCTTTGTCATGCGAACGAGTAGGCAGACTAGCATTTCCTTGTATAATTACCATATTTTATGGACCATAAGACACTCTGGACCATAAGACGCACCTTAATTTTAGGAGGGAAATTTAAAGGAAAATAAATGTAATGTGATTCTAAACAAAATATTTTAAATGAAATAATATGCTTCATTACATAAGCAAATTATAACCTTGTACAATGGAATGAGTGTAAATCACTTCTAACTTAAAACCTGCGTTGTAGGAAAATATATTCTGTACAGGTGGCATCGCGTAAATTTTAACTGAACTGATTTCTCATGAAAGACTGAAAATACTTCTACACCTTTTAACCCTCAATTCAGCAGGGTGCCTGCAGGGAGGGTTAAGATGCAGACTGCGTCATTGAAATTTCTGGGGGGGGGGGGCAAAATATTAGCGTTTTATGATTTTTCTGGGAGGGTTGAAAATTGTTGCAAAATTAGCGTTTTATATGTTAAAAATAAAAACTGTCAAGTTTTATAACTTCAAAAGGTCTCTTCTAATTCTTTAGAAGAGAATGGTCAATAAATTAGCGAAACGCATTTGCTTGTAAACAACTGCCGCACCAATGAAATCGATCACTCTGTGCCGATAGCGGCGACTGTGAACTCACAGAACACGTGTGAATTGAACCATTGTTGGCCCGTCACAGCCCCCACCTGGCCCACATGCAGGTAGAATATTGGAGTATTAGTTCTTACTGGGTTATTACAGTCTTTATACAATGCTGCCTGCAAGAATAATAATTATTCTCAGAAGTGATTTTACTGCACTCAAAAGCACGTGCCACCTTATAAGAAGGGGAGGGAAGGTGTGGAAAAATGTCTATAACCAATGCTGTATTCTTAATTTGAAACTTGAGGTTACGGCTACTGGTTTCAGTCCATCTCGGCATCTCAAAAATGCTTCTTCTTCTTGGAAGGCTTCTAATTTTTCATGTACCTGAAAAGGGTAAAAAATGAACAGTTTGGTTTTAATGAACTTCATGGTACTAGAGATGCTCTATACCCTTTGACATCATTTATTCAAGGACATCACCTAAAAGAGCATACAGTTGCTTCTTTCTTAGTCTTCCAGCAAGAGCTTGACACTGTCTAACATCAGGGGCTCTTCTGTATAATCTTCAATTTTAAGTTCCTACCACCTACTTAAACTAATCGCAAGCTACTTACAAAATAGAAGATATAAAGTTGTACAGAATGGAAATTGCTGAAGCTGGTGTCCTGCAGGGACTGGTTTTAGCTCCAATCCTTTATTGTGTATATGTTCAAGATCTACCTACCCATCCAGTATGCTTACATGGACTATATGCAGATGGTACAGTCTTGTACACAAGGAACAAGAACATATGCACTACATGTGAAGAACCACAGACCCCTCTAGATATTTTTACAAAGTGGTCTACCACTTAGCATCTGAAAGTGAATTGGGAAAAGTTGTGTTTGCTAAGCGGTTTCCTCACATAACTCAGTGCCTCAGTGTTCAAAATCAGTCATCAATTCACGAACAAAATATCTTGGAGTTGTCTTAGATAAGAGACTTACTTTCAAACCATATATTCAGACTGTGAGTGATAGAGCTTTTTGGCATTTTTATGCTTTTGTATGAGATTTCCCTTATAGGAAGCCATTGCCTTTCCTGGGATCCAATTGGCTTCATTCATTCATTCATTCCATTAGAAGTTTCATTCCACTTAAAACTAAAGTCATGTTGTATACTGCACTTAATAATGCTTATTAAGATCATGATATTATTTATGGGTGTGAATTTTGGGCTAGAGCTCATTCAAGTTACTTGAATGGATACTTTAGATGGATACCACCAAATTCTTTAAGTTTGAAGATCATATCTACTACTACTCAAGTTTAATTAATTTAAATTTCAAGTATACAATGTGCTGTCTCTAGAACTCTGAGGGAGCTGATTATTATATATGTAATACTCAACTTAAAAGTGATTTTGGCATCGCGTTATTGAGTGTTTATGTACAGTGCAGAAGAACCAGATACCTTGTGTCCCTAAAAAGCCATTCTCATCTCTTAATATGGGAAATACCAGGTGATGTGTAGCAATATTTAAACACTATTCTACTCTCAATACCTATGTCTCTGCTTCTAGTAGACCAGCTGATCAAATCTCTTTCACATTATGAAATGTAATATGTAATGACATGGGTCCAGCTGGCGACCTGGTACTACAATCACCCATCTGGCAGCCGTGATGATATAAACAGGCTTGCATTGTGCTCATGGCTCAGAGCCATGATAATAGGTTAAGGTATTAATTTCATCCTTACCAAAATTATTCACTGTTCTCTTTCAGATACTCATTCAGATCCCCTCCTGAGGCTACTTTAGAAGATCGGGATCCCAATGCGCCTGTCAGGTAAGTGTTATTTTTCTTCATTCATAGACTAACATAAGTACAATATTGTGTAAAGTTCGTCTTCTGTTTTAATTTAAAATTAAATTAGCAACATGAGATGGGATCAGTATATTCCAAAACTAGTTCTGGATTGCATGCTCATCAAGTTTGAAAGCATTGCCTTGCTTACGTTATATCAGTTCTATTAATGACTTGCTGTCATAGGCTAAATTTCCAATTGCACATTGGATTCAAAACTTCAGCAGAGAGCCAACATCAAATTCTGCATGCATTTAATGAAACCAGCAACTGAAATCCTTGAAATGTTGAAGGATGTCTATGACAATGAAGCAATGAGCCAGACAAGATGTTTTGCCTGGCATTCACATTTCAAAAAGGACGCTGGTGGAAGACAAGACGCCACCAAAAAATATGTTGACCCTGGGATATATCTATGACACTCCACTTGCTAACATATTGCTGATGCCATTAGGTTTTCACCCAGGTTCCGGGCTCCAGAGCAGAAAGAGCACGATACTGTAGTATGTAAAAGGATCATTACCTATGATCAGTGATGGAAGTAATCAGATTACAGTAACGATTCCTTTTTTGGTCCCATTTACTTGTAATTGTTACTTTTTAAAAAATGAAATTTTTACTCATAATTTACTTCTGGAAATAAAATTGTAATCGTTACATTTGAGTAATCGTTACATTTTAGTAATCGAAAAGTATCGAATTGCGAATTCGGCAATGTTACTTTCTTCTACTCGCTGGCAGTCGCTGCAGCAGCGGTGAATTTAGCGTTCTTTTTAAAGCGAATGTAAAGCGCTTTACAGCTGTTCCAGCATCGCTGTATGGTTGCTGCAGCAGTGGTGAAGCAATGTCAGTTCTGGCTTTACGGGTTTTGCTGCATGGACTATCAGCCGTTCTTTTTTACACTTTAGTTTGCTGCAGCAAAACTGTAGCGATTTAAGCAGCGACGCGACATTCGACATGGCAAGTCAGCATTTCTGCGAAAAAACGTGACAACGCGACATCAGCTGAGATGAGCGGAAGTCGAATGTATATATATTTTTTTTTCAATGGCGACCACAGCCAGATAAATTTACGGGGAGCGATACTACATTTAATTAGATTTCTGTATGGTTTCCATTTATTTCAAGACGTATTCAAGAAATGAAAATTGCTGTTCTCAGCCTATAAAATTTATTTATATCCCTTTCTTTGAGAAGAAGGTTATGTGTTCCACAGCATAAAACTAAGCTCAAACTAACCTCAACTTCAAAGTTGATTGCAGAGCATTCAGTGGCGGACGCAGAATTTTTTTTTTTGGGGGGGGGGGGATTTGATTAGGTATAAAGAAAAAAAATTAACTTAACAATTAGTTTATAAAACTGACCACTTAGGGTACATATGTAGAACCTTTTTTTCAAATTTAGGGGGGTTTATCCCCCCTGCGTCCGCCACTGCAAGCATAGGCGTAACCATGCCGACCATATGGGGGGTTATAACATCCAGGGGGTCTGGAAGTAGGGGGTTCGGGGGTCCTCCGCCGGAAAATTTTAAAAATTAATATGCACAATAACGAGTTTTAAGCTTTCCACGCTTTATACTCGTATTAAGTAATTTTTAAGCAGACTTAAAAAAAATTGTACAATTTTCCTTTTTTAATCAATGGGGGTTTCAAACCCCCAAAAACCCCCCCTCGTTATGCCTCTGACTGCGAGCATTAGATGCTCTGCTGAAAATACTGCTTCTGGCATTGAAAATTCACGTATGCTGTATGAGGACCAGTGATTTACAACAAGGTGATATTCACATATAATTCTGATAGTAGGATTCTGGATCCCGGTATTCGTCTTTTTCTAATTTTAATCAAATCTAATCTATTGTGATACTGCAATATTACGACGCCTGTTGCGGGGGTTTCACTATTGTAAATGCCACTTTATGGGTTTTGCTACATGAACTGTCATGGCCTTCCTTTTAACCCCAGTGAAGCTGAAGTGATTTACAGATTCGGTTTAAAAAGGAAGGCACGGAAAGCATCATGCGCAGACAGAACGGTGTTCGGTATGCAATAACATCAGACATTTTAAAAATGGCTTGGAATAACTATGTATATTTTCATTGTTTGATGTTTAAAGATTATGCATAATATTGTAAGCCGTGGGAAAATAAATAAATATATATTTCTTCCAGTGGCGGCTATTCAAGGGAAGTAGGTGAAGTAGCACTTCACCAGTATTTTTCCTTTACAATACGTATTTTTTAAGTTTATTTTCCATATCACGAATGTTTGTTCTTACTGTAATGTATTTCTACAGTTTTGAATTTCCCTCCACTACTGGTGTCAACGCTAGGAGGCAGTGAGCTCCCAAGTCCTCCTAGCATTGAAGCTGAATATTCCCAGATGCTTGGGTAGTCTGTTCCACTAAAATTAGCTAAGGATCCACTAAGGATGGCAAGCAGCTGTTTTCTCGCTTATCCCACGTCCGCTAGGTGACGAGAACAGACTACCCACGAAGCCGTCCCTCTTGTTCAGCAGCTCACACTGTCAGCTCGGAGAAAGAGGTGGGCACGTTAGATCTTCCACCGTCTGATGGTCTGACGCCGCCAAATTCGATTGTGTTAAATTCAGAAAAACACGGATTCCACAACCCCGATTAAGAATTCTGTCGCACTGGGAACACTAAGCGACTTCCTCTACCTCGATAATTAAAAATACTATTTTCTCGTCTCTTATTCCATTTCCGGGGAACTCTCACGCGGTTTTCCCTGCCCTAATTATTATTATTATTATTATTATTATTATTATTATTATTATTATTATTATTATTATCATTATCATCTTCATTATTATTATCATTATTATTGTTATTATTATTTTTACTGCCTCTGCCCGTACCATAGAGGAAGTATTGTTTTCGACCCCCAAATTCGAAGTTGAGTTTTTGATATAAATGCACGTTTTGAGGCCCCCTGAATCCAAAAATGCTATTTTTGGAAACATGTCTGTGTGTCGGTGTGTCTGTCTGTGTGTGTGAAAAGTCTGTGAACAAGCTAGCTCCAAAACGGAAAATCGTATGAAATCAAAATTTCGTATTTGGGTAAGGTACCTTCTGAAGATGTGAGCCGAAGATTGGCGATAAGTTTCCCTTATTTTTAAGGGGACTTTACATGAAGAAATTTTCGTTTTTCGCGATTTTCTCAAAAACGGCTCTAACGATTTTCTTTAAAATTTGCACATGTGTTCCTTTTACTGAGAGCTAAAACTTATATTTGAAACTTTTTTTCGAAAAAATTCTCTGAAGGGTAGTTACAAGCCACCCACTGATCACCCACTATTTGTAGAAAGTTTGTCTTGCGTGATGAACAACTGAATATGCGCTCTTTCATGGCCTCTTATTCTTTAAGAATGTGAAGTGATAAAAATGTATTGTTGGCCATGCATAGAGTAAAGAAGTATCTGAAGGAAATATTCGATAAATTTCGGAAATTATTCTTTACGGCGGAAAGTTCAATAAACGTCTGCAGTCACTTGTTCTTTTTTTAAGTTTGTTGTATAGCCTGTGCTTTTAGTCGCATCGTTGAAAGAAGAGGTATTTATAGGATAATTAGCGTAAAATTGTGTCTTGCGATTCTGTACAAGGATATGTGAATTATTTGGGCAGAGGAAGTTATGTGACTTTCACATCAGATTTTTTTGTGCTATTTTCTCTCGTCACACAACTCACACAACGTTCGACGAGACGAGAGAAATTAGCAAAAAAATAATTAGGGTAGAGAAAATCGCGTGAGAATTCCCAGAGATGGATTAAGAGACGTGCAGTTTAGATAGGCCTACTAATAATTTTTAAAAATATTTTAAGTTTGCTGTATGAAATGGTATTTGCAGCACACCCTCGTTTTGAGCCACGAGCCGCTATTGGGTGAATTCCATTATTAACATAAGCATGTGGCATTTTTTTTCTCTTCACCTAATTTTCTGGCCACGAGCCGCCACTGATTTCTTCCCATTTATAACTTTTTTCAGTTAAATTTTTCAGTAAGAACATTTCTTAATTATGTATATTTTGAAACTTGCTTCTCATTATCGCTTGCTATATCTTCATCACTTTATTGTTTTGCAACTAATATCCAAATTAGAGGTAATATTAACAAAAGTTATTCAATGTGTCTGGAAATATTGGTGTTGATGTGTTTTTGTTTTGTTTGTTCATTAATAATTTGAGACTTAGTAACGTCCTAAGCTGCTTTACCACTGAATGGCCCGATAGTTTATGGCCTTGTGCACCCAAAAAGAAAAAAAAATAGGTACTGCCATTTTGTAAAGTAATTGTAATAGTAATTTTACTGATTACTTTTTTGTGCCCCCCAAAATGAAGGAATTTTTAGGTACTGCCATTTTGTAAAGTAATTGTAATTGTAATTGTAATTTTACTGATTACTTTTTAAAAAAGTAATTTGTAATTGTAATTAAGTAAAATGTTTCTCAAGTAATTGTAATTCAGCCCAATTACTATTTTTTTGTAATTTTCCCATCACTGCCTATGATGAGACATTGGTATATGGTTTCCAATGTTGAAGTTAAAGCTGAAGGGTTGCCATTTTGAGGAGAAGATCCATCCCAGACTAGCTTTAAGAATCAGACTTCCAGAGAGCATTCATGTAATTAATATTCTGTTTACGGGAATAGTATTGGAATACATTGATTGCATCTTGCATGCATCCACTACACATCCAATGCAGAATGCCATGTAACAAAGAATACAAAATCTAATTAAATAAAAAAGAACAAAACATAAATTAAAGTCAGTCCACATTTGACTTCATTAACCTGAGCTGTAGCTTTCTGTTGTATATAATGTTAGCTTTGGTTGCGTAATTAAGAAATAGAAAAGCTTTTAAAACTTTGATTTGATTCTAGGGACTTTTCCGAAAAGGATAATTATTTCTTACTCTTTCTGGATTACCATTGGGTGAAGTAATAGAATTTAAAGTAAAGACGGAATTGATCTTTAGAAAGTATAATTTTGGTCAGTATACCAAAATAAAGTACAATGTTATTGTGTTAGCCATGCCTATTATTTATTTTAATAACAGAATAATAATTTTAGCCAATTAGCCAACAGGCAATTGTATAGTTGATTTTTAGCTTGTCAATCAAAGCGAACAGTCAGTTATGCAACGTAGCAGGAATGTAGGCATACTTTATGTATAATTTGTGGCATCTACTATTTAAGAAATAGAACTACCCATCCATGAGTGTAATGAAAGAAAAAATACTGTTGAAAGAGGTAATTATGAAGAATGGTTTCATTTATTAGAACACCTGCACTGATTACAGATCTGCCGGGTTTGATTCTCAGAATTTCTTGATGTAGGGATGTCCAGTTACTAAATTATAGAAATACTACTGTTATCTTAAATGCCTGCCTTTAGGTTAATATTGTATTTACAGGTTTAATGGAATTCATATTGGACTGAGTCAATAAGTAATATAGTTTAATTACTGTAAAAATAAAAGTCCACAAAGCCCTGTTTTTTGAGTAGTGAAAATATTGGATACATAATTAACAAGGGATATTTAGGATTTTCTGATGTGAGTGTTGTTACAGGATGTCCAGGTTAACATTACTCTATATCTAAGTAGCCTAATATTGATGATGATTGTTTCCAAGAACCGGAGAATTGATTTAGGCTTCAAATAAATTTGAATATTCCACATACTTATGAAGACTATTTCCTGTTTCATAGAACTTGCTAATAATATTAGAACTTACTTACTTACTCAATGGCAATAGACAATTCCTCAGCAAGCTGAAGGAATATTATCTATTTTATGGAACCCGAAGATTCATTGCCGCACTTACATGAGTCTGCCATTCAACCCTATTCTGTGCTAACTCCATCCAATCATCCCTAGCAAATCCTACTTCCCTTAAATCTATTCTAAGATTGTCCTCCCATCTATGTCTAAGTCTTCCGTGTGGTCTTTTCCCTTCAGGTCTCCCAGTCAATACTTTTGAGAAATGTCTTTCCTCCCCATGCATGCAACATGTCCAGCCCATTTCATCCTTTGCAATTTATTTACCCTTACTATATCCAGTGAAGGTCATGAAGCTCATTGTTATGCAATTTTCTCCAGTCCCCTTTTTCATACCTCTTGGGCCCAAATATTTTTCTAAGCACCCTGATTTTGAACACCCTCAGACTATGTTCTTCAAGATCAACAAGCGGCAATGTTTCATCCATATAATACAACCGGCAGGATAATAGTCTTATAAGTCTTAATTTTTAGATTTATGGGCAGAACACAAGAAGATAAGAGTTTCTGAACTGCATAAAAACAAGCATTTCCTGATTTGAGTCGAGACTTAACTTTTGCCTTAATATTATTTGTCTGTAGTTATTGTTCCCAGATATTTGTATTCCTCCACTTGTTCGAGCCATTTACCGGCTATTCTAATATTTTGTGGAGCATTATTTTGATGTTCCATGACCAAATACTTAGATTTTACTGTACTTATTAATTTCCAATCCAACATTATTTTGATGTTCCATGACCATATACTTAGATTTTACTGTACTTATTAATTTCCAATCCAACATTCCTGCAGGCATCGTAAAGACTTTCAGCATTTCTCTCGATTGTGTTTACGTCATCGCCCAACAAGCAAACATCATCTGCATAAGCTAAAATCTGGTGACTGCCATTTAATTCTAGGCCTACCTTATTTTCCTGAACTTTTCTAATGGCATATTCCAAAGCGAAATTAAAAAGGAAAGGTGATAGGGCATCTCCTTGCTTCAAGCTGCATCTAATGGCAAACCTATCTGATATAAATTTCCCTACCCTGACTCTGCTATAGGTTTCATTTAGACACATTTTGATCAGAATAACTAACTTCTTTGATATCCCAACCCAAACTCAATGAGGATATTGTACAATTTGTCTCGCCTAACTGAATTATATGCTTTTTTAAAAATCCATATACAGCTGGTGAACAGACTTATGTGACATCCATTGTGAATTTTAAACTGTGTTGTGTTTTGAAGTTTTATCATGCTTACAATGGAAAAAGGACTATCTGGAATTTCATGTACAAGACTTATTATATTACCATTTTTTCTCCAAGATTTGGCGAATACAAAATATATTATCAATGGTTGATGTATTTCACCTAAATCCACATTGGTGATCTCCAATGATTTCGTCCGCATATGGGGTTAATCTTGATAACAGTATATTAGATAAAATTTTGTATGATGTTGATAAGAGAGAAATTCATCTATAGTTATTACATTCAGCCCTATCTCCCTTTTTATGGATCAGTATAATAGATTCTTTCCATTCCTCTGGCAATTCCTCCTTTCTTCAAATCATAAGATTGAGCTTATGGTTTATAAGAGTCCTTTCTAATGGATGATATTTAAGCCACAAGTTGGTCAGCTATTTATAAGAGTTCAGGTCGTCGGGTCCGGTATTTATAGCTGTATTTAGATTCTGATGAAGTTACTGGGGGGAGCGGTGATTGAAATCCTGTTATATTATTTATTGTCACGTAGAAAATGGGAATGCCGGCTAATTAGCTCAGATGGTAGTTGATAGCACGAGGATTCTTATCCGGGTCGTGGTTACAGAATATCGGGGCTATGTTAACTGAGGGGTCGATGTTCAGGATTTAGGGTAATTAAACAGTACAATTGATTTCCAGATCTAAATATATTCTTTCAAAATGATTTTCCTTGAGTTATAGAATTAATATTATCTTTGAGGTTAGGTGATGTAAGTTCGTCGATTAATGTCTGTCTTTCACTTGGTAACTATATTCAATATTATATTAGTAATTACAGTGTTAATTCATACGCGCTATTCGGTGATTATTTCTCTTTCCACTTATATTAATTCTTGATATCTATTTCTACCGCGCGGAAAATTTACTCGAACAAGATTTTAATTAACCTTCACTAATTATACTTTCACTTGATTACTTTTTATCAATGTCTCTATAAGTACAATATGATTAACTTACGCGCTTCGCTGAGTTCCTATTTATCCATTTCTAATGCGCGGATATATTTCACTTTTATCTCTATACTTATGCTGTCTCGAAATTACTTTATATATTATAATTAAGTTACGTGGTGTAATTTTTAGTCCTAAGTAACGTGGAGTCTGTCTTCTGTCTAATGATCGAATGATCGTGATTTTGGGGCCCTCGGTGCTAATATGTTCTTATGGTGTGGTGGGGGAAGGTAGATGTCATTGGTTGTGTTAATGTATAAGTTGCTTCTAATTGGTTGCAGAGATTTTGGTCTGCTATGCTGTTTAAAAATAATGTCGGTTTGGGAGAGCGTCCAACGCTACTTTGGCTTTGGTCATTAATTCTAAAATGTGTCAAACTCCCTTGTCGTCTTGAAGTCTAGTGGACCGGATGTGGGAGGGGTCTTTTTAGTATTTGTATCAATAACTCTGATAACTGAAGGTTATCATAGTCCAAGTTGTTTTATCTGTATGGGTTAATTTATTCCGCATTTATCGGTATAAGTCTGTGCTCTGAGTGATGTAAATCAAAAGAGTTAATGATGTTTTTATATTAAAATGATAGAAGAGTTAATAAAACATTTAGTGTTTTATATGAAACTGTAGTAGATGTTGTCCGCTGTTAATTGGTGTAATTAGTTTTGTTGTGTCTATTTCTCTTATGGAGCAATTAATGTTTAAAGTTAGGTGTTATGTGGGAAGAATAAACTGTAGGGTGCAGTATTGTCAGTCGGAAGGGGGCTATGTGTGGTGTTCTCGGTTGAATTGAGTACGAAGAACGATTACAGGTTCTCTGAATTTAAAATATCCCCACCTGCCTTAATTAATTCTGCTGGAATTTTGTCAACACCTGGAGATTTGAGTGTTTTTAGTTTACCTATAGTTGTTTCTACTTCTGTTAGAGCTGGTTCAGCAACCAATGGCTCTGCTGTGAATATTTCACTTTCTTCACTTTTTACATCTCCATGTACATTTAATAACTGGTCAAAGAAATTTTTCCACCTATTCAAAATATTATTCTGCTGGAATTTGGTCAACACCTGGAGATTTGTGTGTTTTTAGTTTATCTATAGCTGTTTCTAATTCTGTTAGAGTTGGTTCAGCAACCAATGGCAACCAACGGCAAAAAAACGGCACTTTCTTAACTTTGGACATCTCCATGTACATTTAATAATTGATCAAAGAAAATTTTTCCACCTATTTAAAATATTATTTGGAGCCACGAGTATAGTGCCATCATTGTCCTTAATGATGTTTGTTATAGGTTGAAAACCTTTCTTGAACTCATTTATTCCCTTGTAAAGATCCCTAACATTTTTGTCCCTACTATTTCAATCTAATTAATTTACTTTGTCTTTGAGATAGGTTCATTTCTTTGTTTTAATGATTCTTGAGGTTTCTCGTTTGGCATTGTTGAGATTTTCGACCACAGTGTAATTCGGATTCTGCAACCACTGTAGTTTTGCCTGCTGTCTTACATTTATTAATTTCACGCACTCATCATCGAACCATGGTTTATTTTGTTTCAGTTCAAGTGGACCTAATTTTTCTTTTGCGGCTACTTTAATATTGTCTTTAATGCATTCCCAGGTTTTATCGATATTCATATCATCCCTAGCTTCTTGTTCGGTGGTGTTTTCTAGGACTGAAAATCTATTTAAAATCTTGACTTGGTAACCATTCCTACTTTGGTCTTCACCTAGCTTTTTCAGATTGAATCTCTCTACCTTGAAATTTTGCCTAGTTCCTTTGTTTAATGAAAGTCTCTCTCCAACAGCCGCAACTACCAGATAGTGATCCAAATTGCAGTCAGCACCCCTAAAAGTTTGAACGTCAATTATACTAGACTGCCTCCTTGCATCTATTAGCACATGGTTGATTTGATTATGAGTCTCTCCATCTGGCGAGGTCCATGTGTATTTATGAATATCACAAAGTGGGAATTTTGTACTCTTTACAATTAAATTTTTAGCGGTGGCAAAATTAACTAGTCTAACCCCATTGTCATTGCTCTGCAAGTGGAGACTTTCGATCCCAATCATGGGCTTGAAAATATCCTCCCTTCCTACTTTCGCATTGAAATCTCCTAGCACAATTTTCATGTGATATGCTGAAAACTGATCAAATGTTCGTTCTATTTCCTCATAAAAACTGTCCTTGTCAACATCTTGTTTATCCTCTGTTGGTGCATGGACATTCATAACTATGATGTCACACCACCGACCTCTTAGAATAACATAAGAAAGTCTATAATTAATAAACTCTACTTTCTTAATGTCTGACTTAATTCTCCTATGTATGAAGAACCCGGTCCTTAATTGATGGTTATCATTAATGGTATGCACATCTGTTTATATTGAACCTTCACCCTCCCATCTAACTTCCTGTATTGCTGTTACATCTAACCTGTATTTCTCTAATTCTCTAGTTACCAATTTAAGCACCCCAGGCCTATACAAGCTCAAAACATTCCATGTTCCCACTCTATAGTTCCTATGATTTTTAGACTCCCTCAGTGTAGTCCCTTCCAGAGATCCAAAAAAGGGACTATTTTACCTTTGGAAAATTTTACACTGATAGGATCCATAAATGAGGCAGCGTTACTTAACAATATGTTTTTTCTAGGAGAGGTTGTTAAGCTCACGCCAACCCCCAAGTTGGGGGACCACCTCTTGTCATCTGTCCGTGACTGCTTATTCAACGTATTCGCAGCTATCCTCCATATCTGGAGGCCGTATCCTTTATCCGGAACCTGAGGATGCTCCATACTGTGGTGACAGAGACCCACCCCTTATATTGTATTATATGTGTATAGGTGTATACCCTACCCATATAGGTAGGGGCCTATATATATATATGCCCATACACATACATATATACGAAGCATGGATAATATTAGAACTCATTTATTAGTTAACAAAATGTAGTTTCAGAGAGATATATACACTAGGGCCTACTCCCTTTAGTTCATTAGTCAGCTGATTTAGAGGTTAATTCTGGGTTGTTGTACTTTAGTAGTAGCAAGTGCATTTCAAAAAGCTACTTATGCTTCATTTTTCATGCAGAGTTAATCAAGAGAGGGGATGCTATAAAATTATCATAATGTGTGCATGTAGGCCTACAGCGATTCCAAATTGACAAGGGCACCATAGATAACAACCATAATGCACTCTTGTTATGAGTGCACACTCATAATGCACTTATCAGGGCAGTTCCCTGGTCACATTTGCCTGTCTTGGGTTCGTGGACATTCTGGGAATAAAGAGAATGAGAGAGCAAACAATCTAGCAAATTCTAACTTCCTTTTTTGTTACCCCCCTTATCCCATTTCCTACTTAAAGAAACGAGTGAAAAGCCCCACTATTATCGAGTGGAGCAACCAGTGGCAAAAAAACGAGAACAGATCTGTGACTAGGAACATATTTTCCAGTCAGTATACAACAAAATAAAATGTAAACATTTGGTAACAATTTTATTATGACACAGTTTTATACAGGACATGGAAAATTTCAACAGTAGGCCTACTTCCATCGATTCTCTATAATGAACACTGCAAACTGTAAATGTGGAGAAAATGAACAATCAGTGATCCATGTTTTGTTTTCTTGTCCCATATACACATATAATTTCCTATTTGGATCAACAGAATATTCGATAAACCATTTCCCCTCTAAAACATACTCTCTTATATATCCGGTTCAACGAGTGCCGTGGAAAGAAAGCAAGGGCCCCAGGGACAAATTTTACCAGGCCCCCTTCAAATATTAAATTCATCACTGAAACCCAACCTCGCCATTTATAATGTATGGAACAAAAAGATTATGTAGCGATAGTAGGCTACATATTTATCAAGTGCCAGAATGGTACCGGTACTTTATGAGATGGTGTGGTAGACAGGAAAATATGTCCGTCTGTCCACATGTGCGATAACGCAAATATGCTTTATAGGATTTCCATAAAGCTTGGTATACGCATTCATAACGCCCTTGGGACGAAGCCTATTGATTTTGGATCAAATCGACTGACTGATGCTGGAGTAAAGACCGTTTAGCGCCTATTTTATGGTAACATATAGGGCCTGGATTTTTAGGCTTCTATAAAATATATTTTAGCCTTTAATTTTCTTGGAATAGTCCTTTTTAGGTTTTAAACAAAAGATTTTAGCCGCCTTAATAAAAGCACCAATATTAACACTGAAAATTGTATTATTATTTTGACACTGTTATTCTAGGTCTTTTTTTTTTAGTACTTTAATGAAAATTCTGTAATTCAACGAACGAACACTAAGAAGATGGCAATAATTAAAAAATAAAAATGTATTCATGAAAAAGTCAACTTCATTTAAACCGCTAGTTTTTCAGCAAAAGTCCTCTATAGCTCCTAGTTTTCACCAAAAGTCTTCCTTATCCCCTTTTAGGTCCTTCAGTCCGATTTAGCCCTTTTTAGGTTCAATACAGTAAGATTCATATATTCGGAAGCAAGGGACATGAAACGGAAAAAGACATTAAAATGTTCTAATTAGGAACAATTTAATCTGTATGTACCAAGTTTAATCTTTTGAAAATTATTTTAAATGCCGAACGTTAATGAGGCCTACTGTTGAGTCCAAAAAGATTTCTGCTTCCACTTTTAAAAAATAGCAATTTTTCTTCAAGAAAAATTTGTTTCAGATTAACTGATTAATTCCATGTCACCGTTATACGACAGGACATTGCAGATAAAATAAAAACATAAAACATAACTTAAGCTACCGTACTTATTGACTTATAATCAATTTTATTTTAGAGTAAATTTAGAAGATAAAAAATAAAACCCCCTTTTGGGGCCTGGGCCCTGGGGCTGCAGCCCCTCCCACTGCCCCTCCCTCTCGTTAGGCCTGCGTTCATCTTTTATAAATAATATACTAAAAAATGTGATTAGCATGGATTGTTAATGTTTATTTCTCTGTGTTAAATATTACAGTGCCTGTTTCTTTGCAGTTTGTACTCAGATTATGAGATTTATATATTTATTGTAAATAATTGAAATTTAAATAAATAAATAATAGACAAATGTAAGAAATTCTCACTGTTGTGTAATCTGTTTCAGCGAGGAAATCATCTCTCCTCAGAGTCTCATGCCAAGGTAAGTAGCATTTCAGAATATCTGGGTGAATATCAAAATAGGCTGCATTTTCTCCAAAGTAATTTTCTGTATTTTTTTAAAAAACACTGAAAAAATTAGTTACTTTCTAAACTCTCAACAATAAGATCGTAGTGTTGGCAGGGCCCAAAGGTAATTTTCTTTTTTAATAATACAAAATGTGGACAAAATACTAAGGTCCATGCTAAGGACTTGATTGCCGGACAGTGGTTAAAAAAAATTAATAACACCTTAGCTTACCAGATAAAATTACTCTATATATTTTAAAAAGTTTCCAATCAGGTCTGTATTTTTAACAATTATTAAATTTGTCCTTAGCATAATAATAATAATAATAATAATAATAATAAAAATAATTTAATAATAATAATTTATTAGACTTGTATACAAGTATTTGATATTGTCAGTGGGAGGCCTTACATACAACAAATATTAGAGGCCTACTACAAAAAAAATTATATTATAATTGTTGGAGTTAGGCTGGATTTAGTTACTTCTACATCATACAATTACAATGTTATAATTAGGTTGAGTTTACTTATTACTATATTTTCTCTAGACTATACAAGTGCAATAGGTTCAGATTACTAATTTCCACATTTCATCCAGACTATATAGGCATTTATTTATTAAAAACTTCCCTAATTCTCTCTTAAATTCTGTCCTCTGAGTGATATTGATATACTAGCAGTGTGTGTGAAGTCCTGCATCAATGGGCTCCAATTTTATTTCTGAACCTCCTGTAAAATTTATTAAATGGAATAAATTTATAAGACGTAAGAGGATTTTTTTATGTTTCCTTTTAAGTTTATTACATTAATTATGCATTTTTACATATCGTGAAGACTGCTTTTTTTATGTATTAAGTGTCAACTCAGCTGAAACTATTCCATGAAATGATAGGACCTTATTGGTAGTTGGAGGGATGTATTCAGCATGCCAAATCCCACAGCCATTATTGATGATTTTCATGGCTGGATCCGCTACTTCTCAATTGTCCTCACAAGACTGAGTGGACCCGTCTCAGACTACTCACCTCTGAAAAATAAGAAGCCAATCTCGAACCTCCAGATCCTTACTGAGGAGGACCGTTGAATTGGTAGGCCTATATATAAAAAAAAAAATTGATGGTGGAAATTTTATCATTTTCCACCAGCTTACAGAAACATCAAAATGAAAGCAGTAGGCCTAGCTGACTCATGATTAATATCAACCAATGAATCCAATCCACTTTCTTTGTTATGTAATCACACTAAGTAGAATTAGAGGAATATCTTCATGCATTTTCTTTGTAGATTGCTTTTTTAAAGTGTGAAGATGCACAAGATGCTAAATAAGAATAAATTCATTGGAGCCACGAGGTATGCTAATTTCTTAAATTTAGCACCTTGAAAAAAAAATAGTGCTATAATACTCAATTATCAAGAAGCTTCAAATTTCCCCCAACAGTTGATTAAAAAATATAAAAATTATAAAAAAGTGGAATTATGAGTTTTGCAAATAGGATGATGATAAGGGAATTATATAGAGGTCACTCTCCTCACACAATAACCATGTGGCAGTAATCAATTTCTCCAGAAATTGGCAATTTCCCTATAAATAGCCTATTGTGGTTTTAAAAATAAAAAATAAATGTTTAAAGAAATAGATTAAATTTGCATCATCTTGCATAATAGAATAAAATTGAATAGAACATATTTATTTTGTCTGCAAGGTCAATGCATGAGTGATATTGGACACATCTTTAACTTACCTATTCTAGAAACTTATTTTTATAAGTTAAAATGAATTAAATTATGATAATAATTGTGTACTTGAAGGCACTCTTCTTTATTTTAGGACTTTTATGTGACGTGCGATATATTGATATATTTTGTTTTTCATTACAGACCGCTGTGGATATCTATTGCACCACCTGTAAGGTAAGTAACAAAGGATTATAGACATGTTATAGAGTCATAAGAAATGTGAAAGCTGGACTAAGAGAGGTTGAATTATTCACAATGCATAATATTTTTGTGCTTATCACTATAATGAAAGTTCTAGCACTGTGAGGATATATACCCTAAATACCCTCAAATTAGAATTAGAATTAGCCCTCAAGCATCCCATAGCGGGCAAGGACCTCCTGGCGTACCGGGTGGCTGACTTGTGAAGGAACGTTTTAGGCTAGCCTCACCTGAGAATGCTAAAATTTAGGTATATAATTGACCCTAGCTTTAGTACTAATTTTCAAGAGTGTTCCACTTCTTTCTGTCTCTCCTGGCACTCCTAGACCACAAGTTCCCCACAACACACTTAAACTCGTCCTCCCATCGTGATTTCTGCCTTCCAACACTTCTTTTCCCAGTTCTGGGCTCCCACACTGTCATTGCATATGTCCATCTCTCTAGGTTCATTCTCATGACATGCCCTGCCCACATCCATTTTAATCTGGGAGCAGTAACCATTACATCCTTTATAGATGTCGCCTTCCTTATGTCTTCATTTCTCATTCGATCTTTCAGTGTGATGTTTAGCAGCTTCCTCTCCATCTTCCTCTGGCAGATTTGTAGCATGTTTTTATCTTTTTTAGTTAATGTCCATGTTTGGGATCCATAAGTCATAACTGGTAGAATGCAGGTGTCCATCACATCCTTCTTTATCTTCATGCTTAAGGATTTGTCTAGTAGGATGAATTTTAAGTTCCAAAATTTGTTCCATGCTAAAGAGATTCTTCTTGAAACTTCTTTTTTAATTTTGTTGTTGAATGATAATATTTGACCTAGGTATACATATTCTATTGTGTCATCATTAATTTTGATTGGTTCTTTTGTGTAGTTTGTCATTATTTTGGTTTTTTTGACATTGATACTAAGGCCAACTTCTTTGCTGGATTTGCATAGATTTGTTAGCATGACTTTTGCTTCCTCGTGTGAGTCTGTTATGAGTACAATATCATCTGCGAATCTGAGATTAAAGAGTTTTTTTTCCCCATTAATATTTGCTCCGTATTCATCTGACATTCCACAGAAAACTTCTTCCACTAGAGCTATGAATAGTTTTGGAGAGATGGGGTCATCTTGTCTGACTCCCCGCTGCAGTAATATATCCTCTCCTGTTCTGTCTGTTTTTACTTTCGCTCTGTTGTCAAGATATAGCTTACCCAGTAATCTAATATACTTTGCATGAACTCCTTGTCGATTAAGTGCTTGAAGAATCGATAGCTGTTCTACAGAATCAAATACTTTAGCAAAATCCACAAATATTATGTATAGTTTCAAGTTAAATTCATTTGCTTAATCTATTAGTTGGGTCTACTGTTAAAAATCCTTGTCGGAAGCCAGCTTGTTCATTAGGTTGATTGTCTTCTATTATTGCACTTATTCTCTTGGTGAACCCTGAAATAATGATTATTAAAACTTATGTATAGAACTCAAGAAATAAAGCATTAGTTCCTTGGCTCTCACACTCACTTTGTCTTCATTATGCCAATAGCTGATATACCTTGCTCCTCAATCATTAGTCCCTCACTGTGAATCATCCTAACTCCTCCATTGCCTTCCATTTCTTCATTATCTGATTTATCTTCATTTTTATCCTTGTTTAGTTTGACAGTTTCATCCTGTCTCATCCATTCACCAACATCACCATCAGACAACAAACACTCATAAGAATAGAAGTAAACTGGAAGTTTAGTTTACAGTACGGTGCAGTCATTAGCTGTTAGTAGTAACAAGTGAATGGTGATTGACAGCAGCTACCTGAATGAGAGAGGGAATGGGATAGATTGAAAAGAACAGAAGCTGTCCCCAGATTCATTAGACAGTTCCAAGAATTATGTCAGAAAAGGAAAGGAACAAAAATTGAATACCATAACAAATATTTGAATAGAACAGGACATTGAATGTTACTTGTACATATACTCTATGATCAATGCTAGAAAATATTGAATTCTAGCTATTAATAGACCACCACATTACTGAATTTCTAAGATAATGTTCTGCTTCACCAGCAGAAATCATTAAAAGTGATTGTCGAGATATTTTGAGTTGAGTTCGCAGGATTCTATTGTAATTATAGGCCTATTTCCCTTCTATCAAGAATTTAAATTTTTGTAGAAAAAATTCATAAGAACAGGTAAATGGTTATTCAAATAAAAACAAGTCCTTATCTAATATTCAATTCAATTTTCTATGTAACTTATCTATATGTGGATGTGAGTGTATATCTATGAGAGTTTTCACAAATTCAATTGTGTTTTGGATGCAATCACAACACTTTCCCACCAAACGTTCTGTTAGTTGTTTGACCAATCTGTACACTATATAGATGGCCCTTTGGCATTTCCTTCCCTGTTAGATGGTTAGGATTTTACATATTTTTGTGTCATGTCATGTCAGAGGCATGCAACATCACCTGAAAATCAGAATCCTCTTGCGACAGGACTTCAGGTGTGTGCCACAAACGTGGCAGAGCTGTGCATCACTTGGGTGACAAAATTTCATGGTTCAAGCGCCTTTTAAATTGTATTTCTAGAGCACTCGTCCTCGTTTATGACTTTCACCAGAGTTACAGCATAGTGGCTGTTCAGAGATCTCAGAACTATACAGTATATATATACAGAGTGCGGCAGAAAGAACGCCCCGATTACAGAAGGCAAATATATGCAAACTCAATAAAATATGAAAAAACTTCTGTAATTCTTTGAAAGTACACATGATGCCATTTACATCAATGTGTTTTGAAGAAAACATAATTCAAGTGGCGGCCTCCATTGTTTATACACTGAATGAGCCTTTCTCGGTAGTTGTCCATGACTCTCATTGTCATTTCGTGCGGAACAGCAGCAAATTCCTGTTGGATTGCCTCCTTAAGAGCTTCCAAGGTTTGGGGACGATGTTGGTACACCTTGGCTTTCAGATGTCCTGTTTTTGGAGCCCAAAATGTATGCGAAAGGCACGCTGCGTTCTTGCACTGCTGTTGGTGATCCGCCATTTTGAATAAACTGCTCTACAGCATAAGCACAATGCACTCCTGACAAAGCCATGGTCTAAATTAAAACGGCACCTAAGTTGCTGTTCGGCAATATTCACCCTGCCCCTCTACCCCCACCCACCACGTAGATATCTATCTCCCAAATCGGGGCATTCTTTTTGCCGCACCCTGTACAAATGAGAGAGAGACTTTTGCATAATGATCCATCCTCCAGATGTAGAGGAATACAATTGAATAGTTGTATCTCATATACCATGAAACTAGTAGTTCTGTGAACGATAGACCTCCGCATCCAAGAAATATCTTAGATGCAAGAATAAATGTCCTTACACACATGTAGTCTTTAATGACTTTAAGGAACATTCATGCCAAATTGGGGGAAAATCAAACATGTTTGGTTGTAACTGCATAACATGTAAATTTACAGACAGCCAGGTGCCAAATGGTCGAGCTAAAATAATGCCTCATTCCGGTCACTGAATTTAATTTGATTTTTAAATAATCCCAAAGTGCCTATTTTTATATCATCAGCTCTATTCAAGAAAATAAATTTGGATAAAAGCATATAACATAATCTATAGTGATAATAATGAATATGCTTATATATATTCTGTAGTGCAATTAGATTAAAGTATTTACTAGAATCATTTCAGGAAGAGTTTGGAAAGCATGAATTAGGGATTTAAAAAATTGGTCCTCTTGAAAAATTTTATTTTTTGAATTGTGTAATTTTCCTACATGATGTGCAGTATATTGAAGTAGTCTATTCTTGGTTTCAGAAGAGTCTATTCAGACAGCTTCCCAATCCTTCAACCAAGGTAAGGAGAAATAGTCATTTTTAAAAAATCATAATATTGTCTAATATACATAAAGTGGTCTCTTTACAGGCCAGGTTCCAGGAGGTTGAGGCGCATGAAGGTGATAATGCACTTGTTGCCTGTAGCCTTTATGGAGCTTGAAGGAAGAAATACTACCAATCTGTAGGCTTCTGTAGTATTTAAGAAAGAATAAGCAAGTATAAGAGTAATAAATGTTAAGTCATATAAGCTGCTTCACTGTGAACCCAGAATGGCAGATTATACAGGGTCCGGCAGAGACACCTGATGGTTTTGAAATTCGATCTGTGCAGAAGTCGTAACTGACCTTCAGAATAAGAGTGCATCAGCTCAAAGCATTTCAGTCAGAATGGAGCGTTGGTCAGTGCAACATCGTGCATCCGTTGTAGAAACTTTTTTTAAAAACAGTGAATCAATTATTGTCACTCAGCGTACATTTCACCGCCATTTCAACATTCATCGAAATGAGAATGTTCCATGTCAGAATAACATACTGTTGTCGGTGGCAAACTTTTGGAAAACAGATTGTGCCATAAAGAAGAAACCACCAGGGAAACAGCTCACTGTTCGAACTCTGGAGAATGTTGAATGTGTGTGTCAGGCTGTCCTTCAAATTCCTCGGTGATCGGCAGTGAAATACGCAAGTACCTTAGGAATTTCTAACAGCTCCATGCACATAATTTTTTATATAGACCCTCACTTTCATCCTTACAAATTCATTACTTTGCAAACATTGAGTGACTGGGCTAAGGCAATTCGCAGGACTTTGAAGAACAGTCCAACACACAAGTTCAACACTCTCCAGGGTTCGAACAGTGAACTGTTTTTCTGGTGGTTTCTTCTTTATGGCACAATCTGTTTTCCAAAAGTTTGCCACCCACAACAGTATGGTATTTCAACATGGAATATTCTCATTTCGATGAATGTTGAAATGGTGGCAAAATGTGCACTGAGTGACAATAATTGATTCACTGTTTTTTTAAAAAAGGTTCTACACCGAATGCACAATGTTGCACAGACCAACGCTCCATTCTGACTGAAATACTTTGAGCTGACGCACTCTTATTCTGAAGGTCAGTTACGACACTTCCTGTGCTTCTGCACAGATCAAATTTCAGAACCGTCAGGTTTCTCTGCCAGACCCTGTACAAGTAAACGTTTAAATACTTGGAATTGCTACCAAGGCTAGGACAAGGTCCCCATGTATGTACAGGTAGGGAAAAGAAAGGTGGACCGACTCCTGTACTGATTTCAGAGCCTTGTGATACATAAATAAATGTAAGAGATGTAACAAATACGTTTGTTTTCACAAGCAATGCAAATTACGTGAAATTATTTCTCAATTCAAATTTCAATACATTCCCTGCTATCCTGTGAATGCCGCTAGGCATGCACAGTGGCTAATATTGGGAACTTAGATATTTTAATCGGTCCGCTTTTTTTTCCCCTACCTGTACATGAAAGATGTAATATCTCTGATTCATAAGCTAGTGTTCATAACAATAACAGTAACAATGTTTATCAGCATTAGAAAATCAGTGAATCAGAAGTATCTGATTAATCACAGATCTTTACATCATTATCCGGTATATCATATTTCCTCAAGTACTCCAGAAACACAAATTAATAAATACCTCGAGTCAACTCAGTGGAGGGGGAATGGACAGATACATTAGTCTATAACCATGTACACCAACATAAATATTGTAACTATGCACATATTGAACTAGGTGATAAGGACACCACACACTTTTATCCCCAGATCCCCATTTCTCTTGACCCAGGGCCATAGTGTCACCAAAAGGATTAGGCCAATTGAAAAATCCCAACCTCAAAGAGATAGAACCCATGACCTTTCAGTGCCTTTACCAACTGTGCCATGAATACTTGCAATTATGCATTTTTGTGTAAATATAAACTCTTGGAATCTAAAATAATATATGAAGTGCTAGATTGTACTGCTTACTATCAAAATGTAAATTGCTTACCCATAATTAATTTAATATATTAAGCATAAAATTTAACAATTATCTCCCCATGATCTTTAAGATCGAATGCTAGCTTTACACAGAGTTTGATGTGTTAAAAGTTTCATACATTTCTTGTGGACCTATCACGCATGAATCATGATGTAGCAACAAGAAAGAACAAAACACTGATAAGGCTTAACAGAGCGCAAGTCTGGTATGATAGCATGCATCACGAATGCCAACTTTACTCTCCCCATGTTGAATTTTAAAATAAATAAACAATCTCAATGAACCTAATCATTTACATGAAGACAATTTTAGTTATGTTTGCTATTTTCTCAAATTACATGTGCTGAACATTAAGATTTCCACAAACTCTTGCTTTGAATGAGGTTTAGGCATCTGAATGTGGCCACTTACTCTATGTTGGTATATGAAAGGTGTGACTGTTTTATCAGTCAGTTCAAACAAAATTCTACTCAGCTCATGATAGTGACACTAAAACTTTTCTTTGCTATTTCAACCTCACACCCTCTAACAAAGTTTAATAAAAATGTATTGGCAGTAGGTCTGTTCGCAAAGGTGAATCATGTACTGTCACGTACCGCAATGCATGCGCACATTCTGAATATGCTGATATATTAATTATGCGCATACGTTGCGCAGCGAGACCGACAATGTGCGCATGCGTCGTGGTCCGTGACAGGTAGGGATTTGCTTTGCGAACAAACCTAATATTAAAATGTGTACAGAATGATCATACACAACGGTAAGCCTTACTCATCCATTTTTTTCTAGCTGACTGTCGTCTGTCTCTCTGTTCTTTATCGGGAAATAGGGAAAACTAAATTAGCCTTCTTTAATGAAACCTCCATTCAGAAGTCCCAAGCTTTCACCTGCAGGTGCACCATTGAATTGAATTGAATTGAATTCAGTCACTTGTATACTCAGTGCTTTTTTTGTGACGGTATGCAATGGTACGGAGTACCGGCACCTTTTTTTTTCCTTAAAAAAAATAGGAGATTACCCGGAATATTCCTATCACAATTCCTATAAAATTATGGCCTATTACTTAAAATCAAGCTTGTTTGTTGGTTTTGTTAGATTTCTACATACAGAATAGCCTACATACAAGCACATTATAGTTTCTGTAAATTGCCGTGGCTACTGGACTCATGGACTGCAAGAGAGTTGGGGTTGGTTTTTCCAGCCCTCAGCAAACTGCTCCTGAGGCCAAGGCCATTCTAACAGTACAAGTATTGCACCAAGTGCAATTAATGCTAATGTAGTAACAAACAAGTAGTAAATAGCTAACCACCATAGTTAATCAGGGGTTAGTGCGTGTTTAAATTTAACTGCATTCGTTGCTTACATATAATTTGAAAAGAAAACTCGTCATTTCTGTTGCAGAGGCAAGTGAATTCACAGTTGTTTAGTACAATTGTAGGATCAAGGTTCACAAGTAGAGAAGTGAAATGAGCAAAATATGTAATTATTTTGAACCGGTACTCAATAAAAGAGTGCATGACAATGTTTTTGAAGTATCTCATAAACCTGCAAACAGTGAATAAAATTAATCTTTAGAAAACGTCGCAAGTACCGGTAATTTTACTGCAATTCAGGGGAGAAACATTTCTGGCCATGATGGGCCCGACTATTTGACATTAACTCAGAAAAATGACTTCTGGAAGAAGTGTGGGACCTCCCGTGTGATTCAGTTAAAAAATTTCAGTGAGTACCGCCACCTTTTTTGTTAGAAAAAAAGCACTGTGTATACCTGTAACATTTATTGACCGATTAAAAAGTTCTAAAAGATAAAAAAGGTAATTAAAAATAAAACAGCTTGGAGTTGTTAAGATTAATGGATTAATGTTAAGATTAGTTAAGATTAGTTGTTAAGATTTCCAGCTTTATTGAGACTGTTTACCTGAACATTTTACCTTAACATCATAATACAGATTGTTTACATATGTGACGGCCGTCCCAGGTAAAGGGTTTGATATAGCATATCTTTTGTTTTATTAAACACTGAGATATCTAGAACAGTAATTTTAAGGTAGGCTAGACATGTTCATGATACAGATCTAACACACTTTAAAAGTGTGGCCAGTACAAATTTCTCATTTCACATTTCAAATATAAAGCCATATCGGAAAGAGTGCGTATTCAGTTGTCTCAGCTTCAAGCAAAGGTGCATTGTTCAACACACTAATTTTAAAGATTTGAGTTTGTGCAAACAATGACTGGCTTATAACTCCCGTCAGAGAAAATGCAAAAATATGTTTCAAATAAAAATGTTACCTCTTAGTACAGTTGCCTTGAGAACAAAATTTGAAAAAAAAAATTGTTAGAAACATTGTTGAGGAAATGGCTAAAAATGAAATTTATTCTTGTAAAAGTAAGAAAACATCATTATTTATCTTCATATTGCCGGCACGGTGGCTCATGCTGTAGCGTGTGAGCCTTGCATGCTAGCGATCCTGAATTCAAATTTCGGGGCTGGCGGGTGTGTCATTCGTGGTGGATGGTTTTTTTCTCGGGGTTGTCCTGTTTCCCCCTCTCATTCCACCAACACTCTCCACTTCATCTTACCTTTCCCCCTTTTCATCCTCATCCCGTTTCCACTTCTGCTATCGGGTCTACTTTGGCGGTCAGCGCCTTTGGGGGCCTCTCCCATTCTCCCCGCTGCTTGTGGTCAAGAGGTGGTTGGTGGTGTGTGTTGCGGACCTGTCAGGGCTCCGATTGGAGGGACTGAAGGGGGTGGCGCACACGTGACATGGTAATAAGGCTTGTTGGATGTAGGGGAGCTCCATGGGGGCCTGTGGGATCTGCTGTCCGGGCGGCCTATGGGCACACAACTCATCCCATCCCAGAGGTAGGTACAATAAGCCTGCAGCTTCGGTGCTTCAGGGTCGTTCCCACCCCACCTCTCGTCTTAAGGGCGCCTCTTCAATCTTCGTATTACATCCATAATTGATATCTGATCCAAACATAAAATTTCATTTGGAAACAATTTTTCATTCTCAAATGTTGTTTACAAATAATGAAAATTGTGATATTATGCTAAAAACTCAACATTGTATTTCAGGCTCGAAAATTTGATAACTTTATCTTTTTGTTACAGTTTGCGCACCCTGTTTTTCACAACTTCGTTCTCTAACAACAGCGAGTTTTTGGATCTAGCTCAGCTTCGAGCGCAACAAGCGTAAGCATATAACAGATTTGTCAAATACCAGGTTTTCTATTATGGAAGCAAGAGAAGTAGAAATATATGTCATGGATTAATGTGAATTATGTTCTTTGTTCTAGTGAAGCTTTAACAACAGCTATACATCGGCTGTATCCAACCAGGCAGTAAGTCACACAGATGTTATTATAAATTAGCTTTAAGTAATTGGGTATTTAGGGGCTCAAATGATGCAAAATCCTCTGAACAGGTTCTATTCCCAATAATCCGGCACACTTTCAAGACTTGGCCTCTGTACAAAGCAAGCTATCATATTCAGGATGTAGATTCAAGAGGGCAGGAGATGACAGTAAATAAATATAAAACCCATTTTGCATTTTGTGATTACATCTATAGTTAATGAGATACTTAGATTGAATGCTACCAGATAGCTCCACTGGGTGCCTGGTATAAAAACACATTAGGGCAGGCCTTTCCAACTGAGGTGCTGCCACGGTGCAGGCTGGCCCGGCAATAGCATTGGTGCTCAACTGTAGTACCTGAGGCAGCTCCACAGGTCTAGTCAGCGCTCAGCTTATGAAAACTATTATTAATAACAATTTTGTGAACACATAAACACACCATTTATTCTCTGCATATAATATGTTTGTCTTTGTGTACATTTAGAATTTAAGTCGATTGTTAACATCATTTTACCGAAACTAATTTACCAATATTGAGTACAATGGATTTGGCAATGGAAATTCTAAGTACGGCCTCTAAGGCAACAACAGACAGAGAAGTCCTGGTTTTACTTTTATTCATAATTGAAAACATCTGTTTGCATACATGAACTGAACATTAAATTTACTGAACGTAAATTTTAAGTCATGAAGTTTGGGAAATTCCTGTGGATCAATAACTTTGTGGAATGAAAGTAAATCACAGGTGTAGTGGTAGTATCTGTACTTTTGTCAGCTCTGGTTGAAACATGATGGTGATTTTTCAGGAGGCACTAAAAAATGGCATCATAAATATTTCAAGTTGAGTTGCCATATCGTTAATTTCTTTGAATTGGGCATTGAATTCATCGTGCAAACTCTGTAACAATGTCTGGTACTCTCCAAGATTTTTGTAAATAGACAAATTTAATGATTTTAATGAGGAAAATTGTCAAAATTTCTGGCTTTAAGCTCATGTTTAAATAAAGAACTCTGCCTTTTGAAAGCCTTATTTCTATCACACATGGTGCTAATTAACTAATTGTCCCTTGCAACTAAATATTTAAATCATTTAAATAAGACATATCTTTTAAAGCGAGGTCACCTCCCATTGTACTCTCTTTGACACACACATGCAGTCGCATCGGCCGCTACTTGGGGAAGGAGAGGACCGGTGCTGCCAAGTGCTATGCTGGTGCGCAAACTGCTCGAGTTGGAAAGACCTGCACTAGGGAAGGAACGTTTAGGCCCCCATATTGCTTAATTTTGTAAACTATGAGGTCCATATAATAATCTTTGTATTAATTTGCATGTAAATTGCCAGCTTTAATGAAATTCCACAAATGGAAATTTATTTGCCATTCTTCCCTCTGCTGATGTGACCAATACAGATAATATTTATTGAACAAAGCATGTACCAACTTGAGGTGGCATTGGAATTTTTTATTGTTCTTATCGAAGGTTATACATCTTCCGCCTTATATGAATACCGTTTATGCCCTTCTTGTCTCACATCACAAAAAAAAAAAAAAAAAAAACAGAAATTTTATTTCAGAATATGTTAAAATCCTTTCTTTTAGCAAACTTTTTTTAAAATACAAAGATCTGTTTTCTTTGTAAATTTGTATATTTCTTTCTTAAAGTTATCATTTCATTTGAATTTTATATTAGCTAGAATAAATTATACTTTTTCACTGATTAATTTTCCCTGTGAAATAAAAATTTAAATTTAAAATACACTGACCGACAAAGAAAAAACCGATCACTGTAAAATTTGTTGTAATTTTAAGATTAAACATAATTTTGATTGGATGTTTGTGCATTGTTGTTGGTGAGGATGAATTATTATTTTTATTGGACCATTAGCTATGGATAAAACATATCTGCTTTCTTCATATCTTCACTTTATCACCAAACAAAACAAAATAAACATCGCAATAGGGTGATTCCAATCTGATTATGTGCACTAGCTTGTCATTCCTATTGCAAGGTGTTTCATTGTTGTATTACGTCATTTCCTTCCAAACTGAAAGGAAACTGTCTCTCTTCGCATCGAAGTGATTCTGTCAGTATGTTTAGTTGAAATTATGCCTCTCAGTCCTGAAGACGTTGCCAGAGCTGTTGCTCTAATTGATGATGGGCGCAGCCTCATTTATGCCCCTGCAACCTTAGGTTCACCATTCACCATGTGCAGGAGGCAACATGGGGAATTAAGTGTGAAATGTGTCATTAAATTTTAATCTTAAAAAGTATACAATTGCAGTAATTTTATTTCAAGCACTAGGCCTACTACATAATTTTTATTGAAACTTGATTTTTTAAAATTTCTTTAAGTGATCAGTTTTTTTTTGCCGGTCAGTGTATATAGTGTTAATGAAGTGATTAGTTTGTAAAATGTAGCATGATTAAAGTATTGTGATATTTATGTTGCATATTTTGTATTGAGAAGGTAATTTAGTAACTTTAAATGTATTAAATTTTAAGAAATGTTTATAAGTAGGCCTACATGTATAAGGAAAAACACAGTACTGTGTAGGTAAATTAACTACCGCTAACTAAAATCTCTCCCCATATCACCCTCTCACATAGAGTTCAAATCCTTACAATCTCCCATCAATCCTTAAAGACATAATTACTATAGATATATAAGCATTCATGAACCACAGATTATTGTCTCTGTTGGACATTACATGAGAATATTATAGGAGAAAAATTCCTCCGACACTGGGACTTGAACCCAGGACCTTTGGCTATTCGCACCAATGCTCTACCAACTGAGCTAAGCCGGAGCTCAATTCACAGCGCCAGATAGAATCTCTTAGGGGCAATCAGTCATAGGAGAGAGATTCTATCTGGCGCTGTGAATTGAGCTCCGGCTTAGCTCAGTTGGTAGAGCATTGGCGCAAATAGCCAAAGGTCCTGGGTTCAAGTCCCAGTGTCAGAGGAATAATATTCTCATAATTACTATGCTCCCTTTGGCTTTCTGTTTGTTAGCATCCAGTCCCATTAGTTCAGTAGATCAGTGGACCCACTGGTGGGTCACGGGAGCAATTTCGGTGGGTTGCGAAAAGGGTGGGAAAAATTAAACTTGTTTTCATTATAAGGAAAGAGTGTTTAATTTCAAGAATCCAAACAAAACTTCCATAGCTGAAGGAAACTTATTTCTACCAAGTACAAAGTTAATAACTAAATATATTTATTATTTATTAAACAGAAATGCGCACAAATTGTGCAAGTTTTTTTTTAAGAGTTATAACATCTTACATCTTACAAAACTCCACTAGGTTCTTATGCCTTTGTTTGCACGTGACGACGTGATATCTCTCACAAAGTTGATCGCACAGTTCTATTTATAAAAACATAAAGGAGGATAAGAACAACAAAGTGAAAGTGAGGGAGTGACTAGAAAATGCAGCCCTACAGGTTATTTTTATAATAGCCAAGTGACTAGCCAAGAAATGCTGCACAATGCACGTCTGGCAGTCTGGGGCTGCTGTATTTTATATAGCCTATATTGGTTAACCTTATGTAGTAGTGAGTCGCAAAAAAAATTTCTAGGTGAAGGTGGGTCCCACAACAAAAAAGTTAGGGAACCACTACAGTAGACAATAAAAAGTAGGTATTCAAAATAGTTTAAGTTTCCTCAACATAATAAATACTGAATAGATTAATTAAAAATACTAAATTAATCTTGTTTCTTGTTCCTTGTTCCTTGTTACAGAAATAACTATGGGTTGCCAGTCTCTGGGGCATCTTCTTCTTCTTCAAGGCCCGTTCCTGTTACTGTGTATAGACCATCAATCTCAAGAAGGTAAGAAATTGCTTCAAACATTTCAATGTATTTACGACAGGTGAGACCAGAAAGACACTCCAAACTTTACTATGTATTTCAACTCGTGTGTATAAAACAATGTTAGGCTACAGAAATATTTTAACACTGGCAATATCTCAGAAGAGAACAATTGTTCATACCACAGAGTTCTGAATTAAGTTAATTAATCTGCCCATTCTGATAAAACATCGTTATCAGTAAACATGGCATCATAGAGATTTGAGAATACAGCTAAAGGCTGAGAGTAATCTCAGGTGGTGTGTCTACTAGAGAGCGCTAGTCCAATCCTGAGAGTAAAACTTGCGACATTACTCTCAGAACCGTATCCACTTAAAACAAATATCGTGCGAGTTTTCGTCTTGCATTTACAAACAAGATGGACAAACAACAATATATTATTTGTTGTTAATATTAATGTATGCATATTAATCGAGCTTGCTGAATGCTTTTAAGTGAATCTATTCATTCCATTATTACGCGTTTAGAAGAATTCAACAATCTAATATTGTCAGGATATCGACAGAATATCATGAAGTATTAGTGAATTCGATATTCCCACATATTAACTAGAAAGACATTGAAATGTGATATGAGATTCTTCTTAAATATAAACTTATTGTGACTGTGCTTTTCTGGCATCAAGCATTTGAGTGCTCCTATTAAACTATGAATCTAAGCTTTGTGCGTCTACATGGACAGATAGGTCTACTATTTAACCTTTGCATCTATGAAGACCAAGAGCCAACAAATGCTCCTTGTTGGCTGGTCCTTTACCACTAGAGCAAAAGCTTGTTGTGCATTGCTGTTACTTGTCCCTACTTTTATACGCAATAGACGTCTGCACGTCATCTTGGTCCCCTCTGAGTACAATGACAATCACCAAGACTGATTAGGCTACAAGTGCCATGATTAAACTCTGATTTGGAAATACCCATAACAGAATATGTGGAATCGTATGCAGTCTGCGCTACATATGAACATTAAACAGTATTATATTACATTACCATTGAGTATTATTTGTTTTAGATTTTATTTTAGAAAATATAAATAAACATTTAAGGTAAATTAAATAACTGAATATTTAAGGCCTATGTATCGGCCTAATCAATTTGGAAATCAATTAATATTTTATAATTACTATGTAAATATAAAAAAATTTTACAGATATATTAAATTTAACATTACATAATATGTATAGGTCATAAAATCGACAATTATGACATTTCTTTATAACAGTTTTATTATATGGCTTGGTGGGTGTAATATACACATTATCCACTCTCAGAGAACTTTCAGCTATACGAAACAGATTCGTATAGTGCAAGCTGCTCTCGGAGATTGATTCCATTCTTCCTCCCTCTTCAACCAGAGTGCAGAATTTTGGATTACCTGCACTTTATCAGTTTTACTAATTATACATGTGTAACATTTGTAGTAGGAATGTACACAGCTTAAGTAAACATGTTAATAATATTTCACATTATATGAGATTGACTTAAACACACTTTATTAACTTCACTTACCAATTTATATGGTAGAAATTCACTGTGTACGTTCCAACATTATTCGTAATAATGTTAATAATAATTCCTGCATAAGGTCACAACTGAGTAACTTATTAGCAAGTTCCACCAAATACAGGACGCTCTTGCTGGAGTCATTGCAGTTGGCAGGATTAAATCAGTAAGACCATCCCTTAGCTACGACCACAGCTATCCTCCATTGTAATGAATATGCGGCACACATTAACTGTTATTTTCACTTTAATTGATGAAATGGGTGTACCATAAAGATAAAAATTGATAACATTATGTACTTTTTTCATTAATTATAACATTTTGGTAATTTTTAGACCTAGCAGTGAAGAATACAAACCATTACAATTATCTTATTGTAGAGAGATGAAAGATCTTGTGTGTGTGTGTGTGAGAGAGTGAGGGAAAGAAAATTGAAACATGGACTGGATTATCAAAGAAGTGAAACATTTGCTAGTTTAATTCAGGAAATAAAATAAAGTGCTTATGGTTGGTATTACAGTTATTTAATGACAGGGGTGTATTGCAACTTAGACCTGTGACCGTTGCCAGTGTGCCGGAATTTTGTTCTCCAGGAATTCTTTTACATGCATGTAAATCTGCAGATATAGGCCTATCACATTTATGCATACATACGAGGATCGTTCCAAAAGTAATGCCTCCTATTTTTTTACATGGAAACTACAGGAAATACATAACTTAAATCACAACAGCACAGCTAAGTAGAGCAATATTTCAGCTACAGACTATCATTTTTCCACATAGTCAGCACTATTCGTTATGCACTTTTGCCAACGATGAACCAGAGCCTGCATGCCACGCTTGTAAAAATCGGAACCAGCAGAATCTAACCACTTCCTTACAGCTTACAGCTTCAACAGCATCTGAGTCTTGAAAATGTTTGCCATGTAGTCCAACTGAAAGCCCGAATTTCCAGGGTAAGGCCGGAGGAAAAGACCAACTTTCACCTCCAACATGATAATGCCAGGCCCCACACCAGTTTTGCAACTAAGCAACTCATTGCAAAATTCAGCTGGACTGTCTTACCACATCCACCGTACAGTCCCCATTTAGTGCCTTCTGACTTCCATCTCTTTGGGCCATTCAGTTTAGAATAACAGTATCTTTCTTTCAGTACTATCGTTCATCGAAATGACTTTCTGAATACACTTACATTCAACCTATGATTCCATTTGTAAGTGGGAAGTCATCTAGCTGCTGTGAGCCCACCTGTTGGCAGTGCTACTGTAGCATTCCCCCTGCTCAAAGCAAAAGTGTCCTGTATTATATTACACAGTGCAGTTGGTTGTAAACAGTTTACACAGCATGACACCCTTGTATTAATTTGCTGTAAATACTGAAGATGATCGATATCTGTAATAGAGGTTTGAAAATGAGTTGTTTCTTGATAACGGTTGTAGCCGAAACTGTTACGCATACATAACAGTTTTATGAAACAGTTGCAAAATAACGGTTTTGCTTCCATTTTTGTTGATACAGTTTTGGCTGGCAAGAAGCTATTTCTTGGAAAACTACTCCATGGGGTAGGAACAACACAAAACAATCCTCCTCCACAGAAGAAAGAGCAAACAGGAAATGGTCTCTGGGCCATCTCTTATCCTTAATTTAAAGGGTTTGCTATGAAAACCCTTATAAAATTTATGACCTGGGTTAATGGCGAGATAACTAGTCCTTTTTTAAATTAATGATACTTAGAAAAACTGTTACAATGTCTTAATCAATACCTGAATTAATCATTACATGTAACAGAAAAAGGCGAAATGGAAGAATCTGCTACACCTTATTATATAATTTATATACTTTAATATAATAAATTACCCTTGCACCAAAACCGTTATATTCAGAGCCAACATAATATTTCATAATATTTCCCGATTATAATAAATTACCCTTGCACCAAAACAGCTGTTTTCAGAGAGAAAAAAGCTAGGGTGTAGGCCTAAGCAGATTCTTCCTTTTTCCTTAGAAAAAGAAGTCACTGTAAGAAAATAATATGCAAAGAAAACTCCCAACATGTTTGAAATACATTTGGTACTATTGTAAGTTTTATTAGAACAGTTCATGTTTTTAATCAGTACGTAAGGCAGAAATTATAATTAGGGCTCGGCAGTTGATCAATTAAAACACCTGCATTTTGCTGTTTTATTGACCATAAAGTAACACCACATTGAACTTGTTCTGTTATTCTTACTGGGACTCATTTTCGTTTTAATTTTGATGCACTGGCACTACCTTTTAACAGTCAACAGCAAAGATCGTATTCTATCTAAGCCAAACATGACAAACAGCCTTGCTGTATCAGTTACAGACACAGTAATGGCTGCTAGTCATGTTTGGCGTAGATAAAATATGATCTTTGCGGTCAATACACACAAATATTAGCACTTTTCTTTATGGCACTTAGTCACCTCTTGCACTGAGAAATCCATGTAGATATCGGCTTTTGAAAAAAACGCTCCTCAATTTCTCTTGCATCTATTGTTAATTTTTTACTATGAAATCCTTATTGCTATTCAGTTATAATATTGAATATTTTACAGTAATTTTTGCAATGTATTGAAAAACTTTAAATTATTTAAATAATATTTTAATTTCATCCTGTGTTGTCTTTTTCTGTTGCATCATTTACAGTCTGCCTGGGCCATGGACTTGGCCTTCCCATGAAATAAGCATTCCTGAACCTGAATCATTTAGAACTCTATCATCTAGTAACATGACATCAAACTCACCATCTGCAACTCCCACATCTTCCTCTGCTGGAGGGGGAGTGGCAGACTCCAAATAGTAAGTATTTCTTTTTTTCATTAGGTGTGGTACCCGGGTCCAGCTACAGCACATGTCACTACTGTAGAATGACAATGTTAATTAATTCATTCTTGTGTCCGACTTTAGCGTTGTGTATTAAATAGTTGAATAAAAACACTTTCCTTAACATACTTTATTTACCTTGGTAAACTTCTGGACGACCGTTTCGCAGGTGGTGTTCCTGCATCATCAGCACAGTGCCAACTGAGGTCACTGGAGCAGGTGTTTGTGAGGGTGTCTGTTATGGTTGGGGTATAGTGGAGGTAGGTGATGGGGGTTTGGTTTGACTTGTCTGTGTGTATTATTGTGTCAAATACCGTGTGTGATCTGAAATTGAGTTGGTTATTTAAATCTAATGTTGGGTGTGATTTTGTGTGTTTGTTTATGTTTTCAGACTTGGAAATACTACACATCACACACAAAAGCAAGAAATTAACATTAGAACAATTCGAAATCTACAAACACACAAAATCACACCCAACATTAGTTTTAAATAACCAATTCAATTTCAGATCACACACGCTATTTGATAGACAGTCAAACCAAACCCCCCATCACCTACCCCCACCTCCACTATACCCCCACCATAACAGACACCCTCACAAACACCTACTCCAGAGACCTCAGTTGGCACTTTGCTGATGATGCAGGAACACCACCTGTGAAACGGCCGTCCAGAAGTTTACCAAGGTAAATAAAGTGCGTTAAGGAAAGTGTTTTTATTCTACTAGTTAATTAATTTTCCATTTTTTACGGACATTATTTGTTGTTCCTGTGAACCCTACAATTAGACTTGAAGGTCATTGACAGTTTCTGGAGAAATGCTTGTTCATTAAAGCCAAGTCTGCTAGTTTTCCATAACACTTCAGCAAACTCCTTTTTTCCAAGAACTCAATGAACGATGTTAGACTGTGTGGACAACAGGATCCCAGGTCTCAACTGCACAACATACTACAGTCTTTCTGTTTGCTTCCATGACTGGAGCTGCAATTTCTCAATCAAGTAGCTCCTCTGTTTGTATTTTGGGGCTGAGTGCACCCTGTTCCAAACTTCTCTACCTCATAAAAATCTGAGGAGGTACCAAGGATCAAACCCAGGCCTGCGGATCCGTAGACAGCGATGCTAACCATGAGACCACACAGGCGGTCTTAACAAATCTTACAGTAATAAAAATTGTATTATTTTATATATTAGCGAGATAAGCAGTGATTTTAATTTTCTTTGTTAATTGTGGTATTAATTTTTCCCTCTAGTACTCTGCATGTTGTCTTAGCTCCTCCATAATCTCATCATTTTAATTTAATTTAATAAAGGATAATTAATATAAATAAAGGATAAAAATTACAATAATACTTCTTATTCATTACAGAGAATTTTAACCCTGTTGAGACTCTCACCGGATATGACGACACTTGATAAGACATTCTCCTGAATATAACAACCACTTAATACAACATGAACACAAATATAGAAAATCCTGAATTTGAGAAAAAGCACCTGGCTGTGAACATACCTTACATGATATAGATAGAAAAAACCTGAATGCGACACTACCAGAATTAGACGAACACGGAATATACAATGTAACTGATCAAGACACATGGATATGACTATACACCTTTTGGGTGTCTTTAGATTCCACATACATCAGTGGAGTTTCATAGTGGATTAGGCCCGGGTAACTGGGGACACCACTCTAAAAAAAACGGCTGCATGACAACTACCACCCTCTATGGCTCTGGTGCAGTGGAAATGTTGTCATCTTTATTTATTCATATTCCTCATCTACCACCAACATGAAGTGATAAAATTATATTGTACATTACCCAGGTTAGAAAAGAATTTTATTTTTGTGATTTCTATCAATATTATTGATTTATAGGAATGGATTCTATTGATAGCTTCTCTAATTACCGAATACACCCCGTATACAAATTGTGCTAAATCTCAGTATCATGTGATATCCGAAGCCATTTGTGTGGAATAAAAACAATAGTTTTGTTATGAAGATTCACAACAGGTGTGTCTGTCGTACTCAGGTATTTCTTGTATCAGATGTTTCCGGAAATGACAGAAACATCTGATACAAGAAATACCTGAGTACGACAGACACACCTGTTGTGAATCTTCATAACAAAACTATTGTTTTTATTCCACACAAATGGCTTCGGATATCACATGATACTGAGATTTAGCACAATTTGTATACGGGGTGTATTCGGTAATTAGAGAAGCTATCAATAGAATCCATTCCTATAAATCAATAATATTGATAGAAATCACAAAAATAAAATTCTTTTCTAACCTGGGTAATGTACAATATAATTTTATCATTTCATGTTTTGATACGAAATAAGAGTTGCAGTTGGTGGTAGATGTTTTCGTCATATCCGGTTTTTTGCATGTCAGTGTCAGGTATCTCTGACTAGCCATGTATTTCTCATATTGTGTTTGTGTCATATCCAGGAATTTTTATATTAGTGTTTCTGTTGTATCATGTGGTTCTGTCATATTTAGAAATTTGTCTTATCAGTTTTTGTCACATCGAGCTAGGGTTTGAGAAATAGTAAGCATTCACACTGAAGTAGCACAACATGCGAATCGCACTATGTGGATACAGGCTGCACATCGAGAGCTTGGTTCACAGTTTTGTATCCATACCGAAGTAGCGAATGCAATCTGCAGTTTAACATGTATTATATATTTTCACTTGAACAATTGAGAAACCCATTTAAAGTAATGTAATTTACCTAAAGAGGATATAGTTTCAGCAATTTTAATCCAGGCTTTTTTCCTACTAATTTCGATTGCCATATCGTATAGTCTATGCATGTACAAATTGTATGTTAAATAGCTCTCTTTCTAGCAGTTTTCATGACATCTTTGCCATAATCTACCACTACACAAGCGAATATGTGTTGAATTTTCTTAACAATTAGAAAACAGCTCAAAAGGCAACTGTACGCATGCGTCATCCTGAGTACCGTCGCATGAAATAAGTCCAGATCTATCTGAAGAAATGAATGTTGCACTCTGCGAGCTGCACTATTGCCACGCTACTTTGGTGTGAAGACTTGAACTTGTTTATTTGGGATTTAAAATGAGTAATGTGCAATGTGCATCCAGATAGCACGTCACAAGTGGCATGCTACTTCGGTGTGAATGCTCCCATAGGTAGCTGTAATGAATAAGAACAGAATATACAGACTAAAATTGGAAAACGTTTTTTGTTGTAATTTTATGTGAATTTATTGTATTATTGGTGTATCAGTTTTTAATTAGCCTAAATTAGAGCCTCTGGAAAAAATTTCTCGGCCCTTTCACGTCCAAGAAATACTTAGTTTCCAGAGGGGGGTTGCGAGGCGATGGGCTTACCACCTGTCCCTCTACCCTCTCTCGGAAAATAAGCATATCAAAATTAGTATAGGTAATGAAACCTCCATTGGAGGCCCCTTCGCCCCACCTGGGGATCCTAGGGTACCAGATACAGATACAGATAGTTTTTAATTACTTTCTTGGTGTATTATAATAATGGAAACACGGACTAGCCTGATATTCCGCATTTGCTGCTATTTTCACTTATCCACCATTATGGTAGTGTTTATGTAGACCGACCTGCAAGTATGTTATTAAATTTTTTATAGTTAAAATTCCTAATTTAATAATTTCAAGAATAAATATAAAAGGGCCTTTATCCCGATTCCACATTTAATTGCAATATTTGTAGGAATGAAAATGCATATCGCTGTTGGAAAATCACGTGACTAACTGCATGTAGGCCTGAGCACCCTACACTCGGCTAGTCATTCAGGTTGCTAACAGTATTACACAGTTTTATTTCTGCCACAAAGTTATGTATTATGATAAATCATGCTGCTTAGCAGGTAATTAGGTTACATGCAACTGCAGTTATTTGGGTCTACTAGACTTTTCCTGCTGAGATCTTGTAACTGCATGGCAGCATTTTCTATTTAAATCTTTCAAATAAGTACCTATATCAGATTATTACCATAATTCTATTCTACCTCTTATCTTAACCTGATATACAGGGTGTTAATGAATAACACCGAAATATTTTACCTGTGTATAGAGGGGACATAGACAAGCAAATTTTATTCGGAGATTTTTGCTCTATAGATTCAATTTTTCCTGATACAGCATAAGATCTCCCAGGGCATGGCCGCCACTGGCTTCTAACATTAGAAAAGAAGCAAAACAAAGGAACTTCGTTGTTAACACTGTAGTTAGTAGTTATGAATAAAAGAACACTAATCCAGTGGTGGACAATCATGTGATTAGTCTGTAAATTTTGCAGATTATGAAATCTCTAAATTATGATATAGATCTGGATGAATGATTAAGAATCAGGATTTTATCGATCACTAGAAAGGCGTAAAGTCAATTTAATGAAAATTTTAACCCTATTTCGCGTAATTATTGACTCATGAGCACCAAATTGTAATGACTTTAATGCCCTGTAGCATACATATTTTACGCCTTAGAGCAAAAATCTCCTAATAAAAGTTGCTTGTCTATGTCCCCTCTATACACAGGTAAAATATTTTGGTGTTATTCATTAACACCCTGTATATAGCAAATGGTAACAATATAAAATATATGACATATGGGTAGGCCTAACTATAACTAGAGGTGTTTGTTTTTGTTGATAAACTATGAAACAAAATGCTGTATTTCAGGGTTAAGATTACTTTTACTCAATATATTAGGATGTTAGAAATTATTTCGGGCTAAAATTAAATCACGAAATAATACTAATTTCATAAATAAAACCACAAACACCATAATTAGCTAAATAAAAACTATATTTTTTTTTTGATAATTATTATTCAATTTGATAACTTTTTTTTTTTCTTTCTTTCTTTTTTTTTTTTTTCTGAGTCATAGTGTATTGTAATAAGCCAAAGCATAAAATTCAGTACAGACCACAGACTAGTAAGAGCAACAATAAGACTGAAAAAAAGACAGAGGAAAAGCAAAAACTCACAAAGATTGAGAGCGAACCTCTTAGACAGGGAGGAAATACACAAAGCATTACAAGATAAAATATCTCAGATGAACCTAGGACCAGACAAAAACACACAGGAACAATATAACATATTAGAGCAAACACTGAAGGAGGCAAGCACGACCTCCGAAAGGCAAACAGAACCAAGGTCGCACAAAACGAAACTATCTCAAAACACCCTACAACTAATTGAACTCAGAGCAAGACTACAACCAAACAGAGACAAATCTGAAGCCACCAAACAGGAATATGCAGAACTAGATAAAGAAGTAAAGAGAGAAATTAGAAAAGATGTAAGACTATATCGCTCAGAACTAACTAAACAAACATTAGAGGAGACAAGATCAGTCAGGAAAGCAAGGAGAAATCTGCAGAAGGGAAAACAGTGGATACTAAGCACCAAGGACCAGGCGGGCCACAACTTAACCACAAGACGAGAGATAATCAACGCAGCCACAGACTTTTATAGATCACTCTACGAGAGCTCCATAGACAAATCCACAAAAGACCTAAGATACAATCACATAACGAAACACTACAACGATACCTTCATCCCCAAAATATTACACAGTGAGATCAGAACTGCAATCAATGAACTGAAGAACGGCAAATCGCCGGGCGAAGACGGGATACAAAACGAACTAATTAAAATAGGAGCAAACCAACTGATCCCATTAATATCCACAGTCTTCAACAAAATACTAGAAACGGAAGAGATACCAGAACAATGGAAAACCAACACAATCATACTATTACATAAGAAAGGTACAAAAGATGACATAAATAATTACCGACCCATAAGCCTGATGTCTAATATCTACAAGCTTTTCACCAAAATTCTGACGAAGAGGCTAACAAGAATCCTAGACGAGAATCAGCCATCCGAACAGGCAGGTTTCCGCAATAAATACAGCACGGCGGGCCACATACAGACGATAACCCAAATAGTTGAGAAATACAATGAATTCAACATGACAGTATACCTTGGATTTGTGGACTATAGCAAAGCCTTTGACTCCGTAGAACACATTAGCATACTCAAAGCACTTTACTCACAGGGGATAGAAGCAAAATATATACGGATCTTATACAATATATACAATCAAAGTATGGCTAAAGTGAAGACAGAAGAGGAAGGACAAACGTTTAAACTAGAAAAGGGAGTAAGACAAGGGGACCCAATATCCCCCAAGATTTTTACAAGTGTCTTAGAGGATGTTTTCAGAAATATCAGATGGAACGCGAGGTATGGTATAAACCTGGACGGAAAAAGACTGACTAACCTGTGATTCGCAGACGATGTAGTTATATTCGGGAAATCACCAAAAGAATTGCAATCAATGCTTCAGGAACTAAACGTAAGAAGTAAATCAGTGGGCCTCTCCATGAACATGACTAAAACCAAAGTGATGACTAATGGCCCCCAAACTCCGATCACAATCGAGGGAACGCAAATACCATATGTAAATGAATACATATACCTAGGCCAAATAATATCCTTTGATAACGGCATGGACAGGGAAGTACACAGACGAATCACACAGGCATGGAGAGCGTTCTGGTCCCTCAAATTTGTGCTTATGGATAAAAAACTCAGCAGGACACTAAGAATAGAAGCTCTACAATCCTGCATCTACCCGGTGATACTCTATGGCTGTCAAACATGGGCGCTGACATCGACACAGAAAAAATTACTACAGGTATGCCAGAGGAAAATGTTAAGAAAAGTCCTAGGCATCACATTGAGGGACAGAACCCCCAATACTACACTAATCCAGTCAGCAAAAACGACAGATATCGCTCACCTAGCAGAAAACACTAAATGGAGATGGGGTGGCCATGTTTCAAGGTTGGTGGACGATAGATGGACATACAGGAGTACCATATGGGATCCCAGACAAGGAAGAAGGCTGCGTGGAAGACCAAAAAGGAGATGGGAGGAACTTTTCAAGGATAAAGTGGGCCAACAATGGACCAGGGTAGCCAAAAGAAGAAACGAGTGGAAAGAACTGGGGAAAACCCTGAACAATACGCAAGACTAAGTGCTCAAGACCAAGTGTTAAAGTTCAAGTGTACATGACACTCAAAATCACGAACAACTTCACTAGCGCGGAGTAGCTCGCCGTGCTAGATAAGAGGAGCTAAACCCTTCTTAGGAGGCCTTTGCCCTACATGGGACACGATAGGCTTATTTTATTTATTTATTTATAGTGTATTGTATGACCCATTTAGAAAAAGTGGATTGTCAAGGAAATTTTGTGCTGGCTTTTGTGAATGGAAATTTCTGCTAGTTTTTAAACCAATGTCAAGAACGATTTTAATTTAAAATGCGTAATTCTGGTAAAGGTTGATAATTATTGTCTTTATAGCTGTTTATTACATAGGCGCCGACTTTGGGGGCAAGGTACTTCCTGCCCCCTCAACTTTTAAGTGTTTATCATATTATAAGGCCAATGTTAAATACTAAAAATCCAACTCTCCCACCTCAACAATTCTTACAAATCGGCCTCTGGTGTATTCTTGCCATAACTATTACCCTTCGATGTAGCGTATTTCAAGGTTTTAAGAATCTGAAGGTTATTTCACAATATAAGTTAGGTAGGTAGGCTATAATTAAAATTTATTTAGCTACTGACATCACATAGTTATTTAAAATTTTGATATGCTTCCTTCATATTACTGCTGGTATTGATTATAATGGTGCTGCAGTTGACAACATATTTTCTGCTCTACAAGAAGGCAAAAAAGTAAGCTCTTGAAATTTTTTATAAATGGTTTATTTGGTTTTGCTAGTGAAATTTTCAGCTATATACAATAATCTGAGAGATTACTTCTTTGGGGTACAGTCTTACAGTTAGTGATTTCTCTTTAGTGAGATGTAGTATACTGATACCAGTTTGAAAATAAATATACCGGTAATTAAAATAATAAATGTGTTAGATTATACTTGCATAACATCTTACATTTTCAGTCTCTCAAATCTTGTAAAAAATAAAAACACTATCAAACATTTCTAAACAATATAATTTAAAATTAAGCCTTAACATATCCACTAATATAAATAGCATCTTGTATCAGCTTTTCTGTGATATTAAGGTAACAAAAATATAATTTAATGCTGTTTGACATGTTTTTCTATTTTCAAGTAATTTTATTTATTTAACAAATACGTCATTTAATGCAATTTGTAAGGGCATTTTAAAGTGGCTGAGTTGCAAGTATGTCATTGAGGTCAGTTTTAAGCTAAAAATGGGATGCATGCAGAGGCATTGATTATTTTGTATTGTAGGCTACTTCTAAATTCATAGTTCATTGTATTTCTCAAAATGAGTGTGTGGTATTATTTTGTACGTCAGAAATGAATGAGAAATACATGTGATGATAGTTTGAACAAGATGTATGTTGAGAATTTGGTTATTCATTGTTACATATTAGCCTTATATAATAGTCATTATATTAGATTAATGCATTTTCATAAGTTTAGGGCCCACTTATTTCTTTGTCTGGCACAATTTTTAAAGCACCAGTTAGTATACCCAATTTTGAGCCACTTTATATCTGATCACACGTAAATTTTAATTGTTGGTTGGTTGGTTGCTAATGCTCTAGGAGTTGGAGGATCTCCATTTTCCTTCTGGCTTCCCAGTATCTTCTGACTAGCTGTAATGAAGGTTCTTCACTAGTTGATGTAAGGGCTTTACATTGGAGCAGGTGGTCTCTGTTCATTGTGGATACTGGATCTTTACAAAGTATGCAAGCTGGGGATTCAAATATATTTATTCTGTGTAGGTGAGCTGCCAAACAATCATGTCCAGTGGTCATCCGAAATAAAGCGACAGAATGGTTTCTTGGGTAATCTGGAATATAATGTGTCTTATCCAGCAGGGTTTTCCATTGCTTATTTTTTGTTTTCTCCTTGCATTCTTGTTTCCATTGTGAGTTTATTTTATAGTTTATGTGTATTTTTGCCATGTGATATGAGACTTCTACTGAAGAGTTTTGTTTAATACATGTTCCTTTCTTCGCTAGTAGATCTGCTTTTTCGTTACCCATTATGCCGCAGTGTGATGGTATCAATTGGAAGTAGACATCTTTTTTGAGGCCTTGTAATATTTTTAGAGAGCTGAGTATTTCTCATATTCTGCTACTAGAGGGGTAAGGTGATGACAGAGCTTGAAGTGCTGATTTGGAATCACTCAGAATTACTGCTTTGGAGAAAGATTTGATGCGATAGAGGAGTTGTTTTAATGCGATATTAATCGATTCTAGTTCCCCATCATAGTGAGTTGCTAAAGAGTTCACTGTAAATGCCTGCCCCTGCCTTCCCTTCTTTACTGATAAGTGAACCGTCCGTATATATATGAAGCCATTGGTCTTCAGGATACCAAGTGTGAATGGTTTCTAGGGCTAGTATCTTAAGAGTCTCTGTAGCTATTGCTTGTTTTGATATCACATTTTCCAAAAGATTTTATTTACAGTTGATCTCAGGCTGATTTATAGGGTAAATTGGTAGAGGTAGAAGTTCCATTTTTGTTGTTTTGGGGAGGTTGTATTTTCTGTGTAAGGTGTCTGCTTTCTGCAAGAATCCAAATTGTGTTTTCAGTATCCTCTCTTCATTTCTGTAATTCCTCCAATAGGTGTCTAGGGGTAGTCTGTGTAGTTTTTCTTTCAGCAGTAGGTTTCTTTTCTCCATTTCATATTTGAGTGGGAGGTTGTCTGTGAAGATTTGTAGTGCCATGATAGGTGTTGACTTTACTCCTCCTGTTATCAGTCGAAGGGCTTGGTTTTTGAAAGTTTCAAGTTTTCCCATATCTCTCTGGTTTGCTGTAAGTGTTACTTCACTTCCATACAACAGGATTGGCTTAATGTAGCTTCTATATGTTGCATTTAATGTACTAGTTGAGCATCCCCACTCACAATTGAAACTACATAAAAGCCCTGGGCCTGACAAAATAACTGGAGAAATTTTAATTGTAAGGAGGGTTGTTTTCCATCTCTGGGGACAATTTTCAAAGCTCGATAGCATTAGAAAATCCATATTATGCCACCACTGTGATCATGTTCAATGTGGCACTGTGTAGGCCTACCTGAGCTCCAAACATCTTTCAAAAGCCCATGTATTGAGCATGGCATTCTATTTTCCAGAGCCCTTGTAAGAAGACTATTGCACAAAAATCCATCCTCATAGAATGGTTTAAGTAAGTTATATTATTCCTATAACGCTCTGCATTTACTGTCACTTTATCTGCAAAAATATTTGGCCTATTATCCTGCATGAATTTACCATGCAACAGACGAGTAAAAATCATTCATCCCATTAAGGATGAAACATTCCAAAATGAAAAGAACTTAAAGATAATATCACAAGAAAATATTTCCTAAAAAGGTGCCAGTTTTGTGTGGATGTAAGAGGAGGACATTTTCAACATCTCTTGTGATGATCTCAAAGTAATTTTAACTGTAATTGTAAGAATCTGAATCTTTACACAGTTAGCAGCTTTATTTGCATAGATATTTCACCCGATCGCTCGGGAGTTAGAGCTGAGGCCGCCATGATGCAGAAACCCGCATGATTTCCCAACTTGTACGTGAAACACACTGTAGTTAATTTGGTCCTGGATTGGGGACTTGATCCTTCCTTTTGTTCCACTATGTAACTTATGTGTATGTGTATATTATGTATGTGTATGGTCCTGATATAGACCCTATAATGGGACTGTATTATATGTTTATTGACAAAGCCAAAAATTTGTAAAATTTATATGGTGAATAAATAAATACAAATACTAGGGTAGGGGTGCACAGTGTTAGCAGAGAGTTTGGTTGTGGTGATTCACCATTCCATCCTCTCTGTGACTGTAACATTTTCACGGAATAATGAGACTGTGATTGCTGTGGGAGCTGCTACAGTTCTGGTTTGTATTTTAATTTTTGGCTTGAATGGAAGCATTAATTAAATTTATTTTTTCAGCTTGGTTTAGTGTGACTGTAACTTGCATGTTTCACACTGTTTTTATGTTGTAATATAAATATGTTTAAAAACCTGTTTCATGTTCACTGTGACAAAATGGTGGCAAAAATTTCTGCAGGTTATCCAGTGTTTTGGTAGTTTCTTATACCCTAGTTTCCTGAGTTATGGGGGATTGCTCCAGTGTGCTGCTGTTGAGGGCAGAGTTTCTGTAGGAGTGTTTGTTTTGTTTTAACATCTTGATTTGCATTATCCAGCTGACTTCATCAAGGTTGGTAAGTGCATGTTAATTTTTGTAGTGTATTTACTGATAGGGTTATTGTTAGAGCTAGGTTTATGTAATGAAAATCATATGATGACTGTATATAGTTAGCAAGACAAACATCACAAGAGAAGCTGAACTTATGCCCATGAAAGAAAATTTACTAAAAGGTGCCAGCGTTGTGTGATTGCAAGAGGAGGACATTTCCAACATCTCTTGTGATGAGGTACGTGGTTATTTACATTGTAATTTTAACTTTAATTGTGAGAACCTGAATCATTAGACCGTTAGCAGCTTTATTTGCATACATATTCCACCCAATTGCTCGGGAGTTAGAGCTGTGGCCGTCATGATGCAGAAATCTGCATGACTGGCCAACTCTTACATGAAACGCACCATATTTCTTTCTATTGTGTAGTGTAGTGGTTGTGGGGATTCTAGAGTGAGTTATGCAAACAACTTTTAGCTTAGATGGTGACCTGGTGGTGGGGGTAATGACCCAGCTATCAAAAGGTGAAGGGACATGTTGTCTGTTGCTGGCGGGTCAATGCTTTTATTGTCTTTTGGAAACTGATATATGTGTATCTGGATAACTATGTAGTTACAGTTGTTGTTAGATTTGAATATTTCTACATTGTGTGCATGTGTTACTAACAGATAATATTTTCCAGGTGTGTCCTGTAAATAGGGTGATTTTTTATTTGATTTGATTTGATTTGATTTATTAAGTCCATCGGAACATATGCATGTTATGGGACACGTCAATATAATTACAAATACAAATATAAACTTACAGTTGAAGAAATATGTACAGTATGAAAATTTCTTTACAGAGTATAAAATATAGATATTAGCAAATTATTGACTTATATTAATTTATAGCCTAAGTACCAGTTTTATTCAGATAAGTAAAATTATAACAAATAAAAATACAAAAAATAAAAATAAAAATATAAATACAAAGGTGCTGAGTTATCCTGTTGTTTAATTATTTATATCAATAGGTTATAAATACTGAATGATCTCTTCTAGTAATAAAAATTAATAATTAGGAATAGGTTAAATACCTGTTAATGTAGTATTCAAATAGTAACTCATAATTACATGACAATGTAACATAATGAAGGTAAATAAATAAGTATAAAATTTAGAACAGGAAAAGTAGATGAAGGTTCCTCCAGCCTTAGCGAGCTCACTCCACCTACAAAACCCTAGCAACAGGGAACCAGAGTCAACCAAGCCGCTCTCCGAAAGATTGAGCCAGTCCTAACTGTTGCATGACCCTATTACCAGAATAATTCAACACCTGTCCTAGTTCTACAGTACATGGAGATTTTAATGATTAAGTCATTTTTCCATAAGTCATCACTACATGAGGCCATTTGGTCCATATCATGTTTCACACTGTCACTATATGAACTCGTGGGTTTATCCGGCCGCAAATCCTCTAGCAGGCTATCTGAAATCAAGATAAATAAAAAATTTTGAAAAATAAAACTGCTTATGAATGATTGTGGTCAAAGAATTCATCCATTGAATAAAAACAGTGGCTGTGAAGAAATTCACATACCTTTCTTTTAAATTTACATAGTGCAGGTATTTCTTTAATGGATTGGGGTAAACCATTGTATAATTTGAGTCCTGTATATGTGAAGCTTTTCTCAAATAAGCTAGTTTTATGTGGTATACTCGCTAAATCATTTTTATTTCTTGTATTATAGGAATGTACCTTTGAGTTTGTTTGGAATGAAGAAAGATTAGTTTTTACAAATATAAGTGTCTCTAATATGTAGATACAGGGGAAGGGTAATATATGAAGATCTTTATATAATTGCCTGCAGCTGGCTGTGTTGTTTGCTTTCATCATTATTCTTATAGCTCTTTTTTGTAATTTAAATATAGCTTCATTGTTAGTTGAATTTCCCCAGAAGATTATTCCGTAAGTTAAGAGGGAGTGAAAGTAGGCATAATAGAGTGAGCGTACTGTGTTTAGGCTGGATACTTTCCTCACTGACCATAGGGCATAACAAATTTTACTCAAATTTTTCGAGAGGACATCAACATGCTTGAACCATTTAAGATTTTGATCAATCCATACCCCCAAGAATTTTGTTGAATCTACATAACTAATAGTTTTATCCTCATATGAGATGTTAGGAAATTCTGTATTCTTATTTTGTACATGCTGAAAGTTTATTGCAACTGTTTTCTCTTTGTTAACTATAAGTCTATTCCTTTCGAACCAGTTATGAAGTTTACTTATTGTTTCTGTCATATTAAGTCTAGCAATTTCATTGTTTTCACCTGTTAAAAGGATGCTGGTATCGTCTGCAAAAAGAGTTGTCTTTGTGTGATTTGACTGAATATCTAGATCATTAATGTAACTTAAAAACAATACCGGTCCAAGGATGGAACCTTGTGGAACCCCATACTTGATATACCTCTCACTTGACAGTACATTATTTATTATGTGTGTCCTTTCATCTTTGTGCACGATTTCTACAACTTGTTTGCAGTTTTCTAGATATGATTGGAACCATTTTAATGCTAATCCTCTTATTCCAAAAGTTTGAAGTTTGTTGAGTAAGATGTTATGATCTATTACATCGAATGCTTTTGATAAGTCTACAAATAGTCCTACACTAGTGTCGTTCCTATCAATGGCCTCATATACTTCTTGAAGAAAATCAATTATCGCAGTATTTGTGGATTTTCCCTGACAAAACCCGTGTTGTATATTAGTTAGGATATTATATTTCTTTATAAATGCTATAAGTCTTGCATACATAACCTTTTCTAAGATTTTTGAGAAACCTGAGAGTAGAGATACTGGTCTATAATTCTCTATTTCCTCTTTGGATCCCTTTTTATACAGTGGTTTCACTTTTGCAATTTTTAATTCATCTGGAAACTGACCACAGCTTAATGATAGATTTGCTATGTAACTTAATGGATGTACAATGTGTCTGTGGCAGTTTTTAATAACACTGTCCAAGACCTCATCTATTCCTGCTGATTTCTTATTCTTCAATCGCTTTATAATTGATGTGATTTCATTCACTGTTACTGGGTTTAAATAAATAGTATTTCGCTGTTGTGGAATATTCCTGCTGTCTGAGTCTTGTGTTTGGGCAGTGAAAGTGTTACTTATGAGGTTATGTGCTATGTCTGTATAATAACTGTTGAACAATTCTGCTATTTCTTTTGGATCTGATGATATAACACCGTTGTTATTGATTTTATGGTTTTTCTCCGTTTCCCTCCTTTTACCTATTTCATGCTTAATGATATTCCACATCGCTTTAGATTTATTATTTGATTACAATATATGTTTGTCGTTCTGTAGTTTCTTTGCTTCCTCTAGTACTTTATTGTATATCTTTTTATACTGTTTATAATATATTTTGAATTCTTCTGTTATATTCCCCAATTTTTAATTTTACTGAGATATTTCAATCGTTTGCTAGATTCCTTAATGCCAGGGGTAATCCATTTATTTTTCTGTTCATGTAGTTTGACTTTAATTTTAGGGAATGCTGTTTCATAGTAGTAACTGAAAGTTTCTAAAAATTCTGCACAAGCTGAGTGAGACGAGTTTTTGCTATAAACATTATCCCACGATTCTTTGTCAAGTAGATAGTTTAGATACTGGATATTAGTTTCTGTATATGGTCTACTAATCCTATAATGTGAGTTTATTTTCTCTCTTTTTCTAAGGGAGTCTTTAGAGTTTATCTCTATGACCTGCGCAAAGTGGTCTGAGAAACCAGTATCAATTACACTGGTTTTGTAATTCCAAGATGTTACATTAAGTATTACCTGATCAATTGCTGAACTAGTCCCATTACTTATTCTAGTTGGGGTCTCTATCACTGCCTGTAAGCCATATGAATTTAGGACTGGCGTTAGTTGATTGGTTATGGTAGTAGGCCTACTTAGAAAATCTATGTTTAGATCGCCAACTATAATAATGTTTTTATTATTATTATGTAGAGAATTAATTATGGAATCTAACCTGTTTATCAATATGTGGCAATCACTACTAGGGGATCTGTATATGCAAATTACAATTGTCTTCAACTGTGGCAGCTCCACCATACAGGCCTCAAAGTGTTCCTCGATATTTAAATTTTGAAATTTCTCATATTCTTTGGCTTCTACAGTGTTTCTAACATAAATGCATGAACCTCCACATTTCTTTCTGGTCCTACAATATTTGGCAAGTAACGAAAAATTCTCGAAATTTAAGTATTCAAACTCTTCTTCCTTTATCCAAATGTGTCTGAATGAAACCTATCTCATTGTCAGGGTGGGGAAACTTATATCAGATAGGTTTTCCAATAAAATTGGCTTGAAAGAAGGAGATGCATTATTGCATGTAATTTTTAATTTTTCTTTGGAATATGTCATTAGGAAAGTTCAGGAAAATGAAGTTGGCCTAGAATTAAATGGTATTGCAGATGATGTTTGTCTGTTGGGCAATGACATAAACACAATCGAGAGAATTTCAGAAAGTTTTTCAATGCCTGCAGGAATGTTGGATTGGAAATTAATACAGAAAAAACTAAGGATATGGTCATGAACTGTCAAAACAAAGCACTGTAAAATATTACAAGGTTTTTATAATACTTGAATACTTGACGTTGCGAACTAGGATTACCTTTGGTAATCATTTGAACAAGGGGAGAAATTGAAATCTCTGAGAGCAATAATTGCAGATACAAATAATATTAAGGCCGAAGTTAAGTGTCGACTAAATTCAGGAAATGCTTTTTTTATGCAACTCAGAAACTTTTATCTTCTCATCTCAGAAATCTAAATGTAAACATTTATAAGACAATTATCCTGCTGGTTGTATTATGTGGATGTCATGGAGACATGGTCCCTTACTCTTTGGGAAGAACATAATCTGAGTGTGATTGAAAATAAGGTGCTTAGTAAAATATTCAGAACTAAGTAAGGTGAAAATGGGGACTAGAGAAAAGTGCATAATGGTGAGCTTCATAACCTGTATTCTTCACCGGATATAAATTAAATCACATGGGATGAAATGGGCTGGACAAGTTGCGTGCAGGGGGGAGGAAAGACATATCTAAAAAAATAATGACTGGGAGATCCGAAGGGAAGAGACCACTTGGAAAATCTAGATGTAGGTGGGAGGACAACATTAGAATAAATCTTTAAAAATCCTGATAAAAAAGTGTTCTTAAAGAAGGAAACTGGCCAATGCTCAACTCTGTCCTAATAAAGAAAGCTCTGGAAAATAATAAAAAACAATAGGAAACATTATTTATTTGGCAAAAGTAATTATTTTAGTAACTAAACAACGTAAGATTAATGAAGAGCATTTAGTACTACCATACACATGTAGTGGAGCATGCAGAGGGTATATTAAAAAAAGGGAAGTAGGATTTACACGGGATGATTGGAGTTAGCACAGAATAGGGTTGAATAGCGGACTCATGTAAGCATAGTAATGGCCCTCTGGGTTCCATAAAATAGATAATATTGGTTCCTTTAGCTTGCTTAGGAATTGTCTATTGCCAATGAGTAAGTAATTAAGTAAGTAAGTGCTCTAAACATTACTCAATATATATCCCTGATTAGTCTTGTATACACAATTTTAAATATCCCTTGACTTGTCTATCTCATTAATCTCCTTCCTTGGTTTTAGGGGTCATTGCAAGGTTTATTTACACTGTTGGTTAGTTTAGATGGTAAGCCTGAATGGTGTGAGCAACATCGATTAGTGAGTTGCTAGCCTTGATTATAGATCCCTGATGTGTGCTAGTGTGGAAGACCTTGGTCAGATATCTGGTGTTATTTGTTTAGGCAGCATATACTGATTCAGTATGAAAGTTAGGTTAGAGACAAATATTAAACTCCTTAGTGGAGTTGAAACCTCAGTTAGTCAACGAGTGATGTGGTAGAGATAATAAGTTATAGCGTATTCCTGGCGTTTGGTTTTGGATGATGCAAAGTTAATTTGCACTTTGTCTAATGTTTCCCTCCTCTGGTGTTGTGTTAGGCTGTGTGTCCAAGACAGTGATAATTACACTGGTCAACAATGATTTTGTTACATAAACAATTTTGGGTGTTTCTTATGTATTTTCATCCGCTGATTCCAAAAATGAAGTCAGTAATTTTCCATCACCCACCATTTTTTTAAAAATCCTGTTTATTAGCATTTCTGGTATATACGGTAACATGCTGATTAGAATTAGTATTCTACATTTATATTTCATTTCATTGTGTCAATAATTGACTTATAACGTTTGGTGATTGTTGCCTTGAATTCATGAGTTACAATACCTTATTTAGTCATCACGGCCTACTTGATCATATGCAAAACTGTGATTGTAAGGTAAAGTTTGCAGATGAATAGAAGCTTTCTTAAAAGAATAAAAGCTAATTCTGTACTCTCTTCCGTTGTCAATTGAATTGTGATAGAAGTGTATATTACCATCCTTAGTAGTGCATTATAAGGAGTAGTGTAAAAGTGTATAGTGATAAGAAACATGTCTCGAAACTGTGTTAATGATAGAAACAACTTCTGTTTTGTGTGTGGTGAGCTGACTTTCAAAGCGCAGAGACGAAACTTTACTCCTCTAATGAGAAGAGCTTATCACTGTTATTTTAACAACAAAATAGACCAGAACAAGACATGGGCCCCAGAAATCTGTTGTACCAAATGTGTAACACTATTATCTGGCTGGTTGAAAGGATCCCGTCATATGCCTTTTGCAGTCCCCATGATATGGCGCGAACCTAAGGACCATTTGACAGACTGCTACTTCTGCTTGACAAATATATCTGGAATAAGTTCGAAGTCCAGACACACTGTTAAATATCCATCTTTAGATTCAGCAATTCGACCGGTGCTTCATGGACCAGGACTTCCCATACCATCTCCACCAGATGACATAACAATGACTGAAGAATTTCCTGATATTCAGGATGAATTACAGAATGATTCAGATTTTGTGGAAGAAGATGCTACAAATGTACCTCACTTTCTAACACAGGATGATTTAAATGATTTGGTTCGGGATCTTGGTTTAAGTAAAAATAAGGCAGAATTACTCGCCTCAAGATTGAAAGGATGGAAGCTACTGCAGGGTGACACCAAAGTAAGTTTTTTCCGCCAACGCCAAAAGGAATTTGAGCATTTGTTTTCTAAAGAGAAGGACCTAGTTTTCTGCAATGATGTTGAAAATTTGTTCCAGTCAATGGGTGTTGAGCATTAATCTGAGGATTGGCGTTTATTCATAGACTCCTCAAAAACAAGTTTGAAAGGAGTGTTACTACATAATGGAAACATATATCAATCCATTCCTGTAGCCCATGCAGTTGGGTTGAAGGAAAATTATGATAATATGAAGCTTTTATTATCCTCTATAAAGTATGAGAATTTTTCTTGGCAGATATGCGGGGATTTAAAAGTAATAGCCATCTTACTTGGGTTACAGCTTGGTTATACTAAATTTTGCTGCTTCTTGTGCAAGTGGAATAGCAGAGATAGATGTAACCATTATATTATAAAGAATTGGCCAAAGAGAGAGTCACTTAATCCAGGACAAGAAAATGTTCTTCATCAACCACTTGTATGTTCTGAAAAAATCTTATTGCCTCCACTGCATATAAAACTAGGCTTGATAAAACAATTTGTGAAAGCAATGGATCATGACGGCAATGCATTTCTCTTCCTGCAAAATAAGTTCCCAAGGATCAGCGAAGCCAAACTAAAAGAAGGAATATTTGTTGGCCCCCAAATAAGGGAACTGATGAAAGATACGCAATTTGAAATCCAATTAAATATGGAAGAAGCAGCTGCATGGCAATCTTTCAAAAAAGTTGTCACAAACTTTCTAGGAAACTTCAGGTCTGATAACTACAGAGAACTTATCAGTGAGATGATTGAGAACTACAAGATAATGGGATGTAAAATGTCTTTAAAAATACACTTTCTGCACTCCCATCTTGATTTCTTCCCTGAAAACCTAGGGGCTGTGAGCGACGAACACGGGGAGCGTTTCCACCAGGACATTGCGGAAATGGAAAGGCGCTACCAGGGTAAATGGTGTCCAAATATGTTGGCAGACTACTGTTGGACACTGAAGAGGGATGTTCCTCAAGCGAAGTACAGCCGAAAATCCAATTCACATACATTTTAGGTAGTAAATGTAATTTCAGTTAAGATATCATAATACTAAAGTGTATAGAAACGAAAAATGTTTTCCATGCGATTACTCAAAAACCCTGGGTGATGGAAAACTTCTGTAAAAAGATTTGAAATCAGCACAAAAAAGTAAGTCAGACACACCCATTGTTTCTCTTGTAACATAAAAAAGTTCAAATTTTGTTGACCAGTGTTATCATTGAGTTGGCAAGAAGGAGTCTCAGTTAGAATCTTCTCAGGTCCCCTGTTCAAATATACATGACAAAATGGTTAACCATCAGAATCCATATTACTCAGAAGACCTCTTGGTTCAGATAGTTGGGTACAGATTTGTGTGAGAGTTAAGACTGTGTGTTTGTTTTACCACATAACTAGTGTGTGTCTCAAAGAAGTCAGTTTTTCTGTAAGTGTGAAATGAACCTGACAATCGCCTGTTTTTTCTGGAGGTTATCAGCAGTCACTTTGTGTTACACAGTTGTGAGATGACAGATGATAATATATAAGTTACTTCTCTATCTTTCAATAAGGTGGTAGCCATTTTAATATTGTAAATTCGATAAGAGTTCAAACAAAATATACTGTAATTAAAATATGAATATAGAAATAATAAAATGATGTAAACTGATATAACAAAGTGCCAGAATGCTTTTGTTTAATCAATGACAATTGCAATTATGATATGCAGAAAATAAGTTATTTTTGTAATCGATTTCCGAGTTAAGCTCCAGATATATTCATTAAGCAGGGCTTAATGAAGAATAATGGTCTAAAGTTTGATAAAAATATGTGAAGGAATATGAGGATAGTGTTACTTGTCAAAGCTAACTGTACTGCAATTTGCAAAGCCGGGTATGAACACAATAAAAAATATGTCATCAGGAGAATTGATTTGTATTTGATAAATTCTGTTTAAAATATTACCATAAAATAGGCACTAAATTGGGCATTACTCTGGTACCAGTCAACCAGTTTGGTCCAAACTCAATAGGCATCATCCCATGGACATTATAAATGCGTAGGATGAAAATCCGATAAAGTGTATTTGAGTTATCGTACATACAGACACACAGACAGATAGATGGACAGACATTTTCCTGTCCACCACATATCCTCAGAAAGTACCATTCTGGCACCTAATAACTAGGCAATTGAAAGATGTAATAATTTAACTTAATTTTTGTGAGGGTGGGGATGTCAAGATTGTTATAAATAGAAAGACAGTTTTTTTTAAATCTGTTCAAATTTGTTAAAGAAAAGATTGAAACATTTAAAAAAAAGGTTCGATAAAAACGGGAGAGTAAAATCAAGGTTCTGTTTGATGTATGTCCCTATGGGAAGATTAGGCTTTGTAGTGGTTTTCTGGCGCAAGTGCTTGATGTTGCAGTCTGGGTGGATATGGAGTATCTGGTGTGCTGATCTCACAGGACACTCTACAGCTACATGATTTCCCTCAACCTCCAACTCTGCTGGACTGCAGGTGGTTTTGCAGCTGGAAACCAAGTCTTAAGAGGTCTGCCAACTACAGATTTCCAACAAGTTCAGTCTGCTGCTTATTGCCTCCACAAAGACTTTTTGGTGAATGTTCCTTTACCCAGGTGCTGTGAGTATGGTACATTCAGTGGTTAGCATTCAGCTGCCACAATATGAAACAATACTTTCATTATAGTTTACAAAGAAGGACATTCTGGACAGGATATGTTGTATTTGAATAGTCTTCTTAGGAAAGAACAGTCAATCATAAGAAGGTAGGCCTACTTTGTGTGTGAATATAGTTTTCAGCAACTATTCATGTGTTAAGTATTGAGTGAGACATGGGCGTCGGCATGGGGGGGGGGCAAGGGGGGCAACTGCCCCCCTCTGGATTGCCTTATGGATTCATTTATTTGTGGTACTCTTTGTCAACTTACAGTTGTAGCATGGAGAATAAAAAAAAATAGAATTACTTTATAATGAGTTTAGCAAGTATTAACTAATTATAACTGTAATATGTATTTATAATAATATCTCACCAAGGCCATTGCTCAAAAGAGCGTATTCTGTTAACTTAAAAAACTTTGTAGCCTTGTCAAATTCAGCTTGGGTTCAAAATAACCATCCGGTTAACTAAGTGAATATTAATGTGTTTAGCCTAATCATTTGAAATTGAGGTCCGAAATTGATTTTGCCCCCCCCTTAATAAAATTCCTGGCGACGCTGCTGGAGTGAGACTGTGTTAAGTATTGAGTGAGACAAAGCCAAGGTTTTTAAAATATTAAAGATTGTGTCAAGAGCCACTCTGCTAAGAGGGTGGATCAAAAAGTAACGAACAATATATTTTTTTTTTACAGAAAGTTTAATAGGTACAAAAACAAACAAATGCACACATGAAGGGACATCTTCTGTCTATTTTTCTATGTAGTTGCCAAGTTTCTCAACATATTTCTCTTATCGTGACACCAGTTTCAAAATACCCTGTTCATAGAAGTCCGTTCGGTTGGAATATAGCCATCTGCGGACTGCTGTTTTCACTTCGACATCTGACGCAAAGTGTTTACTGGCCGGGAATTTCTTCAGTGAGGAGTAGTGCGATTTTTATGGGCAAAAAGACATAACCTTAATGAAATTCACAGGGACATGCGTGGGGTGTATGGGGACCACTGTATGAGCTGTAGCAATGTCTCCAGGTGATATGCATTCTTCAAAGATGGTCGTGATAACCATTCATTTGTTTGGTCCCTGGTCGGTAAATGCTTTGCGTCAGATGCAGAAGTGAAAATAGCAGTCCGCAGATGGCTACACTCCAATCGAACGGACTTCGATGAACAGGGTATTTTGAAACTGATATCATGATGGGAGAAATGTGTTGAGAAACTTGGCGACTATATAGAAAAATAGACAATGGATGTCCCTTTGTGTGTTCATTTGTTTTTAATTGTACCTATTAAACTTTTTGAAAAAAAGTTATTGTATGTTACTTTTCAATCCATCCTTGTAAATATACAATACACGCTACTCTCAGTAAAAACCGAATCAATATTTACAAGATCATTTATATTTCCCTTACGAGTGTAAAGCTATGTTCACACTGAGGAATTTGTTGCAAGAATATGTGTCCAGGTACATGTATAGCAACCTATTTCCACAAGTCGTAAACCTATTGAACATATTCCTAGTTCCCAGACACAAACAGTGAATAAAATGTACCAGAAACAAGGTTTCGCCACAAGTTCTTGTTTACGCTCTGAAAGCGATAATATTGAACAAATCCCAGCGAGAATGCCATTTGCGCATGTGCTGTAATCATGTTTCTTGTGACAGCTGACTGTTTGAGTTATGATCAATCCCATGAGATATATTGCTACGTTCACGCTGTTTTATTTTACGAAATCGCCGATATTTTGCTATGGAGTGCTCTAAACAGAACATAAGTCGATGTAGAAGTATCCTCCCTCGCATTCATAATCCCTTTAGAATTTGAATTTAGGCCTAAGTTATAGGCACACTTCTTCCTTGAAGAGATTCTGTGTTTAATGAGAAATAATTAAGATAACATCTATATGTGCTTACTGAAAAAATTGATGAAATAGAAGAGATATTAGAACAGCATCAGAATTGAATTAGGCCTAGGTACGACAAGCCCTCGCTTCGATCTAAGGTGAAAGCTGTGAACGACAAGTTAAGGAATTTCTCTAGTAATCATGTCAATTTTAAAATTGTATCTATTCTTATTCTTATCTGTTAATAGCCTAAGAAGAGAGGAATTCACTCGACATGGACTCAAACTGAACTCCAGAGGGAAGAAGACGCTAGCAAAACTTGTTGCTGAAGAAGTAAAGAGTAATGTATCTAATTGTAGCAGGCCTATTCCTGTCATAGTAGGTGGATCATGTGATTTTTTAGGGGAGTCTAAGAAATAAACAACTTTTATGTGTACCTCAAGATAAGAATAATATTTCAGTTATGCATGACTAACCCCTGGTATTAAAATATCATGTGCTAAAAAAAGAGCTCTATTTACAATATAGAACCAGTAACAATCAAATTCCAAAAGTGTATTATAAAAGGTATTGCAATGTGCTTAAAAAAGTTATTAAAAAAGCAAAGAGCAGGTATTTTTCACAAATAATTAATAAATCAAACAACAAAGTTAAGACTATATGGAATATAATAAAAAATGAAACAGGGAAAGCAAAGGAAAAAAGTGATCGTACATAATTAATATACAAAAATAAGAAACTACCCAGGGGTAGACAATCTATCAGATATGTACAAATGCATTTAATAACCACTTCATAAATATTGCAGAGAATTGTGGTCCTACTAACAATACCAATGTTAAGGCAATAGACCTACTGACAAAATCTACAATTTGTAACCATAAATTTGAAATCACACTGACTTTCTCTATAGAAATTGAAAATATAATAAAGTTGCTTAAAAGTAAAAGCTCATCTGGATGGGATGACATAAGTAATAAGCTATTAAAAAGCTGCTGTTCTGAACTTAGTAAACCCCTTAACCATATATTTAACTGTTCACTAGAAACTGGAATATTTCCGGAAATAATGAAACATGCAATTGTCAAGCCCCTGTTTAAGAAAAGGAGACAAAAATTTACCATCAAATTACAGGCCTATATCGCTCTTAACTTCATTTTCAAAAGTATTCGAAAAAATTGTATATAACCGCATAGTTTACTGTCATAATTTGAATAATATTCTTACACCATCACAATTTGGTTTTAGAAGTGGCATGTCTACTGAAAATGCTACATTTAAATCACCACAGAAATACTGGACGCGCTAGATCATACATGGGCATTTACTGGTTCGCGAACCACAAGCGGTTCTTGACCTTCCAACATAAGACACAAGATGGCATTGCGGAATCCAATGCATGTGGTGGAAATATTCCCATGCGTGAGTCATAATCTCTTTGCAAACAGTGACGGGTCGATTGGAAAAGCGTTATGGCGCATTCTAAGCCTTTGTATAATGAAATAATTGCACACGTAAAAGAATAATTAAAAATACAATATTGTTTGTATATTTGTTTACTGTAGTGTAAATTATAAAGTGAAATTAGTGTTTCCCAAAGAATGAGCAACCGCCACTGCACTTATTGTCTGTTCGTGTCTCCATCTACCTGTTCTTTTTGAACTATATGTAGTTTACTAACTTTGCGGGTTGCGTGTCAGTGGATAGGGGTTTGCCCATGGCTGCGCTAGATAAAAAGAAATATACGTTGGGAATTATCTGTGACTCAGCTAAAGCATTCGACTGTATAAATCATGAACTATTAATTGAAAAATTGGAACATTATGGAATGGATAATTTAACACTGAATTGGTTCAAATCATACCTGTCTGATAGAACTCAAAATGTTGTAATAAATGGAAACAAATCTAATCTAGCAGTAGTTAGAAGTGGAGTACCACAGGGATCAATACTAGGACCTTTGCTATTATTAATTTTCATCAATGACTTGCCACATAACTTAAGTGAAGAAACGAAGGTATTGCTTTTTGCGGATGACACTAGTGTATTTGTAACAGGAAAATCCCAGGAACAACTGGCAAGAGTAGCTACAAAGGCCTTTCACGGATTAAATATATGGTTCCAAGCTAATAAAATGACTCTTAATATTGAAAAGACCCACTTTATTCAATTCAGAACAAAACAAATATATACCCAAAACCTTTGTATTAATTACCAGACACAAAGCATAGAAGAAATTAGTAATATCAAATTTTTAGGATTACAAATTGATCAACATCTCGATTGGAAGACACATATTGAAATGATAATTCCAAAACTAAGTTCAGCATGCTTTACCTTAAGAGTCCTGAATCATGTATTAAAACAGAGTGCCTTACGCATGGTGTATTTTGCAAATTTCCACTCAGTAATGAAGTATGGAATCATATTCTGGGGTAACTCAACCCATAGGGAAAAAATATTTAAGTTACAAAAGCAAGCAATTAGAATAATGTGTGGAAAGAAAAAGAGAGAATCATGTACACCGCTATTTGAAAAATTAAAAGTCCTCATTCTCGCAGGGGAGTTTATATACTCTGTTATGTGTTATATGGTAGATAACATTGAGAGATTCCAAACTAATAGCAGTGTTCATGAACATACTACTAGAAACAGGAATGATTTACATAGACCAGTTAATGCATTAAAACTTTTTCAGAATGGCGCTTATTACTCTGCAATACAGATATACAATAAGCTTCCAAACAACATTAAATTATTATGTATTAAAAAAAAAAAAGCAAATCTTTCAAAGGATCTCTCAAGAAATTTTTAATGACTCACACCTTCTACAATATGGATGAGTATTTCCAGTTTGAATAAGTTTACGGTGTAGTATATTATTATTTATTACTTGCTTGTGTATTGTAATCTGACGTGTTCTATATCCTTGAGTCCCACTCAACACAGGATCTGCAGAACGAGATAACTACATCTACATCTAGGCGGGATTCTTGGCAGATAATGTGTCTGTGTAGATCTTGAAGCATATTTTCTACGAAGCTGTTACATATGTGGTAAATGAAGGGTAGGCCCTTCTAGCACCTCTTATAAACAGTTTAAGCATAATAATATACAATTTTAGTATGGATTATACAGTTATTTTGCGAGGTTAAACACACCCTTTCTCTATCGACTACAATGGATCAAAGTTATCGGCTATCATTTCAACACCTGCCAGTCGGCTTGACTGCAAAACTGCAGGCTCATAAAACACACTCTGCTAAAGAAATACCACTAAGGGTAAACTGATTTCATAAAAGTAAATACAGTGTTCAATATAGCCTATGTACATGGGTTGATTTTTTAATAGTGGCAACTATTTTATTTCTACATACATAGCTCAAGATTTTAAGTTTTATAGGCCTTCGATGTAATCACCCCCATTGCTTACAACATGTTCCCAGTGATGCGGAAGTCTTTGGATCCCTTTGGTACTGCCTAATCTGTTGATGGTGCGAAGAGAGCGGTCAATTGCCTGTAAAACACAATTGGGATGGTGTGATCTTAAAACATATCGTTCCCCCAAGGCAGAACGTTATTGCGGAGTATTACTGTTCGTTTTTGCAAAACAATCTGCAAGAAGCTCTAAAATGAAAATGGCGAAAACTTCACGGATAATCCACCCATTGTTCTGCATGAAAACACTAGGGTGCATACAGCAGGAGTTGTGTCTGAACTGTTCAATCACTGGGGCTGGGAGGTGCTCTATCACCCTCTGTACTCTCCAGATTTGAGTCTCTGCGATTTAGATCTAATCCTGATTTGGGGGATTCTCTTTCGTATAGTTGAAGATGTTTTACAGGCAACTGACCGCTCTCTTCGCACCATCAACAGATTATGCAGTGCCAGCAGGTTTCAAAGACTTACTCATCGCGGGGAACATGTTGTATGCAATGGTGGTGATTACATCAAAGGCCTATGTAGGCTACCATGTTACATAAGCTATATGTGGAGAAATAAAATAGTTTCCACTATTAAAAAATCAACCCATGTATTTTTTACATTTTTTAAAAACTTAGACCTAAATCTTTTTTTTTGTTATCTGAAGAAATTCACCAATTGAAGGGGTCGGGGGAAGATAGTGCTATTATATTATTATATTGGTGCCCTTAAGGCGGGGATGCGGGGTGGGACGACCCCTAAGCACCGCAGCCGCTACCGACTTATTGTATCTACTTCCGGGATGGGATGTGTTGCGTGCCCACAGGCCGCTTCGGATCCGCAGAGCCCCCACGGAACTCCCCTACATCCAACAAGCCTAGTACCATGCCACGTGTGCGCCACCCCCTGCGGTACCTCCAACCGGGAGCCCCGACAGGTTCACGACACACACCTTTTGACCACAAGCAGCGGGGAGAACTGGAGATGCCCCCAAAGGGCTCTGACTGCCGAAGCAGACCTGATACCAGAAGTGGAAACGGGATGAGGATGAAAAGGGGGAAAGGTGAGATGAAGTGGAGAGTGTTGGTGGAATGAAAGGAGGAAACGGGAGAACCTTGAGAAAAAAAACCCCAAGGGTTCGTCCACCACGAATGATACACCCGCCGGCCCCGAGATTTGAACTCAGGACAGCCAGGCTCACTTGCTATAGCATGAGCCACCGCACCGGCAAGATAATGCTACCCATAGAAAGATATTTTGAGGTATTACTTTTTTAAAGTATGTTCAAACCTGTACATCTTACTTTTATCTTTCTTTTGGAACGTATTATGTTATTTACAAGACTTCTTGATAGAATTAGTCTTATGTCAGAAACATTGGAATAAATATTGACTAAGGAAAGACATAAATAAAGAAACAACATCAACTTTTAGAAAAAAAGATGGTTATCCCTATCTTCCGCGGACCATTCAATTGACCTGCGAAATTTTGGACGTTATGTGGATGCCATTTTGCAAAAAGAAGAACGGAAAAATTCCACTTTCTAACTCATTCTGACTCACTCAACGCATTTTTCAACTCTTGATGCTATCTAGAATCTCAATTCTTCTTCTGAAGTGTCCTAACCAGTTAGCTTTTCTTTTCCCTTACAACTTCCAAGATACACCTCTACCCATCCATTCTTCTTTTAACCTTGTCATTTTTAAAAAAAATTTTTTACTATTTTTTTAATTTTTATTTATTTTTTATTTAAATTACATTTACAAACTTATGTACAAATACAAATACAAAAATACACAAACAAACAAAAAATATTTACAAATTTCAAAATTAAAGTACAATCTTGTTTTACATTTTTTGTTTACTTTTTCTTATTACACACAATCGCTCCTGCCCGAGGCGGGACTCGAACCCACAGCCTCCTTCACCACGGCTCCAAGTCATTCGTTATTCTGTCGTCCACCGGATCTTTATTTTCCTCCAACACCACATCTCAAAGCTCTCTTTCCATTTTCCTCAGCGTCCATGTTTCAATTCCATATAAAACTCTGGATATGTAGCACTTCATAAGCTTCTTCCTTAGCTGCAAATCTAATTTTCCAATCAACAGATTCCTGTTTCTGTCGAAAGCAGAAGAATGAAATAAGAAATATTTGTTTATTAGCAATGATAAAAGAAATACTGATTGAATTCGATTCAACTTGATCACAATGACGTCACAGTGGGGAAAATGAATTAGTGTTTTCATTGGTTGCGAAGGAGGTGAGGAGATGCCATGGTCTGAGTTCAGTTTGCCTTGCAGTGCGTGCGTGACAACACGACTTCGATTCCCGTGCGGTGCATTAGGTAAATAGAATATATTTCAAATGTATCCTAGGCTTGTTAACCTATCAAACTTATCTACATTTCAATTTATTTCACGATCTACCTTTATTAAAATGGTTGCCAAAACGAGAAAATGTAGACTACTTACTTACCATTATAGAATTTTCTAGATATGACGTGAATTGTAGATGGATACGTTAACAAGGGCAAGTCTAGGTATGAGCTGGACGTTAATCATAACATATGAAGATATCTGCTTAAGAGATGACCGAAGTGTTGCGAGTGGTTTCCTAAATTATTTGCCCTAGAGACTAGAAGTGTAAACTTAAAGTTAATTTTAAAATTTCATTCTAATATTTGAATTTGTTTTTGAGATATTAATATTTAATCAAAATCAGGGTCCACCGCTGTGGCGTAGGGGATGCGTGAGAGGAGCGGACCCGCGTTCGATTCCTGGTCGGGACAAGTTACCTAGGTGGGATCTTTTCAGAGGTTTTTCCTCTCTGTGAGACAAATGTCGGGTAACTTTCGGCCCTTGTGGTCCCCAGATATCATCTGGCCGTCATTATCATCTTCATCCCAATCTCGCCTTGTTTGGAGTGGGTGTGTGTGTGTGAATGGTGTGTATCGTCCTATGTGTTCGTGTTGTCTCGGAGGTGGCCCCGGCACCTGATAATTCAACCGGGGAGGCCCTCCATGTCCTTGTCTGGTCAAAGCAGCTAATCCCTCTCCCGACAGGTCGCAGCCCTGTAAGGATCCGGTGGCTTGGGTCGCTTAAATCCTAAAAGGGAGAGGTAAAACTAAGATAAAAAAAGAAAGAAAGAATCAAAATCAGGCATTGGGAACTGAAATTTTAGGAGAAACGAGACTTCATCCCCCTTTCCACTTCTTGTCCATGTAAACAACGTGACGTCAATGCTCTGCAGTACTAGACACAATGCAATAGTTTCAATTCCGTATCAGTGGCGTTGCATTGAATTCTGAAACTTCATTTATACAGGCACTATCTGCAAGCATGCGGTGCACACTTTTGAAAGCTATACAGTAAACGCTATAACGATCAAATGTATTGAAACTTCGTGAAACTAAAAACGGTTTGCTTTATACGATCTTATAAATTCAATGTCACTGCCAGGGGTCGAGTTTAAGTGACTAAGCTAAACGGTCTTTAAGATCCTCTTCCATTGTGAATGGTTTAATTTATTCCACAATAGCCTATAGCCTAATTAGAAATGCGGTAGCTGGCACGAACCAATCGTTTTGCTGTGATTTCTTTGTTATCTTGTTTGAATTTATCTGTTTTTCCTTTTTAGATTTTCTGACATCTGTTTCCTGTCGTCTTCTACAATAGATAACATTCACTTTCCTGATAGATAAAAAATCTAATGGTAATACAAAGTCACTTATATTAAACTGATCGTTAAATTTATTAGTAAGCAATCATCTGTCTCGTAATTTATTACAGTTTATAAATTCCCGTAAACAATACCTCAAACGATAGGGTAAGGTGGTACATTTTTGAACACTTAACAAATATTCTTATTTTATGAACACAGTAAACTTAAGACAAGTTCAACTGTATCGTAATCACAAAGTTGGCAATATAGTTGACCCTTCACAAAAATATGAAAGTCAAACAGCTGTAAAATTGGTCATGGCAATCACTCTATCATTTCCAGAATATCGTTCGAAAATGTACCACAGTAGGTACAATTCTAAACACCAGTGGGTACTATTTCGAACAGTGGCATTTTCAACGAACGAATTGCTTTCTTCAAAATATTATATTTTATTATTATTATTTATCAATAATATGAGCGTAATAATGAAGTGTCACGTTTTGAATAGGCAGATGATAGGTTTGGGGCATGTGGTCAGCATGCGGACTCCTACGTCAGTTATTGATGGCTTACTGAACCGGAGCCGCTACTTCTTTATGAATTAGCTCTTCGGTTGGTGTCAGGAGGCTGAATGCACCCCGTTCCAAATCGCCCTACCTCAGAAAAATTCGAGGAGGTACCGGGGATCGAACCCAGACTTGCGGGTCCGTAGTCAGCAACCACTAGACCATGCAGGCGGGTCTGTCATAACTTCAAGAGCAATAATAAAAAATACTTAACAACTCCAGAACGATTTCTGTTTGCTATTCTGTATTGCATAATTGCTAAGATGTAATAACAATCCAGAGGAAGTGCAGTTCATAAATCTTCGTTGAAATAATACCACTGTTAAAAGCTGTGTGAATGCCACCCTTTAAATATTTGACTAGCACAGTTAATAATAATAAACATACAGAATGCTGTGATGGCAAAACAGCTTTTCCATGCAAGCGATCGCGGGTTAAAGTACTGTTCGAAATTGTACCTAAAATCTGTTCGTATTTGTACCTCGAGCTAGTTTTTGTAAATTATACATAGTTGCAAATTCCGCTCACGAATGACCATTGTTGTGCCAATGACTTACGTATTAAAGACCAGGCTATTTGTTGCTATGAGTTAAAAACTGGTCCTCAACAATGTATTCCAGTAACACAACGTGGGATTATAAGCAATTTTATAACGTGCCATTTTTCCAGCATGGAGTTCTTACCTTCGATTGGAAAATAATATTTTATGGCCGAATGAGTCAACTTAAAACATCATTCTCGCGGATACAGATCAACAAAACAATCAGTATGGACGCTATATAATTAAAAAAAGGTTGGCTAACATTTGAAACCCAAAAATGGATAAAAATCTTAGTCCGTTCAGAATTGTACCATGTTCGAAAATGTACCACCTTACCCCACTTTTCCCAAATTTCTTGGCATGCTTCGTATTGAAGTGTTGTCTGATGTTGAAATGTAGCTTACAATAAATACAACATATCACACAAAACGAGATTTCATTTTGTTAAATTTTTGTTTTTGTTTTGTTGTTTTATTAAGCAAAATAAACAAAAATACTCTAATCCCCAGTCCTTACGGAAAGAATTTTTATTTTGCTGCACCATACTCCTTAGCAGTTAGCAAAAGGTAACGTACACCAAAGACTGCTTCCACTCTCCGTATGTTACGCAAAAGGTGCGCTGTGTCAGATAGGGTTGTAGAAGGGGTAATGCAAGGGAAATTATGTTTAGATACTCAATGAGTGCCAGCTCGCAGACTCTGTGTCTAGAGACTAGAAATTGCTCACAATATTAATTCAAGTGTAAATTTCAAGTTAATTTTAAAATTTCATTGTAATATTTAAATTTGTTTTTGAGATATAAAGTTTTAATCCAAATCCAAATCTGTCTCTTCCGACAGATATTAAAATTTGAATCTGAGTTTTTTGTGTGAGATTATGTGATAATTGCTTTATAAATTCACTGATGAATATTTTGATATTGTTTAATTTTTTTTTATTTAAAAGATATTTTATCTAGAAAAATGAAAAAATGCTACCCTGGGATTGTACTAAATATATTAAAAAACTATGATCCTTACAGAAAATCTGATTACACATTTTACTGTATACATTGTAAATTATAATTTGAACAAAACGGCATAGCTGTATCTCTATTTTTTGTTGTTGGAGAAGATAGGTTTTGAATGTGGCAAACAACATAGATATTGAAGCTTAAAAAACGACGATTAAAGTTCACATGCTTTAGCAATTGAAAGTGCACAGAGGTCAAAAAATAGTTTCAGCTGCTCCTGTTCCATGCAACACGAAGTTTATTATAACGATTGATAATTAAAAAAAAAATAGGCTTCAAGGTGCATTTTACGAACAAAGTGTGCCGCCCGGGGGGGGGGGGGAGACTACAGATTCGAGTTCCCTAGCTTCCCTCCCTCCCAAAAAAACAGCATACTGTGTTTCGTCCAAAATTATTGAATGATTTCCCATTAAGTCGTGCATTCATACCCCCTTCTCTCCACCTATGTTTAAAAAAATCAAATCTCTGCGAATCATAAATAAATGAATCAAGATAGCAACCGAACAAGGCCATCTCGAATTAATTTAACAACTGAATACTGTCTTGCTAATAGGAACGTTTTCCCCAACAGTCAATTGGTGGTGTGTTTCTTATGGAAGGTATTTCGTCTCTTCGAAAACATTTAATTTTTGGCATTAGAAATAAAAATTTTGCCAAATCCTTTCTTCGTGTGCACTTTCATTATAAAACGAAGGTACAGCCAAATTTCCAAGTCTCTACCTATTATAGTTTAGACTCTATGTTGCTTATCTGTCATTCATTCAGTCAGCCAGGACAAAACCGCTTATATATACCGTACGTACACGTACGCGCGCGCGCGCGCACACACACACACACACACAAACTCACACACAAACTTAAAACCAATGCCGTCTCGAGAATTACACTGCCTGTCCTATGCTTAATTTTAACATGGAGTTTAGAGTATTGTTAAATTGCCTAATTTCTCCAGTAGAGGCGACACAGTTCACACCCAGATATCATGAAATTCCAGCATATTTCAGTTTCCGAGTTTATACTTCAGAGGGCAACACAGAGGATACGGTAATGTAAAGGGTATTGCAGCTGGGTGTGAATGGTGCTGCCATCTGTAATGTCGCCACGTACGCAAAATTAGCCGTATAGGACGGGCAGTGTATACAGGAGTAATACAGTCTAGAAGGCAGTGCTTAAAACATAAACATAAAACTTATCAAGCTACCTGCTTCGGACAAGGGTCTTGCCAATTTCCAGGCTATTATGCTGATTCCACAGCCATTGTGTTGCTAAGATTTTGAGGGTGTTAGTTCCTGGCCCAACCAGAGATTTACTGAAGAAAGTGTGCAGTGACAAATCTATGCAGTAGTGAAATAAAGTATTTTTCCAAATTTATATTTTATTTATTTTGAAGTTCTTATTTATATATAAATGAAAGTTCGTATATAATATAATATATAATATAGTCGCGTTATTTGTGCTGTTAATGATAATAATTAAACTTCAGATTTTAGGTAAAATCCTATTTTACTCATAAAAAGATGTGTACACGAAAACTTCTATAGGCTATATGCATTTCATAGGTGACAACGACTTAAACTGATGCTTTTATAGGACATAAACATGCCTTTTTTGACGTTAGAGCCTAAAATAATACGGCCTTTTTGTAAGCCTTTTGCTAAAAACATGGAATTAGCAATGTTCTATGGCCGGAAGATGCGTGCATCCGTCGTTTTTTATACCCAAGACGAAAACCGATAAACGAAGGTTAAAATATGACTCTACCATCTCGGTCGACACCAGATCTTCTCTTACCAGTACTGGACTGAAATGTTTTTTATTGGTGATACTCTATATGAATATACAATGCATTAAGAACAAAAATGATCTGCTAAATGCAACACTTTTAGCCCAGGAGTTTAATGTTTTATGTTTTTCAGAACATTGGCTGAATACATACGAGGCTTCTTTATACAACCCGATAGGATATACACTGGGGAATAATTTTTCTAGAGTTACTCATATTCATGGAGGAACTATTATTTATGTGAAAAACAACCTTTTTTTTAACCAATTGATCTGTCATTGTACTGTAAAGAACTCATCTTTGAGGTTACGGGGATTCTTTTACATGCCATCAAAGTAGTCATTTTAACCATTTACAGATCACCGAATGGTGATTTTACCATATTTATGAACAAACTTGAGAAAGTTCTGCACAAAATGATGGAATATAACTATGAGCTGCTCGTATTTGGGGATTTTAATACTGATTTTTTGCTAAATTCTATTAATAGCAATAATTTATGTAATCTATTTTTATCGTATGGTTGTTTTCGTACTGTAAATCAACCAACCAGAGACTCGACCTGTTTGGACAACATGTTTACAACTATGAAAGCGGAGTCATATAACTGTAATGTCCGCGACTTAGGATTCTCTGATCATGATGCCATTATAAGCAAAATTAGCATTAATTCAAACAGTGAACCTACTAAAGTTCACATTAACACATATATTCGGAATATGTCCAATATGGTTATTTTTAAGCGTGCCTTAAACAACTGTAACTGGGAAGCAGTTCTTATGAATAAGAATAATAACCATGTTTCTCTATTTGATCAATTTTTTCACTGGTTTTACGAACTTTTCTGTGTGTATTTCCCTTTAGAGAAAAGAAAGTTATTGCCAAATAAACACATGGTTCATAGTTTTCAAACGAATTGGTATAATAATGATGTAGCCGCCCTGAAAAACAAAATAATGGCTCTTCGTACACTTGCTAAAGTTAATAAAAATCTAAACTTAGTGCACTGCTTGCGTAATCTTAACTTCAAATATAAAACTGCCATAAAGCAAGCGAAGTTAGAGGCTAATGTTTCATATATTGAATCTTCCGTTAATAAGAGTAAAGCTGTATGGTCCTTAATTAAAGCTAATAGTTCTACAATAGTAAACGATATTAATATACCTGCCAATGAATTTAATAACTTTTTTGTCGAACAGCCCTGCAATATAAAACAGAATATAAGTCGACCTAATCTCTCTTTTAAGGAATATCTTATGAACAGCGCTACTGCAAATTCTATTTTTAGATGGAATGTGGTCACCACTCATGATGTAATGAAAGTTGTAAACAGTATGAAGAATTCAGACACAAAAGACTATTATGATATGTCTATAACTTTCTCAAAGAAATTATTCATTTTATTATTGAGCCTATTACTAATTGCATTAAATCCAGTTTGACTAAGGGTATATTCCCTGATTCATTGAAGATCTCTAAAGTTATTCCTATCTTCAAAAAAGGAAATAAGCACGATCCTGCTAATTACAGGCCGATCTCAATTGTACCAGTATTTTCTAAAGTATTCGAATTAATAATGAAAAAACAGATATGTGACTATTTAGAATCCGAGAATTTGTACTACAATAACCAATACGGTTTTAGATTTGGCCACAGCTCCTCTGGCGCGGTCAGATATCTAGTAATAAAAGTTTTAGACGCCTTTGAATAAAGCAATTCTCTTCATGCATCTTTTTGCGACCTAAGTAAGGCGTTCGACTGTGTCGAACATGATGTATTAATACAGAAACTGCACTACTTGGGTTTCGCGGAGAATGAATTGTCCACTTTGTCTTACTACCTATCTGAGCGCAAGCAGTGTGTCAAGTTTAATGGCCAAACGTCTAATTTGTGCAATGTAAATTATGGAGTACCCCAGGGCTCGGTTTTGGGGCCTATTTTGTTCTTAGTGGCCACGAATGATTTAGCATATAATTTAAATCCAGATACTATCATGTATGCTGATGATACAACGTTACTAAATGTAGGTAACGATGTTCAAACGGCAAAAGAGGAGGCAGTGTCTAATTTAGCGGTTGCTAAAAATTGGTTTAATGCTAATGGCTTTCTTCTCAATGAGTCTAAGTCCGAATTTTTATTATTCACTCTTAAGAAAGCTCAGGAGCCCAAAAGTTTTAATATGCTGGGTATTGTCATAGATCACAAACTGACTTAGGAAGATCATATTAACTATATTTGCCTTAAATTATCCAGAATTCTTTTTCTTCTCTTAAGACTAAGATCCATTGTGCCTAATACCTACATGAGGGTTGCTTATTTCGCTTATTTTCATAGTATTCTAACTTATGGACTCACCCTCTGGGGCAATAGTTCTCACATAAATAAGGTTTTTGTTCTCCAGAAGAAGGCCATTAGAATTATCACTAATTCACCATTGAATGAACATAGTAGACCACTGTTTACTGATCTTAAAATATTGACTATTACTTCTCAGTATATACTTGAGTCTCTTTTATATGTTAGAGATAATATTAATGCTTTTAGTACTAGAAGTGATCTACATAATTTTATGAAACAAGGCAACAAAACTCATTGAACTATCCTGCCTGCAGGCTTTCTCTAACTATGAAAAATTGTGAAGCCATGTCCATAAAAATTGCAAACAAAGTGCCGGCTGGATTATTTTGGCTAAAGCGTAATCATTTCAAATCTGTGATCTCTGGTTGGTTGACTACAAGGTCATTTTACGATATGAGTGAATTTTTAAATTGTGATGTGTCTGACTTTATGTAATTTTATTTCTTTGACCATGTCTATACACTCTGTGTTCTCCGACAGGCATTTAACATTTAACATTTAACATATAAGTGTCGAGTCATAGACGACAATGCATTTCACTAGAAAATTTAGGAAAAGTATTAGTAATTTATTGTAAAGTCAATAATGAACGGGATTTGGAAGAAATAAATTGATATATTTCTAGACCTATTACTTGTTGAAGTTTGTCTTCTTAATTGTATAATTCTGTATTGTAAGTGGGATATTTTTAAAAAATTGGCAACTTAAATGTAATTCACGATTCTTATTAGAGCATATTTTCCAATTTTTAAAACATTTTTCCTAATCATTTAGAACCTATTTTAGGATACTTAGGAAAATATTTGGGCCTAAGAGAGATGAAAATGGGGACTGGAGAAAACTGCACAACGACGAGCTTCATGACCAGTACTTTTCACCGTATATGGTAAGGGTAATTAAATCACGGAGGATGAAATGGACTGGACATGTTGCGCGCATGGGGGAGGAAAGACACATCTCAAAAATATTGACTAGGAGACCTGAAGGGAAAAGAACACTAAGAAGACCTAGACTTAGGTGGGAGAACAATATTAGGATAGATTTAAGGGAAGTAGGATTTGAGAGGGATGAATTGATGGAGTTAGCACAGAATAGGGTTGACTGGCGGGCTCAGGTAAGCACGGCAATGAACCTTCGGGTTCCATGAAGTAGATAATATTCCTTTAGCTCGCTAAATTTTATCACGACAAGAACAGGAGATCATGACTCTAATAATGGTTCTTTATTAAAAAATTGTTGCCAAAACATACTCAGATTTCGTATGTACTTTTTTCCTCCCAGCGTTTACGCCGGAACGACGAAGAGTAGATTTTTACTTTACCGGATCGCCGTTCCAGTGCGTTCCGGCCCAACTTCAGCACTGTTTAGTTAATAATGTTACGTTAGTTTGAACTTCCTTTAAAAAGTTCAAATAAACAGATCTTATTTTCTTTTGAACACGCAAAAAAACTTGCTTTAGTTTAAGCAATACGAATATGGAGGAAGTATTGGCCAGCATTTAACTACTGCTTGCTGATATAATAACCAATATATATGGCTACATTGTACCCTGAGAGCCAGCTTGTTTTGCAGAAAACCCTTTTTAAGTTCCCTGCCCATGACATAGGTAGGCCTACTATAGATACAGAAAGTATTGTGTTCGACTCCGATTCCCTGAATCCAAAAATACTATTTTCAGAAACATGACGTACTGTGTATGTGTGTGTCTCTGTGTGTTTGTGAACAGTCAAGCTCCAGAACGAGAAGTCATATTAAAATATATATATATATATATATATTTGGGTTAGGTACACTTTTTTTGGGGGGGGGGGGTAGGCCTACGCCGTAGTGTAGTGGTTGAGGCGCTGCGCTACAAACCCGAAGGTCGCGGGTTCGATTCCTGATGAGGTCGTTGGAGTTTTTCAATTGGCCTAATCCTTCTGGTAGCACCATGGCCCTGGGGTTGACTCAGCCTCTAACAAAAATGAGTACCAGGAGCTATCCTGGGGGTAAAGGCGGTCGGTGCGTAAGGCTGACAACCTTACCACCTTCACGTACCGAATGTCCAAAATCTGGGAGCCTCAACTTCCTGGAACCCTCTGGGCCTCCATGGCCTGTATAGGGATCACTTTACCTTTTTACACTTCTGGGGATATAATACTAAAATTGACGACTTTTTCTTACTTTTTAAACCACTTTCCACTAAGAACATTTAGTTTTTCGCAATTTTCTCGAAAACGGTTCTAACCAATTTGTTTAAATTTTGTACCTGAGGAGTTTATACTGAGAACTAAAACTTTTATTTGAAACTTTCTTTTCGCAAAAATTCTCTGAAGCCACCAACTGTTTGCAGAAACTCATTCTTTCCTGGCGAACAATAAAGCTTCGCATCGGGTTGAAAGAACTGAATACGCGCTATTTGCAATACGGTCTCTTATTCTATATCAGAATGTGCTTTAATTAGATTTTACTTGGGTTGTATATCCTTTGGGGATGCGAACTGGTAACGACGTTCTCTTCACTTTTACAACCAATTTACATGAAAAGAACGTTACACATAATACATTATGCTAAGTGGTCAAACTTATATTTGTACAGAGGAACTTGTGTGTTTCACATACGATTTTTTAATATTTTCTACTCGTGTCATGGGATCTATAGGTAAAGAAAGTATTGTGTTCTACCCTGAATTATGTGTGTAGTTTTCAGCATTAATACATGCTGTGAGGTCCACTGAAACCAAGAATACAATTATCGAAAAAAGTGTGTTAACACTCCTACCTAAAAGTTCACTTTACAGCCTGATAACAATGCAAAATTCCAATTTTACTTACTTTACTACTTAAGTCCTATAAAAATTACGAAGAGCGTCTAGAAAGTAAGTTTCCCTGGTTCCGTTTACAGAAACAAAACACAATTTCATGAAAATATTTATTGCAATAGATACAGCAAGTAGGCCTATTCAGCTATTTTTCAACATATTCGCCACCGGAATTGAAAAATTTGCCATACCCTGTGATCAACTTTTAATGCTTGTGTCGCAGTAGTCTTCCGCCTGGGATTTGAACCACTGTATGAAAACCATCTCTGCGTCTTTCATCTTCTGTCATTTCTTGAAGTGTAGGAAAATATGAAAATCACTGGGAATGAGATTCGGGCGGTAGAATGGATTTTTAAACATCTCCCCAGCAATTCTCCCGTAGAAGTACAGCTCGGAAGAGTTTAAACATCCACCCTACAGCCCGGACCTCGCTCCCAATGATATCCATCTTTTCCTACACCTCAAGAAATGACAGAGAAGAGGAAATGGTTGTCACACAGTGGTTCAAATCGCAAGCGGCAGACTGCTACGACGCAGATATTAAAAAATTGGTCCCACGGTATAACAAACATTGTCAATTGCGGTGGCGAATTTGTTAAAAATTGCTGAACACTTGCTGTATCTGTCCCAATATTTCCATGAAATTGTGTTTTGTTTCTGTAAACGATCCCAGGGAAACTTAGTAGTTAAGCATAAATCTATTATTTGTGGAGGGTTTAAACAGCGAGAATGTATAATGATAAGTGGGGGCGGATTTCTATGACATGTCATATTTTTCCCCTTTGCATTATTTCAGGATTCCAACTAATTTAAACCCGATTCCAAGCAACCTGGTGAAAATGAAACGGCTTTTATTGTGCACATAACTGCATATTTAGGAAACATTCAACTATTGTAGCATATTTAGTATGAGTATGCATATTTAGGTCATATTTTTAGCATATTTGTGTACATATTAAATAAATTTTGAAGTTTCATATAATATTTCGTAAATGTTGCATTACAATGATTCTTTTTGAGAATTTAGAGATATTTTAAATAATTAATATTATATTTTAATAAAATGAATAGTAATGAAACTTAAAAAAAATATACTCAACATATAAGTGGCGAAGTCATATTTTAAATTTTATTGGTCATATTTTAATGTTTTTTAGGTCATAAATGCATGCATAGCCTATATCCTATTTTTTCTAATAACGGCCGTGGGTGTCGGCATGCTGACCACATGCCCCAAATCCTGCCATCTGCCTGTGGTAGATGATGCAGCGGTCAGGTGGTAGGCCAAGTCCCTCCAGGGATGTAGCACCACGGAGTTTATATCCTATTTTTTAGGTCATAGAAATCCGCCCCTAATGATAAGTAACATTATGTTTTAGAGTTTTTGCCAATAGCGTGTTGTCGGACACGGTATTTACACACTAGTACGGTGAAGGTAACAGAGAAAATGGAGGAACTGCTTCAGATTGCTGCACTTGGAGGTTTTTACTATGACTTATTGGAGGATATGATACCAAGTTGTTCCCCGAATGAGATAGGCATATGAATAAATTTAATTGTCTATTGTTTCTGTTATAAGCCTACAGATATATGAATTCCATAGCACCTCAAAACAGGATATAAATATTAACATAACCTCAAAATGGGATTTTAATAAGATAAATATGTTAACATGTAAAAATTTATCAACACTGCTACGTAAGTTTATTGAAATGTTTCTGGGCATGTTACATGCATTAATTAATTATCTGCATGGTTTATTATGTTAGTAATAATTGAGCCTATAAATACACATAATTGAACCAATAACCTCACGCAAGAGAATCAAGTCGTTATTTATGTTAACCATTACAATGCTGAATTTATACAATAATAAAAGTCATCATCAGCTGAAATCATCAGAGGGATCTAAGTTTGAAATCAGCAGAGAGAAGAATTACACGAGAGAACTTATGTTAACCTTTACAATGCTGAATTTATACAATGATATACGCCATCATCAACTGAAATCATCTATGGGATCTAAGTTCGAAATCAATAGAGAGAATTGCAGTAAAATAACTGGTTACTATGGATTACAGTCGAATGCAAGGATAAAAATTCTCACAATTTTACATGTAGATTTAGATGTATATTTCTTCTCTTATACAGTTTTTGAACGAACGAATTTATGCGTCAGTAGCAATGAAAAGGTTAAAGCGAAGTCTTTCCTGTTTGTCGGAATTCATGTCTACGTCCAAGATGCACGCTGGTTTTCTGAGTTAAGTCGGCGCCGATCGGCGCTGAGTCGGCGTGCGTAAATTCATTTGTTGCTAAACGGGACTGGCCATAATGCACCTGCACGCAGACTTTCTGCAATCTGACTCCGATTTTTACCGGAATGATTTCTTCATTCTGGTTTCAGACAACCTGCCTCTCTGACTGTTGATTTTCGTTCATGTGTTGAGTGTTTTTCATTCTGTTACGATGGATATCGAGGATTTTATATCAAAAGCTCAACTTAATCAGGGGTGCCCACCCCCCAAACTTCATGACTCACCCCCCAAACTTCAAGACTCAGCCCCCAAACTTCATGACTCACCCCCCCCCTCAAACTTCATTGGTCACCACCAAACTAATTGGCTGTCGACAAGGGCGCCAATATTATATTTTCTAGGAAGGGGCAATTTTTTTAATTATATATTTTTTGTCGCTTTAACTTCTTGGGCCACTTTGTAACATTATATTAATAATATAATAAGTGCAACAATGACGTAGCCAGAAAATAATTGAGGGGAGGGTCAAAGTGCCGGGGGGGGGGATTTGGAATACGCCCCAAAAAGGGGGTCGGGGGTCCATCCCCAGAACATTTTTAAATATTGAACTAATGAAAATCACATTTTACGCTATTTTAGCACTCAAAAACTACATAGTTAGGAAATGTGTTTACCATACTCTAAGACATGCCAATGTAAACAAGAAAATATTACCTAAGTCGGGTGTCCACCCCCTGGAAATTTTTAAATATTGAACTAATGAAAACCACATTTTACGCTATTTTAGCACTGAAAAACTAGTTAGCAAATTTGTTTACTATACTCTAAAACATGGCAACTTAAACAAGAAACTGTTACCTAACTTATAATAATTATTACTATTTATAAGAAAAGCTGAATAACACATGGAACAGTAGACATAATAGGCCTACACATTATGTTATGAAAAGAAAATCACTGCTATAATCATATTTGACACACCAACAAATCTTGTTTAATTAAATAATTAAAAAAAAAAAAATACAAATATAGAATTTTAGGCTTCACTTTTGGGGGTCCAAACCCTCTGGACCCTTTTCCTAATCCACTGTGGGTTCTGCTTCCATGTTGTCGATTTGGTAAAACTTCTGCAAACTTTTTATGTCTTAACTGACTTTCAAATAATTGTCTTAAAAGAAAAACACCTGACTATAATAATTATTAATACACATTTTTTCCTTGCGCCCCCCCCCCCCGCCGCCGGGTATGGGTGCCCATGGCTGTCGAAATTCTTCATCTTTATCTTTATAAAAATCGGGGATTTGTAAATATAAACAGCGCAGGTGTTCAACAATCGAAATTTAGTATCGACTCTGCGCTGACAACTGCTTGCATAATGGCCACATCCTATCTGCCGCTCGGAGTCTGACAGTCTGCGCCGAGAATCTGAATCTGACTACCTGCTTTCTTGCATCTTGTACGTACCCTATTACCGTAAAGCTTCACGCTAATCATTCCGAAATAACGTGTCACCTTATCAAACATAGCGTCACGACAAACCGGCGCATGCGCAGAGCACCAATCACTTGACTAGCATTTACGGTAACTCAACGTAAGCTGGGCAAAAACTCTCTATGTTTCTTAATTTTACGCAAAGAATTTAACAGTTTTAAGCTGAAATACAAGTGACACAAAAAAAATTAAAAACCAAGAAACCATATTCTTTTCGGACATACTTATTTATAATACAATATAATTAACTAATTGGAACAACATTAACTAATAATAAAATCAGGTAAACTGATATAACAAAGTGCCAGAATGCTTTTGTTTAATCAGTGATAATTAATTGCAATTATGATATACAGAAAATAAGTTAGAATTATTCCTTGTGGAATAACTATGCATATCAGTACAAATTGTGGAATAATTTAGATTATTTCTGCATAAACATTTCCTTAAGTTGTTTAGATAGCCGAGAAAAATGGTGCTTAGATAGGAGGAAGCCACGTTTTTAAGAGAGAAGGAGATAATAGCCCGTCTAGAAGTAGTAGTGTTTATGACTATTGTGCTGTACTGTGCAGCGAAAAAAAAAATTCTAGACACTACACTTGAATTACCAAAAATTCTTTGGTAGACCTAAGCTAATACCGAAATTTTGAATTAGAATTTATTTGGATCGAAGCACTTCCTACAACGGGAGAGGTAAACTTGAGAGAAAGGAAAACAAGAAAAGAGGCTCCATTTCCCCCGAAAATGCAAAGTATTCAAAACGCCTTCATGTTCAAGCCGCTCAACGGAACTATACTCGATTTTCCTCAGTGATTATGGATATTGAAGCCAAGGTTAATCAAATCAGGTAAACTGATGTAACAAAGTTACCATCTCGGCCACCTGGGTCAGTTTAACAGTCTAGTTGGATAAGCGCATGTAAAGCAATAGTGTTATTTGTACAATACAATTACAATTAAACAATTACAATTACAATTAAACTGTATTTTTAATTGCCAAAGCCTTATAAGATCACAGTAAAACAATAGGCTATGTTGTCATGATAACTGATTTGCATTTCATAAATTCTTTCGAATACGTATATTACCATAAAATAGGCACTAAATTGAGCATTACTCCGAAACAGGTCAACTGATTTTATCCAATATCAATACATATATGTACATTATAATTGGGTATACAAAGTTTCAGGAAAATCCAATAAAGCATATCTAAGTTATCGCGACTTCTTATATATTAACATAAAAGGCACAAAATTGGGCATTATTCCGGTACTGGCCAACCGATTTGGTCGAATATCAATAGATGTCTTTCCATGGACATTATAAATGCGTATACGAAGTTTCATAAAAATCCGATAAAGCTTTTTTAGTTATTGCGCCTTTAAAATAGACACTAAATTGGGTTTTAGTCCGGTACCGGTCAACAGATTACGTTCAAATTCAATAGGGTACTTTTCATGGGCGTCATAAATGCGTATACCAAGTTTCATGGAAATCCAATACAGCGTATTTGAGCTAAGGCGCCTTTCTAATATAATCTATTAAAATAGGCACTAAATTGGGCATTACTCCGGTACCGGTGAACCGATTTGGTTCAATATCAATACGGTTCTCTCCATGGACATTATAAATGTTTTTTCCAAGTTTCATGAAAATCCGAAAAAGCGTATTTGAGTTATGGTGCGTACAGACACATGGACAGACAGACAGACAGACTGACAGACAGATGGACAGACATTTTTTCGTCCCCCACACAATCTCATAAAGTACCATGCTGGCACTTAATTACAAAAAAAAATCTAAATCCAATGATAATCATAGGTAATTTAACGGTAGGTCCGGAAGTTATCTTGTAAGAATCCGGACCTTGTGTTATATTTATTGTGACTATTTGGCGAATACTCACAGAATTAAGTATGTAATCAATATTATTATTATTATTATTATTATAACTTAACCACAAAAAAGAATGAAACACATCGATACATGCGCCATTGTAAGCGTGAGAGTCTATTTCGGGATTATATTTTATCAATCATTTCATCAGCAGCGATTGTCGCGCTTGTAGCGACTTTTCATCAACTGTTACATTTTTTAGTGGGCGCCGTTCATACTAAGGCGATATACGATAAGCAATAAGTAGTAAGGAATATGTTGCGGCGATATATTGCTAGGAAGGTTCATGAAAGCGAGCGATAAATCGGCGCGACCTGTTAATTCTGTCAAATTGTATTATAATTAATCTCTGAATTATAATTAAATTACTTATTTCTTGTGTCAGAGTTTCGAAATATTTACATTATGAATTAATAATATAACAATTTGATTATTTGTCTTAGGTAAATCTATATATATAAAAATGAATGTATGTGTGTGTGTGTGTCCTATGTGCATTACTACACCATTCATCCGATCGCCATGAAACTTTGGGAAGTTGTTGGGTACATTCCCGGGAAGGTTTCTGTCATACTACATTTTTAATTTTAGCCTTCGTTCGCGAGTTATGAGTGAAAAACGGCAAGAAAACGTGCATTTTTTACGCTTTCGAAGCATTAGTTTTGAGTTATTCATTTCAGTTGTCAAATCAATTGCAGAAGGCTTTGTCTATTATTGTCATACCTTGGAAATAATATCGTCGCGATCGCTATGGAAGGCAATGGATATCTCAGGTTATTATAAAAGCTATGGATGTCGATAAGGTAATGCTAAACATATTTTATTTGACATGGAATATAGTTTACAGAAAATTCCGGGGAAGTTGCTTAGTCCGGGGTCCTGGCTACAACGTTTTTATATGTAATCGTAATTAAAATATCTTATGTAGGGTCGTTAAATCTGCCTGAAATGTAACGGAATTATAAGTCTGGACAAATGAATATAGAAATCACGGTCTCAGTAGGCTTATTCCATTCTTCACCTATATAAATAAAAACTAATGTACTATGTCTGTCTGTCAAATACATTTACACACTTTTTTTTATCGTGAGTTTAATCGATTTCAATTCTCATAACCTTTCGAATACTGCATTTTTCCATTTATTTTCTAATCGTGAAATTCACTTCAAAGCCGGATTTATAGCTGTTTCATTAATTAGGCCTATCAAATGTTTAGTTTACACCTATGAATGTTTCGCGTGCAAAGTGTTAATAAATATAATACTTTAATTATTTTGCTCTTAATTGTTAATCTTTCAATTAATTATCTTGGGAGAAGCCGTGGGGATCTGCTATAAGCTATAATAAGCTATAGCCTATCTAGCGTTTTCTGAGGGAATAGTTTGTGTGTGATAAGTCGTTCTTCCCCATTTCAAATTCGTAATACCTATATAAAGACCTTAAAGACCTAGAGTTTGAAAATCGAAAGTCCTTCATAAGTTATTTTCGCATTAACAAAATACAAAACCCGAGCGACGCCGGGCCTTTTAAGCTAGTAATAAATAAATAAACGATGTATTTACTTGTGTCTTTTATTTCTGCTGCAATTACCTCTCCATGCGGCACTCGTCACATCTGTCTTACTGTAAGCGGCAATGGAATAGTTCCAGATGAACTGATGAGTGATGAGCTTTCACTAAATTTTCTTTCTTTCTTTTTCGTGGTTTTACCTCTCCCTTTTAGGATTTAAGCGACCCAAGCCGCCCGGGCCTTACAGGGCCGCGACCTGTCGGGAGAGGGATTACCTTTGGATCACATACATACTTTTTTGACCAGACAAGGACATGGAGGGCCTCCCCGGATGAGTGATCAGCCCAATGCCGGGACCACCTCCGAGACAACACGAACACATAGGACGATACACACCATTCACACACACACTCACTCAGAACAAGGCGAGGATGAGGATGAAGATGAGAATGACGGCCAGATGATATCCGGGGACCACAAGGGCCTAAAGTTACCTGACATTTGTCTCAGAGGTGAGGAAAAACCCCAGAAAAAACCCCACCTAGGTAACTTGTCCCGACCAGGAATCGAACCCGGGCCCGCTGCGTGAGAGGATTGGACGCATCCCCTGAGCCACAGCGGTGGACGCTTTCACTAAATTAATGAAAGGAATTACAGGATAATTGTCTTCTCTTCTTCCCGACATGTTCACAGCTCGAAATATCGCAAGAAACTAATTGGTCAAGCGACCGGTATGTGGCACTTCGAGAGATATGCCACTTGCGATATGTTGCGCAATCGCGCGGCTGTGAACCTTTTTTATCGCCTCCCTTTGGATTTCAAGTATCTGTCCGTCAGGTCAGGTATCATATTTCGCTCAAGATATAAAAATAAGACCATTAAGATAATTTGATGGTAAAAGTGCATCAGTTGAGAAATAAAATTTTATGGAAGACCTTAACAAGATTCCAAAATTAAAATTTTTCTATAACAAAACACAGCCTTGTTTTGTTATAAAAATTCTATTTTTTTTTTTTAGAATTCTCGGCTGATAAGAAATAATGTTTATTTTGAAATCCGTTCCCTCGGGCCTTTTTAATCAAAACAAGTAAATTCAATGAGAACTTGTGTTTTTTGGAGTAGAAAATAATGTGATTGCATATCATACTAAATTTAATTAGTGAATATGTTTATGAAACTTGTGATAGTTCTAGTTTATAAGGGAAAATTCTAACCTACCGCACATTTATAAGGACATTAAACGCTAATTACAACTATACTGTTAGAAGGACAATACGACCAAGTACACCAAAAGATAGCTGACATTAAGGACGATAGTTTGACATATAACACGACATAATTAATTAAAGGACGATTACGCTATTAATAAATAATCAAAACGAGTAATTATTACAGGACCTAATAGAAATTTATATCATTCGAACCGGACGACTAATCCCCTCAGGATGACATACTTTTTATTAACGTTACATCTATAGAATTAGAGTAATTAGACAATTCATATTATATAATAGAAAAGTAGGCGTTCCTGACCACAAAGTCAGAATCGTGGCGCCTCGCTACTTTGACAGCTTTGATGAATAGTTAAACCAGGGGAAGTCAACTACGTCTTGTGATGACGTTTGTGGAGCAAGAGCATGCGGATCCCATGTGTGTGACGTCAGCAAGAGCGCACGGTAGTAGGGGTGTTTAGAGTACGCTAGATTTAGGTACTAGAGGACCTATTCACTTTAGCTCTGTGGGTAGAACAACTTCTGGTTGGAAATACGGAGCATTTTTCAAAGTTAATGCAAGATGCGATCCTGATCGTGTTCTCTCTGCAGAACATGTGTTAGTTCTGCAAAACATTCTTCTTCAGTTCGAATCGAGGTTTCAGGATGTGGAAAACCTTTCTCCAATATTTAAACGTTTTGCTACCCCATATTTAGTTAATGTCAAAGACGTTCCTTGCCCGTATCAGTTGGAACTGCTAAACTTACAATGCGACGATCTGTTAAAGGACAAATACGAACGTAAAGTGGTCTTGGGTAACTTTTACAGAAATTTCTCTGAAACCAGATTCCCGAAACTTGCCGCACAAATATTATGTAATTTTGGATCGACATATGTGGCCGAACAATTTTTTTCACTAATGAAATGTGCAAAGCTCAAATCAAGAAGTACATTGTCAAATCACAATCTAAATGTAGTCTTCGATTAAATATTGCTCAAACATTACGTCCCAACATTGATAAACTTGTTAAAGAAAAAAGAGACAGGAAAGTCAGAAAATTGTTACTGTAATCTTGTATCATCTAAGGTGCAGACGAGCTTGTATGGTAATTAATTCAGTTCATTTTTTTAAATTATTTTTATAGTAGTGAATTATGTTAATTCAAATGATAGTATTGTCTATTTTTGTCAAAGAACATAGATTTTGTGGAAAGGCAATTGTTCTCACAGAATAGAAAAATAGAATCATTTATAATATGTTAAACTACTGTGCTGTAATTAACCGATAAACTTTCAAGAAAATCGATTGATGTTTCATTAACTCGGAAACACGTATTACGTAAGTTCTAACCCCCTAAATTCCCCCTGCTCGCAATACTAATACCCCTCTCTTCCCCCCTTGTTCACTGATGCCTACATTTCACATACTCCTCGCAGAGGTAGAACGCGAGCAGTGAGAGCAGAAAGCAGTGACGTCACAGAGCAACCTTCTGTCTTCCCCTGAGTTAAACGGACGTAACGCTTACTCTCAACGGAAAGAATTTTGAAGACCTAGCAGAAGAGACTGTTAATGACCCAATAAGGAAAGACTAAAGGCAGAGTCAGACCAATGACATAAGTGCAGAAAAAACTAAACCCATGAGATATTAGCAAAAATCCCAGGACGGGAGCGACACTACTTGGACATTACTTCGACACTCCGACTTCAACTTCAGACTTCGACATAGATTAGAGACTACGACATTTTAGCTAGCATTAGGCAAGTTTTTATTAACCCGCGCAGAGAAATAGGTTAGATACCATACAGACATGGGAACGCGCGATAGTGATTTATTATATAGTAATCAAAGTAAATATTATTGTTATTAAGGTGGAGCTATTAATTGTCACCTAAGTTAGAAACGAATTCCGCGCTATAGAAATTGAAAAAATAATACAAAGATAAATTTTATACGGAAGTGAACAATATTATATTGTGATTAAAAGATACAGCCTAAGTACGACGACGTAAAAACATTCTTGACAACCTAATAGACGACCTTACATAATTTGTGATTTCTGATAAAATTATAAACGATCTGCAAACTTTTTGGAACAGTTTAAGAAATAAACGAAATTTCTCTTCAATATTTTAATTTTTGGACTTGTAAATATTTCAACCTTCAATAATATCCCTTTCTAGCTTCCGATTTATTATTCACCTAGCCACGGAGATAAGATCTCGCTCTACCGAACTGAGAAACTAGCCGGACAGCCGACACAAAGCTTGCGTTGCGGTGAATGGCGGCTGTACTTACGAAATCCACCGTAGTACAGCCAGCTTATAAACCGAGCCAAGCGACGTGCGGGCACAAACTGACAAAGCGAATTTTTCATAATATCAAATATCTTAATTACCATCCTATTGAAGACGAAATCAATTCTGTTAGTGTTAATCTTAATATTATACTAAATTTAAGCATTTCAATTGTACGTTGGTTTGACATTAAATAGTCAAGAGCAGCTTCGAGCACATCGTACGCAATTACTTTCCATCTATCGCAGAAGACGAGAACTACGAGAACTTACTAACAGCTGATTGCCGAAGTCAACCGTCTCCCCATGTTTGATGAATATATAACCTCAATACTTAAAAAATAACGTTTAATTAAGGTTGAACAAAAACTGTTGTATGCAACTTGTCTATTATGGTAATTAAGATACTCTATATTATGAAAACTCGCTTTGTCAGTTTCATAAACATACTCGCACCTTAATAAATGCCATTGTAGGCTCGTTGCATAATGTAGGCTACTATTTTCACATCAGCAAAGCAAATAACAAGGAATAAATTTTTCCTTTGAGTTTTTCCCCAATAAAATTGCTGTTTTTCGTGCGAATTAAAAACAAAAATTATTACATAGACCGCATTAATCCGTGACATAAGTTTTATGTATATCATAGCCCATAGGCTATACGTTTTCATTGTCGGCTGTTTGTTGTGGCAAAAAACTCTGGTATGCTGTATTGGGGATGCAGAGGCAGGGTATGTGAAGCGTTATGCGTGCTTTTTAAATCTAGCGCTCTCCGTATGTTACGAATTATTTTCTTATTTGCAGTATGCTCTCTTCTCGTATCTTATAGATTCGTTTAGAAAATATTTTAAAAGTCTGATTTGTAGGCCTATCATTTGCTCTTGCTATATATCGCTCCAAAACAGCTTCTTAATCTGGAATCTCGCATTTCTATATTATGTAAAGCCTCTTGGCCTAAAAAAATATAGCTTCGTTTAATCTAATTGTTCGAGACTCATCCAGCATGATGTTTATGAAATTTCATAAAATCTTTGAGAATTCACCCAAAGTTTTCGTAAAAATCTGAAAGAAATTACCCAGCGTGTTAGTCACCTCTTCAAGAAGTTACCATTTTCGTCACATCTTGAAATTTCCCTGCAATTTCGTCAGATCTTCAAGAAATGCTTCCAATATTATTTAGTGAAGTGTTTTTAGCAGGTCTCCTATATTTCTAGTGAAAATGTTCCTAAACGTCACTCACATTTCTAGTAGAGTTCTTTTACTGAAATGTCTCCCATTTTCTAGTGAAGTGTTTTTAAAAAGTCTTTAACGTTTCTACTGAAATATTTTTTAGAAATGTAAAAATATGAAAGCGGTTATGATTAAGAAGAAATGGAAAAATAATATAACTACATGGGATTTCATAAATGAACGGATTATATTACTCGAAATGACCTTATTTTCTAGAGAAATTGTAATAATCGGAGTATACGCACCGACAAATGATACGAATGAGCAAGGTAAGGATATTTTTTGGACAACACTACAAGATACAATTGAAAAGATCCCGAGAAGAAAGGAAATTATAATGATGGGAGATTTTAATGGGAGAGTGGGAAGTATGGATTCGTCGCTGGTTGTAGGAAAGCATGGGGAAATACAGCGCAACGATAATGGAGAGCGCCTTATTAATATCTGTGAACAATTTGATTTTAAGATAAGCAATACATTTTTTAGACACAAAGATGTACACAAATATACATGGCAACAAAACTCTCGAGATCTTAGAGCAATTAATGATTATATTATCACTAAACAATCTACCACTTTCAAAGTTATTGATGCTAGAGTTCATAGAGGAGCCATATGTGGCTCGGATCATTATCTATTAAAAATGAAAAGTTTTTGGCCTTGGTCAAGGGAAAGGAATAAGACGGATACCCAACAGCAGGCAATAGAAAATGAAGGGGAAGAGAAGTTTTGTATCGACAGTTTACAGGATGAAAGTATAAGAAGACTTTATACAACTAGAATGGAACAGCTATTAGATGAGTCATTTGAAGGAAATGCAGAAGAAACTTATGACTATATCAGATCGAGTATAAAAAGAGTAGCAAATGAAGTGTTAGGAACCAATGTAAATAGAAGACGCAAACAAGGAACAGAGTGGTGGACGCAAGAAATACAACAGATGGTACAAGAAAAACGGACAGCATTTAACATATGGCTCAATGCAAAAACAGAAGAAACAAGACAGTTATATAAAGAAAAGAAGAATATAGCTATGAGAATGATAAGAACGGCGAAAAATGAGTCATGGGAAAAAACATGTGCCAATATAAATAGCCAACTCGGCTTTAGAAGATCTAAAGAAGCATGGTCTATACTAAAAGGACTCAGACAGGAAACGAAGTCTGGAACAAATCTACAATTGATAACAATTGGGGAATGGGAAGAACACTTTCAGAAACTCTTGCAAGAAGATAGAGGAGATTTTATAGAAGAAGAATTTGGAAATGACTGGACAGGAGTAGAATTGCAAATATCTGAAGTTGAAGTGAAAGAAGCAGTAATAAGTGGAAAAAATGGAAAATCACCTGGCCCGGGAGGGATCAACTTAGAACTAATCAAATATGGGGGTCAAAAGATAATCAAATTAATAAAGGAACTGTTGAATAAGATATTAGGGGGAGATAAATTACCAGAAGACATGAAAGCTGGACAAATTATACCAATATTTAAAAAAGGAGATCGAAAAAATAGAAACAACTATCGAGGAATTTGTATTTTGAATCCACTTATAAAAATTTTGGGGAAAATAGTGAAAAGGAACTTAGAGAATGCATTCGTCTCTCAAGAAGAACAATGTGGATTTACAACGGGAAGATCCTGTATAGATCATATCTTCACGCTGAGGCAAGTTCTAGAGAAATGCAATAGAAAGGGAGAGAATATTGGTCTGGTGTTCATAGACCTTGAAAAAGCATATGATTCTGTACCAAGGAAACTGCTTTGGAAGGCATTAAATATGGCTAACATAGATACTTCAGTAATAAAAATAATACAACAAATATACAGACACAATGTCTGCCAGGTTAAAATAGGGAGGAAACTTTCTGGGAAATTTGGAACAAGCAAAGGATTACTTCAGGGATGTCCCATGTCACCAACACTCTTCAAAATATATATAGACATCAGCCTTCGTATCTGGTCTAGGAAATGCAAAAGGATGGGATTGGAGGTATCTGAAGAAATATATTTAAACCACCTGTTGTTTGCAGATGACCAGGTAATAGTAACGCAGGATGGAGAAGATGCCAATTATGTATGTCGTCAGTTGTCAATGGAATATCAAAGGTGGGGACTGAAGATAAACTATGATAAGACAGAATATTTGACGAATGATCTAGATGAGCTATACATTGATGGGAGACGGATTAAAAAAGTGCAAAATTTTCGATACCTGGGTTCAATTCTGGAAATAGAGGGGACATCAAATATGGATATTAATCAAAAGATTACTAGTGGAAAGAAAATAATAGGAATGTTAAATTCAATTTTATGGAGTAGAAATATAATCAATAGTACAAAAACGAAAATATTCAAAACCATACTACAGAGTATAGTCTTTTACGGAGCAGAAACATGGACATTAAATAAAAAACAGGTTAACAGATTGAACGCACTGGAAATGGACTTCTGGAGACGGTCTGCCAGGATATCTAGGAAAGATAGGATTAGGAATACGGAAATACGACGTATTATGGAAGTAGAAGAAGAGAGTGCAGTCACAATTGAAAGGAAACGACTTCGATGGTATGGACATGTACGTAGAATGGGAGAAGAAAGAATACCTAGAATCGTACAGGAATGGCAAAGTAAGAGAAGAAGAGGAAGAGGACGACCTGCTACTACCTGGATACAGAATGTACACATGTCAATGGAAAGATTTGGTTTAGTGGAGGAAGATGTACAAGACAGGGATAAGTGGCGAAATGTAGTGAGCAGTGTAGAGTTCTGAATGGTGGTATCATATTTTGTGTGTCAGGTTGAGTTATGTGATAGTGCTTGACTGATGTATTTGTTTGGTTGGAGACAAACCTCTGTTTTGAGGAAATTTCTCATTTAATAAAAAAAAATATGAAAGTGGTTATAATCTCGGAGAAGTGTTCAAACAATATCATGACATGTCTTCACAGAATCCACACTTCAAGAAATGTCTATACAGCAATCAGCATCTACCATCAGCAATGAAAGGTAGGATTCAACAGATTTTAGTACCCCAGAACTCGACTGCTCGGAAAACCCTTACCAGAAGCGGATAGATTTTAAGCAGAGTACCACCAGCCCTATTAACGATACAAATGGTTAGGTTATAATAGGTAGGTTAGAAGTAAGATTAACATTTATTGCTTTCGTTTCTAATATAGGCTAGATACAGGAGTTGCTTCTGAATAATTTAAACTGGCTTACAATTTTACATTTTAGTAAATACTAATGATTCGCTAATAAATTCCATGAGATTTTCGTTGGTCAAAATTTATAACTGTTGAAAGTTCGTTTTGATATTTTTGATTATTTGCATGTCATTATTCATGTTGGAGTTTGGACGGATTGAAGGTTATAATTCAAATGCCAAGAGTTTAGGCTCCATACTCTGCTTCCATCAGGTTTGAGGTTAACCTTCAAACTCAGATTATCCTCCCCTGTCTCTGGTGGTCTGACTTCGACCTTCTCGTAGGAACACTGTGGGGCTTAAACATTGTATTAGTAGAGAGCTACACGACTGTAGTGAAACGTTAGTGGAACTTTCCGTAGCTAGAGATGTAGGCTAGCTGGTACAGGAGCCGAGCAAGTCGAGCTGTGGCAAATTCGCTACAACTGTTCACACTAACCTTCTCTTACAGGATAGAAGTAGGGATGCTAATGGGGAAACAGAGCAGCACCCTCATAAAGCCGAGATTATCTGAGCACGTGGTTTGGATTTCCTGGACGTTGTGAGCTTTAGTGTACGAATTATTCACCGTGCAGCCATATTGGAATCTCGAGCTGCCCTGCCATCTACTGCAGCATATACACAAGCGCATGCGCAGACAGAGGTGATTGATTTTCTGGTACGCGGCTCTCAACATAAAGAATGGAGTCGACACACATTTTTACCACCAAGTAAGAGATTTTGCGACCACTTTGAGTATTTTAACGCTTGAAAGGACGCCATGAATAATTTTATTATTTTCAGTTTTTATCAAAGTGTGTCTTTAATAACCATATACAAATATTCCTAACCAAGAGTATTTTCCATGTGATTGAAACCAAAGTTGAGTACAATGGAGTTTTAACTCGAGTACAACAATGTTCCGCTTTTACCTCGTGATAGAAATATGATTAATTCTTAATTCAAGCCTTTTAAAATGTATTTAGCGGTCTGTAAGTTTATCTCTCGTTTTCACAAATCTTGTCTTCCACAATTTAAGAAATAAATACAAGAAATGTTCAATTAGCCTTCTTGATTGGACCGAATACATGCCCTAGTGTTGAACGTTGTGTCTACGGACCGGGTTCATTCAACCGTACTGCCACAGATTTTTATGGGATAGGGATAATTATCTTTTAAATCTCAAATCATATAGAGTAGGCCTTCCCAAAACTAAAGGTTCTTGGCATAGGATAAGTCACAAAATAAATCACTTCTATAATTGTTATTGTCCCATCCTAAATTCTGATGACTGAGAAGAGGAATATATCGACAATAATTCCACAGATTTTCGGGATAATCAAAGCAGCTGTTTTGAAGAAAACAATGAATACTAATTATTTTTACTGTGACCTAGATAATGCTTAAACTTATTGATCCTTTTGTCATAGAATCATATTAAGGATTCCAAAAAAGAACTCTCTCTTTCATGAAACCAATAATTATTTTTGGTAGCTGTTAAAAACATAGGAGAAAGATACAAGAAGCATGCAACTTCTATAGGCTATGTCTTAAACACATTGTTTGTCCAACTGTGGTAGGCGTGAGGAAGAGTGCCTAAATGATATTTTCTGGGGGCGGCATTTTGTTTTATTTATTTATTTATTGTCGGTTTAACTTCTTGGGCCACTTTGTAACATTACATTAATACATGGGCGTACGGTGAAATTTTGTTCGGGAGGGGTTCAATGTAAAGTCGTCTCAGCCCCGTGTCCTTGCGCAAATTGTGAATTATTACTTTTTTATTTACTAAACAGTTGTATTGTGCTAATTTTATTAATACACTGTAATAAATTAATATACAGCTCAGTCTTTGAAACGGTTTTTCTTGAGATTTCTATCCATTTTTCGTTTAAGCTTTCTTTTGAAAAATTATCATAATACTGTATGGTGCATAGGGCAAGTTTTTAATGTAATCTGTAAATACACCGGTGGAAAAGCCCGATTAATGCCGATTCCTTCATGATAATTTTGTCATGAGCTCGTGATTACTGTTGGTTTTACAAACAGATTGATGGATTTCGGCGGGATTTTTGTTTACTATTATTAAGCTGAAAAACTATCAACACCACGAGGTTTTGAAATTTCAATCTCAAATAAATTACGATAAATCTTAAATAATGCTTTTATATGTACGAAATTGTAAATTATGTAAAAACCGATTCAGAGTTTTTTTTATTTATTTAATTTCGTTCTATGTTTTATAATCTTCAAAATATTGCAGATATTTCGGGAGGGGTTTCAACCCCCTGAACCCCCCCTTACCGTACGCCCATGCATTATATAATAACTGCAAAAATCACGTAGCCAGAAAATAATTTCGGGGAGGGTCGAAAGTAACGGTTGTTTTGGGGAGGGGGGGGTCGGGGGCCCATCCCCGGAACATTTTTAAATATTGAACTAATGAAAATTACATTTTACGCTATTTTAGCACTGAAAATCTAGTTAGCAAATTTGTTTACCATACTGTCAAGGCATACCAACGTAAACAAGAAATCGTTACCCAAGTCGGGGGTCCACCCCCAGAAAATTTTTAAATATTAACTATTGAAAATCACATTTTTGCTGTTTTAGCACTGAAAAACTAGTTAGCAAATTTGTTTACTATACTCTAAGACATGCCAACGTAAAAAAGCAAGTTATAAAACTTATTACTATTTATAATAAGAAAAGTTAAATAACACATGGAACAATGGAGATAATAGCTTACTCATTATGTTTTTAAAACAAAATAGCTGCTATATCATATTTTCATATCATATTTCACAACAAAACTTGTTTAATTTAATTACCTGATAAAGTATTTTTAGGGGTCCGTACCCCTGGATCCCCCTTTCCTATTCCATTGTGGATTCTGCTTCCATGTTGTCGATTTGGTAGACGTAAAACTTCTGCAAACTTTTTATGTCCTTACTGACTTTTAAATAATTGTCCTAAAAGAAAATCACCCGGCTATAATTATTAATATACATTTTTTTCTTTCCTAGGGAGGTGGCGCGGCCCTCTGCCCCCTCTGTCCCCGGGTTTGGGAGGGGCATGGGAGTGAGATTCGAGAATTAAAATGTTTTAGAAATAGAGTTCCTCAACACACTATGTAAGGGACAAATGCGGGGATTTCCTTGTGAGTGACGAACCCAGTATGTTAATTTTGATAATCTGAGGTCGCTGTGTCATGTCCTGGTCAATCAACGTTTATCTGTTTATGTCTACATTTATGCTAATTAAGGAACTTATTGTTCTGAATAAGTCAGAAACCTGTTGTTATCGTTGACATAGCTCGGAGTATTGCCACGCGAGGTATAAAATATAACATTTCCCATACTAGACCTTCTTGTTGAACTGTTGACATCAAAACATGAAGTGCATAATTATACTTTTTGCAGGTAAGTTTTGTTTTAAGTTTTAAGAGAATGTAGCCATGGAAAAGACGTTCTAGAACGTCACTTGTGGTAATAAGTTTACTAGTACATAGGCTGAAAATTCTCATCAATGTATATTGTATATTTGTACTAGTTGATATAATTTAATAACTTCAATATGAAGTTTATCAATAATAAAGTGAATAAAGTTTTAGTTTTTGTTTGTTATGAAATATTATTTAAGTAATGGTATGTAACTCACAAAATATCGCTGTTGGGTCTTCACTATTGAATGCTGTGAGGCTAACTAATATACTTTTACACGGTCTGTACAGTATGGACTAGCAAAGAACATCACGTGCTATGAAGGTCAGGCCGGTCTAAATTACGTCATCGTAGACTACTGCGCAGCCGTTTGTTTGGCTCAGGTCTTACCGATCGAGTTATGGTTTGGTTAACGTCTGTGATTCATCTCGGTCGAACACTCCACAAGTCCTGCATTGATCTATTCCAGCGTTTCTCAACCTTTTTGAACCCAAGGACCTCTACAATGCCTAATTTTTTTTACGGACCCCTAAGTTTACATCCCATTTTTAAAAGTAGGCTATATGTAGGCCTATATTCTTATTATTTTGGGTATTAATTATAGGTCATTATAACGAAATGAATATAAATACTTTTTTCGGGCACCTCCAACAATAAAACCCTTGTTAAGAGAGCACCTCTAATAACAAATTCCGACAAAGTCTTATTTTTCAGGGTTTTGAATGAAAGAGGGAACCATAGACGTCAGTGCATCAGGGGTTTCAAACTGTGGTTCGTAACTGCAAAACTAAGGAAACTTGCAATAGGACCTGTATTTTCGAAGATTTTTAAAACTTTGACATCTAGTGGCCATTTTATGTGAAAATTGTTTACTTCTTTACTTTCCACTTGCTTTATGATATTTTTAAATTATGTCTGCAGACCATCTGCACCATCTTGCGGACCACTAGTGGTCCGCGGACCATAGGTTGAGAAACGCTGATCTATTCTGAAAGTTCGAAATAATGGGCGAACTATTCCATAGAGAAATGGAAATATCCTTTAGACGTAAAATTTCTCCTTATCCTTTAAATATTACGGTCTCTAGATGAATATATGTATATGTATACTGTACAAAAGTGTATAAATATATATTCCGTATGTACGTTCTATCCCAAATTGTTGTAACCTTTCTTGTTATATTCTTATTGTAACTGTTTTGACGTGTCTCATAACATGAATTTGTTCCCATGGACTAATAAATCTATTCTATTTTATTCTATGTTAATAGTTGTAGCACTGTTTATTGTGGGATGTACGTCTGCTCCTGGGAAATATTGTATCGAAGTCGTCGTTTGCGGGAGTGATGGCAAAACGTACCCAACCCCCTGTGCTTTTGAGGATGCCAAAAAATCTAACAGTAAGTTTTCAATTTAATAAACCTACATTTTCGCATTGATATTCATGTTTTAATTAGATTTTCACAATTATATTCATTACACAACATTATTAACTAAAAATACCAGAGGTTAAAAAATTCAATTGATGGATTTTATTAATAAAACATTCTTCCGTTATCATCGGATTAGATGCACGCACTCTATGCACTCTTAGTGCATACATTCCTGTATATTCAGGAAATAATATATTTATATTTCCCTGAAGAAAGCTTGGAATGAGTTAATTTAACCCAAGTGATATTCGGAGGATGTTTAATTTTAAAAAAATGTTAGCTTGAACTTGCGTCTTAGTCATTATGCAATACATAAGATGCTGTTTGCATCATTGTTTATATACCATTAGATCTCCATAACTATTCTCTTGGATGAATTGCCTGTAGTTCAAAAGAAAAAAAAAATATATATATATATAGGTTCAAAACTTTATGCGAAAGAATAATTTATTTTAATGTAAAAGAATGCTCATTGACAGTGAATGTCCTTAAGGGTTTACATTCCATTTACAATAGATCTCCATAATTATTCGATTGGATGAATTTCCTGTAGTTGCAAAAAAATTCACATATTTATATTTGTAGTATGTTCAAGATTTTGTTGCCAAATAATAATTTATTTTAATGTAAAAGAATGCTCATTGATAGCGAATGCCCTTAAGGATTAACACTACTTTCAATAAGATGCTGAATAGTATTTGTTCATCAAGGTCGTTCATGAGGTGAACAGTGCAAGAGATCGGAAGTCGCTCTATAAGGGATCCTCTTATAGGCGTACTCAATAATTTGGTATAAACTGCTCTACCTAATAACATCATGAACTAGATCCATTATTCTTCTCCATGATAATCTGTTCTGAAATCTTCCTTCTCTATCTTCAAAATAAGGGGAGGTATCCTTATCTTTCACCTTTATTCCTGTGAATCCAGCTCATTATCTTCCCGAGTCCGTCGTGGATTTAAATATGACAAGAAATTCTGGGATGAGAAAGAGATAGAGAGAGAATACAAGAGGTGAAATCTGCCATTAGGAAGAAAAGTACCATGTATGGTAATAAACTAATAACTAGTAGTAACTCCATCCAAAAAATCTAAGATCTGTTCTTCATCGCAGTCCTCTTTAAAGGTTTAGCCAATATTGTCGTTCATTGTGAAGTTCTTGTTTCCAGGAGAACCGTTTGCTAGAATCGTTGAAAGGGGCTGAACATTACAGGAAACTTAAGCATTACGCCATCTTGGAACGGATTCAAAAAAGTACAGATCTTTAGACATATTAGGCCTACGTCGTTTTAAATTACAGAAATATTTATGCCAAATTGAAAGAAAATCAAACAATGCATTTGGTCAGTGATTGCGTAACAAAAAATTTACAAACAGACGAAATGCCGAGCGGTCGAGTTAAAACAGGACCTCGCTTGCTCGGTCAATATTGTAACCATATTTGCCTGGATGGCGCAGTTAGTATCGTGCTGACTTTTTGTGCCCAAGTTTGCGGGTTCGATACCGGCCAAGGTGATGGCATTTATATGTGCATAAATGTGTCAGACCCATATCAGTAGATTTACTGGCATGTAAAAGAACTCTGCGGGACAAAATTCCGGCATGCCGGCGACGATCACAGGCCTAAGTTTCAGTAAATCCCCGTCATTAAATAACCATATACCAACCAACCAATGAACCAATGTAACCATAGTTTTCATAAACATTTCCTTGTGAATTTATCCGTTTGCTTAAGCTCATGTTTTATTTCCATACGAGAATCATTCAAGTTAATACGTTCCTGTGCTCAGGCTTATGGTGACCAGAGAACTGAGTTCATATCTCGTGGAGGTTTTAGCCGTATTCGTGGTGAAGACTGCATTTTGAAATACTTCTCGACGTTCTCCCTTTTCCCTAATTTAATTCCACCAGCAGTTTTCACTCTGTCATCCTCCTCTACAACTCATGCATCATTATAAATTTCTAAAGATCTAGCTTCTGAGCAATTAATTAGTAAATTAACCGATGTGTTGATGAGCTTGGTTGAGGCGGATTAGTTGTTACAGGACCCAGAATTTGAATGGGCAGACAGTCCTTGGACTAACAAGGAAAAAAAAATACATAGATCAATAAGGGATATTGATTGTGGAAGGCTCTTATGGACAGTTTTGATGTTGCGATATACCTCACGATACCCTTATAAATGATAACAAATCATCATAGAAATCGGATGTCAGCATAATATGTACAGTATACCTTTTCTCTTTTTCGCCCTCTGCTCAAGCCTTTTGCCTTTTAACCTGAAGTTACTTAGCTTGTGTTATGCTTAAGTTGTAATCCTGTACTGGCATTAATTGTAGTTTTATTCTTATAGAAATGGTGAAAATATGTTATTCTGTTTCCAGGTGATTTGAAGATCGTAGGCTACAATCCATGCTCATCAACAGTGTAATAACATGAAGGCATGAAAGGAAGATATCTGATTACTCATTTTTTCTCCGTAGACCCAAGATATGGATTGGTTGACTATAAAAATGTAATATGAACTCAATAGTCAGTTTTTTCTATCATCCCTCTTTACACCTTTTAAGAGGGTACGCTACTGAAATACTGTAAACCTATGCCACTTTTTGAAGCGATTATACAGGATGTTAATGAATAACGCATAAATATTTTACCTGAGTATAGAGGGGACATAGACAAGCAACTTTTATTGGGAGATTTTTGCTGTATGGCGTAAAATGTGTATGCTACAGGTCATTACAGTAATTACAATTTGGTGCTCATAAGTCAACAATGAATTTTCATTAAATTGACTTCATGTCTTCTTAGTGATCGATAAAAACCTGATTCTTAATCATTCATCAACAGCTACATCATAATTGTTTCCATAATCTGCAAACTTTACAGATTAATTACATGACTGTCCGTCACTGCATTGATTTTTTTTATTCATAACTCCAGTGTTAACAACGAAGTTATTTTGTTTTGCACTTGTTCAGATGTTAGAAATCAGTGCCGGCCATGCTACGGGAGATTTTATCCTGTAACAAGAAACATTGATTCCATAGAGTAAAAATCTCCTAATAAAAGTTGTTTGACTTTGTCCCCTCTAGACAAAGGTAAAACATTTCTGTTATTCATTAACACCCTGTATGCTTTGTTTTTGTTCCAAAAAATACTTGATAGTCCCTAGAATAGTATCCAATTCTTAGTGAAATTTTTCTCCGGGAAATGATTGCTATTTTAAGAGCCCATGAGATCAAAACATAAATATGGAATAAAATTAAGAAATAATTGCGGTAATTTCTGTTTAAAAGTATAAGCTTGCGTTATAGAAGAAACCATTAGTTGTAACTATTAAATTTAGGTGATTATGACTGGCGAATGATGCGTTTAATGATTTTATATTTGATTATAATAATTTACATTGTTTTATTTTGTATGAAAACTTGGACTACTCATTGCCGTATTTTGATTTTGTAACACATTATTTGCATTAAAAACGATTTCCTCATAAATTCATTCGTGAGTTTTAATGACTTTTTAAACGTATGTTCTTCATTGTATAACGGAGGTTGTCGAGTATTCGTATCAACCCAGTAACAAAAATCAGTATTATTAGCATAATATTACAAATTATATTTCCAAATACTGTATATTTAATTATGTGATTCGCTCGAGAAATTTATATTATTGAACAGAATATTTTGCTAAAATTTGTACTATGTTTTAAAATGTGGAAGTCAAAAATTTCAGAAGTGTTCTCCTCTTCATACCTTCCTCCTCTTTTTTTAACGACTTAAATGTCTCGAAATATAGTAACTTAATGCTATGATGAAGAGCTGAACAAAAATCCATTTTATTCTTACGGTAATGAATAAAAATGTGATGAGGAATATGCAGACATAATCTTAGGTGTTCCATTTGGCTCACCCTAGCTTTTAATGCGGAAGATGTCAAGAAAATAAAGCATAATGTTGACGATAGTACGTGAGTGTACTGGATTTCCCCTGTGTTGATAAAACTAGTTGACCATGCGACCATAAATAACCAACGCTGGCTATGACATTGGATCTTATCCATATGAATGAAGGTCACCATTGCTAAGGTCTGGGCAATTTATTTACCACTGGCTTTGCCATGGCCTATCACGAGCAAAGTTCAAAGATGCCTTTAGTTACTTCCTAAATATTTCTTGAAATATTCACTTGATGAGTCCCAGATGTTATAAGAAAATTATGTAACTGTAAAATTCTCGAAAAGGCAACTAAAAATCTATGTATAGAGGCGCTGCTATGATTTTTGTTACTTCGTCGAAATGCATTAATTGGAGGGGTCGGGGGAAGGTAGTGCTAACCCTCATTTTGTAAAAGTTCAGATTATTGCACTATCTATATTCTTATTAGTCACTGAGCAGACACTGAGGCCGGGCGCAAGTTGAGACGCAGTTTGGTGACGTGAGGTAGAGGTGACTCACCGTAAGTTTAACATAGAATTAAATACAACAACGAAGGTTCGCACGCAGGGTGAAGTGAAGCAGATTCAACGAGTCACGAGCTGCGGACGTTTGTGATCGTGCCACAGTTTCTCACTAGTGACTTCTCACTGCGCGTGAAAAGTTGTTTGTCCACCATGGACATTGAGAAGAAATTAATTATGGCAGGTCGAGGGAGAAAAAATTGTACGACACGTCAAATTAAAATTTCAGATTTGGGAAGAAATTGCGAAGGGCATTGGAAAGAAATGTGATAAAGTTGTTTATAATGTTTTTATACTTAAATAAGATGGATTTATTTGAAGGGAACAAGGGAAAAGCTATAGTAGTGTCCGTTTTTATGGACTTTGAGATAATAATGCCTTCTAATAGTGAATTTGGAATTTTGGAATTAGTTTAGGCAGAAAGCGGTAATATTATAGGGGGAAAAGGATCGTACTCCATGCAGTTTGAAAGATTGATGTCCGCTCTGAAAGTAAACAAACCCTCTTCAACTCTTCATATTTATTGTTTATCAGTTTGTTGCTATGCTCTTTTCAATCAAAAGCGTTTCTTGAATTAATGTCTATACTATGTGTTCAATTTGTTACCCTTTTTCGTTTTCCGCTGTACCCTTCATTTGTTTTAGATAACATTTTATATGCAGTAGATTTTAGACGAAAAGAAAAAGGTGCATAAGCAGGCATAAAAGTGTATATTTTCTATACAGATGTATATCATAACTAGTATAAGCCATAAGAATTAATTAGTTGGGAAGTTTCAGATTTGTAATTAAAAATAAAATGAAGGAGTCATCTTGAAATTTATTTTCAACTTACTTTCATAAATGTTTTATAATTATGTACAGTAAAATTGCTCCATGTTCCTTAACAAACGTTTCTGAAATGAAACATTTTCTCAAAATGATTTTACCAATTAGTTCCGTTTCGCTTTATAATGTTTTCCCGTTCAGAGTTAAACTTAGTATCTCACCGGAATTTGAAAAGTAACCTTAATTTAAATTGAATTGAATGATTGAGTGTTATAGTGACATTAAAAATAAGAAATTAAAGGGTATTATATTTATTAAAAATTATATATTTATTATGTCTTAATGATGAATTTTCGTATCATAATTATTAATTATATGTATATATGATCGCTGAATGTAAGTATTCGCAACATTACATTAAAAAAAAAATTAAATTTGTAGGAAATTAATACATTCTTCCCAGTGTCGACTCGTAGCTAAAATTACTGTGATTGCTGCTTCATAAAATGTTTAGCCTTCGTTTTGAATATTGTGCAAAAGGAAATATACATATTTAAAAAGAAAATTGATTCAGAAACTTGAAAAGACCCTAAAAGAACAAAATCAAACTTTTTTACTTACTGTAATTTAAATTGTTACAGCTCAAGCTTGATCTATTCGTTTAAAAATTAAATCGATTATTCTTGTTTTAATTTCCGCGAAAAGATCAATAATTTTCTCATTATTATTGATAAACTTCATTATGCAGCTTAGTGTATGAATTCAACTAGTATAAGATAATTCAAGTTTTGGTAAGAAATTCAACCTGTATACTAGTAGTCTTAATAAACACCATATATTGTTTCGAATCCGATTGTGAATAAAAATTTTGGATTATATACATTCATTTTATTAAAGCATGTCTATATACAATTGTCAAATACTAAGTTGATTTTATTTATTATACACATGAACATTTATTGAACATTGTATCTCTTTTTGTTTGTCAGTTGGTAATATTTGATAATTCTTTGTATAATAATAATAATGACACCTTAATTAAAATTTGACTTCTTTTCTTGCAGTATTGTTATTTGACGTATTGAAAAGTAATAAGTTAGGTTAGAAGTCACTCTGCGTCACCTCACGTCACCAAACTGCGTCTCAACTTGCGCCCGGCCTAAATCTGTCAAAATAAGTCTTCTTAGTAACATTAGTATTAGTATTAGCCCATAAAGTCCCCGTGGGGCATAGGCCTCTCTCCTGAGAGAGGTAGCTTGATTTTAGCCATCCCGGTTAGCCATTCCGGGAGGGATCTTCCTAATGTTGCTTCTGGTTCAGTATTTAGTCTATCTCTTATGACCTATTTGTGCTTCTAAACACTTTTCACTGCGACTTTAGTCTTTCATTTTCAATCGTGCACTGGGTCCTTTTTCCGTTGTAGTTGTGTTGTCATCTTGTGTTGTTTCCCTGGATTGCCGCCTTGATTAGGAGTTGCCATTTTCCTCTGTCCTTAGCTGTAGTGGTCCAGTTGTAGTCGAAAGTTGCCCTTAGTTCATCTACCCATCGTGTCTTCTGTCGTACTACTTTTCGCCTTCCCGTCCTTGGATCCCATGTCGTTACTCTGTGGGTCCATCGATTTGTGTTTTGTCTCATGATGGTCCGGCCCATCTCCACTTTTGGTAACTGCTGGCATTTCCTGCGTCTGTTATTTGTGTTCTTCTTCTTACTACCTCATTCCTGATTCTATCTGTCCACGTTATTCTTAGTAACATAGTATGTACAAAAAAAAAAAGAAAAAAAATCTGATTTGAGCAAACTTGAAAAAAGTATTATCTTAAAATTAGGTTTGGTGGGTTGGCACTATCTTCCCCGACCCCTTCAATTTTATATGAATCTACCGGTACTTCTTGGACAGTGCTATGCCGCGCTTCCTGCTCAATTGCTCTGCTTTACTCTAAGTGTTACTGTAGTAACAGTGCCTGCGTCTGCGCCATGCTTCAATTTACATACCGGTATTAGGCCTAAACAAATAGTGGCCTAACTTACACCCCCACAGACCCCACAATGCGGGGGGAAAGTGTCCTAGGACCCAAACGTCGAGGAGAATTTTCGAGTATTTTGAATTTCGCTCGTAAATCTGATATGTATTCGTATCTGGCATAAAGTTTACCAGACCTATGCATTGCATTTATTTTATTCTTCGAAGTATCATTCGAGAATGCAAAGGGATTTGAGTTACATACAGTCATTAAATTATTTGTCTCTAAAAAGGCCAGAAGGCAAAATCGATTATTCAGAACTTGATATGAAAATAGGTATAAAAACAATAGTTTTGAGACATTCCTTTTTGCAATTTCTCTGAGAATAATTTTTTTTTTTTTTAATCTACGTGAAAAGTGGTCAATAGGTATCAGCCTCTTTTTAGAGGCTTTTCCCTTTACAATGTTACTGACTTGAAAGTTGATATGACTTGTGGTGGTTTATTTCCCGTTCGCTACTGCGAGGACAGTCTTTACTGAAGATATATTAAATGACTAAGAATTGGAATGATTTAAAAGTTGGCAATGAGGGGATTTGGATGATGAATGACGGAGAGGTTAAATCTTCCGTCGTTTAACTTTAATTTTGTTGAGTTGTAAATCTTGGCTATCAGTTTAAAGATAGATAGGTAGATAGATAGCTTTTATTGACCTTTAAGCAGTTTTTGAGTTGCATTCGGTCTCGTCAGTTTGTTACAATACAATACACTATGATACAATAATACAATAATAATTATGCAATAATGATACAACTACAATAATAGTACAATAATAATACAATAAACAATAAATAAATAATACAATAACAATTCAGTGGGCAAATTATTACTATGATGCAATAATTAACTAATTCTAGTGCTAACATTTTATTTTAACATGCTGATCTATGCCCTTGTCAGTGTTGTATAATCACAATCAATAAATTCTTGAAAGGACTAAAATATTTTGATTTCAACCAGTTATCAAGAGTTGCCTTGAATTTATTTATAGGGAGTGCCTTTATGGAATTTGGTAGTCTATTAAACAGGGATGGTCCGAGATATTTATAGCTGTTATGTATTTTGGATAGCCTTGAGTAAGGTATGTTTAATGCTTGATTGTTTCGTGTATCATGTTCATGAAATGCATGTCTAGGGTGGTAAATTTAATACAGTGGTTGGCAGAATAAAATAGAATTACAGGTAGGCCTATATAATTATTAGCTTTTTAATTACTTTAACCTACATACTTTTAGGATCGCGGATTGAATAAGAATGTTCTTCTGTGTGCGTTAAAAAAGGAATTAGGTAAAATTTTGCTCGGGGACCCCAGCTGCAAAGAGTCACGCTACAGATCTGCTACACTTGTTTTAAAACAGAAGAGTATGCAAAGAAAGAAAAGAAAGCTTTATCATTTCCGAAGTGAATACGGAGATAAGCTGTGTGTAGTGTAAAATGGAAAGACGCTTTGCTAAGCATGTTTAGCTATATTTCTCGTTAAAACAAAATAACAGTATGCAAAGTTCACTCCCAACACAGTGGAGAAGATCGACAAACTAAATTCATAGTGGAGTGTACGGATTCCTTACAATACAACAGAACGCAAAACTTAATAGATTATATACCGTTGTACTGTAGATAGGATGTAGTAGCTATATCTGCGTATTTTCGACACGCGACATAAGCATGACGACGATTTTCTTTTACTTTCACTATTACTACTTTATATGAGAAAACTTTGATATTTAGGCCTATAGCGAATTTTTTTCGAAAACTAATCTAGCGATTTTGTTTAAATTCCGTAAAAATAAATAAATTTATTGAGATCCCCCCCCCCCGGTTTAAATATTAAGCTAATGAAAATAACATTTTACGCTACTTACTTAAGTTATAGCATTTATTAAAGAGAAGTTGAATAACACACAGAACAGTGAAAATAATGGGCCTACGTTTAAAAGTTCAATATTTTATTATTAAATAAAATAATTAAATATTTTACAAAATGGAGTTGAAATAACTACAGCCACGCGAAACTTTCTCTTCCAATGAGTTAAGAAAACAAAATAACTGCTCCATCATGTGTTGATAAATTTCATGTTGTGTATCTCCTACGAGGGATTTGTATGTCGTGTATAAAATAATTCCACCTATTCCCTCGTATAAAATATAAAATTTATATTTGTCAATATTATAAAATATAATTAAAATCATATCTGTCAATTTTATAAGACAATTTTCGTATATTGTTGACAATATATATTCAGCCATCTTCAGGCCCTTTTCTTTCTCCAGGTGATCTTACCCTGTTGGTTAATCCATTACAACTCGGTTGTGGCGTAGGGGATGCGTTCGCTCCTCTCGCGCAGCGGGCCCGGTTTCGATTCCTGGTCGGGACAAGTTACCTAGGTGGGGTTTTTCCTCACCTGTGAGACAAATGTCGGGTAACTATAGGCCCTTGTGGTCCCCAGATATCATCTGGCCGTCATTATCATCTTCATCCCATTCTCGCCTTGTTCGGAGTGAGTGTGTGTGAATGGTGTGCCTCGTCCTACGTGTTAGTGTTGTCTCAGAGGTGGCCCCGGCATTGGGCTGATCACTCAACCGTGGAGGCCCTCCATGTCCTTGTCAGGACAAAAAAGTATGTATGTGATCCAAAGATAATCCCTCTCCCGACAGATCGCGGCTCTGTAAGGCCCGGGCGGCTTGGGTCGTTTAAATCCTAAAAGGGAGAGGAAAAACGAAGATAAAGAAACAAAGAAACTATTCATAATATAATTTTTTATTATTTTTAACTTAATATTGTATCAATTCCAACTCTTTGAAAACCAGTTCCTCTTTGCATTTTTTCAAGATATGATTCCATTTTTATACCAAATGGAAATTAATTAAAACGTTAAATCATTTTGCCTTGAGCGCATTCATTAAATATTATATCTGATTACATTATAGATTATCTCTATCTCCCTTCTGTTTTGGTTCTCGCGTACCGAGGAAACAACAGTGCATGTTTACGATAGAGTAATATTGTGTAAGTGATGAACAGGAAAATGACACAAGAGCGCGCGTGATTACACGTGATTTGGCTGTTCGTCCTGGTTATGCTAACTGGTTACCCGCTAGAACACTTGAGTTAGAACTCGCAGTCATGAAGACTTGTGGCTTTTTCTTCCTTCTCGGTGAGTAACTCTTCTGTTTACACTACTTGTGTTCTTCTTTATCTCTTACGACATTTTACACCGAATTACCCGTATTTGAGGCAATGTCCTTGCTCATGTTTACATATCTTTGCCTTCTAGGATTAATGTTTCTCGGAACATTATTATTTTTAATAGTAATTCCAGGTACGCACTGATACTATTTTTGTTCAGAGTAGGCTAATGTGTTTCCAAGAATAGCTGTTATTATCAGCAGATGTTACTGAAAGAATAAAATATTCTTATTAGGACTTGACAATTTTCTGTATGTGGTAGCCTGAGTAACTAATAAATGAAGTTAATGATAGGTATTGTCTTTTATATAAATACAATTAAATTGTCTTAAAAGAGAAAAGCATGGATATTGCAAGGTATTGCATTATCACACTTCAAAATAAGTTAAAATGAATATGCGATAAACAGTTCGAAAACTACGTCATGAGAAAAAATTTAGATAATGGCATTGAGCTCATAACGAGCTTTTTCTATAATATATGATCGATATGCTTAGGCCGATATTCCAAATTCCAAATTTATAGCAATAAATTAGCTCAAATTACTATTTGTCTGTACGTAATCTTTGAAAATTAAGGTAGATCCAAAAGGAAGTGAATCGTAGAAATTTCATTTTTGAACTCTGCCCTTGTCCACCGCTGTGGCGCTCCTCTCACGCAGCGGGCCCGGGTTCAATTCCTGGACGGGACAAGTTACCTAGGTGGGGTTTCTTTAGGTCCTTGGGGTTTCTTTAGGTATCTTTAGGCCCTTGTGGTCCCCAGATATCATCTGGCGTCATTATCATCTTCATCCCATCCTCGCCGTGTTTGGAGTGAGTGTGTGTGTGTGAATGGTATGTCTCGTCCGTGTTGTCTCGGAGGTGGTCCCGGCATTGGTCTGATCACTCACTCATCCGGGAGGCTCTCCATGTCCTTGTCTGGTCAAAAAGTATGTATGTGTAATCCCTCACGCAATTCATGATAACATATAACTGACGGCCATCTTAAATGGGTAAACAAGTTGGCACGACAAACCTCGTGGGAGATACAATATGACACATTTGAAAACGCGTGAATTCGGTATGCCCTACAAAACTAATATCACTGTTCATAACCTAACCAACCGAACTGCCACTAAAATAGAATCTACCTGCCACTATTTACCTTGATGCAAGAAGGACAGTTGGTCATCCTGCTTCGCTCAGAACCATAATAAGGCTGGCGTGTTTTATACGTAATAAAAATGAACTGATTGAAATGGGTAAAAATTCAAGTTCTAAAAACTACTAATTTCATCCCTTAATCAATTCCATGAACAAAACCTGAGGTGAAAATGTTGAAGACATATGATTTAGCCTCACTTTGCTTCAAATATTCTCATTTAAATTCACACCTGTCACTTCTTGTCGCATGGTCATTTTCAGCGTACAAAAACATTTTGACAGATGAACGTACGAACTTCACGACAGAAAATTAGGAAAGACAGTTACTAGTAGGCCTACATTTTGCCACTTGAAAATAAAATGTGAATTTGAGTTTTGATAGTGAATATTTATAGTGTTTTTCCCTCATTGTGCATATTTGAAGTGCATGGAAATTCTGTTTTAGTCGTGACACTGAGACATTAGTTTAAGCTGGATAAGCTGGCATATTATCTACGTGTCTCAGGTTTACCTACATTAAAATGCAACCACAATGCGTGTGATTATGTTAATTAAGTTGAACTTGTCATTCATCACTGGAATCTAATACCATTAATACTCTCATTTGAAAACACGGCTTGTGCAATGGCTTAAGAGGTCGTGTACACCTGCGAGGGCAAAAACAATTGATTTCCCTTAGCCTATTCTTCAGCTTTACTTCGCTCATTGGGGGCTCCGCCCCCAAACCCCCTCTGAGGTTCTCGGGAAAGGTTTTAGGAATTTTCCTGTGGTTTACAGCCTAAAAGCTATATGTGTACCAAATTTCAAGTTTTTAGCTCATCTGGAAGTGGGCAAACATTAATGTCATTGAGTGATCCCTTTTTCGGGGGTTTTAGGGCTAAAAATAAAAAGAGACTTTTCTGTATTCTCCTGTGGTTCACAGCCTAAAAGCTATAGGTGTACCAAATTTCAAGTTTGTAGCTCATCTGGAAGTGGACAAACATTAATGTCAGTGAGTGAGCCCATTTTCGGGAGTTTTTAGGGTTAAAAATTTAAAAAATCACTTTTTTGAATTTTCCAGTGGCTTAAGCCTAAAAGCTATATATGTACCAAATTTCAAGTTTGTACCTCATCTGGAAGTCGGCAAATTAATGTCAGTGAGTGAGTGAGTGAGTGAGTCAGTCAGTCAGTCAGTCAGCCATATTAATGATGCAGAAGTATTATGTAATCCCTTTTAGCAAAGGAAAGGGTTAGATCTATGGACAAATTAAATTTGTTCTTTTCCAGTAGGCCTAACTGTGTAATTAAAGGCGTACATGCCATTATAACAGTAGATTAACAGAAAATAAGGGCTTACATTATGAATTTAGTTCTCGATATGTAATCATTCGAAGGGAAGGCCTTGATCGATTCAAAATTATCAAGTTTGTGAAATAACAGTTCCCTGAGCAATGAAATTTGTTTGGGATGGCATGTTTAGATTACTTTTACATTATGCCATTGCCCTTTTCAAACTTCCCAGAATTAATGAACCCTATAATTTTCATTCTGCCGGCTGCAGAATTTAAATGTGTCTGATTGCAATACAAGTGAATTGTGATACATTGAAGAACCGAGGTAAAAACTTCAGAAGACGAGTCAGAGGCTAGCCTTTTTTACATTTCCGAGAGTATCTACTGAACTTAAGGCATGTGTATGCATATATTTTATTTCTACAATAGCGATTTACCTGTTAAAAAATGTTACTAACGTGAGAATAATTATAAGTTTCAACAGCTGTGTTACGATGCAAGAGTAGGCTACCAACTAGATCGATACATTAAGTTAGTTCAGTTGAGGCAGTTGGCAAGTGCACCACACCAAGAACTACATTGCATGACTTTAGTTTTCCTGATGAATAAATTATCTTTCTCTTTCTTTCCTTGTCGTAGTTTTACCTATCCCTTTTAGGATTTAAGCGACTCAAGCCGCCCGGGCCTTACAGGGCCGCGACCTGTCGGGATAGGAATTATCTTTGGATCACATACATACTTTTTTGACCAGACAAGGACATGGAGGGCCTCCCCGGATGAGTGATTAGCCCAATGCCGGGGCCACCTCCGATGAATAAATTATCGTAAGTCAATATTAAGAAATGGAAAGAACGTAAATACATAACATTAAAACTTTAAACTTCAGTCAGCAAATATCATTATATTCTTATCTGAAGTAATACGAGTATATATAGCCCATCACAAGTTACAGGCTTTGTTATAATAACTTACCTGTGTGGTAATTAGTGCCTAAGTAATGAGGTAAGTTACGTTACCAGCACCTAGTTTAGGAAATTCGACTTCCACCATGACAGCATGAACGGGAAATGGATGCAAAGCACTATCGTAAAAAAAAAATGCAGTCAGTATCGATCGTGATGAGCTCTATCTTATGGTATGGAAAGGATTTTTACAAATAGCTTTGAATTATTTAATATCTTTTGGAGAATAAAGATTTTATTTCTCTTTTTTTATTAAGTACCGGTACCAGAATGGTACTTTATGAGATTGTGTGGGGGACGAGAAAATGTCTGTCCGTCTGTCTGTATATCCGTGTGTGTGTACGTGCGATAACTCAAATACGCTTAATCGGATTTCCATGAAACTTGTTATACTCATTTATAAGTCCATGGCAAGAAGCCTATTGATAGCGGACCAAATCGGTCGACCGGTACTGGAGTAATGCCCATTTTAGTGCCTATTTTATAGTAATATATTAGACAGAATTTATCAAATGCAAATCAGTTCTTTTGGCAACATAACATTGTTTTAAGGTATTCATATACGGCTTTGGAAGTTGCAATACAGGTAGCTTTGACAAATAACACTACCCACATATTTCTTCACATATGCTAGACCTTAGTTCTACCGTAAGCCCTGCTTAATGAATCGACCTGGAACTTAACTCGGAAATCGATTAAAAAATAACTTATTTTCTGCGTATCATGATTGCAATTATCACTGATTAAACAAAATCATTCTGTCACTTTGTTACATCAGTTGACCTGATTTTTAGGGAATTGTATTGCGTATCGAGGAGGGGGAAGAGTGATATCGTTCGATACTGATTAAAGATGACTTGCTAGTGCAGCTTCTTTAATTTGGGAGTTTTAGGTTGTAAACGCTTCCCAACTCCACACAGGAGATAGAGTACTATTTTTTTTACGGTCGACTCCTAGCTACTCTAAAGCTGAACTTATATAGGATAGCTGAGATATATGGTCCAACAGAAATAATTCCAAACATTCGTTTTATTATTTTCTTTGTGCGAGTTTTGCAGTGCCAGTGGTGGCCAGCCATGGTCAGTAGTGTGTTTTTAATATTGTTAATATTTCACCAGTGCACAATTAATACAATAAATATACACATTATTCTTTTCATGGGATCTACATTTTATTACCTTGCAAATAAACTGTAATATGTATTACTTGTATAAAACATTAACTTAATTGTATTCACTAAAAGAGTAATAATAATAATAACCGTTAAAATGTTTTAAAATCGTTAAAATGTAAAATAATATACTTTTCAAAAATAATAAATTATTATAGTCCTAATAAAATATTAAAATGTCTTTAAAATGTTGAAATACAACCATATCACCATAAAAAAGTCTGTTCTATGTTAAAATTGCAGCGCTGTTTTATTGTATTAATTGAGCACTAATGGAATACTGACAATATTAAAAACACAGATTTTGCTTAGTTGGAAAATGAAAATAATTGAAAGGTGCTGAAATCGAATCAGACGAGAGTTACCAATCAAGCAGATAAAGAGGCAAATGAATTTTAAACATATCCGCCGGGATTCAGATCCTACATTAACCTCAAGAACTTACAATTAGAACTTTGAACGCGCGTATGTTTTCTTGATCAAGTAGGACATGCAATAAGAAATGCACTCCCCTTACCCTGAGTAGCGATCTTAGCGACCTCATTTCTTATGCCGGTTATCGACCAAGAGCAAAGCTAACTTAGCTTAGCTTAGCTCACATACAGTAAGGGATTTCATATATAGTTCTTCCGGATTTCATGTGTAATTTTTTCGGCACAACTACATATGAAATCCCACACTGTATGTGAGCTAAGCTACACTAACTTAGCTTAGCTCTTGGTCGACAACCGGCATTATTCTCATCGGTAAATAAACTAAGAAAGTATTTTTCTTAAAGAAAAGATTCTCAGACACATGTTTATTACAGTTATGATCTTTCCTACATTTAATTTTACTTGAAGAATCCTGTAACACAATGTGCTCACAGGTCGGTTCGAACCTAATTGGTTGCTTTGGGGTGTGTTCAACACGGATAATATTTCTCGGAATTGTGGATAATGAAATCCACGATTAATCAATTATCTTAAATAGTAAACCTTTCGGGTTTCACAACATAGTTTGTCACCTTGGTTATCAAAAGCTTGGTTTTTATCTATTACTACTTGTCTGACCCTTAACATTTTCATAAGAGAAACCAACGTCATCTCGCGTGTGTTGTGTGAAACAGCCGGGGAAAAATTACGGAGCTAAATGTACACTTTGCCATAACAACAGGAAAGTTTCCCCTCACGCTGTCTCTAGCTAACAGTTTTACAAATGGTCACTAGACGTCTCACTGTTTGTGGGGTGTGGCAAATAGCAGACAATTTCGTTTTGCCCTTGAATCTTGTGCAAAAATTATCATCATAGATGTCCAGGTACGACGTAAGGTTCTTTTTTTATCCATCTAGGGTGTCTTGTTCTGTGTTCTGATTCATATTTCTCATCACTATCATTATCTCTCATGTTGATCAGATGTTCCAATCGCTTACGCGCCATCTTGATGTCGCAATTAGCTTGGTTGATCCTGTTTTGCTGGCCGATATTTCAGAAGTAAAGCATTAGCTTGGATATTATACAAAAACCAAGTTACGGTAGCTGGTGAAACGCAAAGCGAACAGTATCGCAGCTTTACAGTCTAAAAACCAGGACCAGACAGATTATCGGCGTTCGTGAACACAGCCCTTAGTGTTTTCGGCATGTATTAGCCCTTCCTCTGTAAAAGTTCTAACCATGCTTACTTTAGAAAGAAGTCAAATCCACTGCTTTGGCGTCGGGGATGCGTTTGTTTTCCTCATGCAGAGGACTCGACATAGATTCCTGGTCGGTACAAATTTTTGTAGAGGGTTTTTCCTCATCTGCGAGACGACTGTCAAGAAATTTTAGGTCCTTGTGTCTCCTACACCTTCATCCCATGCGGCTGGTTTGGAATGAGTGTGCTTGTGACTGGTAAATCTCTTCCCACTTGTCTGTTTTTTCTCGAAGTGGAATCCTTTCTTTAACAAAAATATAGGATGACCAACTTATGGGCCATTCACATAGAAAATTAACCGTAAGCATAACATAAACTTAGAAGTTCGGTGCCATGTTTTTCAATGGGACCATTCACAATGCATCACGTAAACTTTAAACATAACGTAAAATTGAACGTTAACTTAGAACCTTGCAAACTCCTAGCTTTCGCGTTAAGTTTATGTGAAAAATAACGATACAACCAATCAGAGCTCTCAACTCCAGAGAACAGAATACGAAAGTGGAAGTAGCTAACAGATGGCGTCTGTGGCGTAATGTTGTCTGTGTGATAAAAGCAATCCATTATACAAAGATGCGGCATTGAAAGAAAATATATGGACATTAATTTCCCAAGAAATGAACTACAATAGTAAATACAGCCCATTGTAATGTGCTGTTAATTTATGTAGCCTATGCCTACATACACTTGTATGATTTCAATTTTTAAAAACCTACACGTGTTTAATATGCACATGAAAGTGTTTTCGTTTCTGGCAGACATTTTATCAAGTGTTCATGTTCTCATTTGTGATTGGTTATTACCGACAGTAAGTTTTCGTTTTGAATGCTGAATGCCTTGATAAATTTCCGTTACATTTTATGTTCTTAAGTTTACGGTTAATTTTGTATGTGAATGCGGCATTAGAGTGCATTGGGCTGACCACTTATCCGAGGTGGGCCTACATGTCCTTGACTGGTCAAGAAAGTGTATATCCTCAGGAACTCCCTCCTTCGACAGGTTTCGGTCCTATAAAGGCCAAGACGGCGTGGGTCACGTAAACGTTCCTACAATTTTGGAGGTAAAAGTAAGAGAAAGAGAAATACTCTGAAAGAGACTGATTGGACAAATTAATTTTTAGTTTAAAGCTAGGTTCTTGTCTAGGTGTTGGGCCAACCCTAATCACTGAGATTTTTGGAACGAGCGAAGGGATTAATATTTCCTTGAATTCTGCAGGTTACGTTTGGCCACCATATACACTTTGTTAAATAAGATAATAGTGTATTGATATTATAAGATTTTTTGTTTGCTTTTGTTTTTATTTTTTGTGAAATAGGTGGATCAGTTGACGGAACAAATGACGGTTGGCCGTGCAAGGGTATGTGAATCAACCATCAGGATTGAGTTCAGTAGGGTGTACAGTAGACTACATGAAATTGAATTAGATATGATTCCGATCCGTTCCTTCATTTCAAGACGGTCGGAATGAAAATTCATTCCGGACTGTGTCCACGTTTACATAACGAAGTCAATGAGGATAGATCTGAATCCTGCATGTAAAAGTGTTCCCTATTACAGGCCATGAAGGCCCAATGGGTTCCAGGAGGTTGAGGCTTCCAGATTTTTAGAAATTTGCACATGAATGTGGCCTTATGCACCGGCCGCCTTTGCCCCCAGGATTGCTCCTGGTACTCATTTCTGTTGGAGGCTGATACGACCCCAGGGCCATAGTGCCACCAGAAGGATTAGGACAATTGAAAAACTCCAATGACCTCATCGGGAATTGAACCCGCGACCTTCCGGTTTGTATCGCAGCGCCTCAACCACTACGCTACGGCGTGCCCCCGAATTCTGCATGTAAACGCAGTAAATATTCTTTTCCCAGTGCATTCAACAAAACGCGAAATTATTAGATCTGAATTGGGCAGGACTTGAGAAGCGATATTAAGAAGAATTTTCTATGAAACAACCTATTATTAAGTGCAAGAATGGTACTTTCTGAGATTGTGTGGTGGACGGGAAAATGTCTGTCCGTCCGTCCGGCCGTGTGTCTATACGCGCGATAACTCGAATACCCTTTATCGGATTTTTTAATGAAACTTTGTACCTATACGCATTTATAACGTCCGTGGGAAGAAGCCTATTGATTTTGGACCAAATCGGTTGACCGGTACCGGAGTAGCGACTAATTAACGGTCACATGCTTTTTAAATGGCAAATCATCCCTACTACAACAAAGCCGCGTTACCAGCCATAACCACTGCTTCCATGCTCAGTTAAGACTTCATATACACATCATCATGGCAGGTCGAATGCATGAGTCAGCCATTACATTATGCTGGATGAAAATTATCTTTTTATACAGAAATAGAGAAAATGCCTAATAAATGCTGTGTTCCTGGCTGTACTATAGCAATATACCTATTAATGCTAACGGAGAGTCTGTACAAGTGTTTAAATTTCCCAAAAATGAATCCAGATGGCTTAAATGGATACCTGCAATTCACAGAGAAAATGTTATACCTTCAGATAATTCATGGTGAGTAAACACACGTTAATGATAAATATTTTTCAGTATTTTGTTAAACCCATACGGTGTTAGTAATTTTTTATTCATAGTTAGTGTAGGGTGTATTTATTACTTTACTGCAAATGAATTGCTTACTAACTTATTATTATAATATTTAAAATATGGTACTCTATTAATAATATATATTTATGTTTAAGATAAGCCCTATATAACGATATTAACAGTACAAAGTCTGTGCCATGTATAGGCCTATAAGAAGTATGCGAAATATGGCCTATTAATTCCATCTGGCACTTTGTTCTATCAGTTCGCCTGATTTTATTTAAGTAATGTAATGATAACACCAAGTTAAAAATGAAATTAAGTAATGTAGGCATTCTTATATTACAATAGCTTCTAAAACCATGATTAACTCCGTGCTATTTCCATCTGCACGTGTCCTTCCTTGTTCTTCGTATCAGTTGTTAGGTGTCTGTTTTTCGTGTATGAGGTAAAGATCGAAAAACAACATAGATGAGGATCGACCATCTTACTGGTCATAAGCATACTCAAGGTGTTCAGATGAACATAAGCTCTTGTTAAAGTGCATATTAAGTTCATTTTGGAAAAAAAAACCTATGCACACTCACCAGTAGAAATGAGAGTCTTTGGTAAAAAAAATAAAAAAAACACACAAAGATTTTTTAAAATGTACCAAAAAGTTTACCGGTACGAGTATCGGAACGTACCGGCAGAATAAAGCATTGCTTGTAACTATCCTTCAGTGAATTTATTGGGAAACAATTATCAAATAAAATTTTTAGCTCTTAGAATAATTTATCTCCGAAGGATGCACAACCCAGACAAAATATGTTGTAATGCACTCGACTTTCTTTACCCTAAGCATGGGCAATACACCTTTCTTACTTCAATTATAATATAGAATAACAGGCCGTGTTGCAAGGAATATTTGTATTCAATTGTTTCAGCTTTATGCCAAGATTGGTCGTTCCCCAGAGAAGACTATATTTCTAAGAACGGTGCTGGCTTCAGATAATTTTTGAGAGAAAATATTTCAAATAAAAATATTTCAAAAATATTTCAAATAAAAATATTTCAAAAATATTTCAAATAAAAGTTTTAGCTCTTGATATATTCACCTCATGAACAAAACATAAACAAAATCGTTATTGCCGTTTTCGAGAAAATCTTGAAAAACGAAATTTTCTTCATAAAAGTAAGAGAAAGTCGTCGTCAGTCTTCGTGTCTTGTCCCGAGAAGTTACCTAATCCAAATATAATTTTTTCGTACAATTGTGGAGCTATACTGTTTACAGGCACATGGGCACACATAGGCCACAGACAGACAAATGGCTCTAAAAATAGTATTTTTGGATTCAGGGACCCTCAAAAGATGTATTTATGTTGAAAACTCGACATCGTATTTCGGGGTCGATCAGAATACTTCCTCTACCTATAATAAGTTGGTTTTATGTTTGTTTATGGACGGAGATACACTGCGACCGTCGCTAGTGTGCCGGAAGTTTGTCCCGCAGGAGTTATTTGGGCCTATCACATTTATGCGCACATAAGTGCCAGCAACCGTGGCTGGGATCGAACCCGCAACTTTGAGAACAGAAAACCAGTGATACTGAATAGGAATACGCCATCGAGGCCGACACTTCTATTGTGCGGGTAGAGGAAGTTGTCATAACAAGACGTTACACTGTTACAGTGTCATTCGGTGTAATATGGATTCTGTGTTATCATTAAGCTACACGACGTTCCTTGTCAAAAATGTGTATAAAAGACATGTAAGTAGGAACATATAGGCTATTGTATATCTTTGTTCTTATAATCAGTTTCATATCATGTATTAAAGTGTCTTTTATGCCTTTGTATCTTGCTGGAGACCCGTTTCGCCTTCAGGGATGAGAAGGACATTGCATTAAAATTTCATATGAAAACGACAAAAATGAGGTTCAAGTTAACGGGAGGATGGAAGGGGGAATTTCCTCCTCTCGTCAACATGTTTGATTCGAACCCAGATCTGCCACACATAGAAATCGCATTACAACAACAACAACCAATGCAACCAACTTCTTCACGTACGCATTGAATCTACGGCAACCGCACAGGCAAGTCAATTGTCGCGACAACAGGAGATCATGACCCTAATAATCTAGTTCTTTATTTTAAAAAGTGTTTCCAAAATATACGCAGATTTAATGTGTAGGCTTACTTTTTCTTCCCTGCTTTTATGCCGGAGCGATGAAGAGTAGATTTTTATTTTGCCGGAGCTCCGTTCCGGCCCAACTTCAGCACTGTCTAAGCGGTGAACCGTCTAAACTGCTGCATAAGCTGCCATTGTTACTTAAAAAGCTTTAGACTATGCTATCTGGGACAATAAGTCTTCAATTTGAAAGGCTGATGGACAGTCCTCGAAGAAGAAAGTAATGTTTATTTATTCATTATGGTTATTTAGCACAGGTTGTATAAGTCTGTGAATGCAGTGCGAATAATTTTTTCCCGCAGGTTTCTTTTACGTTGCCTGTAAATCTACAAACATAATGATTAGTGATTCATTATGCTACTGATATGGGAATTTCACATTAACGCACACATAAATGCCTTGGACCTGAACCGAGATCAAAACCGCGAAATTTTGATCAGAATGTGATGCAAAGGTAATCCCTTTCCCGACAGTTCGCGGTCTTGTAAGACCCAGGTGGATTCCTACAAATGGGAGATGTTAAACCAAGAGAATGAAGATTATTATTATTATTTTTATTTTTATTATTATTATTATTATTATTATTATTATTATTATTATTATTATTATTACTGTTGTTACTAATATTATTGCCATTAATATTATTCTCATCTTCATTATTTTTATTATATTTTTATCATCATCGTTATTATCATTATTATAAAAATGGCTATTAATTGGAAAAAAATAAATATAAGGATCACCTTCGCATGAGACATATCCCGCCCAACCCACCCTCAGTGAAGCAGTTCCATTTATACCACGATCTAGCGAATTATTCTAGAATGAACAGGCTGACAAACCGTTGGGTACAAGGCAACTCTGTGGGTGCAAGGCACTTACTCTCGCATATTTAATATTTGGTACAAGGGGCACTCTCGCAGTTTTAATATTTGGTACAAGGGGCACATTCACATTTTTAAAATTGCCGGGAGTGTCGGCGACAATATACAAGGATAGTTGGTCACCCTTCTTCGCTCAGAAACAAAATGTGAATATCGAGTGGGTGGAGCTTAAAGTGCACCTTAAGTGTATTTGGCTTTCGCCTATTATTTTTAGATCACGTTATTATTATTATTATTATTATTATTATTATTATTATTATTATTATTATTATTATTATTATTATTATTATTTAGTGGTGGTGATAAACAGTACCTGTGGAAGGGCTCAAAGACGAGGTTATCTAGCAGTACGACTCCTCTTTTGTGGAAGGAATCTTGATTACGTCACAGACTGATTTGAATATTTTTCAGGAGTTGTGCTGCTGATGCTGGAATGCAGCCAGGCTGCCACAGTGGTGAAGTGCAACTGCAACTGTAGCCGCTACCCGTACAACCCGGTGTGTGCACAGGATTCATCTTTACGGGACCGCGATACCTTCCCCACTGAATGCCACCTCGATTGCTACAACTGTACAATGGATAAACGTATGCACACTAAGTTTTTGTAAAACATAACTATCTTCAGAAAACATGTTTGCAACCTTAACCAACATTACATAGTAGGCCTACTGATAAACATAAAAATTAATGATTCATCAGATAGTTATGTACAGGTAGGGAGAAAAAAGCGGACCGACTCTTGTAGCTGATTTCAGAGCCTTGTGATACGTAAATAAATGTAAGAGATGTAACGGAAACGTTTGTTTGTTTTGTGAAATTATTTCTCAATTCAAGCAATTTATCGGCTGTAGAACAAATTTCAATATATTCCCTGCTATCCTGTGAATGCCGCTAGGCATACGCAGTGGTTCTTATCGGAAACTTAGATATTTTAGTCGGTCCGCTTTTTTTTTCTCCCCTACCTGTACCAATTATAGTACCCGAGATGTAGCCTATTCAAGTCACGTGCTACAAAATGTCATTAATGTCTTGTAGAGCAGGGTTTTATGATTGGAGGCCCGTGAAATATTTAAGTGTCCGTGGCATTATTTTAATCTCTCTGACAAAGGCCAAGATTATCTCTGTTGATAAATTTAATTTTTGTAGGGTCTATTAAATGAAAGGTATGTTGAAGTTTCTGCCTACTTGACCACTAACAACTTAGGTATGGTATACACAATTTAAAGAAGTACTTTATGATATAAACCTACATGATTTTTTATCTATAAACCAGTCAGGACTGATGGATATAAATATAATACATATACCCGTAGCAAACAAGGAAGGCGTTTGGGGCCAGGTAGGTTCCTTCACCCGCAAGCTCCCTCACATTTACAAGTGCAGGGAATTAGGATCGACCGTAATTTCCGCCCCATGAGTCACCTAGTCTACTTCAATCAATCAATCTTAGATTTTTTTAGTAGGTATGTCATTTTATCTTAAAGTGTTTGTTATATATCAATTCTACACATAATTACAAGAAAAATGACACCAAACAATGTATAATTTACTTTAATAGGAACATTTCTAACAAACGATGAAGTTTTATAGTGACTTACTTCTTCATCTGTTAGAAATGTTCCTATTAAAGTAAATTGTACATTGTTTGGTGTCATTTTTCTTGTAATTATGTGTAGAATTGATATATAACAAACACTTTAAGATAAAATGACATACTAAAAAAATCTAAGATTGATTGATTGAAGTAGACTAGGAAACTCATGGGGAGGAAATTACGGTTGATCGTAATCCCCTGCGCTTGTAAATGTGAGGGTGCTTGCGGGTGAAGGAACCTACCTGGCCCCAAACGCCTTCCTTGTTTGCTAAGGGTATAGTTACAAACATAGGCCTGACATACTTACATTGGTATTAATCAGAGGTGTCAGTTCAAGCTTGGATGCGCAGTAGATGGAGACGAGTCCATTAAAAATTCGTATCGCATGGAGGGGTGCATGGGTCAGTTGTGTCGTTGTTTTCAATGAAAACCGTATAATATAATTCAGAGACAAGAGACCCGCTTCTCCTCTCGCTAGTGCAGTTGAACAATTCTTACCCCTTCCCATGCTTCCTCCCACATGGATCACTTCTCCTCACTCGCATCTGGCTGTCTCCTCTGATTAATACCACTGTACTTACTTACTCAATGACAATAGACCATTCTTAAGCAAGCTAAAGGAATATTATCTATTTTATAGAACCCGGTGGTTTATTGCCGCGCTTACCTGAGCCCGCCATTCACCCCTATTCTGTGTTAACTTCATCCAACCTTCCCTCTCAGATCCTACTAGGTCTGTGTTATTTAATTATACACTAGAAAAAAGGTAGAATATCTTTCACTCTCTTATTGATATTCTTAGTGAAACTAACATAGTACAGAATAACTGCACAGTTATGATGTGTAAAATTTTGAGTAGGCCTATAAATGGGTGCATCCCATTTGCGCAAAACTGCCCGTGGGATACTGTTACATTACCGCAAAAATTCAGGTTACAGTACCGCAAATGATTGTGACAAAGTAATTACACAGCGACTACATAAATTTAAGCAATCTACATAACTGATGATGCTAAATTTCCACCGGTGTTATGGGCTAGTTGTCCATCAAGCGATCCCCGAACAACAAATGGGACTGAGTCTTTCCATAGACATATTAAAAAGCAGTTTCATGTATCACATCCATTTGTTCATGTGCTGACTGCGTTGCTTACGGAATTCCAGAGCGAAATATACATCTCTATCACTTCTTTGCAGAAGAGAAAAGTTAGGAAATATATCATACAGAAACACGCATACAACATGGATCTCTGGAAAAGTTATTTAGCTGGTACAATAGCGTTACTACAGTACACCAAAACTTTGGGACGTCGTTACCAGCCACAACAGCTCTGAAGAAAATGAGTGCTATGACGAATCCTTTGGAGAATGCAGTGGACGCCACACTTCTAGTGTAAGGCAAGCCTTAATGCTCATTTGCGCTAATGATATGTTAACTTTTGCGGTACTGTAACCATGCCCATTTGCGTAAATGCAACGTACTTTTGCGTAAAAGTGCTGCACCGCTATAAATTATTAAATAAATTGTGTAATGAATTAAATAAGTGATTTACAACGTTAAAAAAAGAGACACTCTAAGATTGTAAAAAAAAAAAAAGATCACTGTCATAGAGGTCAGTAGTTGGTACACATTTACAAAAGACTATCAATAAAAGTAGTTAAAATGTTAAAATATTACAAATGACTTATTAGAACTAATGTTTAATTAAAAATTTGTTAATTTAGTCGGGATAACGTAGTCCTTTATAGATACTGTTGCCAGATTTAGGTAGCGCGAAAGAGTTTACTGAAAACTGACACTAAATTACCTGCGTTCCATCCCATAGGCCCAAGAGAAATAGTAAAATTTTGGCCAAAGTCGTTCACTTCATGGATTTGGTTGTAGGACTGGAAACATAACTTATGTTCAGCATTTCGACTTTCACGGCGTCTAAACTTGGTTATCTTCATTGGGGCCGATATTTCAATTACAACAATTATTCAACAATCATACTTACATGCTATCGGTATGTAGACTTCCACTTCTTAGACTAGACTATAATTTCCTTGATTTTAACTTTTTTAACCACTTGCCAGTCATCTTAATTCTGGGTATTTCTTTTGTAGCGACATAAAACGAGATGCCAGGAAGACATTTTGTCTCATTTACCCACTAAACTAAATCCGATTAATAATAATGATGTTGAGGAAAATTCCGCCAGGAACGGTTTTAAATTCTGTTACAAAACCGTGCGTTATAATGTCCAAAATATTATCAGTAATAGCTGCTGGATCGACATCGAATCATTTTTGTCCATGAGCGTTGAATTATTTGGTTAGCCACTATGAAGAAAATGAGTCCGATGTTTATGAAAGGCTGTATCTGTTGAAATAAATATTTTTATGAAATTGTGTTTTGTTTCTGTAAACGGTCCCAGGAAAACATACTTTCTGGACGCGACTCTATATAATGGTATTTCATACTCTAAGTTCATATATTTATCTGGTAACTCCACCACTTGGACTTTTAGAACTGTACTTAATTAATCACTGTAGTTGTAGGCCTACATAAGCGGAAATTTACTTCAATTTCTGTTAAATATTCATGGACTGATAGGCATCTCAGTATTTTGTAAGTCACTGTACTTTAGTTTTCCAGTACCGTACATGGAATGTTCCTTATCACGAAAGATTAATACATGCCCATCTCTCTAAAACATTTCATGATAAAGTAATTTCCCTTTGTATTGAATGCCCTTAATTTGTGTTGTGTTTGTATTTTGACAACAAAAACAGCTTTGTGACATTCGCACTATTGTAAATATGACAGTCCACCGCTGTAGCTCAGGGGATGTGTTCGCTTCTCTCACGCAGCGGGCCCGGGTTCAATTCCTGGTCGGTACAAGTTACCTAGGTGAGGTTTCTTCGGGGTTTTCCCTCACCTGTGACGCAGTGCTTTAGTTGGGCCGGTACGCACCGGTACTGCGTACCGGTATAAAATTATTTTCCTTCTACCATACCGGGATAAATATGTGCTCCGGTACGTCGTACTGGCAGTACAGGAACGAGATTGTCCTAAAATACTTATTAAATGTCTAATTCAATACCAAAAATGACAAGCACTATTAAATTCGCCACAGATATGCGTTCTAATCTTCACCTTCGTGCGCATTTCTACAGTTACTTTCTCCTTAGATCACATGTTGACTAGCCACCTTGTTTTCATAAAATGTGTGGGACCACCACTAGACGTTTTTGATCCTGCTCCATACGTCAGGTCATGACAACAAGGAGGCAATAGGTCAGCAGAAGAAACTGCATGCAGAAAATGTCAACCGAAGGATTACATTCAGTATGAGGCGATATGGAAAAATTTGAAATAAGATGAGTACCCCCAAAAAATATTTTCCAACTAAAGCACTGGCTGTGAGACAAATATCAGGTAACTTTAGGCCCTTGTGGTCCCCGTATATCATCTGGCCGTCATTATCATCTTCATCCCTATCCTCGCCTTGTTCGGAGTGAGTGTGTGTGTGTGTGAATGGTGTGTCTCGTCCTATGTGTTCGTGTTGTCTCGGAGGTGGCCCCGGCATTGGGCTGATCACTCATCCGGGGAGGCCCTCCATGTCCTTCTCTGGTCAAAAAAGTTTGTCTGTGTTGTGATCCATAGTTCATTCCTCTCCCGACAGGTCGCGGCCCGGTAAGGTACATGTGTACGACATAAAAATCAGCCATGATGATTGTGCTTAGAATTCCCATTTTATAGAGTTAATTAAAATGCGGAAGAATTTGTTTGAGTTCTACATATTAACAACTTATTACGTATTTGTTATTGTTAGCGAAAGTGAAATTTTATTGACAGAAAGTTAATACGTATACATCCGTATTCCATAGCCTATATTTTATAGACTTTATCAGTGAATTGAGGTTTTATCCTTGTTTGGATATAATGTTGTGGTCAATATTTATACATGACATGCATGCTTCATTTTATTTTGCAAAAAATGGTATCCCTCCGAAGGAAGGCAATCTGACCGCACGCATCCTGTCAAGGATGTTTGCTCTCTTCCAGTGTATTTCCCATAGTTATCACAAAGTATTTCCGATATTTCCACAGACCAGATTATAGATCTCGTTGATTCATACACACAACTTCGTACCTAATAATTAAGATGAAGGATTTCTTTTAAACAATATGACATTTAAGTTATGAAGTAAATATATGTAGCGTAGGCTATACACAGTAGTTGAATACGTAGGCTTCCGCGGCCGGAGTCACAATTTAAAACACTATGGCTGTCCGGGTTTAGCCGCGTCACTTTGTTTGTGTAGTTCTTAACAAAGTGACGCGGCTAAACCCGGACAGCCATAGTGTTTTAAATTTATACACAGTAGTTATTTTATAATATTTTAACAGATCTACTGTATATTTGTATGGAATTTATATTGAACATAGACTCCTTTTAAAATATTACTGGAAAACTTATTTTTACATTTTGTAAGGTCTCGGGAGCTTAATAGAATTATAGCCTATTATTAAATATTATAATGATACAAAATTAAATTAGATATTTCGTTCTTGTTCAAGACTATGTTCAGTAAAGTTAAAATTATAAACACATTAATGAAAAAATATTATGCCACTAGTGTCTGATATTTTCGAATTATTAATATGATTTTTATGGTTTATGGTTTGGGAAATGAATAGCGTTTTACGAAGCAACACCTAATATTCCGACATCAAAGAATAATGGAATAGGATTTCTAGAAGCCATTTTGTGCCATTATTTCGCTCACGGTCCCAGAAACAGATTTCGGCCTATGAGGACTTTAAAAACCTATCTTCGGCTGTTGGAATTCATGAATCGCAAAGATACTGTTATTAATATTTAATATTTATTAATATTTAATAATTATATTTAATTTAATTAATATTAAATATTTAATAATTAATATTTAATAATTAATATATAGATATTTAATACTGTTATATTAAATATCAAATAATTTAATGAAGAATATTTCACATCCTTTGCCATTCATTTCAGAGCTGTTGAAATAGTTCTTAATTTAAAAGTGAAAACGTGACAAGATACACGCTACCGTTTAGGCTATTATTTTTTCTACCAGAATCACAGGCAATGTATTTAGAGGATGTGCTGTGTTCGAAGCATGCGTCCTTTGGGATTTCTTTAAGCCGAAAATACTATTTTCGGAAACAATCTTAGGAGATGCTTTCACTCCTCTCACGCAACGGGCCCGGGTTCGATGGTCGGGACAAGTTACCTAGGTGAGGTTTTTCCGGGGTTTTCACTCACCTGTGAGACAAATGTCAGGTAACTTTAGGCCCTTGTGGTCCCCGGATATCATCTGACTGTCATTATCATCTTCATCCCATCCTCGCCTTGTTTGGAGTGAGTGTGGGTGTGAAAGGTGTGTCTCGTCCTATGTGTTCGTGTTGTCTCGGAGGTGGCCCCGGAATTGGGTTGATCACTCATACGGGGAGGCCCTCCATGTCCTTGTCCGGTCAAAAAAGTATGTATGTGATCCAAAGCTATTCCCTCTCCCGAAAGGTCGCGGCCCGGGCGGCTGTGATCGCTTAAATCCTAAAAGGGAGAGGTAAAACTAAGATAAAGAAAGAAAGTAAGATCTATCCAATTTGAAATATTAGAACTAGCACTACTTAACCCTGTGATTAGCTAGGAACTGATTTAATAACTATCCATAAAATATGTTTCTATTAAATGCATTGAATATCTGTACCTTTAGTCGTTAAAATGTATCACATGTAATGAGTAAAAACATAACGGAAGTCCATACAAGTATAGAGTTGTAATCATTATTATAGTAGAATGGGCAGTCTATTAACATGCCGTATTTGTATTAAATTGCAGATTATGTCATCCTGTCAAGAGGAGAGTGCCAAGCTACCACCACAAGAGCCGCAAGAACTGTTTTACGTCAAGGGAGAGGATCAAGATAAGGCGTTAATGAGCATGCAAATTTCATGTCCCAAAAAATGTACTAGCATTCACGTTTTATTTACATTTCTATATAAAGTGTTATACGCAAATGTTTTAGATAGTGGAATGGGTAGATACTATCCGTTCTAGAACCGGCCCTCAAGTAAACAAGTACCGTATTATTCGTATCTACGTAAAAGTGAGACAGATGCTCGCTTAGGGCCGGTTCTACAGCTGACAGTATCTACCCATTCCACCGTTTGTGCGCCGACTATGTACATTGTTTTGCTTACTTGTATATTTTTCATGGAGAATATAAGTTACTCTTTACAAGCTTTCGTGCATTTTATCTTAAATAAATATGCGGTTACTTTTGAAACTAGTAAATTCTGTGAACAGTAGACCTCTCGTAAAAGAAAGACACCATATTGAAATTGAGTGAAAAAATAAAAATCCATGTACATAAGAAGTTTTAGTGACTTCAAGTAATATTCATGCCAAATTTGAAGAAAAGCTAACAACTGCGTAAACACAAATTTACAAACGGACGAAATGCTGAACGGTCGAGGTAAAACAGTTTCTTGCTTCGCTCGGCCAAATTATTTTTAATGAAATAGGCCTACATTCTAGATCCTTTAGAAGTAAGAAAGTGAAAATGTTTCCAATGAATGTTTATCAGAACTTGTAAATTTTGCTGCATAATGATACTGAATAATAAAATGTCAACTTAAACTTCACCTGTAACATACCCTTCAGATATGACCGTAACTTTCTGCGGCTCTAGGTTGGTATATGGTTATTTAACGGCGGGGATTTACTGCAACTTAGACCTGTGACCCTCGTCGGTGTGCTGGAATTTTGTCCACAGACACAGATTTTGTAAATCTACAGACATGGGCCTGTCACATTTATGCACACATAAATGGCATCGACCTGGGTCGGGATCGGATCCGCAACTTGGGGTACAGAAAGCCAGCGTGATAGGGTAATGGCACCTGATATGAGATCCATTTTCCTAAATATCAATAACTCAGCACGTAAAAATCAGAAATGTTCCAAAACACAAAGGTAACCTTCTACATTTATTCAATTTAAGGTACATAAATAAAGTTTTGTTAACAACCCCTGTTTTGAAGAGAGAATTGTAAAAAATAAAAAATGGGGAATTTACGTAGCTTGAAAAATGTCTCCTAATATGAGACCCTCAGTTTATTTTGTTTCTTGATAAATGTTGGACACAAGAATGTTGGGTCAGTTGCTCCAAAGTGTTCATGGGTCGAACACAATAATTCCTCTACCTATACTACCCATAGTATGGGCAAATGAAGTAAAAAAAAAAGTATGACATGATAAATTTAGAGTATTAAGGGGGGGATACAACTTAGGGTGAAATTTCATCTGTTGTTTGTCCCATGTCTTCCGTTTATTAGCTGGACTATCTAAAAACTAAACTAAACTCCGTGGCGCTACATCCCAGAAGGGACTAGGCCTACCACCCGACCGCTGCGTCATCTACCATAGACAGATGGCAGCATTGGGGCAGGTGGTCAGCATGCCGACACCCACGGCCGTTATTAGTTGTTTCCATGACCGTAGCTACTTCTCTATCAAGTAGCTCCTCAATTTGAGTCACAAGGCTGAGTGCACCCCGTTCCAGACCTCCCTAACTAGCGACACTAACCACATGACCACGCCGGCAGTCTAAGAAAAGTACTGTAACTTGCCAAATAGAAAAGAATGACCATTTTAATTGAAGAACGTATGGTATCATTCACTAATAGTTTACCGTTAGGGGAAGGAAAAAATCATTAACAACCACGCTATTTAGGCTTATAACAATATTTTAACATCAACTTTATTTATACTACGAGGTCATAACGCATGCTTAGAATCTTTGGGTTTAGCAATAGGCTATTGATGTGTATCTGCAGTGCGCCAACTTATATGGGTTCGTGGGGCTCAAGCCCACCCAATAATTTTCCATATACTATTAACATAATTATTTATTGCTACTACTGAAAATCCTGTTTCTTTGTTGAATCGCTGTACAACGAAAATCAGGCTGTTGTTGATCTAAGTTATATAGTACGATCCCCTATTGTCCCAATTCAATCACGATCATTTGAAATCTTTTTCAGTTCATTAAATTTTTACGACTTTTAGCGCAGTTTTCACAGCCACCGCCGATTTTTTTTTTCGATTTGAAAAGGCTAAAGACATTTAAAATAGAACACCACTTTACACACTAGAACACTCAACTGCCCGCCATTTCCATAAGCTAATCGAAACAAGGTCATTTAAATCGATCGATAAAGACTCGATACACATTAGCTATTGCTTTTATAAGTAAATGAATCGAACACTATGACTAGGAAGGCGTTGATCCCTCGTGGTTTCAAATTTCAATCATTTTGTCTCACGCTTGTTAAGTTATAGATTTTATTTTAACCTTGTACGAGTTTGTTATAACCAAAGTTGTAGTCACAGACGAATAGTCTTGTGTTTTAGAAATATAGGCCTATATATAACAAAAATATCCAAGCAAAAGAGCCCATTTTTCTCACGGGTGATAATGACGTTCAGTTGTCTCCATTTTCGGGAAAAATTTCATTCTCTCATAGGTAGAGAGGACACCAAGACATTTTACTGTATCACTAGCTGGTTACCCGTCTTTCGTACAGGTAAAAAAAAGTATTTTATATTGAGAGGACACTAAGACATTTTATTGTGGGAGTATGGAAATTTTATTAAAATCTGTTGAGCCCACCCAATGTTTTTTTTCAAAAGTTGGCGCCACTGTGTATCTGTTTCTATTGCATTTGTTCATTCTTGTTCATTCTTACTAATATTGAATTTTGAATTATGAGAATAAGGTAAAATTGCAGTTATGAGTCAAGTAAAGTAGAGTAAATTTTCCATATGGAATTTGTCTTTGCGACTGAGGTAAACAAACACACACACACACACACACACATACAAAAAAGCACTAAAGCAAACTTCCAACCCAAAATCTGGATGCTAGTCCATGACATTACTGCAGCAATCGTTCTAACCACCGCCGTCTCGAGAATTACACTGCCTGCCCTATGCTTATTTTAACATGGAATTCAGAGTATTGTTAAGTTGCCTAATTTCTCCAGTAGAGGCGACACAGTTCACACCCAGATAGCATGAAATTCCAACATATTTCAGTTTCCGAGTTTATACTTCAGAGGGGAACACATAGCATACGGTAATGTAAAGGGTATTTGCAGCTGGGTGTGAAAGATGCTGTTATCTGTAATGTCGCCGCTTACGCAAAATTAGCCGTATAGGACAGGCAGTGTATACACGAGTAATACAGTCTAGAAGGCAGTGGTTCTAACATATACGATTATAAAATGAAAGGAATATTCTGAGAGAGCTTAGACTCCAGTTCGGAAATAGTTTACTTTCGGAGAATTAAAATGGGCTCAATACATATCCGGCAAATAAAATATGAATACCGGTACAACGGTTAAGGAAGAGAGAAACAATTGAAGTTATTCAGCTTCGGTACTACTACCGTTCATCTGACAATGGTGCTCGTATGCGTAAATTGCAGATGGGAGTAGGGTCTATTACTTCTTTGTATGGTTCCCCAGTTTTGAAAGTATTGTTAGTAGGAGCTGCTTCTATTGAAAGCAAGATCATTGGTTGCGGGGAACTGTTCGTGAATGCTATTTGACTCGTATAAGCTTAGTGCAATTTTTCTTCCGTCCAAGGAGAAAAGTGGGGAAATGCGTGTAAGGAGAACTGCATTCAGAGGTTAGCGTTGAATTCTGTATATTCAGAGAGAAAGCCATCTTCCCCTCCCGCCAGTCATGACAGCCGTAGCACTATACCTTAGTTATCGCGATGTGACTATCTTGAAGACCGGCGTGCGAATAAATCATCACCCCTTAAAATGACAGTAGTCCAAACTACTGCGCATCTTTCTAAGTAGGTTCACGTAAACTATTCCACTCATATGCCGCGAGTTTGATATTGACCAATAGCGTTCAGCAATTCCTCGGATATAGACCAATCACTATCGTTTATCTTATAAAAGGCTTGCTATTAATATGAGGAAGGGCTTTTACTTGATAAAATGGTCTGCTCGTTACTGGACACGTAAGATCAATGTGCCGTGATTAATACGCCACAATCTACCATTAAGGATCACGAAAACGGATTATTTTATACAACAGAAGTTGTTTGGAAATTGAAATAATATAAATGTACATTGATTAAAAACACATTTTCGATTCGGTTCAAGCCAGTTCGTGTGCTTTTATTCTGTTCTGCTTTTAGCTTACCTGAATGAAGTTAACTATGTCTTATGTGCACAATTGGTAGCCCTGCTCACAAATGGTAACTCGAACCGATTCATGGATGGTTGATTCATAGCAGGCCGTGATCTAGCAGCTGTTAGGTTTGCTTTTATACAACAAAGTACGAAAGTAATTATTATTTGTATAATCCGTTACATTTTTATTCATGGAATAGTCTTAATAAATCTAACTCGAGTTGACGAGTTTCATCAGATAAATTCGCTCTTATTGCCCAGTCGCGAATCTATCGATAAACTCGTCAACTCTCGTGGGATTACCTATGAAAAAATTGACTGTACGAGCTACCTAAGTCCATAACAAGATCATCGTATGTAGGTATGCTGACTCTATAGATAGGCTAGTAAGGCTGCCGGTTGTGAGAAATGACGTGCAGTGTCAGTGCTTACAACCGAACATGGAAGTAGAGAAGCACCATTCTTCAAATATCTTAAAATAGCAGCAGCCGATAAATACTAAATAGTCGTTAGTGTTGAAGGAATGAAGCTGACCGAGAATATAAACGTAAGTGTCCGTTGTTTAATTTATTAACATTGAATATTAATAACAAGGTAAGACAAATATTTTATTTTTACGGCAATAGGGATTTGAAAAAAAGTGTTATATTTCTTGTCACGTGGGTAAATATTATTTGATATTAAAAAATATTTTGTGAAACAAGCTCGTCGGTGCTTATATTTTTACAGTGTGCCTACAGTACTTCCGATGTGGTTGTTTATAACCTGGTTTTTTAAATTTAATTAATTGCTTTTAAAATAAACAATGTTGTTTAATAGAGAAATGTTATTCACTGAAATCAAGACTCATTTTTGGTCTGGCAAAAATAAATAAATAAAATAAAAATAAAATAAATTAAAAAACCCTATGTTCAAAGAGAGTCTGTCCTTAAGTAGTGATAAGCTGTCGATTATTGTGATTGAATTCTTGTGTCGTTTGGTGCTCATGATTTTCCGACTTGGTGTAGTTATGAATCGATGGTTAAGAAAAAAGAAGATTCTAGATTTTCCCGAAAGACAATAGAGCAACAATATTATTTTCGTTCACATACTTGTGCAATCCACTGTTGGAATAGAATTATTACTCTAGAGTCGTAAATCTGACTTCTCCTTTAAGCTAATTATTTCGAAACTGACAGCTTCAGAACATACAATTCTATGGCATTGTCTATCCAAGCAAATTAAACATGTTTTTATTCTGTTTTAAAAGTAGAATCATGCAAAACATTGTTTCATAGGTACAGCTAACATAAGTTATAAAATACTAACTTAAAAGGCCCTGCGTCACCCGGGTTTTGTATTTTGTAATTCGAAATCAATTTTCGATTTTCGAAATCGATTTTCAAGCTCTAGGTCCTTATGTAGGTATGTATCACACTCAAACTATTCCCTCAGAAACGCTTGATATAGCTTTTTATTGTTCCTAGAGGACTTAGAATTTTTCACCCCATTGCTTCTACACACCATGCCTGGTAGGGGTTGAATAAGACGAAACAGGAATTCCGGTAACATGAAATTTTACTTTTTTTTTTACGGAATGTTTTATTTCTCACTATCATGTTGCCATACTATCGTTTACGGGCTGAAATAAAAAAGAAATTCAATATCACTTTCATACTTTCCCCCCAAAAACCTAGGAGATAAAAATTTACTGCAGCATAAGACTAAAAATGTTCCACCTATTTTGTCTCCTTTTACATGCTTAGAGCCTAGTAGGCCTATAAACATCCATATTTCTCAACTAATACAAAGGCTACAGCTATGAATAACGTATCAGTGGATAGGATTTTTTTTTTACTGACTTCTGATGCTGCATACTCGTTGGCACACTCAGGCTGATGGCCGAGTGCACCATTCTCCGGTTTTCTCAGCCGTTTCGTTACCGCGGTAAACGTAATACCGGGGTATTCTCAAAATCTCTGTGCACCATTGCTAAAATACCGCGGTTTGCTAATGCTTGGAAATATTGCGGTTACTGTGCTCCGAATCCATTCTCATTGATGGTTTCTTCCATGGCCGCTAGGTTCTCTCTCTCTCTCTCTCTGCAAGTCTGCAAGTCACGGTGGCTTGCCTAGGCTATTGGTTTTCCAAATTCAATTTATTTGTTGCCTTATTATTCAATAAAAAGATGTTCATAAGGATAAAAGGGAATATTATATTGCGTATATATGTCGTCTGAATTCATACTTTGAATTCAAACACCATAGATACTGTACCAATCGAGAATTTACCTAATTGAAGGAATAACACATGGTTAACTGCTGGTATTAAAATATCATGTGCAAACAAAAGTGAGCTCTACCTAAAATATAGAACCAGTAACAACCAAACTCATAAGGAATACTATAAAAAGTATTGCAACATACTGAAGAAAGTAATCAAAGAAGCAAAAAGTAGGCATATTTCACAAGTAATTAATAAATCAAATAATAAAGTTAAGACTCTATGGAATATAATAAAAAAAACGAAACGGGGAGAACAAAGGGAAACAATGATTGTACATCATTAATATACCAAAACATAAAACTAGATAATTTATCAGACATTACAAATGCTTTTAATAGTCACTTTATAAATATTGCAGAGAAATGTATTCCTATAAATAATATTAGCATTAAGGCAGTAGACCTACTAACAAAATCTACAGTTTGGAACCATAGATTTCAATTGAACCTGACTTCCCACATAGAAATTGAAAATATAATCAAGTCTCTCAAAAGTAAAAGCTCGTCTGGATGGGATGAGATAAGTAATAAGTTATTAAAAAGCTGCTCATCGGAACTCGGTAAACCTCTTAGTCACATATGCAATTGTTCATTAGAAAATGGAATATTTCCAGAAAGACTGAAGCATGCTATTGTTAAGCCCCTCTTTAAAAAAGGTGACAAAAATCTACCATCAAATTACAGACCTATATCGCTCTTAACCTCATTTTCAAAAGTTTTTGAAAAAGTCATGTACAACCGCATAATACACTATCTTAATTTGAATGACATTCTTACTTCATCTCAGTTTGGATTTAGAAGTGGCATGTCCACTGAGAATGCTACATTTCAACTTACTACAGAAATAATGGAAGCGTTAGATAAAAAGAAATATGCTCTGGGAATTTTCTGCGACTTAGCTAAAGCATTTGACTGTATAAATCATGAAATATTACTTCAAAAATTGGATCATTATGGGTTCGATAATTTAACACTTAAGTGGTTCAAATCATATCTTTCTGATAGAACTCAAAAGGTAATAATAAATGGAAATGAATCTAACCTCAGGGATCAATACTAGGACCTTTGCTCTTTTTAATTTTCATTAAAGACTTGCCCTATAACTTAAGTGACGAATCAAAGGCATTGCTCTTCGCAGATGATACTAGTGTACTTGTAACAGGAACGTCACAAGAACATTTATCAAGAATAGCTACAAAGGCTTTTCACGAGTTAAACACATGGTTTCTAGCTAATAAAATGACACTTAATATTGATAAGACCCATTTATACAATTTAGGACAAAACAGATGTATCTCAAATCTTGAAATTAATTATGGAACACAAATCATACAAGAAATTAGCAATGTAAAATTTTTAGGACTGCAAATTGACCAAAATCTTGACTGGAAGACACACATAGAATTGATAAGTCCAAAACTGAGTTCAGCGTGCTTTGCTTTAAGAATTTTGAATAATATATTAAAACAGGATGCATTACTTATGGTATATTTTGCATATTTTCACTCGGTAATGAGGTACGGGATCATATTTTGGGGCAACTCTACTCATAGGGAGAAAATTTTTAGATTACAAAAGCGGGCAATAAGAATAATATGTGGAAAGGAAAAAAGGGAATCTTGTAAACCGCTATTTGAAAAATTAAAAGTCCTCACTCTTACAGGGGAGTATATATACTCTGTTATGTGTTATGTAGTGAATAATATTGATAAATTTCAAACTAATTTTAGTGTACATGGACGTACTACCAGAAACATGAATGATCTACACAGACCAAATAACTCGTTAAAACTCTTTCAGAAAGGTGCTTATTATTCTGCAGTACAGATATATAACAAGCTTCCAAACAACATTAAATTATTATGTATTCAAAGAAAGAGCAAACCTTTCAAAACAGCTGTCAAGGAATTTTTAATAACTCACACCTTCTACAATTTGGAGGAATATTTCCAGCTTGGATAAATTTGGCAGCTTGCAGTTTCTGTAGGCCTATATTATTGTTATAACATGCATGTATTTTTTGATCTGACGTGTTCTATATCCTTGAGCCCAGCTCATCACAGGATCTACAGGACGAGATATCTACATCTACATCTACATCAGTTGGTTTCGCCTCTTACTGGTTTGGTTGAGGTGAGAAAGGAAGGTCATTTCAATCGATGTTACAGCACAGTATTTGCAAAGGTATGTACCATCGTTCATTCTTCTAATAGATCCCACCTGTCTGTACATTTCAATAAAATAACATTGACGTTTTAAAGAATAATTATTCTCACACGTGTGCAATCCAAGGCAAAGCAACACCACGAAATCTTCTCTGAGTTCGACATAGCCTCGCTTTTATTCCCGTACGACTAGTAGAAATTTTAGGTGCAAAATCATGTGCATAGCCATGAAAGGGCTGTTATAATTATGTTCGTGTACGTGTAGGTATGATAAATTGATTACATACCCTATATACCGATACACAGGCTATATCGTGATGCATACAGCCATTCACTTAAATTTGGCCTAGGACCACTGGTTTTCCATATTTCATTTATTTGTTGCCTTATTGTTCAGTAATAAATGTTCATAAGGATAAAATGGAATATTATATTGCGTATATATGTCGTCTGAATTCAAACACCATAAATACTGTACTAATCGTACTAATCGTGGTTATGCCCACTAGCCTACTCCTGTTTGGTTGAGGTATGAAAGGAAGGTCATTTCAATCGATGTTACAGCACAGTATTTGCAAAGATATGCACCATCGTTCATTCTTCAAATAGACCCCACCTGTCTCTCATTACTCTTTATGTTCAGTTATCTTTTGGCCTAGATATCGTAAATATGATACATTACGCTGATCTCCATCTTGGAAAGAAAACCGCGGTTTTCTCACTTTACAGCTCCTTCACGGCCGGTTTGCATCTTATCGCGGTAAAAGTAGAAACCGAGCACGGTGCAACGAAAGTATGACTTTACCGCGGTATTCTGAATACCGCTGTCCCTGCAATATGACATCTTATTCTACATTGCAATGTGAAGTGAGAACGTGATATTCTCCATATCCAGGGTAGAGAAAGTTATGTGACTGCATCACAGTGTGCATTATTTTAATGCATTTAATTCTCCGTTATTTATTTACAGAAACGAATTACATCGATAACCTGTCTAATTGGTCAAGTAAGCCCAGTATCATGTACTTCCAAAGCTACCTGTGAACACTGCAAACAATACTGTTGTCATGAGAACTGAATTGCATTTTATAAATTCAGTGTAATATTTTTAAAAATACTGCTACCTATGAACACTGCAAACAGTATTGTTCTCATGAGAAATGAATTACATTTGATAAATTCAGTGTATTATTTTAAAAAATGATATAATTTACAAAAGGGAATGGGTGGTTTGTTTGAATTTTAATGTTGACCGCGTTTCTTTCTGGGTTGAAGTAGTTGTAGAGGGAACAAACATATATACATACCCACACGCTTTCAGTTTTATATTATAGACTCGCTTTGCTTGTTGGGGGCTCTTCCTCCAAACCCCACTGAGGCTCTCGGGAAAGTATTTTAATTTTTTTTTAATAAACTGACACCGTATCAGACATAGTCCGTGTATTTAGACTGTCTAATAGCCTATTACCGTTTAACCATAATAAACAATAAAAGTGCGGGAAGAATTTAGGATTTATTCGGGGTAAAAAATAAAATAACTTTTGGAATTTTCCCGTCGGTTACAAGCTAAAAGGTATAAGTCCGTCAAATCTCAGGTTTCTATCTGGTTGGGGGTAAATATAATAATAATACTACAACTACTACTACTACTACTACTACTACTACTACTACTACTACTACTACTACTACTACTAATAATAATAATAATAATAATAATAATTTATTTAACCTGGAGAAAGTTAAGACCATAAGGTCTTTTCTCCCACTTCACCAGGGACTAATAGTACATTAGTTGTTACAATATAACATAGTAAATGACATAAAATACATTGAATGACACACATTAAATGATTTAATATACATTAAATGACACACTAAATGATATGAAAGAAATTTAAGATACATTAATACATTAATGTCAATGTCAATACAGTGAATGAAGTGAGAAAATGATGTTCATGATCAGGGTAAAGAAAGGTATATGATGCATCGCATCTGATATTTAATTCACTCTCCATTATTGATTTACAGAAATTATTTCTGTCGCTAGCATGTCTAATGGTTTGTTAAGGCTCGGTGTATTGCAACTTCCAAAGCCATATGTGAACAATGCAAACAGTATGTTGTGAGAACTGAGCAGACTCTTCAAAGCTGCGTCCGCCAAGCTGCGTCCATCACTTCGAAGGTTTTATAGGGGTAAGAATTAAAAAATTGAACTTTTTGAAATTTCCCCGTCGAATGCAGGCTAGAAGCTGTAAGTGTACCAAATTTCAAGTTTCTAACTCACCTGGAAGTGCGTAAAATTTAATGTCAGCGAGTTAGTCAGCCATGTGGCTTTATATTAAGGACTTCATATATTTGTTTCTTCTCTATAGAATCTACATGCTTTGACCAATTTGCACAAAATTTTGCACACATCCTGCCATCTTCAGCCAGGAAAACCTGTAAGGTACATTAAAATTCAAACAAACCACCCCTTCCCTTGTAAAATGTTATAATTCCTCAAAATATTATACTGAACTCACCAAATGGAACTCACACTGCTTGAGCATCGTAGTCTATCTCAGAAAACAACATCACAGACAAAAGCTGATGTTCTGTACATTCCAAAAGCTATTTAAAGAAAACTTCCTACGTACCGCTTGAATAGAATATTATGATTTCAAATGCTAAAAATCTAGAGGGGGCAAGACAACATTTTACCGGAATTTCTATTTCTTATTATTTCAACCCCACGAGGCATGGTGTGTAGAAGTAATGGGTTCAAAAATAATTCTAAATACTCTGTGCGCGATAAAAAGATATAACTACCGTCTACTGTCAATTCCACGCCATCAAACATCTCTGTACTCTGCCTCATTCACTATAGCCGTCACCCGATCCTGAACTCCCTTCCGCTGGACATCAGGGGTAGTTGGAGCCTACAGATTTTTGGGTCAAAGTCACTCAAGTATCTCGCAGCTAACTAGAATGAATGTCTCGTTATCTAGCCTAGGTTAATTTATATTGTACACTATTTTCATTGCACTTAGCCTATATTGCTTAAATTTGTTAATTTCTTAGTTTTAAGTTTCAATTTTAGTGTATATTATAGTATAATATTATAATTAATTTATATACACACCCAAATATATATAACTTTTTAATTCAATTCGATTTCTCTGCATATTATTGGACGCATTTTTGTCTTATTTGTATTTTGTATTTATCCTGGTTGAGTGGAAGATAAGGCCCTAAGGTGTTATCTCTGCCAGGCAAAATAAAACATTGCTATTATTATTATTATTATTATTATTATTATTATTATTATTATTATTCAGAGGGAATAGTTAGAGTGCGATAAGTCGTTCTTCCTCATACTTACATCAGATTTATAGTTTGAATTACAAGCAAAATACAAAACCCAAAATGTGTTTTAAGCTAGTTCCAACTGCAAAACTTTGAAGTAATATTGCTATCATGTTGTGCCAGACAAACTTAATACGCACATTGTCCTATTGTATGCAAATATTTTATGGGGGTCCTAAGAATGGCATTTCAAGCGAGCTGTGCAGTGGCACATTACAAGGTTGGAATCGCCGGTCTAGGCCACTCGCTAAGGGATAAAACCATGACTACAACTTCCAACTTGGATGGCCGGATGTTTTGTACTTTATTCCGGTAAAATAGGCTATAGACCTACATGACATATCTTGTCTGCTTTGTGTTTCATGTGATGATGAGTAGTGATGTGGTTGATCGTCACTTCCCGATCTTTTGAGTTATATTTTGAAAGGAAAATTTTCAGATAAGGTAACTCATAACTCTATCATACATTACTGATGCTCGGAAGTTAGGCAAAATACCTTTTCTATTTGGGTGGATAGGCCTATATTAAAGAGTTAAATAGAGATAAACATGTTTCCGTACATTTAGGGAGAGTAAGTCCAGTTTTTAACTTACCTTTTTTGCCTGGCCTCTGTTGCCTATTTTCTTCTAAGCCTTTTTGGATTGTTACGGCTTTTTCTGTGATTTTAATTAAAATTAAAATTAAAATTTTAAAAAATTAAATAATTATTTACACATTTTAAAAAGCACATAAAAAATTTCAATCTACGAAAGTGTAAAATTTTACACTAATAATGAAATGTCACGAACATATTTATTGATGCATATAAATGCATTTATTCGTTTTCAAGCAGTTGAAAACTTACCTCCTCAAACGATTTAGTTAAGCCCTTTAAATAGCAGAATCTATTAAAGGAATGCAGTTTACGCCGGAGATAATGAATAGGCCTACCAGGGAGAGGAAGTAGGCCAACTGTTTGTGATAATCACTTTGATATTACTGATAAATAAATTATGAAGTATCTTATATACCCCAGCTATTTTCATGAATAATGTGTGGGATTACTCTCTGTTTTGACTTTTAATAAAAGATTATTTTGATTACAATACTGCCTATTTTCGATATTCTAAGTGACTTTTTGCCTGCCTGTTTTAGCCAAAATAAATGCCTGAACTTCCGGGCTCTAATTTTACTATGCCTACAATTTAATATTTATATGCAAATGACATTTTATGTTTTAGAAGCTATAATGTTAAATGGTGCTATCAATATCACGTTACGTTTGAAGCATTAAAAAGCAGTGGTTTGATTAGTAATGGTCAAATTATATCAAATATAATTTTTCTCCACATCATTGGTTCAATAAATAAAGAACCACGTACTCTGCGAAATAATGCAAGGTAAGGCAAGAGTGTGGCGTAATGGTTGAGGCACTGCGGTACTAACCGGAAGGTGGCGGGTTCGAACCCCGATGAGGTCGTTGGGATTTTTCAATTGACCCCGGGGTCGACTCAGCCTCTAACAGAAATGAGTACCAGGACCAATCCTGGGGTAAAGGCGGCCAGTGAATAAGGCTGAAAACTTTACCACCTTCACATGCCGAATGACTAAAATTTTGGAACCTCATATTCTTGGGCCCCTTAGAGCCTCCATGGCGTGTATAGGAACACTTTACTTTACTTATTTTAAATAGCAAGAGTGACATATATGTATTTTAGTTTTATCTACTGTCCCTTGAATATGCAAAATTATACCCCTTTCACTCTATACATTACATTCTAAGAACAATGGATGCTAAAAACATAATTGCTCAAATTCATCTCAAAATTAGGCAGGCCCCGATTTAAGGAATTTTGCACCCTGGGCAAAACTTTGTATAACCACCGAATTCGTGTTTTTAATTTTACTCCCCAACCACTCACCACCACTCTAAAGTCATCGTTAAGTTTGGGTTTTACCCAAATATCAACCAACAGTATTCCGATAGCGTTTTATTATTGCGAATATCCAATCATTACCTAAGCCACACAACACATCTTTAAAAAATAAAAGTAATACGTTCTGTAGAGAAATATATGATTTCTTGTGTAATTTCATTTACAAAATATGCCTAAAAAGTCTAAAAAATATTAGAGACATGTAATATAATGAATATTTGAAATATTATACTGTTTAATATACTGTATTTGGCCACTTAAAAACGCGTGCTAAATTTTACTCGTTTTTAGTTATATTCATAAAAATATGCATTACAGGTATATTAAAAATTTCTTAGAAGAAAAAATATTGCCTTCTTCCTACTTTACAATGATAATCTAAAACTTAATGTAGTTTTTTCAAGTTTAATTATTTTAAATCCAATTGGCTTAAACCTTATTTACAAATAGTTTCCTTTATTTTTTCTCTTTGTTCTCATTTACAGTGTTTTGTTATAAGTTATAATTATTGCTTTGATATTATAACAAAAATTCTCCTAAAACATTTGCTGCCCTTTTAAGGTTTCCCGTCCTGGGCAAATACTCAGCCTGCCCATATTTACAAATAGTTTCCTTTATTTTTTCTCTTTGTTCTCATTTACAGTGTTTTGTTATAAGTTATAATTATTGCTTTGATATTATAACAAAAATTCCCCTAAAATATTTGCTGCCCTTTTAAGGTTTCCCGTCCTGGGCAAATACTCAGCCTGCCCATTTATAAACGAGGGCTTGAGGTTAGGCAAAATGTAATTTACAAATTGCTCAAATTCATGAATAATTCCGAGATATAGAGTAGGGCCTACGGCAACGTTGTGTCTGTTAGGGCAGCGCGGAACTCTGAGTTGTAAACAAATGCAGGCTTAGGAATGTCCAGAAGAGCTTATGATTAGGACCCAGGGCCGGATTTAAGAGTATGCCGCCTATAGGCTAAAGTCCATTTGCAGCCCCCTCTATAGTTTATATTTGCTTAATACATTTGTTTTATACAACAAAAGGATAGAGTTCATTGGTGTTTTAATCTTTTTTAAACATAAAGTTCATTTAGTTTAGATAAAATTACAATTTTAATGATTTACATAATAAATTATATAATCAAATTAGTTATCTACTTGTTTTTTTACTTCTCATTAAAAATTAAATGGGTTTCAAAATTAATTAATTAATTTGTTCTTGGAGTTCAGTGATCACTATTTCAAACATATTTTTATATTTTAATGCTAATGACTTTCTTTTTCGTAATTGAATGAATTTGAATTAAGTTGTCCTACACGGTGAAATGAAATTACACAAAATTTAATTAATTACTGGTTTATTTGTTGAAAAATATACAAATTTCTCTAAGAAAACTCACCCCACGTAATCTTCATGTTCAAATTTACATAGCTTTCTTACGAGATTTCTTAAATACATCATTTCAACTTTTGAATAAATTGCCAAATTGCCGCCCCTGAAAATTTGCCGCTCTAGGCTGCAGCCTACTTAGCCTATTTAGAAATACGGGCCTGTTAGGACCCAGAAGTTTAGCCATTTGAGTGCAAGTTTAGCAGTGCTCAGGGTATAGCAAATTGTCTTATGCATATGTGAGTTGCTGGTAAACAGTAGGAAACGTGCTACAGTTCGGTAGAGTTCTGAAAGTGTAGGACTTCACTGACCGCGGAAGAGATACTAGGAAATTCGATGTTCATTGACAGTAATTTCAAAGAATTTAAGAAAACCATAATTCGTTTAGAATGAAAGGGCATGGCATGGAAACTCGAGGAGAAACTTTTCATAGCCTTGAATGAGGTAGGTGATAAAATCCTGTTGATGGTAGCAAAATCGTCAAAATTTTCTCGAAAGAAATGCGAGATTTTGTCGAGATGAGTTAACAGGGAAAAAAAAACAATGCAACCAAAGTAAACATTACTGCTATTCCATGGTTTAGGTTTTCCCCTATAACTTCATGTTTTTCCCAGTTTAAATATTGTTTTTTAGAAACCAGAAGAAATTTTTTCACTTGAAAAATTGAGAATGTATGTTTACATTGGAATCCATTGAAATAAAGCATTCATACAAAAACGAAAAGACGACATATTATCATCCTAATAGGCTTACATGTGCTTAATTGTGGCAAGATTGCGATCTCCTACATTACACATTAAAAGTGAACATTACGATATATGTACAATATAGCCTTTTTACTACACATGTATTAAAACTGAATTTGTATTTACGTTTCCCATTGTGCAGAATTTATATTAAAACCTAAAAACCCAGGCCATGTGTACATATGCCCTACCTAATACCATAGATGTAAAAGCACAATAAATAATTACCTGATAATTAAGCCTCGAATGATTATACAAGGGGCGTTTGGGTTCTAAAGGAAGAGGCGGGGGAATGTATCACACGGTGATAACAAGAATGCGCACAGATATATTCAGGTAGAGATAAAAGTGAACACGGTCCTTATTGCTTTTATAACGAAGGCATGATCAAATACATTATCTCCGATTTATATTTTACACATAAAAGGTGACCAGTGATGTTTATGAGTATAAATAAATTGTCATTTTATCATTAGACGCACTCAAGGAGGACATTTCCAACATCTCTTGTGACGAGGTACGTGGTTATTTTCATTGTAATTTTAACTTTAATTGTGTGAACCTGAATCATTACACCGTTAGCGGCTTTATTTGCGTAGATTTTCACCCGATCGCTCGGGAGTTAGAGCTGTGGCCGCCGCGATGCGGAAACCTGCCCGATTGGCAAACGCGTACGTGAAACGCACTATATAACCTCTGATCTTAGGTAGTTGGATTATAGCCTATTAATAAGGCTATTGAATTTATGGTTTGGGTAAGATTGGAAATTTAAATTGTTTCTGCGAAGGTTATTTTGTTACGCATTCAAGAAAATGGTTGAACACCTGATATAGCCTAACATGTAGATTTAATATTGGACCAGTAAAATAAACATTGTTGAAGGGGTTAAATCCTTTCATGTGGAATGTGCTCTTCTTCGCATTTGCTATACACGTGGTGATGGTAGAAATTAATTATTACCGTATTGCATTTTACATGACCATCAACACAGGAACCATGAAATAATAGTATTATTGGAACTCGTTGATTACTGAATCAACGCAATTCGAAGAACGTAGTAGTACTATACGTGCAATGTAAACAAACATAGTATATGCGTCAATCTTCTGCAAGAAGAAATGTTGCAGCCAACACAACACAATGGATGTCGCGAGAGACGTGGTAAGGCAAACTGTCAGCAACGTTGCCATGATTCCAGAAATATTAAATAATATGTAGAGAATAGTATGGCAGTAAGAACAAATATGAATATTTTTTTTCCATATTACCTAAATAATATTCATGTTAAATAATGGTACTGAATCTCTAACGTTAAGTAGGCCTATATTAAATTTGCTGTAGATTATGCTATGTCCTACCCATATTCCTGTAAGATGAAATCATTTGCACATTGTAGTTCTGAGTCCATGGAACAGGAATTCTGATCATACCGTAACTCTCAGTAAAGTGCAAACAGGTATCGGGCGGATGTGATCAGCATCCTTGAACGCATGACTGTATGTTCTATTCTCGATGACGCATAGTTTTTGTGAGTAACTTTCGTGAGAGCTTATGAATGAAAGTTTACAATAAGACAAGATAGTGCACGTAACAGTGTGGTTTTGAAGATTCCTTTCAAATGACGCAGCCTGTAGGCGAACAGGAAAGCCTTGTACCATATAAAGAGGACATGCAACATAGAAGCACTGCTATAAGTTTTATTAGGTCCGGTGAAAGAAGTAACAGAATCAGAATGAAGAACTCAGTTATGTTATGTGGTGAGTAAAAACACAATGAAGTTAAGACCTTATACATAATGAATCGTTAATAAGAACGCGCAGAAGTGTTGATGAAATTTCTTGATCGGTATTTTGTTAAGTGAAGTGTTACGAAGTAAGGTGAAAGTCAGCTGCTGAAGCACTCCATATGTTGCGTTGGTTGTATTGAAAGTGAGCATTTTAGAAGATTGTTGTTGAGCCTATAATGTTGAAGGTCTCCCATCTCCCGCCCTCAAGGGCATATTCTCGTGTAGAGTCAAAATATTAGTGAGACTGAGTGCCCTACATAATCATTAACGGTTCATTAAGGGAAAAGTATTAGCTCTACTACAAATGGATTGTCCATTTTTATGAAATTACATATTTTTATATTTACTGCTTTATCTGGAAAGTGTATATCTATTTACATTTCATTAATTTTTATATTGATTGGTAGGCAGTGTTTTATTGCAACCATAAATAGGACTGCTATCCAGATTTTGGATTTTCTCTCAATAGGAAGAGACGAGATTCCTTTACGAATTAACGGAATTACGTAATCCGAGAATACTGATCAAAATAAGTTACTATTTTAGGCAAAATATGTTCAACGTCGTATACTCAACGTCGTACACATATAAGTATATAATAATAGATCATATTATACAGTATGTTTAGATGATAACGTTTCTTCCACGGATTAGGAGGCTCAGGTTCATTTCTTGGCACCTCTTCGAATATGCCGCGGTTGAAAGGTTTGGACTTTTGAGCCCTCAGCATCACGAAGACAAATTTGAAACTTTTGGATAAAGAAGTAGGGAATTTCGGTCAAAGAGACTGTAATTACAGGCTGTGGTAATAAGGACGTTGACCATATCCACCCCATTGTTGCCTTCTACAAAAGAATACAGAAAGCTGGAAAAGGATTGCATGGTAGTGTCACATCTTTCTGGGAATATTTTCTCTATTTAGGCCTAATAGTAACGTTTTTACAAATAGCCCTATACAGGTTGTATGCAACTTTTTATTTGGAATGTACAGTAACTTCCTATACAATGACAGTAGTGACATTATACATATAAAATTAACTTATACTAGGAGATTAACCTTGAGAGGGAGATAAAATATGTGATAACCAAGAAAACGGACGTTGAAGGCATAGGAAAAATAAAATATCTTCCTGTAGGAAGTTTTAACCACAGGCGGGGAATTCTAACTGCTCGACAATATCCAGACTCCTATAAGTTATTATAATGCGCAATATAAGGTAGGTATGCAGATACAATATTCATGTGATTATTTAAAAAGTAATCTGAATTTAAATTTCTAAGAGTCCTTTATTCAATTGTGTTTTTTAGCTCGAGGTACTCACTGTGTCCGGCATAATTCAAAACTTTCAGGAGATCAAATTAGAATATGAAAAACAGAAACAGTGTGAAGCATGAAATATAAATTTATATTAAAAGAAAACAAACTAGAAAGTAGAAGTTGTATACACTAAAGCTATTATAAAAATGTGTTTTTTTTTTTAATCTATTAGTATTGTAAGTGATTAATATTGAATTATTTTTAACAAAAGAATTGAATAATCTTGGGCCAACACTTCAGCAATGTTTTAGTAAAGCAGTAGGTTCATGAAGAGGATTGAAAAGATTTCTTCTCGGTACGTCAGATCTAAATAATTTATTTTGGTTTTTATGAACATGAAATTTGTACAATGATGAATACATTGAATTCAAGAAAGATTAATTTAGATAAATAGTGATAATTCTGCACAGACTATTATATAAATATAATACAATGTGTTTATCCCATCTTAAAACGTTGATCGAATGCAGTACCTGAATATCTCACTTGGCCGGATTTATTCCAAATAGGACAATAAGATTGCACATTTTGTGAATATTAAATATTTTTGAAAAGAAGGAAAGTCACACTTGTGTTTCCAGTTATTAACAGTCCTGGAAATTGGTTTTAATATTGTTTTATGTTGTGTATTTCAGGATCTGTGCTGATGCTGTTGGTACTCTTCCAATGCGTGACGTCACAGGTGTGTCCTCAGTGCAAATGTCCTGCAATGTACAGTCCAGTTTGTGCACAACACATGAAAACCGGGAAACTAAGAGGTTTTCCCAGTGAATGTGTCCTCAACTGCACCAATGAGTGTCGCAAAAATCGTAAGTAGGCATCACAATGCTTTATTCTAATTTATTATTTATATTATTGTTTACTAATTTATTTATTTACTTATTTTTGTTTATTGTTAAGTTCATGATGTTTAGCTATGCTTTAACAGTGGCGTTCCTAGGGCGGGGCGGTGGGGGAGGTCCGCCCCGGGCCCCAATTACTGTGGGGGCCCCCAGTGATGTCCCACCCTAATATAAAAATTAATGACCTCCTTTTTTTTTTTACTCATCGGAATTTTTGTATTAAATAAAAATATAGCGTATTTTACGTGCTACCAATAAAAAAAATGACTCCAGTTACCAATGTTTTGGTCTCCGGCCGCGAGAGGTTACTAGGAGATGTGTAGTTGGATACTGTGCTAAAATGCATCATTTAACTTAACTGATGAAAAATAGAGCATGTCCTAATTTCATTTAACATTGGCGGAAAAAATTAACAATGTGTTCATGAGTCGACCCCGAGAGGCTTCTAAAAGATGCCCTCTAGGTCACGTGCAGAATATGCATCATTTAATTGAAGAAAAAAGAGCAAGTCTTAATTTATAAATTAACTTAACAAAACACTTAATGTGTATGATGTTCTTTAAAAGTTCCAAGACTCTCAAGAATCAATTCCAAACTTACGTTTAGCACTAAAGTTGTTTTCAACTAATTGCATTTCAGTTGCAACATGTGAAAGAAGTTTTTCAAAACTGAAATTAATGAAAAACTAATTGCGTTCAACAATGAGCCAAATCAGACTAAATGGACTAGCAATTTATACATCTTGAACAATTTAGCTATGAAAATAAATTTTTGTGAGACAATTAGACAATTTTCTGATGTAAAAACTACAAAAAGACAATTTTAAATGTGACTATTACATATTCTGAATTAATATATTCCAGATTTTGCTAATTTATTATTTGACTCTCCGACTAAACTTAAAACTGTTGTCTGTTACCATAAAATTTCGTTAACTTTCTTATTTTGTCATATTTAAACATAACCTTTTTTCCCATTTCATTACTTTTTAATTATGCACATATTTGTATTTTTTAATTATGCACATATATGTATTTTGCTAATCAGTGAACTTAATATTATTGGACCAATGTCTGTCTGCATTTAATAAATAAATACATTAAATACTTCATGAGTTCACTCCCTTATTCTGCCTATTATTTTCTCGTATAGCTTAGCCCATGGAGACGATCTGAAAGACAAAAAGGCTAGCCATAGAAAAATAAGTTAAAACTAGTCGTGTTGGTAGCTTTTGCTGGGGGGAGGGGGCCTCAAAAATAAATCTGCCCTGGGCCCCAAGTGGTCTAGTTACGCCACTGTGCTTTAATTCTCTATTTTATATTAGGTTACAATATTAATATTCACAAGGTATCCTTTGTCCCTGAGGCAACCTTCTCCTTGGTAGAAAGAAAAAAAAAAATATAAATATTCTTATTACTATTGTGCATGCTGTTGCTACAGTTTTATTATTATCATTATGGCCGTTGTTTATATTTTCTTGTAGTAGGCCTATATAATAGTGAATGGAATAATTCATGATTTTTCAGAGTTCAAACTGTTAGGAAATGGGAGATGTGGTCTTTACAAAACAACTACGACAGAGTCTTTAGCAACAGATGTGACGGAGTCTTTAGCAACAGATGTGATAGACTCTTTAGCTACAGATGCGCCACTTCCCTACAGAAAAAACAACAAGCTGTAGACATACATTTCTGCTGTACTGGAAAGCAGGAAGACACATTGACTGAAGTTGGCTGTGAAGAAACATCGTAATGAATGATTGGTGTCTAATGGATGATGTACATGTTTAAATCTAGTCGTTTGCATTTTATTAGCACGAATATTAGAAGAAGAGGCAATGAGTCCATTGCTGTTTTATAGGTCTATATACTATTTTATTAAATATTGCAATAATATTATGAGTTTATTAATTTAACCTCCCCAATATTCCACTATTTCCTACTAACTAGGAGCAATTCTTACAGTGCTATTTATAAATTTTGTCATACTTTGTTTTAAAGATCTCAATGAAAATCGACAGAAAAAGACCACTTTGAGATTTACATATTTTATTTCTGAATAATTCATGATCATTTCCCTGCAGTATGCTAATTTTTATAACCGAGCTGTGATATTTACCCATGTTTTCTGTTCCCTATGTTCCGTACGTTCTGTTATGTTCTGTTTGTACACAGCCTACCTACATTTCGTTCATTTTGTTTTTTAGAGGTTTCCAATCAAGTTACCTTACATAATCACCTGCATGCACTCTTCATCCTTCAATAAATTTAGCTGCCCTAACGAGTTTGTGTGGTAATATCTGTAACAATCTCTATATCAAAACTAAAAATTTAAATAATTCAGGGGAAATTCATACAGAAACCTGATTGCTCCCACCCTAGAATTTTTATTATAAATTAAGACTGTAAAAGTTTATCCTGAGGATGATCGATCATTTCAGCCAGATAGGAAAGTTTTTCACATTTTCACGTTTTCTGGATAATAATAACTTGTAATGGATCTATACAGTTTTGGATTTCTTGAAACACTAGTTCCAGGCAGTAGGCAGTGTATCTACATTTACTTGTGAATAATAATCAAACTTTCTTTTGGATATCAATAGAATTATGTTCAAAGGCAATCAATTAGTGAGGGACAGAATCAAATGAGTTTAAGAATTGAGCAATCTCTTCTCGAGTAATATAAAGAATCGAATAAAAAAGTTCTTGGATGAAAGCAGGATCTGAGAACTCATGATGTACTGGAACTTGAGTTGATAGCTGAGAAGTGAGAACTACTAAAAACTGACTCGATTGATGATTCAAATCATTTTTAGAATAAGTTAATTATAAATTGAGTTGAACTAAAACACTTATGCTTCAATTACAAACTTTCTGGTAGTACATGTTTCAAGGACCTTTGTGCCCATCCTCAGCAACTTGTGAACTGGCAAATCCTGCTTTAGTTGCTTTACTGTTTAAGTTCCATCAATTTATTGATCGTTATTAGAAGGTCCAGTATGGCAACTTCATCGTGCTACAAGATCTACTGCTGACCTGTACTGCTATTGGTTCCCACAATGGGTATGGTGGTTCACCCATTCAATAAACCACAATTCAATCAGTAGCGAATCAGGGAGGGGGCCGTAGGGGCCACAGCACCCCCTGGTTTTTGTTTTTGTTGATTTGACTATTTTTAGAGATAAAAAATAATGAGTCTACCTAAAAAAGTAACATTAAAATTTAATTGAATACAAAACAAAATAAAATAAAGGTGTTATGTACTTGCTATATTTCAACCAGAGGATTGTAGAAAGAGGGTGAACATTATTTATAATCTGGATGTTGTTAGAGTTCCTTGTATTTAACAACTATTATTATAAATGGTTCATTTCTTGTGAATTTTTCAGACCAGCACTTACTGTAAGTTAAAGGTAAAAAATGTGATATTTGATGAATTATTTTAATTTTTATGTAATATGTAAAACCTTCAAATTTCTCAACAGAACTAAAAAAGTTGCTGAGAAATTTTGGAGGAATCATGGAGAGGACCTAAAACCTCATCATATTGCACGTGAGGAGGGGAGGACCCTTGAATCCTCTGTTTTTTTTTTTGGGGGGGGGGTATTCCATCCTCCCACACCCCCACTAATTGCAAACTTTTGTTTATGACGGCCTCTTCCTTCAGTAAGTTCCAGAGTTGCCACTGAATCCAGTAGGACTTAGTTTCATGCATTGTAGTCAGATATTGCATTAATCTCATTGTACTACTTCACAGAGTAAAGATCCATAAGATGAGTACGGTACGTTGTCTTGTCTGCCATGGGATTCTGTTAAGAATCGGCAGTATGGCAACACTGTACCACCCTGTGTGTATGTAGCTGTGCATTCATATATATATATGTCTTTCTTGCCTGCAAAATTTATACTGAATTAATAAAGTTAACCGAAGAGACACGAGATATGATGCGTTCAATGAGAACGAGCCAGAACAGCCCCCTTGCCAGTCAAGAGCCCTTGCCCTTCAGAGATAATAAGGGCTAATTCTAATTCTAATCCAAATTTTAAAAATCAGACTAGTTAAGTGATGTACATATATGACAATGGCTTCCAAAATGTGATTAACTCGCTGCTATTTTCATCTTCTAATGCCATTCCGTCCTCTTCATGTTGGTTGCCTTTCAGGAACCAAGTAATGATAAAAAACAACATATAGGAGGATCAACCAGCTTAGTGAACAGTATAGGCCTACTCATGGTTGTCAGTTGTATAGAAGCTGTTGTTGTAGTGCATATTAAGTTCATTTGGGAAAAGCCACGTTCACATTCACCAGTAGAAATGGAAGATTTTGGGTGAAAAAGATTAAGTGCATGTTAAAAATGGGGATATGCCATAGCGTAATGGTTGAGGCACTGCACTATAAACTGGAAGGTCGCGGGTTCGATCCCCGATAAGGTCGTTGGAGTTTTTCAATTGGCCTAATCCTTCTAGTGGCCCTGGGGTCGACTCAGTCTCTAACAGAAATGAGCACTCCTGGGGGTAAAGGCGGCCGGTGTGTAAGGCTGACAACCTTACCACCTTCATGTGCCGAATGTCTAAAATCTGGGAGCTTCAACCTCCTGGAACCCTCTGGGCCTCCATGGCCTGTATAGGGAACACTTGATACTTTTGCATGTTAAAAATGTTTACCAGTATGCGTACTTGACCATACCGTTAGAAACTAAAACACTGCCTCTACCAAATGTAACTCTAGTGTTGCAATGTTACTTTGTTGACTGGGTTAAGTAAAAAAATGCAACTTCTTTATGTATTATTTTAAAAATTTATTTTATTTATGAAAAGATATTTTAATATAATAATATTAGTAAAGTATCATGTCACTTGAAAAGCTCCATTATATTCTGTTGCTGTGTTCTTTGCAAACTCTGTTTCTGCAAACTTAGCACTTTCCAGGCTTCAGCACAATCAGATCTGCAACACACGTAGATATTAATGCATTTAACTATCTCAAGATAAGTTTACATGGTGTATAAACAAAATGTTATCTAACCATCTTTCTTCTTGCCATTAGCCCCCATAATGAATAGGAAAAATATCTTTTATTTTATGATGCAGAAATCCTAGCTTTGAATTGTAGGTGAGAATAAAATGTTGCAGCCACTTAACCTACGAAGGGGGGTTCTGAACTCACAACTTTTTATTTTATTCTTATTTATTTGGAATTATTTTTTGCAAAAGCACTTCCTCTGTGTTATTGTTTTTGTCCTGCATAAAATAATAGTGCCTTATTTTTTTTGAACATATTTTGCTGTAGTAAATAAAAATATTAGTATGGGTTCGACAGATTTGAGAGAAGCAAAAACCAAAAGAGTAAAATACAATAATTTGAGCGACATATTTCAAAGGGGACAAAACTTTCCAAAATTTGAAGAACCCATCCCCTTTGGAATACGTGATACCAAAAAACTTGAGGTCCTAGGGTTAATACAAGTAAGTACAACAACCTGTAGTTTACAAGTTACATTTTTCCAGCTTCCGGTAAATTTCTGTATGTGGTCTCTTTTATTTGCAAGTTAAAAGCAAACAATGCTTTCAATATAGAAAACCTTCCTTGGGGAAAGGTTGGATGACTAACAACTTAGGTAAACATAGATCTTAAATATGATAGTTGGATTCAAAATTACAGTATACTACAGGTGATAGAAATAATTAATGAAAGGTTTTGCGTTTTTACATAAAGTTACAAGTGATTACTAGAAGATTAAATGGATTATTCAGATAAAATAATTAAATAATTCAAGATAAAGATACAAATTTGGTAATTCAGAGAAGATGTATTTATATGATGAAATAACAAATTTATTCATAATTTGTTCTGCAGTAACACGCACACTCTCTACTGTCTACTGATAAAAAAGATGTAGCAGACATCCATATGACAAAATGATTAAGGAATGAATTGTGTATCAATCATTGCTATGCCCTTTTGATTAAGGGACTTCATTTATAAAAACGTCATTGAGAGTGAACACTAACATGCTTGAATTGGATTGATATTTTTCAGATCTGGAAGAGGTGTGAATAGCTACAATAATATAATTTATTAACCTTTGTTACACCGAGTATATAGACCCCAAGTAATTTACACAGGATATAAACCAACAGTCCCGCATTTTAATGCATTTTATAAATGCCCCACAATTGACAGATTTTTAGCTGAACGAATTTTCACAATATGCAACTCCTGCCTTCTAGCTATGTAGTAGTTATAACTAGAGATAGAAATTTAGAACAAGTGCTGTTAGAAAGTATTTCATGTATCTGATAAAACTAAGAAGAGCCACAAAGGTGTCTTTTTCTTCTATTCCAAATTTAAAAAATAACTTGTGATAACATTTAGACAATAAAATGTTGAACATTTATTTGTTGAGTTTTGTGTTTTCAATTAGATTTTGCATTTTGTATGTTTCCATTTAGGTTAAGGATCTTCAACCCACAGAATGGAAAAGAAATTGTACAGTAAAGATTAGTGAAATGCATTTTTCCATGTTACTACTTCAAAATAGTGGTCAATCATTCTAGTGGTCAAAGAGAGGGAAACTGGCAACACAATCCTTCAGAAAATGTTAAAATTTAAAAGTTTTAGCTAAAAAAGTAGCTGTCCCCCAAAATTGTGGATTGTCCCCCTTTTTTACTGTCTTGTCCCTCATTCCTTCCTTCAACAGTTGGTCAGCATAGTCAACATAGTATTTTTATTATTTTAATGAAATGGCATAGTAGGGTTACGCTGAAAAATTCAATGCTGTAGCCACAGGTTCAGATCCCGGCTATGGTATTTAATTTTTCAGTATGACTCTACCTTTATAAATTATAAATATTATAAATTATAAATTATTAAAATGTCATTGGATATAGTTTACTTGGAGGAATATATTAATAAAATTTAAAAATTACAGTCTTAACACAGCGGAAATTTTGATTTATTAATACTCTTTAGGGTCATGGTGACCACAATAGTACTAGGAAGGTGAGAGGTCTGACATTACTGCCTGACTGCCACATTTAGAATTTCCAACCCTACTCAGTGCAAAGCATTTAGGAAAAGAAAGAACAAATTTTAGTGCATCAAAGTCATTCAATCTGTGAATATGTCAAATAACTGCAAGTCTTTTTTTGGACATGTTTGTTTATAATGAATTTTTCTCTTGACATTAGCCTCTAGTTCTTGTCTGAATCAAGCGAGCAGTAACTGATATGTATGGCCAGTGTGGATGCTCTGTTCACACAAGGGTTTTACATCCTATCTCATTTCATGCATTTTTTTTGTTAGTTTTACTGAGGATGCCCTATGCCCTATGTTTCACATTGGTCAGCAGATTCATAGTTGAAAATTAGTGTTTATTTTTAAGCATGACCTTCTCTTTATATATCTTTAACCCATGTTCTAGGATTGAGATATCTAGCAAAGTATTACACCTCTATAATCAATTGTGATAACAAGCATGCTAAAAGCACAATTTTTTGGATATGAATGGGAGAAGTTACTAAACCAACAAACAGACGCACAACAAATGATATCATATTTGTATTTGTATTTTTATTTTTTGTATTTTTATTTTTTATAATTTTACTTATCTGAATTATAAAACTGGTACTTAGGCTATAAATTAGTCAATAATTTGCTAATATCTATATTTTATACTCTGTAAAGAAATTTTCATATTGTACATATTTCTTCAACTGTAAGTTTATATTTGTATTTGTAATTATATTGACGTGTCCCATAGCATGCATATGTTCCGATGGACTTAATAAATCAAATCAAATCAAATCAAATATTTCATAATTTTTCTACAATATAAACTTAAGTAGCCTACATAAATTATTATTACTGCTCATGGATTAAAAACCAGGTCTATAGGTTACTTACTTTTATTCTTATTGCAGTTGAATGAATTCAGAAGACAGTTGTTTGAAAATGTGACTTTTGTTCTTCCATCACCTGCACATATTGGACTGTATACAGCAGGGCAAAGTCGTGGGCAGTTTCTTTTGCCCTGTAAGCTGTTTCCTATCATCAAGGCTGTAAATAACAAAACACAACATTACTGAAAATCTACAAGAAAAAAATAAGCACCCTCCATTCTTCTGGCTATAATTTACATTTGATTAGTCATAAGTTTATCAGATCTTCCCATGTTATTAAATTATCATATGGAAATTGCCAATAAATTCCTGATGTCATGAAGGGATTTATCTAGTAAAGTTCCAAGTCACGATTGCGTTTATAATGACCATTTAACAAATAATATGTACAATAGAGTCAACTTAGCTGAGGTAAATGGGACCAAAAGTACCTCGGATATGTAAAAACTTGGTTAACACGGAAATGAATGTTAGGTTAGAAATGATAAAACATTGTAAATCAAGATTCTGTATTAAGTATTTTATTGAAAAAAACAATGTACTGTACTGTACTTACACTTACTTTATACAGTAAATTAATCCCATTTTCAACAGAAAGTAATTTATTTTTAAATTGGACTGTAAGCTTTCCATTTCCAAAAGTTTAACCTTGCAGAACGGAAAATGGATTTTCTATGGCACTTCAAAGTGTGTATACATTTTTTTGAAGCACTCTGTAGGCTACATACAGGTACATTACCGGCCATTTCTGAAATCAGGCATTCTATAAAATGTCTATGCCGAAAGTATGAGATATAAATTATTTTACAGATTCCCTAGGCATTTTACAGAATGACAAAACCGAAGAAGACAAAGTATTATTTTACAATATTTCGCCTTCAAATTCAAATTCTGCCATTCTTGCTTAGTAGGGTATAATGGCTTGCCTCACACCAAGTCAAGCTTTGTAGAACAGAACATTTTAGACTTCTTGAATAAATTGTGAGTTGCACACAACTCCCCCTTGTTGCAACAAATATGACTCAAGTAGCTTATTAATATTCTTAAAAAAGCTTTATAATAAATTCACATTTTCGGAGGATATCTCGATATTAGCAAATACATTGCGAGATACGGGCCACAGCGTGTTCGTCAGAAGGGGGTAATCGCCGAATAGACGTCACTGCTTTTAATCATCCACAAGGATTCATCATGAGATCCTACAGTGAGAAGTCAGAGGAGGTTGACAAAGGAAAAAAGTACTTATTTATGAACCAACAGGCGAATTATTAAAAGAAAAAAGTCCATGAAGTCATCGGTTTAATGGTTAGAGCATGTGGAAGTATTCCTCGCCTCCTGGTGTACCGGTACTGGCACTACAGCAGAAAGTTCGACCTACCCAAGAAGGCTCGGGAGATCATTGTTCTTCAGCAGTGATGGGCTCCATAACAATATTTAGGAATCACTCATTTGGCCACCAATCTGAATATAACAATCTTACATACGTTAATGCTGATATGTTGTAAAGTGTTATTCTTTCATTTTCAAAGTCGTTTATAATAAGTTACAATATTTTTTTTGTATGGTAAGCCTTGTATTATGACAGCCTATAGTTGCTGTGGGAAAAGTAAATAATAATAATAATAATAATAATATCGTAATTAGTACAGACTCGACGGAAACATTAAAATATAGGCTTACTATTATATTATAATAAGGAAAATACATAATTACATACTCAATTTATACATAAAAATTCCTAACCGGAACGTACAGATTCGCATGCTAATGTTAATAAAAATTGCATATCTACATAGTGAAATTAATGCACAATAAATACATAACTCTAAAAATCGTATGTACAGTGATTATTTAATGTCATGTGTATTTAGAAACACATAAAAATCACAGCCCCAAAACCAAACGACGATATGCATATAGCCATGATTCTCTTTTGTAGCAGACGTCAAAAAATAGTTTACTTTCCGCGAGTAAAGGCAAAACTGATAGTGGATTATATTGATCCATCATATCTTGACATAATGGGTTAAGACCATGTCCTAAGCTCTTCATATACAAATGATAAAACTAAGTAGGCCTACATATAGGATGAAAGTTGATCCTATATTATTCTATTACAAATTTAAACTTACTACATTAATGAAAAATTACTCTGAAAGAAATACGAGTAATCATTCTCTCCACTATATTTAGAACACAAAGAAAGAATAACTTTGTACCAGTGGCTTAGGAAAGGGGGGTACAGGGGGTCCGCACCCCCGAAATCAAAACCTAAAATTCTATTGGTTATTTAAGTTCCATTTTGTGTAATAATTAATTATTTTATTTATAGTAAAATACTGAACTTGTAAATGTAAGCCTATTATTTCCACTGTTCCATGTGTTATTTAACTTTTCTTATAAATAGTAATAAGTGTTATAACTTAGGTAACGATTTCTTGTTTAATTTGGCACGTCCTCGGATTTTTCTAAATAGTTTTTCAGTGCTAAAAGCATAAAATGTGATTTTCATTGCTTCAAATCCCCCGGCAGTTTCGAGCCTCCCCAAAATTACTTTCTGGCTATGCCACTGGTTGTATGTTTTCGGTTGTGGTAGGGTACGCTTGGCCTATGGCCTGTACGTAGGCTACTTTGTGAAACCTATGGTAGGATGAAACCTATAGTAGGCTATGTAAAAAGAACGGTCAGTGTCTTATAATAAATTATTACAAGCCATGCATATGAGGTTCAGTTGGTGATATTGTGGGATTTATGGCGCCCACCGTTGGTAGTCTGGAATTAATGTAGGATCGATATATGCAAATAATATATGACATTAATCACACCTGCGTGTTCTTGTGGTTAGCGTCGCTGACTACAGATCCGTAAGCCCGGGTTCGATCCCCTGTACCTCCTCGGATTTTTCTGAGGAAGGGAGTTTTGGAACGGAGAGCACTCAGAGCCTCGTGATTCAAATTGAGGAGCTACTTGATAGAGAAGTAGAGGCTCCGGTCATGGAAACCACCATTAACGGCAGTGGGTGTCTGCATGGTGACCGCAAGTCCCATATCCTGCCATTTGCCTATGGTAGATGACACAACGGTCGGGTGGTAGGCCTAGTACCTTCAGGGATGTAGCGCCACGGAGTTTAGTTTAGTCCGAAACTTCAAGGTTACAGTACTGTAAGAATAAAGCCATATCAGTTTGATTTCTTTGGCCATCTGATAAATTTCTTAACATTATTCACCTGGCTTTGTCTCCCGATATCCAGTCGTCTATATGAAGGGTTCATTTGACACAAACAACGAAAAGAAGGGAGGATCGCGGTAGTTGCATTGCATCAGTATTAATAGCAGGTGGCACTGTATGCAACTCCTAAGAGGGAAGTTAAAACAAATGACTGATAGTAGCGTAGTGTGGCAGTGCGAAGTCGTGTGTTTTTATATTTAAGTTGTGTGTGTAATTAGCGTTTAGCGTGTGATTGTGAACTTAGACACTGCTATATCAAGAATGGAAGACACCAAAATATCACAGACGGTTTGAGTCAGCCTGGTGAGTAATATTACGAAAGTTATGTATGCTATGCCCGCCATCAAACTGACATTCACTCACATTAACCTTAAAGCCACCCATAGCCTACTGTGTTACCAATTTAGGCCTATACATTACAATCAAGGTAATATAAAACCGAATTATTTTATTCTTAGCGATTTCGGAACAATAAATAAATGCTGTAAAGGTTATTCTTCAACTGTAGTGCCGGTATGTATTATTACTTTCCTTTGCTAGAACATACTAGTTATGTTAGGTTCAGTAGACGATCTAACTATACATATGGACATAAATTTTGTAGCATTAATTTGGCTGTTGCACTGTGTGTGGTCTACACTCGACATCATTTAATACAGAACGAGAATTTTTATTGCCATCTTCCCCTCGCGGCTCATACTAGAGTGCTACGGTACTGTAAGTTATGGTGGTAGAACATATAGGCCTAGCCTACTGTTTAGTTCTTTTCATGGTGGCCGGTGTCGACAAGATGTAGGCCTACACTTGCAGTCGTCAAGAACGAGTTTAAGTAACACAAACCATAAAATGAAGGAGGTGCAAGTGTAAAGGCTAACACACACAGAAAGCTAAGCTACGGTATGCTGTGCTACGCCACGTCATACAAACCAATGCGAAGCTATGTAGTGTTCTGACACGGAATAGATGCTATTAATATAAGCCAGGGGCGCAGGGAAGAGGGGGGTCAAGGGTCCGGAACTCCCCGAAATTTAAACCTATTCTATTTTTTTTTTTTTTAGGTATTTAAGCTCTATTTTATTAAATATTTCATTATTTGTCTTAATAATAAAAGGTAAAGTCCCATCTACGGGGACCATTTTTTTAGAACAGAGATTCTCTTCATAAAACACTTATATCACATGTATTTTGTTATAGATAGATGTGTGGAGAGGAGAAGTTGTCTTGGCGAATGATTTGGTCCAACCCTCCCGCCCTAATTGATACACTTTCTTTTATATCACGATCTAGCGAAAACTCCCTTCTTCTCCACAATTTTTCTGTCCTCGTCTTTCTGATTGGACGTTGGAGGTGTGACGTCATATCGCTAAACAAGATATGATTGTGGATGAACAGTGTGACAAACCTACAAAGGTACAAGCCATGAGCTGCTCGTAAGAAATGGTGGTTGTGCTATTCAGTATATTGCTCCTTAACTAACATAAACGTTCCTAACCTAACAAAACATCGAAGGTATTCAGTATATTGCTCCTTAACAAAACATCGGAGGTATTCAGTATATTGCTCCTTAACTAACATAAACGTTCCTAACCTAACAGTTGGTAACCATGTATCGTTCATAAACAAAAAACATCACACAGTCCGTGGAAAAGTGAATATCGCGTGAATTGATCCCCGTAATTGGGACTATGCCTAATAAAATACTGAACTTGTAAATGTAGGTCTATTCCATTGTTCCGTTTGTTATTAAATTTTTTATAAATAATAATAAGTGTTATATTATTACTTTGGGCAACAATTTCTTGTTTAAGTTGGCATGTCTTAGAATATGGTAAACAAATTTGATAATTAGTTTTTCAGTGCTAAAACAGCTTAAGATGTGATTTTCAGTAGTTCAATATTTAAAAATTTTGGGGGGTGAGCCCCCAAACCCCATTCCATACCCCCCAAACACCCTGGCACAATTTTCGACCCTCCCCAAAATTATTATCTGTCTATGCCACTGCTTTATGCCATTGGGGGTCAGCCTTTCAAATTCTCGCCAGAGCTTCCAGTACTCAACCCAGTGATAAGATTTGAAGTTATGACTACTATACTTGATCCAAGATGTGTATGGAGCAAAGGTAAACAACAGACTTGCCTTGACTTAACTGTGTTCTGTCTTTCATTGGTTAATCACACCAGTACATACTTCACAATGGTGCGACAAGCTCAGTCAGATGTTTACTTCCATTCTACACACATTATACAATTATTGGAATTCCTTCAGAATAGAGTAGCCAGCAAACAGTGAGGTATGTTCAGCCAGAAGCGACCGTGTCCCTTTGAGCTGCGGAGGAATGACTTGAGCAAGGGTAAAATTTCCCTTCGCAAAAGACATTCAATGTGAGACATATTAAACCCTGTGCTACTCAGTATATTGCTCCTAAACTAATATAACAGTTCCTAACCTAACATAACCTGTCATTGACCTAGAATTTAGCTGTCACTACTTGCCTTAATGTTGAATCTTTTTTACGCTATTCAGAATACTGCTCCTAAACTAACATAACTGTTCCTAACCTAACATAACCCGTCACTGACCCAGAATTTAGCTGTCACTACTTGCCTTAACTTTCGGCAACAGATGGACCACCACAGCTAAAGACAGAGGAAAATGGCAACTTCTAGTCAAGACAGCAATCCAAAACAACAACACAGGATGAAGACAGTAAATAGCAAGGAGCAGGAAAGCAGTGCACGACCGAAAAGCGAAGACCTAAACCCACAGTGTATAGTGCTAGAATTATATATAGGACAAAAAAAAAATGATTGACTACATATCGGACCATAAATGATAGACTATAGGCATAAGTAATAATAGGAAGATCCTTCCCGGAATGGCTAACCGGGATTGCGAACACAAGCCACCTCTCCCAGGAGAGAGGCCCGTGCCCCTCGGGGACATTATGGGCTAATACTAATACTAATACTTGCCTTAATGTAGAAACTTTTTTACCCTTCCACATCCTTCATAAAACATAGTTACAACCATCGTTTATCTTCCGAATTCCATTGGCATGTAGTCATGTTTGTAGACTTGGTCTCACTCGGTACGGCCTGGCTGAGACAGTGGTCACCATATTCTCAAGTTTAGCAATTATTTATATCTTATGTAATTGTGATAATACAGGTTCTGTTAAATAGTTGCTTGTTTTCATATGTAGGCTATATATCATAGGGTTACATGTTTTACAACAAACAAATTGACATAAGTTACTAAATGCAAGACTATTTTATAACATAATTAATTAATTTGTTCTACTCATTTACATGTGTGATGAAGTAAACCACATATTTTAAGTAAAAGTAATAGGAATAACCTCTAATAATTTGCATTATAGGAGAAAATTGTGAGCCAGGACCTTCAGAACTTAGTTCACCAATAAAGGACTTGTGAGGAAAAGATTTTTCCAGAGGTGAGAAGATACAGATTGTAAATATATACAAAATGTTAAAAGAAAACCCTTAAATATCTGTGCAATATGTATGAGTGAAAGTGGCATCATCCGTGGGAGTAGTTTCAAGTTTGGTTTTCAAAGTCCTAAAAGAATACAGATCTACAGGAGGTGTCAAGCCAATGCTCAAAATTTACCCAAATTCAAAGACCAAAAATCATTTGGCAGAATTGGGAATCGGCCCTTGGCGCTTAATATAAAAAAGAAAGTTTAATTGACTTTACTGTATGTAATCGACTAAAACAGTCTCAAAAACGAACTCATGTGAACTCTGCTTTGTACCGGTACTCTCACACTCGGTTGTTTACTTTTGATCTGTGCACTTCTTGGATCAAGTATAGTCCTCAAGATGCCCACTGAAAAATGGCTGTGGGAAGAATTAATACATTTATTTTGATTAATATGGCATAAGTTCTATGGATATTGATGTAGCCTACTGAACAGAATAGTACTAAAAATATAATGCTCCCTGCCTCAAATAGACTATTACCGGTACTATGAAACTGATGGAAGAATTTCATTGCATAAATTATTTTTAAATTCCAGTTGTTATTTTTATAATCATGTTTCAAGACACAATGATATTAATTACCAAATGGCTATTATAATGGTCTTCAGTAAAGATGACATCTATTACTCTAAGAACTAATCATTACTTAATTTTGTTTTGAAATATTTGCACTTAAACTAATATGAAGCAAAAGTTCATGTAGACCTATCATTATTTAATTTGTAGTCCATATGAAAGTGATTTCTAAAAAAAAAGTAACTAAAGAAATTTTCCTGAGTGATTAAATGTGATTTAACTAAAATTAACAACGCTAATTTATTTCTGATTGTCACATCTGTGGAATTATGGGTAAGAAGGGAATCACTAAAATTCTAACGTTTCATGTATACTGTGGTATTGCCAGGGTCTTTATCCCTCTTTCTAAGCAAATTTGTGATCAATACATATGAATAGAGTATCAATTGAAAGATAATTTCACTTTGGTTTGAAATATTTATATATGGTTGAGTTTTAATAAATATTTTGGTTAAAGTTAAACTGAAATTTATCAGATTTCCTTATTCAATGTTCCAATTAGTGATGAACGATATTTATTGACAAATTACAAATTACAAATCATTCTTTCAGGAAGAAAATAAAACTGTAAATAGCCTATACAGATCTTAATAATCAGGAAGTTTATACAGTGAAGTATTTATTAATTTTAGCCTATACAGAGTTCTTACAAAGTCTCCTGTTTCAAACACTTCTCACTTATGTTTAATGAAACTAAGAAACTAGAAACCAGTATTGATAGAAAGAGAAACTCAACAAGTTTTAATTTGAATGATAAACTCATTAATTAGAGGTGTATAGACATACAAAAATTTTTTTAAAATAGGCTAAGTGTTTTCCAGCAATTGTTTTACTTGAGATTTTAATGAAAGAGCTTTTAACCAAAAGATACTTCTAATAAATTTTGGAAACATCTTTAATTGTTATATTTACGCATTTCGACTTGCATATTTGTTTACAAATCTTCAGGCTGATTATCACAATTTGAACTCATTTTAGTAATTTGTAAACATAATATCTTGATGCTAGGAAATAAGTCAACAAGGTCACAGTAATGTGATTGCACAACAACACCTTATTTTCACATAAACAGTATTATTGTTAATTTAATGTTTGTATGTTCCTTTATAGTATAAAATTACTAAGAAAACCATAGTTAACAATGTAATCGTATTCAATACACTACTTCGTTGTCCGTCTTATAAAGTACTAGTACATAGGCGAAACCTCAACCTTCAAATTATTAAGTTTTGTTCAGTTGCCTCACAGATGTGCAATGTGAGCCCCATTGGCAACATGGCACATATCAAGCTTGTAGTTCATTTTCGTCCTGGTACATTGTAGTTGTTGGAATCTGGGGGTCACAAAGTCCCCATACTTATATGCAACATATTTGGGACTCTCCTAAAATAATGTTTTATGTGCTTTAAGCCATGAGAATGTGTATGGTCCGTTATTTTTGCAAGAACAAACAACCACAGGATGTGTGTACCTGGATATGTTACAACTATTGCTCCTGTTTTAGCTGGAGGAGGAGGACATGCCCAGTTTCATCTTTCAACAAGATGATGGACCCCCATGTTTTCACAATGAAATCAGATTAGAGGTGAACACCAGACTACCAAACAAATAGAATAGCTATGCTGATCATGACGATAGACAACTCTTTTGTTACCTCCATGTTCAACTGACCTGACGTCCTTGAATTTTTGTGGGGGTATGTTAAAGATATTGTGTACAAGCCACTCCTTCCATAGCTGTCCATTACTTGAAAGAGCGTATCATTTCAGCAGTCATCAAATGCTACAACGTACCTGGATACAAATGGACTGTAGGCTTGATGTGTGCCATGCTACCAACTGGGCTCACATTGACCATCTGTGATGTAATTGAACAAAACTTGTTGAGTTTATCTTTCTATCAATACTAGTTTCATGTTTTTGAGTTTCATTAAGCTTATGTGACGAGTGTTCAAAGCCTGAAAGTGCATTTGTCAGGAACCCTGTATAAGTTACCATCTTACAGTAGCCTATATCTTAAGCAACATTATGTATAAAAATAAAAATGAGATGGATTGTTACACACTAACTTCACTTAAATTGTCACTAACCTGGACTGCAGTTTCGACATCCTCATTCATCCTCAGCTAGACTCCACGGAGGATGAATGAGGATGCCATTCGAAACTGCAGTCTAGGTTAGTGACAATTCTAGTGAAGTTAGTGTGTAACAATCCTACTTCACTGTGTAAACTTCCTAAATATATATATGATATAACATTATGTAGTTCATGGTCCATCACCACATTTGATCCATAATCGCACAAGAGCTCCGATCATCAAACTTCTAGGTCTACGAGGAAGCTCACAGTGTAGCATGTGTTGGCAGCACTAAAGTCTAGCCGTTCTAAGAAGGTGGATATGTGCCATGTTGCCAATGGGGCTCACATTGAACATCTGTGAGGCAACTGAACAAAACTTAATAATTTGAAGGTGGGATAGTCCTGCACTATAGGCCTACTATTTAAAAATAAAAGTGAAAATTAACATCTACCAACAAAACAGTGATAACTGTGATAATATTTTTGGGTGCTCTTTCTAAACAATAAGGCAACTGGTTAAGTTATTATAATATCAAAGATAAGTAATTTTGCTGTGGCTCTCAGTTATTTCACCTTAAATTTATTAAAATAAGACATGAAAAATTGAATATATGTCTTAATATTTGTGAATACATATTTAAGAAGTAGAATATAAAATAGTAGGCCTATATTAATAAATAATAATAAAGGACAAAATTTAAAATCTAAGTATTTTAAGTACATGAATTTGTACTATTTTAATACTATTATTGTTACCGTATGTTTACTATATTCATGAATGCCTTATATCTAAGGAATTATGTGATTGATTTGGCTGTATGTTGGAAAAGGTAATTCTGAAGAAAAAATAGGGAAAATGCAACAAAAGGATGAAAATTTCCTTAAAAAAGACTTAGTAGAGAATAAAATGCCGAAAAATGCAAAATAAAATTAAGCTGTTTGAGGTGAGAAGAATTTATACTACATCATGCATTGTTTGTCATGTCTCAGAAAAAAAATGGCATTTCATCACCTTCCGAGTCCTAATTATCACACACAATAATTATACTGAATTATATGTTAGAATAATGTAACTAAGAAATGATATTCAAACAAATCAAGCAGGTTTGTTTGTTAATGTGTACGTCATAGTCACACTTAATATAAAATAAAGGTGTTAAAAGTTGAGTCATAGAACAAAATTAGGTTTTCTTGCTTGCCCACTATTGGAAAATTTATCAAGAACCATATCAGACACTGCTTGCTCTGCTGCTATAATCTACCTGAGATGCTGCATTGCCAGCTTGATCAGCTGTTAGCATTAGTAGCCAAGCAAGCTAACTATGCATTCATGCCAGCTTGAGCCACTCAGGTGAAAATTCAATGATAGGCTGAATTTGTACATAATACTAGCAAAGTAGTGTTGGTTTCTCTATTTCGCAATTCCCCTTTAATCTTTTATGAGATAAGGTGTGCAATTAAACTGTCTACTATCTGAGAAATTAAAGTGCCCTTATGTGCAACATATTAACATGACTTAATGTTTTGGGGGGCTGTAGCCCCCTCAGCCCTCTTCTGAATATCCTCTGTATACAACTGTACTTATGAAACCAGTAGGTTGATATATCACACTTAGTATTCACTAAATTAGAAAACTTGTTGATTAAAATATATCTACTTATTGAACAAGTAGGTTGAAATACAGTATTTATTTTTATATTTTTATATTATTATTATTATTATTATTATTTATTTATACTGGCGCAGTTAAGGCCATAAGGCCTTTTCTTCCACTGCACCAGTAAAACTATACATATCGTAAATAATACATACTACAAACAATACAAGAATTGATAAATTATAAATTAAAACTAAGCATGCTACAGACAGTAAAATTACAAGGATTTATTTACAAGTTTGATAAACTAAACTAAAATAAAATTAATGACTAATAAAATGGATATTGAACTTATTTCTAAATTGTGGTACATTTCGACAGTCTCTGATATGACAAGGCAACGAATTCCAAAAACGAGGAATTGATACACTAAAAGATGAAGAATAGAATGATGTTGTATGTCGGGGAATAAGCAGTAGATTTTGGTTATGCGTTCGTGAGGTCGAAAGGAGATTAAAACAAGAGTGTAAATAAGAAGGAGAGGAAGATAATAATATGTTATAAAGAAAGATAAGAGAATGGATCATTCTTCGTTGTTTGAGGCGCATACATGACAAGGTGTGAAAAGATGGCGTCACGTGGTCAAATCGTCTGATATTACAGATAAATCTAACACAAGCATTATGAGCACGCTGAAGTCTGTCAGTAAGGCTGGTGTTTAAGTTGGTCAACAGAATATCGCAGTAATCGAAATGAGGCATCACTAGCGCTTGGACTAGACGTTTCTTTAGTTCACTAGGGAGGAAGTCGTTCACAGTTTTTAGAGAATGGAGTAATGAATATACCTTTTTACAGACGTGTGATACTTGAGTGTTCCAATTTAGATCTGAATCCATAAAGACGCCAAGATTTTTTACCGATAAGCTGTAGTTTATAGGAGTGCCATTAATTTGCACGCGCGGTATGGTATGAATATTTACTCTACTTATCAAACGCTGATGTCCCATTACAATTGCTTGCGATTTTCCTGTGTTTAAGGTAAGTCCAAAATTGTCTGTCCATTTGCAAACTGAAGCCAAGTCTTCATTGAGTTTCGTCAGTGCGTCGTTGATAAAGTCAGTAGTGGAATGAATGTATAGCTGTAAATCATCAGCATTCAGGTGATATCTACAATGCTTTATTGTTTTGGTTACATCATTAATATATATGCTAAAAAGTAATGGTCCTAGGATTGAGCCCTGGGGGACAGCAGCCCTCCCGAAACGCCAAGAAGAAAAACGATCACCTACTAAAACACATTGTTGGCGTTCGCGAAGGTAGGAGTCGAACCAGGATATGACACTTCCAGAACAGTTCAATCTTTTAAGCTTACATATTAGAATATCAATGTCTACAGTGTCGAAAGCCTTACTGAAATCTAGTAATGTTAGTATGGTTAATTTACGTTGGTCAGTAGCTTCACGTATGTCTTCATTGATTTTTAACAGAGCCGATGTCGTGCTATGGCCAGTCCTAAATCCTGATTGATAGTCATCAAGTATATGATGTTCACGTAAGTAGTCAGAAAATTGTCTGTGTACAATGCGTTCCAATGCTTTTGATGAAGTAGGAAGGATACTTATTGGTCTGTAATCATTGTTAGTAGTTGGAGTATTGTTTTTAGGTAGTGGTCGGATAATAGCTTGTTTCCACAATGTCGGGTATGTAGAAGTCATGAGTGAGTCATTAAAAACGTGAGTCACTGTCGGTAAAATTATGTTAATTATTCTTTTAAGTAGGGTTATGTTGATACAATCTACACCTACAGCTTACGTACTTATACGGTTAAGTGCTTTCGTTACGTCTTCTGGTGTGATATAGGAGAAATTAAATTTTTCTTTTGTCAAGAGAGTAGCTTCTTGTAATTCATTCATTGTCTGCAGTTTTGTGGTTTCATTTAGCGTCGAAGTCTGTACTGACACAAAGTGTTCGTTGAGAGTTTCGATGGGGAAGGGTAGGTTATCTACCTGAGCATTTGTATGTATTAAACCTATTGTTCTAAGTTTTCTCCACAGTTCAGACGGGTTTGAATTCGGTCCAATAAGGTCATAAAAATGTCTAAGTTTTGCCTTTCTAATTGCTTGAGTAGTTTCGTTGCGTAAGTGCTTATAATAGTCATAATTTTCTTCAGTTTTGTCACTTCTGTACTTTTTCAGAGCTGCATTTCTTTTTGTCATGATGTCACGTATAGTATTATTCAACCAGGGGGAAGGGGCTTTCTTAACCCTTTTTGAGCGTATCGGTGCATGCTTGTCATATAACTTGGTTATGCATTCTTTCAGTAGGTCAATTTTATCGTCAACAGATTTTAACGTCCATATAGTTTCCCATTGTATTGATATTGCGTCTTCAATTAATGCATTGTCGTTTATTAATTTTAAGTCACAATAAGTTATTTTCCTGGGTGTGGGTTTTGAACAGTTGAGATTGTATGCAAGATAGACAATGTCATGGTTTGAAATACCAGAAGCCATACATTGTCCATGAGTCAGTATTCTGTCAGGTTTATTGGTAATTATTATGTCAAGTAAAGTATCAGTATTGTGACTGTGATGAGTTGGATTGAGAGGAAGGACAGTCATATCGCAAGCACGAAGCATTGTTAGTACCTGTTTCGTATTGTTGCAGTCGGTATCAAGTAAATTAATATTTAAGTCACCCATCATAATCACGTGCTCATAATTTGCATGTGCATTTACTAGTGTCACATATAGTAATCGCTTTAAAATTGTTTTGCAGACTAGCCATTATAAATAAATCTTTTAATTTACCTTAAATAATGTAGACTAGCTTTAAATTACTTATGAGAATTAATACAAATTAGAATGTAAGAAAATTAAAAATATTTAATTTTTGTATATACAAGTCTATGAATAATACCTGTGTGAAAAATATTCTGTATTCTCTGTTAGACCCGTGTAATTATTCAGTTCAAATAAAGAAATTCATATTTTACTTTATTAGTGTATAATTATGAGTGAATATTAAATAACTCCTGCTTAAAGAATTAAACTTTTTCACATGATAATAGAAATTAAAACAAATATTTTATTGTTTATAGAAACCAAAGAATGAAAAAACAATTAACAGACTGGTAGTTGAAATAAATTTTTCAAGTTCATTTACTGAGTTCAAATTAATTTACTCACCTACTATCAGCAGAACACACAATTTCGCTTCCATTTTATTCACTTGAGAGTACAACAACTTGCCATTTCTTTATCCTGACCTTTATATTCTTCCAAAATTTAATATCAAACCACATCTGAAAGGAAATAGAGATGTATCCTGTTTATGAATTACCTCTTCACAGAAACAGGAAATGTTAGTGGTTATTGCCTGATAATGTTCAAACCAAGCATGGTACTTCCTGGACTACCTGAATAATTAGTTAGTTGTTGTAATAACTGCTTGTTACAGTTATCTAGTATTTTTATTTATTTTTTATTAGTATTCTAGAATATGGAACAATACTATTTTTAATTTAAATTAACTTCCATAATAAAGGATTCATATTAAGACAAAGTACCAGTAAAATAATTATAAATCTTTAATTAGAATTAATTAGAATCGGAGTCTAAAGACACTAGTCTATAATTTTGAAATTTTAACAACATAATTCTGGATGGTATGCAGATGGTTTATTCTGCCAATTCAAAATTCTTTAATTTTCTTATGGTGGCTCCTCTTGCTCCTGTCATTGAACCAAGCACATTTGTTAATAAGTGCTAGGCCACATTTTATTTTATAGAAGTCATTGGTTGGTTCTCAGCACCCAGCTTATCAGATTTTCGCTGTGAATCTCCAGTCAGATTGTGGGATATCATCTCACAGTTTTCAGATAACTTGAAAGTTATCATATCAAACTTTGAATATATAGGAGTAGAAGGGAGGGTTTGACTGCCGGCGTGGCCTTGTGGTTAGAGTCACTGACTATAGATCTGTTGACTCGGGTTCTATCCTTGGTACCTCCTCGGATTTTTCTGAGGTAGGGAGGTCTGGTAGGGGTGCACTCAGCCTCGTGAGTCAAATTGAGGAGCTACTTGATAGAGAAGTAGCTGCTCCAGTCATAGAAAACCAACATTAACAGCTGACCACATGCCCCCAATCCTGCAGTCTGCCTATGGTAGATGACGCAGCGGTCGGGTGGTAGGCCAAATCCCTCCAGGGGTGTAGCGCCACAGAGTTATTATTATTTCTTTAAATAGAAGGGAGGGTTTGATGTTTTTTTTATCTTTTCGGTAAGAATGACGAAAACTTAAAAGTCTTGGCTAAGGAGTAGTTGCACATAAAGTGCTTTGGTTTATTTCCCATAATTCACACAGACAACTTTGTTATAGAGTACCTCCATCAGTATGAAAGGACTACAGGATCAGGAATATTAGGCCTTCTGCTTTTTCCTCTCTACCACTACACTGGTAGGGGATACCTTCATGGGACCTATCTGGGATGGCTGGAAATGCTACAGTTTTCTATCTTAATGAATATGCTATTAACTTTAACAATAACATGAACCAATTGTGGAGACAAACTAGCCTAAAGAGTTGTTAATGTTTTAGGTCAAAGTTTCCCTGGGGTCATTTACAGAAACAAAACACAATTTCAACAAAATATTTATTGCAACAGACACAGTCAGTGTTCAGCTACTTCTAATTCTTCACATGACATGTCAGTTCAAATCAAAGTAGGCTATGAATTTTATGTAAGTTAATCTGACTATTTTGTAGATTGAAAGTTGTATTATGTGGATGTGAGACATGGTTGCTTACTCTTCAGGAGTATTCAAGAGCATTCGAAAAGAGGGTGCTTAGGAAAATATTTGGATCTAAGAGATATGAAAATGGGGACTGGAGAAAACTGCATAACAATGAGTTTCAAAACCTGTACTCATCACCGGATATAGCAGGGTAATTAAATCACAGAGAATGAAATGGGCTGGACATGTTCTGCATGTGGGGGAGGAAAGATATATCTCAAAAATACTGAATGGGAGACCCGAAGGGAAAATACCACTTGGAAGACCTAGACATAGATGGGAGGACAATATTAGGATAGATTTAAGAGAAGTAGGATTTGAGAGGGATGGTTGGATATAGTTAGCACAGAACAGGGTTGAATGGCGGGCTCAGGTAAGCGCAGCAATGAACCTTCAGGTTCCTTAAAATAGATCATATTCCTTTAGCTTGCTTAGGAATTTTCTGTTGCCATTGAGTAAGTAAGTAAGTAAGTAGGCCTATTATTAATTAATATCTACAAAATATATAATTCCTTCACCAAACTCTTTTTAATGTGAAAAAACAGCTATGCAAAGTGAACATTCACATTCGTTTCAGTTGTCACATTCAGGTCAATCGTTATAACCAGAAAGCACAGTCTACTTTGTTGGTAGTAACTAAGTTTGTTACATTGTTAATAGTGTTCTCAAACGTTAACACCCACATAACTTGCATTATGGGTAAAGACATAAGATACATTATGTGATTTTGTGAATGGTATTATCAGTTATACTAGATTTCATTGAGATTGAAGAATAATAGTTACCGTACTTGATACAACATGGATAAATTTATTGTACATAAACGTAGTGGAGAAGTGCTTTGGTCTAAAGAAGATTCCAGCACACCAGTATGTAATGAATCAAGAAGAAAGAAACAATACTCCTTTCAAAATACTTGGGAAATAGAATATCTTAGGATGAATAATGATGACAATTCAGGAGTGATCTGTCTGCAATGTCGTGCTTCATTATCAGGCTTCGGAAAAGCAAATTGTCAAAGACACTATAATATACATCACAGTGTGTTTGCCAAGGAGTATCCCACGGTTTCAGATGCAAAAGTACATGAAATAGGTGATTTGAAATCACACTTCAAGCGTGAACAGAAATATACTTTATCTACATGTAGCAATACTATTAATAAGCTTTCGACTGAAGTGTCTATGTCAGTGTCTCATAAAAATAATGTTAAACATGGCATGGCAACCAACCTGCATTTTAAGGTATTTTGTAATTGTCCCGTGCGGGAAATCATTCACAATTTTTTTGTTTTCTATCTGAACCAATTTTCGTGTTATTGCCATCAGTATGAATTACCACAATACGCAACTGTCCTGCCATCTAACTTTAACCAAACATAGCATAATCATTGCCAACAGTATGAGCTTTGAAAGTGCAAAGGAACAGGTTATACAATCTTTGAATTAGCGTTCCGGATGTAACTTCCGACTTCTGAGCTACTGTTAATCCATGGCATGGTTAGGGATAATGAAAGAGAAAATCTCGTTTTCTACGTGCAAATGAAAACGAAATGGGTACAAGAAAAGTACGTTATTTGCTCTCAAAACGAGATTGGGGCTGGGCATGGTTCAGGTTAGGCATATGGAAATTACGGTATAATAGGAGGAACTTTGAGAAGGGTAAGTGCCCACTATGTAAAGGGCTTGAGAGTCCCCAGCATATAATGCTAGAATGTATAGCAAATGAGAGATGGAGACAAAAGTACTTACAGAAAGAGTTGAGGGATCTGCATCCAAATGTACTTTACAACAGAGTAATAAACAATAATAAGAAGATAGATGTAAGAAAGATGGGGAAACTATTATACAATATAAACAAAAATTGGGAACGGGCGATTGAAAGAGAGATGGTAGAAGAAGAACTAGGCCAAGAGTAACACCTTATAAGCTTCCGGGAGGGTAGGTGCATAGTGCTTGAAGTATACTAATTAAAAAAGAGTGGAATACATAAGAAAAGAAAATACATAAGAACAAGTATAGGCCTATATGATAGGAAAAAGTAAGGTATTACACATGAGTGATTTTAGAAGATAAACATAAACTTTGAACAGATTACAGCCTGCACACGCAGCACAACTCTCAAGAATGCAAGGAGTCAGCAGAGGAGGAGAAATGAGATGAGAGCACGCGACAGAGTCCAAGCAGCAAATCGGAGGAATCAAATGACTAAAGCTCACAGAACACTGATGACAGCAACAGATTTACTGAAAATAGGATTCCAGAACGGATAGCGAAAATTCAGAAAGAGAGAAAAGAAATACTAAAAGAAACTAGAATTGTTGAATTAACTAAAAACTTTCATTGTGAAAGATACGCATTTTCTAGATTAACTGATAATAAGATACTTGAATTTATTAGAAAATATTTAGCCGCGTTTTATGTTGGAAATTTTATACACATTGATGGGATGTCAAAGGCGTTCTGTGAACTTTGGCTAAAGAATGAAGGTCTGCCAACACAGGATAGCCTATTTGAATTATATTTGTGGTTTGGTAAAGAAAGAGGGCTGGATAAGGATAACATATTAGATGACCTAAGAACATTGGAGTATTATTTCCACAATATCAGAGAAGAAAGACTCCACAAGGAAAGAGTAAGAAGAAACTACAAGTTATGAAAGATAAGGATAGGCACTATTAATGTTAATGTTAATTGTAGTGGGACACTGGAGCAATACTTTATAAGCAAAGGTGGCCCATTAGTTGATATATATGTTGTTTGTGAACCTCTGAATATTTAATAAATTTAATAATAATATAATCCATGGCATGGCATGTAAGCCATTCTGTTAACTGAAGTGCATCAACATAGATATGTTGTATTAGGCGTCGACTTTGGGGGGAAGGTATTTTCTGCTCCTTTAGCAGATTTCTTAAGATTTTTAAGAAAATTTGTAAGATTTTATCATAATATATGGCCCATGTATAACTACTAAAAATACAATTCTTCCCCTCCCCCCGAAAAAATACATTTTCAAGTCAGTGTAACTGGTGTTTTTCTTTAAGTTTTTGTGATTTTTTAAATGGATTCAGCATTGGATAGTGATGACTGTACTACTCCATCACAAGAAAGAAAGCCTTCATTTAAACCCGAGAAATCAAAACAGAAAAATAAACATGTGTGTGTATATAATAAAAAAATTATTTTTTTGTGTTATTACTTCAGTAAGAGTAAACTAAGATGTGATGATTAAAGTATAGCTGAATCTTACAATAAAAACTTAACTAACTTGCAACCAATCCCCAAGCATTTAAGAAAACAAGAAAGGCATATTAAAGCAAACATGAAGAACGCCTGGAAGCTGCAAGCTGAACACATTTTAAATACAAATTTCACAATGCAAGAGCTTCACCAAGCCATAAACTCACTTAAATGTGGTAAATCTTCAGGACCAGATAAAATCATGGCAGAGTTTTTAAAAACTCTAGAAACACAAGCCCTTAAAACAGCCTTGTACATATTCAACCAGTCATGGAATTCATATATACCATCTGAATGGAAGAAAGCATCTGTAATTCCAATTTAAAACCGAAAAACCTGCAACTGACCTGTCAAGCTATCGTCCAATCTCATTAACCACTATAATGTCTAAAACAATGGAATGAATGATAACCGATTAAACTACTTTCTGGAACATAATAACATAATCTGTCCAGAACTAGCTGGATTCCGAAAAAACCGCTCCACAAATCAACAAATTCTACATTTAACCCAAGATATCAAAGATGCTTTGGATAGAAAACATACAACACTAACTGTATTCCTGGACTTCAAGGGAGCATATGAAGCAGTCTGGAGAGCTAAACTAATAGAGAAACTAAACTATATTGGAATTAAAGGTAAAAACGTTCTATTAAGGTTTCATACTTGCACATAAAACTAATAACACAAACATCAAAATTGATGACAAACAGATCAATCGGAGCCAGGAACCTAAATATTTGGTAATAATACTTGACCAAAAACTAACATTTCAGAAACACATAGAAAGTACAGCAAGAAGAAAAAGAAGTTGATTAAACATTCTTAAGAAACTGGCTGGTAAACAATGGGGTTCATCTCTCTCAGTACTAAACTCAACCTATAAGACATAATAAAACCAATTCTTCTCTACGGTAGTAAGGCCCTAATAACGACAAATACTACAATTCTAGAACTTGCACAAAACCAAACTCTAAGACTGATAACTGGTGGTGTAAAGAGCACACCAATTCCAGCAATACAAAATATAGCAACAGGGAACATCCATATTAAAAAAAAATTGAAAGACTTGCTCTCATACCAGGGCCATAGCAAGGTCCTTCTGCACCCTTGGCGAGTCTGACAAATCTGCGCCCTCCAATACTGGGGTTCTGAAATTTTTTTAAAAAATTCGGTAAAATTGTTTATTATTTTAATATAAAAACACTGTTATTATCAAAGAAAACCTAAACCTCAATTTCAAAATTAACTTAGTTTTGGGCTTTCAAGGTACTAAAACCTTATTTACAGACGATTGAACTACTTAAAAAATAATTAATTCATAAAATCTGGAATTTTTATTGCTTGATAAGTGCTTAAAAAAGGTGGTATTTTTCATGGTTAATGTTGTGCCCTCTTTATACCTGCGCCCTTGGCAGGGGCCCATCTCACCACTGCCTAGCTACGGCCCTGTCTCATACAACATGAAAAGCTCATCAGATTACCGTCTCTCTCCTTTTGGACTAACTATGAGCATCAACCTAGACAACTGAAAACCCAGAAAGGATTTCTGCAATATGTAAATGACTTAAAACCAAAATACCTTCCAGTAATAACACCAGAAGCAATACCGACACCAGTTTCATCTCTTCAGCAACCTAATATCCAACTGCAACTAGATCTAACAGAAAAAGTAAAGAAGTCTGAAAATAATCAAGGAGTATTGAAACAACTAACAGTAGAAACAATAAATAAATTCTATCCCTCAGAAAATTGGCTTCATATATTTACTGATGTTTCAAAATTTGGAAAAGAAGGCACTGTTGGAATAGGAATACACAGCAAGCTATTCAAGTTTTACCACACACTAGGCGAATTTCATTCAAATTTTGATGGAGAAATAGAAGCAATAAGAGTGGCTTTGGAACAACTACATCAAAGACTGAACAGTTTCAAAATGCAGTTCTTCTGTGTGACTCTCAAGCAGCATTACAAGCTATAACTGAACATCAAACCACCAATTCCAGTGTAATTGACATTAGAAATCTAATCTATGAAATACAAAATGAAGGAAAACAAATAAAACTACAATTTGGATCCCCTCTCACTGTGGAGGGAGTGGAAATGTAGCAGCTGATTACTTAGCAAAGAAAGGAACACAAATTCTTGAAAGACCCAACCGCAAAATGCCATTCCTCTCAGCAAAGCAACACATAAATAGAAAAGTAAAGGAAGAAAGGTTTGAAAAGTAGGCCTACACAAAAGCGAGTGAAAACAAGAAATGGATCTGTCTACTCACAACAAAGCAAATCATCCTGAACCAACCAGGCAGAGAAACAGTTGCATCATTTCATATCTTCACTGGTCACGACTTCCTGGCTGAGCACCTCTACAAGATCTCCATAATAACATCTCCAGTAAGTGTGTTGTGCAAAGATAATGACAGTAGGCCTATCATGAACTGGGACCATATTTTGAAATGTAGTGTTTTGAAAGACTTCCAGTATACATGTGAACTCTATTGGGAAGTACGAAGATGAATGGCTTTATGTCAAGTGTCTAGGCAATAAATTAAATAAATAAATAAAGAGTACTCTTGGTAAAAAACATAATGTAGCTGTCCCCCGAAATTGTAGAATGTTGCCCTTCTTTGACTGTCTTGTCTCTCATTCCTTCCTTCAACAGTTGGTCACCCTGCATGCCATTTTCTACTTGGAAGGCTGTGAAGAAGTGTAGGCTATAGTTCAGCTGTAACCACTTTGGCAGAAAATATACGGTACTTGAAAAGTGGGGTATAGAAATTTTCTGATTAATGCTTGAAAGAATGTAGTTAGTTTTCTCTTGCTGTTGACAAATTGACGGATATTGCGTCTGTTGCTCAATTGAACAGTAAAATATTTATTTCTGTAATTTTCTCCTCTCTCTAACACAACTATAGGTCAGATATTTATAACGCCATTACCAGCTTCCTAATATCCAATGATGATAATTTTTATTGACCAGAATAATTTTTGGGAGATAAAAAGTTGGCCATGGTCATGTTTATTTGTTCCATATACTAGTGTGATATAAATAGCTTTTTTTGTGGACATATAAACGCTCATATTGTGTTAGAGTCTACTGTAAGTAGTAGATTATTATATTATTTATAGCTGGAAGTTTTTGTGACATATTATATTAACATTCTATTGTGATAAAAGCATTTATTACTGCCTTTTGATACCATGATTGAAACAAATGAAAACAATTCTAACAACAAGGCAACTAGAAGATTTCGCATGAACAATTATTGTCCTACTATGTCTTCATATTCTACACCATATCTAATCCAGGACAATGCAATGAAAATATGAATCAAGAATATAACAGAAATTATAACTACCACATAAAAGCTGTTAAACTGCCTCCTATCTTTTATTTATTTTTTATTTATTTATTTATTTATTTATTTACCTTATTAGTACAAAACAAATATTCATAACCGATGCCCGAATGAGCAAAAGCTCGTGCTCGGGCTCAGCTCAGCACAAAAACTACATCTACATCTACATCAATAACATCAGCAATATGAATACAGTTTTGCAGGCTTTAAACAGCCAAGTCTTGGGGAATTTCAAGCATACAACTGTTGCAAATCAGAAAGTTAAATTCTGTTTCAAATCAGTAGAAGGTTAGGGCCTATAGAAAGGCCGGGCATTGTTTAAAAACAAAGAAGGCTGAGTACCATACTTACCAAATGAAGAAGGATCGTAATTTCAGAGTAGTCATTCAAGGATTACATCCTACCAGGGGCATGGCATTAATGTTGCATCTGTCGGCGCTGGCAACAGCTAATAAAAATGAATAAAGTGTATGCAAATTTTACATGATTTTTAATTTTTTTCAAAGAATAATGGAAAGTCTAAGTAATTTCACTTTCAGATTTCAATTGCATTAATTTGTGACCCATCTGCCGAGACTGTCGATGACAGCATCCTCCAGTTCTAATTAGCTCGTTACTTTGCCAATGGCGCTCACCGGCAAATTTGTAGCTTATAGACTCTTGTGGGATGTCAGTGACCCTGTGAGGCTTCAGTTTGTTGTTTATAACACGATTGTTGCCAGTGCAATGAAAAGACAAACCTTGAGTTTTAGTGTTAATTCTTCATGTATAACAATGATATGGTGACACAAAATCATTGTATTGATGAATATTTTAAGAGATCATAGATACGATACTTGGCCAAATAACCAACAGATTCTCGGATATAGATTAACTACAGTTCCTATCATTGTTGGACAGTGCTTCATATGCTGAATATGACAAGACTTTCCCAGAGAGTGTGTTTAAGACTTTTCTCACTTATTATGGACAGTACTTCAACACAGTGTGATTAAGGAACAAACTCTGTTATTTGTACTCTTCCCCTGAATTTCAAAACAAAGCAATCTACAAAGTTCACCAAGAGTTGTATGCCATGGGACTTAAAGAAGCTTTGCCACAGGTGTATAAACTTCATGAATTAATTTTGACTATTCCTGCCACCAGTGCATCAATATAACAATATTTTTCAGTGCTCCACAGAATACACACTTATCTAAGAAACACTCAAACTCAAAATAGCCTTTCATCTCTATCTCTATTATCAGTGGAAAAGGGGTTGCTTAATAAACTTAAAAAGCAACAGCAAGAAACATTTGAAAATTCTGTCATTGATGTTTTTTGGAGAAGAATTGGTGGACTGAACTGAAGTACAAATAGACACTGTAAATTGGAGTGATTATAAATACATTTTAAATAAAGTATGCCACAATAATTTTTATTTATATATTTGTTTGTGTTTGTTTTGTTTTATACAATTGCATGTGACCTATTTAATATTAACTTGGAAACCCTCGGAATTCGCAACTGGCACTCCCCAAATTAAATCTGAAGCAACTGGCAACACCCATGCCACGCGATTGTATCCTACAAGCCATACAGCAATTCTAATGAATGAACTAAAATCATTACACTATTCACCTACACAGATGGTCCCTGTTTACCACCAAGTTATGAAGAATCCTTTACCACAATTTTTTGTAGACCTCAAACTAAATCCTAGTAATGAAAAAATCTATGAAGTAACAAGATTGTACTATGCAGTTATAAAGGTGGAACTTCCTAGACAAATGCGCTATTTCACTCAGTGCTACAATTGCCAAGACTATGGGCATTGTAAAAATAGATGTAAAAGAGCTCGCTGTGTTAAATGTGATGGTGCACATTCTAATGCAGAATGTAAAAAGCCCAGCAATACACCCCTAGTGTGCATCAACTGTAATGGACAACATGCGACTAGTTACAAAGGCTGTCCAGTCCATAAGAAACTTCAAAATTCAACAACCTCTTTCCAAAGAAAGAGTTCCGATAATATGAATACAGCTTGCACTCCAACACCTAGAATTAACATGGCATCTGAGAAACAATTTCCGTCTCTACAAATACCACCTCAGCTATTTGGCTAAAAATTATATTCAGAAGCAACAAACCAACAAGCAATGAAAACCAAATGAAAGCTTGGTGAGTAAATTATATTTGCTACTTTCACTCTTGGTCCCTCTCATAAACAATCTCACAAAAATATTACTGGTGGTTATTAAAAATAATGGAGCATGCGCTTAAAGGACTCATTCACATATGAACATGGAATTGCCAGGACAAAAATAACAAGTACCGGTACCATGTATTGTTACACTTTCTTTCTACAGATGAAGTAGACATTCTGCTAGCTACAGAAACTATACTAGCGCCACATATACATTTCAGAATACCAAGTTATAAGGTTTATTATGCTGATCTTCCCAACAATGACAGAAAAGGTGGTTCGGCAATATTCGTCAAATCCAAAATTCATCACAGCAAGCTACCGAGCATAGTAGATCCAGGATATCAAGTATCCCGAATTATATTACCAATGGACCATGTGAAACCACAAATCGGTTCTTTTTATTCAGCCCCAGCAAACAAACTGGCTATGGCAGATTTCTGGGGAATTATTATATAATGAAACCACATTATCTTCTTCATGGAGATTTTAATAGTAAACAATAATAATAATGTTTAATAATAATGTTTATTGTCTATAGAATCATAGTACAATGATATCAGACAGTTGTTATTACAAGAAAAATCAGATGCTTACATACACACACACATATAACCTATTATTAAAAACATTCGAATGGGGATCCAACATTGTCAATCCAAGAGCTGCTTCACAAAGTAATAAATCAATTTAAATTAGAAATTCTGCACCAAGTCGAACCAACCCATTATCCACATGACAACGCCATCCCTGGATTTCTTCATAGGTAAAACGTTACATGTGTATGTGAACAGATGCGTTTGTATTACAAGAATTAACTTCAGATCATTATCCAGTTGCAATCAATTTTTCCCCAAAATACAAACCTAAAAAGAACACACCCATGCCTTAATCAAGTATCTGTTTAACTGGAGTTTATATACCTCAACAATGTAACAAAGTTAAACAAAAGTCCCTCTTAAAACACCTAAGGAAATAGAAGTTGCAGTTTCTAGCATAACCAGGAATATCCAGCATGCCGCAAAAAATATCTAGCAGTATTCAAGGACTTAAGCCATTCATTTGTGCTCCATTCATTGAGCATCTTCAACAAACTAAAAAAGAATACAACAGTTTGTGGGTACAAACCAGGTATCTAGCTTAGAAAACACTATTGAATAATATCCCCAGAGAACTGAATAGAGCACTGAAGAAGCAATATTATGCTCTTTTTAAGCAGAAATGAAAACCCTCAACTCCCAAGATGAATCCTTATGGGAAAAACTGGACGAGTGCTTAAATATATAGAAAACATAGCTCCCTTGGAAGTTTTCAATCACTGGTACTCAACACCAGAACAAAAGGCAGATCTTTTCAATGCACAACTAAGACAACAGTTTCAACCCAATTCTATTACAGTAATGATTTACAGTTCGTTGGTCTTGTCAACAGTAGCATATCTCAACCAATGCAAATTAAAAATTTTCCTTAACTCTTCACTCATTCTCAGGTGGAAAATGCAATTAATAGATTTCCTCCAGAAAAAGGCTCCTGTGAAGATCATCCAAGAAAAGCTCGTGTCTTCTTAACACAAATTTACAATGCCTTTCTTCGTCTTACTTGTTTTCCACAAAAATGGAAACACACATCTGTTGTCATGATACTTAAGCCCATTAAAAGAAAAGGTGATCTGAAAAGCTGTCGTCCAAAAACACTGCTTTCTTTATTATCAAAACTTTTTGAATGGCTATTGCTGCCTCTTCTTCTTGAACAACTTTCAGCAGTCCATCTATGCAGTTTGGATTTAAACCATTGCACTCCTGCCCACAATAGCTTCATTGAATCGTCAACACAGTTTTGGACACATATGAGTAAAAGCAAGTGTGTTTGGGCCTGTTTCTTGACACAGAAAAAGCTTTTAATAAAGTGTTGCAGAATGGGTTGTTACTGAAGATCAAGGATCACGTTTCAGATACACATTTTAGAATAATAGCATCCTACCTTCATAACTGTTCTTTTTCAGTAAAATACCAAAATGGACAATCAAGATCTTAACCAATTTTCTGTGGTATTCTACAAGGTATTATTTTAGGCCCTCTCCTTTATACAGTGTATAGCTCTGATTTTTTCTCATCAAGCTCTACTAACCATTGCACATTTTGCAGATGATATTGCATTCCTCAGTAAAGGCAGTTGTATATCAGCAGCTGAGAAACTGTATTCCTTCTGCACTGAAATTGACAGATGGTACTCTCATTAGAGAGTGGTAAAATCCACAGAAATCACAAGTAGTGTACTTTACATATAAAAAGCAGATAACATATTATCCCATAGCTCTTGGAGGAGTTGTCATAGCCACAGCTCAGTCAACACTCATAATTGACCATTTCGATTATTGTGATATTTTATTTAGTAACCTGAGCTCAAAACTAGGACGAATACTGACACGTGTTCATAATGCTTGCATTCGCTACATTTGTGGTATTTGTAAATCAGATCGTATTATGCCAGCATTTGAAACATTGGCATGGCTTCAATTGGATGACAGAAGAAAACTGCACTCTCTGTGCCTCCTGTGTCGAATTCTCCACACTTCCTGTCCTCACTATTTGTCATCATGCTTTCGCACTCTTTCATCTCATCATAACCTAAATATCCGGTCTAGGCACGATCATATTCTCACAATACTTAAGCATCATACAGCTCTTTACTCATCATCCATCTTTACTTCAGTCATCTGGATGTGGAATTCTTTATCATCTCACATCAAGACTACCGCTCACTGAGAACGTTCAAATAGTAGTTAACAGCACATATACACAGTACTTAATAGTGATTTTTTTCATGTTCTATGTTATTTATGTTTATATAGGCCTATTACAAAGTAGAATGAAATTATGGTCCTGTCAGTCTATCAAATTTGGTATTTCCTGCTATCGAAGTCTGCTACTGAACCCATATATTTGATCGTGATTTTTTGTTGTTGTTATGGGACCAAATTAAACTTTGCAGGGGAGGGCAGTCTTTCTCCATTATGGCACTGTGCACTTCTGGAGATTGAAGTATTTTAATTTGAATGGTAGTTGGTGCTCATGGTACATTTCCACAGCATTTTGTTTCTATGTGAAAAAAGTTTGAACTGAATAAGGATGTAATGAAGAACATCGTCACCATGGCTCTGAGAGGACCCATTTTTCTTCTTCACCATCATTTATATAGCCTAACTGCCAACAATGTTATTCTTCGCCACCTTAAGAATTATGTTCTTTTAACGTCTTGCTTATAACCTTATTTTTGTTCTTGTATTGTTTATCTGTAGGCCTACAGATTCTTGTTAATTGTTGTTATATTCAGAATCCATACCTTATCATTTCTTTTAATTTCAACTCTAATGTAATATTGCCTTTTGTCAATCTGTCCAAGTTAGCAGCCCAAAAATACTGGGGGACGTTATTGTATTTAAACAATAAACATATAAAAGTAAATAGTACGGTATTTCATATTGAGTTATTAAGATCATGTTAAAATGTACGCTACTTATTCAGCACATCATTCCTTTGTATAAATCTTATGCATTAAGAAGTTAGTTATTGTTTGAGATTGTAAAGTATCCCGCAAGCTATGATTTATAACACTTTAAAATATACAATATGATAACATGCCATGTTTACATAACTAGAACCAAATACATGAAGCTGAGATTAGTTTGCTGCAGGTCTATCAAGCTTATTTAGTGGAAAGGTAGAATCAGACTGAAAAATTAAATGCCATAGATGAGGTCGCTACTGGATGTTTTCTCATATTGAGAACATTTGGTAGTATACCGGGATATGTGAATTTAATGTTGCATTGGTATGTTGATATGGTAGCTCAATTGGTAAGAGTAGCGGCACGGAGAGACGAAGATCCTGGTTCAAATCCTGGCTATGGCATTTAATTTTTCAGTCTGACTCTACCTTTCCATCTTAGCCTACACACAGCCAATGTGAAATAATTGTCATTCAAACTTCTATAGTATTCAATGTCAGGCCTGGTTTAAGGAATTTCAGGGCCCCTGCAATATTTACTGTTCAGTGCCCCTTACGTTTATCGTAGATTTAGGCCTATCAAGCCAAATCTATTATTGTACAATACAGATATTATGTAAATTTCCATAGATATTTTCATTTCACATACTACATTAGAGTTAACATAGGTATTTTTATAAATTTACATAATGCTTTACTGGCGTAGATTTACCCTGCAAGACAAAATGCTAAAATATATTTAAAAACACATCTTATTCAAATTATTTCCTAAGATTTATAGTACATTATTTTTACAAAATAAGCCCCAGATATCTAGCTAATTCTCACTACAAAATAGTTGCAGAACAATTTCACATATAAGATTTGAAGACTGAACAAGAGAGATTCTAAGTCCCGTTTAGTGTATTAATTTTAATATATCCTGTTCTTTTTTCTCGCAATGTTGTGTTCTTAGTTCTGAAATACAGAGTATCGCCTGATCTTATTTATTTTACAAAACCTAACTGCCACAGACTTAAAACTAACTTCTTTCTTCTCAGTGTTTGGAGATCGGACTATCTGAGTTTCCACAGATATTACAGACATGCCTCTTAGTCGCTCCTCCTGCTACGGGCCTCCTCCGCCCCACCCCGTGGCTTGTGGTTCAGAAGTTGCTGGTGGTGTGCCGCGACTCTGAAGTTCTTGATTAGAGGGACCCAGGAGATGTGGCGCACGGAAGGGTGTGCCGCGACTCTCGGGCTCTCGTGAAGGTGGGACCAAGTTGATGTGGTGGACGTGGAATGGTACCTGATACTTGTTGGATGTAGGGGAGTCCGTGAGGGCTTAAGCCTTGAGCCGTAACAACAACTTAGTAACTTCTCGCTCGTGGTTGTTCTGAAATATTTTTTTATTATCATTATCTTAGAGAAATGGTTCGTTCTGCAGACTCCACTGATACGGGCATACACCGAACAATTATTCTTAATGCCACTGACACATTTGGGAACTTCAGAACTTCTACCAGCTTATAGGGATGACACTTCTAATTATTCATTAGCTTGATCTGATGCACTTATATCTCCTGACTTTTGTTTTGTATCCTTAAAAGCATCAGCAAGTTTTTTTTCTTTCTTTCTTTTTTTTCCCAAGAGAGCTCGGAACCCCCCCCCCCCCGAGATGCGGGTGCTACGGGGTCCTTAAACCGTCCCTGTTCAATGTTATGGAAAGTTTAATTTCAAAACAATTTCAAATTTTAAACCTACGTAAATTTAACACAAATATTTTATAACCAATAACCATAATAAATATTGTGTTCCATCTAAAGGAAATTGACATTGTAAACCACAGCAAGTGTAAGCCTATAAGAATAAATTTATGCAATGTATCATTTGTTATTCCTGCGGTAGGTGGGTATTTTAGGTCATAGTATGTAACTGTATTTTAGAGGATGTTTTAATCAACTTGCAATCTGAATGATAAAGCTTGGTTCTGCTGAATAGAGAAAGAGGATTTTCGTGGCTTAAACTGCGCTATGTTCATTAAAGTCAAAGTGGAGATTATTCAGAGAAGCCAAGGCGTCGGTTTATGCGCTTACAGAGTAAAACCCTTGCGAATGAAGGATTAACTTAACAGAACTCAACCTGTAAGATAAACTCTGGTGCTTTGATTTCATCTGTAGGACACGGAACTTAATCGGTAAGCACTGAGTCTATAATGCGTAGTTGTAATTCCCCTTCAACGACATGTGATATATTTATTATTTTTTATTTTTATTAATATTCAGGCGAAGATCCAACAGTGTAAATCACTCAATACCCATCACTTTTGAACCTTTTAACCCAATCATAACTACACATCGGAATTTTAGGCTAGACAAATTGGCATTTTAGGCATCTAAAATATATTAAGATGATGTTAAATTTAGAAAGATTTTTTTTATTTCTGCATGGGCCACAAAAGAATTAATTATGCATAAAAGTAAGTATTTTTACGTTTTTATTTCTATGACAACAAGCATCACATGTTTGACCTGTTTGTTATTAGTTAATAATAATAACAATAATAATAATTTTAATAACTCACAAGAGGTATATGATTTTACATTTCTTAAAAATAGACTTGGGCTAATGTGTAGCCTAGTGTCAATGATATATTTATTATTTTTTAATTTCATTATTATTCAGGCGAAGATCCAAAAGTGTAAATTGCTCAGTACCCACCACATATGAACCCTATAACCCGCTCGTAAGTAGACATCGGAATTTTAGGCTAGACAAATTGGTATTTTAGCTTATTTGTTAATAATAACAATAATAATAATTTTAATAACTCACAAGAGGTCTATGATTTTACATTTCTTAAAAATAGGCTGGGCTACTGTGTAGCCTAGTGTCAGCCTTAAATAATATGAAAACACCACTGAAAACGAATAAATTAATTACCGGCTTGACTACCCTAACATACAAAACGTCTAATTCTTACTTGCTTGTGATGTAAGTGACAAATTATTTTCTCATAGTAAATAAGATCATTATAATCCATCAGCCAGGAACGAACTAAATAAACTTTCAAATTCTTGGAATTCTTTTTAAAAATATTTGTTTTGGCAGGTATAGGCACAAAAATGAAGAAATAGCCACTGAGCCCCATTTTAGGTAATTTTGGACACTATAAAACTGCTCCTAATGATTATAATTTTTCATAAATTGCAAACATCTGCAATTATTTTGCACATTTTCATGAAGGAATTGAATAGGCATTGCCTAAAATTCCGAGGTCTACTCAAAAAAAATTTTGTGCAGTGATTAAGAACTCCAAAAATGAAGGTAAATAAAGAAAGGGTTATGGATATCCCATTAAGAAATATTCACCCAAAATTGTATCATACATTGTATTGCGTTCCAATCATGGCTAGATAATTATCGACTTCTTGTCGTTGTCAATGGAATGAGCTAAATTCTACTAAAGATTAAATAGGCTAAATCCATTGCTGATTTTTGTATTCCATTAAAGCCAGAAGGCTACTGGACTTGCATCCGACGAGACTATTTATTGAAAAACGTTTTTCTTAAGAAATAGTGATAGGTGATGTACAACTCTTTAACTAAAAATTTTCCGGGTTCTGTGACATTGCTGATTCATCAAAACTTGTTTAAATTAATGTGGTGAATCTCTAGTTGAAAGTAGATATTGTAAAACCAACTCAGTGATAGTTAATGATTTCCTCCCTTTCAAGCTGGATCGGATTAGCCATACAGGAATTCGGGTAGCTTCCATCCTAACATTCGTGAAAGGGGTAAAGCTGTGCGTATAGATGGAGATGCATAATGTGTCAACAGAAATCGGAATATTTTATGATGATGTTCATTGAAAAAGGAGGTCTCAGAAAACCTTAATATGATAGTAGTTGTAGCCCTTTTTTGGCCCGGATGACGTAATTTCAGATGACGTCATCTTCCACAAGATGGCGCCATTTCCTGTTCCTGTTCCTGTTCCGGTTCAAAACGGCAGTAGTTCCGGTTCCTATTTCAAACAACTTAAGTTCCTGTTCCTGATACCATTTTGTTCTGGCACGAATTTTGAATTTCGTCCGCTATTTTTTTATTTTAATTCTGGCCACCATTTTGTTTGGCCTAATTTTGTTTTTCAGGGCTTGTCTTCAATTACGCATCAATTTTGAGAGCTCTCAACTCATTTTCATATTTCAAAATGTGTTAGGCCATAATAAAAAAATAAAATATTGATGACAGTTTTCCGGAAGGTTTTGAAGTAGGCTAATTGTACTAAACTTACGTAATAAAAAAGAAAATATTGATGGCATTTTTCTGGAAGATTTCGAAGAAATTTGAAATTATTCGAATAGCCTCAACATACCCTTACTTACTTACTTACTTACTTACTTACTTACTTATTTACTCTTCGGCTCTACAGCCCATGAAGTGCCTTGGCCTCCTTCACAACTTGAGCCAATTCATTTCTGTCCTGTGCCTTTCTCCTCCTGCCAGTACGTACATGAAGTTTTTTCAGGTCGTCCTCCAGGTCATCAAGTCATCTTTTACGGGGTCTTCCTCCAAGCCTTCTCCCACCTGAGTTTCCCCTTTCTAACACCACGATCATCATCCATCCTCTCCACATGTCCAGCCCATCGTTTTGGCATGTTTTAAATTTCTGCAACTAAACTTGGTTCTTGGTATAAGTCAGCCAACTCTCGATTTGCTCTTATTCTCCATACCCCTCCATCATTTGTTGCCCTATAAATCCTCCTTAAGATTTTACGTTCCCAGGTATTCAATATTTTCTAATCTTTCCCAACGTGCCCTGCTTGTATTTTATACAGTTTATACTTTATAGACTCCACACAAGTACGGCTTTTGAAAGCTTTCTACTTTCTATTATTTATTGCTTCTAGATAGAATCTGTTGCGTCATGAAATGTTAATATGATTTCATACGCGAGCTATTCACCAGATATGCAAATAGAGCGCTGAAGTTGAAATATAAAGTATGGTTTACTTTGCATATGGGGACTGGTCCCACCGGTGATACTCACTGCGAAATAATGTATAACTACGAAACTCCATCTGTTTTGTTTCTCAGTGCTCTCCAACGTCTTCTTTCTCTGTCTGTTCAGAACTGCCTAGGGAATTTGTTCGGTGGAGAACATTTCTTTGAACTGTTGGAAATATCCTCTTTATATGTAAATTGTAGGCCCTACACTTAATGTAGTCCTCTGCATGTTTGAAAAACGTCGTTCCTATTAAAATATTATATCACTATAGTCTACGTCAGTGAATAATTATGAGGTTTACTTTCTTATAGCGAACACTACGCATAGTCTGTTGCATTTCTACAGTAGCAAATATATTAGTTTTATAATTTTATAATTGCAAGATATGCACTTACAACTAACGACTTCATCGTCATCAGGTAAGGTAGGGAGGAATAGAGGTGTACATATTCTGATTTTAGCTTGCCTGCCCCTTTGAAATTCTGCAACCAGTCACAGATTTTAACTTGCTTGACTTGAAAGCAAGCCAGATTACAACGATGATAAGAAATACTGTCGCTATGAGTCACAAGCTCTTCATAACTTGGTGGGTTGCACAGGACCTAAGGAAACTGCAAGGCCTGGCGGAAAGAATATGAAACTGGGTATAGCAGTGCACTGGTAAGTCGTGCAGTTACGTAGTTGAGGAACTTCAGATGTGTTTAGAGAATTTTACCCTGAAGGAAGCCGAGGAGAAACTAAAATGTGGACAGTTTCAATTAATTATCAATGAACAAAGGTACTAGTCCGGCATGGGAAAAATTTTCAAACATTTTCGAGAAAACATAAAATCATTAATAACAATAACAAAAATCCCTTTAGGCAAGCCTACAAGCTGAGGTAGATTTCGAAGGGCTTAGGTTTTAATTTACTGTAACTGCGTAGCACTCTTCTTCTTTAGCCTTGGCATGACAAACCCGCAATAATAACTGCAAAAAAGAGGAAAAGAGAACTTTTTCAAACATTCAAATCTCGCCTTATATGAGAATTATCAAGAAACTAGTTATTGATTTGTAGAGTAGGCCTACACATCAACAGCTTTTCAACGATACCCCACAAAACGTAGTTTCGAAAATTTCGAATTTCCATCCCCATACCCCCACCCCCACTCGTACTCCCAAAACCCCCGAATCGTTGATGTCACTGTTAACTCCATAAGGAGTACTCTAATTTATTCAATCAAAGTTTCCCTCTATACTTCATAGGGACCGAGATATAAATGTTTTAAAATTTCAACCCCCTCCCCCGACCACCCCCTTAAGCCAATTTTGCTCATTAACGAACTTGTCTGAACTATTGGGCCTAGAAATAACATAATAAAATTTGATTCAAATATCTTGAAAATTACGGCCGCTAGCGTGTAAAGATATATATGTATATATAAATATATAAAAACGGTTTTTAATACTTTATCCACCTTTTATTTATCTGCATGGTGAATTTCTTCTACCAGCATGTAGAAAAGCAAGAAAGTATTACCTACACTTAGCAACTACAGTTGTTTCGCTGATAGGAATGTCGCAAGCTTATTCTGACTTGCCTAGGCTGGGTTTGACCTAACCCACCAGGCTTAAAGAAACCTGCCTGCTTCCTAGCTATGACGCTGGCAACTTGCTTGCCTGGCGTTCAAGCGGGTATGGGCAAGCTAAAATAGAGATTTGTACACCTCTAGGGAGGAAATGTAATTTAAGCAACAATAAAAAAATCAATACAAATATAAATAAAATTATTTACCTAATAAACAATAATCCTTTTGTTTTCATAAGATAACCAGGAATGATTATTTGATTACTAAATATATATATATATATATTTATGTATAAAAGTAATGTTGTTCCTTTATCTTTAAATACTATCAGAACTCAACAATTAATCATGAAACAAAACTTGTCCTTAAGATTTCATCACTCCATTTGTGGGGAATCTGACTCATTTACTGCACCTGCAAAAATGTGAAGGAGATAAATCAGTCCAGTATCTTGATAATATTATAGTTCGCCATTTGACATTTGAATGTGAAAAACACTGTACACGTGTGTTACCCTTAGACATTATTTAAGAATCAAAGTCTTGCGTATAGTGTTCTTAACTCTAATATAATGTCATCCATTACGGTGTCATTTGCTGGGGAGGAAATTGCACTTCTGTATTGACTCATTTGATTTTTATACAATAGAGAATAATGAAAGTTTTCTTATAAAACCTACAGGGTCTGTACTAATTTCTTGAATGTAAAATTATGACAATAGAACAGACTTATAAGCTTACACTTCTAAAATATTTAACACACACACACATGCTTCCAGTGAAGCAATGGATCTTCCGGAAATGTTCCGAGTTTATGTAATTTCTATCAGAGTAAATTTAGTTTACTAATAATAATATTAACAATAACAGAAAGAGCTCTGCATAAATCTAGACAACTTTCGTTTTGCGGTTTAATAGTTTATTAAGTAGCTCAGAAGCACATATTTCTATGTATTTTTGTATATAGTATTTTGAAAGATAAATTTCCTTAACTGGAAGTGTAGCCTATCTTGCTAGATACATTTTCTGCCTGACATTTCTGTGGGAAACGATATGATGTTCCAAATTCCAATGGGAAACACCTTCATTCCAACTGAAAGAGAAATGTTACGCACTGATAGAGAAATTGCATTTTGTTTCGATTTTTAAATTCCAAGAAAATCAAGTAATTCGTCTGTGTCTGATACTCTTGTGATATTCTTGTGATGTAAATATAATGCATACTTAGCTCAAGAAACTATTTTAATGTTAGTCTCATTACAAAGACATTTAAGATGTATATATTTTATATACATTATCGTCTAAATATATTGGTAGGCTAAACCCTCAGGATTCCCTAGTATTTTGTGCAGCGTGTTGATTTTCTCTCTACGGGGGATTTTCTTCTAGAATTTACTTTAGTAATATGATTTCTAGAATTATGTACTGAGCAGTTGAACACTACTGTTGTGATAAGATAATATTATACATGTATAATATTATGTGAAAGGTGGTTTCAAAATCCCACTTCCTGGTGATAAAGAGCTAGAATCCGCAAAGCGATAAGTGACTTCTAACCGCCCCAGGATTTCTTCTCTCAATTTCTTGTCCCGACATGTGTACCCTGCCGACATATAAATTTCCTATCTTTTCTCATCCAAACTCTTGGCATAATCGTCCCAAATTGCTATCTCTAAATTCAGATGAACAAAGAAGTGACATCGTTCCAATAAATTATATAGAATAATAAAAAGCTGAGAATATTATAGGAGAAAAATTCCTCCGGCACTGGGACTTGAACCCAGGACCTTTGGCTATTCGCGCCAATGCTCTACCAACTGAGCTAAGCCGGAGCTCAATTCACAGCGCCAGATGGAACTTCTCTCCTATGACTGAATGCCCTAATGGTCTACCTCACAAACAGACAAGTTATGTCATATGCAGTACTGTGAGGCACACTAAGTAGTGATTTTTGTGACCGGGCTCCCACTGTTATTGTACAGTTAACATTCAAGACAGATATATAAGCATTCATGAGCCACAGATTATTGTCTCTGTTGGACACTACATGAGAATATTATGTATATGCTATAAAGCGAGAAATAATTTGACTGGATCTGATCCCATAAGTTTAATGATGGTTTGTTTACAGTATGCCTTTGCTATTTAGGCCTAATCATAAACATAACTGCTTTTCTGTCGAAATAAATGTGCAAAACATATTAGTATCGTTACGAAAATGGCAAGTAAACTAGAAATGCTGTATTGACCCAATTTTAAACGAAAGGAAGAATTTCCTTTGACTGTGGATAAAATTAAAAGTTTTTAATATTCAGTAACGAACTTTTACTTTTGGAGTTTTCCTTAAATTGCTCACAATGTTTATTCGCTGATATTTTATAGTATCCGCACTAAGAATTATTGGCTGCATACTTTTAAGAATAATGTAACTGTATTATTCCTAGAAGTATGGAAGAGCTAATAGTTAAGCGTTTACTGTTTTATGTGTAAAAGACTTAACGAAAAGATTGTCATTATAACTATAGTTATTACAAAAAAGAAAGAAAATTGTTACTAAGGTGTAAAGTAAGGTTACTCGATTCCGCTACGAAATAGTACAAATCTAACACGAAGGTATAAAATAGAAATTCTTTCACTTTATTGCTAAGATATTTTATAGAATATATAAATCTGAATAGGTATTTAAGTTACGCTCCACAAAAAAAAAAAAAAAAAAAACACTAGCCTAACTTAGTGGGTTTGGTCATTCCACTTTCCGCGTTCAACGTTAGTTTATGAATATGTAATTATTAGGCTGGGTGATGTTGTTGAAGATATTGGTATATCACCTATGGCAAGAGTGACAGAAATGGCTGTATTCTTATTTGAAGCGTTTATTTGGGGCTTGAAATGCGCATTTCTGTACTGCAGTGGCGACTCCTGGTTTTTTAATTGTGTAGGATGGTGTGGAGAGAGCGAATTAACCCATTCACTGCTATTGACGTACATATGCGTCGCCGTAAAAAATACATAAAGGCTGAGATGTAAATTTAATACAATAATGCTTTATCCTAAAATATGAAAATATTTAACCACGTATGAAAACTGTCGTTTACGGAAATCAGCTATTCCGCTATAATTTTCATAGTTGATATCAAACTTGATTTTACTCCAGGAATACTTATATTGAAATATAAACAGCAATGTAAAGTTTAATAATAGCTAGGCCTATAATATATACCAAGAAATGAAATAAATAAATATTAATAAAAATATGATCACTCCCCTCTTAGAAAACAAGCTATCGAACGTGAGGAAGGACTGTACTGTAAGACGTCCTCAACTTCTTCCACATGAAACTGGCTTCTCACCACCTTTCCCTTCCCTGCCTGCCCCTTCACATGCCCATAAGCTTTAACAACGGCATGGACTACGTAACATCAACACTGAGGACATCCTCGCAAATACCAACCTGCTCAAAACAGAACCGCTAACTTCCTTCCCGAGTGCTCTACAATAACGCTGTTTTGTCATTTTATTGTTTTAATTTTGACAATGAATGCTAGTAAACATTTATGTAGATGAATTATGAAGTGTAGGATGATCCTCACATCCTATATGGAATAATCGCCACTGCTGTACTGCAACTTATTTTTGTTAAAATAATGAATTTACCATAGGATAGTCCGAGTTCCTTGATTTATTTGCATGTTCAAATACTGTATTCTGTTAACTTTTGAGAAACCTATGTCTTCATGAGAATTTATGAACTCTAATTATTGCAATTTTAAAACGGATACTGTTTTTAGAGTCTGCCAGGGTGGCGCAGATAGTATCGTCCTGACTTTCTATGCCAAAGGTTGCGGGTTCCATCCCGGGCCAGGTTGATGACATTTAGGCCTATGTATGCATAAATGTGACAGGTCCATGTCAGTAGATATACTGTCATGTCAAAGAAACCCTCTGGGACAATATGCCGGCACACCGGCGACGGTCACAGGCCTTAGTTGCAGTATATCCCCGTTGTTAAATAAACATATACCAACCAACTGTTATTAAGGCCCTAAGAATGTTTAAACTGTACTTTTATATAATTTTTCGATTGCTTAGAAGTAGTAACTAGGGAGGTTTAAATCAAAATGGCCGCCAACCGACGCCGCCCCCGACGCCTGAGTTGTGCCCTTTGTACCGGCGACGCCATGACGTCATGGGTATCATATGAAAGCGCGCGATGTGCCCTTTCGTCCTATGCTAGTCCCAACCCGCCCCAAAGCCCCTTTAAAGAGTTAGGCCCCAAAACAAAACCGACGCCGCCCCCCCGACGCCCACTTAGGTCCTTTGCTTCATGACGTCATAGGAATTTTTCAAACATAGGGATACGCTCTTATGCGTTATGGTATTCCTTGGTTCATACCTACGGCCGCCCCCCACGTATACTTAGGTCCTTTGCTCCATAACGTAGGTTATTCTGCAAATACGTTCTAAGAAAAACGTTCATATCCTAACATTACCAAATATACCATATGGATAGAGTTACTGTAACAAGCACTATACATAACATCATGACTAAGAAGAATTCCTTTCAACAGCTTATCTCTAGTGAAACAACAAAAACACGGAAGTGTAGCTTTTGGAATGCATCCCTTGGCTTGTTTAGAGATACAATCTTTTTTCTAGGGGAGAAAGAGTTTTAAGGGTGTGATGTCATTAGTGTAAGTGCTTGAGCCATGTGTATAAATACATGTTTCTGTACAGTCCAAAGTTATGTTAAGAGCGATCGCTTAGTGTGTGTGCGAGCGAAGAGTCATCCATCTGATCCTGCTGTAAGTAATCATATTTTCGTTTATTTACTAATAATTAAGTGACAGTTTATTGTTTTTTTTTAAATGATTGCGCTGGGCTTTTATAGTGACAGATTATAAAAAAAACAAATGCTAATATTTGTTCATAGTGTTAATTTTACTTAAGCCGTATTCATCAACTCAGTGTTATTAACAACTGACAACATATGTCTTATGTTGTGCCAACGTTTATTACTTAACTAGGGATTTATATTGACATCATGAACACTGAAAGTAAAAATAAAATGCTAATCTTTGTTCATTGATTAAGTTTCACATAGGCTGACAGTTTATTTAAAAAAAAAAATTATTGTGCTAGGATTTTATAATAAAAAACAAGTGCTAATATTTGTTCATTGTGTTAATTTCACTTAAGTCGTATTCATCAACCCCAGTGTTATTAACAACAATATTTCCCGACACTTTTAGCCCCTCTTTATTAATTGACTCAAGGATTTTATAATAACAGTTCAGTACAAAATGTTTGTGGTTCAGAGCTATGAAAATTGTAAGTAAAAATAAAAGCTAATATATGTTCATTGTGTGCGTTTCCACCTAATTATATGGATAGTTTGATTTAAAGAAGTTTCGGTGTCACAACAAAACAAAACAAAATCTAAAATGTGCCTTCTTAGTCTTGATGGATGCAAACATATGTATTATACAGTTGAAGTCTATAATAGCAACCACATTACGTTCAATTGATACACTTGCTATATTACACCGTAAACTATTCTTGTGTGCTCCGAGGATTTTATAGTGACAGTTTATTTAAACAAAAAAAACAAATGCTAATATTGGTTCATTGTGCTAGTTTCGATGCGTATTGATGACAACATTAACACCTTTTTTTGTGCCGAATGTCTCAAATCTGGGAGCCTCACCCTCTTGGCACCTTCAGTGCCTCCATGCCCTGTAATAAGGAACACTTTTTACTAGGTCTATATAATAAATTAAATCCTGACATAGGAGCAGGATTGTGTGAGAGGAAAGGAATACATTATTTAAATAATAATACGATACAAAGTGAATCTGACTTTTATTAATATTATTACAATGTGACTTAGTTATATAGATATATAGATACTTAACGATTATTATGTTTACCACAAGTGTTTTCTAATACTTCAAAACGTAACAACAACATTTTATTACATTTGTCCTTTATGTATTTATACAAAAAAGCTACACATGTTGTCATTCATCAGCCATGTTTGTAAAGCTATTACATTCCTATACGAACACATTCCATAGGGGAAACTATGATATTCACAAGTTATGTTAGTTTTAGGAAGACATCTTAAGCTAGGACATTCATAGTTCGTAAGATCCATGATTTGAACATCTTTTGAAACTATAGTTTGTAAAAAACGTCTTTTTTCAATGCCTTTTACAAATACATACACACAGTTTCCTAAATCATCTTGTATTATACAAGACAACTGATCGTACTTCTCAACACCAAACTCGTAGTGCAGTCCATGATAAAAATGTTCAAGAAAATGTTTAGTACCTTCGTCCACAATACAGTCTTTTGGTGATTCAAATAACAGGTGAAGCACACGAAAGGCAGTAGTAGTAGTAAGATCAACTGAAGCATATTCTTTCAGTATAAAGTTTTTTGTACTCTGTTCATAATAGCCTTGCAAATCAACTATGCGACAGTCCCTGATGAAAGCAAAACAATAATTAATTACGTATAGTTATTTGGTTTAGGAAACATTACATTCCTCTTTTGATAATACCTTCAATACATTCATTACCCAGAAGAAGAATTATTTAATATCTGTAGTGTATATGGGAATGAATTAAACATTACAATATCCATATGTTCAGTAGCTCAACACAAACACTTGCGAAGTAATAAACATTCATAGCAACAGTATCATTAGAGGGAGAAACATGTACCTAGGCATTAACCAAGGATAGGTTATATGCCTTCGAATTGGGGAAAGTTCCTTTATAAAGCAGATCAACCCTGGTTTCACCACTGTTTATTCCACAGATCTCTGTTTCGCTAAACACATCGGTATACTTTTTGGGTAAGAATACCGATAACAGATCTATACTTTCGCTCTTACGAATATGTAATAACACGCAACGGCCATATCTTGTTTCCTTTATGGCTGCATAAACAATATTGTAAGGCACGTTCTCTACGAGCTCTGACATTCCTACACACCTTGGTAAAGACGATGCTGAGTTAAATTTCGCAACTAGAGAGCTCATCTGTAAAAAAAAACAAGAACGAAGTCTGATTAACTACTTTATTTATATTAATAATAAAAGTACCACACAAAGCTGTAAAGATTATATCATAAAATAGTGTAGATGTAGTCTTACCTTATAAGTTTTTAAAGTAGAAGAAGAAGATGACTGAACAACTGTAGATCCGCTTACACACTTAACATGAGCCCGTAAATACATGTCTTTTATACAAAACTCTCCGAGCAACAGTATGACGTAGTAACAGAGACCTTGAGAGCACATTCCTAAGTTAAGATAAGAATCCGTAAATACATGCTTTCTAAATAACTTTTCAATGATGTAGTAAGTAAGTAGACAGATAACGCAAACATAACAAATACATTACGACACAGGAAAATTCCTATGTGATACAATCTATTTCTTGCGAGAGAGTGTCATTAGTGTAAGTGGTTGAGTTATCTGTATAGATACATGTTTCCACACATTCCTAAGTTAAGATAAGAATCCGTAAATACATGCTTTCTAAATAACTTTTCGATGATGTAGTAAGTAAGTAGACAGATAACGCAAACATAACAAATACATTACGACACAGGAAAATTCCTATGTGATACAATCTATTTCTTGCGAGAGAGTGTCATTAGTGTAAGTTGAGTTATCTGTATAGATACATGTTTCCACACATTCCTAAGTTAAGATAAGAATCCGTAAATACATGCTTTCTAAATAACTTTTCGATGATGTAGTAAGTAAGTAGTGTAAGTTGAGTTATCTGTATAGATACATGTTTCCACACATTCCTAAGTTAAGATAAGAATCCGTAAATACATGCTTTCTAAATAACTTTTCGATGATGTAGTAAGTAAGTAGACAGATAACGCAAACATAACAAATACATTACGACACAGGAAAATTCCTATGCGATACAATCTATTTCTTGCGAGAGAGTGTCATTAGTGTAAGTGGTTGAGTTATCTGTATAGATACATGTTTCCACACATTCCTAAGTTAAGATAAGAATCCGTAAATACATGCTTTCTAAATAACTTTTCGATGATGTAGTAAGTAAGTAGACAGATAACGCAAACATAACAAATACATTACGACACAGGAAAATTCCAAAGCTTCATACTTTCTAAAAATAACATTTCGAAAGCTAGTATAAATAGACACATCTTACTTTTCACTTCTCAGTGTACTACAACGCTTCCTACATTTAAGGTGAGTGTTAGTGTGCTTTTAATTACCATACATTTATATGTTAATTATACTGTTACATTCATGTGTTGTATTTTTCCATTACAGATTCAGTCATATTTGAGTGTAGCAAAAATAATAATAATAATAATGTCAGCCCCTATCTATATTATTTCCTCTGATTCTGAGAGCGACACGGATAGTGTTACACTATCTGAATCAAGGCCGGAGATTTATACAGTCTCTAGTTCTGATTCAGATGATGGAATAGAGACCGTGACGCTGTCAGACTCGGAGGACGACGCAGTTGAATCTAATGATGAGCTAGCTGCAAGCGAGGAAGAGTTGGATATGATGTCTGACAATGAGGGGGAGGGTACTTCTTCGAATTCGGAGAATCGACCCTCCCCATTGTTTACAGTTGTCGAGAGTACTCGTAAAGAGTACAAAAGGTTCAACTCTGCCGGCTTGCAGCTAGTGGTCCGACTCAAAGAACCAGCTGAAAATGCAGGACCCAACCCCTTTGAGACGGCTCTTAAAGCCGTTATAGACCATGCCCTAGTCGATACGAGAGACCATGACATGGTAGGGATCTCGATTTTCAATGAGGAAAACGAGGTCGATAAGCCGATTGGTATCTCCTTTAGGCGTAAAGATCAGATCAGTGTAGATGTGATTTCAGGCGTCGTTAGCAAAGTATGCCAGTCGAACGCCCGTTTCAATGCCACCGACCGTTTGCGTTTGGTTCTGGACATTGTCCGTATGCCTAACGGAAACGGACGAAATAGAGGTGTAGCTATGAAGGGGCGTACGACTGGTGTACTTGCCCATTTGAAGACAAGCGTAGTCTTCGTACAGGCAGTCGTGAACTGTTTAGCATTTGCAATAATCATCGCTATTGCTAGAGTAAGCGATCGTAAGGCTTATAAAACATATATTTCTCACAACATGACAAGCAAAAGACTCAAGGCAGAAGTGGACGATCTGATCAGAAACTCAGGTGTCGATCTCTCGCGAGGTGGAGGTATCCCTGAGCTGGAGAAGATTCACGCCCATATTAAGGATAGATATAGACTTGTAGTTTACAGCTGCTTTAATCTCGATTCTGTACTGTACGACGGTGGTAATGTGGGGAGAGAAATACTTTATTTACTCTATGACCGAGACACCCTCCATTACCATACCATAACAAACTTGACCGCTGCAATGGCTAAACGATTCGTTTGTCCAGGTTGTCTTAAAGGCTTCAGGAACGGTGCGCAACACTCCTGTCATTACGTCTGCTTTTGTTGCCGAACGGTGCCTCCTTGCGATTCTAGCAAGAAGGTGGTGAAGTGTGCCGATTGTCGTAGAGAATTTCGCGGACCGGGATGTTTCGAGAATCATAAGCGTACCAAGGTTCAAGGGCGCACTGTATGCATGGCTATGCAGAACTGTCTAAACTGTGGCAAGTTTACGACATTTCAGCTGAAACATGAATGCTTCAAAATTTATTGTACCGTATGTAAAAGTAATCAAGCAGAGACAGGACATGAATGTTACATGGCACCGCTGAAAGAAACTAAGCGTTCACAGAGCGTTCTGTATGTGATATACGACATAGAAACAACACAGAATACCCGTATCAAAGACAATACCTTTCTTCACGTCCCCAATCTGATTTGTGCACAGCAGTTTTGTTCTCTTTGCGAGACATCGCAAGACGAAGAGTGCGCCAGATGCGGGCAACGCAGTCATTCTTTCTGGGAAGATCCCGTCCGTGGATTCATGGACTATCTGAGAATGGATAGAGCGTTCGATAGGATCATTGTTATTGCTCACAATGCTCGAGCGTTCGATCTCCAATTCATTCTCGACTATGCTATTAGGCAACAGTGGACTCCCGACTTGATTATATCTGGATGCAAGATCCTTTGCATGAAGATGCATCATCTAACTTTTCTAGACAGTCTGAACTTCATTCCGCTGCCTCTGCGTAGTTTCCCTCAGACCTTTGACCTTAAAGAAGCTGTTAAGGGCTACTTTCCACATTTGTGGAATACGGCACAGAACCTCAACAGTATTCTCCCACATCACCCGAACCAGGATCTTTACGGGCCGGACACCATGTCTGTGAAAGATAGAGAAACTTTCAAGACTTGGTTCGAGACCGTTAAAGATCTGCCGTTCTACACCCGTGTAGAACTGGAGAGGTATTGCCAGGGCGATGTTACTGTACTGAGAGAAGCCTGCACTCTCTTTAAAAATCTGTTCAAACAAATTGCCAATATAGATATTTTCCTAGAGTCTATCACTATTGCATCGGCCTGTAACAGAATATTTAGACAGCTATTCCTTAAACCTCAGACCATTGGCATTGCTCCCTCCTGTGGCTATAGAAAGGCAGACAGGCATTCTAAAAAATCGTTGATGTGGCTTATCCACGAAGCCGAGGAGAGGAACGTATTTATACGTCATGCAGGTAACGGACGTGAAGTACGGCTTCCCGAACTTCCCTAATGGAAGGTGGACGGTTTCTGTGATGAAACAGGAGAAGTTTTCGAATTTCTCGGCTGTTATTATCATGGCTGTCTCTGTCAGCCGAACAGAGACGTACCTTTGATGGATTCTTCAGAATCCCTTGCCGAGAGGTACGAAAACACCATGGGCCGACTGGACATGATCCGATCAAAGGGTTATACCGTCCACGTGATGTGGGAATGCAAGTTCGATGTTATTCTCGAACAGTTCCCCGCACTGAGAGAGGACCCCTTGGTCTGTGATGTCCCGTTGGTTCTTAGGGACTCTGTCTACGGAGGACGTACAGAAGCCATGCGGCTTTATCGTAAGGCGGATGAGACAAAAGAAGAGAAAATCCTATACAGCGATATAATGTCCCTTTACCCATCCGTCTGTAAGTACAACAAGTTTCCTATCGGTCACCCCACTGTTCACGTTAGCGACCAGTGTACAGGTATAGATTCAATGATGAAGAAAGAAGGCCTCATTAAATGCATTGTCCTACCACCGCAAGGGCTCTACCATCCCGTTTTACCTTTCAGGTGGAATGGTAGGCTCTTGTTTCCCCTTTGCCGCACCTGTGTTATGACTGTCGAACAAGGTAGCTGCAAACATGCGAAAGAGGAAGAGAGAGTGCTCACTGGTACATGGGTAGTTGATGAAGTGAGACTAGCTGTAAATAAGGGCTATAGGGTGATGGCAATCCACGAATTTCTCGAATACAGTGTCACGCAATACTCGCGTGAAACTCGTGAGGGAGGGTTATTCGTGGATTACATCAACCTTTTCCTCCAGATTAAGACAGAATCCAGCGGATACCCTGGTTAAGTGAAAACAGAGGCCCAGAAACAGGAATATATCGATTTGTTTTACGAGCACGAAGGTGTTAAGTTAGACCCCAAACAAATCGTGAAGAACGCTGGAAAAAGGACCATTAGTAAGCTTTGTTTGAATTCCTTCTGGGGAAAGCTCGTCCAGAGGTCTAACATGGGTAAAACAAAGCTTATTACGGAGCCTAAAGAGCTGTATAGGTTCCTCACGACACCCGGAATTGAAATTCAGAGACTACTTTTTGCAAATGATGAAGTCGTGTGGATTAATTGGATCCCAATAGAGGAGGAACAGGACTCTCTTCCTCATACTAGTGTCGTTCACGGTGCTTATGTGACATCGGGAGGTAGAATGAACCTCTACGGCTACCTGGACAAGCTATATCGTCGAGCCATCTACTGTGACACGGACAGTGTGATTTATACACAGACGCCTGACGACGCTAAAAGGTACACTGTGCCTTTAGGCGACTATTTAGGGGATATGACCAGTGAACTTACAGACTACGGGGAGGACGCGTACATTTCGGAGTTTGCAAGCGGGGGCCCTAAGAACTATGGTTTTAGGGTTACCGTTCCTTCCAACAACACCGCAAATACCTCTGTGTGTAAAGTCAGAGGTATTACTCTTAATTATAAAACACTGCAGGATGTCAACTTCGACGCCATTAAAACCATGGTTTTAAATGGTGATCCCGCGGCAACTATCTCTGTGAGGACAGAGAGGAAAATTAAGAGAAAGCCTGGTCCTCAGATCGTGTCTGAAGCCGAGAATAAGATATACCGACTCTGTTTTCGAAAAAGACGCAGAGTTAGCGGAGGGTTCGATTCCCTCCCGTTTGGGTATAAATAGAAACGAGATGAGAGCACCATCTCAGTATGGACTCGTCGTCGTCTCTGGAGTGTGCATCAATTAGAAAATTATTGGATTTTAGAACGCTTATTCATCACACAGGTGAAGAGTTGGAGGTGTTGTCCCCTGAACTTTTAACGGCATGCGTAGCCGAGAGCATATATTTAGTGTATCATAAATTACCTGAAAGTGTGCAACGTAACGATCTTGTAAAAAAGTGTCTTAGATGCTTTAAACATTACCCTAATTCTCCTCACGATTGCTTGGATGGACCCCCACCTATGATTAAACATTGTTATGGTTGTAATAAAATTTGACCATCCCTTTTCTTTGATTGTATCAGGTCCGTCATTTTCTGGGAAGACGACTTTCTGTGTAAAACTTATTAATAATTTACACCAATTGTGTAACGTGAGCAAATACGAAAGTATTCTGTGGTGCTTTAGTGAAAGTAACGCTGTCCCTCCCCAGACAAAATTCAATACTACCGTGACATACCACGAAGGTCTTCCTGACTTTAAACAAGAACAATGTACTAAACCCAGACTCGTTATTCTAGACGACTTACTGGACAAAGCTTATTCGACAGAAGTGAGTTCTATATTTACAAAAGGTTGCCATCATAGAAACATTTCAGTTATTCTCATAACACAAAACCTGTTCCATCAGTCTGCTCACAGCAGAGACATCTCGTTGAACACAAAATATATGGTCTTGTTTAGAAACTTGAGAGATAAAAATCAAATTACTTTTCTAGCAAGACAAGTGTATCCTGACGATTGGAAGTCTTTCTACAGAGCTTTCCAAGACGCAACAAGAAAACCTCACGGTTATTTACTAATAGACTTTTGTCAAAGAACAAACGATTTACTTAGATTTAGAACTAAAATATTTCCCTCGGAGGTTACAAAGATTTACGTCCCTGTAAAGGATGAAAAGGATAAAATCCAATTACCATATGTTACAAGTTCTTAAAAAGGCAACTCCCAAGGTACGAAACGTTATTCTAAAAAGTGCAAACAAAAACCTGATACTTGCTATTATAGACTGTGTTCTTAATGTTTTGAACGGTCAGTGTAAATTATCTTCGTGTTCTAAACGTAAGCTGTTTAAACATAAACATTCCTTAAGACATCTTCTAGATAGGAACGTATCCTTGTCTGAGAAAAAGAAAACTTTGGTACAGAAAGGAGGATTTTTAATTCCTCTCTTGTCGTCCGTGTTATCCGTCTTGGGATCTTTAACATAATGTTACAGAAAATGTTTCTGGTTAGTGCTAAAGAGTACAAGCGTTTAAAACGTTGTGTCGAAGGTTCAAACCCGGCAGTTGATGTTACGGATCCGTACAAAGAGTGGTCTAAAATACGCGAGAGTGAAGATCCTATATTCAAGAGAAAACAGAACAGAATACTCGAACAGGAAGTAGCTGAATCGAGGAAAAGAGTTAGAGATTTATCACCCGAGAAAAAACCTATCTCCGAGGACGAAGCTAAACCTAACGTTATAGGTGATGTAGCAGGTAAATATTTATCGGCTTATGTAACATCGCCAAAACTTGTAGACACACAGTTTGGAATCTATAAAAATAAAGATTCGGGTGAATATATGATTGGTAACTCTAAAATACAGCTGTTGAACAATAGTTTGATAATTAACGATATAAAGTACGATGCGAGTGTAGGTTTATGGGAGTTGCTTACAAGGAAGAATGTTGATATGAAACAAGTTACGCAGGAAGACCTTGACACATACAAAAACATTTTAACTAGCACTGAAGGACACAAGAACGATATTAAAACCGTTAAAACAGTTAAATATAAACAAGTCATTGCAAAATTGTTTCCACCTAGAGAGATTAGATGGAGTACCTATAAACAGAGAAAATGAAGGACACATTGCGCAAACTCTATTACGATCCCGAAGCAGCAACGGGATTTTCCACTGTTAGTAAACTTTCACAAGCTTCTAGCATTACAGATAAAAATATCGAGGAATGGTTAGTTGAGCAGGATGTTTACTCCTTACATAAACCAATCAGGAGAAAGTTTCCTAGGAATCCGTATTCTGTAAATAACCTTTATGACGTGTTTGAACTTGATCTAGCCGATGTACAGAGCATTGCAAAACATAATGACAACGCAAGATATTTACTTGTTGTTATCGATGTGTTTTCCAAATACGTATGGGTTGTACCTTTAAAATCTAAAAGAGGTAAGGATGTGACAGACGGTTTTAAACAGGTGTTGGAGAAGTCCGCTAGGAATCCTGTCGCTGTAAGAACCGATAGGGGTAAAGAATTTCTAAACAAATCTTTTCAAGACTTGTTAAGGAAAGAGAATATCGAGTTTCAAGTGTGTAGGAATCCCGATGTTAAATGTTCCGTCGTGGAAAGGTTTAATAGGACCCTAAAAACTAAAATGTACAAATATTTTACTTTCAAGAACAGTTACAAGTATCTTGACGTGTTGGATAAGTTTGTGAAGGGTTATAACGATAGCGTACACAATACAACAGGAATGGCCCCAAGTATGGTTACCGATCAAGATGTTTTGAAAATATGGAAACGTATGACAAGGAAACAGAGTCGTGTGAAACAGAGACCTGTAAAGTTTTCGGTAGGGCAAACGGTAAGAATAGGTAGAGAGAAAATGAAATTCGCCAAAGGCTTCGAGCAAAACTATTCAACCGAAGTATTCAGAATCGTCAAGGTCATTAAACATTCTCCTCAACCCGTATACGAACTAGTAGATCTCAAGGGCAGTCCTATTTTCGGACACTTTTACAGTTACGAGCTCACACCTGTAACTATTGGGAAAGATACTGTTTACAAAATAGATAAAATTCTACGCACTCGTAAAGTAAAGGGTAGTAGCGAACATCTCGTTCGTTGGAGAGGTTACGGTCCTGAGTTTGATTCCTGGGTTAAAGCTAAAGATTTAGCGTAATGGGAGAAGAATTTTACGTTACTCTCCTGAGCGATGCATCGTACAAATCATTTCCTAGTAACACCCTTGCTAGTTTCCAGGTGCAGTTGGCACAGAGCATAAAGCTGGAGAGGAATCATTGGGATGTGGGCTTGTGCGAAATTAGTTACTCTCAAGGGAATGTATCGGAAACGATAGCTTCGACACCAAATGAAACATTGGAATCGAAATCTGTGAAAACAAATCTAAATAGGAAAGAACTTGTTTTTATATACTGTAATATAATAAAACCGCAACTTGTAGGAGATGCGTACGTTAAATGTCTTAGAATTATTCAGTTTCCTTTAAATACAGCAACTCATGTCTTTCCTGAAGTTTATTATGTTCCTGTCGAATCTTCCGAATTTCAGGTGATAGGTATAGAAATGACAACAAAACTAGGAGAACTAGCTAACATAACGGATAGCACTAAACCTACGATGCTCGTTTTACATTTTAAAAAGAGAAGACAGATGGTGTTATGAATTAGTTTGCGATGGACCACCTTACAGCATACTACGTGAATCAGTCGGGAGGGCGTCTAGGCAATGTTGGTCCCTTCTACAGCGGCAGCCCCTATGTTCAACACGGTGGTGGAATAGGTAGTTTCTTGGGAGGATTATTTAGAATGATAAAACCAATTCTCTTTTCCGGTGCTAAAGCGGTAGGTCGTGAAACTCTTTCGGCAGGAGCAAATATTTTAACCGATATAGCAAGTAGAAAGGAAGGTGATAAGGTAAAAGATATTATTGCTAATAGAGTAAACGAATCAACTCAGAAACTCGTGAATAAAATGAAGGGTAGGGGTAGAAAGAGAAAAAGGGCGTCTCCTAAGATGCGAGATATATTTAGCGATGTAACGAGGAGAAAGTAGTCAGTCGTGTAGAGATGTTTGCCGTGACAAAGTCAGAGTTCGACCTTTTCGAGAGGAGCCCTATTCAAACATCGGTGGTGGGAAATGTTACTACATTATGCAAAGCCATTACTCCGGTGGAACAGAGCGTTCTCGAATTCGTGGTTGCTGCAGACAGCGAACATTATACAGATTTAAATGTACAACTCATGGTGGAGGGAAAATTCGTTAAAAGCGACGGGGCAGATATAGGTGATGGGGATAAGGTTACAGGAGTAAACAACTTGCTTCATTCACTTTTCAGTCATCTTAGCGTTTCCTTGAACGGGACATCAATCACCCCTTCGGAGGACTTGTACAATTACAGGTCTTACCTCGAAACATTGTTTGCATACGGTGAGGATGCTTCTAAAACTCATCTGACAAACGGTTTCTGGTATGCCGATAAAGCTATCGAAGGTTTGACAGAACCTAAAGAATTGGCGGCATTAAACGGAACGTTAGGAGCAAATGTTAAAAACGACGGTTGGACCGAAAGATACAACAAGTCTAAGAATTCTAAAGTATTAGTAATGATAGGTAAACTACACGGTGATATTTTCAATCTGTCTAAACTTTTACTGCCTGGAGTAAACATGCATATACGACTTACGAAAGCAAAGAGAGAGTTTTATCTCTTGGGTGAAAACGACAATTCAAAAGTCTTCTTTAAGTTTCTCGATGCAGGTCTGTACGTAAGGAAAATTAAATCTTCGCCCAGCATTCTACTAGCACACATCAAAACTCTAGAGAAAGGTCATAATGCTCACTACCCTGTCATAAGAGTGGATTTGAAAACCTTTACGTTTAGTTCAGGAGCAAGCTCCATTTCTATAGATAATGCATACATTGGTACTCTACCTAAGCGTCTTCTCTTCTCCATGGTGAAAAATTCTTCTTTCTCCGGCACAGTGGAGTCCAATCCCTACGAGTTTCGACATTTTGCTTTGAGTTCTTTTGCTTTGTACGTTAATGGACAACAGATTCCATCGGAAGGATTACACATTTCCACGGATCATGAGAAGACTACTACTCTAGCTTACGATACACTTTTTAAAGGTTCGGGGATCCATCATAGCAATAGCGGAATGCTAATCACTCACGACATGTATATAAATGGGTATTTCACACTGATGTATGATCTTACACCTGATGTGTCGGCATCGCATGGTCATAGAAGTTTGCCCTGTAGTGGGAACATTAGAATAGAAGCATAGTTCGATAAGGCTTTAGAACAAGCCATCACTTGTATCCTCTACTCCGAATACGATAACTCTATCGAGATCACTAAAGATAGAAGAGTGATTACAGATTTTTAGAATAATGAATAGTAACCAAATAAACTATGCTTTACGTCACGTAGAAACATTCGGTGGGGTTTACCCTAGCGATATGTTACCATCTGTTGTAACGCATAAGCCTAAGATTTATGTCATTAACTTTGATCCTCATTCTTCACCTGGTTCTCATTGGGTTGCCGTGCTTTTCAAAAATCAGAATTTTGCCTATTACTTTGATTCTTTTGGTCTACCACCCATCATTCCTGGGATAACAAAATTTATAAAACAAAACTCTATACAATGGCTGTACAACACTCAAAGACTCCAGGGACCGACAACGGCAGTATGTGGACATTATGCCTGTTTGTTCACATACTTCATGAATAACGGAAGGACGATGCAGGAGTTTGTAAACATATTTACTACGTCTCCAGACATAGAGGTCGTCCGCATCTTCCACAAATTCCTTGGAACTCTCTGTGGAACGAGGAAGGGTGGAGGTCAGAGATGTTTTCCAGGACATGTGTCGAGGGCTTAGAGTCAGACAACGTTAACTCCAATGTTGTGTTATGGGAGTTAACGTTGTCTGACTCTAAGCCCTCGATGTGCATTGTAAGTATTTATCTACATGGATTTATTGTTAGCTTAGAAAAGTAGGTTGCGCTTAAGTTAAAACCTTTACTTTCTGATTTCAGAACGAAAAGATATAAGGCAGCTCGATTTCATCGGACTAGCTCAGTTTCGTTGCAGTGTCTGGAACGAGAGGTCCTCCTAGTTCTATCGTGATGTCTTCATCATCAGAGACTACTACTACTAGCAAGAGCAAAACCAGCAAATGTAAAAAGGTATGTATATTCATTACTCATATGCTTGTATTGTATTGTTTGTTTGTTTATTTGATTGTTTTGTTTTCAGGTTTCATCATCAGGCCCTGTATAAAATTAGATTTCTTACGGGTATTGTTTTATGTGTTTCAGGTTTCGTCATCAGGATCTGTAAAGAAACAGAAGAAGATGATGATCGACAAGGTTGTGAAGGAAGCTGTGTCGGCAACACTCCCAAGAGTTGCTCCTACAGTGCTAGCCCGCAGAACCTACTTCCTCAACAACAGAAAGGACCGATACATCAGTTTTGGATTCTACTCCATTGTGAATTACACTGGATGTGCAGAGATTGGAACTTCTAACGGTGCTTGTGTTATTTTGTCGCCCTACCTCCTCTCTTCGTTCTTGTTACATTTACCTAAAATGTGTGAAAATATGTGTTATTCTAAACCTTATCTGTTTAAAGAAGACTCTTTCAAATTACAGACACGTAAAGACTTGAAAGAATGTGTGATGCAATACGATAGTGCTCGTATTGTATTACGTAATGATGACATTACTTACCTCGTTATGAATTCTATCATAATAAATGACATTATGAATAAGTTTGTACTAATGCAAAGCGAAGTGTTTAACTATATAAACAACAAACAAAGTGTTCCTGCAAGTTGTGAAATTCTGTCTTTATTAGACATGGTTAGCGATGAAATAAATCATCCAGCTCTATTACTCTGAAGCCATTTGTATATACACTTTATTTCATAGGAGCATGACAACCTTATTGAGAATAATAATAATAATAATAATAAGGTTGTGACGTTCTGAAATGAAACTATAACCTTAAACATTTCCTATTCCTTACATAATCATTTTCACTTATTTGATAGTAATAGTAACAGTGTTCATCTGGAAGAAGAAAGGATGCTGAAAGGAAGAAGAATTGGTTATGTAAGTATAAACCTATTTTATCTTTTCATAACTATCATGTGCCCTTGCGCAATAGTGTACTATTACACTATCTAGCCATAATAGCGTCACGTTGGTGCATGACGTGACATGTTTCAATTCTAACCCCATGACGTCATAGAGCAAAGGACCTAAGTATGCGTGGTGGGATTTTTGCCAAAAGGGCACAACTAGGGCGTCGGGGGCGGCGTCGGAACACCATAGGACGAAAGGGCACAACGCGCGCTTTCATATGACACCCATGACGTCTTTTTGCCAAAAGGGCACAACTAGGGCGTCGGGGGCGGCGTCGGGGGCGGCGTCGGAACACCATAGGACGAAAGGGCACAACGCGCGCTTTCATATGATACCCATGACGTCATGGCGTCGCCGGTACAAAGGGCACAACTCAGGCGTCGGGGGCGGCGTCGGTTGGCGGCCATTTTGATTTAAACCTCCCTAGTTACTACTCTTAGAATAAAGATGTTTTCTCTTTATATAATTTGTTCTCATATATTACCATAACTTTTTATGACTCTTTATAATGCCTGGTAATCAGTTGATGAAATGAATTGAATGTTGATTGGTCAACAATTTCAATTTGCCTTGTGGACACAGCATACCTATTGCAGGGTATCCTTATTACAGGGTAATTATTATTACATTTTTAAGTATTTTTACTTCACTGCAGGTCTATAAACCCACATTTAAAATTACATTCTCCAACCCTTTCTATTTTCTACCATATTTTTAATTCGTCATAACTTCTTTTCTTATTAATATCATCCAGTATCACAATTCTTCTTCTGCCACCAAGTTTTCTTGCTCCTTTTATCTTTGCTTCGATCACATCTAGCAGAAGTCCTCTTTTTCTCATCATGTCTCATAACCAGTTAGCTTTTCTTTCTTTACAACTTCCAAGTTACATCTCTTCTCATCCACTGTTCTTAAAACTTTTTCTTTCGTCATTTTGTCTGCCACCGAATCTTCTGAGATTTCCTCAAACATTACGTCTCAAAGTTCTCTAAATATTATGTCCTTCCCATTTTTCCCAGTGGCCATGTTTCAACTCCATATAAAGCACTGCATATGCAGCATTTCCTAATCCATTTAAATTTGAATTGTTATATTACATGTAGTTTGCCTATCTTCAGGTAATTAACTAAATAATTAAAAGTAAAATGTAAAAACAGATATGTTATGATAATGTAGATATGATTTATTACAATCTTTCGGATCAAGGGAAGCTATAACTCCCAATTGCAATAAACATATCGCAAATACCTAAAGGAAGAAAATAATGACAAGGAAAGGAATTCTGCTTAAAATTATGGTTTATACTCGTACAACACTTGAACTGGGATATAATAATTGTATGAGCCAACAAATGGAGCGAACTACCTAGGTATAGTCTCGTCTTCATAAGCATTGATTTCATGGAACCAGCCAATCCAGTTTGATTACTGATATTGGAATTAATGTCTAATCACACAAAGGGTTAGTATCTGCAGTATCGTCTGTATTGAGTTTTACTGCTGGTTGTTAGCATGCAAAGCGGCATTATTGTGAGCTACACAAAGGCACAGATTGCATGCAATTTCTGTCGATTAGTACAGTACCACGGTATTAAACATTTTAGAGAGCTCTGTAAATAGAGCCAGCTTTTCAGTCAGGAATATTATCTTCAATGGTTTCAGCAAGTGATATATTTTCTGAAGGTGAACTATGCCATGGGAGGTTTGAACCAACAATATTCTGTTACGATATCAGTGTGCCTTACACCATAACAAGCGAATGATACAAACAGTGCTGAAATTATGACGAAATATGAAGGAAATACACTTGCATAACAATTTTATTCTGGTTAATCAATCATAAAACTTCTTAAAAGTTTCCATATGTGCAGTCATTATAAGACAGCCGTTGCGGTGGCTCATGCAAGGGGTCCCGATTTCAAATCCCGGGGAAGGTGGGCCTATCATTCCTAGTGAACGTAACCGTGAGGTAGAGGATGTTTCTAGGAATCCTACCGTTTCCTCCTTTCATTCCACCAACACTTCACCTTACATTTTCATCATTATCATCCCGTTTCCTTTCCTGACATCTGGTATGCTCCCGCCGCAGAATCCGCTACGCATACATACAAATAAATAATCTTATTATAGGCCTAACTACTGTTCATTCCAGATGTAATGAGAGAAAAAACAGGCGGATCAATAACATAGTTATGCAACCTTGGTTTGAACGCTCACACTCTACTGGGCAGCGGCCAACCTTGTTCAGACACACCCCCTGCGATCCTAAGCCCAATTCACATTCTTTCACTTCACAGGTCGCCAGTTCCCTTGTGATTTGTGAATGTTTAAGATCCAAGACAGGCAATCGTAATTTTGAAAACATTGTGTGCATGGTACGTTCAGTATTAACATATTAATTTCGAAAATAACACTTTAGTGTTTTCATGATTTAGTGTTATTTATGTTTATACATTTCAAATGAGCCTTGTTAGCTGGTGAACCGCGCTTTTCTTCCGCTACAGTCACTGTTTGCTTCTTTTCTGAACACATCTGGAATGGGCAGTACAGTATTAAGCTAAGAGCAGATAACTTCTTAATATGATTTGAACCAACAATTAATACTGATAAAAACTTTTGCATTATAAACGTATTTCCTTATCTGGATTCAGAAGGTTTTTGACCATAACTTGATCTCTAAGCAAATTGCATATTTATTATCAGACTTTTTAAACATAAGTAGAAACGTTACATTTCATAAGACACTCCTTGGCAAGTGATTTTAACTCTATTTCGTAGTAATTATTTTCCTTATTCTAAGAGAATGCTTGCCTATTTTATGATTTTGAATATTTTAATCAGATCTGTCACATTAAAAGTCTGCTTCCTTATTTCATTCTCAGACGTCATTAACACTCGTTTCCTTTCTTTTGTTGGCTAACAGAATTACTGAAAAATATGGATTACAAAACACTCTCAGATTTCTAAAAAGCTATTGGGTGAACAAACAGATATTGAAGAGGTTTTCAATGAAGAAGAACCCTGTTGCTTTTCTCATGCGCCTAGGATGTCGTAGGATATCGAACAAATATTTTCACTTTATAGATCGTTCTTCACTGACAGAAGGAAAAGCTTCAAACAAGAAAATCTGCGTAAGATCTCCCTTATATACTGTAACAGATGTGAATAAGATAAGATTTCTACGAAACTCAGTAAATTATTTGATTTTCGTGTAATTAATTTTTGCTTATTTGGTGCTAATTTCTTACATTTTTTGTGCTAATTTGCTTGCTGTTCTATTTTACTTGTAAATCCGGGCTCTAGTCATAAGCTCATAACTCATAACTTACGTAGAAATCAGAATAACAGGGTAGCCTAAACATTTTGTGGCTCAATCCGTTTCGTGTTAATGAAAAATCTGTGGGAGTGTATTGTGATATTCATATTATTGGCTAATTTGTTTATATGATTACTCTCTGTAAACATTTGCCATATTTATTCCCTGATTAAAACATATGTTATATTAATAATAATGTAGTCACCAAAAAAAATATTATGCGTTTCTTGTTAATGAAATGTGTGGGAGTGTATAATTGTGATATTCATATTGTTGGCTATTTGTTTATGTAGTTACCCTCTATAAACGTTTGCCATATTTATTCCGTGATTAAAACGTATGTTTAATAATGTAGTCACCACAAACAAATTATGGCATAAAATGAGTAAGATAATGAGATTAATACAAAGTTCGTTATTTATTATGAAAGTGGCGGAACAGCTAGCAAACAAATGACGGACGGCCGTGCGTTTTGTACCCGTGTAATCGATGTTTGATTTCTACCCCTCCTCAAACCAAGCCCGATTTTTATTAAGTGCCAGTATGGTACTTTATGAGATTGTGTGTGGGGACGAAAAATGTCTGTCCGTCTGTCTGTCTGTCCGTCCGTCCGTCCGTGTGTCTGTACGCGCGATAACTCAAATACGCTTTGTCTAATTTTAATGAAAGTTGGTATACACGTTTATAATGTCCATGGGAAGAACCCTATTGATATTGAACCAAATCGGTTCACCGGTACCGGTGTAATGCCCAATGTAGTGCCTATTTTAATAGATTATGGCGCCTTTCTAATAGAAAGGCGCCATAACTCAAATACGCTGTATCGGATTTCCATGAAACTTGGTATACTCATTTATGACGTTCATGAGAAGTGCCCTATTGAATTTGAACCTAATCTGTTGACCGGTACCGGAGTAAACCCCAATTTAATGTCTACTTTAAAGGCGCAATAACTCAAATACGCTTTATCGTATATTTATGAAACTTCGTATACGCATTTATAATGTCCATGGGAAGACGTCTATTTATAATAGATAAAATCGGTTGACCTGTTTCGGAGTAATGCTCAATTTAGTGCCTATTTTATGGTAATATACGTATTCGAAAGAATTTATAAAAAAAAATGAAAATCAATTATCTTGACTACACTGCCTATTGTTTTACTGTTATCTTATAAGGACTTGGAAATTAAAATACAGGTAGCTATGACAAAAAACACTATCGATTTACAAGCGCTTATCCAACTAGACCGTTAAAATGACCCCGGTGGCCGAGATGGTAACGCTTTGGCCTCACATTCTGGAGTCCATGGTTCAAAACCCGAAACCGGCCAATTTGAATTTTTTTTTACATTTTTATGTGAGTGTGCGATTGTCATGATATCACATATCTGTACAGTTCAGGTGATGCTGGAAGATTTTAATCTCATTAAAAAAAAACTAGACCTTTGTTCTTCCGTAAGCCCTGCTTAATGAATAAATCTGGAGCTTAACTTGGAAATCAATTTAAAAAAAAACATATTCTGCATATCATAATTGCAGTCATAACTGTTTAAACAAAAACATACTGGCACTTTGTTACATCAGTTTACTTGATTTTATTATAAGATGAATTCTTAAAACACGATTTATTAGTTCTTCAGTAACTGAATTTCTGAGATGAAGAAAAATTTTGAAATTTGGATTTTATATTACCGTACTAAAACTGTTATGTTATATGTAGTATGTTTCCCGATGTAAGTCAAGAATTCCAGAGGCGATAGGAAGATTTAAGATGTGTATAATAATAAGAATCAGGGATAGGTAAAGATAATTTGTATCGGGATTGGGAATATTCTGTATTTAGGGGGATAGGTAAAGAGTCCCGTGATAACTCTCCGGTATTTAATTACGGAAAAGCGAATGTATTTAATAGGATTAACAGTTGATAATTCTCTTTCAGTAACAGTTCAGGAGGAGACAAAGATCTCCACGGTACAGAGTGGTGTATGCGCACCAGGATTTAGTTCACTTGGATGTGCATGGAATTGAATTAGATCTGAATCTTTTCCATTACTCCATTTCCAGAGAGAATACCATTGAAAATTCATTCTGGTATAAGTCGTGTTTACACGATCCCCATTCGAGGAACGTATTCAGATCGTTTTGAAACCTGCATGAAAGCGAGGTAAACATTATGTTTTTCCAGCACATTCAATAAAATGACAAACTATTAACCTGATTAAAGTCAGTGCTTTAGTTGGGTCGGAGCTCACCGGAGCTAGGCTCCGGGAAATATTTTGCTCAATGTTCCTTATTTATATATTTTTTAAATTGGAGATCTCATGTTTTCCACAGACATGAATTGAACATTGAAGAAATGTTCCACTGTATAAATAATGCGGCAAATTTGTCTCTGTCTTTCATTTCCAATAGAGCAGCCTTTCTCAAGCTTTTTGAACCCAAGGACCTCTAAAATGTCTAAAAAAAAAATTACGGATCCCTAATTTTAATCCCATTTTTAAAAGTAGGCTATATGTAGGCCTATATTCTTAATATTCCGGGTATTAATTAATTATATTATAATTATAATTATAGGTCATTACAACGAAATAAATCTAAATTTTTTTTTTATTTGACGAAACACTGTTATTGAATTGGAAAAATATTAAAACCGGAGTTTTACTTCTTTACTTTCCACTTTCTTTATAATATTTTTAAATTATGTCTGCGGACCATCTGCACCATCTTCGCGGACCACCAGTGGTCCGCGGACCATAGGTTAAGAAACGCTGGAAAGAGGATTCTGACTGTTCCTGAATTCTTGGAATGCAAGAAAAGGTTGCAGTTGTAGGAGTTGAGGCATTGAGGGTGAAAGTTGTTTACGGGTTAACCCCTATTTTAGACACCGTCTTTGGTGAGATATTTTGAATAGCGGCGGTCAGTTTCTAGTAGATCCGTGCAAATATACTCTACATTTGGTGTTACGTATTTTGGTGAGCTCTCCTAAATATTTTTTTTCCAACTAAAGCACTGATTGAAGGATTATGGAAGAGGAATTATTGAGAAGCGATGCTAAGTAGGATTTTCTATAAAACATCTCACTGTTTAAGTATTGGTAACCCTTCTTTAAAATGAAATCAGTTAAGTAATGTAGGCCTATTTATATTACAATAACTTCAAAAATGTGAATAACTCACTGCAGTTGCCGTCTTCATCTGTCCTTCCTTGCTCTTCGTGTTGGTTGCTTGGTGGCTGAACCAGGACCAGGACCAGGACCTAACATACTATTATAAAGTCCGAGAAACGTATAGAATCTCTTGCAAGATTGCGTATGAAGTTAATTTGGGAATTGCAATGTTCACATTCACCAGTGGAAATGGGAGTTTTTTAAAGAAAAATTAGGTGCTCCGTGCATAGGTCTATATATTCCATTGTAAATTAAGATGAATAGTTAAAGATTTTCTGTATGTTCTTTAATGTCTTTAGAAATGATAAGTTTGTCACACTATTTGATCCATCTTACAATTCTGACTTAGATATATAAGCATTCATGAACCACAGATTACTGTCTCTGTTGCTGCTTCATGAAACTCCATAAGCGTTATCATGTTCTCAACAATTTTTGCCAGCTAGAGAAGAGATAATAACCTAATTTTTAGAGAATAGATAGTTTAAGGGTTATTGATTATGATGCATGTATCTATGCAATAACATAATTAAATATCTAATGCTCAGATCGCCAGTCATCTTAGTCTATATTTTCTCTTTAGCCTTGGACATATGTCACAGAATTCATAAATTTCGCATTACAGTACAAATTGGACATCAAACTCTACAAGCAATATGAGAACAAACATTTATTATTTTTAATTGTTCTGAACATAGGCAGGTATGAAAAAAATGTTGTCCATATCCTATCATTTTCCACCTCATCCATTAAAAATATTTTTGTTTCTCCTTTAAATTGTGTAGCAGCTGGATTCTTCTTCCAGGATCTGGAGTTCCCACCAAATTTCCTTCAATGATGTCATGCAGCAGACAAGTTCTCTTCAAGATGTGACTTACTGAGTTTGCTTCCTTACGGATAAATGTGTTCTGGATTTATCTGTTCCCTTTCACTTTCTCAAGACTTCTACATTTGTTACTTTGCCCATCCATTTTATTTTTCCATTCTACTCCAGCACCAGATTTAAAAATCTTGCAGGTAATTATCATTTCTTTCCCCTCAGTGTCCATGTTTCTGCTCCATATAAAACAATGTGGCGACCTGTTGGGCACAGTCAGTATCGTGCTGCTTTTCTATGCCCATGTCTATGGCATGTTTGCATGTAAAAGAGCTCCTGCGGGACAAAATTCCGGCACATCGGTGACAGTCGCCCGTCTAAGTTGCAGTACATCCCGTCATTAAATATCTATTAAATAAACCATATAAAACAATGCTCTACACATAACATTTAATTGGTTTCGTCCTCAAATACAAGCTCAAACTACTAGTCAACATTGCTTTCTTGGCCGGGCATTGACTGATCTGATTTCCTTGATCAGTAGGCGTCATTGATCAGTAGATTTTCCAAGAACTTGATCTGATAATATTTTTCAGTTCTCCGTTTCCCTTGACAATTCCTCCAGTTCTTCCATCTGCTATAATCTCATCACTTTGGACTTGCCTATGTCGATTTCCGTTTCATAGCTGCCTCCTGTTTCCGCTAGCATGTCCATGTACCATATCTTGTAGAGTATCTTCTTTCTTCCCAGTAGCAGTAGATCGTCTGCTTATTTTATGGTACTTGATGACTCACACATCCATTACAGATGTCATGGCCCGCATTACAGTACAAATTTGGCATCTCGCTTTACATACAACATGATTATCACACATCCATTAACAATGCCATAGTCCGCATTACAATACAAACTGGGCATCTCACTCTACATACCACATGAACAACACTCATTCATTACAAATATCATAGCCCACAGTACAGTACAAATTGGGCATCTCACTCTACATATAACATGAGCAGCAAACATCTTTATTGACAAGCTCACGTTATAGTACAAATTGGACATCTCACTCCACACACCACATGAACGACACTCATCCGTTTTAACTACAAAGCAAATTGGTCATCTCACTCTACATACTACATGAGCAACATCCATCCATTACAAATATCAAAGCATTACAATACAAATTGGGTATCTCGCTCTACATACAACATGAACATTACACATCCATTACAAATCCATACAACAAGTTGCCAGAAAGTGTGAAATCACTAAATAATGTAAATATCTTTAAGAAGAAAATTAAATTTGTATTGCTAAAGAACAACTATTATACTGTTAAGGAACATCTTGCTCTTAATTGGACTTAACTATCTATGTTGGACGAAGCCTGATTCATGTAAGTGTTTAATGGCCAATAAATATTATTATTATTAATGCTATATCCCGCATTACATTACAAATTGGGCATCTCACTCTACACACTACACGAACAACACTTATCCATTAAAAATATCATACTCCGCACTACAGTACAAATTGGGCATCCCACTCTATTTATAACATGAGCAACAAACATCTTTATTGGCAAGCTCACATTATAGTACAAATTTGGCATCTCACTCTACATACAACATGAACATTACACATCTATTTAATATGTCGTAGCCCACATCACAGTACAAATGGACATCTCGTTCTGCATACAACATGATTATCACACATCCTTTCAAAATGCAATTGTCCGCATTACAATACAAATTAGGCATCTCACTCTACATACCATATGAACAACACTCATTCATTACAAATATCATAGCCCGCACTACTGTACATATTGGGTATCTCACTCTAAATACCACATGAACAACACTCATCCATTACAAATATCATATCCCGTACTACAGTACAAATTAGGCATCCCACTCTACAAATAACATGAGCAGCAAACATCTTTATTGGCAAGCTCACATTATAGTACAAATTGGGAATCTCACTCTACATACCACATGAACGACGCTCATCCATTAATATCATAAATTGGGCATCTCATTCTACATACCACATGAACAACACTTATCCATTATAAATATCATGCCCCGCACTACAGTACGAATGGGGCATCCCATTCTATACAGAGTGCTTCATAAAATGTATACACACTTTGAACTGTCTAGAAAATTTATTTCCCGTTCTACAAGGTTAAATTTCTGGAAATGGAAAGCTTAAAGTCCAATTTGAAAATTAAATGACTTTCTAATGTGGTAAATGTTCAAAATGGTGGCCTTCAGCATCAATACAGTACATTTCTGAGTACGAGTCACCACTGATTCCGTACATCGTACCAAAGTGTCCAATGAGATTTCTGCGCTCACCGCTTGAATCTCATTCCGAAGTGTGTCTAATTGTGTGTATGACTGATTTACTCATTGTGCCTTTCCGCTTTGGAGGTAAAGTAACTGGAGAAAAGTACCTAACAATGCTTGCTGATTCCATATTCCCTGCCATTTGTGCATTATACGGTAATGACAAGTTTTTTTTTTCAACAAGAAGGGGCCCCTTCGCACTATCATAGGGACGTACGAGTATGTCTGGATCAAAATTTGCCAGGCCAGTGGATAGGACGTGGGGGGGCCAATCGAGTTACCTGCACGCTCTCCAGACCTTACGTCGCTAGATTTTTTAATATGGGCAATCAGTCAAAGACACACTTTGGAATGAGATTCAAGCTGTGTGCGCAGAAATCTCATGGTCACTTTGGTATGATATACGGAATCAATGGTGACTCGTACATAGAAATGTATTGAGCTGAAGGCCACCATTTTGAACATTTGAAAATTTGAACATTAATCACATTTTCATCAGAAAGTCATTTATTTGTCAAATTGGACTTTAAGCTTTCCATTCCCAGAAATTTAACCTTGTAGAATGGAAAATATATTCTCTATGACACTTCAAAATGTATACATTTTTGTATATAACATGAGCAGCAAACATCTTTATCGGCAAGCCCACATTATAGTACAAATTTGGCATCTCACTCTACATACAACATGAACATTACACATCCATTTAATATGTCGTAGCCCGCATCACACTACAAATGGACATTTCGTTCTGCATACAACGTGAACAACACACATCCTTTAAAAATTAATGTCATAGCCTTCATTACGGTAAAACTGGGGCTTAGTAGGCCTAATCTATATAAAAGTTGAGCATCAACATATATCGGTACATTACCAATATCACACTTCGCATTAGCCTCTTGGTAATCCTCTTCTTCGTGATCTTCAAATTTTCAACTGCTACACTTCCACTTATGTGATTCTAATTATTCAATGGCTTCATCTTATAGTATTCCTGAAGAGAAATAGAAAAAAACAATTTAAAAAATTAATAGATTTCGTCTATACATACAGAAGGGAGGTTTCCATATTCATGAAGAATATTTTACTTTCCTTCAATAGTTTTGATCCAGGGGAAAAAAATATACTCTCATTTTTTACCCAAATTATCACATTTTCCATCCATAACATTTAAATTTCTATAATACTTGAATCCTCTTATATCCACAACTTATATTTCTAGGTACCCTTACACAGGAAGCCAAAAATCTATTTGCTTTACATCAGTATATAAAAAATTCTTTCTTTCTGTCTTTCTTTCTTTCTTTCTTTCTTTCTTTCTTTTTTCTTTCTTTCTTTCTTTCTTTCTTTGTTCTTTCTTTCTTTCTTTCCTTCTTTCTTTCCTTCTTTCCTTCTTTCCTTCTTTCTTTCCTTCTTTCTTTCCTTCTTTCTTTCTTTCTTTCTTTCTTTCTTTCTTTCTTTCTTTCTTTCTTTATCTTAGTTTTACCTCTCCCTTTTAGGATTTAAGCGACCCAAACCGTCCGGGCCATAAAAATATCATAACCTCAATATTACAAAGTGCACTAAAGTCAAATAGATAAAAGAAAGCTTATTTCCTACAAAGTAGAAATATACGCGTCAATTAATTAAAATATTAAAAACCACAAGTCTTTACGCTATATATCACTGCAAAAAAATTAGATTGTTAAAATTTTGCTTGTCTACGAGGGTCCTCTTCAGTCTTGATAACTTGGAGGAGATGTAGCCTATACACTTTGACCTCAATAGATCTTCTTCATCCTTCGTCAAACTGTGTCTATCCTTACCCAGTTGTATTTAGCATGAGCTCTAATTGTGCACTTAGTACACCTGTACGAAGCACGGCTAACCGACTAGTACTTATATAGTGGTTCATGTCTGCCTGTTCCGATTTGATGCAAAAACTACTAATTTGATAGAATTTAAATTTAGCACAAACGTAGTTTTTATACCCGGAATGATTTAGGAATACGATTACTCACTAATTTCTGCTATTACACCCAATGCCATTCATTAAAATTCTGTATCATTCAAAATGAACATAAGTCGTGACACAACAACCACGGTCTGTTGGCAAACCCAATGACGTGATATGTTATCTCAGTTGAGGCCAGCATTAAAAGTCTGATATGTTACACTCACATGACATTCTTTACCTAAGTAGGGGCAATATAACTTTCTCACTTAACATAGTGATATAGAATAAGAAGCCGATATTGCAGGTAGTGCATTTTTATTCCGTTGTCTGAGCCTCATCCAAAGGCAATGCTCTTCGCCGCCCAAGTTTTAAAGACTGGGGTACAAACGATAACTGACTTAGCTTTAAGTGCCATGGTATGGACAAAGAAAGTGAAGAATCAGTTCTAACAGAATGAGATGTTGCGAGATACAGGAGTTGGATGCAGATAAGCATGTCTCTTACCATTCATAAGTGCCTTTCTCGTACTCCGAAAGAACATCAGGCACACAGAGAAACAAGGTACAGTTATACTTCCTCTTGGTGTTTCTCCACTAACGCTAACCACAGTGAAAAATACTTTTTTATCCGTACGAAAGACGGGTATTCAATAAGCAGTTCATAAAACCACTTATCACAAGAATAATTCAGAACGATGGTTCCTGCAACCGGTTTGTTATTGGACCAAACTCAACAAATCTGAGCTTATAAATAAATAAATAAGCCTCATTAATCTCATTAGGGCAAAGGCCTCCTGCCCAATAGAAGGGTTAGCTCGGAGCGTTACTCGATAGGTGAGCTAGATCTAACGAGTTAATATTTTCCTACTAATTACATATTTCCATCTTTGGAGACTAATCAAAACATATTATAACCTGAGCAGTAGATAGTGACTCTCAACTAAAATAACGAAAAGTACACAACCAGAACAATAGACAATGACTCTAAACTAATATAACGGATAGTACGTAGTACACCGTTTTGAACAACTTGTGTATTACAGATTTTTTGAATTGTTATTGTCTTTCCTAACTGTTTCCACCTTCTCCTGTCTCTGGCGATTCTTGACCACTGCTTTCCCGCTGTTTCGACCATTAAAGTTGACCACCGGGTTCTAGGACGGCCCACCCTCCTCTTGCCTATCCTGAGGTCCATACAGTTGCTGAGTAGGCCCATCTGTCAGCGTTCTGTCGTGCTACATGGCCTCCCCACTTCCATTTCAGTTGGTTCGCTGTCTGAATGCAGTCTCTTGTGCCTATCTTTTTCCTGACATCCACGTTCCGAACTCGATCTTTCAAGGAGATCCCCAAGATTCTCCTCTCCCTCTTCCGCTGGCAGACTTGCAGCATGTTAACGTCTCTATCATTTAAGGCCCATGTTTGGCATCCGTAAGTTAGTGTAGGAAGCACACAGCTTTCGAAAACTTTCTTTTTCGTTGGCAGTCGTTGGAATTTGTCCTGTAGTATGAATCTTATATAGGTTTTATTGCTTGGAATTGCATAAATTTTACACCAAAGAATAGCTTGTTTATATCTTATTGTTTATAACCAATAACTTTATTTGCGGAGGAATTTGAGCCCCTCATTTCGTACATCCAGCCTTTTTAGCTAAAAGGAAAACAGTTTGACCTGGATTAGATACCAAAACTTCTTGCTTCATATCTGTAAAGTTTGACCATTAAGCAATAAAGAACTTAGTTTTCACACTTGATTTGGTTTAATATATACTGAATGTTGTGTCCACCGATTTCTTTTTAAATTTTAAATAGTATGAGAATACAACAGAGACAATAATCTGTGGCTCATGAAAGCTTATATATCTATTTTAAATAGTATGTTTTATCCAATTTAATTTTAAGTAATCAGAGCTCAACGGAGATATTTCTGTAATGGTATCCCATAATTCAAATAAGGACCAGTATATCAAAAAGCACAGTACATAGAAACTATATGCATGTATATAACTAACCTATGCTTTAGTAATGGTCTTATAAATGTACCAACAACTCAGGACTAAAGAGCTAATGACACCCAATTAATAACCTCTTTGCAATACGTAGAGGTAATGTACAATTCCTGATGACCAATTTACTAAATATGCCACTAAGTTTGTCTCACCTGTTGATCTTCTGGATGTCCTGCGTGTTAAAAGAATCCTGAGTTAAACATCTGCCTTCAGCATTGGAATGACCGTATCTTCTGGAAGTAACATCATTCATCTACAAGTAGATTCTTGTTCTCTATAGGTTCCTTGATTTCTCTTGTGAAGGAATGCTTGGTAGGCTATCAATAGTTTTAAGAAGGATTTGGCACGTGATGTTTTCATGGTAACATCTCACTCTGTAAAATTGTAAATATTTTACAATAAAGCTTTATTGCTTTATTGCATAAAAGATCCGGCATCGCCCGGGTTTTGTATTTTGCTTGTACTTGGAAGTAAACTTATGGATTACTTCCTATTTTCAAAGTCTAGGCCCTTATACATCCTGTCGTCTTTTGACTACAGGGTTTATATGACCAATACTCTTTCTTCTCTTCAGCGACATTACAATAATTCAGGAGGAATAGAAGCTTCCTGAACGGCGATGTAGGCTAAGACGTGTGCAAAATTTCATCGAGATAGGAATAAAACTGTACAAAGGTGAAGTGATCCTCATACGGGCCAAGGAAGCCTTTATGGTTCCAGGAGGTTCAGGTTCCCTTACTTTGAGACATATGACATATGAAGGGTGTAAGGTTTTCAGCCTCAACGCACTGGCCGCCTTTATCCATTCCACAGTACTCGTTTCTGTTTTACACTGAGTTGACCCAGGGCCGTGGTTTTGTCAGAAGGATTAGGCTAATTGAAAAATCCTAATATCTGTGGCTTAGTGCATACATGTGTTAAGTACAATTCTGTAGCCTTTAGAAAGTCTAATTATAACGAACGTGCTCCCAGGAAAAGTACTTACCACATTTTTCCCCTACAGAAGGTAAAAATACAGAAGGTATTTTTACCTTCTGCTTTTCACTTGTCACATTTGTATAGAGTGAAGATATGCCTCAGGAACTTGCAAATTTGCATTTGACCAATTTAACCCTAAAGTTATACTTAACAAATGCGTGCACTAAGCCATTGATATATTCAAATATAGAAGTATGTTTACCTTAATGCTTGAAATAAATTACATACCTGACATTCACAATTATCTGGTTACATCGCAATAAAATCAGGATAGGAATAAAACTGTATATTTGAATAATAGACAGACAGACAATCATTCTTCAGTTATACAGGGTGGTCCTAAACTATGTGTCAAAAATGTAAAGGTAGGTAGAGGGGTACCTAAATAAACATATTTCGTATAGGAATGTGTATGCGGTAATGACACATTAAAGCTGAAACTGAAAAGACAAGTAAAGACCAAAGAAAACACAAATTTACTCAAAGCCTTTCGAGCACCTCTTGTAAACTGTTAATAAACTTCTGTTTTCTTTTGTCTTTATTTGTCTTTTCAGTTTCCTGTGATTCATACTGCTTTACAAGCTAGCGCTTTAATGTGTCATTACCGCACACACACATTCCTACACGAAATATGCTTATTTAGGTTCACTCTACCTACCTTTACACTTTTGACTTATAGTTTAGGACCACCCGGTATATAGATGCAGATGCATCTTTACCTTAATTGAATATAGCCTTTGTTGGAAATTACATCTGAAATTCGATGACACGAATAGCAAATTCTATTTACATTTTAACCAGTAAAACATAACCTAGTCTATCTGAAACAATGGCGATTGTTAGTGGCTCTCATTTGTCCATGCATAGCAACCACATAGGGCTTAGGCCTATATGTTATGTTATATTATCTTAAGCCTATATGTTATGTTATATAATCTTAAGGGCCCCGAGTAAGGGCACAAATATTGTTTTTATCAAAACGAAACGTAGGCAGTGCTTTTCCTCGTGTTTTGGACGCTAAGTGTGCAACATTTCATTCAGATCTAAATAAAACTAGATTTGTATAAAGACAAACACATACACACACAACTCTACATATATATATATATATATATATATATATATATATATATATATATATATACTTACTTACTTACTTACTTACTTACTTACTTACTTACTTACTTACTCATTCACTCAATGGAAATCGACGATTCCTGAGCAAGCTAAAGTAATGTTTTTTTTTTTTTATGGAAGCCAAAGGTTCATTCCCGCACTCACCTGAGCCCGCCATTCAACTCTATTCTGTGCTAACTCCATCCAACCATCCCTCGCAAATCCTACTTCCCTAAAATCTATCCTAATATTGTCCTCCCACTTCCTTCTCTTCCCTTCGGGTCTCCCAGTCAATATTTTTAGATGTCTTTCCTCCCCCATGCGCGCAACAAGTCCAGCCCATTTCATCCCTCGTGATTTAATGACCTTTTCAGAATTGATGCTGGAAGATTTAACTTACACAATAATGTCGTTTTAGACTCAATATTTGAATGAAATAGAATTGCACGAATCATTAAAGGCATTTAAAACGATATCTTCTTATGTAATTTAATTTTTAAAATACAAAAATAGATCGAGTTGTAGCACCTAGCGGTGGGCGATCGAACTACAACAAACAACAAACCTCTTCGCTCGGCCGACTGATGAAAGCTTGAAGTAAACAGATGTAGCCTCAGATAGTAGGCATAATATTAAACCTTACATCCCAACACATGTAGTATGATAATGTGCAGAAAATAGGCATTCGCATTCCTAATAAGGAAATATACTTTACCTCTAATATACAGTGATGAGTAGACCTAGTAAAATCATATAGGTACATAACCTATAATATTTCCGTTGATCGATGACGCTCGATGCAGTGTGACAAGAAACAGAAATTTAGTCGAGAGCGCAAGATGGCAGTCGGCTGGTCTTGATCGATCGAAGCTCAGTGTGACAGGCCGCTTAGCCATCAGGCTTGAATAAACAAGGCCAAGATTGTTTGCAAAATTATGGAATTTGGAGGTCAAGATAAAGTGAGCGATTAGAGATGGTATGTGGTTTCCCTGAAAAAGATTTTTATTGTGCAATAAATGCTAACAATAGGCTAAATGTTAAAATAGCAGAGTTAACTAAACCTAACCTGGTCTAACCTAACCTAACATAATCTCGCCAATAAATTCCTGGGGAAACCTAACTTAACCAAACTTGTTGGAAATCGTAATATTATATTTCCTTGTTTGGGGAAAATCTTCACAGGCGGCAAGCCTCTGGGTCCCTTGGTATTATTATTATCTATTATTCTAAATTTACTTCTAATCTAAGTGAACAGTACATTGTTACTTCTTTGTTCGGGCTTTGCCCCAAAACTCACGAACTCCTTGTCATTTTTAAGGCAATTATTGAGTATTTATTATAAATGAATCTATAGTCCAATCAAATTGTCAAAAATGGATGCAAAATTTAGGGTAGAGCTAATTTTTTTATATGATGTCTGGGATGGTTTTGAAAGTAATTTATGATATTTTGCCAACACAATTTTTTGCCGCCGGAGCCGCCATCTTGAAAAAACTTAAAACTTTTCAATTTTATTTCTGTTTTTGCCCGTTATCTACCAAAATACGCACCTGACATATGTTTTATTATCCCTCCTAAAAGTAGACTAAATTTGCTACAGTTTGAGATCAAATTGAGTTTTCTACCATGAATAGTTTCGGAAATACAGCTCTCTGAATTTCAGCAACATTTTGCAAAAAATTAAAAAATCTGAACTTTCAACTAGTTTTTGCTCGCTATCTTCTAAATGACCAAACCTATACTAAAACTCCATATGGAAACTTAAACTAGAGGTAATTTGCAACTTGTCGAGTACTTTAAACTTATGCTACCTCTTACAGGTCACAAGATACAGAGGTTTAAAAATATATATACAGCAACGATTGAATAATTACATATGCATACAAGTTAGGAGCAATAACTGCACAGAACATTCGTTTATATACAAAAAGATTTATTTAGCTGGAGTTCTGGTGAAACATTGCATTGAATGACTTGTTTGTTCATAGTCTTCGGCACTTAGAGGGACCTGGGCAGTTGACGTCTGCTATTTCGTCCGTGATGTTCACAATCTGGCCAGTGTGGATAAAGTTCTCTTCAGCGACTTCATCCAAAAACAAATTAAGTGGCTCATCAGGAATGTCGTCATCCTCATTGTCGAAGGACAGGACTGTTAGTAGGCTATGTTTTCACACGACTGCCCATTGCAATGTTTGCATATGGTTGTGCACTTTAATCCAGCTTTACGACACCCACAAGCGTTTAAATACCCCTTCTTGCAGGTACAGGAAATACTTTTCAGAATTGATTCTGGAGCTGGCTCCTTTTTGGCATTAAGAGGAAACAAAGTGTTCACCCAGCCCCACTTCAAAGGGTCTTTGTATTCACCGAGCCATGCCTCAACTTGGTGGTATGTTCGCATGGCATGAAGTTGAGCCGCATCACTGGTTGGGGCAGCCTCGCTAAGTTAAATTTCATTCTTCCTGCAGCTTTTACAAAATATTCCGCGCCGAAGTTCGTCAAGTGTTTGTGTAGCAGGGTCTCCTCCATATAAGTGAACCAAAAAAAGTTGACCCAATTCAGCCACTTCTCCTGATGTAGCTTGAGGGTTCAGAAATACATTAGCCTCCTCTTCTAGTTCAGGATGCTTCAAAATCAGTGAACAGAAGTGGTTTTTCCCGTGGCCAAAAACTGCAGATGTTGTGTCACAACCACTGAAAGCATGGATGAGCAGCAGCATGTTGGAGAAGCTGTGGCGAAATGACTGGCTTGAATAGAAGATGTCTGCAGCTTTGCCTCTTCCGCACTTTTGGAGATATGTATTCCTTATTATGAGGGGATGGTAATGCAATGAGGAGAATAAGGAGGTCTATGTCCTCCCCAACTACAAAGACGGTGTCGTATTGAGATACCATTGAGAAGGCAGTGCTAACAATCAAGACATCTGCATCTTCAACAGCCTTTTTCACATGTATTCCAGCTTTTGGCATTTCATTTTTTAGAAATTCTACGAAGCGCCTCTTGTTGTTTTCATTGGCGAGAAAAGTTTCTTCTGAACTTTTCAAAACAGTAGTTCTATCAAATATGACATGAAGAGTGAACGCGCAGCCCATCGGAGTCTCTCACAATTCATAGTGCTTGTTTGATTAGCGTGCGATGTGTGGAGCAGTGACAAAGAGCCTCTTAGTGCCACTCCTCCGATAACATGTTTCCAATTTCGGAGAACTGTAGGCCTATATGCTATAGGAAATAATTTTTTCAGAGGACACTGCAAGGTGTTCTTCTAAAATAAAACGCAGTTCTTTCTAAATTAAAATGCTGTACCTACACCAACTTTTCTTATTATTTTCTGTTTAGGCCTACATTGGTTTTCTTAGTCTTTTATCAAGTTGTTCTTCCTTGTCCAGAAGGTTAAGCCCGGGGCCCACGGTTCGTCTTCAGTCATCGCTGCCGCTCTGAGCCGCCTCATATCTGGCACATGTAACTTATATAAAACATGGTACATGGAATCATCTTCACAGTTCTCGCAGCAACATAATGTATCTTCTGCTAAATGAAATCTGGCTAGATATGCTAAGAATGATCCATATTCCGTTAGAAACTGCGATGTGGCGAAGTCCGGAGTTATCCAGGTTTGTTTCAGTCGTTTGATGACACTCGGGAAGAAGTCTTTAATAAATTCTTGGAAATACTGTTTTGGTTGTTAATTACCATGTAATATTTAACTATAAGACAACACAGGTTTTACTGTGGGGAACGCCATTTAGAATATCCTAGGCAAAACTAGACTTTTTGTACCTTCGATAAGTTTTCTGAAATGTGAGGAGTTGTAGCTACCTCTGTATCTGGTGACCTATAATAGGTATCAAAACGTTAAAATACTCAGCTTGTTGCAAATTTACCCTAGTTTAAAAGTTATCCTTCGAAATTTTACTGAAGGCTTGGTCATTTAGAAGATAGCGAGCAAAAACTAGTTAAAAGTTCAGATTTTTTATTCTTTTGCAAAATGTTGCTGAAATTCGGAGAGCTGTATTTCCGAAACTATTCATGGTAGAACACTCAATTTGATCTCAAACTGTAGCAAATTTAGTCTACTTTTAGGATGGATAGTAAAACATATTTGTCAGGTGCGTATTTTGGCAGAAAATGGGCAAAAACAGAAATAAAATCGAAAATTTTGAAGTTTTTTCAAGATGGCGGCTCCGGCGGCAAAAAATTTTGTTGGCAAAATGTCAGAAATTACTCTCAAAACCATCCCAGACATCATATTAAAAAATTAGCTCTACCCTAAATTTTGCATCTATCTTGCTTTTTACTTCCTCTGCCCGTACCATAGGTAGGCTACTATAGGTAGAGGAAGTATTGTTTTCGACCCTAAAATTCGAAGTTGAGTTTTTAGCATATATACACGTTTCAAGGCCCCCTGAATCCAAAAATACTATTTTTGGAAACATGTCTGTGTGTGTGTGTGTCTGTGTGGAAGTTTGTGAACAGGCTAGCTCCGAAACGGAGAATCGTATGAAAACAAAATTTCGAATTTGGGTCGGGTACCTTCTGAAGATGTGATTCGAAGATTGGCGACAAATTTCCCTTATTTTTAAGGGGACTTTACATGAAGAAATTATCGATTTTCGCGATTTTCTCGAAAACGGCTCTAACGATTTTCTTTAAATTTTGCGCATGGATTGCTTGTACCAAGAGCTAAAACTTTTATTTGAAACATTTTTTCGAACAAATTCTCTGAAGGGTAGTTATAAGCAACCCACTGTGAATACGTGCTTTTTGCAATACGGCTTCTTGTAAATCGTACGAAAACAAAATTTTGTATTTGGGTTAGGTACCTTCTGAGGCTGTGAAGATTGACTACAACCTTTTCTTATATTTAAGGGGACCTTACATGAAGAATATTTAGTTTTTTGCTATTTTCTCATAAACGGCTCTAAAAATTTCCTTTAAATTTTGTACATGGATTGCTTATACCATTTCAAAAACATTCTCTGAAGGGTGGTTGTAACCTACCAACTTGCCTGGTGAACAACTTAATACGCGGACATTTAAGGCATTTTATTCTATATAAGCACGTGAAGAGAGAAAAATGTACTGTTGCCCTGTTTACAGTAAAGAAATGTCTGAGGGGAATATTTGATAAATTTCGGAAATTATTCTTAACAGCAGAAAGTTCAATAAACGTTTGCAGTCACTTGTTTTTTTTCCCCATAGCATGCGTTTTTAGTCGCAAAATTCAAAGAAGGGGCTATAAGATATTTATAGCATAATTAGCGTAAATGCTGCAAACTTTTATTTGGGCAGAGGAAGTTATGTGACTTTCACATCAGATTTTTTTGTGACAATTTGACTGGACTACTAGGGTACCGGTAACCTAATCATTAAATTTCATTGGTTTTGAAATGGCGTTAAATTACGTTTCTATAAGATGGTTGACGCACCTGGAAAGTCTGAGAAACTTTCTGCCACAAACGGAAAAACAAGGATCAGCGCACATGATGGGAAATCAGTGAAATAGAGTGAAATTTCCGTCATGAATATGAAATACATTTACCTACAATGTAATCAGAGTCCAATATGTCATACAGTCGCGAAGCACTACTAAGTATTTACAGATTGTATATAATTCGGCACTGGGCTTTTATTTCGTAATGAGAACGTCTGGTGATATACTTTCCGGGACATGTGAGTCAGTTGGAGAATTTAATGTTGTATCGGCATGAATCCATGGTAGCTCAATGATTGAGTGGCAGCACGGAGAGTCGAAGGTCCTGGTTCAAATCCTGGCTATGGAATTGAATTTTTCAATCTGACTCTACCTTTCCAAGACTAGTGGTTATTGATCCATTGGAAATATAGGGTAATTGAAATTTGGAATTTGAATAAAGTTTAAATATTGTATGGAAATTCTACATTTATTTATGTTTGTACGCTTAATGTACACATTCGTATGAAATGCTGTACCTTGAGTTCCGCGATGGTAGTGCTTGTTGAATAATTCCTCTCTTTTCCCTGGTCAGTCCCCATTTGTCTTCTCGAGATTTAGATTCAGAAGGTGTTTACAGTCCGTTTAAGTTATGATAACGAAACTCTTCTGCCATTCCTTGAATACATTACACCTTGTTATCCATGGAAACCATTAAGACATTGTATACAGTCTACTGTTTAGCCACATGAAGCGTTAGGTAATAATTATTACGAGTATAAATAAGAAAACACAGAAATAGTACGTACCATCAATAATCCTTAAACAATGAACATAAATGGATTTTTCCAAACTTCAAATCTTAAAAGAAAATGGATCTGGATGGAATGATTTGTATAAATGCAACCTATTTTGAAAATAATGAAACTTGGGTTACTATTCGCTACAGTTACCATAGACACTACAGATAGAGGAAGTATTTAGTTCGATGTTGAATTTTTAGTTAAGAAACTCACGTTTTGAGAATCCTGATTAAAAAATACAATTTTCAGAAGAATTTCTGTAGGCCTGGGTATGTGAACAGCATATATAAAAAAAAACTAAAATTTGCACAAAAAAATTTATTTATTTAGGTTTGTATTTTTGGATATGTGACAGAGAGAATGGGGACGACATTCCCTTCTTAAGTAACTACGAGTTACAATAGAATAAATATTTTAAATAGATCAAACTTTCAATGCACATGAAGACAGTGTAATTACGTCAAGTCATGAAGTCTATCAAGACCAAAAATGTCGTGTCCTATATTGTGGTCAGCTTTTCCTGAAAGTTAATATTCACATCAGTAGAACTAAATCCTGACATCATCGCCAGACTTTTGAATAATAATAATAATAATGTTTTATTTTGCCTGGCAGAGTTAAGGCCATAAGACCTTATCTTCCACTCACGGGCATCCGAACAGTAATTGACCAGATCCTACAGGTGGGCCTAAAGATAAAATATATATTTCTTCCTATTAATAAAATAATTATATAATACTTTAATCTCAACTTTTATTTTGCCAAGGACTTTCGGTTACATGGAACTATGTGACTATCATTTATGGGGAACTTGAAAAATAAAGTGTATAGGTAAATTCCCCATACATTAGAAGAACTTAAAGATAGTATCAGAAGAGAAATTAACTCTATCTCGGCAGCTAAACTTATGCTAAATTTCCTAAAAAGGTGCCAATGCTATGTGAATGCAAGAGGAGGGCATTTCCAACATCTCTTGTGATGAGTTACATGGTTATTTTCATTGTAATTTTAACTGTAAATGCGAGAACCTGAATCATTACACCGATCACGGATTTATTTGCGTAGATATTTCACCCGATCGCTCGAGAGTTGGAGCTGTGCCCGCCGCGATGCAGAAACCCGTGTCATTGGCCAGCTCTTGCGTGGGACTCACTGTACTTTTCATATACAGTATATAGCTCTTTGTAGGCTATGCTTGTACTATTAAATTTACCTTTTTCATCCGTTCTTTACATCCTCTACTCGTACCATAAATACTGTAGATAGGCTTAGATGAAGTATTGAGTTCGACCCTGAAATTTAATGTCCAGTTTGCAGCATTAATACACATTTTGAGGTCCCCTTAATTTAAAAAATACAAATTTCAGAAACATCCCTTTGCGAATCTGTGAACACTATAGCTCGAGAATGAAAACTTATATAAAAACAAAATTCTATTTTTGATATCTTCTGGGGATGTGATATGAAGGTCGGCGATGACTTTTTCTAACTTTGACTACAACTTTTAATGACTGAAAATGTATTTCTTTTCTAAAAAGGGGTCTAAGGATTTTGTTTAAGTTTTGTACACGAGATACTTCTTATACTAGGAGCTAAAACTTTATTTGGAACATTTTAAAAATTAAATTCACTCAAGTAGGCCTATAGTTATAAGCCATTCGTCACATACTCAAACTCATGTTTTAAGTCTTGCCTCGCGAATATTGCGACTTTGAATGAGGCTGAGACAACTGAAAGCGCACTACTGCAATGCAGCCGATTACTTTATGTTCTAATACGAAGGGAAGTAATGTGAGTGTTTCAAGTCAGATTTTTAGTACAAATAACGAATTTCTGAAGCAGCAACCACACAAATGCATGTTAGACGAACTGGCAAGATTCCAATTAACAGGGGGAGGGGATGGGAGGGTTTCCCCCTCTCGTCGAATAAACATTCCTTCCTTGCCAGGGATATGTTTTTTCTAAATTTTACAAACTTCAGTTTAAAATTCCATGGAAACATGGGCTTATGTTTATTCATAATGCCTTTTTTTAACGTAACGGTTTCACCAGCACAATGAGTAGCAACAAAATTATGTAACAAGCTTATGAGGTGCACGGTTCAACAGAAGCGCGACAGTGGACGTATCTTTAATTTTTACTCTCTTTCATTATTTCTTTTGTTGACCTGGTAATCTATTGAATAGTAGCCTAGGGGCAATTATTTACTCAATTAAAAATCTGGAGGCTGTATATTAATTTTTGAATCGTACACATAAGCTTTATTCATCAACCTATAAACCTCAGTAACAAAGTTTGTGCAGTATATTTTGCACTGTTTATTTTAAAAGATCACTTAATTAAAATAATATGCATACGGCCAGGCGGTTATTTCCCAGGGTATATTGCCTTTGGCAATTGTGCTCGCAATACCAGATTTTAATGTTATTTTGGAGCATTCCGTCAACGAGTTTTCTGATATAATATCTTTGCAAAACATTTTTCGTGCAAATATTTGAAAAGTGGTAAATTTTTCTAATATAATATAATAATTAACACCAAATAACATAATAAAATATGTTAACATTTAGACAAATCTCACTATAACTTAATTATATCAATACTAAGGAAGTTCTTCGCCAGCATTAATGAGTGCAGTAGTGAATAGTGATCTGTGGTCTGTTGAGCAGGGCCATGGGGAGAAAGCAAGGGCCCCAGGGACAAATTTTCCCGAGCCCCCTTCAAATATTAAATTCACCACTCAAACCCAATCGTCTTTTATAATGTATGCAACAAAAAGAGTATGTAATGATATTATATAATTATTAATAAATGCCATTGTAGGCCTATACTTTATGGCCGTAACTTTCACCAGGTTAAAAAATATGACTTATTGTTATTATGATTATTATTATATTATTATTATTATTATTATTATTATTATTATTATTATTATTATCATAATCAGGGCCCGGATTCTAATGACATGTCATCTTTTTATTGATGCTGCATAGATATTGCCAACCTGTAGATAAATCCTAATCATGGCCTCTAGATTATAGAAATGCATTTTTATTACGTCATTTTTTGTCATTTTATACAATTTTATATTTTTAGGTCATTTACTCCAATATTACGTCATTATTTTGTCATTTTCATGTCATTTGCTTCCTTATTTAATAATTTTCATGCATTATTCATTGAGTATATTAACTTTATTTTTTGTCGTCCCCAGCGGTGCTGTCTTTGAAGTGTTGTTTCTTTAATACAAGGACACACTTGGTGTTGAAGTGTTGTCATGTCTCAGTCGGAAACATTTACGGCTTTTACAATTTTGTACAAATTAGTCTATAATTTCGTGTGTACAATAATAATTTTTTATAAATAAAATATCAGTTTTTAGATCATTCTTTATAATTATTAAGTCATTTTCTTTAAAATTTAGGGTCATTTTATAGGTCATTTTTCAAACAATTATAGGTCATCAGAATCCGGGCCCTGATTATTATTTATATTATTACAAGAGACGCTGATAACGAGGAATGTTATGAATCGCCAATAATGGCGGATGCCATTCCGAAGGCAGACCGCAGAGTTTCGGCCTTCCGGACCGGAGAAACGATGAATATGAACTGAAATTATAATAATTTATTTGCTTTGTTCGCAGTGACTGAAGGTAAATATAGATCACAGCCCAACAGTCCGGAAGGCCATGTTAACCTGCATTGAGATGGTCTATTTGCTTGAATGCGCATTCACTTGTCTAGGCTTGAATAAGTCGAGCTTTCCGAAAGATAAGAACTATAAGTGAGTCCCTAGATGGAACGAGTAGCTTTAGTATAATTTATTTTAAAAAATCAAATAAAAGTGTTTGTCTTAGTATTATGCAATTCGTGGAGAAAATTTACAAAATCGTGGAACCATCTTAGAGAAAATAACGAAAAATGATTTTTCCTTCATGTAACCTTGTAACAAAACTTCGTATCTATATACAATTTCTTGTTTTGGAGCTGCGCTGTTCATAGGCACTAGCAAACACACACAACGCACACACACACAACGCACACACACACACACACCCCCCCCTACATAAAGACAAACACGCTGGGTGTTTTCGAAAAATTTTTTTGCCGTCAGGGGATCTGTAAACACGTAACTTATTTATGTCGAAACGTGAATCTATTTTCATATTCGAAAACACTTCCGTACATTTTGGTTTTGTGGTTACTTAATGCCGGGATGTACTGCAATTTAGGCCTGTGACATTCGCCGATATGCCGGAATTTGATCAAGCGGAAGTTATTTTACATGCCTGCAAGTCTGTCGCATCTATCCACACAAATGCCATCAACGTAGGCCGGGTTCGAAATCGCGAACTTGAACAGAGATAGACAGTGCCGTACTGACTGCGCCACCAAGGCCGAATTCGATCTATCTATACTACCTTTGTTGTAGATTTAGAGCAAACTCTGATGCTATCAATTTCTGTGTTAATCTCATCGCCTCTCTTGGGAAGAAAATCCACCGTTACTAGGCCATGTGATGCAGTCTGCCATCTTCTCTCTCATTTCTTAACAGTCTGTTGTCTCAGGATGAAATTCAGCTCTTGCCGTTCGTCTCGTTGTAGGTAGCTTCTGTTATTTCCGTGAGTCCGACCTGTCTAGATTTTCTTTAGGTAAACCGCGGGCTCACACTTTCTCATCGAGCACCATATCCACCGGAAGTACTCCCAGTAGCACAGTAGATACGTCTGTAGAAGTCGTGGAGTAGGTTCTTGCGACCTTTAGAAGTGCTTGTCGTTGAACAGAAAGGATCATTCATCTGCCACCCACTCCTGAGCCCAAGAAGGAAATTTTACTCTACTGAAAAATCTCTGAACTGACTGGGAATCGAACCCCGGGCCAGCGGAGTGGAAAACAGGTGCGCAACCGACGTCCCTATGTCGACAGACCGATATTACTTTGTTATTATGAGTTTCTTAGTACCTTTCGTACCAAAGGAGTAAGGTTTCCATTCCAAATGTCTGAAGTTGGATGGACTGAAATAATTTATTTCACAAGGGTTAGAAAGAATGGCTCTTTTGAATTTGTTGAGCCCCATTCAAAATTCAAGTCTTATAACTTTACAAGTTGCTTACTGTTTTTTCTTTCCAGGGCCGCACATATACACTTCTACTTTAAAAATGTACAACTTACTTTCTGTTCACTAGAATTACCATTTTACTGGTGCTATTCTGGAATAAAGATTTGATTTGTATTCAAGCGTGAAGAAACTTTAACCCACAGAACTGTAGCAACTGCATATATTATATAAAACTTTTAAAGTTACGCGATTTCAAAGTACTTTTCAATAACGAATTCCCTAACAGAAGTTATTCCAGCTGAGATGAAGTGAATAACGTAAGGGTTTGTTTAACTTGAGAAGGGAAATCGAAATAGCTTCTATGAATGCCCAGCTTCAAAGTGGTAGATTTTTATGGAATGATTTAGGATGATTTACGTAGGCCATGTTAGGCTAAATGCAGGAATAGGCCTACAAAGAAATTTCACACAAGAGATTGCTAAATCGAAGTCGCGAAAATAAGATGGATAAAGGAAAAGAAACAGAGTAAAAAAACTTCTGATCATAATTCATGTTAAAAGAAACATATCCTTCATAGCCTATACCAAAAAGAATGTACAACATAATGAATCATGCTGTGAGGAAGGGTACGGTACATATTAAAGATTTCATGTAAAGGAATTTGTCGGAACAATGAAGGTTAACAACTATTATACCTGCAAATATAAATACAAAGCAGTTTTTTAAAATATTTTTTAAAAGATTTGGATGGCAGTGGAACTCGATTTTTGTGATAGCATTTAATTAATTGAATCTTTATTTAAATTCAGTTTTCTGAAGTGAAATGTAGGCTACGTCAGTTGTGGAGAAGGTTGGAATGTAATTCAATTTTGCTTTTACTTTCTCCATTTTAAATTACATTTTTTACACGCCTCCTTCTCCGGGAGATAATCCCCAGCCAAGATTCTATACGAGAGCTCTGAATATCACATTTAATAGAGGCTCTTTGCATACTGTCTTTTTGCTTATTTTGCTTTATCCGTTGAAGAAATTGTCAGGCCATATTCCTTTGAAATATACAAGATACTGAGAGGGAGATGAACACTTAGACTTTTATCCTCTATGGGTGGTCGAAGTATGTTCTCAGTTTCACCGTCTTCTTTAGGGTATGTTCAGGTAGGAAAAAAGCGGACCGACTAAAATATCTAAGTTGCCGATATGAGCCACTGCGCATTCCTGGCGGCATTCACAGGATAGCAGGGAATATATTGAAATTTGTTCTAGTGTCGACTGTTGACTTAGCCCATTTCGAAACCCAGAATATGGTTCTAATAGTATTGTTTTATAACTGAATATACTAATTATTAATATTATTATAAAATATTAACTCAAATTATATTATATTCAGCTACAAGAGTTGATCCGCTTTTTTTCCCCTACCTCTACAAGTTGGAGTGATGTTAGATGGTACCAACATGGAGTTCATTAACTAATCCTAGTGTTCATATTAGACTTGCATTAATATAACTCAGATCCCATTGCTTCGCTCAAATTGCATTGTTCATTTCTACAAAATTGCTTATATTTCATATATTATCTTAACAAATTACACAATTTTCTTAATTACCATTACGGGCAAATTACAAACGACTGTTTTTGTTCTACTATAATTAAATGTCAAGTTTTGTGTTTTTAAAATAAATTGTAATTCATCAAACCAACGACTCTCTCTGTTTCAGCGATCAGTTGCTAGCAAGTTAAGTTTTGCGATAGATGGCAAGTGATGGCATGGAGGGAACTAAAAACTTCTGTTGGAGTTTAATCTCAAAGCAACGTACGTTAAATCACACGAATTTAATTCAATTTATTGCAAAACTAAAGTTACACGAATAGAATTGAAGGGGCTAGTTCCATAAGGGCGTAAGGCACATCTTGAATTCTGAGCTTTTAACATTTATACCTTCTCCTCATATATCTTAAATAAGGTAGGTGGTCCAGTTAAGGCCACGTTAATTTTCAAAATCAAAAACAAAGTATTTATAATTTCCAAATTTATAATTTTCACACTCAGCTATCAACAGATGACTATAATAAGTTGTTTCTGGCAAGAAACAATGATATTACTTAATTACATTGATAGCAAAAAATATAAAATGAAATCAAGTCACAGTGGCCTTATGAGGAGCATGTAGTCATGATAAGGCCACTTGGGTACACTGTAATCTTCTGACCAGTTCTGTACTCTTTGCCTCACTTTTTTATGCATCTGAAGTAAATTGAACGTATAGGCAAATCAATATGTGTTAAGTAGTGTAAAAATAATAAAAAACTCAATTAATTAATTGATTAATTAATTAATTATAAACAATTAAGCAATTATGTATGTGTTCGCGGTCAAACCCAGGTCAGTATGAAAAGTGTGAACATTATTGCTTAAATGTTATAAATTAAGTAGATATTCACAAACAGAACTTGAACATTATGACCGAGAAATAGCGTTCCTCATCGCATCGCATCGTATGTGGCCTTAACAGGTGCACTATATATTTTTATTTGCAATCTCGGTTATTAAACTTGGTATGTTAATGCAGATACAACAAAGAGATGCTTTAAAAGATCACAATGTAAGCTATATATCTACGTATAATTTTATGCTGATATGAATCTACTTAAATAGTTAGATGTATTTTATTTCTTATCTTGTTTTTATTTCTGAAGCGCGTATTTCACAAAAGTTTCTGCCTTTCCTCGAGGAATGGAGAAGGAACCCTGAAATTCTGGTCAGTTGACCTTCGAAGGACGAGCTTCAAGTAGGTGTTGAAATCTGGGGCCAAAGTATGATACTTTTACGTTAAAGTATTAGTGGCCTTATCAGGAGCATGGCCTTAACTAGCGCACCTACCTTACTCAGTGAACAATTTATACTTGTGCCTTAAACCTCTGCTCAGTCATAAGAAAAGACCTGTGCTTGTAAGTGGTAACATTGCTTAGAAACATTAAGATTTCTCACAACTTTGCTGTTGTGCCTTACGCCCTTATGGAACTAGCCCCTTCAATTGATTTTGTTTGAAATATAAGTTGTTTATTGTGCAGTTTGAATTGCTGCATTAAGTCATGATGATTCCCGCTACGATATTAATCGATAGTTCAGCAACAGTGTTATAATGAAATTCAATATCATGATGGACGTTACATCACCCGCAATAAGTGTATTATAGTATGGTCTGACTAAAAAAATTATAATATGACATTGAACACTGCTATTAATAATTGTTTTTAACATATTATGAGAATGAATATTGGAACTTGTGAATGTACAGATTACCGGTATTTTACAGGAATATGTGAAGAATTTACTAATTTTCAAAACCTCGTCCCACAGATATAATGAGTCCATTACAACTTACATACACCGACTAAACTTATCTATATCGTTTAAACTAAAGAATAAATCATTCTGTGTTACAAGATTAATTTACTTGACTAATATGAAACATTAAGGTCCTATTTCTTGTCGAAAGAAATATTGAAGGAAAATTGTCATAGATTTAGTGCTGTTAAGAAAATAATGATTGGGCTCTAAGGTCAATTAGCGTCCGAACTTATACATGATATTAGTATTTTCTCTGAGATTTACTTTCCCCCTTGTAGGGGCATTTATGTGGCCCGTACCAATTACACACATAATCAGAAATATTTCTCCTAGGAAACTTGTCCTGACTGGGAATCGAACCCGAGCCCGTTGCGTGAGGAGAGGAAAGCATCCCCTACGCCAAAGCGGTGGACTGGTATTGTTACTGCTACCAGTATCATTGTGATGATTGTTGTTATTGTTATTAATACTGTTCATACCACTACTTTTAGGTGTATTAGGCCTGCTCTTGTTACTAACGCAATGACTAGTACTACAAAAAATTAATAAGTATCATAAAATATGTTCGGCATATTTTCACAATCTTATTAAATTCGTTAAAAATCTCAGAAGGAATAAACATTAATGGAAATTCAATAGTTCCTTAAAGATTTCGAAATGTTAGAATGTATAAAATCGTATGAAGTTATAGATTTATGGCTGGAATTGTCAATAAGCTATTAATAGGAACTCAATAGGCAGAGTTTCTCATTACTTCAACTGATCAAAATTTTCCAGTTCTCAGTTTCCCATCACGATTGGCACCGGTTATTTCTTCTTTGTGTAATCTTATCAATTTGGACTTGTCTATGGAAGAGTTTGGGAAAGAAAATTAAATAAAAGCTACCCGGTGTATTATCCATCAAGGATTATGTTGGAGTAAGGTTACAAACATGACACATGTTGTGGATGTCGACATTCTTACTGTCAGCAGTTCTTTTCGAAAACGAAAACAGTAACATTCATTCCACGATTGAGCCTAATAAGTGCACATCTATCTGCGCAAATAAAAGTAATACAATTTTAGCAATGTGACTAATTTAGATTTGAAATCTGGTGACGTAATTAATCAACTTGCTGCGTCGATCTACTGCAATCATGGGCGAACCCCTACCCATTGACACGCAACCCGCAAACTTGGTCAACTTACACATAGTTCGAAAAGAACGGGTAGATGGAGACACAAACAGACAATAAGTGCAGTGGCGGTTGCTCATTCTTAGGGAAACACTAATTTCACTTTATAATCTACACTGCAATATACAAATAATGCAAACAATTTTGTATTTTTAATTATTCTTCTACGTGTGCAATTATTTCATCATACAAAGGCTTAGAATGTACCATAACGCCTTTCCAATCGGAACTGTGTCGCAACCCGTCACTGCTTGCAAAGAAATATGATTCATGCATGGGAATAATCCACCACGTACACCGAATGTCCGCAATGCCATCTTGTGTCTTATGCGGGAAGGTCGAGAACCACAAGTGGTTCGCGAACCAGTAAATGCCCTTGTATGATCTACTGTAACATGTACCTACAGTGCAGCACTGTATCTTGCCTTCCTGCTTCGAACTACTTGTATTGTTTTACAGTATTTCTTGTGATGTCATTGAGATCGTAGGCTACGCTTGCCTATTAATGAATAAATAGGATTTGACTATGCTTACTAAGAGGGCTTCTGAAGTACGCCTATACAGGGTGTAAAAAATCCCGTATACAAACTTGGAAGGTTTGTAGAGGATATGAAATGAATTTTTTTTATGCCACAGATATTTGACAGGTTCCCCGTTAGGAGGGGTGGGCCAGTACAGTGGTCACCAAGTTCTCCTGATCTCAGTCCTATGGATTTCTTTTTATGGGGGAGATGAAGCGTTTGATGTACGAAACACCAATAGATACTCCAGGAAAGCTGGTTGCCCGTGTGGCTGAAGCTGCAGCAATTATTCGTGAGACATCTGGTTGTTTCGAACGTGTGAGACAATCATTTGCACGCAGATGCCAGCTGTGCATTAATGTAAACGGACGACATTTTCAACAAAATCTGTAAAACATTCATCACACGGCAGGTTGAATACAGTCACACCATCCACTGTCAAACCCTTTAAGGACCTGTCAGATCTTTGTCACATAAAAAAAGATTTTCATTTTATCTCCTCTACAAACCCTCCAAGTTTGTATACGGAATATTTTTACACCCTAACTGCAGTCGTATTTGTTTTCGGACAGACTTCTACGGCTAGTACTCGTATATAGTATACAGATTGGAAAGGTAGAGTCCGACAGAAAAATTGAATGCCATAGCTGGGATTTGAACCAGGATCTTCGGCTTTATGTGCTGCTGCTCTACCATTGAGCTACCATGGCAACATGCCGGTACAACATTAAATTCTCCAACTGACTCACCAGGCGTATACCACCAGGCGTTCTCAATAAGAGATAACAACCCTGCGGGGACAAGTACTAGGCCTGAGCATCAAAGGAAACTTGTAGTAAGTAAGTCATTGTCTGACTAATTTCCACCTTAGCCTACGCACGGCCAGTGTGAAAGAATTATCATTCGTATATAGATTTTGTATAATATGCCTATGAACATCGTACAATCGATCAATATATAGTCCATGAGCCTGTGTTTGGTTTTGTGAAAAGAACGAATATGATGGTTTGTTTCATTTTGTCTTTTTAAAATCTATCTTCGAAGTTTTACTCACTGCTGGACAATAAAGAGCTTTTGTTTTTAGAGAAAGATGCAATAGAGCGTGGGTTACTGTATACCCCCCATCCCCCCCTTGGGATTTTCCGACTCACATATTTTTTTTGTTGGTATTGCCATCTTGTTTCAGTTTTTAGTTGTTTGCTCCTTATCAATTACAGCATTTACCCGGAAACCCCGGAAAACTACGGAAATCCGGAGAAAACTAGTTTGTTTTAATTTTTCTTTATTCTTTGCTCCTAATATGTCCAGAGAATTTCTGAATCACATATTTTTTGTTGGTATTGCCATCTAGATTAAGTTTTTAGTTGGTTGCCCCTTATCAATTACAGCATATCCCCGGAAAACAATGGAAATCCGGAGAAATGGCTTTGTTTTAATTTGTATTTTTTCTTTGCTTCTAATATGCCCAGGGAATTTTTGACTAAAATATTTTTTGTTGGTAATGCCATCTATTTTAAGGTTTCAGTTGTTTGCCTCTTACCAATCACAACATATCCCCGGAAAACCCGGAATACCACGCATATACGGAGAAAATGACAATGTTTTATTTTTTTAATCTTTGTTATTTGCTTTTAATATTCAAAGGGAATTTATGACTCATATGTTTGTTTGTTGGTATTGCCATATAGATTACGGTCTCAGTTGTTTGCCCATTATCAATTACAGCATATCCCCGGAAAACTCCGAAAACCACGGAAACCCGGAGAAAATGACTTTGTTTAAATTTTTCAAATCTTAGTTCTTTGCTCCTAGTATTCAAAGAGCATTGGTGGATTCATATGGTTTTGTGTTGGTATTGCCATCTTAATTAAGGTTTCAGTTGTTTCCCCTTATGAATTACAGCATATCCCCAGAAAACTCGGAAAACCATGGAAATCCACGGAATTTCTAGAACTCGGAACTTGTGATCTACAGTCACTGAAACCGTTATTGCGAATTAATTCTGCTTCAGGTGTGTCCCTTGCAGGTTCAAATGAGTGAGTACATGGACTACGAGATATCCGCCATAATTGTGATGGTCACATGCAAAGAAAATGGGAATCATATCTTCCAGACATGTCAAGTGTAAGTCAAAGTTGTTTTCTTTAGTTGCTCGCTGAAATCTAAAAATCAAAGACACTTTGCCTATGTTACCAATCCAAAATTGTGCTGTTTTACCCAATGTCCCTTATGTAGCTTCAGTCAAGAAAGTTTGATAGTGACTGTGGAATGTTTGGCAAGATAAATTATCATTCACAGATGTCAAATTAGAATATGAAGTGTGTGCTGCCAGGTTTTCAGTCGCTTTCATCCCTTCAGCAACAGGATTTTTTCCAGTATTCATTGTCATAGTGTAATTGGTAAGGGGAAAACAACTGAAACCTTAAACTATATGGCAATAGCAACAAAAAGTATGTGATTCAGAAATTCCCTTGGAATATTAATATCAAAGAACAAAGATTTTTGAAAATTAAAACAAACTAATTTTCTACGGATTTTCGTGGTTTTCGGAGATTTCCGGAGGTATGCTGTAATTGATAAGGAGAAAACAACTGATCCCTTAATCTAGATAGCATTACCAACACAAAAGCATATGAGTCACAAATTCCCTTTGAATATTAGGAGCAAAGAACTAAGATTAAAAACAATTAAAACAAAGTAATTTTCTCCGGATTTCCGTGGTTTTCAGGGTTTACGTGGATTTGCTGTAATTGATAACGGGCAAACAACTGAAACCTTAAACTAGGTGGCAATACGACCAAAAAAATATACGAGTCAGAAATTCCCTGGGAATATTAGGAGCAAAGAACAAAGATTTCAAAGAAATTTTTAAAAAGTAAATTTCTCCGGAATTCCGTGGTTTTCGGAGTTTTCTGGAGATATGCTATAATTCATAAGGGGCAAACAACTGAAACATTAATCTAGATGGTAATGCCAACAAAAAAAACATATGAGTAAGAAATTCTCTTCGAATATTAGGAGCAAAGAACAAAGTTTTAAAAAGAAAACAGTCATTTCCCCGTATATACGTGGTTTTCCGGATTTCCGGGGATATGCTGTATTTGGTAAGGGGCAAACAACTGAAACCTTAATCTAGATGGCAATACCAACACAAAAACATATTATTCACCAATTCCCTTTGAATACCAGGAGCAAAGAACAAAGATTCTCAAAAATATAAACGAAGTCAATTTTTCCGGATTTCCGTGGTTTTCCGAGTTTTCCGGGAATATGCTGTAATCGACAAGGGGTAAACAACTGAAATATTAATCTAGATGGTAATGCCAACAAAAAAACATATGAGTCAGAAATTCCCTTTGAATATTAGGCGCAAAGAACAAAGATTTAAAAAATAAAACATAGTCATTTCCTCCGTATATACGTGGTTTTCCGGGTTTTCCAGGGATATGTTGTAATTTGTAAGGGGCAAACAACTGAAACCTTAAAGTAGATGGCAATACGAACAAAAATGTCTGAGTCAGAAATTCCCTGGTAATATTCGGGGCAAAGAACAATAAAAAATTAAAACAAACTAATTTTCTCCGGATTTCCGTGGTTTTCCGGGTTTTCCGGGTAAATGCTGTAATTGATAAGGGGCAAACAACTAAAATCTTAAACTAGACGACAATACCAACAAAAAAAATGTGTGTCAGAAAATCCCACGGGGGGGGGGGGGGGGAGGGTTTGATATTGGTAGCCCATGGTCTACAATACCCACACCTCAGACTCATATGAAACTAAACTCTGCATAAATGTCTCAAATGTTTTCGCTCTGCATTTGAAAATACTGTAATCCAAAGCACGGTCCTTAGGCTATAACCTAAACTCCGTGGCGCTACATCCCTGGAGGTACTTGGCCTACCACCCGACCGCTGCGTCATCTACCATAAGCAGATGGCAGGATTGGGGGCATGTGGTCAGCATGCCGACACCCACGGCCGTTACTGGTGGTTTTCATGACCGGGGTTCTTAGGCTACTGCTGAAAACTTATATTTAGGACGATTAGGCCTAGTGGTTTTAAATCTGATATCCTTTTCATCTAGCCCTTGGTTGAAAAATTAATCCCAGGTATTTTTGCTCTACATTTTATGTAATTAATCATTTCCAATATACATATATTTTGCCTTTCCACCAACTACCATTTAACGGGAGTCTCCTAGATTTATGTTTAAACCCTGATTGTTATATTTGTGGATTTATTTTCACATCATACCTCCCAAAATTCTCCACCCTTTCCCAAGACTCGAAATGAAAATATAAGTATACGCATATAGGTGTTTTGAAGTTTATATCCACGGGTGTTACATTTTCGAAGTATTAGAATCGTTTAACTGATGATCAAAGAAGACAAGCCACTACATTAAAAAAAGTTTTTCTGCTAATTTTACTTCACTGAAGTTCCTGCTGAGGGTTGTACAAGCTGCTTTAAAAGATCAGTTTCGATACCAAGTAAGCATATTTATAGTCTTCAGTGAAATATTCCGGATTCTCAAAAAAGTGTAGGCCCACAGGCACCGCCGATCTCATTGCTCATATGTGATGACCGAATGTCTATTCTGTACGATCTTATAAACTTTCACCAGTGAAAGTCGACGTTACAGGATGTATAGTGGTGAGTAATGAAATAGTTTGTGGCTTAATATAATTATATTACATTGGACTGCTTACTTTGAATAAACTATGTTTAAAGTGAAGTTTTGTAGCCTTAATGATTATTAAACTGTTATTACAATTAACAAGAAATAGTTTCGTATATCCTATGATTGTCACTAATCTATTTGATATTGTGGAAGTGCATCCATTCATTCAAGTGGAGTTTTTTTCATTACATACCTAGGCAGTTTCCTTTTGTTTGAAGGAAAAGTTTGCAGACAGCTCAGCCCATGATCTTTATTTTTACCGCACCAAACAGCTAGTTACCTCAGCCAATCAAAATCTTGGAATGTCTTGTGACGGCTGTGACAGCTACTCGTCTACTCTGCGTGGAGTGAAACGCGGGGTTACAAGTTCTAGTTACAGTAAACAATAACACGTTTGAATTTATTAAAGGTAAGGAAGAACTGAGGTCAGTGATGACAATGACAGAATATTGGAACGTTGCTTTTGTTTTGGAAAGCGGAAACCAAGAGCGACTTAGTAAGATCATTTAACATAAAGAAACACCGACTTAATGGTTTATTCCTTTGAAGCCGTCTGAGCATGTAATGAAAAACTCTACTATAGTAATCTAATAGTTCTGTGAACAGTAGACCTCAGGTTTCAAAAAATATAAGTTCTGTAATTCATCACAGTCTTTAAAGGTTTAGTTCATGTTGTCAGTCATTGTGAAAACAACATTGTTTCCAGGGAAACCAATAGACTTTTTATTTATTATTGCCCGGCTGTGCTATATTTGTTGAATGAAGCTAAACATAACATAAAACTGAACCATTAAAACAGCCACCATCTTGAAATGTTAAAAAATAAAAAATAATTACACCTAGGTCGTTTTAAATGACTTTAAGAAATATTCCTGCCAAACTGGAACAACATCGAACAATGCTTTTGGTCGAAACTGAGTAACAAAGACATTTAAAGATCTCGCACGATATCTGTGCCGATGAGACAGTTACTCGCTAGAGAGAGGCATGCTATTGTGCGAGAGAGAGAGGTAGCTAGGCCTTTACAAATAAAAAGGAAGGTACTGTTGTGCGAGAGAGATAGGTAGCAGGCCAACCGACGCTACAGTCCCCACGAAAACACAATGCAAAGACATAGGCAATCGACACAGATTTCGTGCGGGAACTTTACAAACAGACGAAATGCCAAACGGTCGAGTTAGAACAGGTCAATTGTTTATCTTCTTGTACTTAAAAAAATGCTTCATTTAGCAGTTCTTGTAAATAGGAATACTTAGTTTAAGAAGGGGGGTCGTTCAAGTATTAAAGTAGCATATTTTTAGTACCCCCTCCCCCTTGTAAGAAAAAATAAGCAAATGCCAGATCCCCTATTCGTTTGCGTAAGATTTTATGACATTTTGTACGTCAATACTATTTGGCAGAAAAACAGTTACCATCATACTTTGCTTTCTTGTTGTTGTTGCACTGTAATTGCTTCGTCGTCTAATGCTTACGTAGGAATTGTCGTGACTCCTCCCTCCCCCTGGTCACCCACATCCCCCCTTACTGCCTACGTAATACTTGAACGGATTTAAAGTTGTAGCTTTACTAAGTAATAAAAGCGAAAGACTTTCTAAGGAATGACAGCATCCTCAGCAGAAAAACGCTTATCCCTTACGCATGGACGTGAGGTCTGTGTGACCTCAGTAAAAACATAAAGCACTTTAACAATTAATCTGGATATCGTCTTCACAAGTGTGCGACTTACACTACCTTCCCTTCTCAAGACCCTTTGTTACCCCAAATATGTCACTTACCAATCGGTGTTAGTAGGGGCATGCTAGAATACAGTTTATTCTCTACCGCGGACTGTGAGACCTCGCGTAATGGTTAAATACCTTTTTTAGTTTACTATTTTGACTAACAAATGAAATTATTTCGGTGAAATATTGCAGTGAATGTTCTGAATGACTTAATGTCTCATTTCTAAGGAGAAAATGTTGTAAGTTAAGCTACTGAAACTTATGGTGAACTGCGATTAAATCAGATGGGGTGTGGTGTGAATGACGATACTGCATAAGCTTTTATGTATATTAACTATTCGTTTGAAAAATATTAACATGACCTATTATTCGAAACTGTGCATTTGTGATGTAGTAACTCTGAAAACCCTCATAAGGATAATGCTTCGGTAATTAAACGATTAGGAAATAATATGCTTGAATAATAATAAAAAGACCACCGGCGTGGTCTTGTGGTTAGCGTCGATGACTACAGATCCGTCGGCCCGGGTTCGATCTCCGGTACCTCCTCGGATTTTTCTGAGGTAGGGAGGTCTGCTAGGGGTACACTCAGCCTCGTTATTCAAATTGAGGAGCTATGTGATAGAGAAGTAGAGGCTCCGGTCATGGAAACCACCATTAACGGCCGTGGGTGTCGGCATGGTGACCGCAAGCCCCATATCCTGCCATCTGCCTATGGTAGATGACGCAGCGGTTGGGTGGTAGGCCTTGTCCCTTCTGGGATGTAAGCACCATGGAGTTAGTTAGTTAATCATTAAAATTAACATTTTGTAAGTTTTTCCATTGTTAGAAGCCCATTAACTCTGAGCGGTCACACAGACCTCACATCCATGTTGACCTATTGCGTCACCTCAAAAGATTGCATAAAAACAGATATATATATATATATATATATATATATATATATATATATATATATATATAGGTTTAAACAGAATAATGCCTTACTTAAAACACTATGTGTACATTTTTAGAATCCGTCTAATTTAATCTTAAAGGATTTCAAACTTGGAGCATACTGATCATTTCAGTTAATGTTTACTTATATGAATAGATAAAATTCAGCTCTGAAAGGGTTAATGTAGCAGAATAATCACGTACATGTTAAGGTTTATTCCAAGTAGTTGAGAAGTATCAAATTAGCAACTTAGCGAAGAACAGACCCTCCCGTTGTCATGCAACTGAACGCTCCAGACACGAGAGGAATTCCACACATACCAAACAAAGTGTGTTTACAAACGTGGCAAGATTAAACGGGAGATCATTCGCACCTTGAATGCACAATGAGGGACAAAGACTGTGTCATTTACTTTCAGTATGTCTGAATATGTTTCGCTCTAACAAGAAGTTTCAAAGCCTTCCTCCATGCCCAAACCTAATAAAGATGAGAGAATCCGTCTCAAATTACAAGGCAACGTATATACATATTTATTTCCTTATTCGTTTACAAAAATGAATCCGTCGCCTGTTCATTAACAATGAGATTATGTGCTAAACCCCATTTCCTAGATATCTCCACTCCTTCCAAAGTAAACAGCCCTAGTAGCATTAATCTTAAAATATCAGAAATGTCTGTCGGCATGCCAGCATAGTTTTCTTTTTAAAAATGAACCACTACCATCTAATATTCTCAGCCTTGGAAAAAATTCACCAGCAACTGAACGAAGGCAGCTTAAAACTTGTTATTTTGCATCTTAATTTTTAAAATTTTCCGTGGGTGAACCCCCGGAAGCTTAAAACTCGTTATTTTTCATCTCCATTTTTAAAATTTTCCGGGGGAGGGCCCCCGGACCCCGCTCTCCTTCCATACTCGCCAGACCCCGCGGATGTTATAACCCCCCCATATGGTCGGCCTGGTTACGCCTATGGACACACACACACACAGACATACACAGACAGGTACACACACATGGAAGCTCACGGATACACAGACACACACAGACATGTTAAATAGTATTTCTTGATTCAGGGGAACCTCAAAACCTGTATTTATATTAAAAACCCAACTTCGAATTTGAGTTTCGTACACAATACTTCTTCTACTTAGGCTATAGTACATAGCCTATAGTACGGGAAGAGGAATTAACTAAATTGGACTTAAGGAAATCGTTTCAGCTTACGGTATGGTATTCTATTGTATTTGTGCGCATTAGCAGCAAGCCATATGAAGTTAATTGTACAGTTGGAAATTAATTATTTGACTTCTAGTATGTAATTAACTGATTTCATCGGTTTTCCTGGCTTGGCACGAATAGGGAATAGGCGTATAGCTAATATTATTACAAAAGAAGTTCAACTGATCAGTGGAGACGGGAAGAAGATATGGAACAGAGATAAATGCGGAAAAGTCAAAAGGTGATGAAGATTTCGAAAAATGAAGAAATGTTGAGGTGCCTTATAGGCAGCAAAGTATTAGAGAACGATATTTAGGAAGCACCAGAAAAAGGTAGCAATGGCCAATTGTGCTTTCTATCAAAAGTAGACACTGTTTACCAGAAAACTAGATTTGCGGAAAAGAAATAGCCTATTCAAAGAGCTTTGAGATACATTGGAGAACGGAGAAAATGAAGAAGATCCAGTGTACAGAGAGAGAGTAACAAATGGAGAAGTTTCAAGAAGAGTGCATGAGAAGAGATAAGTCGTAGAAGTTGTAAATAATAATATAATAATAAAAATATAAAAAAACTATTTTTACGACACATCATACGACGAAGACATTTTCTTGATGTATTCGAAGGAAAAATAAAAGAAACAAGAAAACTTGGTAGAAGAGGAATTCAGATGCTTTATGACATGAAGAAGGAAAAAGAAAGGGTAGCCTATGTAGAGTTGAAAGATGCAGCAGAATGGGCTGGAGAGTGGAATTTCTCTCATGTATAGGCCTGTCGTTAGGCAATTAATAAGAAGAACATGAGCCCTCCCCATCAGCTGCCATAGGATTACCTTCAGACGCTGTAAGGGAGGTAAAAGTAAAGTGAGAGGTGTCTGGATATTAGAACTTGAAATGCATACAGTATATACCACATTAAACCCTTAGTCTACTAAAAGCTTTTCTGGGACCATAACTCAAACATTTATCATATATAAATAAAATATATCACACAAGCTCCAAGGTAGCTCCAAGTCAGCAAAAGATGCCCTGAAGATGATGTGGTAACACGGAAAGGCCTAGGCGACACAAAATATATCTAGTTGAGCATCTGGTATCTTATTAATTTTATTACATTGACCGGGCTCAACGGTAAGCCTATTAAGCATGTATTTTAATAAATCACACACATTAAAACAATGGTAGTCACAATATTTATATGTCAATAGTTTATGATGATGTATGTTTAGGCTTCCTTCTTGCTGGATCCCATATTGTCATATGTTAAATGATGCATTTCGGCATGAATGATGGATCTTCAGTTTATTAAAGTATTGACAATGTGATCATTGCACCAATTGATAGTGACAGAGGAGCACATTGTCAATTCCTCAATAAGAACTGAAGATTGCCCATCATTGGTGACGAAATGCATATTTTTAACATATGACAATCTGGGATCCAGCCAGGAGGAGGACTGAACAGGCAGCATCATAAACTATTGGCATTTTAAATATTGCGACTACCATTGTTTTAATGTGTGTGTGTATGGTATGTTTTATTTATGTATGCTAAATGTTCGAGTTCTGGCTCCCGAATAGCTTTTAGTAGCCTGAAGGTTTAATGTGGTATATACTGTAAGTTTTTAAAGTTTTAAAGTAAGCTCTTCCTAAACAAGCCGTCGCAATCAGCTACTCTATAACAGCTTTCAGAAGTGGTAAAAGTAAAGTAAAGTAGGTTATACAGGCCCCTAGATTTCAAGAAGGTTTATAGTCCCAGAGTTTATACATTCGGCTCATGACGGTCTTATGCACCGGGCTCCGTATACCCCCCGGAATGCTCCTGGCACTCATTTCTGTTATAGAGGCTGGGTCGACCTTAGAACCACAGTGTGAAGCCGTTTGGAATGTCGGACCCCTTAACCAATCACACCATCGGCAAGACAGTGACAGGACCTACAACTTGACATATAACATGTGACCATCAATTAATTATTTCATATCAAAATTCAATCATAATTAATTACAAGAAGTAATTATCATAGGACAGACAGAAGATTAATATCAAAAGATTCGGAAAATTTCATACTATAAGAATATGCGTATAAAATTTATACCAGACTCATGACTTTGGACTTATTATGCAATTACTGTAAGACCGGATGCTTAATGGCTTTGTATGGGACACATAGACGCCAGTCATTTATGTCAGAATTGACAAATGGATTTTAGGGGAAGAAACTCAGTTTTAACTTACTTTTAGCTAGGGACAAGACTACCATACCATTCAAGCTGACCAATAAGAGGCTGCGAGACAAATAGGCATAAGAAGTGGACCAATGAAATGATGTTAAGGAGAGGAATTAATGAAATCAAGTGAGGGAAAATTAACTACGAAAACTGTTCTGTTCTAACTGGGAAGCGTTGCCGAAAAGAAGGACAATGTGAATTTTCTCCGCGCCGTAAAGAAATAGAGGGTTAAGTTTTAAATACAAGTTTTAAGAATTATCGTGCGCGTAATAATTGAACATTTTAATATTTGTTACCTGTGAAACGTAGACTGAGAATCTCTCCGCGCCGTAAAAAATAGAGGAAGTGTTTGATACAAGGCATATGGATCGTCGGGGCGCGTTATTATTGAGTATAAAATATAAGCAGAATAGTAATTGAATATAGAAGTTTACGTATATGAATATAGACACGTCCAGTATTTAAAAGCATAAGTCAGCATATATGAATATAGGCATCGCAGACTCCTTTGTGCAACGAACCCAGTGTGTCGCTTAGAAAGAAGTACTAATAAATCAAACATATTCATCAAGTAGGTGTTATAATATTTCTCCCCTGTAATTCCAATTAACCACGAAAGGATAAGAGTTCTTACTACCGCTGAGCAAGTACTAGCTAGGGTTGTCCGTTGCCATTCTCGTAAAAAGGAACTGATCGGAAACTACAAATTTATCTACATTTATGTAGGTTGGCGCCTATCTGATTGGTGAAGTGCAAACGCACCCTATTTACGAGAGTGGTAAGACTATCGGGCATAAGTGTCACTAGAAAGAAAGGCCAATTGAAGAAAACCTCTTCGGGGATCGAGCCCGCGACCTTCTGGTTTGTACCGTAATGCTTCAACCTGCTACGCCACGGCGTACCCCATGTAAGAAAGGTACTGATGGCAGTTCTGTCGGTGGGGTGACATTGTTCATTATGGTATTGCAGATTATCGCGAGTCAAAAATAAATCAAGGTACCTTGATTAAAAAAATACTTCCTTTCAGTTCTAAAAGTTAATTTTAAGTCGCTTGATGGCGAATCTAATTTTCATCTAAAAAATTAGTCTGGCCATTCTAAGAAGGGAACCTCAAGTAAACAAAAGCAAGTACATCTGTCTCACTCTAGCACATTACTCGTATGGCTTAAGAGTGAGACAGACATTCTGTTTTTTTCTTTACTTCAGGTTTCCTTCTTAGATTGTCTCAGGTATAGTAACTATTTGGTAGAGGGCTCCAATTTGCTGTGAAGTTTGGTGGATATCCAACATTCAACGTCTGATAAGTCTGTTATGCATACTCCTTTACTAACTACGAGTATTTAGACATACTCTAGCAACTGCAAATGACTATCTTGGGTTTTAAAGGAAAGGTTGCTTCATTAAGTTTAATACAGGATTGTCGTTAAATCTGAAACCTGAACACGTTACGGAGGAAGTTGGAAGTTTCAGAATGTACTACATTAGAGAGAAGGCTGCTTATTAGTCCTATTTGGAATTCTGCTCCTTCGGTTGTTATACCCGCAATATGGTGCCAAAGCTTATGTAGAACAATCAGATGTTTATGTGCTTCTCTCCATTCCCTTCTCATTTGTCTGTCTATTTCTCTTTCTTTTCTTTTCATTCTCTCCCCCTTCCATTCTCCCACTACCCGTCCCAGTTTTCAACTATATTTCCACGCCACATTAGTCTCTGTATATTAACTGAAGTAAGCGCTTACCCTTTACATACTGATGAAGGAATTTACCATCCAGAAATTCGTAGGAACATTTTAGTAGATTATTATCGAGTATTTTCTTCCAATAGAAATTCATGTAGGCCTTAGACCTTATACTTTACTTTGTTCTATTGGTGAATATCTCGGATAAAAGAATTATAGACGTTTTGTATCCTGTTATGGGAATATAAGTGTTTTCATAAATAAAAGTTCAGTCTACACTTAATTAGATTTCGAATAGAAAAAAATTACATGAAATAAATCTCAATGGTAACAACAGAAAAAGAACAAAATAGCCTATATAATATGAAATATGCTGCAGTGATTAATGTTACATTCCTGAGTTGAATGCTATGATCAATTTTAAATCATCTCCCATTTTCTGTCAAATTTTGTCTCTTTTACTTTTCTTAAATGTTTTATATTGAAACTAATATAACTTACCTTAAGTTAACTTTCATTTCATAATTATATATATATATATATATAAAATATTATATGCATATTTACATATACCGGTATTTGTGTATGTGTATGTATGAAATGCATGTATGCGCATTGCATGCGTTTAAGCATTTATGTGTGTATGTATATAACTCGATCGGTAAGACCTGAGCCAAACAAACGGATGCGCAGTAGGCTACGATGAAGTAATCTAGACCTGCCTGACCTTCATATCACGTGATGTTCCCTGCCTTTTCATACTGTACATACCGTGTAGAAACATCTTAGTTAGCCTCACAGCATTCAATAGTGAAGTGTGATACGTTAATAAGAGCAATGGAAGGCGAATGTATAATGTTGGACTCAGCTAAGCTCCTCTGGAATGTGGGGAAAGATAAGGGCATGTATTGGTCTTTCCCCACATTCCAGAGGAGTTCAGCTGAGTCCATCACTATAGTTATTCTAAGCAAAAAGGTTGGTGGTGGTATAGTGATTCTTAGTCAGAGTAGGGAAATAATGTAAAATATAGGCCTATATATTAGGGCTATTATGAACCGCATAGTTTGGAATGAATAGTACAGTATTTGTATTCTCTTCTGCTCCTACTCCATTGCTACAGGCGGACGATGAGCTATCTGCGCGTGTATGGTTCAGGTCCTAGTGTCCCAGTTATACGTATGTATTTATGCATTTCTATTTTTATTCCAATTGCACTGCAATCACCATTACATACTACATGCTGGTTGATCCTTAACATCTATTTTTAAGAATATTATAGGAGAAAAATTCCTTCGACACTGGGACTTGAACCCAGGACCTTTGGCTATTCGCGCCAATGCTCTACCAACTGAGCTAAACCGGAGTTCAATTCACAGCGCCAGATGGAACCTCCATATTTAATGTTAACTGTACAATAACAGTGGGAGCCCGGTCACAAAAATCACTAATTAGTGTGCCTCACAGTACTGCATATGACATAACTTGTCTGTCTGTGAGGTAGACCATTAGGGCAATCAGTCATAGGAGAGATTAATTATAAAATTAATTTTGTTCTGTTAGCAAAACTATAAGTGTTGAAAATTAAGCAAAAAGTATTCCTATGATCTTATGTTTCAGAGCATCGGCCTACAATCCTAAGAAAAAATTAAATTAGTTATTATATTTTTCAATGTGTGTCTTGTATTTATTAAAGTGAAACTTAAAACACTTGTATCAAAATGGTAAAACACTAAAATAAAACTATTTTAATATGTTTAAAAAACTAATACAGGATTTATAAAAATCTAAAAATCCGGGTTCTACTCCTAACTATGTTAAGGGTGCTCAATTTATTATAGTGGTTAATTTTGTTATAGGGAATATTAAATAAACAGCACAAGATTCAACAGATTAAATATCACATATTAACTAACTAAAATAAAAATAAAAAACTTCATCTAACGAAGTAGGATTGGGGCAATTCCCCATAAGGCTGGCCGTGTTCCCGCGTTGAATAGTTAAACCATTGGTTTCATATCAGAAATCTGTCAAGTAAGATTTCAAAGGACGAACATACCTAATTTAATTAACATCTTCACCCATAATTTATCTTAACCCAACATCGAGTTTTAAAAGATGAAACATTTTAATTTTGGTTTACAAGACCAATATTTTATTTTAATTACTAAAACTAATAGTGATTTACTTGTTTCAGTTTGTTTTAAATCTGGGATCTCCTGCTATTGCTATTAAATGCTTTCCAATCTATGTAATAAAGTTCTATGTTCGGTATCCCGTAACGTTTTGATTGGTCTTGAAGACAGCCAATTAGCTGCCGAACTGCCGTAAACCGGTAAATGAATATTACACTTTTGAAAGCATTACGGACGTGTGAGGTATCATTCGATAGTTTTTTTTCCGGTGTCATTAATTTGTATACTGCTGAGTTATAAGAGTTTTGGCTAAAATATTAAAATTAAAATGTTATATTTTAAAGTAAAATAGAATGTTCCGTTTCCATACCTCGAGCGATTATAGTCAACTTTGAAGCTAAAATTATTATTAAATCTACACTAAACTACAATGTGAGTAAACACTCTTTACTTATTTACATGCCAGTATTTCGCTGACGGTTTGCCAGCTTGATGCCGGTTGTCGACTAAGAGCTAAGCTAACTTAGCTTAGCTTAGCTCAGCTCACATACAAGGAGGGATTTCATATATGGTTGTGCCGGATTTCATATGTAGTTTTGTCGGCGCAACTACATATGAAATCCCGCACTGCGTGTGAGCTAGGCTAAGCTAAGCTAAGCTAAACTAAGTTAGCTTAGCTCTTGGTCGACAACCGGCATTAAGGTGGCTTCGCTGTGCGTATGTCACGTCGGGTAATATGTGTCCCCGGATATCATGCGCTCCTTATTCTGAGCGGATATATGGCGTTGACCACTACTCTACTTGCTTTGTTGTTAAGATCTCATATAAAGATCTCTTATTTTGGTGAAAGTAGCTTTTTTTCATTGGTGGACCAGTGAAAACAATTTTTAATACTCTCATACCACACCAAAATACTGGATAATTTACAACATTTTCAAAATATATTAACAAACACAGTATCGAAGAGGGACAATTCCTTAAAAAAGGGATCTGAACCTGAAAAAGGGAAATTAAAACCACATAATTTGTGGTTGGAATACACTCGATAATGCCCTTTCTAATTATATAGTGTTTCATGAGGAAATATAAATAACGGAATTCCCTTTAAAAACCTATCTCTGGCAATAAGATGATATTTGATCACATCATAATGATGTATGGCTATTCGAATGGCTTCCCGTTCTATTCCCAGTAATTACCGAGGATGTGCTAGAGTGAAGACGTTGCACGATATTTGATTAATGAGGGACTCTTGCGATCACATTCGATCTGTGATATGTGGCATTTTAATAATAATAATAATAATATTTAATAATAATAATTAATATTATTATACAGAATCGCCCCAAACACAAGCTTTGATTTTTCAGTTGGTGTGAAATTCTATATCTGTAATGATTTTGTGATTTGTAATACCAAATATATGCCTGTTATAAATTGAAATAAAATAATAATAACGAAAGTAGGTATTTGTATTATTAGTAATATTATTAATGTTATTATTTTATTTCAATTTATAATAGGCCTGCATTTGTTTTTACAAATCACAAAATTATTACACACATAGAATTTAACGCCAACTGAAAAAGCAAAGCTTGTGTTCAGGCGATTCAGTACAATAAAATACAACAAAATATGTACAATAGAATACAACAAAATATGTATTTGATCCACAATAAATTCGTTAAATTGAGAGAATACTCATTTAGATGAACTGTCGAGCAGCTCCATAAAGAAAATTTTAATACACGTTTTTGGAGAAAATGAAAGTCAATTTTTCAACTCCCCCACCTAATTTTGCCGTATTGAATAACTTAATAAACTGAATTAAGACTAGATAAACCGTGCGGGAAAACAGGAATTGTTAAACTTGAGTGAGAGGTAACAAATTATGAATGTTTTCACGAATTTCCTGCATATTATTATGTAATGCATTTGTTCCATCTTAGATGCTCATGCATTATTGGGCCTAGATATTACACCTGGTTGGATTCATTTAGGGAAGGACGACGAACCACTATTAGTAGAGCAACATGAAGATAAATTTTTAAACTTAAATTAGGATATAATTTTAATTGCTATAACCGGTGCGAATTTGTTAATGAGAAAAGGAATAGAATATTTTTCTTAATGTTTAAATGAAGTAAATTTATTCAGCCAAGATTTAACGAGACGTAGATCATGCTTTTAATTATCATTTTGATAAAATTTCAATCCACGAAAAGACAATCGAAATGCAACATCTGCATTGGAGTAATATAGGAAATTAATTTTAGATAATTTATTTAAAGTGTTCCCTATACAGACCATGAAGTTCCAGAGGATTTCAGGAGGTTGAGGGTCCCAAATGTTAGACATTCGGAACGTGAAGGTGGTAAGGTTGTCAGCCTTACGCATTGGCCACCTTTACCCCCAGGATTGCTCCCGGTACTCAATTCTGTTGGAGGCTGAGTCGACCTCAGGGCCATAGTGCCACCAGAAGGATTAGGCCAATTGAAAAACTCCAACGACCTCATCGGGGATCGAATCCGCGACCTTCCGGTTTGTAGCGCAGCGCCTCAACAACTACGCTTCGGAGTACCCCCAGATAATTTATGTATAGGCTATATATTAAAAAAGATCGAATTGTAACCAAACGTTCAGGTACAGTGGCATTAATCGGAGGTGACAGTCCAAGCATGGATGCGCAGTAGATGCAGACGAGTCCATTAAAGGTTCGTATCTCGTGGAGGAGTGTATGGGTCAGTTGTGTCGTTGTTTTCAATGAGATAAGACGTATAATGTAGTTCAGAAACAAGAGACCTTGTTACAATCGCTTCTCCTCTCGCTAGTGCAGTTCAACAATTCTTACCCCTTCCCATGCTTCCTCCCACATCACTTCCTCTCATGCGCATCTGGCTCTCGCCTCTGATTAATACCACTGTACATCACGATGCCCACTTTAAACTATAAAGAAAGTATCATGTGGCCTAATATACGTATTATTATTATCTTTATCTTATTCGAGAAATATTTTGCACTAATATATATAGTTAAACCTCTTCGTTTTCAAGTTATACACCTATGGTTCCATGAAAATTTGTTCAACTTAATAGGGTGTCCAATTTATAGAGGGATGGACGTTTTTGTCAAGGAAAGGCACCATAAATAGAACAAGTAAACTTGGCAGAAGTAAAATTTGAGATACTGGATAACATCAAGAAGAGGAGAAGTAATGGAGAGCTAAAAATGCAGCTGCAGTTGAGGGGTGGAATTTCACTACCCGTAAGGGTATAGACCTGCCATATCATGGCACGTGCCACATTATGCTATAAATATTTTCCAGTGATCTAATTCAATTGAGAATGATGTGATATTTAATGACAGATAATTGAAAATTGTTTTTGTGATACTATATTTTCATTTGATTTACGGCATTAAATTGTCAATTATATGAAGAACACAGTTCCTGTTGGCGCATGCAGTTTTTTTTTTTTCAGCATAGGTTTTGCCATGTTTTCATAATTCGCTGCAAGATGGCACTCTTAAGGTCCATTTACACTCAGCAGTGACGTGACCGTGGAGTGACAGGCAAGTGCATCTACCGGCGTGCCTGAAAACATTCTTCTATGCAATTGAGTGGTGTTGTTCACACTCGCTCGGCGCTAGGCGGTGACAGTGCAGTCAGTGTTCCCGCAGTCGCAATACAGTGAAACTCAGGTAGTTCAAATTACACTCAGCAGTGACGTGACTGTGGCGTGACAGGCAAGGCTGAAAATATTCTTCTAGAAAATCGAGTGGTGTTGTTCTGCCGCTGTGCAGAAGTACGAGCTTAAAATGCTCATGGAAGAAGAGCCAAATGCAGGACCATATGCAGTTTCTCATTACTAGGGAAAGGCATTTAATGACCATAAAATAGTGAAAAAATGCATATTAAAAAAATGCATTTATGACCTTAAAAATGTGAAAAAATGACCTGAAATCTTAAAATAATGACCAATAAATTTACCAATAATACTTATAATTAATTTTTTCTTAAGTAATGAATTGCTATATACAGTTTATGACGATGCTTTATATGTGAATTTACAATATAAAACACACTTATTTTGTTACTAAAGAAATCAGTAAATTTATACTACAGTACTTGGACACCCTCAGAGAAAAATAAATTCTTTCTGAATTGGCATGCCCATCAAATTGCCCCTAGCAAATATGTACCATTTAAAAAGAAAGAAAAAATCGTTATTGCTAAAATGCCGAAAATTACCTAAAATGAAAAAAATGACTTAAAATGCTGAAAATGACCTAAAATGGCGAAAATGACCTAATAATGCCGAAAATGACCTAAAAATTGCCAAAAAATGATCTCTCTTGAAAAATGACGAAAAATACAAAATAAAGCAAAATAATGCAAAAACAAATTGCCCTTATTTAATTAATTATTTGATGATCATTTATATATATTCGAACTATCTTTTAACCTTCATATAAAAAAGATGCAAAATCATCAAATGCCTTGCCCTACTGCTGCTCCAACATATTCTGGACAGCCTTCTCCTACAGGAAGATGCAATGAGTGTGTTGTAGTGAATGAAAATCAAGATTTACCTACTGGTCAAATGCAACCGGCAACCTATTGAGTGCAACGGTATTTTGAGAATTTCGGTCAGGAATAAATACATATCAAAATTAATTACAAATACTTTTTTACTCATATATAAGTTTTCGCAGTGAAACTTCTTTTTTTTTAACTATGAAAATGTTTTTCTTGCAATTTTATTAAAATAATAAATTGTAAATTAACACTTTAAGTTTAAAACAAATTTTGTAATAGTTTAGTTTAAGTTTAAAAAATATTATTTAATAGAATAATTTGAAAATCTTTCTAAACGTAGTTTAAGTAGAAATGTATGTTTTTTTGTTTTTTCAACAAAAGATCAAATTTTATTCTGTGCGCCTTTGAAAATGTTTGTAAACTTTATTTTAAGTTGATTTTTTTAAATTCAAAGTTTACAGTCTACTGTATATTCTACCGTACCATATATACCTCAAACAAAATGCGAGCCGTCCCTCGGAGAAATTGCTTTTCTCCATTTTGTGTCCTGCTTTTTCGGGTTGACTTCCAGTTTGCTCAACAGAATGTTAAATGCATTTTCTGCCATTCTGAAGTATATTCGTGAAACTTTGCTCAATCGTCCATGAATTCTTTATAAAGAGTGGCAAATTCCCATTCTGTTCTTCTCTTTTTCGAAGGCCTCATGAATCCACTTTCGTTTTCTCACTTTTTCCTACTCTTCTTCATCCAAAACAAGAGCAATCATTCATAAATCAGCTTCTGAGAATTTCGTCATTTCCCGTGGCATTTGTTACTATAGTAAACGCTGACTGATGTCGTTCATGCCACGTTATAGTGTGAATAGAAATCACTGCGGGACCACTGGCGGTGGGATTCCGTGCCGTCACGTCACGTTCACCTCACTGCTGTGTGTAAATGGACCTTTATGAGGTAAGTTGTAAACACTACTGGCCCCCAAACCCTCTTTAAACTTGAGCTAACATGCCTAACCTGACCTAACCTAACCTAACGTCTTTTTTAGTTCTGCCCCAACCCTCTTCTTCAATATAGGACAATGTGCCTAACATGGCAAAACTTACGCAATCTTGCGGCGATTTATGAAAACATGGCAAAATCTATGCTGAAAAAAAAAATACTGCGTGACGCATGCTACGCCGTCACTCTCCTGAAGCAGCGAATCTGGGCAAGCAGCTCAATTTTGTTATAAAGGCCTGTACACTACAATATGCTTTTGTTTGAAATATACAGTACACGAGATGTAATTTTTCTCTTCGCATATTGCCTTATATAAAACGTTTTGTAATGGCTTTGCATAGCATGTGGAGTAAGAGGTGGATTATCATTATAAATATTCACAGCAAACCATTTACATGTTTCTCCGAATTTTTTTGCGCTGCATAGCATATTATAATATAGCCTAAAGGCACACATTTTAAATGATGATATAACTTGAAGTAGTTGCCAATATTGCTGGCAAAAAGGTTTTCTAAGTCGGAAATAGCGAATTCTACTTCCGGATGAATTGCTTACAAATCTTTGACCTGAAGAATTAGAGAGAGAATTCGTTTACAGACAATCTTGTCCAGTAAGTAGAATGGTCTCAGAAATGGGGTTCCTACTGTATTATTCATGGGTCTGCCAAGAGGAAAAGTCAACACGAACGCCATTTCTATGCTTTATTGCGCCAAGTTTACACACCTATCATTCCGAGAATCTAATACAACCAACCTAGATATAAGGCTGAGAGAGAAGGGAGAAGAATACAGTGTTATAGGTGAAGATATTATTCTTTGTTAACAATAACAGTAGAAATGAGTGACTTATTTCCATTATTAATTACTGGCCTGGATTTCCTACGGTATTTACTTAATAACTGAAACCAGCCATTTGAATTTTTGTATTAAATACGTATTTAGAATATTTAGACACCTCACTTTTCTTTCGTCTACTCACAGTGCGCCAGTATTTTCTCATACAAGTTCTTTTAAGGCCCTTCTTGATGCTGTAATTATGATTTATTTATTATCTTGAGAATATAACAGGCTCAATGCCCAATTACAATATTATCTTATGCTAATTCATCAGTTTTACAATACTAATATTAGATTTTAATGTAATGCTAACAATATTTAAACTAATACTACAGGACGTAAAAATCCTGGGCACGGAGTCCTCCGGGAGGGACTTTAAGCTGGGGGGCTGTGTCGTAGATTTACGGCACGTAAAAGAACTCCAAGCCTAAATTAGAGCCTCTGGACAAAATTTCTCGGCCCTTTCATGTCCAAGTAATACTTTAGTTTCCTGAGGGGGGTTGAGAGGCGATGGACTTACCACCTGTCCCTCTGCCATCTCTCGGAAAATAAGCGTAACAAAATTCATATAAGAATATTATAGGAGAAAAATTCCTCCGGCACTGGGACTTGAACCCAGGACCTTTGGCTATTCGCGCCAATGCTCTACCAAGTGAGCTAAGCCGGAGCTCAATTCACAGCGCCAGATGGAACTTCTCTCCTATGACTGATTGCCCTAATGGTCCACCTTACAGATAGACAAGTTATGTCATTTGCAGTACTGTGAGGCACACTAAGTAGTGATTTTTGTGACCGGGCCCCCACTGTTATAGTACAGTTAATATTTAAGATAGATATGTAAGCATTCATGAGCCACAGATTATTGTCTCTGTTGGACACTACATGAGAATATTATAGGAGAAAAATTCCTCCGGCACTGGGACTTGAACCCAGGACCTTTGGCTATTCGCACCAATGCTCTACCAACTGAGCTAAGCCGGAGCTCAATTCACAGCGCCAGATGGAACTTCTCTCCTATGACTGATTGCCCTAATGGTCCACCTCACAGATAGACAAGTTATGTCATTTGCAGTACTGTGAGGCACACTAAGTAGTGATTTTTGTGACCGGGCCCCCACTGTTATTGTACAGTTAACATTTAAGATAGATATGTAAGCATTCATGAGCCACAGATTATTGTCTCTGTTGGACACTACATGAGAATATTATAGGAGAAAAATTCCTCCGGCACTGGGACTTGAACCCAGGACCTTTGGCTATTCGCGCCAATGCTCTACCAACTGAGCTAAGCTATTCTCATGTAGTGTCCAACAGAGACAATAATCTGTGGCTCATGAATGCTTACATATCTACCTTAAATGTTAACTGTACAATAACAGTGGGGGCCCGGTCACAAAAATCACTACTTAGTGTGCCTCACAGTACTGCAAATGACATAACTTGTCTATCTGTGAGGTGGACCATTAGGGCAATCAGTCATAGGAGAGAAGTTCCATCTGGCGCTGTGAATTGAGCTCCGGCTTAGCTCAGTTGGTAGAGCATTGGCGCGAATAGCCAAAGGTCCTGGGTTCAAGTCCCAGTGCCGGAGGAATTTTTCTCCTATAATATTCTCATGTAGTGTCCAACAGAGACAATAATCTGTGGCTCATGAATGCTTACATATCTATCTTAAATGTTAACTGTACAATAACAGTGGGGGCCCGGTCACAAAAATCACTACTTAGTGTGCCTCACAGTACTGCAAATGACATAACTTGTCTATCTGTGAGGTGGACCATTAGGGCAATCAGTCATGGGAGAGAAGTTCCATCTGGCGCTGTGAATTGAGCTCCGGCTTAGCTCAGTTGGTAGAGCATTGGCGCGAATAGCCAAAGGTCCTGGGTTCAAGTCCCAGTGCCGGAGGAATTTTTCTCCTATAATATTCTCATGTAGTGTCCAACAGAGACAATAATCTGTGGCTCATGAATGCTTACATATCTAAAATTCATATACGTGACAGAAACCTCCACTTGGAGGCCCCTTCGCCTCAACATAGGGGCTATAGGGTGACAGCAGACAGACAGGAACTAAAAAAAGAAAGAAACATGAAACACATACAATATAAAAATTACACAATGAAGGGGACAGATCAAAACAGAAATAATATTATATATATATATATATATATATATATATATATATATAAGGTATATACGGTACATAAAGATTTAAATAAAGAAAATTACATGGAACATTTAAATTATCATTTGTTTAATCATTAGACTACTATTTTAAAGTTTTCAATTTTTTTGGTCACCCATATTTTTAAACTGCTTAATATTAGTATTAATACTAATTTACCTGTTTGTCCATTCTGTGCAATTGATTGTATAGATAGCACATTATAAAGAGGTATACTGTATAACAAGATTTGGAACAGATTTTATCCTTTCGTATCCCCTTTCAAGGGAGTAACGTCAAGTAGATAATATTCACTTGCTGTCATTAACTCCACAATAAATATAGTCAATTATGCCGTGCCCGTAAAATAGTATTTTTAGTTCCTGCACCTCTATGAAACTTTATAAGCCTAAAATATATCAACTTATACCTCTAAGGAAACGTTAAACACATAGGCCACATGTTATTCCATTTAGTTTTGACGGACATAAGTTTATGAAAATATGTTCACCGTATTTTATAAAAATATATTTATTTATAATGTAAATGATAGTAATACTAAAAGCTTAAGCGACAAAACACTATTAGTAGCTCTACAGTTAGTGGTAATAATAATTATTAACAATTATAATTGTTTTTGCCTTTTGTAAAGCGACCAGTTACAATAACGACAACATTCTAGAGTGTTTACGTAAACTGCATTATTCTTGTATCTCTGGAACCTGTGTTTGAATTCTGACTTTATTTTTAATTTCCAGTAAACGTCACTGGTAAGCTTTACTATTGCAGTTTTATACATTCCCTTCAAGGGAAATGCAATAAAAGCAATCCTCTTACAAACGTAAAGTCCAAGTAGTTTGTTTTAATCAATTCAGTAGTCTGTGACGTGAGAGCAGGTCACTGTTTCTATGGTAACGACCTGGTATATATATAAAAAACGTCGATTTATACCACATATCCGCACCTGCTTGTCGGGAATCGGGGAAGAAACCAACAAAAAGAAAATACGATTCTTGATGCGAATTTGAACTTAGCCGAAGAAGAAGCATCATCACGAACTCCATTTTCACCATTTGTTATTTTATTGTCATATCAAGAGTTGCAGTAAACATGTCTCATCTTTACCAGAGACGCATACGTGTAATAAAGTTTCACATATCTAAAAAGAAAAATGTTCCGGTAAAGAACATGATTAGCTTTTCTACGGCCAAATCAAATGATCTTTGTTTTTCAATAATCAAAACGAAAGGCAAACGAAAAGGTATAGGAGTCAAAGCCAGAGTAATCTCATATACTTTTTAAAATACTTTTTATAATTATGTTTAATTAATTATTTTAATACCACATTAGACAACGATTAAATTCTACTATTAAAATACATTCATAACATAAGCCTTTAATATATGTACCTGTTCTCTGTAAAGAAAGAGCGTAATCATATGAAATACATTTGCAGTAAAATATTATTATAATGCTGATTCCTGAACAGATGTAAGCGTATTTCACTTCACTTACATTTCTTCAAAAACAGAATCACTTAATAATATTAATGTTACAAGTCCTGATGATGCATACTGCTAAGTTCTGTTTCTCGAAATACATGAAGTACTCATGTCGTAATCATTTTCATGGGATATGATAATTGATAACGAAATTTTTATAAGACTGATGGTCAATTCCACCTATCGTCGTTATGGTTAAAAATAGTCGTTTGCTCAGGCTTGTGCCACGATTACGTTCCACCGAGATTCTTTAGTTCATCACTCCCGTTAAAATTCCCATTAACTTATTGCTTGCGTTAAATCTCGCGCTTTCTTGAAAATAAAATGGACGAAGGTTTTGCATACCGGAACGCACAGTTACGCACACGGAACAGTATAACCCAATATATTGCTGCATTAATAATAGTTTCTAAATAAGGATATGAGTACAAGAAGGCGATTAATTAATTTCCGTTGAATGGGCAGAACAGTCAGGTAGCAGTATGTCCAACAAAAGAAGTCACCCTGAGTGGAAGGAATTATCGGTTGCAGATGTAACATTGAAGCAGGAGAGCTGCCGAGTGATTGCAAAATAAATGTTTTTCGTAGTAGCACAACAAACAACAGTATCCAGAAGTATATCGATCATAGAGTAGCCGTACTTCCAAAAAATCAATGGGAAAGCCGGCCTGTCCAGCAGACGAGTCTCACGTTACAACATGCGTCAACCTGTATGCAGGGGTGCCCACAGGGGGGTTAAGACGCAGACTGCGTCATTGAAATTTCTGGGGGGGGGGCAAAATATTGTCGTTTATGAATTTTCTAGGGGGGGGGTTGAAAATTGTTGCAAAATTAGCGTTTTATATGTCAAAATAAAAACGGTCAAGTTTTGTAACTTCAAAAGGTCTCTTCTAATTCTTTAGAAGTGAATAGTCAATAAATTAGCGAAACGCATTTCCTTGTAAACAAATGCCGCGCCAACGAAATCGATCACTCTGTGCCGATAGCGGCGACTGCGAACTGAACCATTGTTGGTAGAATTATTGCAGTGTTCGTTCTTACTGGGTTATTACAGTCTTTGTACAGTGCCGCCTGCAAGAATAATATTATTCTCGGAAGTGATTTTACTGCACTCAAAAGCACGTGCCACCTTATAAGAACGGAAGGGAAGGAGTGGAAAATCTGTCTATAGAGCTCTGCGCTTTTAAGATGGCCGCCGAGAATGAGGTATTAACCACTTCCGGTTATCTCAGAGGCCTGTGTTTACAATGCAGTTCTGTGCTTGTGTCTTGTTTTGGAAGTTTTTATGCCGATTAACTGCTATGTTTTCGGCTGTTCAGCCGTTGCAAACAAAAATTTAGGACTTAGTTTTCCAAAAGAAAGGGCTGTTTTTCAAGAATGGATGGTAAAAATTACGCCATGGAGAAACACCTTCCCAGTATTCTCGTGTTTGCAGCTTTCACTTCACAGAAGATGATTTTAATGTTCCTTTGAGCAGTTTTGGCGAGTATTTCATGTTTTTTAGAGTGATTAAGATATTTTTGATATAGTAGATGTTGAGAAAAATATATAAGCCTATGAAATAATAAGTATACCTGACCAACTTAACCTCGTTTAGGCTCATAATCAAGTTTCATTTCCATGTTAAATTAGTATTTCATCTTTTCAGTGTAATTTTTTATGCCAATTTATTTGGTCATTTATTTTGACATTTAAGAATGTCAACGTCAATCGAAATTTCTCCCGTAACCGATAAAAAGGTCATTCTGTATTGAAATTGAGTAAAAAACAAACTACATACAAATTTTTAGGAAAACATGGGTCCGGGCTTGATGATTTTTAGAGTAGAATGTGGGCCTAAGGGTAGCTTAAATGTATATGAAAATGTCCAGATATGTTGTATGCCTGTAATAGAAACTCTTGTAACAAGTAGATCAAAACCTGATAAAGGAAAATGTAATCATAATAGGCCTATAGTTAATTATAACACTAATTTTGTAAATGTCATGTTTCTTAACATTCAAGGTTTTCTAGGTAAATCAGATATGTTATGTATTATGTCATTAGACAATAATTTGGAGGTAATTGGGATGGCGGAACACTGGCTGAGCCCAGAAAATATAAATTTGTCAAATACTCAAAATTTTAAAGTAGCCTCTTATTTTTGTCGTAGTCATAAATAGCATTGTGGTTCAGCTATGTTTATTTAAAACAAATCAAAAGAGAATAGCATCTGTACAACTAATCATTTTTATTGGTATTTTGCAGAAGAGGCAAAAATACTGTTTGATAATAAACATTTACATTATGAAGTAGCCCCTCAGAAAATGCTTTGTTAAAGTTTGTGTGTTGAATAATGATGCCCTTCTTAGTCCAAATAACAAAGTCACACCTGTGAATATCATTCAGTAACATCTGTGCCTGTACTTGTGCATAATGTTTCTTATTCACTAACTTCAACTTGATGAATTTTCTAATTGCTAGAGTCCGGCCAGCTTTCATACTGCTGCCTGCCCTACGCTTTTCGGACCAAGTGGTTATGGAGTCTTCGTCAAAAAGTTAAACCGTTCTTTCTTGAATTAATTTATCGTGAAGAAATTTGTCGAAGGAAAGTCGTGGGTACTTTCTGATTCTATAACCTCAACTTCAAATAAGGCAAAGTTCCTATCCGGATTTTTCTCTCGCCTGAGCAACCTGCGACCAAAACAAACAGCGTCGTATATTAGACTGTGTGCTCAATAAGTTATGATACGAAAAAGTTCATGCATATTTGTAAAAAAAAACATGAAAATAAATCGTGCAACAGTATACAAAAATATTTGAGACCGCAGGCATATTGCACCATATTAGAACAGTTAGCGAACTTTTCAGAAGACAGGTAGCTTTGGTTTCTCACCTTGCAATCAACTCTTGCTTTGTTAACTATGAAATATTTGTTGCGCCATCTTGGGATAACATCCTTTTTAACTCCTTCACTGTAAAATTGGCGAACCGTCCCGAACTCATATTGAAAACACACAAGAATGAGGAAACCGGAAGTTGACAATACCTGAATGTGGAGACCAGCGCGCTCCAGTGGCAGGAGGAAATACTACAAAAGCCCAGAGCTCTATAACCAATGCTCAGGGTTGCCATACGTACGACTATAGTCGTACACATACGACTATTTCATACATTTGTACGACGTACGACGCAACAATGAGTCGTACGCCTATTTGTACGACTATTTTTAACATAGTTTTATATTTTTTAACCAGTTTACTGTATAATTTTAAATTTATATATATATATATATATATATAAAATACAGCTTGTTTATTCATGGTTTTTTTTGTAAGCATGTAACTAAAAATCAATATGAATGGATAGCAGTCCTGTTCCTTTTGCAATAATTACAACACTGTGGCAACTACTGTTTATTTAATTTCATTGTATATTATCAAATTTAGGCCTACAACATCGGAAGATAATGAAACACGTCTAATCATTTACAAATAAGATGATTTATTAACAATTGCATGACATTTATGTAAGGTGTAAAATTCCGATTATGAATTATTATTATTATTATTATTATTATTATTATTATTATTATTATTATTAATATTATTATTATTAACGCAATACGTTCATTACACTGAAAAATTACAAAGTATACACAGTTTTGACTAGAATACGACTATTTTCGAATATTGGTACGACCGTTCTACGTTTCTGATCTGGCAACCCTGCCAATGCTGCATTCTTAATTTGAAAATTGAGGTTACGGCTACTGGTTTCAGTCCATCTCGGCATCTCAAAAATGCCGAAAAAACAACAGCAATTTAAATATAAGTGTTTAGAATTATTGTGCAATGCCATTATTAGGCATGACAAATGGAAGATCACTGCAGAAAGAAACATCCGTATAAACTGAAACATAATTTAGATATAAAATAGGCCTGCAAGATTACTGAAAGTAAAAGCAGCGGTGGAGATAAACGGAAACCGTATATTGATGTAAATCCCAAGCAGAATCTTCAAGATAAAGATGAAGAATTTCGACAGCCAAGGGCGCACATACCCTTTGGCGGAGAGGGGGGGCGCAAAGAAAAAAAATTTATTTTAATAATTATTGTAGTCAGGTGTTTTTATTTTAAGACAATTATTTGAAAGTCAGTTGAGACATAACAAGTTTGCAGAGTTTTACCAAATCGACAACATGGAAGCAGAATCCACAGTGGATTAGGAAAGGAGTCCAGGGGGTTTGGACCCCCAAAAGTCGAAACCTAAAATTCTATATTTGTATTAAAAAATATATATTTAATTAAACAAGATTTGTTGGTGTGTCAAATATGATATAGCGGTTATTTTCTTTTCATTACACAATGAGTAGGCCTATTATGTCCACTGTTCCATGTGTTAATCAACTTTTCTTATAAATAGTAATCAGTATTAACCTATACCGGTAACTTAGATAATAATTTCTTGTTTCAGTTGCCACGTCTTAGAGTATAGTAAACAAATTTGCTATCTAGTTTTTGAGTGCTAAAATAGCGTAAAATGTGATTTTCAGTAGTTCAATTTTTAAAAATTTCCCGGGGGTGGACCCCCCACTTAGGTAATGATTTCTTGTTTACATTGACATGTCTTAAGAGTATGGTAAACAAATTTTCTAACTAGTTTCTCAGTGCTAAAATAGAGTAAAATGTGATTTTCATTAGTTCAATATTTAAAAATTTTCCCTCACTTAGGTAATGATTTCATTGGCATGCCATAGAGTCTGGTAAACAAATTTCCTAACTAGTTTTTCCGTGCTAAAATAGCGTAAAATGTGATCTTCATTAGTTCAATATTTAAACATTTTCTGGGGATGGACCCCCGACCCCCTTTTTTGGGGGGGTATTCCAAACCCCCCGGCACTTTCGACCCTCCCCTCAATTATTTTCTTGCTACGTCATTGTTACACTTATTATATAATTATATTATTAATATAATGTTACAAAGTGGCCCAAGAAGTTAAAGCGACAAAAAATAAATTAATTAAAAAAATTGTCCACCTAGAAAATATCATATGGGCGCCCTTGTCGACAGCCAATCAGGTTGGGGGGTGAGCAATGAAGTTTGGGGGGGGGGAGTCATGAAGTTTGGGAGGGTGGGCACCACTGACTACGAGTATGAACTTCATTCTACAATGGATTTCAGGTATGAAGATTTTTTGGGGAAAAGCAGACGATGTCATCACAGAGAATCACCAATCACCCCTCCAGCGGCCTCATTACCCGCCCACAGAGCGCTTCTAGGGTAAGCTGTGTTGAACCAAGGGACTTTTTGGGAGTACGGCACGGCTACTCTAAGCCTACATGCCATCGAAAATTTCGCGTAGGTTTATAAATTTCTAGCTAGTATTTTTACTGTGTATTTATATCGGATGATATCTTAATAAATTAGCAAATAATGAAGAAATATTAAGTGAAATCATTTTCAAATGTGTTTATTCTTCCTTCGTTCATCAAGAGAATGATCATTTTGCATCTCTCATGACTACAATATTCAAGTAAGAGCTAAGGTGTGAATTTATCACCATTGCAATCATTAACAATAATAATATAATAACAATATACCAGCAGTAACGTAAGGCACTACTCCGACCGCAAATGCGCGTATTCAAGGGGGTCTTAGTAGAATCTTCCGTTTCGGAGTTTAGAAAAAGGAACATTCAGCACCACCTTCCTTCCGTGTTCGCGAACTCGGTGAACCGCGGCCACATCAGTGCAAGTAATGCTCCCTGCGTCCTAACTATTATCTAACCTAATCAAATATTTATAAATTCAGTTGGTTTTAGTGTTTACTTAGCTGTGGAATATCTTATTTTGTGAGATTAGAAGACTTATTTTGCGCAATATTAATAACCGATTACTGTAGATCAGCGTTTCTCAATCTATGGCCCGCGGACCACTGGTGGTCCGCGAAGATGGTGCAGATGGTCCACAGACATAATTAAAAAATATCATAAAGCAAGTGGAAAGTAAAGAAGTAAATTTTTTCACATATTTCGCTATAATGACCTATAATTAATACCCCAAATATTAAGAATATAGCCCTTCTTTTAAGGGATGTAAAATTAGGGGTCCATAAATGTTTTTAGACATTTTAGAGGTCCTCGGGTTCAAAAAGGTTGAGAAACGCTGCTATACACCATTTCTTAGGCATTTAACCGTGTCGGAATATTGTACCAAAGGAGTCTGTAAATCTACAGACATGGGATTGCCAAAAAAGTTTCCGTGGGAGTAGCGCACAGTGGTATTTATGCACAGATAAAGAGCAGACTTGGACCTAGTGCACATCTGCTGTGACTGACACTATTGCTTTGTCGTAGGCTATTTTGCTAATTTTGACTAAGTTGACTGCTTAATTTCGTTATTACTGAAAAAATGAAGAGGCTATAGCTGATTAAAACAACCTTTAAACTAGGTACAGTAGAACCCCGATAATTCGAACTAATTGGGGCTGAGGCTACCTCGAAATACAAAAAACTCGGGTTATACGGAAATATCACTTTATCAATGGGTAAATCATAAATAAATGTTTAATGAGCACTATAATGGTTTCAAAAAATAAATAAATAAACAGTATAGTAGGCCTACATACCTGTGTTACGCCTCCAATTTACTACATCGGCAGTACAGTATTCTTTTCTGAAAGAAATTGATTGACTGTACAATTGATTGACACGAGGTCCCGACAAAGAAGGATCGAACCTAACGGTTTCTGTCAATCTGTAATAGAAATGTATTAGCAGCCTGTAGCCAAGGTTATTTCTGTGTATTATGAACGAAAACCGTAAGTGAGACAGTTTTACCTCATTTTTGTACATGGAGAAATTGAAAGAAAGCTCAAAATGCAACACATTCGGAAGTTCGTAAAACTTACATGCGGACACCGTATAAAAACGGGATTTTACCCTAGTTAGATGGAAAATTTTAATTTTCTTAAGACCGCCTCGAATTACACGGAACCTCGAAATACCGGGGATCGAATTACTGAGGCTCTACTGTACCTATGTTAAATATTTAATAAAATTCCGCCTTAACCCTCAACATAAACTTATCTTGATCCACTCAAAAACAGCATTTATAAGATAGACACAAATAAAATATTTATGTCACATATAAAGCACATATAAAGATAAAAGCTGGTTTCTTCTGTGTGGAACCAAGATGCGTCACTATTTAAAAAGAATATGCATTTCGGCGTATTTGATGCGCCATCTTCAGTTCTGTCGAGTCGTATTGAACACCACAATTCCTCTGATATAACGTTGTTTATATGTTTGTTCAATACGACTCGACAGAACTGAAAATGTCGCATCAAATACGCCGATATGCATATTCTTTTTAAATAGTGACGCATCTTGGTTCCACACAGAAGAAACCAGGTTTCATTTACATCTTTATATGTGACATCAATATTTTATTTGTGTCTATCTTATAAATGCTGTTTTTGAGTGGATCAAGATAGGCCTAAGTTGTATGTTAAGGGTTAAGGCAGAATTTTATTAAATATTTAATATTACAACCCTTATCTGAAGAAAATGAAATTTTTAAATTAGGTACCTATGTGTATTACCTACATGTTGTCCAGTTCCAAGTTTGGAAAAAAAAGTGCGAGAGAAGGTTAATACGTTTTGTTTTTTAATAATTAAAACAACCTTAAAATGTACTGCTGGTAATCAGTTTCTTAAAAGAAAGCCATTTCCCCTTATCCATTCCTTTCGGTTCGATGCACATCTTAATCAAAATGATATGTGCGCAGAATTCACGCTGGTTTAATGGCCAAACCTGTCCTGCGCGCTAGATCCACGAAATCGGGCTGTGCGTTACTCCCACGTGCGCTAGTACCACGACACGACCAAAAAAAGCCATCGACCTGGCCCGGGATCGAACACTGCGAACCATCCAACTATTTCACTCAGCCCGAACTTTTTAAATTATTATAATTTGCCCACTTATATTCTAATAAATTTCGTTTTGCAGAACTTAGGTTACTCATGAATTTATTATGAGTTTTGATCCTATTTTATATTAAATAATAATGTTAAATTTCTTTACAAAAGCTGGGTTAATATCGGTGTTTCGTTATATCTCCGTGTGTTGTGTTATGTTATTATACGAAATGTATAATAACTAGACTTCGGATTTTAGGTAAAAACCTCTTTTAATCCTTAAGTGATATATGGACGGAAACTTGTATATGCATGTTTCATAAGTGACTATGCCTAAAACTGATACTTTTTAGGACCTAAAACATCCTATTTTTACGTTAGAGCCTAATATTGTTTTTTTTGCTTGTTTTTCTTCTAAAGTTCAAAATAAGTTATGTTTTGTTATAAATTCTAGCATTTATTTTCAGTTCGTACTAAATTTTTAGCTCGGAATGTGCAGTACATGACACATTTGTGACGTGGTTAAATAGTAAGGAATGTTTCGTCTTCAGTAGAAAAATTCCTTGGAATTCCCAAGAAAATGTAGTGTTTTTCTCCCGACTCCTACATCCAGTAACAAACAAACAAACAAACAAAAAGTAGTTTTCTGAATCACTGAGGTATACAAGGGGTTGAATATGCTAGCGTGCGTAGCTTCTGAGCGCAGGGATTAGGTTTTCACTGTTATGTAATGCAGGCCCTAGTAATAGGTCTATTTAATTCTGTGTACCATATGACTGTATCTGTGTTTCATCATGATTATTGATTAACGGTGACTTCAATAAATATAATATTCTGCATTTCAATTGAGATATTTCAGAAAATTGGCAACTTAACGATTTTAAAAGATAATACTTTACGATTTTTAAAATCTATTTTCCAATTTTTAGAGCCTATTTTAGGTACCTAAAACAGCATTTTAGCAACCTAAAAGTCCGAAGTCTAATTATGAGTTTTGATCCTATTTTATATTAAACAAAAACGTTAAATTTCTTTACAAAAACTGGGTTAATATCGGTTTCGTTATATCTCCGTGTGTTGTGTTATGTAATGTATAATAGCATAACATAACACTGCATGGAGATAGGCGACGACTTCTCTTACCTTTACTACCATTTTGCAATAAGAAAATTGTATTCTTCGCTTTTCTTCGAGAACGGTACTTATGATTGTGTTAAAATGTTGTACAAGAAGTCCTTACACTAAGGGCTAAAACTTTTATTTGAAAAGTTTTTCTTAAAAATTCCCATAAGGGTAGTTTATAAGCCAGCCATCTTTTTGCACAAACTTAGGATTTACGTCTTGCGTGGCGAACAATAATAATTTGCATCATGCTGAAACAACTTAATATACTCCCTCTTTTTAAGTATCATAATTATTTGAAGTGAGAAAGTTGTATTGCCCATGCTTTAAGGTAGAGAAAGTTATGTGAGTATATCACATCAGATTCTTTAAGGCAGGGTTCACACTCAGGCGATAAGCGATATATCGTGAGCGATATACGATACGCGACACGCACGGACAGATACTTGAAATCTAAAGGGAGGCGATAAAAAAGGTTCACACTCACGCGATAGCGCAACATATCGCAAGCGATATATCTCTCGAAGTGCAGCATGCTGGTCGCCTGAGCGATTTGTTGCTTACGATATTTCGAGCAGTGAACGTGTCGGGAAGAAGAGAAGACAATTCTGTAATTCATATAATTCATTTAGTGAAAGCTCATGAGTGCATCTGGAACTATTCCATTGCCGCATATACGCCGGGTTTCCGAAACGTAAGATATCTACTAGATGGCATTATTCAATCCGTAAGCGTTTCTGAAACGTTCGATGGCGGCTAATCGTTCAATAAAACGCCCTACAAACTATCGCACCATAAATCACTAGATATCTGGCGAAACGGTAGATAAACACGCAACATGGCGGAAATGCGAAATATTTATCTTGATGTATGTTTCGTTATTATGTTAGCATTTAATCTTACATTATGTTACTAGCTTGTTATGGTATTAAAATTAAAAGTAGTAATGAAGCTGACATTGGTAATTAATTTGTGTGTGAAATAATTCATAATACTGTACTAGAAAAATTGTATATTATCGGTTAGATGAACTTTGTTATAGCCTAGGCTATTGTATCCATCGTTTATTTGTATTAATTTCATTTTCTGTTGTAAGTTAATACTTTAAGAAAACATCGCGAATATTAATTCACATCATATTTTCTTGCTGGTCATTTTCAATGCCAGATCGTATAAGGCCTAGGTCTATACAGAAGTAAATATTCCCTGAAAGAAATACAGCAATCCTTTCAAGAAGTAGCCTACGATGATATTCAGATTCGGAAAAAATGTAGCTTAAGTATATTAATTTTATTTTGTGATGCAACACTTTATGAAGAAAATATTGCCATTTTACAGCACGAATATTAATACATAATCATCATCTTTCTCGTCATCTTCATCCTGAGGCAATAATTAGGCCTAGAGATGTGTAAAGCAAAAAGTATTCCCTGAAAGAATTAGATCTTTGACGATATTGAGTTTCGGAAAGAATCAGGCTGTCAAAGGAATGACCTATGGATAAATAGGCCATCATATTAAATAAGGAACAACTGCAAGCATGCCTTTTTCAGCGTTAAATTGCCCATCATTAGAATTGGGAACAACCATCGAAGCATTCCTTTCTGTGGTAAATTAGCTATAACTTAATTAATGTGTTACGTTTTACGCATTATGTTGTCAGATTGTGATGGGTGACATTTTTCTCTAATGCACAAGTCTCGAAATCGAAATTACCGTAGTTTATCTCACGTTTTACATTCATTTTAGCAGACGAACAGCAGACAAGGAAAAGCAGAAAGATAATTCAGCCATTTTGAATAGAATAGCAAGAAGCGCTCCGATTGGTTGCTATTCAATCACGGCCAACTTGATATTAGAGTAAGCACCGTGTCTCCATCTATTGACAAAGTGCTCAACTCATTTATCTGACATTAGCTATTTCTTGAGCAAATTCGCTTTCGGAAATGGGAAGGTGTTTATCGAGTCTATATATGTATAGAACGATTAGCTGTCTAGAAGATATCTGGAGCTTTTATGCAACCGGGCCATAGTAAGACAGATGTGACGAGTGCCGTATGTAGGAAAATTGCAGCAGAAGTAGAAGACACAGGTAAATACATTATTTATTTATTTATTGCGAAAGACAAGTAAGTAATCAAATTGTTATATTATTAACTCACAATGTAAATATTTCGAAACTCTGACACAAGAAATAAGTAATTTAAGTAGTCTATACTTTGTGTGTACAATAATATTTTTTTATAAATAAAATGTCAGTTTTTAGGTCATTTTTTTATAATTATTAAGTCTTTTTCTTTAAATTTAAGGTCATTTTTCAAACAATTTTAGGTCATCAGAATCTGGGCCCTCATTATAATACAATTTGACAGAATTAACATAGGGAGTATATTTTGTATCCGGTCAAGAAAACCACCATTGACGGCCGTGGGTGTCGGCATGCTGACCACATGCCCCCAATCCTGCCATCTGCCTACGGGCGATGATGCAGCGGTCGGGTGGTAGGCCAAGTCTCTTCAGGGATGTAGCGCCACGGAGTTTAGGTTAGTTTAGTATATTTTGTATAACCATTGCCTGAGGAAATGAAATTTTCAGAATCCCGGGGATGTCATATATTGTCATGCTCTTCTCAGGATTGTTTATCATTCAAGAATCGCTAGCTCTATTTACTGCATACTATTTATAATCTTTCAACAATTGACACGAAACTTAACACCTGCTTCGCGGGAAACTGCAAGCGGTGCTTGTCAAGGGAGAATCTTTCCCACTTAAAACCAATGACTCCTGCCAACTGTATCCAGTTACTTACTAATGAGTAGGGAAAGGCATTTAATGACCATAAAATAATGAAAAAATGCAAAATAGAAAAATGCATTTACTACCTGAAATAGTGAAAAAATGACAAGGAATTTTGTTAAAAGACCAATGAATTTTCCATTATTACTTACACTTATTAAACTTTTAAATTTTGGTATTCTTTTTTTTCCCCAAGCATATACAGGCATATAAAGTTTTTGTTGCACTAAATGGCTGGGTATTGTAAACCGACACATCTCCAAAATTTAAAAATCAAAAAATCCAAAAAATAAAAAATTAAAAGATCGAAAATTTAAAAAATCCAAAATTAAAAAATTCAAAGATCCAGAATTTAAAAATCCAAAATTAATAAAGTCCAAAAACCAAATATTAAAAAGTCCAATAATGCAAAATTGAAAAAATCCAATAATCAAACATTGAAAAAATAAAAATTAAAACAAGTTTCACTTCTGTCTCGTGGCGTTCCACGCACACTTTATTTGTTCAACAGCCAAAACAGAGTTTCTACAAACAGTGGGTGGCTTATAATTACCCTTCAGAATTTTTTTTTTCGAAATAAGTTTTCAGGGTTCATTCGATAAAACTCCCTGAATTTTGATTAATGTTGAGACAGCTCTCGAGAAACAACAGCCGAGCTATGGTGCACGTTGGTAAGATTGTAGGGATGTACCCAATATTTTCTTTTTCTTCTCATTCTACGCCTGAACCAATAAGTCACTTTTTTACAACGTCTTCCTCACTTGAGCTCATAATTGTATCTGAAGTAGTGAGGATTGTGTTCCACCATATTTTTAACGCCCAGGTCGAGCCGATTTATCGCTCGCAGTATGAACCTTCCTAGCAATATATCGCTTATCGCCTCAGTGTGAACGCTGCCTAAATGTTATCGTCTTATGTTTCATGAATTACCATATCGAAAAGGAGGCCTATGCTTAATAAATTCTTAAAATTATTGAATGTGAGAATCTGCGTTTAGCCTTTAGTGCCTCTATCATCATTAATATTTTTGATCCTGTTAGAGTACCGGATAACTTTCTAACAATGTATCTGGATTTATATATTATTTCGTAATATTCCTTTAGCGAGTTTTGGGACATTATATTCTGCAGTTAATTTCTTGTTTAAAATATTGAAACATGCTTCAATTCTACAAACATAATATAATAATTCTCATCATGTGACATAATATATTTATTTAAACAAGTAACTATTGTGTATTTAAGCAAGTAATGAATAAAAAACAGATCTAATTCAATTACAGTCATGATTTCTGGGTCGACTAAAGAGGAAACATACATTGTAACGTTAGTTTAGCCTAAGAGGATATGGGTAGGGACATTTGTGGCTTTTTCCGCTCGATCATAGGTTCAAAGTATCGTATTTCCTCGAAATTTGAACAGCTCTAGAAAATTTATTCCTTAAAATTAAACATTTTTTTTTAAAAGATGATCTGACTGTATTTTTCTGAAGGTAATGATGGCACTGAATGATAAAATCTCTTCGTACTTTTAAAACTATTGAACCCGAAAATTTGCGGAAATCCACAAACACAAATCCTAGTTCCATGGAAACTATATATACAACTTTCGAAATGTTAATGTATGTGTACCCATATTGGGGATACGCATATAAATTGGAATTTTTGATACGTACCAATACCCCGCATATAGAGAAACGTTACAGAGAAGATTAGCATTGTCCCTGCACAAGGATGACATGTTAAGCGTGAAACGTTTCACATTTTTTGAAATTACTAATTATATTTTTAATTTTTGTTCTAATCTTGAAGACATCAAAATATTAAAATTTATATAGTACCAATAATAATATTCTTCTTTTTACGGTCATTACAATATTAAATGTACCGTTATAAAAGTTGGATTAATTTCAATGTAATTTTGCATAATATACTATAATTTGTGTTCTTGAATTTTTTCCATTTTGTAGTGATATAGTAATTTTTTAACTTAAAATTATTGAACTAAGTTCACAATTTCTATGATATTTCGGATTAAAATGAAGTAGACAAACTACTGCCGCGGTGCAAACTGCAAAGTATTGCATATTTCTGAAAAAACACATCATCTAGGGCAGCATTTCTCAACCTATGGTCCGCGGACCACTGGTGGTGCGCAGACATTATTAAAAAAATATCATAAAGTAAGTGGAAAGTAAAGAAGTAAAATTTTTTCACATATTTCGTTATAATAACCTATAATTAATACCCCAAATATTAAGAGTATAGGCCTTATTTTAAAAATGGGATGTAAAATTAGGGGTCCGTAAAATTTTTTACACATTTTACAGGTCCTCGGGTTCAAAAAGGTTGAGGAACGCTGCTGTAGATGAATGCGGATCCGTATGCCTAAATTCCATCTCTTGCTATCTTCTCGGATGTTTTGCAGGTACCAAAGTCTGGAACAGGGTACACTCAGTCTGATGATACAAAACTGTCAATCTAATAGATAGACAAGTAACAGCTTTGGTCACGGAAACCAACATTAAGACCTTGGCTGCCGGTATGCTAGCCGTATGCCCTCTGTGACAATCGCTCACTTTATTGCAGTGGGATTTATTCAACTGCCTATCCAGTGCATTCACTTTACTCAGAGAACTGGATACTCTTTTTGTTCTTAAACATAGCATAAGTATTAAAAAAAAGTAAAAAGTATAGTGTTTCTATCATCATTATCCCGTTTTCAAAGCGAAAGCAGTGTTAATATGAAAAATAAATAGCAATATACTTCTTGTTCAACCGTACCACGAGGGTAAGCTAATAAGTATCCGCACTTTTCGTTTAATCTTTTGTAGGTTAGCCATTACGCTTTGTGCTCTCGCACATCGACATGTTGTTTTATTTGTCTCCGCTTGTGGAATATTTGGCCGTTATGAGTCAACTGTGTGTTGCGCTGTTGCACATTAGACATGGCTTCATCTCTGAGCGGTTGCAAAAAGGAAGAACAGCGTGCAGTGGTCCGTAATGCTAACTAAGGTTATGAATAATGTAACCATGGATGGCTAATTTGCATAAAGTTTGCCACTTCATTGATAGTCACTCTTCGGTTTGTCTGAATAATTGTGTACCTTACCTTACAAAGGGGCTAAGTGACAAAATTAAGTTTCTGAGATAATCAACCATCCTTGTAAAGAAATAGCATTGGTCCTTACCTGCGGTGCTCTCTCTCTCGAGCAACTTTGCAACCACACTATTATGAATTTCACTTAGCGTATTTGTAGGGCAATGCAGGATGCCATGTACCACCATTGTATAGTAAAATATCATTTTTTTTAAATTTGGCGGTTAGTACCTTTGTAAGGTCAGGTACACAATTATATGCACTGTTCTTTCCTTCACACTTGTCCAATTCTTCGATGGATTGCGGCAAAAAAAGGAGAGAAATGAACAACCTGTCGACGACGTGCGCGAGCACAAAGCTGAACGGCCAACCTACAAAAGGTTAAACATAAAGTGCGGATACTTATTGACTTATCATCGTATAATAAGCTTGTTACATGCAACGTATAAGGCGGTCCAAGCAGCCCGGCAATAGATTAATGAGAGTAATTAGCACAATTTTTAACTTCATAATTTTATTCGACTTTTATATAACTAATAACTGGTAATACATACTTAGTGTTTAGTGTCAAAAGATTCAGCTTATTATAACATAAACAGTAATAACATTCATTTTATTAAGAATATTAACATTAAGAAATAAATAAACTTTGATTAATTAATGCATATTAGTAATAGCAGCCAGTGGCTGGGAAAAGCCGGACACGCTGGGATTTCCCATTGCTCGGGTATCTCTCACAGCAAGAAAGCTTGAAATTACAAGCCCAGGTATATACTGTGTATGGTTAAAGTGTCCTTATCTCTACAATGCTGGTACACTGGTCTATTTTGGGAGTCAGCCCTTTTGTTCCTAAGGTTTGACTTCTAATAGCTCTGCAGTTATAATGGCCTGCGATGAATAAAAAATAGATTTTATCAGTAAAAGGTTATGGACTCTCATCTTGGGTAAAACCCTACAACGTTGGAAATTTTGGAGTATAAGATAATTCGCGATTGGTCATGTAGATCGCGAAATTAAACGTAAATTAAATACAAGTTTTAAGGTCAGGTGACCAGGATCCACCAATGACAATTAATGGAGGGGGAACCTATGTCTTTCTCCGCAGTCAATGTTAATTTATTGGAGTGTGGGAAATATTCATTCTGACACGCGGCGACGTGTGGTATACATCTTTTCTGTTTAGTAGCGGCACGCGCCGTTTGCTTCGCGGCGAAGTCAATAATTATTGCCCTTAGAAATTTTCGCGAGAATAATTTATTGAACTTATAAATTTATCGAAGTTAGAATTTTTGCTAGTCATAGTTGAATTAACTTAAACAATTTTGTGGAGAAACTAATAGTGGACACTTTAACTTATTATCCAACATTATTTAATTGGAATCTGATATTCCATTTTATTACGCGAGCCATTATAACTACATAGCAAATCTATCTGGTATTAATTTACGATAAGAACTATTTGTACGAGTCATTGTAAACTGATCATCTTATTGGAAATTTTAATTATGTGTAATAAATAATTACTACACCTGGATTCTGCAGATATTATTTCAAAGAACAAGTAATATCAATTTGATCTTCACTCTCTCCCTGAGAATTGAGTCAACTACTCAGAGACCGATAGACCTAGCTGGAGTGGATCGCAGCAACTTCGAAAATATAAATTTAGTATAAACCAAGTGGTTTATACAAGGCGCCCAACATCGAAGTGAGGACCCGCTACACGTAACAGAAGGCTATCTTAACGCCATTATTAAAGAACTGGTTTTTAATAAAGAAGTGTTGTTGTTGTGATTCCTACCTCGATAATTATCGTATGTTAAAGTCTTCAAACCTTGAAAGCAGCAATTTAAACTGCACGATAAAAAAGTCAATTCCATTATTGCTAATTTTAATATTATAATAGGTTAAATTGAGATCATGTCATGTGTTTTAACATACGATGCTTTGAGATTAAAACGTCCAAGTGAAGTTGTGTTCCCTGCATACCTTTGTCACCTGCTGTCTATCGCAAAAAAAAAAAAAAAAAAAAAAAAAAAAAAAAAAAAAAAAAAAAAAAAAAAGAGAACAGCCAACAGCTGATAAATAACCGACATAGAGAGAGTCACATGTTATATAAATGTCATTGTACTTTCGTTTAATTCTATTTCAGTTCAATTGGAAGGATTCACTTAGTATTTCGTTTTAATGCATATTTTGGCTAAAGAATTAATTTTAAAAAATCTTAAAAGTAAAATCTCCTGTTTTGATATACAAAGAGGCTTTGTATATCATTATTTCTTGGTTCACGTCCCATGTGGACTGTAAATCCTAACAGCCCATGATGGACAACCATAGGCGTAACCAGGCCGACCATATGGGGGGGTTATAACATCCGCGGGGTCTGGGGGGTATGGAATACCCCCCAGAGAGAGGGGGGGTTCGGGGGTCCTACCCGAAAAATTTTAAGAATTAAGATGCAAAATAACGAGTTTTAAGCTTCCGGGGGTCCTCCCCCGGAAAATTTTAAAAATTAAGACGCAAAATAACAAATTTTAAGCTTCCGGGGGGTCCTCCCTCGGAAAATTGTAAAAAGTAAGACGCAAAATAACGAGTTTTAAGCTTCCCACGTTTTATACTTTTATTAAGTAAATTATGGGCAGACTTAAAAAAATCATACAATTTTCCTTTTTTTAATCAATGGGGGGGGGGGTTCAAACCCCCAAACCCCCCCCCCCTCGGTACGCCTATGTGGACAACAACAATGTAGACATATCAGAGAATGCTGAAAAATATAAAGTATAAAGTGATATTAGTGGTCGGCAATTTGAACAGCTGCTATGATGCATTAGTAGAGGTTTCAGTGGGTATAAGCAATTAAAGCAGTTTACAAAGTCTTATCGCAAACCTATTTACTTTTCAAGATGTCGTTTTTTCTGAAAGAGATATTTCACCTTAGTGGTTTCAAAATTCTTGGTTTCGAATTTTCTGCAGACTGTTATTTTGTCCCAAGAGGTTTCATACACCTTGTAGGTATATATGTAGTCTACTTGGTCTAAAAATATAACAATTTCATAAATTACTTGTGCATTTACATATGTACTTATAGCATGTAGTATAAGAAGATCTTGATTACTTTAGAAAATATTGTTCAAATAATATTAAAAAATATATTTGAAATGGAATTAGTCTTTTTTAACGGATAGCTCATCAATAGAACTTATACCTATGGTGCCAACCGTACCGGGTTCAAATTCACCTTTATTTTCTGCGGTAGTTCCTATAAGGCAGGGGGCGGGGATGAGGCTTTCATCCCATGATTCCGCTGATGGTTCCCGATGCAGGTTTTGGCATGTATGATTTTAATTACATATATTCCTCACTGTATCATTAAAACATGTTTCATTGGACTTTTTCCTGTTGTGCCCCGTATACTCTTGAAAACATTAATTAAAATTGCTAATTGCTACCGCATTGAAGCCAAATGAAATTTGTTTGATGATTAATTTTGTTCATATTCGTAGAATCAATAATGATACAGTAGCCTAGTACATTTCAGATTTATAGGTAGCCCTACGATTCGTTATTTCCTTTAGTTTGCATACAGGTACAGGAGTTAATCTGTTATAAGAAAAATATTTTAAAAATAAGATGAATAAATGTGTCGAGGTAGATGTATTATTTTATGCAGAATTGTGAATTTTTCTATTCCTTCTATTTCTGAGTAGGTTTTTTTACTTTTATACAGAGTTGTGAGATTTCCTATTCTTTCCATTTGTGCGTAGTGTGCTTTTTGTTTCCATTACAAATTCCCCAAGCGGATTTACGTGTATAGAGAATGAAACGTTGCCAAGCTAACAGAAAAAGGAGACAATGTTATTTGCCAGTCTCCGACACGTCATACATTATTTCGCAGTAAATATCACCTTAAATTCCCTTCTTTCCCTAGTAGAGAAAAGGAGAGATGACATTCTTTCTTTATATCCTGCTTTTATAGCTTTCCCCACTCTTCGTTTACATTTGTGTTGAAATGATGTAATATTATCACCAGTACTATAAAATGTGTTTCTTCTTCAAAATATTTCCTGACGAGTAACGCATAAGTCCAAGTAATAGGCCGTTGTCGTACATAGACCTACTCAATGGCAATGGATAATTCCTAAGCAAGCTAAAGGAATATTATCTATTTTATTGAATTGGCTATTTATTTATATTGTTATCTATTTTATTGCCGCCTTTATATGAGCCTGCCGTTCACTATTCTGTGCTAACTCCTTTCAACCATCCCTTGCAAATCCTAGTTCTTTTAAATATATTCTTATATTGTCCTTCCACCTCCAACTACGTCTTCCAAGTTCCAATTATAAAAAACAAAACGATTTTATAAGAAATATTTATTTTCAATGTGATCATACAGTATAACGTTAATGTTTATCACTTTAATTTTCAAATTTATTTGACATAAAAGGATTATTTTGAACGAAAGGAAGAATTTATATTCCTATATTTGTTGTGTGGAAATTTAATAGGCTTATATCTTTATTTAACATTAGTTTTGGGCAGGCTTAACCTATTTATTTTCCTATTTCATGCTCTTGACATCTTTATATGAAGTATAATTTTAAACAATATACGGTTATTATTTGTTTATGACACGCAGAGATCTGATATTTTATACAGGTGGACGGAAGAGGGATAACGAATGTAGACCTATGTGGGAAAACATTGGTCGATTTGCAGGGTTTACTGGACAAACAAACTCGAATCTTAGGTCGTTATCCTGGGCGAAGTAGTGGGCACCTGCTGGTACATTATATTGTAAGTGTGTAAATGAATAGATCTGTGTTATGCGAAGCTAAATGAATGCCGTACTCAACTGCTGTGTATGTGTATCAATTTCCAGGACTGGCTTGTTACACAAAGCCGGTTCGTTTCTCTTTGATATTTAAACCACATGCTTCTCTATCACTATATACATCTGTTCCAGTTCCACGCTTGCAGAAGATGCCACAATGTTTCATGCATTCAAATTCTGCAAGTTTTTTTATTTTTAAAAACACCCACCGATGAGGACATTGTTCAGGTAGCAGTGGACTGTGAAAAGACGGAAAAACTATTATTTATCTTTCCACTTCACTTCGTGACTCATTAAATCACTTAATCTTTAAGTATAATAGTTTTTTTAGCAACACATTATTTCTTTTAAAACGTTTTTACTTTTTCTAGACGATTATCACTGGCGGATGTTGTATTGTGCGTTAATTCAATTGCTTTTACTTGCACTAGTGCAATTGCATTTTTTTATTACTTATAATTTAAACTTAATACATTTTTACATTAAGTAGTATCTTTGAAAAGTCTTTATGATTCAAAAAATATAATTAACATATCTATAACTTCCAAGTATCATAAAAATCCGAGTTCAATGTAGTTTCTGATTTTGTCACAGACGACGACGCTTAAAGAATATCAGTAGACAAGACAACTTGGGAACTGTTGGCAGATTGCATCATGGCTTTATGTAGTATAATTGCCTTCAAAATACGCTGGCCCCATCAGTCGCCCTAAATATTGATATTGGAAGTGGTAACAAAAGTACTGATACCAATTTAATCGGCTGAGTGTATTTTAGACTTAAAGAGGCTTCTGAGGAATTCGCAATTCCATACGGAAAAAGAACAAAATGGGTCAAAGAAGAGTATAACATCGGCATTGAAAACCTGGTACCACATTACAATAAATGCCTTGAGAGATATGGCGATCGTTGAGAAATAGAGTAAGGTACTGTATTTTCGTAAATAAAGTTTGGTTTCTTTCGTTATTATTTAGTTATGCCAAATCGTTCTTTTCTTTCTGGGCGACCCTCGTACACAAATAAAGACTTGGCTTGCTCTTGAATAACAACCACTTACTATACTCGGTGCCCTGTGTTTTCTATACCTAGCTTGTACTGTACTAGTATTTTTATCAATGTGTTCGTGTTTGTGTGGAGTTTCCATGCTTCGTTTTATGTGAGTCTTTGTATGTGTTCTGTCAGAGTCTCCATTTGTGCTTCGTCACGTAGTTATTGTATAGGACATAGGTGTTCTTCTTGCACGATGCAGTATGAGACTTAATGCTTTATTCTTTGTAACTTGTAACTTTTCAATGTATGGTTTTGCTTTGTGTGCCCAAGCCGGGACAAGCGTAGGTTAATTTTGATGCAATTATTGCTGTATAAATAAGTTTCTTCGCACGGATAGCTATATTTTCTGGTTTGAGTAATGGAATTAAACTTCTAAAACTTTGGAGAGATTTCTTATACCGGTATGTATAGTCTACATGTGTTTTGAAAGTTAAGGTTTTGTCCAGGCATATTTTACACCGTTTCGGGACTAAACAAATGAACGTCCGACGGTTCCAGATCTGGAGGATGCTGGAGCACCTCCCATCAAATTTGATTTTCTCACGAACAGCTGCAGCAACATGGGGGCGAGCATTGTCGTGAAAAAGTTTGACAGCATCAGACACCGTCGGACTTTCATTTGTTTGATCCCATGAAGAAATTCCTGGCCCGTAAACGCTTTGCATCAGGCGCAGAAGTGAAAACAGCAGTCCGCAGATGGCTATACTCCAACCGAACGGACTTCTATGAACAGGGTATTTTTAAACTGGTATCACGATGGAGAAATTTGTTGAGAAACTTGGCGACTATATAGAAAAATAGACAAAGATTTCCCTTCATGTGTGCATTTGTTTGAACTTGTACCTATTAAACCTTTTGTAAAAAAAAAAAAAAATATTGTGCGTTACTTTTCGATCCACCCTCGTATTTATATTAACATTTAAGGATACTTTTTCCTACATGTGAATCGAGAGTAATACTAATTAACTAATGGTATTCCTGAAGAATTTGGTTTCAGAAATTGACATAAAATCAAAATATAAACACTAATGTTTCATTTTATTTTGGATGTTATGAGTTATTTCCCCCTACTGTCTTTAATTTATCAAACAGACTCGAAGAGAAGACAGTAACCAATAATTATTGCTTGTTCTAAGAGTTGAGCTATTATTTGAGACAATACCATTAGCGGGAAAACCGAACTTTGCGCCCCATGCGAGGCCCTCACTCCAACTCTCTAACTCCCTTCCCTAGCGGCGGCATTTGAACTACTAGTAGCGACGGTGGCGCCATCTCTTAATGAACTGATGAATCAGAAAAAATAATTAATTTCTTCTTTATTCTTTTCTTCTCTTCCTTTACCGTCTCCTTCCTCTCTTCCTCTCACCTCCTCTTCACCCTACCTACCTATTTGAGACCTATTCCTAATAGTAAATTTTGGATCGACCGGGATTCGAACTCGGGACCCCTAGCATTATAGCTAGGAGTCTTGAACACTACGTTTCGAGTGAATGTTGAGCACTGAAGGAAGCTTTCGTATATTAGAGTTATGTTAGGGGGATTTCATAAGTTTTAACGCAAGAATCGGTTTTTATATGTAGTGTTGGTACAAGGGAATTTTCCTGCATCAATTAAGCCACATTTTATGTTATAATACGGCGTTTTTTATATTTATGAAATATTATGTATGGTACAAAGGTATTTTTTGTATTGTGAAATAGCCTATTTTGTTGGAAGGCTCGTTTTTATAATTGTGGAATTTTATGTGGAGGTGCAAGGGGCTTTCTTTATTGTGAAATATTAGGTGACATATCAATTGCAATTATGCATTACCGGCGTTGAGCAACGGCTACAGGCATGAAGGTATGCGTTGCGGGGAAGTGGAGCAGGCGGCACGCGGGAAGAAGCCAAGAGGTGTGGAAGCTCCCAGGCGTCAGGCGAGTGGAAAGGGGAGCAACATGGGGCGCAAAGTTCTATCATGCCCCTCGCCACATCTGTGTCTACTGTGTTAAAGCTTAAACACTCGAGATGCTTATGTATCCATTGGCATGTTGCTAATGAGTAATGATTATGGAGCCACGCCATTGCAAGCGTTTCAATGGTGTAATTATTACAATCTTATACATTATTGCAGTGTAATATAAGGTTTTTCACACTAAAACTTATGTAATCTGACCTTCAAGTTTACGTTTCATCCTTACTCTGTAAATAATAAACACTAACATTTTAAGGGTGGAGATACACCCCTCAGAGTCTAAAACTGCAATTTTGGAATTACATTATTACATATTTTCTTCTTATTTGGTAAAACATTTTAATGACCTTAATAATTGATTTCGGAACTACGGATCAAGAACGTTTTGCTCTCATTTGCACGATTTTTAAATTAGGTTCGTCGCTTTTTCCGTAACTCTGAATTTAAAAAAAAAATGCATGAATAACCCAAGAATTCTTAAATTTATTACCGGTACACAAACGTGTACTGGAATTTTTAGAGTCAGCGTGAAACCTCTGGAACCAAAGAATCTAGTGAATCTGACTACTTACTACTTTTTTAACATTGCCACTAAGAAAGTAGTGAGAGAATCCTGGATACAGACCAAAGGAACTGTTTCCTATAAGAATCTACAGATGCTGGTCTATACCGAAGACGTCGATCTGATATCTCGAACTCTGTGTGGATTGAAAGAGCTAGAATGCTTATTTGATTTTTTCGCTAAAATTATCTGATGGATCGTTATAAGCCAGCCAAACTCAGGCTTGAACAGTGAACCCTCGCATGAGGCTGAGGTAACTGAATTAGTCACTCCTGCAGTACGGGCTCTCAATATATATCGGAATCTGAAGCGAGAAAGATTTATTGCATATGCTTACGATAATAATAATAATAATAATAGTAATAATAATAACATTAAAATATTAATAATAATAATAACATTTATTATCCTTTCACAGTACAAGCTGTAATGGACAGTAATTTAATCCAGTACATACCTACAAGTAATTTCATAACAATAGTTATAGACATGTTCATAAAATGTTACATTGTGAGATCACAATATTATGTTATGTTATTAAATAAGAGGAATTCGTCTATGTTATAAAACGGATTTTGATTTGCCATGTATCAGATCTTCCTTTTCAGTTCTTTCAGTAACAGTTCCAATATATTGCGAGATTATTTATTGAAATTTTTTTATCCTAAGTTCATAGCTTTTGTAGTCTATAACGTGATAAATCTATTAGGTACTTAAAAAGAGTATTATGATTATGAATCTGATCTCTGTTGTTATAAGTTAAGTTATTGCTTAAATTAAAAATTACAAGCCATTAGTATAGACAAATTAATAAATTATGGTCGACAGTGTTATCTTTTTTGAGAAATTACTTAATACTCTTACTGTTTTTTGCATCTTCAGTATTTTGTTTATGTGAGAGCTATTAGCATACCATATAAAATTATACCATATCTAAATATATTTTGAGAAAAGTGAAATATGCTCCATTAAAAAAAATGGAATATAGTTTCTTCAATTTCTAAGCAAGAATAACACACTTGACAGTTTGTTACACTTTTAATTGAGATGCGTTTCCCAGGAAAGCTTAGAATCCACATATATACCCAGTAATTTTACGGGTCTTTTATTATCATCGTCATCTATAATTTGACCTATTAGAGTAAAAGTAATTATCTGTGTTTTATCATTCCCTAGTAACAGACTATTTGCTGCACACCATCGTTTTGTATCATTTAGACTATGTAATGAAATATTTTCGATTTCTTTTTAGTCTGCTTTGAGAATTAAGCAGAGTTGTGTCGTCTGCTTATATTATTCATTTTATAATTAAGTAATTAACAATATAATTTATAAAATCTTTAAACAGTACAGGATCCAGAATGGATCCCTGAAGAACTACGCTTATGATCTTTTCGTATTTGATAAGGAACATTGTGTGAGTGTATCACATCGGATATTATTTTTAAATTTTCCAGTAAGTTTGTCAGTTAATCTAGATTTCTTTGCCGTACGTTATTGCAATAAAAATGATTATTTGAGTGAATTGCATGGTTCAGGTTAAAAGAGAGTATTTTATCGAGGGCATGTTTGTACCTATGAACTTCTGCCTTCCCCAACTACTACCATCTCTTACAAAGGAGGAACAGTGACATAGAATTTAATCTGGCTGTGCAAGGAGAGGGGAAGGAACTTCTTTGTGACGTTGCTCATCCTAACAATCCTTTCCCTTTTCAGCCTTTGTAGCATAGCGATTACCCATTCTTACTCCTTCTAAGATTTTTGGCTTTGTCACCATCGATTGAAAATTCTCCTTCTTTCATCCAGAATTCTGCCTGATGTGTCTTCCATCATAATAATAAAATAACGCGTGTCCCTGGAAGCATTCTTTCGAAATTGTGGCAAAAATTTGTATCTTCTTCGGTAGATAAACTCTACTTGCCATCAGGTTCCAGTAACGTATCACTATTCTTATCCCACCAATTACTGTGAATGTTCAGAGTATAAACTTGCTTGAAATGAAGTGAAAATATTTATACAAAATTTACTGTTGTTACTCATTTTTACCTATGTGGCGAGAATTAAAGCAAATCTATTATAATAGAAGAATCAATATTCTCTGTGTTTCGGACTCCGCCTTTGTTTTTCGTAGCTACCTTACTACAAATAAAATTCAGTTCGTCACCTTTTTTTTAATGAAAGGGAGGAGAAAATAACCTTCCACTTTTTACATAATAACTTTACTCAATTCGATTCACTAAATAGAAAAATAAAGTTTAACAAATCTTTATTCCCCAAACATATTAAATAAATTAAAGATTTTGACAAACAAAAATCTTTCATGGCGAACACATTAACTTATCGTAACGAAAACGTGGTAAAATTACACGCACACAAATCATTCATATATACGATACCGTAGCATTTACCACGTTATCGAGAAGAAAGTGTAGGAAATAAGTGACGAGGCAAAGAAATCATCAAAGAATATAGAATTTATTTTAACTTTAGGAAAAATGGAAAATAAATATATCATCATTAGTTTTAATAATTTAAATAAAATATTGGTTTTGTAAACCAAAATTAAGGTACACATTTCAAAACTTGAGAGATAAAGCCCGGGCTAATTACTTCTTCTACTGTCAGTTCTTCAGTATTGGGAAATATATTATTGAGTTTTATACTTACTGAATTTTTGTTAGAATACTTAGCAGTGATCATAGCGTTATAAACTTTCTATTTCTTAATGGCATTAAATTACATACAATTCCCGTAGTAGGCCTATGCATAGCGCATTGTTGTAAAATACTAGTAAACCCCTGTAAAGATTCTGGCAGGTGTCCAGGAGAACTGGACGTTTAACCTGGGGTTATAAAGAACCCAAATAATTTACATGGCATATGTTGGAATAATAATTAATAAAGTTATAATTAACAGGCATAAAACATAAATTTTTACCTTGAATTAGGGACAAATATGTATAAAAACATTTTTACCCTGAACCGTCCTCATATCAGGTTATCTTTGTTACTCTGAGTGACACCGGGGTCATAAGTCCCAAGTAATTTACATGGGATTCATTGGCATTAACGAAATATTGTTTTAATTATCTGATGTAAAAATATATATTTTATTTTGAAAAAAAGACAAGTATGTATATAAGTATTTTTACAAAATGTTAAATTCAAAGGAAAATAATTTTTAATAGGATTGACCCCAATGCTACTTAGTGCAAAAACAACAAACACATTTTAATGTGTTGAAAATATAAAAATTAATAAGTCATTAGACACAGTTGACTCAGAGGGATAAAGTCATAAATTTTGAAAATTATAGTTTTCAAACCAGCAGAGGTATTTATTTCAAAGGTGCTTTTGGGGTCATATTGACCTCAATGGTACTAGGAACGTCAACTAAATCATTAAATAGACCCTTATATAATCTTATAGCCACATAAGGAATATTTAAAAATATGTACAGAATTAACAGAATTATGCTTGAATACTATTCTCTGATATGTGGTATAGTTTTAAAGCGGCCATATAGGTTGGAATGGAGAAAAGTGAAATCCCATCCCCAAAACCGGCCAGGGATTAATGCTCATAGACTTCAAAAAGTAAGGAGTGTGAAAATGAAAAATGCACACATTCAGTTTACTGTACATAAGGTACTGTACTGTAAAATAGTACAATACAGTGTATGATGATTAAATTAATGCGCACGATCCCAGGTAATCGTATTTAAGTTGATCTGAGGCCGGTCTAATCTGAGTGTTTGTTTTGTCTCACAAATGGGATTGTCTAGAATTAACTTTTCATCTACCCCGAGTGTTCCTGCCGTTGCTATTTGTGTTGACGTAGGACAGAAGAAAGCCTAAATCGAGTTGGTCCCTCACCTCTCTACGTAGTGTTTTTTTTTTTTTTTTTTTTATTTAGCATAAAATTACAACCCGTGTTTTACCAGAAGTATATCACGGGGTATTAACAGTGTTTTGATTGTTCAAAATTAATGCTGAAGTTGATGGAAGATGCTCGTGAGGAATTCTGCGACGCTGACTTTGAGCCAAGTTACTTACCTTCCCTACAGGCATTTTCGTATGCTCTTCGAAAGAGGAGGTTAAGAGGGTTATGAGAAGAAAAGGAGAAAAGGCTCTAATACAGGTATAGGGAACTTCTGTCGGACTAAAAGACATCAGAATGTCATCCTCGGGATTCCTTAACATTTCTCGATCTGACCTTGGAAATAGTAATACATACTAGAGTTCCTTTGTTGTTAAAACTATTTAACGATGATTGTGCTCTGCTTGTGTTGTCTGTAACCGTCGCGAAATCTTGTTTCACGTGAGTTCTTTTGCATTCATGTAAATGTACAGATATGACACTGTCACATTTTAAAGCGCACGAGCCTTATCGAACGAACTCCAGGACTTAGGAACAGAAAGCCAGTGTAACATATCGAGTGCTCCATTTAACTCGACTACATCAGAGTAAAATAAAAGTGATCAATACAAAATAATATTAAACCATGCTTTGCTATTACCGGAATTACTTTAAAAACAGAGTACTCCACATTTCAAGCTTCTTGTAACGTTCTCCACCACTTTAGACAGTAGGCTACTGCTAGCGAAGACGTACGCCTTTCATTAGGAACGGCCCTTGAGAATTACAACATCACTGAAACCTACAATCCAGGAAACTTTCATAATCTGTTCTGGCTAGTGCTTGAAATTGAAATGAAAACGTTACCGTTTAGAATGTTCTATTTACATTTAAAACGAACATGAATTGGAATAGAGTGGAGAATAAAAATGAATAAAATGAAAACAAGGTAAGGTAATTGATAATGCGGAATGTACTAAAGATATAAATATATTTTCAAAGGAAATTTAGTCTTCCTAAATTATTGGTGTTCTTTTATTCTCAGCGAATTTTGCCAACAACATATTCTTCTACTTCTTTCTTTGGAGATGGCTTAATACTAAATGTCTGTGAACGCTCTTTAGACAATATCCGTTTAATCTGTCTTATGTAATAGTTTTATGTTTCCTGTTTTAGATTAAGTTAATGAATCAATTAAAACTTGAATTTTCTTTAACTCAGTTGTGGCTGCCATACAGCATAGCACGAAAACTCCATTAATATCGATCAACTGAAAACCACTAGGATTGTTTTGAACAATATGTTCGTATTTTTAATTTAAAAAGTGTTTTCCCGTATTTTTTGATCAAACTTATATTTTCTTATATTTTTATTTTTTTTATAGTGACCTAGCCCTCCTCCCTCTGCGTATCCCATGATTGCCAGCGCCAGTAGATTGTGTAGCTATACTTATTATTTTGTATGGGAAATGGGGAAGTATAATTACGGAAAACGTTTACGCTCCCCAAAGGAGGATTATCCTTATCCATGTGCTGTATAATACGAAAATATAACCGATATTTCATACCTATAGTCGTAAGGATATAAAAGGATAGTTAATATGTAATTTGCTTAAAACCTTTTAGAGGTCTATATGGTGTTACTGAAGTTCTTTACCGCTGTAAATCGCTTTCAATCGATAATGAAAAGTCATCAGGCCTCTAAAAGGAAATATCTCGGTATTGAAATTACATTGAGGAATAAACCTAACGTTCGGAATAAACTTCCAAACTACTATTCGCGTTTTGTTTCTTAGGTTAGCTGCATTTAGTAGAGTTCTGTTTGCTTGCTGTTGTCTGCTTGCTTGCTGTTGTCTGCGGGACATCAAGTTTCTCTGAGCTGTTTAATTCTTTATTATTGTCGGTATACGAGATAAAGTTTGAATGACTGTAGAGGTATTGCAGTTTTATTGCTGGTTGCTCACATAAAATGCGCTATTTCTGTTTTACATGCAAGATATAAACTGCATCAGTTTTTCAGATGATAGGGATTGCAGATATCCAATCAAACAAGAAAAGGTTTATGGACGAATTGAACCGGTTTTGATGCTAGGGCCGTGCTATGAATATACAAAATCAACAAGAGGATATGTCATTGAAGTTTTAAAACTGACTTTAGATTTATGACTATATTTTATACTAGTAGGAATAATCGAGTGAATTACCCGTTCGGCAAGAAATTAGTGGAATGATAGCGAAAGCCAAAACAAAAGAGGACTCTGTTGACCGTAAAAGTACATTTGCAGCTAAGGAAATAACTTAAAGTTTTTCTTTAGTATGCAACTGTCCAACTGAAACATTGACGCTGAGGAAAATGGAAAGGAAATATTTAGAGAGATTTGAGATGTGGTGCTGGGGGAAAATTGAGAAGATTAGTTGGACTGACAGAATAACTAGTGAAGTTTTAAGAAAAGTGCATGAGAAGAGATGAATCTAGGAGTAGGCCTAAGGGACAGAAAAGCTAACTGGTTAGGAGACGTTATGAGACGAAGAGAGCTTCTGTTACATATAATCGAAGAAATAATAAAATGAACAAGAAAGTGGTTGAAAAAATGGAGATATTGGAAGACATAAAGAAGAAAACACGCTATGGAGAGTTAAAAATTGCAGTGGAAGATAGGAACGGGAGAGCATAATTTCATCCCCGCCATGGCAGAAATAATAATAATAATAATAATAATAATAATAATAATAATAATAATAACAACAATAACAATAATAATAATTTAAAAGTAACAAACAATAAAAAAGAATAACAATAAAAATAATAACATTTCCTAGAAGACTTTAAGCAGAAGGAAAGTATTTTTATGGCTGTATTTTATTATTTTCATTAAGAACAAGCCACAAAAAAGAATGTAAGACAAAATTGAAGAGGCTTGACTTGTAAGACAAAATTGAAGAGGCTTGACTTGTAAGACAAAATTGAAAAGGCTTGACTTAAAACGCTAACTTACAATGAAAGGGTATACTAGGAATGCAAAAGAGGAAGAATTGTTATATACCGCCTAATGTAAAAAATTCCCGTTTTATATTTTGAAAGAATACAACTTTTTGAACACGTCTATAATTTTGCATCAATAAAATCAGAATTTTGTTATTGTTAACTCTTATTATATTACAATATGTGTTTTTCTTTAAACCCTGGTAGACAATAAATACCTACCTAGTAGTTGTCAACTCAGAGATTAGAAACCAATCTTGTAAACCACTGATATCAATAAAAATAAGTAATATATAGGATAGAATGTCACAGAATGGCTGTCAACATATCAGAATTATAGTTTAAATAGCTATAGCTATAGATTGTGCAGGGTGTCGAATGAAGTAGAAGTGCATGTTGAACTTCAATTTGGTTTCCCTACCCTTCCAAAGTTAAACGCTCTATCTCTTAAAATAGCCGGCCAGTTGTCTTCAAATTGTGCGGGCACGTTCTATTTAAAGGATTCCAAAACGTCAACCACCACAATTAAATATATTGGAAACAAGCACGTTAAACCACTGGAAGAGCAGTGTAAATGTTTTCATATTTCGTTGGTTATTCAAATATAATTATTTTTAATATTAAAAAAAAACATGATAATTGAGTGAGATTGTGAAAAATCAATTTAGGCTATATTCGTTGGCTTCAAAAAAGGAATATTGAAATATTGCTTGCATATCCTTTGTGGAACACTCCATAAGCCTACACTATCAGTAGGTTTAAACGTTTATATACTTTGGTCAGACTTTTTTGAGATAGTGGAATGGTAGATATTGTGCGCTTTAGAACCGGCCCTAAAGTAAAAAAAATATGTCTGCCTCGCTCCAACACATTACTCGTATCTTCATAAGAGTGAAAGAGACTTAGGCCTACTTGTTTATTTTAGGGCCGGTTCTAGAGCGCGCAATATCTATCCATTCCACTGTCTCAAAAGACTCTGATCAAGGTAGCCTATAGCTTGTTGCAATAAAATTGTTTATTTTTATTAAAATATGAGAACTCTGATTATTGGATTCAAGCATTATTTTAAGTAAAAACTCTTCCTAAATCTGTAAATTTTATGGTTTTATTGTTAATATAAATTTGACTATGCCTATTATTATAGTGGCTAAATTGCAATAAAATTGTTTATTTTTATTAAAATATGAGAACTCTGATATTGGATCCAAGCATTATTTTAAGTAAAAACTTTTACTAAATCTGTAAATTTTATGACTATGATTTTGGACCAATGTTTTATATTTTAATATAAGGAAAACATTATACTTGTATTTATTTTGACTGATATTTATATATGATCTTGAATCCATGTTTTATAATTTACTTTAAGATAGTTAAATATCAAATTTGTGTATATTTGTCCATGACGTTGTCTATTACCATGCTGTTTAACGACAATAAAATTATATTATTATTATTATTATTATTATTATTATTATTATTATGCATGCATCTTTTCTAAAGGTTTGGAGAAAACGACTTTCTTCAGTTCCCTTTGCAGTGCTTCGGTAGATAAGTCTGCTGCATTCAAGTTATAGCTTTCGTAATTCGTATATCTCTATGGAAACGTTGTATAGAAAGGAACAGTAATCTTCTTATACAGGTATACCGGAGATTTTCGCATAGCTTCAATTTTGTGATGATATTACAACCACGTTTCGCATGTAGCCTAGTGAAAGAGTCAGTATTTTACACGTTGCTGTATTCATGTCAATGTAATAAAATCGAGATAGAGGCTTTCATTAAGAGAGACTAATTACTCACCAGATCGAGTGAAGCTTTTAGTAGTGAAGTGCACGGTCAATTTCGTGACACAACACATTACTGTTGATGCAGGCTTCAGTTAATTTGATTTTGTAAATAATGACTACTACTAAATTTCCTATACCATTCTATCAGCTATACATTGCTTATAGCAAGCACTTTCTTCATTGTTCATAAGTATGATCTTATCACAAATTGTATTCACCTTTGCTCAGGACCAACAAAATTTTGTTAAGTTGGCGGTCAACGTAGTTTCAGGTCTGGCAAATTTTAATACCTATGTATTTTACGACTATAAAAATGAAGAAGAATTTTGTTCATTCCAAACTGCATATCTACATTAGTCAAAACAATATTAGAAGAACACTTTTTGAACATTATTTATTTCATAAAATGTTTTGTTTCAAGGGAAATCACAAGTATACCAACCTTCCATTGTAAATTAATTTAAATGTCATTTACTTGTAAACTTGTAAACTTTATTGGTAGTCATAAACATCAAGCAAGATGTTATTAGACATTGTCAAAATATTTTTTACAATAACCATTACAATACAGTTTACTCGAATTACAATAAAGCATCACTTGGAATATAAAAAAAAAATTAAAAATATCAGAACAGCATTCAAAATATTCATGTATGTTATGAAAGGGGTTTTTAACGAACCATTTGAACAATTAATCCTTAAAATAATTGAATATGACAGTATTTTCCCTCTGGGACAGTTTATTAAACAAAGACACAGCCATCTGATCAAATGAGCTTTTGGATTTCGCCAGTATGGCAGTAGGTCCAACAAGCAAGTGACTATTTCTTACGAAATAATTGTGTATCTGGGTCCTGTTAACATATTTTCTAAGATAATTCTTTACCCTTAAAAGGCAATAATAAATATAAATATTTACAACGGTTAAAAATTCTCAATTATAAACAGCTGTCTACAGTGAGCAAATAAATAATTATACGTAATGGCATTTTTGTAGTTTAAGTTACTGTAACACCAGATACAAATACCGTAAGTTAAAACACTGTGAAAGAATGCATAGTATGCATACTTTATATATATCTTAGGAATCTGAGTTTATGGATGTCTAAGTAAATATATTACTCGTGAGAGTTTACTGCAGTTGTCAATACGATATAGTCTGACCATGGCAATTTAGAATCAAGCGTTATTTCTAAGAGCTTAACATTATTTACAACATTGTGATTATTACATAAGGAAAACAATATGTGCTGAGTTATGTTCTCATTCTCTTGTCACTTGAAGTATTCAAATTAAAAATGTGCGTGAGGTGGAAAACCAAACTTAAAAGTCATTTCAACGAGACAATAGCATTTCTTGATGAAACATTGATTTAGTTCTTTCTGTGACCACCATTTGCTACACCTAATACTGCCGCACACCTTCGAGGCATACTTTAGATAAGCTTCTTGATCTACTTTTGAGGAAAGTTTTCCCATTCCTCATGAAGGGCCACTTCCAGTTCTTGTAGATTCTCAGGGGCTCTTGGGTGGTTATGGACTCTTCTATCCAAGATATCCCGGATGTGTTTATGCGCCCCCTAGGCTGTGTTTGAAGTATGGACCCTTGCCGCGGGGCCACTTTGAGTTTGATCCTTCCTTGCTATTTTGCTTTCTCCTCTTTTGGTCGCACAAAACATTGTTTGGTTGATGATTTATGTAAACATTCCATGGACAATAAGTGTGAAACAAATTATCTACCTGCAACTGTCGAATGTTTTATGATTTTAGCAATGAAAATAATATCTTTTTAATTGTTTCGACTTGTGTATATAAACATAGTCTTTATAATAATAAAGGAAAGCGCACATTATAATAAATCGGATGTATTCACATTTCACTGCAGAATTGTACGAGGGATTTTCCCCTGCTCTTGCATATTGTCACATGGTAGGGGTCACATGGCATGTTACACAGATCACATGAACATAAGGCTTCATTTACTGTGTGAAACTCCTTCCTTTTGCATACACGATGGTGGAATCCGTGGAATCGTAGTTGGCTTCCTTCCACTCTTATATCATCATCACCTCTGTTGCATAAAATCACAGTATAAGTATTAAAACAGTATTGAAACAGTGTGTTAAAAGTCCTATGACAACATGTTGGCTGGACGACACTAGCGCTCCATGCGGAGATTAGGCAAAACTACATTCTCATCATATCAAATTACTTGGGAAAATACATAAACACATCGCAAAATAAGTTATGTTAAAAGAGAAAAATACAGAATATTTTTATTTAATGCAAATCTAATTTTAAATTTAAGAAATAATCAAACAGATACTGTATTATATTCTAGTTAAGAAGAGGTAAACAATACCTAAATAGGCTACTGTTAAGGACTGTATCTAGGCCTAGTACTTTTCCTTTAAAATCATTGCCCTTTAATATAATTTATAATTCAAATTATATTAAATAGCCTACGTATTAATTACGTAAATTATATTATAGGTCTGTCACGTTGTTCATCCTGCCTTATGTAGCAATATACGACTTCAATTTATTGTAGGTCTATGTAGCATCAATTACTGCAGGATGGACTCCATTAAACAAAACAAAAAATTCTGGAGCATTTGGAATTGAAGACACCGTCGGTAAAGCAGTTTTAATTAACGAGTTTTAATAGGAATTCATAAACTGCCTGTTTTCGGCGTGTGTCAAGCATAGACGGTAATTTCTACTGAAATATTTTACATATTTGTTTACTAGGTTTTCTTGTGGACCATTAATGACCTATTTTATACACCAGAAATCATTACAACAGAATAAAATATAAAAATATTACATTAAAGTAACTTAAAACATAACCACACCAGAATCACGACTAAGCCAGTAGGTCTACAATAAATATTACTTATTTTCGTTCTTACCTTTCTGGATGTTTCAAGAAAGTGAAGAAATGCAATTCATGATTTTGTCTTTTATTATTACTGAAATTTACAGCAGAATAATAAGGTCCTTTCGAATATCGCGTGTTCTAATAAATACAAGACTCCTATTTATTTACATACTTCCCGGAGTAGTTTCTGTAGTCTTACTTTATGGCCGCTACGATCGCTAGTAAATGCGCGCGCATGCTCGAATGGCAGAAAAACGGACTGAGTTTCTGTACTGTATTAATACTTATAAAAACTAAAAACTAAACTCCGTGGCGCTACATCCCTGGAGGGACTTGGCCTACCACCCGACCGCTGCGTCATCTCCCGTAGGCAGATGGCAGGATTGGGGGGCATGTGGTCAGCATGCCGACACCCACGGCCGTTATTGGTGGTTTTCATGACCGGAGCCGCTACTTCTCTATCAAGTAGCTCCTCAATTTGGAATCACGAGGCTGAGTGCACCCCTACCAGACCTCCCTACCTCAGAAAAATCCGAGGAGGTACCGGGAATCGAACCCGGGCCGACGGATCTGTAGTCAGCGACGCTAACCACAAGACCACGCCGGCGGACTTATTAATACTTATACTGTGATAAAATTCTATCCATATACAGTATCTCTTTTCTTTGCTTGGAGCTCTGCTAGTAGCTTCTCATAGGCAGCGGTGGATGGGAGAAGTATTTTCAGTCTTAACTGCTCTATGAAGTAGGCCTATGGTTCGTTTGTTAGTTCATATGTAAGCCTGGACGGCGTAAATATGGAAACACAGAAAATTTTCTTCAGAAAGGTTGTCTTTGCTGGTTCTATTTTTTGCTCACAGTCAGGTTGTGCCATATGAGTTTAATTCCTTAAGTTATTAAGGGCACAACTTTGGTAGCGAAAATCTTCATAGCAGTGGCTATTGATAAATTGCGTAGTAGTACTATGTCATTCATAGCCAGTAATAATGCTGTGGTATTGTTCCTGATATGCTTTGTGAAGATGGAGCCTGTTGTCTGAAGGGTAATTCCCAGATAGTTGAGTGGTTCATAATTGTCAGAGGCTCTTGGTTGAAGAGTAGGCTATCTGATCTCTAGAAGAGACTTTCCCACCTCTCCTGAATATTATCTGTACTGTTTTGCTGTCAATATAGTCTATATAAGACTGCGGGTAAGTTATATAGATTTCCAAAATAAAGTAGCCCACATTACGGTGACAGCTTCCAGAAAGCGCTGACGGAATGGAAATAGTTTGGGAAATATGTAAATTAAAAGTATTATTGGAAGCATATATATATAAAGTTGTGTTAATTTCCAAACGGTCGTAATCAAGGTAGAAAATTTCAGTGTACAGTTTTCGTATGACCATAATCGAGATGGAAAATTTTGGTGTGCAGTTTCCGAGTGACCATAATCGAGGTACAAAGCTTGGGTGTCCTCGACATGAAATTATGCTTCTATGGAAATAATTTGTAACTATTTTTAATGCACGGGTACTGTAACAAACAACAATAATTAATTATGGAAACGATATTAATATATTTTTAAAATGAGCTACTTTATCTGAACACTTCTTTATAATTGAATGTTAAATTTTCTAAACATATAATAATTTCTACATCAGGATTCTGGGGAAAAAATTATGTTATATTTCAATTTTAACTATTTTTCGTTGGTAGGCTATCATTCTTCAATGGATACCTATCTATATAGGACTAAGATAACTTTGGCGTTCGGGTGAATTCAGAGGAGGAAATGATAGAAAAAAAGAAGAAATGATGCAAAATTTATGAATTTTGTAACGAATCCTTGAAAATAATATATTACTCTTGGGTTTAATTACTTCTAGCTCATAATTACATTATTTAAACGTTCGAATAGTAATAAAATTTGAGAAATGTGTTTTACTCTTCTGTAGTCTCTCTAGCGTATTCCGAACTGTGATGAGTTTTATAAACAACGCATTATACAAGATTTATCTTCGCAAGCAGAAACTGTATGTCATTTGTCATAATGTGAGCGAAAACAAATGATACGCGACAGTGACATCGATGACAGCTCACAAAATTACATGTAAATAGAACTAGAGTGAATTTCATTTACTGTGACGACTGAAATACGACAGTCTGACAACATCCATTTCCCTCCTTTGCTATTACAGGGAAGGGAGAACGGATTTTTGTTTCCACCCATTCTGTACTCATTGTCCATTTTAATTTCGAAAGTAATTACACTTATTATGGGATTTAATACTCAACATTGTTACATTGAAACAATTTGTAAAATCACTCACATTTCACAATTTTCATTTAGATGAATATAAAAGCGACATACTACAATACAGTAAAGTCCCATTAATCCGGACTAGATGGGACCAGGCCCTATCCTGATCAGCGAAAGTACTGATTAAACGGAATTTGCTTTAAAATGTACGTACTGTAATACATATTTCAGACGAGTAAACTATACTAATCTATGTTTTTAAATGAATATAACTTTTCTACAATTTAACTTATATGCTAATACAACTGTATACGTAGACCTAGGTTTTAACCTACGAACTGATTAACAAAAAAATCTTTGTGATAAAATTCAAAATTTATTGATTGTTAGTTGGTCCAGATTAATCGGATGTCTGGACGAGCAGGGTTCGGTTTAGCGGGACTGTACTGTAATTAAAATTAAAATAATTCCATCTTCAAATAAGATCAGCTAAACTGATGTAACAAACTGGCAAAATGCTTTTGTTTAATCATTGATAATTGCAATTATGATATGCGGAAAATAAGTTATTTTTTAAATCGATTTCCGGGTTAAACTCCAGATCGATCCATTAAGCAAGGAAGCACGAAGGTTTGGTTTGATAAGCATATTATGTGAAGGAATATGTGGGTAGTAGGCCTATTATTTCTCTAAGCTTATTGTACTACAACTTCCAAAGCCGTATATTATGAAGACTGTAAAACAGTTTGTTATAACTTATAATGCCAACTGAATTGCATTTGATACATTTTTTCTAATATATATCAGTAAAATAGACACTAAATTAGGCATTACTCCGGTAGCGGTTAAACGATTTGGTCCAATATCAGTAGGCTTCTTATCATGGACGTTATAAATGCGTTACCAAGTTTCATGAACATCCAATAAAGTGTATTTGAGTTATCGCGCGTGCAGACACACGGACGGACAGACAGACAGACAGACAGACAGACAGACAGGCAGACAGAGAGACAGACATTTTCCCGTTCACCACACAATCTTAGAAAGTATTATTCTGGTACTTAATAAAGTTATTTTGCATGGAATGGTCCATGCAATAACATTCATCCTCGACTGAATAATCTATCATTCCCTGCAAAAATGTACGAATTTCTCTCATTAGGTTAATACAGGCCTTTCGAACTGAGATTCAGCCACGGCGCAGGGCAGCACCGTTGTAGCACCAGAAGCAGCTCCACAGATCTAGCCAGCGGTCAGCTTACGAAAGCAATTATTAATATAAATTTTCTCAACACATTAAACACACCATTTTTCTCTACATATATTGTGTTTGCCTTTGTGTACATTTGGATTTTAAGTCGATTGTTAACATCGTTTTGCCGCAACTCATTTACCAATATTTCGATTTGTCAATGGAAATTCTAAGTACGGCCTCTAAGGCAACATCAGACAGAGAAGTCCTGGTCTTACTTTTATTTAAATTCATAATTGAAAACAACTGTTCGCATGCATAAGTTGTACCGAACACTGACGTAAATTATAAGTCAAGTGCGTGAAGTTTGGGAAATTCCTGTGAATGAATACCTTTGTAAAATGAAAGTAAATTGCCAGCGTAGTGGTAGTACCTGTACTTTTATCAGCTCTGTTTGGAAACATGATGATGATTTTCAGGAGAAAATATGGCGTCATAAATTTTTCAAGTTGAAGTGCCATATCATTAATTTCTTTGAATTGGCATTGAATTCATCGTGTAAATTCTGTAACGACATCTGATACTCTCAAAGGTTTTTCTTTTTAAATAGACAGATTTAATTATTTTAATGAAGGAAAATTCTCAAAATTTCAAGCTTCAGACAATGTGAACGATTTCTGCAACAGATTGCGACGATGAGGCGACATTCCATGTCTGTGGACATGTCCATCGTTATAACGTCCGAATATGGGCTGCTGAAAATCCTCGTGCCTACGTTGAGTACGAACGTAACACTCCTAAAGTGAACGTGTGGTGTGGCCTGTTGCATGATAAAATGATATGCCCATTTTTCTTTGGGGAGCAGACTGTGACGGCAAACAACTACCTTGACATGTTGGAATTGTGTGCAATGGCACAATTTGTAGGAGGTGTCATTTTTCAACATGACGGCGCTTCTCCACACTACGCCGTCATTGTTCGTGAGTTTCTGGATACAACATTCCCCCAGCGGTGGATAGTCAGGAGTTCTGTCAAGCCATGGCCACCACGATCCCCTGATCTGACTCCGTTATACTTTTACTTGTGGGGTTATGTGAAGCAACATGTGTACAGTGAAAGTATCAACGACATTAATAATTTAAAACAGAGAATCACAGACGTTATTCACTCTGTTATACCAGACGTCCATAATCGTGTGGGGGAAGAATCTGAATATCGTTTAGATGTTTGTAGGGCAATAAATGGAAGCCACATCAAAAGCACTGAATAGGTACGAAACTTGGAGAGTTTTCCTTTCATTGGGTGAAGATTTCACATTTCTATCTAGTTTCGTTGCTTTCCTTTGACCGGTCAAAAGTGCACCATGACTTTATGGATATTCGGTAGATAGAGATACTGTTATCTATACTATATTAAATGTGCCCTAAAATGTGTGTAAGTATTTTAATTTCATTAAGTAACCTATATAAGTTTCCTTGAAATATAAATGAGTAAGAATTGCTTGTAAGGAAAGGGAATAATGTTGGATTTCGCATACGGGAATGGTATGCTTCATATATGTATATATAATATTTTTCACGAATATAACTTTCATAACTAATTTTAGACATCCGGAGTTTCATAAGTTTGTACTAAAGTCATAATTATGTTTCTTATTAAAAAATGACTTTATAAAATTTATTTAGACCACGTAACTTACTTTTATTCTCCCTTTTTTATATTATTGAAGTTATTAGTAATAGGCCTACAGCTGTACATGAGTATTTTAGCGAGTAGGCATTTAAGTTGTTTATTTCTCTTTTTGATACAAAATAACGAAGTTTGTAAATTTGTCTGGTATTGTCTTTTATTTTATTATGTACAGTAGTCAGCCCGGATCAGCAAGTGCTTATGAAGGTGCTTTAACATAATTGCTAAGTGTTTGCTTGTAGTGAGGTAGGGTTAAATTATAGACTTCGTTAGATGTTTAAATTTAAATAGAAATATTTTAATAAAATGAAAAATCTTAACTAAGGTGGTTTATAATGTATCTTTTCACTGTTTACAATAAGAATTGTTATTTTCACCCACTAGAATGAAAAATCAAGGCAAAATGAAAAAGTATTGTAAATTAATTGGAACAAACGTCATTAATAAATCACTAGTAAAAACAAAATGATTCGTCAATGTCTCAGATAATTCTGAATCCCCCAAAATTTAATTCCTCATAATTATAACATAAATATTAATATGTTTAGCGAAAACCATAAACTTCAATAACTTTTCATAAGTGTTCTCTATATATGAAGCCTTATGAACGAGCTTTTAAATATCCTGCTATAAAATTCGTAAGGATTTTTAGTTTTCCACTGTGCCTTCATATTTAGGTTTAACTGCTTATTAACAATTTATTGCATAATTAATTACCGTTATGATAGAATGTACCTAGTGTTCTTTTATGGAACAGGTCTGAACAGAGCCAACACATTTAGACGAATAGTTCTTATCAATACGATGTCACCCTTCCTTCTTGGCTACAGTCGAGTTCAGTATTTTTGCTCAACTGCATTACCAGAGCCTGCGAACGTGGACGCGAAGGATAGGATTTTCTGTTATTCCTTTCAATCTGAATGCAATATTTAGGATTATGAATTTCAAATGATTTTACAATCAAAATCAGGTTATAAAGGAATTACAGACGTTAGGCTCCGTTATCGTTGCTGTGCATTAAACAAAGCAGCGATTCACCAAAGACCAGTTCCCATTGAAAGAATATTTCAAAATGCTTTATCCGGAAACCTCTGAGAAGGATTTTTTAAAAAGCAATAAAATAGTAAAAAAAGAGTGACTGGCAAAATATGACCATATTACAGTCAAATATTAAAAATATTCTTCAGACAAAAGTAATTAATTTAATCATATCTGAACAATTTATAATTTGTAGTTTGAAAGGCCAGGTATTAATTGTAAGGGGAGAGGGATGGGTAAATCTTAATCAAATTGCGAGAATTCAGTTTGGAGCTGGGATCTGGTCTGTGGTCCTATGAACATGTTTATTTATATTTTCTACTTAAATTCAAATGAACATTCCAGTCGTTTTCAAATAACCTAACGTAGAAAACAATTTCCTTCCTCCGCAGTTATCACTTGCTTAGGTTAATGTCCGCATGTCTCTATCAATTAACATGTGATTAGTAGTTCTATCAAGTTCTTTAACTTCTTCGTATTTCACTTATTACGCACATTATATTGATATTCATCAACACAAGAAAGCACTTTCCTTCTAAGGCAGTCATCTCCGGCATTGTCTCCTTCAATTGTAGTCCCCATACCATCTATGTTACCATTCCTATTAATCCTTGCGAAGAAGGTCCAGGCAATGATTATGTATCCTGAAGAAATGAGAATTTCATTGTCATATTAATTTTAAAATGGTTTACATTTGCATATAGTACCTAGGCATAAAGACGGGATATCAATTCTGTAAAAACGTTTGCACGAAATTCTTATAATCTTTAGAATGTGATGCATAATACAGATCTTAGGAGTAGGCGTATATACACCTACTAGGCACTATTGATGTTTTATAGGCCTATGCTAGACCTTTGCTATTGACCCCTCATGAAATAAAGTACATTCATAATAAGCAATACCTTTCTCTATGATATTAATTATTCCTGTGATCACTGTGTCCATTCTCCTCTTCCATTCCAGCAATCTGAATCTGAAGGCCTAATTAAGATTTTTATCTGTAATGTTTTTCAATTTTGATCATACACAATTTCCTTTTATATACCTGAAAACATTTATTCTGTTTCTGTGGATACTGTTTTGGAAATATTTTGCATTGTTTAACCTTCAGATATAGACTTAAATTACGAGTAGGCCTATAAACCTTTCAATAAAGCTGTGTTGATAGAATTACGGTCATTCCCTCCCTATCTGGTGGTGGTAGATAGGGTGGAATTTTTTGATTTCGGTCCCTTTATTTTTGGAAAGTTGGAGGGACACTAGGACCGAGTTCTGATAATTCCAGATTTCGTACTGGATGTTCCGTATTTTTGTAACTCTGATTAATCCCATCAATTCCCTACAAAATTTCAACCCAATGGGACAATTAGTTTCTGTAAAGACTGTAAACGATTTGTATATGAAAATATGGTTGTTGTGTAGGCCTGCAGTAATCAATGCAATTTGTTGTGTAGATGTTTTCATCTATTATTATGACTTTAAAAAATTCATGAATACTAAAAATGTATAAATATTATCCCAACTTCTTCATTGTTGTGCATACGTTTGAGAATTGAAGCAACCTACCTTTCTTAGATGTTTAATGTGCCACAGCGCGACACCCAGTGGAGTCAAACAACGTGCGCAAGTACAAAGCGGTACAGTCAACCAACAAAAGATTAAACAAAAAGTGCGGATACTTATTCATCACCATTCTCATCATGAAGGTCCGAGTGATGTTTGTGATTCCTGCAGAAACGAGAAGTCTATTTTAAACATTAATTTTATAATGACGTACACTTGCGTGCATTATGGAGGCGAGATCTCAATTCTGGAGATGTTCATACTAACTTTTGATTCCATTCTGACACGATATTTAATTCTTTCCTTAAGAGTACATCTAGGCCTATAAAGGCTTTGTAGTCTGTATTTAAATTTTTAAGCCTATATTAGACCTAAATTGATTGGATTTCATGAAATACAGTTCATTCTTATTGTGCAATGCCCTTCCCTGGTGGTACTAATTCCAGCGATCGGTGCTTCCCTTCTCGTCTTTGATTTCAGATGTTTGAAACCCATATATAGATTTTTTATATGTAATGTTTTTGAATTTCGAATAAGATTATTTTATTTATTCACAAATTCACATTCTGTTCACGTGGAAACTGTAGTAGAAATATAATGATCTTGTAAAATGTAAATCATTAGGTATAAATCATCAACGATGAACTTACCTGTAAATAGAGCTTTGCTTGTGGAAATTACGTTCAATCACTCCTTTATTTGGATAGGATAGATAGGGTGAAACGTTCTGTTACTTCTATTCTAAGAAAAATATGTCGGAGTTTTGATAACTCGACGTTTCTAATTATTTCTTAGTTTTATAACATTGATTATTCCGACGAGTCTCCTTCAGATTTTTAACCCAATTAGACCGATAGTATCTACGATAAAGTTTTAGAATTATTTCTAATATAAAAATACATTCTGATAACTCTGTAGTGTCCATTGGTATATTTTCTATACCTCTTCTTATCCATTCATAATATTTGTTGAGTATTCATGTACCTTTCTTTTCTTAATTAAATCGTTTAGAATAACATATGTTTATCTTTCTAAATTTTTTATTCTTCTCTTAATATTACTTTTGAACTTAAATATAATTTTAAAAATAAGTGTTGTTGCAAATTTTACCAAATATCTTCATATATTGTTCAACTATGTAAAAATATACGTAAGAATTAATTTCAAATGGACATGTTCGTTCAAAATATAAAATTGCTTTATCATCTATATATATATATAAAAATGAATGTATGTCTGTTTGTCCTTTATGCGTTACTACACCGTTCATCTGATCACCCTGAAACTTTGGGAAATTGTTGTGTAGGCCTACACTCCCGCGAAGGTTTCTGGCATATTACATTCTTAATTTTAGCTTTCGTTCGCGAGTTATGAGTGAAAACGGGAATGAGACGTGCATTTCTTGAGCTTTCGAAGAATCAGACGAGCAACGGGAAGCAAGATTAGAAGCTGATCGAATACAAACTGCTCAAGCTTGTTCTTCCCAAACGAACGCTTTTGCTTAATCTGGATTCTATTATATTATTAGCTATATTTTTTTATGTACACTTAGAAACATACAAGTCAGACTGATAATATTTAAAACTAGCAACTAATTGTCGCCTTAGTCTATATATACATCTATTAAGACTTTAAATGCAATATTTTTCCCATGGTGCGCTTTCTAATCGTGGAATTCACTTCAAAGCCGGATTTAGGCCTATAGCTGTTTCATTAATTAGGCCTATCAATCGTTTAGTTTAGAGCTATGAATGTTTCGTCTGCAAAGTGTTAATAAATATAATAGTTTAATTATTTTGCTCTTAATTTTTAAGCTTTCGATTAATTATCATGGGCGAAGCCGAGGGGATCTGCTATAAGCTATAAAAAGCTATAGCCTAACTAGCATTTTCTGAGTGAATAGTTTGTGTGTGATAAGTCGTTCTTCCTTATTTCAAATTCTAAATACCTATAGAAAGACCTTAAAGACCTAGAGTTTGAAAATCGAAAGTCCTTCATAAGTTATTTTCACATTTACAAAATACAAAACCCGAGCGACGCCGGGCCTTTTAAGCTAGTTGTTAATAAAAAAAATATTATTATCTTTGAAATGTTTTAGGATCAATATGATTTATGCCTTATATTTTTATATATGGGGTTTCTTATTATCCTTTATTAAATTAATTTAAATTTCAAATAATTGGGTATTTAATCCTAGTTTAAATTTACGGTTAAGAACTGTTTCATATCATTCGCGAAGAAGACGATAGACGTAAACATGAAATCTGCTTTCCGTACGACTTTCCTCCTTTTGAGCGTTTCCAAAATAGTAAAGACTGTGATTCACCGAGCAGAGTATCTGAATGAATTTAAAAAAGTAAATAATAGTCTGTTATGTAGCGGCTTTTCGTAGGTGGTCGTTAATTTTGGACTACAAGATTAAAAAAGTCCTTACTTTTTAGCAAAAATTGTGAAAAATAATTTTTTATTCTTATGTTTTACGAAATGTTCCATGAAATTAAGAAAGTCGTTGCAATAGATTTTTATCCCAAACTCCTCACTAAGTTGTCAGCCATTTTAAATGTAACCAATACACTCATCCAATGTCCTTGTCTAGTCTAGAATGTTTATATGTGATCCCGCAGGACCCGAGCGAAGTAAACGAAGATCCTACGTAATCGCGGATGGTGTTATCAATCGGGTAATGTTATCTCTTTTATGAAGTCCCGTACGGATTAAAACTGATACATTGAAAAGATTATGTTTATGTTATCACATTTTCCTTTTTACTTTCTCGCATACTCGTAGTATAGAGAAACTATTGTAATCGTGACAAAAAATCGAAATCGAGATAACACCGGGAAAGCATGATTCACGATGCCTAGAAACCGAAAAAAAGTTTTTGGAATGACGTCTGTCCGTCTGTGGACAAGCACAGCGGGTAAACGGTTCATTGTATTTACTTCATTTTTTGAATAAAAGACTATTTCGGAATTTTATCGAACCGCCCAGAAATTGAGTTTTATAACTAAAATATTAAGGGGACTTTTCATGAACTTTTTGAAAAATTTTGATTTTTGAAAAATTGGTTCTAACGATTTTAATAAAAATTTAAAATTGGAAACTCTTATCTATGACTAACAAAAATGACTTTTATCCGCTGACGCTATATCCGTTTTCTGCAAAAATGACTTAGAGGATAGATACTTTACTCGTATCCATTTTCAATTTTTCTAGGCTATTTCCATTACATTGGACGATACATGGAAACTTAGTACAATCAAGGTGTAGAGAAAATTAAAAGGAACATTTTTTGTTAAACACATTTCTTCGTAAAATTAATATGTATCAAGATAAAAACGAAATAACATGACTTAAATGCGAATTTCAGAACAGACATTTTGATTACAATATGAATATTCTTTTGTTGCCCATAGTAACAAGAATACTATAATCTACATGTTGTGAAATATAGTCAGTTTACTACAGTCGTAATGAACACACCAAAATCAATTAGAGCGAGGTGGAATAAGGAAGAGGTCCTGGGTTCAAATCCAATTTAGTGGCCACCGAAGTTTACCAGTAAACTCATGTAATAATTCATTCGTGCAGCATTTACTTCTATTGTTCGGCTATATCTCAATGTATCCTGCATTTTGGTCTTTGAGACTGAGGATGCCATGCAAACCCTATGTTATTATTATTATTATTATTATTATTATTATTATTCATTGTAAAAGCATTGAACATCAAGATCGAACCTAATGCTTTCTTTTCTAGATACTTGTATACTTTTATGAAAATGTAATAAATAAAATTTAATTTTCTCTATAATTTAGTTTTTTGTGTGCTAGTCTTTAACACGTATATGCGAGAAAGTTTGTGCAACATATTTTTGCACCATTTATTGCGGCTTTATTTCCAAGCAGGCTACTGTACGATATTTAACTTTTGTTTTTAAGGGTTTCGTTTCTAACTCATCAGCATTGTGTTGTACTGGAGGAGCAATTCTGTTCCCAGCTCACAGGATGACCAGTTCGAGGGGGTGGAATTACCTAACTTTCTCTTTTAAGCAATAAAACATGTTTCATCCCACAGTTAAGCAAGTGATGGCTAGTGTAAAATGAAGAGACTTGAACAGACAGGCGTTAGATGTTTTGCTACATTGTTTTCACCACAGATCGGTAAAGACTTCCAAAAATACTCGTAATTCCTAACTGAGTATGGAATATTAGTTAATGAACTTCTAAAGGAAAGTAAAAACAATTAAAAACTTTGTTACTGGTTGAAAAAATAGTTGCTTACAGACTATTACTGTATTAGCCAATCAGTGGTTCAACGATTCACAGTTACGTATCATATTATGAATAAATATTTTGAATTCCGTTTTATACTGCATTATCTTTTGAATAAATAACCTTAAATTAATTCCTTCGGCTACTGTTATCAATCCGTTAATATTAGCAGATTAGCTGCGTCCCGAAGTGATCACAAGAACCGGCGTGTCTGTATTTTATTATCTTTGAAGAAAAACTTATGAAGAAAGAAGTTCGTATCTTTTATGAGGAAAATCTGATCTTGAGGAAAATACAACTAATGTTACATAATAGAAAAGAAAAACCTGAACAGAAGCAGACTCATTATGCTAGAAACAAACAATTATCAATACGATGGCACCCTTCCTTCTTGGCTGCAGTCGAGTTCAACATGTTTCCTCAACCGCATTACCAGAGCCTGCGAACGTGGACGCGAAGGATAGGATTTTCTGTTATTCCTTTCAACTTTAATTCAGCATTTGTAATATAAATTTCACAATCTTGTAACGTCATTATGACAGATTGTAAAGGAATAACAGACGTTAGGCTCCGTTTTCGCTGCTGTGTATTAAACAAAACAGCGATTCACCAAAGACCAGTTCTCTCTCTTTTTTAAATTGCAATAATGGCCTTATCGGCACTCTCTGAGACCGGTTTTTTGAAAGCATTAAAATAGTGAAAAAAGAATGGCTAGAAAAATATAACTAGAATGGAGTCTAGTTATATCAACTTCTTCAGTCAAAAAGTTAAAGCTAAAGGTTAAGATGCAAGTATTTTGAGTAGAGCAGGAATCTAAGGGTAGAGGGAAAACGAAAGGATGTGATATTAATCAAATTACAACTAGGCTATTTTGTTTGGAGCTGAGATCTGGTCTGTGGTCCTATGAATGTGTTTATTTCTATTATACTTAACACTAAAATGAACATTACAGTAATTTTTAAACGACCTAACATAAAAACAACAATTTCTGCAAATAAAAACAATAAACAAACAAAAAAACAATAGAAAGACATCATTTCCTTCCTACGCAGTCATCTCTAGCACAAGTTAATATCTGGATGTCTTTTTTAAATTGATATGTGATTTATAGTCCTACCTTTTTCTGCAACTACCGCAACCTATTTCGCAATACTGCACTTATTAAATCTTCGCATTTACACAAGATATATATATGTTTTCCTTCTTCCGCCGCCATCTCCAGCATTGTCTCTTTCAGATATGGAGCCCATAGCATCTGCATGTTACCATTCCCGTTGTGAAGAAGGTCCAAATAATGTTCGTTTTCTGCAGAAATGAGAAGTTCATTTTAAATATTTATTTCACTTTAATATTAATTTTAAAATGGCATACTCTTGCGTGTACTATAAAGACGAGATATCAATTCTATAAGAAAGCATGTATATCATTTTTATTATCAGATTATGTCTTAAGATCAGAGTTCTTTTGGTTTACGTACTAGGTTGTATTGATATTTTACAGATCTATGCTACACCTTTGGTGATTAGCCTTTTATGAAATAGGTACATTCATATTACCTTTCCCTGATGATTTTATTTATTCCAGTTATCAATCATTCCATTATCTCAGATTTAAGATATTCGAATCCTTAGGCCTATTTAGATTTTTAGTTGTGATGTTTTTACATTTTCCTCATATATAATTTCGTGTTGTTTATCCGTGAAGTATGCGCTCTGTTTCCATGGATAGTGCAGTAGAAATATAAGTGATTGTTTACCTTCAGCTATGAGTTTGTGGCTTGGTTCTAAGAGGGCCAATGTCATAAAACTTGCTTTTGAGATAACTGACTTTAAAGTCTCTGTAGTTAGTTTCATCCAAGAACTTTCCTGTAAATAAATTTCTAGTGAAAGAATTTAAAGTCATTCTTACAGTAATCTGGATAGGGCAGAAGGTGGAATATTCTCATGTTGATCCCTTTATTTTCTAAAAGTTTAGGGGGCACTAGGACCAAGTTTTGATTATTCCTGATTTCGTATTCAATGTTCTGCAAGTTTATAACACTGATTAATCCCATCAATGCCCTGCCCAATTGCATAATTATTTATGTGACAAGGATTTTAAAGGATTTTATAAAATATGAAAATAGGTTTTGTTAGGTCTATAGAGACCACTGCCATTTTTTTGGATAGAATCTTTTTGAAACTACAAGAAATTCATTTTGGGATTCAAGCTATCTTCCTTAGTTTAATTAAGTCGTTTTAGAATAAAAGTTGTTTCTCTTCTTAAATTCAGTGCTCTTCTCTTATTATTACAGTATGCGCCATAATATACAGTTGGGCCGCCTGGATCAATATTTGATTTTTGTGTAATTTGTTGTTTTTCCTTTTTATTTGCTTGCTTATTTCGCTGTTTTATTTTCCTTATAAATACCACATAGGTACACATAATGCCAATGCAACAATATACCGACAAACGGACGTGTGCGTGAGTGCTGCGCGATATCCAGCATAGTGCTGTAGGCCTATGTTTGGTTCATACCTTATTTTTAACTGAAAATTTAAAGACAAGTCTTGCATGGAAAATTGCTCGGATATCTTCATACATTAGTTATTCAAGAACATGTAAGGAAATTTTTTACGTAACCGCGCTCCACAATACTGCTGTGAAATAACTTAAAGTTGGCTAGGATTTATATTCATTGTAGTCCCTAAAATATGCAAGTTACCTGAAGCAAAATAAATTAAGAGCGCCATTTTCAAAGAAATATTTTTAAAAAGGACATAATGGTAAGAGTTAAGGAAAAGTTTCATATCACACCCTATGGAGATGACAGAAGTAAATTCAAACTTAGATTTCTCGTAATATTCTTTCGTCTACGTGTTTCCAAAAATAATGTTTAATGTTTATTATTTGTCTGTAAAATCAATACTAATTGATATCAGACATGTCAAATGAACTTACATAACTATGGATAAAATTAATATAAATAATATGTACATACACATTTATAAAAATATACATTCAAAATTCTTAGTATCTATCCTACATTCCTATTTTATCCTCATCTAGATATTCTTGTAAATTAAAATAATTATAATTATAATAAAGGATTACGATATTGAAAGTCACACATGTCAACAAATTACAACTTTGAAAACTGTACAGAGACAAAGCACTGTGAGCCTCTAAAAATGTGTGACACTGATTTCAAAATATGTGTAACCTGTTTATCAGTTACCAGTGGCGTAGCAAGCTTAGGTGGAAACCGGTGCGGAAAATTTCTTGTCACCCCCCCCCCATTTAAATTACGAAAAGATGGAACAGTTCCAAGTGTTATTTTTTGGATAGTCAAAGGTAATCCCACGAGAGTTTAAGAAGTTATCGATAGATGCAGCTGCAACGAATAATTGATCTGGTGTAGCTCGTAAACTCAACGGATTATACAAAATTGGTTTTGTTATATGAAAATAAAACTAAGCTCCGAAATCATGGCATACTATGAATCAACCATCCATAAAGCGATTCGAGTTACCATGTTGTCGCCATGTTGTAACCAGTGCTACCAATGGTGCATATAAGACATAGTTAACCTAATTCAGCCAAATGTGTTTAGGATTAAGGAAAGACATACATATCAAGCACATTATGCTGTACATTGTACATTGTACTGTTAAGCGACAGTAAATGCTATTATTATTATTATTATTATTATTATTATTATTATTATTATTATTATCATTATTATTATTATTAATCTAAAGTACGTTATAGACAGACAGATATACATTGTTTTCGTGAGCGACAGATTCACGAATTGTGGGTGTTACCATTAATAAAGCGAACATCTTTTGTTTCACATATTTCTAGGCCAAAATACACTCCCGAAATTGTTCAAAGCTTTCTTTTGGAGTGATTTTCTTATGCTTTTATATTTTGTTTCTTTCTTTCTTTGTACCTTTCAAGATGTGAACCGAAGATTGGAGACAAGTTTACCTTATTTTTACATAAAGAATGTTTTCCCGAAAACGGCTCTTACGATTTTCTTTAAATTTTGCACGTGGGTTACTTATACTAAGAGATAAAAGTTTTATTTAAAACACTTTTTCGAAATAATTCTCTGAAAGGTAGTTATAAGCCACCCACTCCGAATACGCGCTCTTTGCAATACGGCCTCTTGCAACGGAAAATCGTACGAAAACAAAATTTTGTATTTGGGTTAGGTACCTTTTGGGGATGTGACACGAAGATTGGAGACGACGTTCTCTTATTTTTAAGGGGAGGCTAACTTTTATTTGGGCAGAGGAAGTTACGTGAATTGTAGCCTGCATCAGATGTTTTTATAGGTTGATCCTAATAAATTTCATAAACAAGTAATGTAAGTATTTTACGGGACTGTATTATTAATAATCTATTCTTAAATATGCGCACCAGGGCCGTAGCAAGGTCCTTCTGCGCCCTAGGCGAGTTTGACAAATCTGCGCCCTCCAATACTGAACAGTTTTTTTTTAAATTTATATAAAACTGTTTATTATTTTAATATAAAAACAGTTATTATCAAAGAAAACCTAAACCACATTTTGAAAATGAACTAAGTGTTGGACTTTATTTTGAGGCGATTGAACTACTTAAAAATAATGAAATCATAAAATCTAATATCAAAAGTAAAGTACATAATTGGCCTGAGGCCTACTAAAATGTTTAACATATTAATTTAATTAATTTAATTTTAATTTTTTGGCCTTCATAGGACCACTTTAGTCAGGCTTCTGGTTGAGGTTTTTCTTCTTTTTGTCAGCCCAGTACTTCTTCATCCTTTCTGACCGCAATTTAACATATTAATATAGGTAAAAGTTTTTTTTTTTTTTTTTTTTTTCTTCGAATGTTGAACTACTTTCATCTCAATAATAACGTACATTTTAATTTTTATTGTCGTTATATCTTTCCATACTGTTTATGATTTATGTTATCATACTCTGTCAATAAGAAACGTGTTAATTAAAGAACGTTGCATGACTGCTTTTTGTTTGTAGACAATCGGCACAATACTACAGATAGTTCACGTGCAGTAATTTTTAATAACTTGAAAGATTTCTTCCATTAACTTGGAATTTTTATTGCTTGTTAAATTGCACCAGTCTAAAAAAAAGGCGGGATTTTTCATGGTTAATTTTGCGCCCTCTTTATACCTGCGCCCTTGGCGGGGGCCCATATCGCTACGGCCCTGATGCGCACATACCAGTTCAAAATCTAGATTGCCGAAGACTTCGAAGTCAACTCACATTCAAAGTTTATTTTCGTCAAAGTCATGACTGCCGCAGCGGGGTAGAATTGGTTGCGGCTTGAGTGATATAAAATATCACCGATTGTTGAAGTCTCATTTAAATTAAGAACACTGCAGAGACAAGCATCGGCAGAAATAAACACCCCTCACCCTAACCATAATATTATTGTTTGTATCAACACAGCGGCCAGTTCAGCCGCGTTTTATTACCTTTGTTGACTCCACTTAAAACTAAAAGAAGTGTCAATACGCATGTTGACGTGTTAAGCTTATTTAATTGTTTAAAATAATATTATTATTTTCTTTAAATTCCCTAGAGCGATGTTTTACTTACAAAGATATATTTTTATTTTGTAACCCCCCCCCGGTGATGGCACCCGGGGCGGTCCGCACCCCCCGCACCCCCCTTCCTACGCCACTGTCAGTTACTGGACCTCTCAGATTTTAAATTGTTACAACATAATTATATCCATATACTGGTTCAATACGAATTTTGAAAATGTTACTAAACAGCAAAGAGCTTAAATGGAATGATAATTCTTTCACGTTGGACGTGTGCAGGCTAAGGTGGAAAAATGAAGTCAGACTGAAAAATTCAATGCCACAGCCGGGATTTGAACCAGGATCTTCGACTCTGCTGCTCTTTCCAATTGAGCTACGATGGCAACTTATTGGTACAAAGAATGTAAATGATATAGCTTCAATCAATGTTTTATTTTATTACTGACGAACTAAGTAATAATTTGAAATGATATCCTGGTGTTATCACTCAAACTGATTCGGGAGAAAGCAAAATGGGATTAAAGGAACTCCTGCGATAGCCAGCAAATCTGTTTCCTTGTTTCCTGGGTGATTTCAGGTAGGCCTCGTAAGAAACTGTGTAAATGTTTACAAGGTTATGCACAAGATTGGGAGCTATACCCGTAGTGTGTGTAACTACAAATATTGCAAGATGTTCATATTTTAATGTTCACGTTTCCTACCTTTCTCTTTGAAAGTTTCTTTCAAATATTCCCATTATCTTTATTAACTTTTTAGTATAAATAACATATTTTCATATAGTCAGATAGCCTAATGTGTTTGTAATGTTTGTTTTGCTCATGCCATTTAAATAGTGCAATGAAACTAAAAAAAGAATCAATATCATGGCTGACTTCTATGCATTATTTATTATGTTTTCCAGATTAGTAAGCTTACGACTATGTAAATATTATTTATACTATTTGTCCACCGTTCTGGTGTAGGGGTGTGTTGATTCTTCTCTCTTAGCGGGCTCTCGTTCGATTCGCGATCCGTCCTAGCTGGGGTTCCCTCATCTGTGATAATGTTAGGAAACTTTAGGCCCTTGTGGTCCCCGGATATCATCTGGCAGTCATCACTACCTTCATCATATCCATGCTTGTTCGGAATAAGTGTGTGTGACTGGTGTATCTCGTCTTATGTTTTCTGGCTGTCTTGGAGGTGCCCCGGCAGTGAGCTCATTGTTCATCTGGAGAGACCCCTCCATGCCCTTGCCTCGTCAGAAATGTATGTAGGCCTATGTGATTAAAGGACATTCTACTCCCGACAGGTCGTGATCCTGTAAGGCCCTGGCGGCGTAGATTGTGTAAATGCCACTCCTAAGAGTAGGTAGAAATGTCTCAAAGAAATTACAATGCTATGAAAAGGACTTACATTATTTGACATTGAAGTTACCTCCAGAGCACAATTTTCTTTTGTCGTCAGTAGTGTTTTGTTTTTCTTTCTTGTTTATTGTGCGTGTGAGCTCAGTTTTGTAAAAGCACGTCGAATAAAGCCTGTAAGAGTATAAGTTCAATGTTGGTTAATATTAAATTCTGTGAGTTTATTCATTTAACATAACAGATAACTTTTGAAGCAGTTATTTATTCCTTTCTTATATCTTCGCTAAAAGAAAAACTATTATTAAGGAAAAGTGGAGTTAGTAGCCTGTACAAAGAAAAACTGAGATTATTATCCCAATGTTTTTCGTGTTTAATGGACGGTTTCAGGGCCTAGGAATCAAAACATGGCTAGTTTGAATCCATCTTGAGGACTAAGATCGTGTTTAAAAAGCCTAACATAAAACTTTCACTTGACTTCCTATACCCTTCATATTACAGCATACAGAAAGTGACTGGATTGCAGGAGTAATCTTTCGGTTTATGTCTCGTTCGGAGGTGTACTATTCGCGAGGTTAGATTTAAAATTTGAATGTTTAGTGAAATATTTAACTTACAAGTACTCTCTAAAAAAATTAGATGCAGTTTCTGTAAAATTCTGTTAGAGCAGTTTCCCCCAAAAAGAGAAAAACGTAATAAAAAATCTTCTCTTCTAGTCATTATCTGCAGAAGACACTTCCCAATATAAAATTTTGCAATTATATGATTTATAGTTTTGGAGCTATGGAGGGTCGAATACAATGCTTTCTTTACCAAAAGCAACTTTGATACGGGTTGAGGAAGTAAATGTCTGGTGTGAAATACTCAGCATGACTTCCTCTACCCTTCATATTGGGACTTGTTGTAAGTAACCGTATTACCAGATTACGCATTCAGTTACCTATGTCCCGTTCAGATTTGCGAAGGAAATACTTGAATATTTAGATTAGATGAATAGCTTATAGGCCTAACTAGCCTATTCATTAGGTAATTCACATGAAAAATGTCCTGAATTAAATATTTTAGCTCTCAGTAGTTAATGTGTAGCAAAATCATTAGATTCTTTTCGACAACCGTGAAAAATGATAATTTTCGCATGTAAAATGGTAGGGAAAATGGAGAAAGTCATGACTTCGCTGTGATTTTCTTCCTGGGGAGATCCTTAATTCAAATGTAACATTTCGTTTTATACGATCGTTCGTTTTATAAGTACATTGTTCACAGACATACATAGGCTACATAGGCATGCAGGCAGGCGTGTTTTCAAAAATTGAATTATTTTGGTTCAAGCATACCTCAGAACGTGAATAAGATACGAAAACACGACAACGAATATCAGGGCCCTAGATGATACTTCCTCTATCTAAATGTTTTATGCAAATCGATTGTTAAAATAATTGATTACTGCAGCGTATAGCAACTTAGGTCTGTGACCATCGCAGGAGTGCCGGAATTTTGTCCAGCATGAGTTGTGTTTAATGCCTGAAAATCTACAGACAATACACACATAATTGCCATCGACCTGAGCCATGATCGAACCTGCGACCTTGGGACAAAAATTCAATGCCATACAGCTGTAGATAGAAGATATCAATTAAAAATAACATAGGCCTGTTCCCTAACCTATTAATTTTTTTATTTATTTAAAAATTATGACCCCAAAGAGTAATATTACTCATAACTAGGACAACCCATTACAATACACAGAGAACAAAAATATATTTACCAGAGCTAAGAAAGAGTGCAATTATTTAAAATAATAGTATGAAAAATACCTAAGATTGTCACAGAAGCCATAAATTTAATAGAAAAAAATAGAAAACTAGGAATCATAAAAGTAGTTGTGAACGGAAATAAAATTTAGCCGTTGAAGCAAAAGTCCATGTATTTCTAATATGCTTAATATCTTGGTAATTCATTATAATTCTTGCAAAGGGAATAATGAATTCCTTTAGTACCATATTTGACTGAGTAATATTGTGGTAAGTGTATAAAATTATAATTTCTAGTGAAATAAGAGTGAATATGATCTTTAACAGTAAAATAAATACTTTTATAATCTTCTGCACAATAACACACGACTGAGATTTAAGTTCTCTAATTGGAAGTATACCCGAATGTCAATATAATTCTAATGATGGTGTAAGTAGATGAAAGTTATATAAGGCTCTTAATGCTATATTTTGCAATATATTTAATATTATAGCCGAAAGTATATCCCCTATATCGGTACCATATAAGTTCGGTGGGAGTAAATTAAAGCATAAAAATATACCTTTTTAAGACAGTGTTCCGGCAAAACTTGTAAAACACCTATAAGAGGAATAATTTTTTTTAAAGTATACTCTGCATGATCTGACAAATTAAGATGTTTATCCAAAATGAACCCAACAAATTTAGTTGAATTAACCTGTTTATTATATTTATTAAAAAAACTTAAAAATTATCCACTACTGCAGTTGACAGAGGGAGGTTGATGAAAAGATAGTAGAGGGAAAGAGATGTGTAATTAGAATCAGCAGTGACATCTGGTAACTACCTTATTATTTTATTAACATCAGATAACCTAACCGATGATCTTATTCTCCATTTGATTAAACTGATCTTTCTTTCGCGATTGCATTAACTAGGAGCATTCATTGTACAAGGAGTTTTAATTCTCATATTTACACAAAATTAAATATTATATTGAAATTCAGCATATATTAATATTGTCTTTGTACACCTAATACTCACTGCAAATTCGCAGGGCGTACTGTACTCTGATCTCCGTGATGAGTAGCCTATTGAATAATTCCTATCTATTGCCTACTCAATCCCATTTGCCTTTCTTCTGAGAATTCTAGAATAGGTGGTCCTTTACGTCGCGTTGAATATGTACCGTTATGCCTTGTACATCCATGGAAACCATTGAAATGTATTGTTAATCCTTGTGAAGTATTACGTGAAACTATAATAATGTGAAAATGGTTTCACACGATCTTATCCTTTTACACCATGAGGTTAGGACTTCCGGCATTTGAACCCTAAATGAATGTTTTTGTAAATACACTTTTACATATAAATATGATTTTGGAACTATTAAGGTTAAAACTTCACTGCCTTATTACTTGATCTTCCCGTGGGCCTACCGTGGGTACTGGATAGAGGAAGTGGCCTATTCCAGATTCATTAAGAACTGGCTTCTTATGAATTCTCCCATGGAAGACGTTGATAGTTAATAGAATCTTCTAGATTCAAAATCCCCTAAACGCCAAATTATATTTTCTTACTTTTGTACATCACCAAATTTATATGGATGGCTTAAATTGGTTTATTTATATGTAAGGTTCAAAACCCCCTAAAGTTAAGTTAAAAAACTACTCTATCCCACGGCTTTAAACTTCAAAAACACCTCTACTTTTTAATGGCGTTTAGGGGGTTTTGAATCTAGAGGGTTCAATAGGTAGACGGGGTAAAAAACTCAGAGGTTCAACTTCCCGGAAGATGAAATGAGGAGATTATTTCCAAAAAGAAAGGTAAGAAAAATATTGGGAAACTGCGAAAAAGGTTGAAGTATTGTACAAACGTACAAAATGTATATATTTGTGATTGCATCTGAGACTTGTAGTATTCTGGGCCCCTTAAATGATTTTTAATACTCATTAAGACTTATAGTTAATTATATAAATTTGGACAAGGGGCGTTATGGAAATAAAGACTGGATGAGGGACTTTTGGAAATGATTACAATGGACAAGGGTCATTTGTTTCCAAATCGAAAGATATCATGGAATTTATTTTTCACATTGTAAATAAGTTATAAAATTATTAAAAAAAAAATTACTGCCTAAATTTTGCAATCTGTAAACTAGATTATTAATAAATTAAAATTTTATTTCTTCAGTTTAGTTAAACAAGTTTAAAAAAATATAAGATTTAATTTTTTTTATCTTAGTAGGCCTACACAAAAATACCATGAAAATATTGACATAACTACTTGCAGTACTTAGAATTTCAATTTTGATTCTATGAAATTGTGAACACTTTCAACACTAAGATTTAGACTTCACAGTCATCTTCCAGCGTTCCACCTTCAAGTTTGGTACTTTGTCGTTTGTTTGTGAATGATTTCACGATGTAGGCTATCTTACAAGGTAAAATATGTTTAAAGTCTTGAAATTTAAAAATTCTTAGCACAATAACTATAAATAGCTTAGAATTAAAGTATAACTCAAAATACGGTAGGAAGTATTAACATCATTATCCAAATATTCATAACGTAATAATCATGTTTTACAAGTTTGAGACACTAATAACGTACCGAATGGGCTAATTAGAATAATAGAAAAAATATATTTTAACAATTTTAGTAAAATAAAGATCAAGGGACAGCTAACAGAGAAAATTCCAATATGAAAAGGCGTTAAAAAAGGCGTTTAATATTGTAATGAATGCAATGATTAATAATATGAATCATGAAGTTGGATACAGTATGGGAGATAAAAAGATCAAAATGGTATGTTATGCAGGTGATGCTGTTCTTGTAGTGGAAACGGAAGGAAACCTACAAAGACTTTTGTATCAGTTTTGAATTTAAGAAGTTCAACATGAACATTTGCGTAAGAAAAACAAAAAAATGTTAACGATTAGTAAAGAACCACTGCGATGCAAATTAGAAATTGAAAAGAAAACAATAGAACAAGTTATGCATTTCAACCATCCGGGCGTGAAAATTACCAGTGAAATTAACCACCAAATTGTAAAAGGAGGAAAAATATCAGGATGTCTTAATGAGTTAGTTTGGAGAACCAAATATACGAGAAGAGAAACAAAAGTTAAAATTTATAAAGCGGTTGTACGACCAGTAATGACCTGCGCCTTAGAAACAAGAGCAGAGACCACAAGAACGAGACGAATGATGGAAACAACGGAAATGAGAGTGCTGAGAAAGATTGATGGAAAGAGATTATACAATAGAGTAAGAAACGAAGAAATTAGAGATACGTGTAAGATTCAGTCAATAACTGAATGGGTTGAGAGAAGGAAAAAGGAATGGAATGAACATGTATCCAGAATGACTGAGGAAAGATTAGTAAGAATTGCAAGGGAATGCACCCGAAGAGGCAACAGAAACCCAGGAAGGCCCAAAAGAAGATGGAAGGATGATTTGATTCACCATAGAACAGGCGGTTACGCCTAACACGGAAAAGAAGAAGGAGAAGAAGATTATTAACCATTTATAAATTGCAGTTACACATCCATGTATATTAGTATCCAGTATATGCAATGCATGGCCACGACTCTACAGTATCGTAAACCAAGATTTTGTTTCGTTCCACTAAGGGTTCACAAGTAACATTTCCCCCACGATAACATGATCTCTCTCAACCAGTTATTTCGTTTGGCTCTGCTATGCTTGTAACACAAGAAAAAAGGATACTTTGTGTAACCCCTTTACTGGCCAAGGAGAAAGTTGACCTTTCTAAGTAAGCACAAAATACCAATTGATGTATATTTATTCAAAGACAAACGCTATATTTTCATACTATTATTTGATTTATATTGAGTGACCAATTTGCATTGTTGCCATTTTGCAAAAGAAGAAATTTTAAGTTCTTCTTAGAGCTGTCAACAAATAGGCACAAGTGATCTGGACAATATTCATGAAGGCCTGCAACATCATGACACAAAATTATTTTCCTGCAGATAGAAGGAAAGCAATTCTTTTTTTCTCGTTCTGTAGAATGTTAATTATTAGCTCATGAAACTTATACTAGGAAAAAAAACACAAAGAATTATGAAAGAAGAAGCAAATACGAGTAGATATTAAAAGAGTTATAAGTTAGTAGCACCTGTTGGGATTTTGGGTTAGGTAGGAGACTGTACGGGCAAGCTGAGAGCAAGCGGACTGTACACAAGATTCATAGGACGTAGCACTTCTTGAGATAGAGACTTAAACTATAAATAGATAAGCCAAACTTGCCCAATACATTTTAGATAGATTTCTCTGGTATGTAACAATTTATTGTCACAAACAACAATACATAAATCATGCTCAGTTTATAAATTCTGGATTCCTTGGACGTATATAATATTATTATTCATAAACACTGATGAAATTGTAGATATCACAATGTTTAATACAAATTCCTTAGTTAAAGGTCATAAATATCTTTGAGATGGCTTAATCAGTTCGATCAAAACCACACGTATATTAGTTCAATGATGAAATTACGTCCAAATTGTTCTTCAAATAAATTAAGTAGTAAATGACGTACCTTTGAATTGATTAAATACCACCTTTTGATAGTTGTTAAAGATGTTAGCTTGAGATCTTGCGACGCCAACACCAAAAGGAAGAAGACTCGATGAATCACACGATGGGTGATAATAGTATTTAGATCGTTAGTAGTCTTCAGAATCAATAAGGCATATGAAACCTTAATGTGAATCGAAGAGCTGAATGCTTCAGCTATTGAAAGTGAACCACCAGATCTATCTGATAGGTAAAGATAGGCATTGATAAGCCAAGAAGAAAACTCATGTCTTTATGAGTAGTAGTTGAATTGATTATGAAGAAGAATAGGCATTTAAAGCCTAGAAGAACTAATGTCTTAATGAGACACAGTTGACTTGAATTGATGAAGAAAAAGAATGAAGCTAAAGTAAAGCCTTATTGGCTATCAAAACAATATGACAAAATATCCAGTCTCTGATTGGATACAAGACACAAAAAGAATATAATTTTGATATTACAATACCCATAAATAAAAAATATTTGAAATTCATTTGTTCAATTATAAATAAAAAACAAGATAGCAAGCAAGGCCTGCTAAAAACGAATTACAGAAGCATGACCTACTACGAACTAAAACATAACGGAACAGAGACTATGATCCCTAACATATACTTAATGAGTTTCTCCTACTATTTATTCCTTCTGGTAGCTAGTTTAGAAGTGGATAATAAGAAATAATATCAATTTTATTCAACAACAGAGGTAACAATTTATTTGGTCATATAGCCAAAGTAATACAACATTGTTACTGAAATGGTCCAGGTCCGGATGACCAAGAAAGATGTAATGGACTGTGGATTTATGTGTTTATATTAAGATTGAATTTCTTCAGCTCTTGTTTAAATGTTCTAGCTATTTTTAGCTGAACTTTGATTAAATACATATAAAGCGGAGGTGGCAAATTGCCCAAAGACTCCGGAAAAGTTATACATTCAGTATAGTACAATTTCTTCAAAATGAAAGCTCATCACATTTGATCTAATAAATATGTAGAATTGCGAACCCCGCACCAAGTGCCAAATGGCTCGAGACAATTATATATGCTGCAATGCTATGGGAAAATTATTAAATTTAACCTTGTATTAGTTTACATTGTGCGTACTTAACTTAAAATTTGTCGAGAGTATGCTGTCCTGGACTCGTTTGAAAGTGTTAATAAATGCCTATGATCCCATAGTACCAATCGATGAGGTTATGTAGAGAAGTCTGCCAAGCAGAGGTTACTGCTGGAAGCTGTAGCTGATGGCTTCTTCGCCTTTAGGTCCAGGTCTGGAAGTTCTGGTATGTTATATCATCTGCCTTGAGTAGAGTAGCACCACGAAGTCTCGGTACCAAAATAGCGGTACTGGGATTAGGCTAAGGTGCTTGCCTTAGTAGAGTTCGATGAAAAGTGAATACGAGTCAAACAGGTTACCTTACGTACCCCCTCTAGAATACATAGAGCGCTTTCAGTTTCTCGATCGAAGTAGCGTAGAAACTTATCGAGACTTCTATCTTGAAATACATCTTCATATTTCAAAAGATCTGGAAAACTGAGAAATACTGTTTAACAAATTATTGTATGATTAATGTTTTAGAGCATCATGAAAACTTTATAAAACATTAATAGAGTTTCGAGATATCGATACAGACATCGATTCACTCATAAAACCAATGGTAAATAGTGTTTTAAGAGTGTGTTCGTAGCATTACAGTAGTTCAAAGAGAATATTTATAAAGTGCTTTCAGTAATGTTTGACAAACGAATACATAAAGAGGAGACTTCACAATATTAAATACTTAACATTTCTCCTGGAATGTTACAGCGCCTAATATAGTAGAGTAGAGTTGGTTAAGAAAAAATGTAAATTTGGAATTAGCCCACCAAATACAGTTATAGTCAAGATCCGGTCCAACATTTGAAGCACCAAACAAAAAGGATTTTTTTAGAGGGAGCTGTGTAATATTAAGGAGATTTACGATTGTGGCTGTTATTTCAAAATGTTTTTTGTGGAAGAAATACTTGAAAATTGAAAACTTATAATCAACTTTATTTTTATGGACGCTGTTGAGTCTGCAAAATGCGGTAACACAACCCTCTAAGTACTCATTGTGACTATAAGCGCAACTGCTCTAGTATTCGATTGCACAAGACACTATAATTTTCAATTCAATACAATTTATGGCTGAATTGATCAATTAAATCACTTCCACTTAACTGGTTTTTGCTGTCAGAGTCTGCAGATGAAAAGATCGCCTAAAACAAACAAAAAACATAACGTTTCTACCAAAATCGAAGGGAATTGTTGTTGAATAGTTGGCTTAATTATTTGGAAGAAGTCTATAAAATCATATATTGTACAGCCTAACAGAAATATACTGTATTATATTATTAAATACGATGTTTTCAAGAACACAGTAGACATAGTTTGAGAACTCGGAAGAAATTTGTTTTTTTCGGAAAATCTCAAAAAGAAAGGCCGGCGAGTATTTATAAATATGTTAATTGGTCGTGCAATATTCATTACAATTGTGATAAAATACATGTAGTAAAAATACTATATGTGTTTCAAAATGGAAATGATGTGAACATATCCAGTCTTTTAGACTAGTAAGAAAGAATCAATTGTTACCAATATGATGACACCCTTCCTTCTTGGCTGCAGTCGAGCTCACTATGTTTGATCAACTGCATTACCAGAGCCTGCGAACGTGGACGCGAAGGATAGGATTTTCTGTTATTCCTTTCAACTGTAATGCAACATTCGGAATATTATAAATTTCACATTATTTTGCAGACAGTGTCAGATTGTAAAGGAATAACAGACGTTAGGCTCCGTTATCGCTGTTGTGTATTAAACAAAACAGCGATTCACCAAAGACCAGTTCTCTTTTATTGAATACGGGAAATTTGCCTTTTCGCGCAATCTCTGAGACGGATTTTCTAAAATAATGTAAAAAGTGAAAAAAGAATGACTGCCAGAGAAATGTATTGCACTCTAAATATATTAAATTCTTTAGTAAAAAGCTAATTAAATTTATTCCTCTGTTAAAAATTTATAATTTGAATGTTGAGAGGCCAGGTATCCACGAGTGTAAGGCTAGAAGGAAAATAGTAAGGTGATGCAATATAAATCAAATTACATCAATTTAATTTGGAGCTGAGATCTGGTCTGTGGTCCTATGAATATGTTTATTTATATGTTTTACTTAATACTTAGATTAACATTACTGTGATCCTCAAAAGACCTAACATGAAAATTAATTTCCTAACACCGCAGTCTTCTCAAGTATAGGTTAATGTCCGAATGCCACATTCAAGTGAAATGTTTTTTCACTTAATACCCTCACTACATTGATTTTCACTTCTTCTGTAGTCATCTCCAGCATTGTCTTTCGAATGTAGTTCCCACAGCATCTATTGGCCACCATTCCCAATAGTTATTGTGAAAGTAGGTCCAGGCTACGTTTGTGAATCCTGCAAAATGAGAAGTTCATTTTAAATATAAAGTTACTTTCATACTAATTATAAAATAACATACTCTTAAGTATACAATAAACAAGAGATCTAAATCTGTAAAACGTTAATATGAAATTTTGATTCTAATAATATGATTTGTTGATTCTAACAGGCTTTATTTCAATTTGTATGGACCTATCCTAGAAATTTATTGATTGGCCTTCAATGAAATTCAGTAGGTCTACATTCACATTCATATCCCTGATGTTATTAATTCCTATCATCATTGTTTCCATTGAACTATTTGCTTTCAGATATCCGAATTCATATGCAAGTTTTTATAACTTATTTAATGCTTTTAATTTTTATGATGCATTATTTCCTTTTATTTTTTGGCAAATAAGCATTATGTTTCCGCGGAAACTGTTGTGGATTGTTTAACTTTGCAAAGCATTATGTTTAAATAACAACGCAGACCTTGCCTGTAGATAAAGCATTGCTGATAGAAATTTCATTCAATCACTCCCTATCTGGAGAGGAACGAATTAAAAGGTGAATGATAAAGCATAATAATAACCATAGCAAGAAAACGTTTTACGAAGAAAGAGGATGTTTGCAGCCTATATGAAGAAAATTATTTGCCCAACGCTTGTTAGTGATATATTGGATTGCATCGCGCTAAATAATCAAGACATGGCGGGGTTGAACGCATCTTCAGGAATCTACTTATAGTAACAATGATACGGGTTGAGAAAGTAAAATTCTAGCGTGAAACATTCTGCATTACTACCTTTAACCTTCATTTTTGAACTTAGTCCTTAGTGTATGTGGCAGGGTGCGCATTCAGTTGTCTAGGTTTCATTCCCCATTGTCTAGGTTTATTTGCCACATCATGACCTATAACTTGAACTTTTCGATGAATGAGAAGCTTATAACAACTCTTAGAAAATATAAAGGTATATCAAGAATGCTTGAAGTAAAGGTTTTAGAACTCTGTAGTCTATGTACAGTTTATTTAGAAAATTAAAAAAAAAATCTTTAGAGCAGTTTTCGACAACCATGAAAAATGAAATGTTAATGTTAAACGATATTAAAATCAAATACAAAAATTCATTTTTATGCGACTTTTTTTTCTTTCTTTTTCTTTTTTCGAACACGCAGTTCACACACCCACATGTAGATATGAAATTCAAAATTTTGGGTTCAATCCTAAAACCTCAAAACATGAATTATGAAAAGCCCACATGCAATTTTAGCCCCTAATATGATATTTTCTCTACCTCTAGTGCTTATGTTATGGGGAGTCAGTTGTTACGGTTGTTTAATGTCTGAGTTTATTACCTATAGATTTACAGACATAAGGACTGAATTTGATAACTGGCGTGCACGTTGTGTTAAGACCGCGAAAACAAAATTCAGCATTTAAGTTCAGACAGAGGCAGAGGATTCTATTATGTTCCTTCAAACAATCTTTCCATTCAAGTACAAAATTCGAAATTTATTGGCACAATAATTATCATATAAACTACATAAATCACTTTAATAGCCTATCTCAACCTTGAATAATTAATTAAATACAATATTATTTCATGGGGTGGTGCAGATCTGAATTGAATAAAAATAACCTTTACTTTCCAAAAAAAAATGTAATCGGAATTGTCTTCAATGCGAAACCTCGCTTTCTTCTTTTCCCTTGCTTAATCATCTTTGAATGTGCACTTTTCGACTTCAGGAACAATAGCTTAGTTTTAAAAACCTGACTTTCACCATTATGGCACTTGGAACATACATTATTACTTTAAATTTGGATATATTAGGCCCAAACAATCGTATGATTAATAATTAATTCTACTTGATAGTATTAGATCTAAAAGATTCTATAAACAAACAAGTTACAGCAAAAAATTGATCAGAAGGTATTAAAGCATAGAAACTCAGTTTAGTTTAATCTGGACTTTAGTGTATTTTACCTATTAAATGTTGCAAATGGTATTTTCTTGCTTTCAGGTACGTATACAGGAGGAAGCCTATTCGTACTGGAATATGATCCCAAAGATCTGACGGATCTTCTGATAGACTAGTAGAGAAGAATGTCAACATAAGTATTCAGTTCTACAGTTAATTATCATAAAAAGCCCAAACTGTATTAGTATAACAATTTTAATCTTTCCTTAACATTAAAGTCATTACTTGAGCAAACTGACTATAATTGAAGCGCCGTGGACAGAGCCTTCAACTTGATGTATGGGACAGTCGTCAGTGTAACACACTCGCGTATTTCTGGACGATATTCTTCCTTGCCTACCCAACAGGAGTTCATTACGATTGCCTAGTACTAATCTACAGGCAAGCAAGGTCAGGGACAGTTCTCAACCGAACTCAATATAGTCCAGGCAACGAACGAAAAATATAACAAAAAATCGTGTAGTTTATAAATTTTGCAGAGTTGTCGGAGGGAGTGTCCTGAAGAATATACTAAAAGTCACCGAAGGTGGCGGGTGAGCGGGGGGAAGGGGGACCCGCAGAAGGTCCCATTATTAGGTTTTTCGCTTATATCTAAACAATGGTGTATCGTAGGGGAAAAGTTTCTATATACGAAATTCAAGCTGATAACATTTACTACAGGTTTGATTATACACATTTCTTTCTATTCCCAATAGTTTTCGAGATATCCGCCAGCGAAAATAACAAATTTTCGAAGAAAGCTCTTTCGCCTCGCGCTTTTCAACACACTTTGCATTCTAGCGCTTCAGCCCTTAAGTATACAGCAATGTCTCACGAAAGAAGATGTAGGAAAATAAATTCGCTTTAAAATGAGTAGTCATTTGTTATTTTGTCTTCAAATATTCAAAAGTTATGACAAATTAATTTTCGGTCAAATTTCGAGATTTCGAAAGAAAACCGTACATCGCACTTTCTCTATATTTAGGGGTTATGTCTTTGTGTATAAGCTGTATATAGTGTATTTACATCATGAAACTTGTGGAGAAATATCACGCAACCATTATAGTTGAACGTATTAAAAATCCGATCATGGTACAAGCACAGTACATGCAATGGAAAATACATATATATTCCAGGCAAGAAAGGAAAAATAGGAGGAAAAAATATCATGTAGTTTTGAAATTTGGCAGAGATGTGGGAGAAAGTGTCCTAAAGATCATAGTAAATGTCCTCAAGGATAGGGGGCGAGCGGTGGGTGGGGGCACCTTTAAACGTCATTTCTCTCAGTTTTCCCTAAATACTCAAAAAACTATGGTTTTTAGCAAAGAACAGTTTATGCACAAAATTGAACTACTTTAAAGTTCTTATAAGGTGATTCATCTGAATGATATTTTTGTGGAATTAATAGTTCAGGAAATAGAAGGATATGAAGTATGACATAGTTCTGGAAAATCTGTTTTACATACACCTATATATTATATTTTTTAACAAAAAAGTAGGCAGATGATAATTAAATTAGCATGATGCCAAGCAAGCTAGCTAGTTCTTAGAAAAATATACTTACTATTGGTTAACGTTACACATCAAACTCATTATTATTATTATTTTTATTAATAAGAATAATAAAAATATTATTCTTGGGAAAATATTATTCTTGTTGTAAAGCTTAGCCGTTTTGTGTTTCGTTAAAAAAATTACGGGTAGAAATGGATGTCGAAAAGCTGGTATTAAATGCTCATCCGTTTGTGGAACCTGTCATGGTACATGCATCAACAGTATACCATTAGAAGAAGGAGATGAGTTTAAAATTGATGATGTCCGAGCAAAATAAGTTGTTTAGGCACTCTTTAATTAATGTTGTGTATGTGTATAAATACTGAGTGTTCGGTAGATAAAAAAATATAACCCTACCTTATCATACGATGTACTAGGATTCCACTATTGAAGACTGAAAAAAATAGACAACTATACATTTATTTAAATTACTATGTGGGCCCACTAGGACTTATAATATCTAAATGTATCTAACTCTTTACAATTTTTCCGAATGATATTTTAAACGAAAAATATAACGGCTAATAGCCCTGATTTATATTTCTTATAAAGTGCACTTATATCATGTGATTTTATAAGTTTATAACAATAATAAGGCCCGGTTGCATAAAAGCTCCAGATATCTTCTAGACAGCTAATCGTTCTATACATATATAGACTCGATAAACACCTTCCCATTTCCGAAAGCGAATTTGCTCAAGAAATAGCTAATGTCAGATAAATGAGTTGAGCACTTTGTCAATAGATGGAGACACGGTGCTTACTCTAATATCAAGTTGGCCGTGATTGAATAGCAACCAATCGGAGCGCTTCTTGCTATTCTATTCAAAATGGCTGAATTATCTTTCTGCTTTTCCTTGTCTGCTGTTCGTCTGCTAAAATGAATGTAAAACGTGAGATAAACTACGGTAATTTCGATTTCGAGACTTGTGCATTAGAGAAAAATGTCACCCATCACAATCTGACAACATAATGCGTAAAACGTAACACATTAATTAAGTTATAGCTAATTTACCACAGAAAGGAATGCTTCGATGGTTGTTCCCAATTCTAATGATGGGCAATTTAACGCTGAAAAAGGCATGCTTGCAGTTGTTCCTTATTTAATATGATGGCCTATTTATCCATAGGTCATTCCTTTGACAGCCTGATTCTTTCCGAAACTCAATATCGTCAAAGATCTAATTCTTTCAGGGAATACTTTTTGCTTTACACATCTCTAGGCCTAATTATTGCCTCAGGATGAAGATGACGAGAAAGATGATGATTATGTATTAATATTCGTGCTGTAAAATGGCAATATTTTCTTCATAAAGTGTTGCATCACAAAATAAAATTAATATACTTAAGCTACATTTTTTCCGAATCTGAATATCATCGTAGGCTACTTCTTGAAAGGATTGCTGTATTTCTTTCAGGGAATATTTACTTCTGTATAGACCTAGGCCTTATACGATCTGGCATTGAAAATGACCAGCAAGAAAATATGATGTGAATTAATATTCGCGATGTTTTCTTAAAGTATTAACTTACAACAGAAAATGAAATTAATACAAATAAACGATGGATACAATAGCCTAGGCTATAACAAAGTTCATCTAACCGATAATATACAATTTTTCTAGTACAGTATTATGAATTATTTCACACACAAATTAATAACCAATGTCAGCTTCATTACTACTTTTAATTTTAATACCATAACAAGCTAGTAACATAATGTAAGATTAAATGCTAACATAATAACGAAACATACATCAACATAAATATTTCGCATTTCCGCCATGTTGCGTGTTTATCTACCGTTTCGCCAGATATCTAGTGATTTATGGTGCGATAGTTTGTAGGGCGTTTTATTGAACGATTAGCCGCCATCGAACGTTTCAGAAACGCTTACGGATTGAATAATGCCATCTAGTAGATATCTTACGTTTCGGAAACCCGGCGTAATAATCGTAGTGAGTTTTATGTGTGATGTTGACCACTAGTTCGAATATTATTCTATGAACCAGTTTGTTTGCTTGGCATCATGCTAATTTAATTATCATCTGCTCTCTTTTTTGTTAAAAAATATAATACATAGGTGTATGTAAAACAGAATTTACAGAACTATGTCATACTTCATAACCTTCTATTTCCTAAACTATTAATTCTACAGAAATATCATGCAGATCAATTTATAAGAACTTTTTTGTAGTTTGATTTTGTACATAAACTTTTTTGCCAGAACCCATACTTTTTGTGTATCTAGGGAAAACTGAGGGAAATGGCATTTAAAAGTGCCGCCCACCCCCCGCTCATCCTCTATCCATGGGGACTTTTATTATGTTGTTTAGGAAATCTTCCCCCACATCTCTGCCAATTTTCAACTCTACATGATTTTTATACTCTATTTTTCCTTTCTTGCCTGGAATATAACGAATTTTTCATTACATGTACTGTGCTTGTACCGTGATCAGATTTTTAATAAATTCGACTTTAATGGTTGTGTGATATTTTTCAACTTTTTTCATGATGTAAATACACAATATACAGCTTATATACAAAGACATAACCCCTAAATATAGAGAAAGTGTGATGTACGGTTTTCTTTCGAAATATCGAAATTTGACCGAAACTTAAAATTGTTATAACTTTTGAAAATTTGAAGACAAAATAACAAATGACTACTCATTTTAAAGCGAATTTATTTTCCTACATCTTCTTTTATGAGACATTGCTGTATACCTAAGGGCTGAAGCGCTAGAATACAAAGTGTGTAGAAAAGCGCGAGGCGAACTAGTTTTCTTCGAAAATTGGTTATTTTCGCTGGCGGATATCTAAAAAACTATTGGGAATAGAAAGAAATGTGTATTATCAAACTTGTAGTAAATGTTATCAGGTTGAATTTCGTATGTAGCAATGTTTCCTCTATGATGCACCATTGTATAGATATAAGCGAAAAACCTAATAATGGGACCTTCTGCGGGCCTTCCTGCCCCCCGCTAACCCCCACATTCGGTGACTTTTAGAATGTTGTTCAGGACACTCCTTCCGATAACTCTGAAAAATTTCTAAACTACACGATTTTTTTTTCTATTTGGTGTTTTTGGACGTTTTTTGACTGGAATAATAAATGTTCGTGTATATGTTAGCTAATGATTTAATGACTGAATTAAATGTTATTTAGAACACCAAGATCTGGTAGCTTTTCATAAATTATTTCTGGAACAAGATGGTTTTTAATGCATGAATATAGTGTACATTACCCACTCTTAAATCTCTCAAGTAACAATGTTATATTACATGAATGAATATGATTTTGTACAAAAAGTGCTATGTAGTTAATTTCCCTTAAAATTGTACACGCACTCAGAAAATTCACATGGCTGTAGTCACTCTGAATAAATAAATTATTAAAACATCCCAACGACCAGCGCGGGGAGGGGGAAGCTATAAATCTATGAATTCATAAATGCCCATTTTCACAGTATTAATTCGTAATTAGAAACAACAATTTAGAAGCCGAAACATAATTTTGATAAAGAACAACGAAAGGTTAAATTTAGGAAGTTCTGCAGATACTTAATTTTAAAGACATGGTAAACTCCACTAACCCCATTAAAATGGAGACGCCCCCACGGATCATGTATTCTAGGTTGCACTGCATGTGCGCAGAGTAGAGAGGTCCAGTTACGATTCCCTCAACGAAAATACAATCGTCGCGAAGAAGCAATAATATAGTAATATAGTAATAGTAGAAGTATTGTAGTATAGTAGTATAGTCATATATATATTGATCACTGTTAGGCTATCATTACCTATGTAACTATGATTCACTTCACTCTTATAATCAAATCATTTTGTTTTATATGCCCATACGGTACCTCTTGTATACATTTATAATTAATTTGTAAATTAGTAATTAATAATGTACCAAAAAACATGTCTTATTGCAACAGCCCACTTGAGGTGAGCTTTGCTCGTTGTTTTCTTACTTTCAATTAACGGAATACAAAATAATGCTGGCTCAATGGGAACAAGGGAAAACAGTAAGCCGTTACAATAGTCTCGTTTAAAAATTGCATAAAAATTATTACTGAGTAATTGTTTCGAATATTTACGTCACTTTCTAGATAAGTCCTGTGATTAGATAAATTAGATAAACCAACACATTAATTGTATAGCAATTTTTTTAAATTCAGCCAATTTAGGTGCGAGGCCATATCAGGAGTTCGGGATGTCTGTTTATACAGTTGGGTAGGCCATGGAACTATTGATTGTCAATTGCTTCTATTATTGGTTTATTTTTACGGAGTACGTTTAAATTCATATTAAGTTAAATGAATATGATAAAAGATAAAATGGTGAGGATGATTCGTGGTACATAAACTTCCAATGCGGCATTTGGCTTTACGACTGGGGATACCATGAAAAAACCCTTGTCAAATTGGTCGGCCACGGGATTTCAACCTGTGTTCTCTCGAATGCGACTCCAAGACGTTACCATTTTGGCAACCTCACTCGGTGTATTGCAATTTATTTTAATGCATAACAGTGGTTATCTCACTATTGTTGTCCCTACCACCTTCTTTAAAAGTTCTATATTGCACATTCATCATTATAAAGTTTATTAAGTGTCATAATGGTACTTTATGTGATTGTGTGGGGGACGGGAAAATGTCTGTCCGTCTGTCTGTACGCGCGATAACTCAAATACGCTTTATCGGATTTTCATGAAACTTGGTATACGCATTTATAACGGCCATGGACCAAATCGGTTGACCGGTACCGAAATAACGACTAATTAACGGTCACATTTATTATAATATAATCTGCGGTATCCCAAGACCCGAAGCATTTTGATTGGCTTGCGGAGATCCAATCCAAGCGGCTGAGCTGTCACAAGCATTATTATCGGCAACTAAGGTAAACAAGACAAGTTCAGATGTAGCAGTTTTTGTAAGTTGAAATAATAGGCGAAATTACTTATTGAAGAGCATGCTTTCATTTCCATAAGTTCTATCCAGGTGGTCCTTTAAAAAGAACCTTATTATTAGTCCATTATCAGCATACAAACACAATATTAATTTTATAATGGGTATCAAAATGCTACAATAATATTGCATGGCCCAAAATGTACTAAACATATCCTATTAAATTGTCACTTGCTTATTCATATTGTTAGCCAGCCCTGATTGATTCATTTCTTTATAATGTCAATGTAAATAAATATAACTTAAATATAGACGTTAAATATGCCTAATTAAACGCAGCTGCTGTTGATATAATATTTTGCATTCTATCGGTACCGATATCTACATTATATTTTAATGCTCCAATGAAAGTCAATAAACCTAATGTAATTCCTGACAGATTGATTTCAGATTGAATTTAATTCATTCATAACCTATACTGCTGCTTTAAACTTGAAACAAACATGAAATGATTAATATTATTGCCCGTGCATTTAGTGAAATGTTGACATATTTTAGAATTTCATATATCAGAATATACGAATATGAATTGAGCTTAAGCATCAAACTTAAGACATTTCTTCTTCCGCAAGCCCTATTTAATGAATCGATCTGGAGCTTAAGTCGGAGATTGATTAAAAATAACTTATTTTCTGCATATCATAATTATTGCAATTATCACTGGTTAAACAAAAGCATCCTGACAATTTGTTATATTAATTTACCTGATTCTATTCTTTTATTCAAAGTTCAAAGTTTTCTTTGTTTTCTGTTAATGGTATTGTATTGTATCGTATATTCTTTTTTCTTTTTTCATATGTTTATTTGTTTAATATTAATATTTTCGAGTCAGTACATAATCCATGAATTATTTTTGTTATACTCTATATACTGTATAAAATATTGCTGTAAGAATAATTCTGTAAGCTTTGTAAAATAACTGAAAATACTGAACAGTGTGAATAACTAACTAGTCAGATAACTAACTAATTAACTTACTAACTTAAACTTTTATGCTAATATAATTTCATCGACCTGGGCTGGGATCGTACCTGCGATCTCGGGCACAGAAACATAATGCCATACATATGCAGGTAGAAAAGTACATTGAAAGAACAGATAACCTACATCTAGTAGATACAGTTGGGCTTATAGTTGAGAGAGATGGATACCGGGTAATATTGTAGAAAAGATAAGAAGTGTAAGAAGAGGTAGTAACTTAAATTTATCAGTGACATGTTTATTAATTTCATTTCTCCGTATATAAAGTGGCATAATTGATGACCGTATTATAAATTTGATTCATTTGAACGTCCTATTGTGATTGAAATAACTAGGAGCAAACACCGTTCACGGAGTTTGAAATCTTAGATTGTAACAAAATTAAATATTGTATTAAACTTAAAACTCACTGTACATTGGTATGGCTCATTGTATAATTCCTCTCTTTTGCCATCTTAGTCCCCAATTGGCATTCTTCTCAGATATATACATTTTGATACCCTGTGTGCCACGTTGAAAAATATTTCTTCTGTGTACGAATTATGATTCCATGTATATCCATGGAAACCCTTAAGACGTAATGTTTTTCTACGTGAAGTGTTAAGTAACATTATAAATGATGTGAAAATGGAGAATTATTATACACGATCTTAACTCTTGGTGAATTTTAGGACTTTTCCGAAATTCACCCTGCATAACTCGAAAACTAAAAATCAAACCTCACCAAATCTTTGCATTGCACTGAGACTTGAATTTTTATACCCTCTCAACACAAAGTACTACTACTAAAAATGCACCTGCCCAGCAAGCTTTTAGAAAGACTGAATTATATATAGTAAGGAACGCTATGACGGAACCATTAAATCATTCTTGAAGTAAAGTTCATTGCCTTTAACTTCATTTTCTCGTAACTACTTTTTTTATAACTCAAAAAGTCCCTTAAGGCTTCCATTTGCTTTGATTTGCAAAAATATAAAACATTCTCCAACGCACAAGGTAATGCATGGAATTGTTTCAATTAAAACTTACATGATTTTGATTTTTATTATTTGAAAATTACTGAGAATTCCTCCCCAAAAAACAGGTGTGATACTCGCATAACTTCCTGTGCCCATTATTATGTGTGTCATTTTCTTCATCTAAATTTGTTGTAAAAATGAAGAGAATGTCGTTACTACATAATATCGCATCCCCGAAGGATACATAACCCAAATAAAATCTGATTAATGCACTAACGTAACTTTCTTTACTGTAAGCATGGCCAAATAAACTTCCACACTTCACATTCTCAAATAGAACAAGAGACCGTGTACACAGAGTGGATGGGTTATAATACCATTCAGCTAATTATTCTAGAAAAATTGTTGCAAATAAAAATTTCAGCTCTTAGTAGCCTATGAGCACCCCATACACAAAATTTAAACAAAATCTTTAGAGCCGTTTTCGAGAAAACCGCGACAAACGAAATGTTCTTCTTGTAAAGTCTCCTTAAAAATAAGAGAAAGTCGTCGCCAATCTTCGTGTCACATCCTCCGAAGATAGGGTATTTTTCCCGAACGCAACATTTTGTTTTCGTACGTTTCTTCGTTCTGGAGCTAGAATGTTCACAGACACACACACAGACAAACAATAAAACACACATTCATGTTGCCGAAAAATATATATTTTTTTATGGATTCAGGGGACCTCAAACCGTATATTTATGTTAAAAACTCAAATTTTTTACTTCCTTCAAGTGCAATAGGTACTGTAGGTAAAGGTAAAGTGATCCCTATACAGGCCATGGAGGCCCAGAGGGTTCCAGGAGGTTGAGGCTCCCAGATTTTGGACATTCGGCACATGAAGGTGGTAAGGTTGTCAGCCTTACGCACCGGCCGCCTTTACCCCCAGGATTGCTCCTGTTACTCATTTCTGTTAGAGGCTGAGTCGACCCCAGGGCCATAGGGCCACCAGAAGGATTAGGCCAATTGAAAAATCTCATCGACCTCATCGGGAATCGAGCCCGCGACCTTCCGGTTTGTAGCGCAGCGCCTCAACCACTACGCTACAGCACCCCAGGTACTGTAGGTAGAGGGAGTAATTGTGTTAGACCCCCCCCCCAATTATAAGTAGAGTTTTTAGCATAAATACATGTTTCAAGGTTCACTGAATCGAAAAATACTATTTAACTTGTCTATGTGTCTGTGAACAGCCTAGCCCCAGAACGGAAAATCGTATAAAAACATTTTGTATTTGGGTCAGATACCTTCTAAGGATGTGACACGAAGATTGGCGACGACTTTCTCTTGTTTTAAGGGGACTTTACGTGAAGGAAATTATCCCCTGATTATCTCAAAGAAGATATAATTCTCAAATTAGCAAATAATCTTGGCATTTCTTTCTTCTCAGGATCAGAAACTCGAAATATACTTGATAAGCGTGCATTATTTCTAAACAGCTTCTTTGTTACGTATTATTGCTTGACGTTTATAGTTACCCTTTTTATGAACACTATCCTCCCAGAGGTTGTTTGCTTTTTCGTGTTTCTTTATGCATCGATTCATCTCAGAGTAGGCCTTGTATTCCGATGTCTTAACACTTCGACTAGAAATCTCAACTTCGTTGCCAATTACATAATTAGTTGAAATTGGTAGATACTTGCTGATGTTTATTCAATGAATTTTAACTTTGTTTTATTTGGATTCACTTGACAACTAGCAATGAGATTATTCTGCTTTCTATTGAAATTTGATTCAAGGCTAGTTTCAATTCAATCTTACCAGAGTTCCACCCAGTAGGCTACACTTAGAAGTTCAGCTTGCTGATTCAATTCATAACTTTACCTCAGAACCTTAAGCAATACTTAATGTAGGCCTAATACATGTGGTACAGGTAGAGGAAGAAAAAATTGCAAGGAATATGGAATATCGTGGCTCTATTAATATTGGCAACAAGATTTCTCCAAAAGAAATTGTTAGCGGATTTGGTGAATAAACTCCTGAATTTTCAATCAAATGTAGCGGGTATTATAAAATAAGGCGAAAGTTACAGTTTCATTATTAATGCCCGGTTTCTACAAACTAGTGAATTACCTATGGGTAAATTATCCATGGACAAATTAGTTCCATTTAACCTACAATGATATAATGAGCAAGGCCTTGGAGTTGTACAGTTAATTTAATTCAGAAGGCTTTGACTCTCATTGTTTAAATATTACTATTGATCCTATGAAAGGTTAAATTTTATCCAGCCATCCATGAAAGGATAAATTAACCCGAAGATTTATCCTTGGAAAGATATAGCCCGAGTTTGTAGGAACATTTTTTCTGTCATTTTCATATTTACCCAGAGGACATTTATCTAGAAACTCGCCACAAGTGTATGTGATTGCTATCATTAAATTATTTGTGTTTGTGTGGTGTTATTTTTGTGTAAATTCTGTCCATTGGCTAATTTACCCATAGGTAATTCGCGAGTTTATAGAAACCGGCCATAAATCACTTAATTGTTAGCAGAGATTCAGAGTGGATTTTAAGATTTTTTTCAAGTATATTCCCAATTTCTGATACTGTCCTGTAAGGCCAGGGCGACGTTGACCGCATAAACAGTTCCGGGAATGGTAAAAGGGTCTAGGAAACAGGACAAGGTTCCCTAAGCATTAATTCTATAATTCTAATGTGTTGTAGAGTAAAATTTTTTGTTTTTACATTCGTAGACTATGTTCCAAACAAGAAAGATATTTATATTACAATTAAACTGTTTTAATGCTACAAAACATTATGACTACATTTTAATGTATTTTTTGTCATTTTTACAATATATTTTATTATTTCTCACACACTAGAATGAAAAAAAGATAATCAAATGGCAATCTCCATTACATTGGTCATTATATAAATAATAAAAAGTAAAAACAAATACTATTAATCAATGTCGCAAACAATTCAGTACACACAAGTATAAGAACTGCTCAGAAGAATAGCATTTATTTCTTTCCCTTAGTTTAATCTCTCCAGTTGTAGAAACTTTTATGCAGTCCATGCCGCCCGGGCCTTACAGGACCGTGACTTCCTAGAAGAGGGATTACCTTTGGATCATATATATCTTATACTATTTTGACCAGACAAGGACATGGAAGACCACCCCGGATGAGTGATCAGTCCAATACCGGGGTCACATCCTGAAAATAGGAACAAATTGGACGAGACACCCCACACTCACTCTGAACAACGTGCGGATGGAATGAAGATGATAACAGGCAGAATATCCGGGGACAAAAAGGACTAAAGTTTGTCAACATTCGTCTTACAGGTGAGGAAATTCCCGGAAACAAACCCTATCTGCGTATTTTATCCAGATCGGGAATCCGGGGCTCGCTGCGTGGACAGAAAATCTTATTATACTATAGAAAAACCATTAACATCACTAAATAACTGACCAAAAGAAGTAAATGTAAATTAATTCTTGCGAGTAGACTTTTAAAAAAAATATATACTGCAAGACCCACCGAAGTTTTTCGTTGTTCGACTGTGGTTCTTCAGATATAGTTACTGCAATTTAACAATAATTTATTTATGAGATATAATTGATGCAGTTTTGATGGATAATACATCTAGAAAGAATGCAACTTATGTTTCATACAGTAATAGAACTGTCCAGAACAGCCAGAAATTTTAAACCAGAAAAAGAAATGCTATCAATATGATGGCACCCTTCCTTCTTGGCTGCAGTCGATTTCAATATGTTTGTTCAACTGCATTACCAGAACCTGCGAACGTGGACGCGAAGGATAGGATTTTCTGTTATTCCTTTCAACTTAAATTCAGCATTCAGGATTATAAATATTATTTCGCAGTCAATATCAGCTTGTAAAGGAATAACAGACGTTAGGCTCCGATATCGCTGCTGTGTATTAAACAAAGCAGCGATTCACCAAAGACCAGTTCTCTTAAATTAATTTGTCAAAGTTTACTTATCCGGCAAGCTCTAAGAAGCAATGCAATAGTAAAAAGAATAGCTAGAAAAGTATCTAGCAAGATATCACTAGATTTAAAACCCTCAGAAAAATTTGTAAGGTTGACTGAACAGATATATTCTGGATAGAACACGAATGCAAGGGTAGAGGGAAAATAGAAAGCCGATACGATGTTTATCAAATTACAACAGTTTAGTTTAAAGCTGAGTTCTGGTCTTTGGTCCTATGAATATGTTTATTTATATTTTCTAACAACACTCAAATCAACATTACATTGATTTTCAAATGACCCAACATCAAAAACAATTTCTTCCCACCGCAGTCATGTGAAGTATAAGTTAGTGCCCGGATGTCTCTTTCAAATGAGATGTGATCTGTAGTCCTAACAATTTCGCAACTACGTTTTTCACTTAATACCCACATTGATTTTCACTTCACATTAACACAGAAAGCGCTCTCCTTCTTCCTCAGTCAACTCGAGCATCGCCTCTTTCAAATGTAGATCTCTCAGCATCTATTGGTCACCATTCCCGTTCTTCCTTGTGAATCAGGTCCAGACGATAATCTTTTACTCTAGATAAATATAAAATCCGTTATAAATATTACCTTCACTTTAACATTAGTTTTTGAATGACATACCCTTGCATATAAAGTTTAATCGAGATATCAACTCTGAAGAATGATTGCACGAAATTTGTATTATATTCAGAATATAAGTCTGTACTGAAATTTGAATAGGCCTATTGAGAACTTCTGCTGATTACCTTTTCATGATAAACCGTACATTCATATGCAATACTTTTCCTGACGGCATTAATTATACCTGTGATCAATATTTTGATTTTCCTCTTTGATTTCAGGTATGCCTATCCAAATCAATATTTAAATTTTGATGTGTAATATTTTTAAAATTTTGATGTTCCGCATTTACTTTTAAGTGTCCTTACATCGTTTTCTGTTTCCGTGGAAACCATCTGGAAATATAACAAATAGTTTTTTGCTTTAAAACTGAAGCTGTTACTAAATATTATGAAAGCATAAATTGTCTTTAAATTAAGTTTTCTACTAGCATCAATATTGTAATTACTGCCGCCGGTCGCTATATAGTGTATTTCGGAGTCTTTTATGCATAAGTGCCTTGTCTATAAGGTTTCTTTTGGTGTTATGTTTTATGTATAGGAATTCTCTATTGGGGAGTAAATGTTAATGAAGTTTACAATAAAACAGATTAATTTAAGGAATTGAAACAAAGGTGGAGCAATTTTAAATGTATTGCCTTACTCATCTAGATCCATAACGATTAGCCTTACTTCAGCTTTGTTTCTAATCTCATCACCTATTTGTGTGAACGTTGCTGCCTTAGAACTTTTCTCCTTTAATAAAAAAAGCTAGGGATTTAACACAAATTTCGAAATAAGACATTAACTATTGCCTAATGTTTGTGTTCAGAATATAATAAAATAAATAAGATACCAGTTGGTCGACAAATATATATTTTTTGTGATCAGTCGCCTAGATTTTTCGGTGTTTCTACACCATCTTCAGGCCATCTAAAATTACAATGTTTTGATCTTATAGTTCCTATGGGAATGTTTCCTTGTATAGTATATATTATTATTTATTTATTTATACTGGCGCAGTTAAGGCCATAAGGCCTTTTCTCCCACTGCACCAGTAAAACTATACATATCGTAAATAATACATACTACATACAATACAAGAATTGATCAATTATAAATTAAAACTAAGCATGCTACAGACAGTAAAATTACAAGGATTTATTTACAAGTTTGATAAACTAAACTAAAATAAAATTAATGACTAATAAAATGGATATTCAACTTATTTCTAAATTGTGGTACATTTCGAAAGTCTCTGATATGACAAGGCAACGGATTCCAAAAAAGAGGAATTGATACGCTAAAATATGAAAAATAGAATGATGTTGTATATCGGGGAATAAGCAGTAGATTGTGGTTATGCGTTCGTGAGGTCGAAAGGAGATTAAAACGAGAGTGTAAGTAAGAAGGAGAGGAAGATAATAATATGTTATAAAGAAAGATAAGAGAATGGATCATTCTTCGTTGTTTGAGGCGCATCCATGACAAGGTGTGAAAAGATGGTGTCACGTGGTCAAATCGTCTGATATTACAGATAAATCTAACACAAGCGTTATGAGCACGCTGAAGTCTGTAAGTAAGGCTGGTGTTTAAGTTGGTCAACAGAATATCGCAGTAATCGAAATGAGGCATCACTAGCGCTTGGACTAGACGTTTCTTTAGTTCACTAAGGAGGAAGTCGTTCACAGTTTTTAGAGAATGGAGTAATGAATATACCTTTTTACAGACGTGTGATACTTGAGTGTTCCAATTTAGATCTGAGTCCATAAAGTCGCCAAGATTTTTTACCGATAAGCTGTAGTTTATAGGAGTGCCATTAATTTGCACGCGCGGTATGGTATGAATATTTACTCTACTTATCAAACGCTGATGTCCCATTACAATTGCTTGCGATTTTCCTGTGTTTAAGGTAAGTCCAAAATTGTCTGCCCATTTGCAAACTGAAGCCAAGTCTCCATTGAGTTTCGTCAGTGCGTCGTTGATAAAGTCAGTAGTGGAATGAATGTATAGCTGTAAATCATCAGCATACAGGTGATATCTACAATGCTTTATTGTTTTGGTTACATCATTAATATATATGCTAAAAAGTAAGGGTCCTAGGATTGAGCCCTGGGGGACACCAGCCCTCCCGAAACGCCAAGAAGAAAAACGATCACCTACTAAAACACATTGTTGGCGTTCGCGAAGGTAGGAGTCGAACCAGGATATGACACTTCCAGAACAGTTCAATCTTTTAAGCTTACATATTAGAATATCAATGTCTACAGTGTCGAAAGCCTTACTGAAATCTAGTAATGTTAGTATGGTTAATTTACGTTGGTCAGTAGCTTCACGTATGTCTTCATTAATTTTTAACAGAGCCGATGTCGTGCTATGGCCAGTCCTAAATCCTGATTGATAGTCATCAAGTATATGATGTTCACAGGGGCTTTGAAAAACAGTGAAGCTGAACTATTGAAGCTCTTCATTATATTACTTAATTTTCATCACTACGAGTTTAGTAGTGTTGTTAAGTGTTCATATAGTTTTGTTTTATTCAATTACATAGTGACACTAGTGTTATACGAGAGTTTATAATTATAGTTCACTGATATAATAAATTTTCACATTGCCTGCATAACCTCATCATGGATGAGAAACAAGATGACAACAATCGTCAAAAAAGAAGAAGATCGGAAACTGAAAATAACAGTAAGTCTTCATTTATTTCTCCAAATCCTTTCGAGCCATTATCAAACTTATCAAATGGTGATGGTAATACAGAAGCTATGGATCAAAACAATAGTTCTTCGCAGAAACCTACAAAACCACCTCCTATTTATGTAAATAATGTATCAAACATAAATGCAGTTCTTCACGATTTGAGAGCAGAAAACGTAAGCCTTTTCAAACACATTACACTTGATAATCAGAGAGTAAAATCTTAATTCGAAACTCCTGATGATTACAGAACTGCCATAAAGTATTTCGAGACTCATAAAGCAGAGTTTCATACGTACCAAATGAAGAAAGATCGCAGTTTTCGCGTAGTAATTAGAGGTCTGCATCCTTCATGTGATATAAACGCAGTTATGAATGAGTTGAGCTCACTGGGATTTGAACCTGCACAAATGGTCCCAGTGCATCATCCTGTTACAAAAGTGGCTTTACCGTTATTTTTTCTAGACCTTAAACCAAATGTAAATAATGAAAAAATTTACGAATTAAACAGACTGTACTACGCTGTGATAAAAGTAGAGCCCCCAAAACCTAAAAGGCATATTGTTCAATGCATAAATTGCCAAGAATATGGTCATAGCAAGAACTATTGCCATAAAAGAGCCAGATGTGTCAAATGTGATGGGAATCATTCTACTTCAAAGTGTACTAAACCTCATGATGCTCCACCAGTGTGTGTGAATTGTAAAGGTCAACACACCGCAAGTTATAGAGGCTGTCCTGAACATCTAAAGCTTCAAAAAGTATCAAATCCTACTTCACAAACAAAGAAATTCCAAGCTAACGAAACAAGAGCAAATTCTTCTCAAATGTGAATCAATTTGACCAACCAGAATTTTCCATCCCTGCCGACCCCTCAAGTTCCACAAGACTGTTCTCATCAAAAAACCTATGCCAAAGCCGCTTCTCCTGAACCAAATGTAAACCAGCTGGATCGTATTCTAACAAAGCTGGACTCACTCCTAGAGCTTCTACATCCACTTATTAATACACTATCTCAAATTATTCCTGTCCTTTTAAAACATAATGGCTAGAGGCCCTAATAGAGCGATACGCATCTGCACTTGGAACTGTCAAGGCATTAATAATAAGTATCATGAATTATTGTATTTCCTTGAAACTTATAATATTGACATATTGTTAGCTACAGAGACCAAATTGGCACCGCGTTTGCATTATCGCATAACAGGATATTATATGTACAGAGCTGATCATCCAAGTCAAGAAAGGAAAGGGGGTTCTGCTGTTTTTATAAAAACGTCACTAGTACATTATGAACTTCCACCCATAATTGAAGAAGAATATCAAATATCACGCATACAAATAGAGTTAAATAACAAGAAATTACAAATTGCATCATTTTATTCAGCTCCGGCCAACAAACTAAATCCATCGGATTTCTGGGCTGTTTTCCACGAATTGAAGTCTTATTATCTACTCGGCGGGGATTTTAATAGCAAACATCCTCGTTGGGGATCGAATCTAGTCAACCCTCGGGGAAGAATACTACATAATGTATCGTATCAACTGAGTCTAGAGCATATGTTTCCTGTGGAATCGACACATTATCCAGGAGATGGCAGTACACCAGATGTATTAGATTTCTTCATTGGTAAAAACGTTGCGCAGCACTGCACAAATCCTGAAGTACTACATGATTGAAGCTCAGATCATTACCCTGTACTTATTATACTCAATGGCGCTGCTGAGAACTATATTTCTTCTCCTGGTTTAATTAAGCACCCTTTTAACTGGACGTTGTACACTTCTACATTACAATCTCTGACCGATTTACACATACGGTACCTTTAAAGTCACCTCATGATATAGATGTTGCAGTTGCTACTATTACCAGAAATATCCAGCATTCTGCTAATCTAGCAAGTAGCTCTACTGGAAATTACACTCAGAGATTTACCAATGGTAATTTTCCTCATCATATTCAACAACTTCACGAGATTAAAAAGAAGTGTAGAAAACTTTGGGAACAAACTAAATACCCTCAACACAAGATTTCTTATAACAGAGCAACGAAAGAACTAAAAGATGCATTAAAACTTGAACGAACAATTGCTCTTGAAGATCAACTAAAGACTCTTAATGCACAGGATGGATCTTTATGGAAGACAACAAAGAAAATATTAAAATACAGAGAAAGAATACCGCCTTTAAAAACCGGCACTAAGTGGTCCTCGACTCCAGAAGAGAAAGTGAAACTGTTTTCTGAACAATTGTACAATCAGTTTCAACCGAACGATATTGCTGATGCCGAATTCACTAGAAACGTAGAAGAATCAATTTCACAGCCTCTCCAACTATCCCCGTACAATAAATTCTTTACACCTGCTCAAGTACGGAATGTCATAAATAGATCACCTAAGAATAAAGCTCCTGGCCAAGATTTGATTGTTCAGCCACTACTGGAAGCTCTCCCTCGAAAAGCACTAGTATTTATAACACAAATATACAACGCTATTCTTCGTTTAACTTATTTCCCTTCTAAATGGAAGCACGCTATTATAACTATGATCCCGAAACCACAGAAAGTCAAAAGTGATCCAAAAAGTTATCGTCCTATAAGTCTTTTACCACTCTTCTCCAAAATTTTTGAACGTTTACTCTTATCACAATTACTGGAAGAATTAAAACACGTTCTACCTACTACACAGTTTGGTTTCAGAACACAGCATTCATGTCCACAGCAGCTCCACCGCATTGTGGATGCTATATTGGACACTTACGAGGAAAAATCAGTTTGTCTAGGATTATTTCTGGATACTGAAAAGGCTTTCGACAAAATATGGCATGATGGTCTTCTTTTCAAAATTAAGCCTCACCTAAATGATACTCTCTATAGAATCATTAAATCATATCTTTGTAAAAGAACATTTTCTGTAAAATATGAATCAGCTCAATCAAAAGCATTAACAATTCGATCTGGAGTACCTCAAGGCAGCATACTTGGACATCTACTTTATATCACGTACACTGCAGACTTTCCAATTTCTGACAAACTCATAATCGCACACTTTGCAGACGACATTGCAATACTGAGTAAAGGTGTCGCTGAAATAGCTGTACAGAATCTTCAAGAATTTTGTGACGAAATAGACTTGTGGTGCAAACACTGGAGAGTTGTGATGAACCCAAAAAAATCAAACGTCGTGAAATTCACATACAAGTATGATGTACTACAACAACCAATCACACTTCAAGGCGAACAGGTTCTTGAGTCTAGGTCAGTCAGATATCTTGGCCTTATTCTCGATCAACGTCTGACGTGGAAAGACCATTTTTCCTACTTAATTAAGAAAATTCGCCATCGTCTCCATGAGTTGAAACACATCATATCTTCTAAATCCTCACTTTCCCTTCAATACAAGAAATTAATATATACATCTCTCATCCGGCCTATCTGGATGTACAGTTGTCCAATTTGGGGTTCAGCATCATCTTCACAAATACAAAGGATTCAGACTATTCAAAACAGGTGCCTTCGATTAATAACTAATGCTCCATGGTATGTCAGAAACTCAACCATTCACTCTGATCTAAACATTCCAGATGTAACAACAGTACTCAGCAAAGCTTACGTAAGACTAGCCAGGTCATTCAACAACCACATCAATCCACTGATCCAGGACATTCCCAGAAACTATCCACCAGACCCACAACTTAGAAGACTAAAGAGGAAGAGACATTCTGATCTTAGATTATGAGCATCAATGTTAACTAAATCTATAACATACAACCGGGACTGGCGCTGGGCAGAACCCCGGAAACAAGTGTCAAGTTATTTATTTCTACTGTAATTAGCAAAACTGTAATGTATTTTATACAATAAAGTTACCAAATATTAAAAAAAAAAAAAAAAACGTAAGTAGTCAGAAAATTGTCTGTGTACAATGCGTTCCAATGCTTTTGATAAAGTAGGAAGGATACTTATTGGTCTGTAATCATTGTTATTAGTTGGAGTATTGTTTTTAGGTAGTGGTCGGATAATAGCTTGTTTCCACAATGTCGGGTATGTAGAAGTCATTAAAAACGTGAGTCACTGTCGGTAAAATTATGTTAATTATTCTTTTAAGTAGGGTTATGTTGATACCATCTACTCCTACAGCTTTCGTACTTATACGGTTAAGTGCTTTCGTTACGTCTTCTGGTGTGATATAGGAGAAATTAAATTTTTCTTCTGTCAAGAGAGTAGCTTCTTGTAATTCATTCATTGTCTGGAGTTTTGTGGTTTCATTTAGAGTCGAAGTCTGTACTGACACAAAGTGTTCGTTGAGAGTTTCGATGGGGAAGGGTAGGTTATCTACCTGAGCATTTGTATGTACTAAACCTATTGTTCTAAGTTTTCTCCACAGGTCAGACGGGTTTGAATTCGGTCCAGTAAGGTCATAAAAATGTCTAAGTTTTGCGTTTCTAATTGCTTGAGTAGTTTTGTTGCGTAAGTGCTTATAATAGTCATAATTTTCTTCAGTTTTGTCACTTCTGTACTTTTTCAGAGCTGCATTTCTTTTTGTCATGATGTCACGTATAGTATTATTCAACCAGAGGGAAGGGGCTTTCTTAACCCTTTTTGAGCGTATCGGTGCATGCTTGTCATATAACTTGGTTATGTATTCATTCAGTAGATCAATTTTATCGTCAACAGATTTTAACGTCCATATAGTTTCCCATTGTATTGATATTGCGTCTTCAATTAATGCATTGTCGTTTATTAATTTTAAGTCACGATAAGTTATTTTCCTGGGTGTGGGTTTTGAACAGTTGAGATTGTATGCAAGATAGACAATGTCATGGTTTGAAATACCAGAAGCCATACATTGTCCATGAGTCAGTATTCTGTCAGGTTTATTGGTAATTATTATGTCAAGTAAAGTATCAGTATTGTGACTGTGATGAGTTGGATTGAGAGGAAGGACAGTCATATCGCAAGCACGAAGCATTGTTAGTACCTGTTTCGTATTGTTGCAGTCGGTATCAAGTAAATTAATATTTAAGTCACCCATCATAATCACGTGCTCATAATTTGCATGTGCATTTACTAGTACGTTTTCAATTTCAATTAAGTCGTTAATTTTTGGAGGCTGATAGCAAACGCAGAGTAAACATTTTTGAAAACGAGTTGTAACTTCTAGACAAAAAATTTCAGCCTTTGCGTTGTACTCGTCGGACGAAGCATAGATAATTTTCGGGTTAAGATCAGACCTGACATAGGCCGCAACGCCACCACCTCGTTTATTGATACGGTCATTCCGTACTAAAGAAAATCCATCTAGCTGGAATAAGGAGGAAGGTAAGGTAGGTTTTAGCCACGATTCCGAAATCAAGATAACGTGTACATTTAAAACAGAAAACATTGCGTGAATTTCATCATAATGAGCAACTAGGCTTTGTGCGTTCAAATGCACCGCCAAGAGTGCGTAGGGGTGATTATTGCATAGACTTGTCAACGGAGGTGTAAGCTGGGGAGGAATTCCATCTATAAAGTGTTCCATTAAGTTCAAAGAAAGTTCAACATGGGTTCTCCGTAAATCCTTGAGTTCCTTTTGTACGATTTTAAAAGCTTTTGAATAAATTTATCGTTATTCGCCTCGCAGTAATGCCTTGCTTCGAACTCATATCGCTGACGTAAATATCCTGAATGGTAAACGACTTCGGCCGTGCTATTCGCAGACAAATGACAGGCTATATTTTTGCGTGATTGCCATGAACTATCTATCTACTCTTATACAATTCAACGGCCCTAAATAGCGTGCTTGCTCGCCCGCTTCGTGAGACATCGGGTATACTCGGCGATGTTCGTCTCTCGCAGTCTAAACTTTCATGACGACTACAAAATTAGGAAGGAAACCCGTTTCTTTATTATATAAGACCTAAGTGAAATGAACACAATGAACAAATATTCTAATTTTATTTTTACTTATAATTTTCATAGCTCTGAACCACAAACATTTTTAATAATCTACCAGTGTAATTTTCTTAAAAATCCTGGAGTCAATGAATAATGGCGGGCGAAGCCGGGGGCAACAGCTGTAAAATATTGATGGTTTTATCTCTTGAAATATCGCTGATAATAATAATCCAAACAAACCTTTCCTTCCCTTGAAACATTATATAATTTCTGAAAATTACACTGAATTGATAAAATAAAATTCACATCATATTCATGTCAATAAACAGCTGAGAAACAATACGTATTATGTGTTCACAGGTTCTTTGGAACTGCATAATCGATTCTGATATAGTTTTCCCAGGGGGCGCTTTCATGTCGTGGAATGTACTCTAAAGCAGGAATTTTAGCTGTTTCATTAATTATTAATGGCTTAGTTTATGAATGATTCGCGTGCAAGTGTTAATAAATATCAAGCTTTAATAATTATTATACTCTTAATTTTTAATTTTTAAAAGAATTATCGTGGCGAAGCCACGGGCACCTCCTAGTTATACTACAAATTAAACAAGTGTTATTATCCCTTGTTTATCGTTTGCTTGGCTTACTGGTACTTACTTGAAATAACGATATTATCCTTGAAGCAGATTTAGTCTATATTCTTGCTTGACTTAAAGAATATTTAAATAAAAATTTATATCATAATTTGATTTCAAATGAACGAGGAAGAGGTAACCATGGAAATGCTATAATGTAGTAAACAATAACATACATCTAGCGAAAAACCTGTCCCCACTGCGGAAAATTATTTTTTTTCTCAGAGCTACTGCTATTCCTGGTCTGGACAGGTTACCTAGGTGAGTTTTTTTCGGGGTTTTCCCTCACCTGTGAGACAAATGTCAGGTAACTTTAGGCCCTTTTGGTCCCCGGATATCATCCGGCCGTCATTATCATCTTCATCGCCACTCTCGCCTTGTTCTGTGTGAGTGAGTGTGAATGGTGTGTTTCGTCCTATGTGTTCGTATTGTCTCGGAGATTGCCCCGGCATTGGGCTGAGCACTCATCCGGGGAGGCCCTCCATGTGCTTGTCTGGTCATAAAAGTATGTACGTGAGCCAAAGATAATCCCTCTCCCGGCAGGTCGCGACCCTGAAAGGCCTGGGCGTCTTGGGTAGCTTAAATCCTAAAAGGGAGAGGCTAATCCACGATAAAAAAAAGAAACAAACAAACAAAGAGCTACTGCTATTCATTTAGTAAATCTCATCGAGACGTGAAAATACATAGAGATATTCCTGTCCAACGAGAAACTCTTAGCTCACAAAGACTTTGGAGCGAGGATTCTATGAAAATAAGTCTATGTTTCCATTACCAATGCCAGTACCTTGAAAATGAGTCTGGAATAAACCCGGGTAGGATCTCAATTCTATTGTCTGACTATGAAATACAGTAAGAGCTTGGTAACTAAATACCCTGTTGAATAAAGTACGAGTTCTTTGACAGTCTGAGTTTCTGAAGTTTGTTTTCCAGCTAGGTACTTAACAACCAGCAGGGAAATTTTACGAAGCAAAGGAGACCCAGAGAAATATAAACTTTTAAAGATTTTACAAACAATCTTCTAATCCGAGCGAGCTACCGAAAATGAGTGAGAAAAACGAAACTATGAATACAATATTAAAAATAACTCTATTCGAGTATTACAAACAGAGACGAAAGGCAGTCATGGTGAGAACTCGGACGAACACTCATATAAGATAGATACTGATGAGTTTTTCAATCAATTCACTTCTCACTTTTCCAAACCCAACAATTTGTGTGCAATGTGGTGCTACTGTTGTCTTCTTAGATATTAGGAAAGATTCAACAATGTTGGCCATCTCCATCTCTAAATTGGGATACTCACATCCTTATCAGCCAGTATTAAGTTTTTTCTTGTACCTCGTTGTCGGTAAGAAGTCACTGCCAAACCTTCCACTGTTCCTTGAGGGTTTATAGTAAATCATTCTTCTGTTTCTATCGTTAAATATGGTTTGGTTAAAATTCTCCGGATTTCGGCAGTATTTATGTATTATATTGCAAGGATTATTTGAAGTCTGTGCTGAGCAAACTCTTTTCCAGCTTTCAATCTTGCCTTTAAGATGTTCAGTCTGTACTAAGCAGTAAATCATGAAAATAAGAGTGAAAATCAGTATGCTTTGTATACTAGAAACGAAGCCCTGTATGGTTGATATAAGGCTTTCATGGTCAGAATCTTCGGAAGTGCCAAGATTTCGAAGCAATGTGACACAGAGATCAGCTACCGAAGAAGTTCCTCACAGTCGAGAACGAAACATTTACCTTTGACTATGTCCGAAAAATATCAAGCAATCGAAGCCTGTGTGTGTTGATTACACATGAAGGTACATCATATGTTAAATCTAAGTTATTGTCGGATCCAGTGTCCAAAATCTGGTCTTCCGCTAGGTGGCAATTGTTTGGCTTAGGCTACGCAATGCAGCAGTGAACATTAACTTTGATTTTGCATAACTGACAGGTTAAGTTCACATAAAACAACAAAGACCCGTTAAAATGTTGATTTTTCAAAAAATTCATTATAATACCTTTTGCCGTTATGGATGGCAAATTTGGATCCACAATTCTAAGCTAGAAACTGAGACGTCTTAATAGTTCATATGCGTTTCTGTGTACTGTAATTAGAAATTGAAAATTACACATAAATGTAAGTAACGATGGATGGAATTTTGAAAACACTGAATGTCTCTTTAGCCACCGTAGCTAAGATATAATGCCGTGGTGAAGGAGGCTGCGTTTCTCTGTGCCCCTGAGGGGAGAGCATCGGGCAAGGGTGTTTCTGTGTGTGTTCGATAAGCAAATGAATACAATGCAAACAAAAATGTAAGCAAGAAAACTATTTCAGGAAAATTGACCTATGGATGGCTAAAATTAAAAAAAAAAGCCTGTACTATAAACATGTATTAAAATAAATAAGATACCAGATGCTCAACAGGATACATTTTGTGTCGCCTATGCCTTTCGGTGTTACCACATCATCTTCAGGGCATCTTTTGCTGGCATCTTTTGCTGGCATCTTTTGATGCCCTGAAGTGGTGTGGTAACACCGAAAGGCCTAGGCGACACAAAATATATCCTGTTGAGCATCTGGTATCTTATTAATTTTATTACATGGATCGAGCTCAGCGGCATTAAGCATGTATTTTAGTAAATCTGTACTATATACTGCAAATCTTGTTTGCTGTTGACAGAAACAAAATTGAGATTAATAGATTCTGGTTAACCTTTGCTTCTATCTTACCGTTCAATGTTTCTGGTGTTGTAAGTAACACAAGTGTACATGAGTACAGTAGCAAGTAACATTATTATAAAGGCAGTTGAGTATTTCCGGTCTCCTATTTCATAAAATAAATAACACTCAAGTTTTTAAATTTGACATTTATTGTTTTAATTTCTATTTTGTACAGCCAGTAAAAGAAAAATCCGGATACTTCGTATGCCTGTTTCTAGCCAGATCGAAAATATTTTAGGAACTTCATATAAATGTGCGATTACATAATTGCACACCATTGGTTTTCGCGAACATGTGTATGTTCATCATGAAATAATAATTAAATTAAATTCGATGAATATAAAAAGCAAATATAATGCTTAAATTGTATAATGCTATAAAAATAAGGCTCCCTTATTTAAAAACTGTTATGGGTCTAGCAAACATGCAAAATTCCAACTAAGCGTTTCCTTGGCTCAATAATTTTAACGTGTTGTAGATTAAATAATTCTTCACTAATATACTAATTCCGTGGTATAAAGGTGGTTTATATTCTTTTTCTCTTTATACAATAATGAATTATTATTAGGTGGTTCACAAGAACGAAGGAAGCATACTCAAAAGCTAGTCTAAGTTAATATGAAATAATTTTTATTGTCTTCGGTCAAACAATATACTGAAATTCTTTAGTAGATCCATGATTATCAGAAATAATTCTATGTACACAGACAGCTGTAGGCTACTAATTGCCTAAGTATTGACTGTTTGGAAGTTGAATGGTTGTTTAGGTAAAACCTCAAAATTCAATCGCGAACATCCCTCATGCGACCCCTGTTAAGTTACAGATCTCGCCAATTAAATAAAAAACAGTAGGGTAGTGGAAAAGTGGGTGTATCTTGCCAATATTGAGTTACTCACCATGCGTTGTTTACGAGGGAATATTATTAGTTTTTATTTCGGTGACGTGAACATGCCTGATGTAAAAATCTATTATAATGAGGCAGAATGAATAGGCGGCTTAATGGTTGTATAGACGGGTCTCCCAAACCACTTTTTTCTGTTTATGTTCCGTGTACCTGAACCTCGCCCACGTTCTACCTCGCTCTGTACGAATATCAGTTATTGCGAAGTCAAGCGATGTTGTGAGTGATACAATCGAAGATTGTAAAAATTGCTTGGAACACTCGGAGAAACTCCAGGAAGAGGACTCCACAAAGGAGATGGCAAGAACGGCATTACTGAAAGAAGTGTGATAATTTTAAATAGTTGTAATAACAGTTCTGACGTGGCCACTGACAATGATGAGTTGTGAAATAGTGTCAAATGTAATGTACACAAATCGGTTTTATAATCTGAAACAATGAACCAATTATTCTTTGTTTTACAATTTTTGCAGTACAGTCATTTTACAGTAAATGTGATCTGTACTACACGAATGACAATTTATTATCTAATGTAATAATAATTAATACAAACTATCCGTTTAGTTTTCATTTTTACTTCCTCTGCCTCTATAAGTACTATAGGTAGAGCATATAGCTTATTGTTTTCAACCCCCATATTATAAGTTGAGCTTTTAACCCTGCAGTGCTCGCGCGGCGTCTGACAGACGCCAGACCAGATTCATTTCGCCATATTTAGAATACCTATGAGGCCATTGTGCTGACCTGCCATCTACCTTTCGGTCAACTACTCTTAAATAACATATCCAAGCGGCAACCCTCCAGTTCTCGCCTATCAAGAGTGGAATGACGTTATTATTGCAAAAAATGTAGATGGCGTCTGTGAGACGCCGCTCGAGCTTTACTGTTACAAGGTAAGTTACTGGTTTAAAACAAATTTCTTGCAGAAACTAGTGATCATAAACCTACGATACCAATATTTTCTGATGGAAATTATTTATCTTTAGGCTTGACAATGACTGGAAAGGAGAAAAAATATCTTAATCTTTCTGATCCAAATGATTGGAAGATAGTGCAAAGTTGCTAGAAGAAGAAGGTGATGATGTTGAACTTGATTGCGATAGTGATCCTAAAGAAGACATTGCGGATTCTAGAAGTGAGTCTACGGACACTGAACAAGAAGCAGATGATGATAATGATTATCGTGAATGTGATAGGCCTAAATATTTCGTAGGTTGGGACAAAGTTTCGAAATGGAATAAGAAGAGATCAGTAACTACTAGTAAAATTTGTTATACCTACACAGTCTTAGGACAAAAATAAATTAAAATTATTTAAAAATGGTTACATGCCTAACAACATTGTTTTGTTAATTAATTAAAGTCATAATGTTAATGTGATTTGTGTCCAATATGATTAGTTAAATGTTCATTTTCAATAAATTGACTTAATACACATATTTTTAACTAAGAAATGTATGCAAAACATGTTCAATAATATTAAGTAAACTATGACAACCCTCAATAAACAAAATGAACACTCAAAACAACATAAAACAATAGAAACAACGTAAAACACTTCTATGTCCTAAAATAGAGCGCGAGCACTGCAGAGTTAACATAAATACAGGTTTTGAGGTTCACGGAATCCAAAATTACTTATTTTCAGAAACATGTCTACGTGTGTGTCTGTGTGTCTGTGAGCAGCCTTGCTCCAGAATGGAAAATAGTACAAAAAAAATGCTGTATATGGGTAAGGTACGTTTGGAGGATGTGACACAAAGATTGGGGACGACTTTCTCTTATTTTTGGTTGGATTTTTACATGAAAAAATAATGTCTTTCGCAATTTTCTCGAAAACGGCTCTAGCGTTAAAATTTTTTACAAGGAGTGCTTATGCTAAGAGCTAAAACTTTTATATGGACATTTTTTTCCGAAAACAAATTCTCCGGAGGATCGTTATAACAAGCCATGTACCGTTTACACCATAGGTGAGCAACTGAGGGGAAACGTTTTAGTCCCCATCCCTTTCTGTGACGTAAGAAACCTGTTCTTCATGTTCAGTGTCACGTCGAAACTGCTTTATGCTGACGTCAAGGGCGACTGTAGTGGGAGAAATTCCCCTACAGCACAGTGACACGATGTGCCACAGATGCGCACCCATGGTTTACACCATGCCAGTCTTGCCAGGTGAACAAAGCTTCGCATCAGGTTCAAACAAGTGAATACGTGCTCTTTGCAAAATGGCCTGTTATTCTACGTATATCAGAATGTGAAGTGAGAAAGAAGTATTGGCCATGCTTAGAGGAAACTTATGTGAATGCATTAATCAGATTTTATTTGAATTATGTATCTTTCGGGGATGCAATACATACTGTATATCGTACATAATATGAATCTCATACATTATATATTATACTAAGAGGCAAACTTTTATTTGCACAAAAAATGCTATGTGGGTTTCATACAGCAGAGTTTTTAAAATTCAAATATAATATAAGATGTGAAAATTAAATGAATTGTGTGATATAAGTGAATGTTGCACTCGTCCGACAAGTAGCGTAGGTTTGTGAAAATAACGCAAGTAAGGAAGTTTATATAATAATTATTTTAAATAATGAAATGAATAATTTATTAATTGAATTAATACCTTAAAATATTCTGCCCATTTGCAAATTATTTTACTGAATTAGTAACATTAACTCTTTACAGTGCTACACTTGATTTACTTTAAGCTACTGTGTGGGAGTGAATGTTCATTGGGCCGCAGCCACAAGTACTTGTAAAGGGAATGGAAAGAGGGGAAGTCGGTGGAAGGAGTTGTTCTGAGAAACCCGTCTATTTTTTCTGCCTCGACTTTAAGTAAGACTGAAAGAAAATAAAGCTTAATCCCACAGAACAAGATTTAAACCTAATTAGCTGTGTCCAAGAACCATAAACGCCAATTAATTAGTGTAAACATTCTCTTATAAATGAACCTTCCAAACGGACATTATTATATGAAATCCCACTGCAAGACTCACCGGACATTCCCTAGAAGACTGTGCTTTTTGTTTTCCACAGTTAAAATATAATACTTACAATGCGTATTCTGAAAATACAACTGATGTTACATAATGGAAATAAACCTGAACAGACCCGGCCTCTTTAGACGAGGAACAAACAATGTTACCAATATGATGCCACCCTTCCTTCTTGGCTGCAGTCGAGTTCATTCTGTTTCCTCAACCGCATTACCAGAGCCTGCGAACGTGGACGCGAAGGATAGGATTTTCTGTTATTCCTTTCAACATAAGCGCAGAAATAGATTCCACATTATTTTGTAGTCAGTATGAGACTATAAAGGAATAACAGACTTAGGCTCCGTTATCGCTACTGTGTATTAAACAAAGCAGCGATTCACCAAAGACCAGTTCTCTTTTAACTAATAGGCCTATGCCAAAATTGCCTTATCCGGAAATCTCTAAGACGGAATTTCTAAAAACCACTAAAACATTGAAAAGAATGAGCCCTTTCAAAAATTTGGCACATGAGTGTAAGGGTAGAGTGAAAATATTAAGCGGATGCGATGTTAAATTACAACAATTCAGTTTCGATCTGAGATCTGGTCTGTGGTCCTATGGATATGTTTATTTAAATTATTATCTACTAAACACTCGACTTAGCATTACAGTGATCAGTTTCATACGATCTAACTTAAAAAACTTCTCCCTCCGGAATTATCACCTGCATAAGTTAATGTTCGCATGTCTCTTTCAACTGACATGTGATCTACAGTTCTGTCAATTTCTTTAACTACTTAATTCCCGTGTTACTCACATTACACTGATTTTCACTTCACATTAACACCGAAAACACTTTCCTTCTTCCGCAGTCATCTCCAGCATTGTGTCTTTCAAGTGTAGATCCCACAGCATCTCTATATTACCTTTGGCGTTGTGAAGAAGGTCCAGACAATGTTTGTGTTTCCTGCAGGAATGAGAAGTTAATTCTAAATATTACGGTCAATTTAATATTAACTTTAAATTGCAGCACTTGTCTGCACAATAAGGAGAGATATCAGTATTTTTCTTATTTTAAACTTTGTTACATATTAGAAATCTTAGGAATATATATGGGCCTACTATGCTTACTAGGCTTGCTATTTGATGGGCCTATATTTGACCTTTTGTGATTAGACTTTCGTTTAATACATTATGTTCATATTATGCAATACCTTTCTCTGATGGTATTAATTATTCCGTCATCATTGTTTCATTTCTCTCCGATTTCGAGTCCGTAAACTTATTCAGACTTTTATCTGCAATATTTTTAAATTTTGGTGATATATTATAATTTCGCTGTACTTATTCTAAAATATGCATTCTGTTTCCGTGGATACTGATAAAGAAATAATATAATGGATTGTTTAATCTTCAGTAATAGGCCTAGAAGAGAACGTAAATAAACGAAATAACCCTGGACCTTCCAGAATATGATGGAAGTTGCATCACTTTACATTTAGGGGATGGATCCTTAACAGATTTCATCAGATAGCCATGGCTAAGGTTGAAGTTGCCAATCCTCAGCCTTGTCAGCAGGACTTTTTGCCTTCTACGGAGGAGAGTATTCAGGATGGCTGGCTCAGTAATTGATTTCCGGACGATCTGCAGTTTTGAAGAAGTGGATTTTCATGTTTTATCCCAGTGCTTCGTAATATAATAATTGTTCAATATTTTGATATCCACCTAATGTAATATTTAAAGAGTGTGTGTGGGAACATTGTATCAAATTTAGGTGCCTTATCTGCGTTTTTAGTACCAGAAATGCGGGGAGTCATGACAATGAGATTTGGGTACCATTTTTTGAGTGGAAAAACAAAAGTTCCTGAATAAGTTGGATGAGTGGGTTCCTTGTAGATCTAGTTTCAATAGCACCAAGAGCTTACATAGAATCCGACAAGATAACAATTTGTGGGCAGTTATTTCCTTGAGTGATTATTTCAATTGCTTCGAGGATAGTCCAGGCTTCACATGAAAAGATGAAGTAATCCAGTAAGCGATAGGAGTGAACACTTGATTGTGGCTTAGGGGTCCGTTGTTTCTCCATTCGTAGTGGGGCCGGATTTGATTTCCAGTTGGGACATGTTTCCTAGCATTTTCCTCATCTGTGATACGAATGTCGGGGAACTTCAGGACTTTGTAGTCGCCGGATATCCTCTGGCGGTCATCATCACCTTCATCCTATCCACGCCTAGTTCGGAATGAATGAGTGTGTGTGTGACTGGAGTGTCTCGTCCTATGTGTTTTTGCTGTGTAGGGGGTGGCCCCAGAATTAGGCTGATCACTCATCCCGGGAGGTTCTCCATGTCCAAGTCTGGTCACAAATGTATGATATCTAAAGAAAATTCTACTCCCGACAGGTCGCGGTCTTATAAGGCCCGAGCAGCGTTGACTGCATAATTGTCCCTCCAACGAGGAGATCAAACTGACAGAAATAAATGAAATTTTCATTATAGAGCGATTATTTATATCTTTCTTATAATCCTCGCTGTAAAGAGAGGAGTTAATAGCCTATATGATGAAACTATCCCAACGCTTTTTCCTTGAGTAATCTTAATGGATAGCATTATGGTCAAGTAATCAACAAACATGGCAAATTTGAGTCCAATTTCAGGATTCAGGATTAAGAAAGTATTTTAAAATATAACATGAAACTTTGACTTGACTTTCTCTACCCTTCAAATTAAAACATAGAAACATGACTGAATTATGTCTCGTTCAGAGCCGTACTACTAGCCAGGTTAGATTTAAAATTTGCATTTTTTGGTGAAATAAGTAGCTTACATCAACTATTCAGAAAAATTATATGATAAAATGCTACGAATATTGTTTTTGCACTCCTTAGCTAGTAAGTGTTACTTACGAAAGTTGTTTACATGGATCGTAACTTGACATTACCACACGCAATCTTGTTGCTAGGGGCGACGGGCAGAAAGTTACTTGTTGCTAGGGGCGACGGGCAGAAAGTTACTTTACCGCCCGCAAACGCTTATTTGCGGGCTGCAATGACCAAGGCCTCTCCGCTTTATAAATATTCGGTTGCCATAAACAATAACAAATGCGAATCACTTTCTGAAATAAACATCAATCTTCAATAGTGTATATACATAATATTTTCAGGTAATATAGCAATTAATATATTTAAATTGATATAAGTAACCGTCGTGCAATCTGTTTCCTCGACCCGTAAACGTGCCTTTCCTCCCTTGTGTTGCAATATACTATTAAACTCTTATATTGCAGTTTGTGTGCAAAATTTAAAGAAAATTGTTAAAGCAATTTTCGAGAAAATTGAAAAGGAAACAGTAATTAAAAGGGTATAAAACGTAATGTAATATTTCCGTTTCAGAAGATGTGAAATTTTCCATTTGTACGGTTTTTGTTTTCTAGCTATGCAGGAACAAACACAATGCTTTCTCTACATATAGTATCTATTTTGTGGTTGATGAAGTAAAATTCTGGGTCCAACATTAGATTCTCTATCCTCATAATACGATGTAAGTTACTGTAAATTACTTTATTGCGGGAGTACGCATTCAGTTGTCTGGGTTCCGTTCAGATTTGCAAAGGAAATAATTAAACTTGAATTTTAAATGGGATGAGCAGCTCATAACTACTACCCTTTAGGTAACTTATACGAAGAAATGTTCATATAAAGGATTTAGCTTTTAGTAGACTATGTTTAGTTTGTGTAGAAATTTTCAGCAAAATAGCTGGATACATTTTCGAGAACCACGTAAAGTGAAATTTTCCTCATGTAAATAGATATCAGAAAAAGAAGAAAGTCCTTACTTTGTTTTGTTTCTCTTACTCAGAAGATTATTAATTCAAATATTACATTTCGTTTTATACGATTTTTCATTCTTAAGTACGTTGCTGACAGACACATTTACACTTGACACGCAGGCCGATATGTTTCCGAAAATTGAATTTTATGGATTCAAGTACGGGGCACAATTATGAAAACTCGACAACGAATTTTAGGATCAAATACGATACTCCTTGTACCTATATGTTTTGGAAAATCTATTGTTGAAGTTAACCGATGACGGCAGCGTACGTCAACTTAGTTCTGTGACCGTCGCAAGTATATCTTTAATGAACACATAATTGCCATCAAACTGAGCTGGAATCGAACTTGTAACCTGGGGCCGAGAAAGTCAGTGCCGTACATACAGGTGCTGGTACAAAATATACATTGAAAATAAGATACTGTGCATTTACGTGTACTTATAAATTTATAACTTTTTCATGTTTAGTATACTGTGCAGTGATATGTAATAATATTTATTTTAATCTACTATATCCCCTAAACACGAGCGGTGCTCATATAGGGGAATGTTTGGTTTTAGTTGCTTTTTTACTTGTATTAAATATGTAATAATGATAATGATAATAAATTGTGTTAAAATGTAAAAAAAAAAAAAATACCTGCGTAGATAAGGTGGGGACTACAGTATAGAGAGAAAGCGACAGAGAGAGAGGGAGCGTGAGAGAAAGAGAGAGATGTTGAGGAGGGGGTAGTTGAAGGAAATGGAGGTGTAAGAAGAAGAATCGGCAATGACATCTGGAACGTAATTTATTAATTTCATTAACATCAGGTAAGATGTTATCGGCATAAATAACCGATAACGTTAACCTCGATAACGTCCTCTTGTGATTGAAAGAATTTGAGTCCTTTAAATTAAACAAAATTAAATATTGCAATGAAATTCTGCATATATTAAAATTATCTTTGTTCACCTAATACTCACTGTACTTTCGCATGAAGTGTTGTACTTTGACTTCCTTGATGGTAGGCCTATTGAATAATTCCTCTCTTTTGCCTACTCAGTCCTATTTCCCTTTCCTCTCAGTAGATCCAGAAGTTTTGGTCCTTTATACGGCGTTGAAATTATGATGTCGAATTTTTTCTGCCATTTCTTGAATACGAATCGTTATGCCTTGTACATCCATGGAAACCATTAAGATGTAGGCCTACTGTTGATCCTCGTGAAGTGTTCGTGTAACTATAAATAAATTGAACGTTGATAATTATTATGGGTCATAGCTAAGTGCACATCGGTCAGGGAAATAATTATTGTGACTGTCCAGTGACCCTTGAATTACAAACTTGGGAGCTACTTTAACTGCGCAGATAGGGTCTGGGTGCTAACAAAATTAAACTTGTTTAATATGTTGTGAATTTAAAAACAAGGAACATGTTTTCACAGGGATGAGTAAGATTTAAACATTTCGGCACTTTCTTATAAAATGTTACATACAGAGTGTTAATGAACAACACAGCAATATATTACCTTCATATAGCGGGGACACAGACAAGCAACTTTTATTAGGAAATTTCCTATTATACTGTAGCATAAAATATCCCAGGGCATGGCCGCCACCGACTTCTAACTTTTAAAATGACGCGAAACAAAGGAACTTTATTGTTAACACTGGAGTTATGAACAAATGAATTAATGCAGTGGCTGCCAGTCATGACATCAGTCTGTAAATTTTGCAGGTTATGAAAACTCTAAATTCTAGAGTGATAGAGAAAAAGCGAATAAGTCAAAATTCCAATCTTTTAGGAATGACAAAAAACAATTTATTTCCGCAGCATTGTTACACTTTTTAGTTCAGTCCACCAGATATTTTTGACACAATATCTTATACTACGTAAAAATATCTGGGTGGACTGATCTAAATATTGTAAAAATGCTGTGAAAATAAATCATTATTGTCTCTCCCAAAATGTTGGTATCCTGGCTTATTCGCCTTTTCCCTATCACTCTAGAATTATGATATAGCTTTTGATAAATTATTAAGAATAAGGCTTTTTACGATCATGAAGAAGGCGTGAAGTCAATTTAATTACATTTTTAACCCTATTTCGCTTTATTATTTATTATTATATAGTTGTGCCACATTTCACATGTAGTTTTTTCGGCACAACTACATATGAAATCCCTCACTGAATGTGAGCTAAGCTAAGCTATGCTACCTTAGATCTTTAGCTTAGCTTAGCTTAGCTTAGCTCTTGGTCGACAACCGGCATAACGGTCTTACATCGTAAATAGGTCTAACTGTTAACATATTCGGCCCAATCCATTTATCCATGAAGTTTATCAGTATTATTTTTAGAAGACTACCGTATGTAATTTACACGCCGCGTGTTTGATTTGACCAATAACGTTTAGCATTTTCCTCGGATACAGACAAGGCAGGATCGTTTATCCTATAATATGTTTCCTAGGATCGAGGCTGCAATTTTATCTGATAAAATGTTAGTCAGCTCATTACTGGACACGCAAGGCATCAACGTGCGGTGATTAATATGTCACAAGCTGCCAATGAAGTGAATGAAAACATTATTTTATACAACATAACTTGTTTCTGAATTAATAATATAAAAGTTCATTAATTAAAAACACAATTTTTTTTACGGTGCAAGTCATTCATATGCTTATATAGCGTTTTGATGTAAACAACTACGACGATGCTCTACATCTTCCAGTAGGCCTACATACTGTACTATTGGTAGCAATGGGAGTATGCCGTGAACTTACGGCTTATAGAATATTGTCAACAAAGTTAGAAAATAATTATTATTTACAAAATCCATTACATTTTATTCATGGAACAGTCTTAATAAATCCTACCCAAAATTACGAGTTTTATCAGATTAATTTGCTCGAACTTAGTTCTCGCAGATATATCGTTAAACTAGTAATCTCTCGTTGGATTACCTATGATATTATTTTTTCAGTATAATATTATGATGGCTCCAATATCCGCATGTTTCTAAACTAAGGATTTCTTTACAAAATCACAGTTCGGCTTTAATAAAGATATTATCCATTAGTGAATCCATTTTATGAGGAAACCTCGCATCACTGCCGCATTGCCGCACTAGCATCGCATTGCATCGCATCGCAGTTGTACAAAGCATACAAGCGGTTAGTTGCTTCGGTGTGTTGTAGTGAGACGCTTGTCTATTGTTGTCGTGGGTTACATAAGACAGTAATCGAAAATGTATACAGTTGAACAGCGAATTTATTTGGTGGAATGTTACTTATTGAGAAATAGCCACAGAAGGCGCGTTAGGAGATTTTCTCGTAAATATCTTGACTGTAGCATCCCTAAAAAATCGTGTCTTTCGAAGTTGATGAAAAAGTGGCATACAACAGGTTCAGTTTGTGACATACCGAAGAAGCGTGAAAGGCACGTTTTAACAGTAGAGAAACTTGAGGATATTCGGGTGCGATTAGAAGTAAGTCCTGGAAAATCACTGAAAGTCTTGATTTGCCGGTAGTAACGGAACACGGTCCCCGCCGGTGCAACCACAACAGCAGGGAAAGTGTGAGCAGGGGCAACGCTGTTAAAAAGTTTCCACATAAAATGGCCTCCCTGTACAAGCAGCTAAGAAACTGTAATAATTGGTTTCAACACTATCACAATACTAAGTGATTTGTCTATGAACAATTTTTAAAAATATTTTTACTTATCAATTCCAATACTGATACTAGATTTTGATTTCTTCTCATCAATTCTGAAGAAACAAGAAAAGTTTTACATTTATTTTTAATAGGGTTTCTCTAGTAATTGGAGCTATTATCCCTTGTGAATGTTCTCTCAAAATGTTTAAAATAATTTGATGATGCCTCATGATTAGAAATTGAAAGGTTAAGACCTCTGTTGAAATAATACCACGAGGTCCATTAGTGACAACATTGTCAAGAAAAAGTGGAGGACGCTGAATAGCACAATAAATCAAAGACGCTACAATCATTTTAGTTGCAGTTTTTAGTAATTCTTTAATAACTTTACTAATTATCTTTACATTTAGAAGTTTTAACCACGGATGTAATTTCTTGTACGTCAACCGTAAAAGGAAAAGTATAAACTGTGGTATCTTATCGACTATTCCACTCATACGCCACGTTCAACAATTCTTCGGATATAAACCAATAAAAATCTGAACATATTATAACATAATATCCCTCCTCTGATCCCAAGGATGCAATTTTATCTGATAAAACGTCTGCTCTTCACTGGACACGTAAGGCATCAACGAGCGGTGATAAATACGTCACTTGCTGCCACTGACCCACTGAAAAAACATTATTTTATGTTGTGGTTCGTGCCCAGCAGGGTCGATGGCATTTATGTGAGAAAAAATATGATAGGCTGATGCCTATATATTTATAGGTATGTAAAAGAACTCCATTGGGACACCAAAGACGGTAACGGGCGTAAGTTGCAGTACACCCCCGTTTTTACACAACCATATGGATAACTAATTGTTTTGATATAATCAATCTTGTTGAAATACAACTGATGTTACAGAATAGAAAAAAACTGAATACAGCCGAGTTCTTAAATCAGAAACAGACAAATATATTATTATCAAATGAAGGCACCCTTCCTTCTTGGCTGCAGTCGCTTTCGATATGTTTGTTCAACTGCATTACCAGAGCCTGCGAACGAGGACGCGAAGGATAGGATTTTCTGTTATTCCTTTCAACTTGAATGCATCAATTAGGATTATTTTTAAATTATTTTGCCATCAATACCGGATTGTAAAGAAATAACAGACGTTAGGCTCCGTTATCGCTATTGTGCATTAAACAAAGCAGCGATTCACCAAAGACCAGTTCTAGTTTTAAAACTTGCCGAAATGTTCTTATCCGTCTGTATCGGAGACTGATTTTTATATATAAATGTGACAGGCCCATGTCAGTAGATTCATTGGCCTGTAAAAGAACTCCTGCGCGACAAAATTCCAGCACACTGGCTACGGTCACAGGGCTAAGTTGCAGTACATCCCCGTAGTTATATAACCGTATAAGAATCAACTGATTTTATAAAAACACTAAAATAGTGAAAGCAGAATGCCTGGAAAAATATAATTACAATGTAGACTAAATAAACCAAAATGTTTTTCAGTCAGAACATTAAATTTATATCTTTCTCAAAGATTTGTAACTTGAAGGTTGAGAGGCCAGTACTTTATGTAAGCCTAGATCGAGGTTGAAAACGTAGAAGGAAAATAGTAAACGATCAGTTATTATTAATCAAATTACCGCTCTTAGTTTGGAGCTAAGATCTGGTCTTTGGTCCTATGAATATTTACTACTGAACATTCAAATGAACATACAGTTATTTTCACACTACCTAACATGAAAAAATCTTTCTCCGCAGTCATCTCCAGGATAAGTTGATGTTCTTTTAATTGCGATGCGATCTATATAGTCCTGTCAATTCCTTTAACTACTGTTTCCTGTTATCACTCACGTTATACTGATCTTCACATCAACACAGCAAACGCTTTCCTTCCTCAGCAATCACCTCCAGCGTTTTCTCTTTCAATTGTAGATCCCACGCCATTTGTTCAGTACCATTCCCATTAATCGCTGTGAAAATGGTCCAGAAAATACTTGTGTATCCTGCAAAAATAAGAAGTCCATTTTTAATATTACGTTCATTTTAGTATGAATTTTAAAATGATATAGACTTGCGTGTAGTTCAAGAACAGATAACAATCTGTAAAACATTTGCAGAAAAATGTGATTCTTTTGAGATTTTGAACTTAATGCAAAAGCCTCTACTAGGCCCATGTTGATTGACATTCATGACATTCACACCATACATTACCTTTCCCTGATGGTATTAATTCCTGCAATCACTGTTCCCTTCTCTCTGATTTCCGAATCTGTATTTAGAGTTTTATCTACATTCTTTCGAAACAATTTTATTATGTTCATTATTTAGGATAATGTCGATTTAATTTTCTGTTTATGTATAATTTCCTTCCTTCGTTTAATTAATGTAATTATAATTTTCTTGTTTAGTTCAATATTTTCACGTTCCATTCGATGCAGTTTTTGTTTTATTTTGTTTAATGATTCCCTTTTATTCAATGTATATTTTGTTCCTCTTTTCTTTTTGCTTATTTTAATGTGCATTCCATTTATGTTCTGTTTGTTTCCTTTGTTTGGTTGATTTGGTATTCTTTGTTTATGGAAATCTATATTGATAGAAAGATTTAATAAATGAAAATTAATTTGAAATTATAGTGATATAAAATATTTATTTTTATTTGTCCGCAAATATGCATTCTGTTTCCGCGGAAACTATTACGGAATAAAACTTATTGTTTCATTTTGTAAAGCATCAGGTTTAAATTCCATGCTTCATATATATGTATGTTTATGGGTATATATATACATACATACCTATACACATATTATATATATATATATATATATATATATATATATATATATATATATATATATAAGAGGTGGGTCTCTGTGACCACGGCATGGCGCGTCCTCAGGTTGCGGATGGAGGATACGGCCTCCAGATATGGAGGGTAACTACGAATATGTTGAATAAGCAAACGCGGACAGACGACATGAGGTGGTCCTCCAGCTTGGGGGTTTGCGTGAGGTTAACAAATAGGGTGCTTAGGACAATATTTGGGCCCAAGAGGGATGAAAATGGGGACTGGAGAAAATTGCATAACGACGAGCTTCATGACCTGTACGCTTCACCGGATGTAGTAAGGGTAATTAAATCGCGAAGGACTAAATGGGCTGGACATGATGCACGCATGGGGAAAGAAAGACATATCTCAAAAGTATTGACTGGGAGATCCGAAGGGAAAAGACCACGCGGAAGACCTAGACGTAGGTGGGGGGATAATCTTAAAATGGATTTAAGGGAAGTAGGATTTGCTAGGGATGATTGTATGGAGTTAGCACAGAATACGGTTGATTGGCGGACTCAGGCAAGTGCGGCAATGAACATTCGTGTTCCATAAAATAGATAATATTCCTTTAGCTTGCCATTGAGTAAGTAATATTAGGTTTACATTATCAACAAAAGCTTTATAAGTCCAAATTCAATGGTAAGAGACTGGGTTTTATTTTCATTCAAGATTTTGTTGGACAGGAACAACAAATCAACTCAGAGCTCGGATGTGTGGCTTGAGGCTTACCCGGTGTTGAGAATTTATAATGGATCTCGGATTTTCAACCTGTGAGTAGCAGTATTGATTCCGAACTTTCGACAGCTTGCTCTTTCGGACCCCAGAATCAACTTGCGCTTGTCTCTAATGATAATAAATTAATATCATTATGTGTGTTCGTAATTAGGCTTGATTTAAAATGTTATAGAAATGCCTTAATTTCAAAGAGTTTTCAGCATTCAAACTTTACGTATTAGAAAATATGACAATAGTTACTTAATGTAGGCTATATTGTGGGTTCCATTTCATATTTAGAATAGTGTCTGTTTTTTCTTTAGATAACTTAAAAAGTAATATATTTTTATTTACATTGTAAAAATAATGATGTTTGAGGTGAAATATTGCTTGCTTATAGCTTGCTTACCATAGCATTAAGAGAAAATTCACAAACTGTTAATTCAGGATAATAACAGAGAATTGGTTGAATCCAACCTATCCTTGTTTGTTTTGGATATGTAGAGACGGTGAGACAAGAATGCACAGTAGCATTATGAGCTTGTGGAATGGCTTCCCAGCTGCATTGTCGATCCTTGTCTCATCGGATCAGTCATACCTAAATGAACTAAAATAATGAGAATTACGGATTTAAACCAGATATTATACTTTTAATCTCTATAATCGTTACTCGACAAGTATTTTACACACGGCTCGTTCTTTTTTTTCGGCCATACTGCTTACGATCGATTATACGACCTTCCGGAAGTGGACGATATTAAGTAATTAATGTTTTCGTTAATTTTATTACTTCCACCTACCAACCTGGCTAGCCGAATGGGGTATGTACACCTAGGCCTATGGCAATCTGAAATCCTCTGTAAGCTAATCTTGGTCAGTTATAATTTCCATAAAAATGTAAATCCCTCTAAAATAAACCGCAAAAATGAAATAAAAAACGGTATTGAGGGAGCATATCTCTATCCACTATTATATGTATATTTTGGAACTAGTAGGAGAAAATTATTCTCCTTTCACCAAAAATACATTAATATTTTAGTCGTCTTGTGTGTGCTGTAACAGTAATAATTGTGCTATATAGCATTTTAGGTTTATAGTGTTCAGTATTCATATTGTATTATATTACAGAACATGTACTGTAGGCCTTTATGCAAGAAACTTATAATGGATAAAAGCTGAAAATACTAACAGGTGCTACCCTACTAATATAAATTTTGAAAAACAAGGACTATAGTCAAATAGGCCTACATAATATACTATGGGGTACGTCGTAGCGTATTGGTTGAGGCGCTGCTGCGTTACAAACCGGAAGATCGCGGTTTCGATTCCCGATTAGGTCGTTGGAGTTTTCAATTGGCATAATCTTTCTGGTGGCACTATGGCCCTGGGGTCGAATCAGCCTCTAACAGAAATGAGTACCAGGAGTAATCCTGGGGGTAAAGGCGGCCGGTGCGTAAGGCTGACAACCTTACCACCTTCATGTGATGTATGTCCAAAATCTGGGAGCACAACCTCCTGGAACCCTCTGGGCCTCCATGGCCTGTATAGGGAACACTTTATCTTTTATCTTACATAATATACTATAGTATATACAAAATAAATGTTATTTTATACCAGAAAACTTACAATGTGTGAAAAATGAAAATATTCTAATATCTTCTCTCCTATTAATTAATATAAACTGCAAAACTTAAGCACTATAGTAAAATTCATAATGAAATAAATGGACTTAGCAAACCGAATCCTGTTTTAACTCGACCTTTCGGCAATTCGTTTGTGTGTAATATTTTTTGTAACGCAATCACGACTAAACGCGTTCCATTTTCTTCCAGTTTACCAGGAATGTTTTTTGGAACTCATTAAAAACGACGTATGTGCGAGGATTTTTATTTTTTGACTCCATTCCGAGATTATGGACGTTTTAAAGGTTCCGTTTCATGTAATGTTCAGTTTTTTCAAAGATTCTAGCAAAATAGTTCATGCTGTAAACATTTGAAAACTACTTCCACTCTCGAGTTTAAAATTTTCCACAACTTCGTTTCAGCACAATTCTATTGGTTAATATTCTAACAGTTTCTTCTGAATTTTATGCAATGTAGGCCTACTGTATAAATATTTAAAATAAATAATGCTTAATGCAGAACACAAATTTTCGTAATAGTCAAGCAGTGCAATGCATTTGTTAGCTCAAGTCACGGCAAAGAAAACTGAAACAAAATTTAATATCATTCGTTCAGAGCCGTATTATTTGCCAAGTCAAGACATAAAACTTGAATATTTTTATGGAATGAGTAGTTTATAACTATTCCTTAGAGCATTTATAGGCCTACGAAAATTGCTTCAATGCTCTCAGTAGTTTATGTGTACATTGTGTTTTAAAATGCCAGACAAAATCATCTGAGCCGATTTCGAGAATTGCGAAAACCAAAATTTACCTCCAGTAAAATGCTAGGAAAAAAACAGAATGTCGACGCTTTGCTTCGTGTCTTTTACCCAGAAGATGCTGAACTCAAATAATAATACTAATAATAATAATAATAATAATAATAATAATAATAATAATAATAATAATAATAATAACACTTTGTTTTTATACGACTTTTCAGTAACGTTCACAAACACATTCGCACAAAGAAAACAGACAGACATGAATCCGAAATTTGAATTTTTACGTTCAGGGGACTTCAGAACCTGAAATATGGAAACTAAACATCGAATGTCAGGTCCGAACGCAATACTTTCTTCCAAAAATATATTGCCCGTGTTATGGGGAAATCGATTACTAAGGTGATGTAGTTAGCCTACTGAGGAGTGCTGAAACTAAGGGTACGCGCAAGACGGAACCGGGATGGTCGCATGGCGCAGGCAGCAGGAAGAATGAAGTCATGTCTTCTTACGAGGGTGAACAAGACGCCGCTTGGATGGTCTCTTGCCAGCTATCTGGTCAGGCCGCAGTTTGCTGGTAGAATGCTAGCCCTCTTTTTTCATGCGACCGGCCGCTAGCGTGTAGTCTAGATTCTGGCGTTCCACGTGTGCATTTTGCAATCGCTCCACAAACAAAGGACTGTTTATAAGATACATCCTTTGTAATAAGCTCAAACCACCAAAATAAATACTGTTACTACTCAATGAAGGGGTTGTAGAGATCAGTCATGGCTACATTTACTGACTTGTTTATATTCAGTATTTTTGTATAATTTATAGTAACCTAATAATTTTATATTATGTTAATTTTCGTGTTGCGGGGTTAAGTGTGTTCGTTTTATTGTCTTCGTGTGCTCTGAAGATTGAATACAACGGTCGCACCAACTCAAGAAAACAACAATAATAATAATAATAATAATAATAATAATAATAATAATAATAATAATAATAATAATAATAATAATGTTTCTAACCATACGTTGATTCTCCATCTCAAACTGATTAAAAAAATATTCCCTGCCACAAAATCTATTTTTTTTGCCGAAAGAAGTTTTTACTCCATTTTTTGGCGAACATTCTGTCCTAGCACCTAAAGTATTGGGTTTACAACAAAAACTTTTAGAACAAAAGCTGTGGAGCATTAAATTTACTATAAAATACACATTCAATTTAGAAATTCTGTGAGATAGTGAAATACTCTTGTGACATATTTAACTAATGTGACATATGTGATGAAGTTTTCTGTAATGATTTTGAATTCATAAACTCATTCCCATTGTGTTCTGTGTCTTCAAAACCTTATGAATGAGAAGATAATAACAAAGAAATAAAAATAAAATGGAGATAATTCAGAAACTTAATCCATAACATGCGACCTGCCAGCTAGCGACCACGCTGCGTCTTGCGCACACACACTTCATGCCCGGCGCCTGGCTCAACAGCGTAGCGACCAGGAAGGGGACCAACCAAGCTGCGTCTTGTTCGTACCCTAAGTCTGTGACCGTCGCAGGTGTACCGTTAGGTTTTCGCGTGAATTACGCAAACGTAAAAGTGTCCGACTTGAGCCGGGATCGAACCTGCGACATTGGGCACAGAAAGCCAATGCTTTACATGTACAACTAGAAGAAAATGTGTATAAAAAAATCACTGCAGATAACATACATTTATCATAAATTAAACTTTAACACGCCTATATTACCCATGTAATATATTTAAGAACTTTTGTGTAAGAATGTATTGTTTGTTTCCTGTACTCTTAGTATCATATTACATGGATCAAGTGCCTTTTTTTTTACTCGTGGCCGGGCGGTCGGCTGGAGGTAGCTGCGAGCCCACAGTGCTTCTCACCGTTCCTGGCTCCCGCTTTTCTCCCCGTCAGTGCATGTGCGGTCGTTGCTAGCGGAGGTTCTTGTTTTGTTCTTTGTGGTTAAATTGTGATAGTTCTGTTATAATGCCAAGAAGTGTGTATACTTTAGCACACCGCATATTCATGTGTGATTCCTATGTGCAAACAGAGTTCTGTAGAGAAGTGACACGGCTATTTGTAGACAGATTCCCTGCTATCCCTGAGCCTCACAGAGAGACAGTTCGTAAACTTGTAATCAGATTCAGAGAAACGGGTTCTGTTCCTGATAACAAATAAAAAAATTTAAAAAAAATTCGCCGTGTGCTTACAGAGAAAAAACTCGATGAGATAGGACAAAAGTTAGAACGTAGCCCAAGAAAATCATTGAGTAGGTTATCACAGGAAACGGGGGTTTCACAATTCTCGGCTTCGAAATTCACTAAACTTATCAAATTAAAACCATATAAGATAACCTTAGTTCAGGAACTGCAACCACGTGATACTGTGAGTAGAGTAAATTTCTGCAATTGGGTTTTGGGTAAAGTTAATGATGTCTCTATGGACCCAAAGTTAATTTTTTTTCACAGACGAAGCATGGTTTCATTTACATGGTCATGTATCGACACAAAACAACAGATACTGGAGTGCAGAAAAACCCGATATTGTACACGAAATGCCATTGCATGACCAGAAAATTGGTGTTTGGTGTGCTGTGTGTGTGCACTGACGGGGAGAAAGGCGGGAGCCAAGAACGGCGAGAAGCACTGTGGGCTCGCAGCTACCTCCAGCCGACCGCCCGGCCACGAGTAAAAAAAAAGGCACTGTATAACTTATTAGTAGCAAGATCTACTTATTATATCTTTTTATATTTATTTATTTGTTTGTTTGTTCTGTTATCTATGTAAATTGGTAATCCGACATGAAGTAAAATGTAATATTGCCTGTAGTTTTAACTTTACTGATAATTTTTAATTTTAATCTAATGACGAAGTCTATTGTAATCATTGCATTACTGAATGACAAATAAAGATCTTGAATACATCTAGTAGATATATTTGGATATATTACAGAGAGAGAGAGGTAGAGGGAAACCGAGTTGAAGTAGAGGAGAAGGAAGTAGAGGTGTAAGAAGAGGAACTACTCACAATTAGTAGTGACATCTGGCAACTAATTTATCAATGTAATTGACATCAGATAAGATAACCGCATTCTAAATTTGTTTCATTTTTGGGCATAAGAGAAGATTAAGTCGCCCCCTTACGCTCCAAACAATGCGTTGCTGTTCGCTTATTATCTCGGCACACCCGATCGTTCCTTCTCTCCAAACTCCCGATCGTACCAAATACAAGCTACCAACCCATACACCAAAATGACAACCCTCTAGCTTACTCGGCAATCCCGACCAGACCACAATCACCTCTTCACATAATCTAAATAATGCATAACACTATCCACTTAGTTAAGTGCGCGAGCGGAGGCGGCAGCCGAAGCGAAGCGCCCTTGCATTTTCGAATAATGTACGATACACTGTTTGTCGGTTTCGAAAATGTGGCATATTATATCTTCCACACGTTAGTAAGCCTGTCAACTTTTGTTCATCTTTTGTTTACCGGTATGACGTCACACTACCAACGTCCAATCACGAGTTTCTATGTAATATGAGGACAGAAGAAGTGGTATAAAAGAAAGTGCATCGCCAGGGAGCGGTGGGTGGGAACATTCATCCAAGGTGCGACTTAATATTATTTTTTCCCCATTTTTGTATTATCACCGTCTTTTTGTGATTGAGTAACTAGGAGGGCAAACATGCTATAAATAGGTTGATATCGGTAGTTTTAAAAAAAATATATATACAGTAGAGTCCCACTATTCCGAACTAATTGGGACCGAACACCGTTCGGTTTAGCGAGAATTAGGAATAGTGGGATTTCATGAATAATATCAACGTATTGACCTGTTAAGGCGCAAATTAAGTGCGGGGAATCGTATAAATGGGGCCGACATGTGATGTAAGTAACCAGCTTTCGTTCCAATTTGGTTTCAGGCGTTTTCACCAAGCTTAGGCTCTGTTTATGTCTCTATTTGACTTCTTTGTATAACAATAAATGTACGTTTCTTCACGAACGTCGTTTTAATTTTGCCTGTTTTTAAGTTTAAAAAATCGGTATATTTTCTGAACTCTGTTCCGAATAGGCGGATTTTCGGAATATCGGTGTTCGGAATAGGGGGACTCAACTGTATTATATTGAAATTTTACATTTATTTATCTACGTGCACTCAATACTTACTGCGCATTCGTAGGCATATTGTTACTGTATGTTCAATTTATCGTTCAGAAGCGTATTGAATAATTTGTCCCTTTTGCCTACTCAGTTCTCATCTCCCTTTTTTTTCTTTCTTTCTTTCTTTTTCACAGATTTAAATTCAGAGAACTTTTGTGCCATGTTGAAGGGAGCTATGTTTACAAATTTCTACTGTCATTCCTTTAATATGTTTCATTTTTCGTTGCGCATCCATGGAAACCGTATTAATAATTAAGATGTACTGTTCATTCTCGTGAAGTTTTAAGCAAATTAAGTTATAAGCAGTGAGAAAATGGAGGCTTTATTTCACACGATAGTGTTACTTCGATGCCTGTCAACCGATTTGGCCCAAAGTCAATAGGCATAGGCCTTTTCGAGTTATCTCGCTTACAGACACACGAACGATAGACAGACAGACAGACAGACGGAGAGACATTTTTTCCCGTCCACAATCTATTCTTAGAAAGTACCATACTGGCAGTTGGTAGTGAAAACTGAAAGATTAGTCTTAATTAATTTAAAACAATTTTTATTATCTTTTGTCAAACAACATGTAAAAACTCTTTAGTAAAAAAAATAGTATTACAAATAATTCTACTATAGTAGCTATCTATGGATAGTCATGACAATATGACATCTATGGATCTATGGACAAGATAACATGAAAAAAAATCAGTATTCCATTAAGTTGTTTTCGGAAGGCTGTAATCATGATTCAGACTGATGAAAGAAGACCAGAAAACTAGAGAGCTAACGATATGTCGTAAAAAACTGCCTTGAAATGAATTAATAACTTAATAACGCCTGTAAGCGACCGCTATTAAGGCTACAGATGTCGGCAACTAAATATATATGGGAGTCAGGCAGTGAAAAAATTAGTGTAACCTGTCAAAGTTAAGTTACGCACATTGCATCGTTTCAGCAGGGATCATTTCCGTTACGTGTACATGTCTGATGTAAAAGATACTCAAAGGTTATTAGTAAGAGTGAAATATAAGACTCAATATGACTTAACTTTAATAGTTAGTGTCCAAGAACCATAAACGCCAATAAATTACTGATCTTTAAGCATACTGGACTGTAGGCCTATAAATGAATCTTCCAAACGGACTTTTATGAAATCCTATTGCAAAACTCTCCCGGAATTTCTTTAGAAGATTTTGGAGATAGGCTATAGCCTATTTATATAATTACATTGTCCTATAACCCTGATGTTACTTATTAGGAAAAAAACTTTACGGCCTCTTTAGACTAGAAACAAACCATTATCAATATGATTGCACCCATCCTTCTTCGCTGCAGTAGAGTTCAATATGTTTGCTATACTGCATTACCAGAGCCTGCGAACGTGGACGCGAAGGATAGGATTTTCTGTTATTCCTTTCCAATGCAGCATACATGATCAGCATACACGATTATAAATTTCACATAAAGTCAATGCCATATTGTAAGGGAATAACAGACGTTAGGCTCCGTTATCGCTGCTGTGTATTAAACAAAGCAGTGATTCACCAAAGACCAGTTCTCTTTCATCCAATTGGGCAAATTTGTCTTATCTGGCAATATCTGGGACGCAATTTATAAAATAATTTAAAGTGAAAAAAGAATGACTGGAAAATAAATATATTACACTCTAAATATGTTATATTCTTTAGTCAATGGTAATTGAATTAAAACTCTCTTAAAAATTTATAATTTGAATTTTGAGAGAAAAGTACCCACGAGTATAAGGCTAGATGGAAAATATTAAGGGGATGCGAAATTAATAAAATTACAACAATTTAATTTGGAGATGAGATCTGGTCTGTGGTCCTATGAATATGTTTATTTATATTTCTTACCTAATACTTAGATTAACATTGAATTAACCCTCAAAAAACCTAGCATCAACATTAATTTCCTTACACCGCAGTCATCTCAAGTGTAGGTTAATGTCCGAATGTCACATTCAATTGAAACGTTTTTCACTTAATACTCACACTACACTGATTTTCACTTCACATTAACACACGAAACGCGTTCCTTCTTCTGTAGTCATCTCCAGCATTGTCTTTCGAATGTCGATCCCACAGCATCTATTGGTCACCATTCCCAGAAGAAAGTCCAGGAAGTGTTTGTGTATCCTGCAAAAATGAGAAGTCCATTTTAAATATTATGATACTTTAATAAAAATTTTAAAACAATATTCACTTGCGTGTACAATAAAGACAAGATTTAATTCTATAAAACTTTAGTACGAAATTTTTATTGTAATAATTTGAATTGTTGATTCTAATAGGCTGGGCTTAAATTTTTGAAGACCTATCCCAGAGCTATATTGATTGGCCTCTAATGAAATTCAGTAGGCCTACATCCATATTCTGCTGTACCATTTCCTGATGTTAGTAATTCCTGTCGTGAATGTTTCCGTTGTCCTGTTTGATTTCAGATGTACGAATCCATATGGAAGTTTTTATAACTTATGTAATGTTTTTAAATTTTGATGATGCATCCGCAAAAAGGCATTCTGTTTCTGTGGAAACTGTTGTAGAAATATAACGGATTGTTTAATTTGCAAAGCATTATGTTTAAATTACAACGCAGACCTTGCCTGTAAATAAAGCTTTGCTGATGGAAAGTACATTCAATCACTCCCCCTCTGGAGAGGAAGATAGTGTGAAACGTTAAGTTGGTTAGGGTTTACTTTTATTTTTAGTAACTGAAGTATTCAATTTATACTTGAAGCAAATTAAGCTGCATATTTTGAAGAAATGTTATAAAATAGCCTGAAGGGCAAGAAAAGGTTAAGAAGTGTTTCACGCCAGAACCCATGAAGACAACAGATGTAAACTTAAAAAAATGGTTTTAATGTGACTTTTCTCCGCGCTTTCGAAATAATAAAGATTGCGATTCACAAATGAACGAATTAAAAGATAAATGATTGAAAATATGTTAGTCTCCTACGTCGGTTTCTTGTAAAATGGTTGTCATTTTAGGACTTCAAGCTTTTAAGTGGTGAAAATCATGAAAACAATTTTTTGCGAGAAAATGTTACGTGAACTTGAATAAGTCGTTGTAACAGAGTGTGGTTGAATGGCGGGCTCAGATTAGCGGGGAAATGAACCTCCGGTTTCAATAAATTATATCATATTTATTCCTTTAGTTTGCTTAGGAATTGTCTATTTCCTGTAAGTAAGTAATTAAGTGAGTCAGTCAGTAATACATTATTATTCCACACTATTCAATAAGTTTGTCGGCCATTGTGAATGAGACCGATACACTCATCTGAGGAGGCCCTCTATGCCCGTGTCTGGTTAAAAGAGTATTTATGTGAGCCGCAGGAAATTTCTCTCCCTACAGGTAGCGGACCTATAAGGCATTGGCGGCGTGGGCCGTGTAAATTACAATCCAATGGGAAGACAAAAATTAAATAAATAAATAATTTGATTATGAAGCGCAATTATAACGCTCGCAAGAAAACCTTTTACGAAAAAGAGGAATTTGGTAGCCTTTATGAGGAAAATGATTTGCCCAACGCTTTTTAGTGATATTTTGGAGAACATTGGGCCAAGTAATCAAGACATGGCAGGGTTGAAGGCATCTTCAGGAGTGTACATACAGTAACAATGATACGGGTTGAGGATGTAAAACTCTAGCGTGAAACATTCTGCATTACTACCTCTAACCTTCCTTGCGACTTAGGGTATGTTGCGGGGGTGCGCATTCAATTGCCTAGGTTTCATTCAGAGCCGTATTATTTGTCAACTCATGACCTACAACTTGAACTTTAGGATGAATGAGAAGGTTATAACTATTCTTAGAAAATTTAAAGGTCTGCCAAAAAAGCTTGAAATAAAGGTTTTAGATCTCAATAGTCTATGTATGAATGAATGAATGAATGAAGTGCGTATATTGTTAACAAGAAAAACTATCTTTTTACATTATTCAGAAATTTTTAAAAATATATTTAGAGCCTTTTTGAGAACAGCGAAAAATGAAATTTTAGTGTAGCCTAAAACGATACAAAAATCAAAATAACAGAAGAATTAATTTTTTGGCGACTTTTTAGTTTAGAACACAGAGTTCACATACACGCATATAGATATGAAATTCGATTTTTTTGGTTCAGTATACCGGTACCTCATACCATGAAAGAAATTATGAAAACTCGACAAAGCAATTTTAGGCCTTAACATAATATTTTCTCTACCTGTAGTGCTTATGTTATAGGGAAGTCAATTGTTAGCATTTAATACCTATTTAATACCTATTTAATACCTATAAATTTACAGACATAAGGACCGAATTTGATAAGTGGTGTAGGCTACACGGAATTTAATACCTATTTAATACCTATAAATTTACAAACATAAGGACCTAATTTGATAAGTGGTGTAGGCTACACGGAATGAATTAAGTATTTACACCGGGAAAACAAAATTCTTCATTTTAAGCCCAGGCACAAGACAGAGGATTCTATTACGAACACAGTTTCCATCAAACAATCTTTCCATTCAAGAAGTACAAAAATCAAAATATCTTGGCACAGTAATTGATTCTCATTTAAACTGTCAAAATCACCTTATTAACCTATTTTAACTTAAATAAATTAAATACAATACTATTTCATGGGGTGGTGCAGATCAGAATTTAATCGAAATAATTTTTACTCTCCAAAAAATATGTAATCAGAATTATCATCAAGGAGAAACCTCGCGATTCATGTAAACTACACTTTAAAGCGAATACTATCCTTACTTTACCTTGCTTTTGAGGTTCAATCCATATCGAATCAACCAATGATAATTGCTGACGAAATTTATTTATTTTTAATTTTTTATCTATATTTGTACTATATTCATAAAGTTGAAAACACGTATTCATGGATTTTTTAGATGTTCAGTTTCTTGTTGATCGACCATTTTGTATTGGTGCGTCAGCCTATTTCACATTTTACAGACGTTTGCCTTTAGCTTCTTTGTTTTTTATTCTAAGGTATTTGGCCAAACAAAAACCATGTTAAAGAGCATAAAAATACAATATTTTCTGTCCAGTATATACAGCTCTACTTAAATGTAAATAAACGAAAAATAGATACTGTAAATGTTAACGTTTTCGAAATAAATACCTTTCTTTTAAAATTAAAAATCTTGAAGTTAAAACTAAGACTCGCCTTCAATTTTCTTCTGGATATAGTGTTTATAGTATATTACTTCAGGAACGACAGCTTATTTAAAATTAACTGTAAGTACTGGAATCATCTCCATATTATCTCAACCCTCTCCTTTTTGATGTAACATCTTAAGACACTTAGACCTTCGTAGTGGAGTGCTTTTGTATTTATTTTGTCTGTTTTTAAATTAAATTGATTATTGGGTTTATTATGTGGTGTTGATTTTGATGATAGTGGAATAAGATTATTACTTTAAATTGTGATAGATTAGGCCCAAACAATCTTATAATTAATAAATTCTACTTAATTGTATTATATCTGATCAAATTTCAAAACTAATCACAAGGTATCGATCAAAGCATAGAAGCTCAGTTTAGTTTAATCTGGACTCCTTTAGTGTATTTTACCTATTAAATGTTGCAAATGGCATTTTCTTGCTTTCAGGTATGTATACAGGAGGAAGCCTATTCGTACTGGAATATAACCCCAAATGTCCGATTGGTCTTCTGATACACTGGTAAGAAAGAATATCAAAGCAAGTATTTAGTTCTGAAGTTAATTATTATAAAAGCTCAAACTGTAGGCCTATTAGTATAATAATTTTAATCTTTCCTTTCACTAAATTAATTACTAGAAACAAACTAACTATAATTAGACCGCCGTAGCCAGGACTTGAACTCGAAGTATCGGACGGTCAGTGGAACATACTCGCGTATTTCTTTATGATATTCCTCCTTGCCTACCCAACAGGAGTTCATTGCGATTGCCCAGTTCTAATCTACAGGCAAGCAAGATCAGATACAGTTCTCAACTTGACTCCATAAATTTACGTGTACATGAAATTGAACTGCACAAATTTCAAGGCTACAGCAAAAAAAGTTTCTATTGTAGGCCTACAAGAAAACATGGGGTCTGCGCAATTTACGTGAAAAACCTTTGCTGAAAGACCAGTTCCGTCAGTAGATAATATGTCCATTGAAATATTTGAAGTTAGTGCTACTTTCCTAGTTGACATAATCACGATTGTGGTAGCTTTATATAGACCTAATGTCGAGTGTAATGATTTTAATATATTTATTGATAGGATGGATAGGTTACTTGAGCACTTAAGCTCTTTTAACGCGAACATAATCTTATGTGGAGATTTTAATATAGATTTTAGATTAGAAACTAGTTTAGATTATGTTACGCTGTAGAATTTGTTTACATAATTTAACATATATATTACTACCTTCGGTATTATGAGACCCAGATATGGGGGAGGCAGCTGCCCGAACAATATTGTTAATGGCAGGGACAGACTCATTAAGAGCCAAATTATTAGAACTGAGGTATCGGATCACTGGGCGATCTTAAATTTATCTGAATTTGAGCATTCTAAAGGTAATAGGAAATACAAGATTAAACATCAATTGAATAGGGTCATGAATTGCATAGTACTTGTGATAAAACTTTTTTTATTGAAACTCTCCTCCTTGGCTGAAACTTACTTTCCTCTTTAAAAAATTGTCAGTAAGTCTACCCTACCTAGGCCTAAAAGAGTATGGAGTAAGGATATTGTCCAACTTAAAAATGAATATAAATATTATTTTGAATGGTATATTAATACTGGTTCTAACAATATCAATAAAAAGAGTTTACATAGAAGAAGAAGAAGAAGAAGAAGATAATTCTTAATTCCTAAATTGAATGATTGTATCATAAAGAATGCCACAAACAAGCCGAAAACCATGTGGAATATTATAAAAAAAGAAAGTACAGAGGCATCTGATGACAAGAATTTCAATAGTCAAATTTAATGACTTTTTTTGTGGATAAAGGTGAAGAACTTTTAAATGTAGTTTTAACAATGCCTAAGGATAATGATATTAGTTTTTATTTAACTTCCTTCAATTTTCAGTTGGTTGAAGTACAGCATATTGATAAAGCTATAACAAGAATGAAACCCAGCAGGTGTAGAGATATTTATAATTTAAGCTCAATGATTTTAAAGTATGTGTAGAATTTATAAAAGAAGCATTGACTCGCATTATTAATTCTTGTATACTTGATTCTATTGTTCCTGAAGATTTTTAATTAGTTAAGGTTGTACCAATATACAAAAAAGGTGATCATTCTCTTGTAAGGAGTTATAGACCAATATTACTGGTTCCTATAGTATCAAAAGTAATGGAGATTGTCCTGAATAGCCAGATTGGAGTTTATTTTGAACAGAATAAGTTATTTGATTCTTCACAATTTGGCTATAGATCTGGATTGGGTACTGTTAAAGCAGCAATTTCATTCCTATCTAAGGGTATTTCGGGGATTGAGAGCACGTACATTGTCAGTGTAAATTTGTATGATTTATCCGAGGCATTCGATACTGTGTCTCCTTCTCTTTTACTTGAGAATTTAAGGTATTATGGGTTTGAGGAAAGTGCTTTATCTCTCATGCAATCTTCGCAAGGATCGCAAGACTTTAGATTTATAAATAAAATGAACTTCATGCCTTTGTGGTCGCGGTTATCATCTGGCCGTCATAATCTCCTTCAAACCATCCACGCCTTGTTCGAAATGAGTGTATGTGTGACTGTTATATCTCGTCCTATGTTTTCTTGTAGGAGGTGGCCCCAGCATTGTCGCGGTCCTATAAGTCCCGAGCGGCGTTGACTGCGTAAACGTCCCTCCAACGTGGAGGTAAAAGTGATAGAAATAAGTGGTAACTTTCATTATAAAGCGTTTATTAATACTTTTCTTACAATCCTCGCTGTTAAGTAGCCTTTATGAGAAAAACACCTCAACGCTTTTTCCTGGTGCAATCATAATGGATAGCCTTGTGGTCAAGTAATCAAGAAACATGGCAGCTTTGATCCCATTTTCAGGATTAAGGAAGTATTTAAATTTCTGACACGAAACTCTGACTTGACTTTTTCTACCCTTCATAATTATTACAACATAGAAAGGTGACTGAATTGCGGGAGTATTCTTAGGCCTCCTTCAGAACCGTATTACTAACCAGGTTAGATTTAAAACTTGCATGTTTGGTGAAATAAATAGCTTACATCTACTGTTCAGAACATATATACGATAACATTCTTCGACAACTTTTTTTAGCTCTTATATTGCAGTTTGAGTATAAAATTTAAATAAAATAGTTAAAGAAATTTTCGATAAAAATGCAAAAGAAAAAAACATGCAGGTCTGAATAAGCTTGAGACATTCCGATCAGTCGTTTAGTCACTAAGTGTGGGTAGCTCCTTCTTACTTTTTTACAAGATAAGACGACTGTCGCCTTAGATAAATAGGGGATGGGATATAGTGATGCACATTACTATTATATCCATTATTGTTATTAGTATTATTAATTAAAAGTATATGGAAAGTTGATATAGCGAAGTATTCTCTAAACATATCTTTTTGATTTGATTGATTTTTACCAAACACTGCACTTAGACACTCTTCTACCAGAAAACTCTATAAATTACATTTCAAAGAAACCATCCATTCCCTTATTATAAAAATCTGTCCCAAAGTTTTCCCTGTTAAAATCTACTTACTCTGACCGTTGTACTCCAAATTTTACACACGGAATGTAGAACCAGGATGAAGTTGTAGGTGACAATAATACTCGAACAAGCTCCCTATTATATGATCTACAGGCCTATATAATCTTACAATCTTTGTGACCGATTTCTACCAAACTGCACACACAGAGCTTTAGAACCAGGAGAAAATTGTCGGTAATAATCATCTGAAACAAACAGCCCCTTACTCATTTCAGCTCTTTTTCGGCCTACGTAATCTCTAAAAATGTGCATTTTTTGACAGATTTTATATACAGCCCCCGTAAAAACTGAAAAGTTCTAAGAAACGATATACTAATTTATATTCTTTGCCCGAGTTTTATCCTATTTTAGAACCGGAAGAAAATTCTAGGGAACTTTAGTACTAAAACAATCTACTCTAAATCCACCGTATCTACCCATAATATGTCATCTCTTTACGAATCTAAATTAATTGATTAATTTTTAGCAGGTTTAACACACAGACTGTAGAACGAACAGAAATTCCTAGGCAACCCTAATATATGAACTATCCTTCCCTTACCTGTATTCAGCGCCTATTATATGATCTGTATACAAACCTAAATTCATAGAATTTTTACGAAACTGTACACACATACGCAGCTGTATAATAATGAACAATTTTAGGCAAACTTATCATTGGAACAGACCACCCTTTATGTATTTTTTACACCCTATTATATATGTGTAAAAATCTACATTCTTGGCTGATTTTTATCAAATTTTGCACACAGACTCTGCAGAGTCAGGGAGAAATTCGAGGAAACAATAATATTCGAACAAATCAATCTATATATGTTTAAACCACTATTATGAATGCAAATATACATTCTGTGACAAATGTTTACGAAGTTTACACACGTATCATGTGTAAAAAATTCTGTGCAAAAATTCGAACTTCAAAACTTTTCCTTATTCAACTTCACTATAATAACATAACATCCGAATTTTACAAAATTTTGCACACTGATAATCGAGTACTAGGAAAATTTAACAATGTTAACATTCGAACAAACTAACCTTCTTATTTCAACCCCTATTATCAATTCTCTATAGGCTACATATCTGTATGCTTTCCTTTTCATCCCCTAGTTGTATGTTTTCGATACCAATCTAAATCCCTTGGACGATATTTACAGAAGCGTACACATAGACCTCTACAACTATAAACAAATCTAGGCGAGATGATAATGCTATGAAAACACTAAGTTGTTTTCATCCCCCACAAGATTGTTTAAAGTTTTAAGATCAGGTGCTCTAAATACAGGTGAATCTACTCTTTGTGTTATACAGGCCAGGTTCAAGTGAGCTTAAAGTAAGCAAAAGGAGAATGAAAAAAACTGCAGTACAATAAGTTCCTGCTCTGCAGTTGCTCGTCAGGCCTAGCAGTTCTCTAGTCCCGCCAAACCCACTAAGTTATCGAAGGCTTGTGACTCATAGTTATGACATTTCAGATAGACACTGCAATCCAAGCCTGTTATCTCGTCAAGCAAGTTAAATGTTCTGGCTGGTTGAAGAGTTACAAAGGGGCAAGCAAACTAAAATCAGAATATGTACACTTCTAGGTGTAGGCCTACATCAATTGAGCGCGGTGGTTACTTTTGGAATGCATCAATTGAGCGCGATTATAAAGTAATTCTTCACAATACTGTTTCCTCTTTTTATATGTAGGATTGGTTCTAACAATATTCCCTAGGCGTGAGAAATGTTGTGTGCAAAGTGTGGCAACGCTGATCCTAGATAGTTTTTAAAAAATATAATTAGTGTATGGTAACACTGGGTACTAGTCACTTGTCTTTGTTTCACATCTCCTCTTGTGTTTTTTAATGGTTGCCATTACTAAACCTGGGATTTTAAGGCAAATGCCTATTTTGTTCCTTATTAAATAACATGAAATTTTAAAAATATTTTGACGTTCCATGATAAATCACTTACATTTATACATTTTTATAGTGCCCTAAAATGCCTATTAGCACCGTTGGAGCTTATTTTTACTCTTTTAGTGCCTAAAATGTCTATTTTGTACATTTAAAATAAAATTTGACTTCTGTAACTTTTACAATCGTTTAATGGACATCCCCTAATGAAAAGCAGAACAGCAGAGGGTGGGATTTTCACAGAAAATTGATTTTTTCACACAAGTGTCGCCAAAGGAATGCTGACTGGCGGGGGAGGATTAACTCAATAGAACAAGAAGCAGGTATAGTAAGAGGGGACATACTGTACTCTGTCAAGCCGCCAGTGAAAGACCATATATATTTAAGTAAATATAGTTCGTGATGTCTAAAACAAAATCACCTAAGTGTTCGCTTATACAACAATGGCTTATACAATTTCCAGGAATGACTTTTGATGGCAAGATTATTTTCTGTCAGTATGTGTATTTTTTCATATTAATCTAAAACTAAGGTTTTGCTATTGGCTCCTCTAATTCATATTAGAGACCTCATCCAGGGGCATGGGTGGGATTTTCAGTACTGGCAGTACTAAATGTAATTTAGAAAGCTATGAGGACTGGAACGGTGTTGACCCAGCGTTGTGAGGACAATTGGGAAGCTACAGTGAACAGCGGTCATGGAGGCAGTGCAATACGGCTGAGGGATGTATCGGTTTGACCACACGACCATCCAATATCTCCAGGCCATGAGCTGGGCAGCAGCCGTTATTGAAAGCGTAGGCCCTTGAAGGCCTGTAGTGTTCTAATCTTTTATATAATCCAAAACTGTTTTTGATAAACTTTTTTAAAATTCTGTCTTAATCTTGCAGTTATTTCTGTTAAGATATGTATACCACGTTTCTTACAGTAAAAAAAAAAAATATCACGGTACAGTTTAAGAGCACATTGTAGTATTTTAAAGTCTATTTTCTGTCTACTTACACATTTTTAAAGCATAATTTAAGTGCCTATTTTCTCTTTTAAAAGCCTATTTACTTGTTTTAAAAGCCTTTTTTAGGTGCCTAAATCTAATTTTTTTAGAGCCTAAATCCCAGGTCTAACTATTACTTATTTGTAATTCGATCAATGCAGTAATGGATAGTGACTGTGTACTACAGCATATCGTAAGAGAGAAAGGCTCGGATTTAATATTACTAACTGGATATAAATTTCGTAAAGATCGACACACACAAAGAGGAGTGGCATGAAGATGCACTGTAAGGACATGTAAGTCTAGAATTTATAGTAATGAACAAGCAACACACCTTATCTTTAATAATGAGGTAGATCATAATCATCAGGTAGTGAAAATTTAGATAGCGAAATCATCTGTAATAGTGTTAGAATGAAACATTGCATGATTTATCAGAAAGGCCGTTGAAACTTATAAGGAGGGAAGTTTCGAACTCTGAAATTGATATAACAAGTGAGCGCTGCGCTCAATTGATGCATTCAGTTCTGATATAATTTTCTCTTGCGCTCAATTGATAAACTCCGCCATTAGGTAACTTATACGAAGAATTGTCCATATGAATGTTTTGCTTTTCAGTAGGCTATGTGTAGTTTGTGTAGAAATTTTCGGCAAAATCGTTGGGAGACATTTTCGAGAACCACATAAATTTTCTTCAGTAAATTAGTAAATTGTTTCTCTTACTCAGAAGAATCAAATATTACATTTAGTTTTATACGATTTTTCATTCTTAAGTACGTAGCTGACAGACACATATACACACAGACACACAGGCCGATACGTTTCCGAAAATTGAATTTTATGGGGTCAAGCACGGCGCACAATTATGAAAACTCCACAACGAATTTTAAGGCCTAACACGGTACCTCCTATACGTATATGTTATGGAAAAATATATTGTCAAAGTTAACCGATGATTGCAGCGTACAGCAACTTAGTTGTGTGACCGTCGCAGGTATAACTTAAATTTGTCCATCACCATTTTGTTTAATGCCTGTTAATCTACAGACACAGACTGTCGCCATTTATGCACAATAATTACCATCGACCTGAGCCGGAATCGAACTTGTGACATCGGGCACCGAAAGGCAATGACATATTATACAGCAGACAGGTGCAGGTACAAAATGTACATGAATAATAACATGCTGTAGAAAACCCACACCTACGTAGATAAAGTTGGGACTACAGTGTAGAGAGAACGACAGAGAGTGAGAGACTGAGAGAGTGAGAGACCGAGAGAGAGTGTGAGACAGAGAGAGAGAGAGTAAGAGACAGAGAGAGTGAAAGACGGAGAGAGAGATGTTGAGGAGGGGGTAATTAAAGGAAATAGAGGTGTGAGAAAAGGAATCGGCAGTGACATCCGGAACCTTATTTAATAATTTCATTAACATCAGATAAGAAGTGACATAAATAACAACATTAATCTCGATATCGTCCTGTTGTTATTGAAGTTAACTAGGAGCATACACCGTACAAAGAGTATGAAGTTAAATTCTGCATATATTAATATTATCTTTGTACACCTAATACTCACTGTACATTCTCATGGCGTGCTGTACTTTGACTTCCTTGATGGTAGGCCTATTGATTAATACCTCTCTTTTGCCTACTCAGTCCCATTTGCCTTTCTTCTCAGTGATATAGAATTTTTGGCCCTTTCTGCCGCGTTGAAATTATGATGTCGAATTTCTTCTTCCATTCCTTGAATACGTATCGTTATGTCTTGTACATCCATGGAAACCATTTAGATGCACTGTTGATCCTCGTGAAGTGTTCGTGTAACTATAAATAAATTGAAAGTTGATACTTATTATGGGGCATAGCTAAGTGCCCACATCGGTCAGGGAAATTATTATTGTGACCATCCAGTGACCCTTGAATTACGCACACATTGTAGGTTGGGGCCACTTTAACTTCTCACAAACATCGCAGATAGGGTCTGGGTATTAACAAAATTAAACTTGTTTAGCATATTGTGAATTTAAAAAGAAAAAAAAACATATTTTCACATGGATGAGTAAGATTTAAACATTTAGGCTTTTTCTTGAGATGTTACATAGAGGGTATTAATGAACAACACCTCAATATATTCCCTTCATATAGCGGGGACAAAGACAAGTCACTTTTACGAAGGGCATACTGAAAGCCGTGAGCAACATTTTTTCACAACCTTAATCTTTATTTGTAGGTGAAACCAAGTATATCATCTCAATGTACACACGTTTCTTTCATTTTTCCACATAGTCTCCTTTTTTTTTCACATATGTTTCGCATCTTTCTGTAAGTCTGAAAATGCCCTTGGGATAGAATTCCGTTCCAGCTGCCCGTAGGCACTGACACACTGCTTGCCGAATATCCTCCAGTGTCTCGTAGCGTTGGCCTCGCATCTGTTCCTTCACAAAACCGAAAAGATGGTAGTCGGAGGGTGCCATGTCGGGGCTATAGGGAGGATGTGGAAGTGTTTCCCACCCAAATCTCCTGATCTGCTCCATAGTGGCACGTGCAGTATGCAGACGCGCATTATCCTGTTGAAGGATGATCTTCTTTCCAGGACGTTTATCACGCAATGCACGAAGGAGCTTCATAAGTGTCTGAATGTAGCGGGCAGAATTTATGATTATGGAACGGAATTCTATCGCAAGGGTATTTTCAAACTTGCAGAACATGGGAAACATGTGTGCAAAAAAACTGGGACTATGTGGAAAAGTGAAAGAAAGGTCTGTAGATTGAGACGATATCTTTTTTTTCACTTACAAATAAAGATAAAGGTTGTGAAAAATGTTGCTCACGACTTTCAGTATGACCCTCGTATTAGGAGATTTATGCTCTATTGATTCAATTTTTCTTATTATCGCATAAAATATCCCAGGAGCATGGCCGTCACTGATTTCTAACGTTTGAAATGATGCGAAACAAAAGAACTTTGTTGTTAAAACATGAATAGAAGAATTAATGCAGTAGCGGCCAGTCATGTGATTAGTTTGTAAATTTTGCAGAATATGAAAATTCTAAATTATGATATAGCTTTTGATGATTGATTAAGAGCCAGGTTTTTTCGATCATTAAGAAGGTGTGAAGTCAATTAAATGAAATTTTCAATCCCATTTCGCTTCATTATTGACTTATGAGCACCAAATTGTAATGATTTTAATGCCCTGTAGCCACTGCCTTCTAGACTGTATTACTCGTGTGTACACTGTCTGTCCTATACGGCTAATTTTGCGTACGCGGCGACATTACAGATGGCAGCACCTTTCACACCCAGCTGCAATGCCCTTTACATTACCGTATGCTGTTTTGCCCTCTGAAGTATAAACTCGGAAACTGAAATATGCTGGAATTTCATGCTATCTGGGTGTGAACTGTGTCGCCTCTACTGGAGAAATTAGGCACTCTGAACTCTGATCTCAATGTTCAAATTAAGCATGGACAGGCAGTGTAATTCTCGAGACGGCGGTGCCTGTAGCATACAGATTTTACGTCTGTGAACATTGATCTCTTAATAAAAGCTTGTCTATGTCCCCTCTACACACATGTAAAATATTGCGATGTTGTTCATTAACATTCTGTACAAGTGATAGGGCATTACAAAAACATAATTGATTTTTTTAAATAATAAAATCAGGTAAACTGATGTAACAAAATGCCAGAATGCTTTTGTTTAATCTATGACAATTGCAATTATGATAGGCCTGTGCAGAAAAGAAGTTATTTTTGTAATAGATTTCCTGAGTTGAGCTCCAGATCGATTCATTAAGCAGGGCTTACCGAAGAACAAATGTCTAAAGTTCGATTATTAACATTAATTCATACTCGTGTACACTGATAGAAAAAAGCCTTAAAATATGTCAATATTTCATAGGGCAATAATATTAATGAATCAAGTGTAGGCCTACGATTCGCTGACATGTTTGTTTCAGGTTTAAAGCAGCAATATAGATTATGAATGAATTAAATTTAATCTGAAGTCTATCTGTCAGGAATTACATTAGGTATATTGCCTTCCATAGCAACGTTTAAATTAAAAAATACTCACATTGAAATATACTGTATATATCGGTAGGTATACATTTCAATATAATGCACAATACATCAATATTCAACGGCTAGTTGTGTTTTAAATATTTTATTTACATTTACTTACACTGACGTCGTCATGAAGAAATGAATAAATCAAGCCGGGCTAACAATATCAATAAACGATTGGCAATTTGTTACGTTATGTTTAATATATTGTGGGCCATGCAGTAATATTGTAGTGTCTTATATCCGTTTACAAAATTAATATTTGTATTAAATTGGAAATGAAAGCATGCTCTTTAGTAAGTAATTTAGCCTATTATTTCTACTTACAGAAACTGATACATCTGCAGTGTCTTGTTTATATTTGTTACGGGGGCTCGACGCTGATTGGCTGTCCACGAGCAAATCAAAATGCTTCCGATTTTCATAGAACGAATATTATATCCACTGCCTTCTAGACTTTATTACTCGTGTAATTCTCGAGACGGCGGTGATAATATCATAACCGATGTGACCGTTAAATTCTCGCCTTTTCGGTACCAGTCAACAGATTTAGTCCGCGTATAAGTTTCATCAAAATCCGATAACGCGTATTTGAGTTATCGCGCCTTTCTATTTCATTACCATTAAAATAGGCACTAAATTGGGAAGTATTCCGTTACCGGTCAACCGATTTAGAGACGGACAGAAAGACGGACAGACATTTCCCCGTCCCCCACACAATCTTATAAAGTACTATAGGCCTACTGGCACTTAATAATTTAATATAACTATACTAAATAATTTTTACTGTAATTCTTGCTTGTCACATTTCATGTCCGAACTCCCCAGAAGCATTTTCTTTAAGTGTTTATATACATACCTTACATATATTTATCTTATACCTATTTTGCCCAATGTTAACATGGCATAAATAATTCTAATAACATCTCTTCTAGGTCATGTATTTCCCTTACATATACACAAACTCTTGCTCTTTCAGTAGGTTGCTGATGTAACCGTATTAGATTGTAATCATAATATAAGTTAATTAATTGCATAAATTTTTAAGTTTGATTGAATGCACTAGCCTTGTAGGATTTGTAGAGAAGTGTGTTTATCTTTAATGTAACGCTAAGACAAAGTTCTTTGTTTGGGATAGCGTAAATTCTATTTTTGAGAAGTCTAGGGCCCGGCCACATAGGCAGCAGCCTTCTGCGGCACGAACCGAGGGGAATTTAATCCCATGTTAAGAAATACAGTTGGCCATACTGCAAGCGTTGCGGCATGTTGGAGGGGAAGTGAACTGAAGGACACCGCTCTACAACGCAGAATGCTCTGTTCTGTTTGAGATTTGGCGGTGACGCTCGGGATGGGAAGTCGAGAACTAACTACAGAGCAAAAGGAAATTCTAACATCTGAGGTGAAAACTCAAGAATTCCCGTGGGATGACAGAGAGAATGACAATGTACACCTCTCTTTTTGTAATTACTTTATTTTTTGCCATATAACTTCCCACTCAGGGCTCGGCCACACAGCAAGCGGTGAGCCGCTGACCAAAAACTGGGGAGTGGGAAGAAGAAAGCGTTGGTGTGTCCATACAGACAAGCGGCGCGGAGTGGCATATCATCCAAATTCGTATCTAAATACAAGAGTTCGGAATAAGAAATAGAAGAGAATTTGGGATTAATCCATTTAATAGACAACGGGGAATTTATCATTTGTATAGAAAATTAAGGAAATTTCCAGATAGATTTTAAAACAAAATAGCCTATCTTTACAATTTTAAATACAACGTACCTTTTCTAAAAAATATTAAAGCTAGGCAGCTTCTAAATACCTATCCTGTATTGATAGGCCTACTGAAAATAGATTTTTCAATAATATACTTATATTGAATTATGATTTTTTCTTTATATTTTTTTATCAATGCTTTTAGTACCATGTGGCATGTAGTCCTAATAGTTCATAGATTAACCGATTAATTTTTTTTTGTCAATGTATGTAAAAAATCTGGATAAACAAATCGAGAGACTTTCAAGTTTTTACGTTACGTAGAAGCTGAGAAAAGTTACATTCTATAAAGAAAAAATAAACTGACGGAAAATGATCTTCAAAGTTAAAACTTCCCTGGAACATAGTCTGGTTCTTCTGAGAAAAAAAAAAAAAAAAAAATTAACACGGATAGAATTGTAGCCAAAGTTATGTATGACACGCCATTTCAAAAAGGAAAGTCCAGAGAATAATATAGCATAATAATAATAATATTAATAAAAATTACAATAATAACAATAAAGGCTCAATTTTCATAAACACCAAATGAACTTCAAAATTAAAACTTCCCTGCGCCTTAGCCTGTACCTTCTCAGAAAAATAAAAAATTTACACGGATAGAATTATAGCAAATATTATGTATGAAACTCCATTTTAAATATGAAATTCCAGAGAATAATATGTAATAATAGTAGTAATAGTAATAGTAATAATAATAATAATAATAATAATAATAATAATAATAATAATAATAATAATTTAGGTTCAATTTTCATCCAAACACTACTGAACTTCAAAGTTAAAACTTCCCTGCGTTACAGTCTGGATCTTCTCAGAAAAATAATAAATTAACACAGATAATTTTATAGCAAAATTATGTATGGTACACTATTTGAAAGTGTAGTCCAGAGAATAATATAATATAATAATATTAATAAAGGCTCAATTTTCATCCAAACACCAACTGAACTACAAAGTTAAACTTCCCTGCGCCATGGTCTGGATCTTCTAATAAAAGTAATTTAAAAAAATAACACGGCAGAATTATAGTACAATTATGTGTGATACACCGTTTTATAGAGGAAAATCCAGAGAATAATATAGATAATAATAATAATAATAATAATAATGAATTTTTATTATTACTATAAAACATTACACAAAAGTAATAATCAACCATTGACATTTATATTATTATACTAAATATTTAATACACTATTCCACCTTTACCCTTAACATATAATATACAACTTATTATGAAAATGCATTTCGGCGTATGCTGCGCCATCTTCAGTTCAAATAAGATGTAATGAACACCACAATTCTTCTCAAATAATGTTGTTTATGAAATTTGTTAATTGGTAACCTAGGTCACGACTACAACGGTGACCTAGGTTACCAATTAACAAATTTCATAAACAACATTATTTGAGAAGAATTGTGGTGTTCATTACATCTTATTTGAACTGAAGATGGCGCAGCATACGCCGAAATGCATTTTCATAATAAGTTGTATATTATATGTTAAGGGTAAAGGTGGAATAGTGTATTAAATATTTAATATTAACCCTTATCTGTTGAATATGAGTTATTTCAATAATTATTATACTATTTTCACGTTAAAAATTATCGATCTTTTGTATTGTATAATATATTTTATTTTTTCTTTATTCCTATTATTATTTTATTCTTTCTTCCATTCCTTCTACTTACCATGTTGGATTTTCATTACATTACTGTAATATAGTTTTAATTATAGTATAGTGAACTTTAAACTACATTTATCTATATAATATAGTCGTATGTCTCGCTGATTTATTCTTAATAAGATTATTTGGTAATGTTTGAATGTATCCAATTCTGGGTAGGGGAAGAATGGCCTTAAGGCCTTACCTACACCAGAGGGAAATATAAATAAAAAATACTCAAAGACTAGTCTACATTGACTTTAAACAATTTTTATTACCTTTGGTTAAACAAAATGCAAAAATACTTCCTGATTATCAAAAATAATTCTAAGCTATGGGCTACTAATAAAAGTAGATTGTACGGGCTTTGAATGGTTGTTTAGTTGATAACCAGGCAAGTTGTGCATAAGCCGTGTTGAGTTTCTAAAACAATAATCCCCGTGTAGACAGTAGAAGTTAAACAGGCTTTTCGTGTAGAATGTCATCCAAACGTCAAGGATACGTCATAATGTTCCTTCCCCAAGGCGTAGAAGGTTTGTCTCCGTACTATCTGTAGATAGTCACCATTATGTCATTAAAAAATAGTTTCAGTAGGCCTATTGCATTAAAACTATTTCAGAAAGCTGTAACGAAGGGTCATACTCCACTTCACTTGAAGAAATGTAACTAGTAACAATGTGACGTGTACATGCCTGACGTGAAAGTGACACATAGGTTAAGATTGAAAGAAAGTATGACTGAATTTTACAGAACATGACTTAAATTTAATAATTACGTTGTGTCTGTGACATTTTGAAAAAAATATTGCACTTTGTAACATAAATAGGCTTGTAATACGTAGTCCTCCATGGTTGTGATAAAACAGATCTTGAGGAAAATACAACTGATGATACACAATAGTAAACGAAATCCTGAACAGAAGTAGACTCATTAAGCTAGAAACAAACAATTATCAATACGATGACACCCTTCCTTCTTGGCTGCAGTTGAGTTCAATATGTTTCTCAACCACATTACCAGAGCCTGCGAACGTGGACGCGAAGGATAGGATTTTCTGTTATTCTTTTCAACTTTAATTCAGCATTTGGAATATAAATTTCACAATTTTGTAACGTTATTATGAGAGATTTTAAAGGAATAACTGACGTTAGGCTCCGTTATCGCTGCTGAGTATTAAACAAAACAACGATTCACCAAAGACCAGTTCTCTCTCTCTTTTTTCTTAATTGCAATAATAGTTTTATCGACACTCTCTGAGACCGGTTTTTTGAAAGCATTAAATTAGTGAAAAAAGGATGGCTAGAAAAATTAATTAGAATGGAGTCAACTTCTTCAGTCAAAAAGTTAAACCTAAAGGTTAAGTTACAAGTATTTTGAGTAGAGCAGGAATGTAAGGGTAGAGGGAAAATAGCAAAAGGATGTGATATTAATCAAATTACAACTAGGCTATTTTGTTTGGAGATGAGAACTGGTCTGTGGTCCTATGAATGTGTTTATTTGTATTATACTTAAAACTAAAATGAACATTACAGTAATTTTAAAACGACCTAACATAAAAACAACAATTTCTACAAATAGAAACAATAAACAAACAAAAAAAAAAAACAATATAAAGAAATCATTTCCTTCCTCCGCAGTCATCTCTAGCACAAGTTAATGTCTGCATGTCTTTTTCAATTGATATGTGATTTATAGTCCTACCTATTTCCATAACCACCGCAGCCTATTTCGCTATTACAAACACTGCACTTATTAAATCTTCGCTTTTACACAAGGAATATATCCTTCTTCCGCTGCCATTTCCAGCATTGTCTCTTTCAGATATCGAGCCCATAGCATCTGCATGTTACCATTGCCGTTGTGAAGAAGGTCCAAATAATGTTTGTGTTTCCTGCAGAAATGAGAAGTTATTTTTAAATATTAATTTCACTTTAATGTTAATTTTAAAATGGCATACACTTACGTGTACTATAGAGACGAGATATCAATTCTATAAGAAATTTTGTATAACATTTTATTTTCAAATGATATCTTAAGAGCAGACTTCTATTTGTTTACTAGGCTGTATTGATATTTTACAGGCCTATACTAGACCTTTGGTGATTAGCCTATTATCAAATAGGTACATTCGGAATATCGTGTATTACCTTTCCCTGATGATTTTATTTATACCAGTGATCAATCATTCCATTATCTCAGATTTCAGATATTCCAATCCTTAGGCCTATTTAGATGTTTAGCTGTGTTGTTTTAAAATTTTCCTCATACAATTTCGTGTTGTTTATCCGTGAAGTATGTGTTCTGTTTCCATGGATAATGTAGTAGAAATATAAGGGATTGTTTACCTTCAATTATAAGTTTAAAATATCATTCAAGAACTTTCCTGTAAATACATTTCTATTGAAAGAATTTAAAGTCGTTTCCACAGTAAACTGGATAGCATAGAAGGGTGTAATATTTTCATGTTGATCCCCTTATTTTCTAAAAGTTTAGGGGACACTAGGACCAAGTCTTGATTATTCCAGATTTCGTATTCAATGTTCCTCAATTTTATAACACTGATTAATCCCATCAATGCCCTGCTCCATTAGCATAATCATTTATGCGACAACGATTTTAAAGGATTTTGTAAAATGTGATAATAGATTTTGGTAGGGCCATAGAGACCACTCCCGATTTTTGGATAGTTATTTTTTGAAACTATTTAGAAGAAATTCGATTTGGGGTTCAAGCTATCTTCCTTAGTTTAATTAAGTCGTTTTAGAATAAAAGTTGTCTCTTCTTAAATTCAGTACTTTTATCTTATTATTATAGTATGCGCCAAAATATACAGTTGGGCCTCCTGCATCAATATTTGATTTTTGTGTAATTTGTTTTTTTTTTCTCTTTATTTGGTTGCTTATTTTGCTGTTTTAGTTTCGTTATAAATAACCACATAATGCACTTCGGTGCACATAATGCTAATGCAACAGAACGCCGACGAACGGACGTGTGCATGATAGCTGCGCGAAATCCAATACTGTATTTTTTAACTGAAAATTTAAAGATAAGTCTTGTAGGAAACTTCCTCGGATGCCTTCATATACTGATTATCCAAGAACGTGTAAGGAATTTTTTTACTTAACCGCGTAACCACGTATAAGTATCAATACGTAGGCTATAGTGATACTACTATGAAATGCCTTAAAGTTGGCTGGGATTTATATTTATCGTAGTACCTAAAATATGCAAGTTACCTGAAGCAAAATAGATTGAGAGCGCTATTTTCGAAGAAATATTTTTAAAAAGGACATAATTGTAAGAGTTAAGAAAAGCGTTTCATATCACACCCTATTATATTACAGAAGTAAATTGAAACTTGGGTTTCTTGTAATATTCTTTCGTCGGCGTGTTTTCAAAAAGAATGGATTACGATATTGAAAGTAACACATGTCAACAAATTACAACTTTGAAAATTGTACAGAGACAAAGCACTGTGAACCTCTACAAATTTGTGATATTGATTTCAAAATATGTGTAACCTGTTTACCAGTTACTGGAACGCTCAGATTTTCAATTTTTACAACATAATATATCCATATACTGGTTCAATACGAATTTTAAAATTGTTACTAAACAGCAAAGAGCTTAAATGGAATGATGATTCTTTCACATTGGCCGTGTGTAGGCTAAGGTAGAAGAATGAAGTCAGACAGAAAAATTCAATGCTACAGCGGGGATTTTAACCAGGATCTCCGGCTCTCTGTGCCGCTGCTCATACCAATTGAGCTTACAATGTCAACGAGCTTAAATGATACAGCTTCAATCAATGTTTCATTTTATTACTGATGAACTAGTTATAATTTGAATTAATATCCTGGTGTTAATCACGCAAACTTATAGGGGAGAAAGCAAAGTGGGATAAAAGGAACTTCTGCGATAGCCAGCAAATCTGTTTTCTCATTTCCGGGGTGATTTCAGCAATTCCTCGTAAGAAACTGTACAAATGTTTACAAGGTTATGCAAAAGATTGGGAACTCTAGTGTTTGTAACTACAAATATTGCAAGATGTTCATTTTTTAATGTTCACGTTTCCTACCTTCTCTTTTAATGTTTCTTTCAAACATTTCCATTATCTTTATTAACTTTTTGGTATAAATAACATATTTTCAAATTGATCAGATAGCCTAATGTGTGCGTAATATTTATTTTGCCCATGCCGTTTCAATAGTGCAATGAGACTGAAAAAGGAATCAATATAATGGCCAAATTCTATGTGCTTTATTTATTATGTTTTCCAGATTAATAAGCCTATGGCGTGTGTAAATATTATTTATACTGTTTGTCGAGTGTTGTGGTGATAGGGGTGTGTTGGTTCTTTACTCGTAGCGGGCCGGGTTCGATTCCCGGTCCGTTCTAGCTGGGGTTTCCCTCATCTGCAATAATGTTAGGAAACTTTAGGCCCTTGTGGTCCCCGGATATCATCTGGCATTTATCACCACCTTCATCTTATCCCTGCTTGTTCGGAATAAGTGTGTGTGTGACTGGTGTATCTCGTCTTATGTTTTCTGGCTGTCTTGGAGGTGCCCCGGCAGTGAGCTCATTGTTCATCTGGAGAGACCCTCCATGCCCTTGCCTCTTCAGAAATGTATGTAGGCCTATGTGATTAAAGGACATTCTACTCCCGACAGGTCGTGGTCCTGTAAGGCCCGGGCGACGTAGACTGTGTAAATGCCACTCCTAAGAGTAGATAGAAATGTCTCAAATAAATTATAATGCTATAAAAAGGACTTACATTATTTGACATTGAAGTTACATCCAGAGCACAATTTTCTTTTGTCGTCAGTAGTGTTTTGTTTTTCTTTCTTGCTTATTGTGCGTGTGAGCTCAGTTTTGTAAAAGCACGTCGAATAAAGCCTGTAATAGTATAAGTTCAATATTGGTTAATATTAAATTCTGTGAGTTTAGTCACTTAACATAACAGATAAATTTTGAACTATACTCTTTCATTTAAAGCAATTATTTATTATTTTCTTATATCTTCGCTAAAAAAAACTATTGTTATAGAAGAGAGGAGTTAGTAGCCTGTACAAAGAAAAACTGAGATTATTTTTCCAACGTTTTTCGTGTTTAATGGACGGTTTCAGGGCCAACAAATCAAATTATGGCTAGTTTGAATCCATCTTGAGGACTAAGGTCGTGTTTAAAAAGTCTTAACATAAAACTCTCAATTGACTTCCTATAGGCCTACCCTTCATATTACAGCATACAGAAAGTATGAAAGGCTGGATTGCAAGAGTAAGCTTTCGGTTTCAATCTCGTTCGGAGGTGTACTATTCGCGAGGTTTTATTTAAAATTTGAATTTTTAGTGAAATATTTAAGTTATAAGTATTCTCTAAAAAAAGGAGATGCAGTTTGTGTAAAAAAATTCTGTTAGAGCAGTTTCCCCCAAAAAAGATAAAAACGTAATAAAAAGTCTCCTCTTCTTGTCATTATCTGCAGAATACACTTCCCAATATAAAATTTTGCAATTATATGATTTATAGTTTGGAGCTGTGGAGGGTCGAATACAATGCTTCCTTTACCAAAAGCAACTTTGATACGGGTTGAGGAAGTAAATGTCTGGTGTGAAATACTCAACATGACTTCCTCTACCCTTCATACTGGGACTTGTTGTAAGGAACCGTATTACCAGAGTACGCATCCAGTTACCTACGTCCCGTTCAGATTTGCGAAGGAAATACTTGAATATTTAGATGAGATGAACAGCTTATAACTAGCCTATCCATTAGGTAATTTAGATGAAAAATGTCCTGTAATTAAATATTTAACTCTCAGTAGTTTATGTGTAGCAAAATCATTAGATTCTTTTCGACAACCGTGAAAAATGAAAATTTTCGCATGTAAAATGGTAGGGAAAATGGAGAAAGTCATGATTTCCCTGTGCTTTTCTTCCTGAGGAGATCCTTAATTCAAATGTAACATTTCGTTTTATACGATCGTTCATTTTATAAGTACATTGTTCACAGACATACATAGGCTACATAGGCACGCAGGCAGACATGTTTTCAAAAATTGAATTATATTGGTCAAGGAGACCTCAGAACGTGAATTATATAAGAAAACACATCAACGAATATCAGGGCACTAGATGATACTTCCTCTGTCTAAATGTTTTATGCAAATCGATTGTTAAAATAATTGATTACTGCAGCGTATAGCAACTTAGGTCTGTGACCATCGCAGGAGTGCCGGAATTTTGTCCAGCATGAGTTGTGTTTAATACCTGAAAATCTACAGACATGCCCATATAATTGCCATCGACCTGAGCCATGATCGAACCTGCGACCTTGGGACAAAAACTCAATGCCATATAGCAGCAGATAGAAAATGTCCATTAAAAATAACATAGGCCTACTGTTGCCTCATCTATTTTTTTTATTTATTTATAAATAAAGACCCCAAAGGGCAATAATACTCATAACTAAGGCAGTACATTACAATACACAGAGAAATACAGTATATTTACCAGAGCCAAGAAAAAGTGAAATTATTTAAAATAATAGAATGAAATATGGCTAAGATTATCACAGAAGCCATAAATTTAATATAAAAAATAGAAAACTAGGAATCATAAAAGTAGTTGTGAACGAAAATAGAATTTAGCCGTTGAAGCAAAAGACCTTGTATTTCTAATATGCTTAATATCTTGGTAATTCATTATAATTCTTGCAAAGGGAATAATGAATTCCTTTCGTACCAAATTTGACTGAGTAATATTGTGGTAAGTGTATAAAATTATAATTTTTAGTGAAATAAGAGTGAATATGATCTTTAACAGTAAAATAAATATTTTTATAATATTCTGCACAATAACACACGACTGAGATTTAAGTTCTCTAATTAGAAGTATACCCGAATGTCGATATAATTCTAATGATGGTGTAAGTAGATGAAAGTTATATAAGCCTCTTCATACTATATTTTGTAAAGTTTGTATAGATTTAATATCATAGCCGAAAGTATATCCCATATATCGGTAACATATCAGTTCGGTGGGAGTAAATTAAAGCATAATAATATACGTTTCTAAGGCAGTGTTCCGGCAAAACTTGTTTCAATCTATGTAAAACACCTATAAGAGGAATAATTTTTTTAATAATATACTCTGCATGATCTGACAAATTAAGATGTTGATCCAAAATGAGCCCAACAAATTTAGTTGCATTAACCTGTTTATTATATTTATTAAAAAAAAAAACTAAAAATTATCCACTACTGGCAACAGAAGACGTGGTTTATGAAATAGCCTATAATATCTAATAGATACAGTTGGGACTGCAGTTTACAGAGGGAGGTTGATGAAAAGATAGTAGAAGGAAAGAGATGTGTAATTAGAATCAGCAGTGACATCTGGTAAATACCTTATTATTTTATTAATATTATAAAAACTTAACCGATGATCTTATTCTGCATTTGATTAATCTGATCTTCCTTTTGTGATTGCATTAACTAGGATCATTCATTGTACAAGGAGTTTTAATTCTTAGATTTACACAAATTTAAATATTAGTCTATATTGAAATTCAGCATATATTAATATTGTCTTTGTACACCTAATACTCACTGCAAATTCGCAGGGCGTACTGTACTCTGATCTCCGTGATGAGTAGCCTATTGAATAATTCCTATCTATTGCCTACTCAATCCCATTTGCCTTTCTTCTGAGAGTTCTAGAATAGGTGATCCTTTACGTCGCGTTGAATATGTACCGTTATGCCTTGTACATCCATGGAAACCATTGAAATGTATTGTTAATCCTTGTGAAGTATTACGTGAAACTATAATGTGAAAATGGCTTCACACGATCTTATCCTTTGACACCATGAAGTTAGGACTTTCCCAGCATTTGAACCCTAAATGAATGTTTTCGTAAATACACTTTTACATATAAATATGGAACATAAATATGGAACATATAAATATGGAACTATTAAGGTTAAAACTTCAAAGCATTTATTACTTGATCTTCCCGTAGGCCTACCGTGGGTACTGTAGGTAGAGGAAGTGGCCTATTCCAGATTCATTAATCTAAGTACTGGCCCCTTATGAAGTCTCCCATGGAAGACGTTGATAGTTAATAGGTAGAAGGGGTCAGCTTATTGGTTGACCTCAAAACTTCAGAGGTTCAGCCTTCCGGAAGGTGATATGAGATTATTTCCAAAAAGACTCTTGTCCGTGTAAGAAAAATGTTGGGAAACTGCGAAAAAGTTTGAAGTAGTGTACAAACGCACACAATTTATATATTTATGATTGCATCTTCTGAGACTTGTAGCATTCTGGGCCCCTTAAATGCTTTTTAATACTCATTAAGACTTATAGTTAAAGATATAAGTTTGGACAAGGGGCGTTATGAAAATAAAGACTGGATGAGGAACTTTTGGAAATGATTACAATGGACAAGGGTCATTTTGTTTCCAAATCGAAAGATATCATGGAATTTATTTTTCACATTGTAAACATAAAATTCATCCTCTGATTGGTACTCTGTCGTTTCTTTGAGAATAACTTCACGATAGACCTGAAGATCTGCAAATTCTTTATTACATCAAATTTAGTTCAGAGTTCGCACACTATAGAATAGTGAAAATGAAACAATTAAAAGTACGTGGGCTGTAACTTTAATTGTGGCAACACTGTTGTACAAGCGAAACCAGACGGAGTTAATTGTTGTAACTTCTGTCACAAGTTAATGTGTGTCTGACCTACCTCACATTAAACGGAATCGTCCGTACGTCTTAAAGCACATGAGATTTGGAGAGAGAAAGTTAGTCTCCTCTGAGTTGCCGCTCTAAGCTGTCGTGTTCTGTTTCGCCATGTTTACAAAGCAGGAACATCGAACTTGGCTGAACATTCAATGTGCCCATGGCCGTACAGCAGGACAATGTCATCAAGGTCTTGTGGAAGCATGTCAGGAGACTGCATTGTTATACGGGACTGTGGCGAGATGGATTAGAGCCTTCAATGAGGGGCGTGACCGCGTGAAACACATGGCTAGGTCTAGACACGGATCGACGACAGACGGTACGTGAGTTAGCCCTGGAGATGGGACTGTCGCATATGACTGTTTTTCGAATTCTAAAGAAACTCCTGGGAATGCGAAGAATTGCATTTAGGTGGGTTCCCTGGAATTTGATAGAGGCTCAGCTACGGCTACGATATGACTCTGCTCAAAATCACCTGCAGCGTTATGGTCATGATGGTGACGCCTTCTTACGGCACATTATTGCATTTGATGAAACAGGGCCAGGTCATACGAACCTCTACTAAAGCGCCAATCCAATGAGTGGCGTCATCAGGGGTCACCATGCAAAACAGTGGTGTGTCGTACCCCATGTCAAAATAATGGTTATTCTTGCATACGACTGCGATGGTGTCATTCTAACGCATGCCATCCCTCAAAGACAGAATGCTAATGCGCAGTATTTCCGTCATTTTGTGGAGAATAACCTGAGACCAGCGCTGCGAAGGAAGCGCCCACATTTATTGCAGAACCGTCCAATCATTTTTCAGGATAATGCTCGGGCGCACACAGCACACCCTGTAGCTGATCTGTACCGTCGCTGGGAGTGGGAAGTGCTTTTCATCCACCACATTCACTGGACTTAGCCCCTGTGATTACGATTTAATCCCTAAGCTGAAGGGACCACTTTGTGACATTCGATTCCAGACTGTTCCCAAGATTCTGCAGGCAGTAGGGCGGTCCGTCAGAAACACCAACAGAACAGGGGCTACTACAGGGATACTACGACTTCGACATTGCTGGCAAGAGTTGTAGACAATGCTGGGTACTACATTGAAGGACTGTAGAAGTTTCATATGTGTGGCACTTATATACTAGTAATAAATAAATAGTTGCCACAATTAAAGTTACCACCTAATAATTAAAATTCATATTCTCAATTCAGTTTTGATAACAGACAACAGAGAGACATCAAAACGTACCAAAACTTACGTGACTATAGGTATAACACGCCGTTGAAAAAATAGGTTTTTATTTCCTGCTGTTCAGCAGGACTGCTACTTCATTATTTTTTACAAAGATGACAAACAAATCGAATTATCGATATAATGTTCTATTTTCTGCGTGTACTGTAATAGGTTCCTTGGACAAATATTAATTTTGAAAAGAAATGATAGTCTTCTCAGAAGAATCACATAGGACAATGTCGGCCTGAGTGGCGCAGATAATATCACACGGGCTTTCTGTGTCCAAGGTTCCGGGTTTGATTCCGAACAAGGTAGATGACATTTATGGGTGCATAAATGTGACAGACCCATGTCAGTAGATTAACTGGGATGCAAAAGAATTCCTGCGGGACAAAATTTCGGCACTCCGGCGACGGTCACGACCCTAAGGTGGAGTACATTCCCGTCGTTAAATAACCATATACCAACCTAACAAATCAAGAGATATTTTGTTTCTTTGGTATCCGCCATCTTGGCTTGATTAAGCATGGACAAGAGACATTCTGGAAACAAACGCCAACTTAAAGTATGTTTTCTTCAGATATAAAATAAGTTTTGAATAAAAATTTCGCCGTATCCAGATACAAAGAGTTGTAAAGAAAATGAAGGATGGCATAACCATAACCTTGCTTCGAAAACTTACGGACAAGAGACCTTCTGGGATTAAATTCCAAAAATGATTAATACAATCTGAAATTAGAGTAACTTAATTCCCTTGTTCACTTTAATATTTTACCAAACTAAATAACGCCGTGAATAGAGAAAAAGGTAAGTCATACGATATCTTTCAATATATATATAGGTCTATATTGAACAAAAAATCTAATGCTCAGCCAGATATACCTTTCTCTTTCCTTCATATATAACAAAGAAATCTGCATACACACCAAGGGTCATCGCCTCATTGTGGCCGGGTGGAACTCTTTCTTTTCTCTCCATTTTTGTTGTACTTTTATCTTGTGTGCGAAAGGTTCCTGTAGTGTCTATTTAGCGCATAGGACTTTTAAAATTTAATTTTACCAATAACATACAAGATTGAGGCTGGTATCAGCCAATCACAGACCTGAATTATTCAATTATTATGGAGTTTGCTTTGTCACCTCCTACAAAAGGGATAATGACATGAAAATCCCATAAAGCGTATTTGAGTTGTCGCACCTTTCTAATAATATTGCCATATATATTGGGCATCACTCCGGTACCGGTCAACCAATATCAATATCATGGACATTATAAATGCGTATAACAAGTTTCATGAAAATCCGATAAAGCGTATTTGAGTTATTGCGCGTACAGACACATGGACGTACAGACAGACAGACAGACGTACAGACAGACACAGATATTTTCCCGTCACCAAATGCATCTGGTGATTTGAAGCTATCCTAGATGATTCTCGAAGCGTCTTCGGGAATGTATCGGCAATTTCCATATCACTCGTGGCATTGCTTAGGTGCTTAGATTATTGAATATCGCTATTAAAAATGTCTCCATCAAAAGAATCTGACTTAACCAAGCAATACTCTAAGAAGCAACAGCTTCCTGTAAACCATAAGGAGGCGCATGTGTTTGGAAAAATATTTCTTAAAAGGATAGTAGTTTTTTGACGTAAATTTGATGACGAAGTTAACAGATTGCCCAGAAGATAGAATTACCTGTGCTTGTATTAGAACTTGTGAACATTAATTTCTGGACATTTCAATTTAGAAAAATGAACCAAGGCATAATAGGCGTCCTCGATTCTAATTTCGTTCACATAATCACTGCTTATTACTTTGCCCTATGCACTAATAACTCTGTTACATCTACCTACATTTTCCTTAACTTGACGTTCTAGATCACACCTGAGCAACTGAGGGGAAACGTTTTAGTACCTCACCCATGCTGTGACGTATGAAACCTGCTCTTCATGTTCAGTGTCACGTCGAAACTGCTTTATGCTGACGTCAAGGGCGACTGTAGTGGGAGACATTAGCCCACCGCACAATGGCACAATGTGCCACAGTTGAGCATCCTAGATAACTAGATAAATCAAAATTGGAACACAGGTACAACAAACTACAGTACAGTGCTATAGTACTCCTGTACCTTTCATGTCAATAGTATATGTTCAGACCTTGTGATAAACTATTTCTCCCTTTTCAATTTCTTGGTGGAGAAAGGGGCCGGACGATAAAACAAGAGATTCGATCAGTATTCTCAATAAGACTTTCTGGACACCAGTTTCAGTAAACATGTCAGTTTCTCGTCCATATTTCATCGGTTTAGGTAATCTCTTTGGTCGCTCTAAAGAAACTGAGATCTATGTTATCAAACAGCTGAGAAAATTTAAACAAAATCGTTGGAGCTGTTTTCAAGAAAATCACGAAAAATGACATCTACTGCACGGTCATTGCTATGCTTTATGTCTATCCCGAAAGGTAAATTTTTTAATCGGACCTACGCTGATCACACGCATGCTCGTTACTGATTTTTTTTTGGGCTCATTAGAAGACTTGAAAATGTGTATTAAATGCCGAAAACGTTACATCGAATTCTGAGTCGAAAACGATCATTTCTCTAGGATAACTAGATTTACATTCATATCATATTATATTTATGGCAATAACGTTACAAGTTTGCTAGGAAAATGTCAAATTATTTGATATATCTTACAAGAAAAAATAAATTTAAAGCCTTAAATTGAAGCTTTGAAATTTAAAAATGTTTAGCACATAAGTAAAAATAGCTTAGAATTAAAGTATAACTCAAAATATGATCGTCAAAAAATAATAAGTATTAACACGATTATCTAAATATTCATTAACGTAATTATATTATTATTTGATTAACTGCCATTTATAAATTGCAGTTTTAGATCCATTTATATTAGTGTTTAGTATCTCAAATTGCAAATATTTCAGTTTATAGTTCTTCCGCACTTCACCCGTGAAATTTTCGCCCAGTATATGCAATGCATGGCCACGACACTGTATCATCAACCAAGATTTTGTTTCGTCCCACTTGGGTTCACGATTAACGTCCCCCACCCCCCTACTTCCCGATGATCATGATCTCTCTCAACCAGTGGTTTCGTTTTGCTCTGCTATCCTAGTAACACAAGAAAGAAGGATACTTGCTTAACCACTTTACTGGCCAAGGAGAAGGTTGACATTTTTAAGTAAGCAATTGATGTATATTTGTTCAAAGACAAACGCTATATTTTCATACTATTATTTTATTTTGGTTGAGTAACCAATTGGAATTGTTGTAATTTTGCAAAAGAACAAATTTTAAGTTCCTCCTAGAGCTGTCAACAAATAGGCCCAAGTAATCTGAACAATATCCATGAATGCCTGCAACATCATGACACAAGATTGTTTTCCTGCAAATAGAAGGAAAGCAAATCTTTTTTCTCGTTCTAGAATGTTAATTATTAGCACATGAAACTTATACTAGGAAAAAAAATCACTCAAAGAATGATGAAAGAAGAAGCAAATAGAGATTAAAACAGTTATAAGTTAGTATCACCTAAAAGAGTAGAATTTGGTTAAGAAAATCTGTTACTTTGGAATTAGCACACCAAATACAGGTATAGTCAAAATCCGGTCCAACATTTAGGGCACCAAACAAAAAGGGTTTTTGGGGGGCTTAATATTAATGAGATTTACTATTGTGGCTGTTAATTCAAAATGTTTTTATGGAATAAATTCTTGAAAATTGAAAACTTATAGGCAACTTCATTTTTATGGACGCTGTTTAGTCAGCAGTTGGCGGTAACACAACACATTGCGACTATAAGGGTCATTGCTCCAGTATTCGATTGCACAAGACACTATAATTTTTACAATCAATACAATTTATGGCTGAATTGATAAATTAAATCATGTCCACTTATCTTGTTGCTGTTGTTCGAGTCTGCAGACGAAAAGATCTCCTAACACAAGAAAGATAACGTTTCTACCAAATTCTCAGGGAATTGTGGTTAAATAATTGGCTTCCTTGTCCTGACCGTGCACTTTTCTTTCTATATCTATCTAAGTGAGTTCTATTTCTTGAGCAATCCCTGCTAGTAAGCAGGAGGCCTTAGCCCTCAAGGGATGTCAAAGGCTAATTTCAATTGGCTTCCGTATTTGGAAGAAATCTGTATATATGAAAACAAATATACACCGGTACACCCGGCATTGGAATGTGATTGTATCAGAGGATTTAGTAATATCCGATTCGATTAAGATTACATTACGGGGTAAACGTAGCTCCATCATCCACGTGGTTAGGTATTAGAGTGAAATCAACTCTCAGGACAATCATCCTTAAATACATTGTAAAAAAGCTTGAAGGTTAAATGACAATGTTGGTTACAGTATTATGGTTCTTTTACTTTTTACTCTATTGGTCATGCCACATACTACAAAAGCTACACAGCGTCAGGTAATCGGTTAAGGCAAGTTGGTATTCAATGAGGCAAATATAAAATATTGTACAGCCTAACAGAAATATACTGTATAATCACTAATCAGTAATTTGATGCGAATTTTTCAAGAGCACGGTAGACATAGTTTGAGAACTCGGAAAGTATGTTTATTGGTCGAGCAATAATTCATTACTTGTGATAGAATACATGTAGAAAAATTCTACGTGTGTTCCAAAATGGAAATGATATGAACATCCAGTCTCTTAGACTAAAAACAAACAAACAATTCTTACTAATAGGCTATGATTGCACCCTTCCTTCTTGGCTGCAGTTGGATTTAGTACGTTTGTTCAACCGCATTACCAGAGCCTGCGAACGTGGACGCGAAGGATAGGATTTTCTGCTATTCCTTTCATCTGTAATGCAGCAATCGGAATATTATAAATTTCACAATATTTTGCAGACAGTGTCAGATTGAAAAGGAATAATAGACGTTAGGCTCCGTTATCGCCGTTGTGTTTTAAACAAAACAGCGATTCACCAAAGACCAGTTCTCTTTTATCCAATACGGGATATTTGCCTTATCCTGCAATCTCTGAGACGGATTTTCTAAAATAATGTAAAAAGTTAAAAAAGAATGATTGGCAGAGAAATATATTACACTCTAAATATATTAAATTCTTTAGTAAAAAGCTAATTGAATTTAAACCTCTGTTAAAGATTTATAATTTGAATGTTGAGAAACCCGGTATCCACGAGTGTAAGGCTAGATGGAAAATTGTAAGATGATGCAATATTAATCAAATTACATCAATTTAATTTGGAACTGAGATCTGGTCTGTGGTCCTATGAATATGTTTATTTATATGTTTTACTTAATACTTAGTTTAACATTACTGAGACCCTCAAAAGACCTAACATCAAAATTAATTTCCTAACACCGTAGTCTTCTCAAGTATAGGTTAATGTCCGAATGTCACATTCAATTAATGTTTTTCACTTAATACCCACACTACAATGATTTTCACTTGACATTAACACAGAAAACTTGTTCCTTCTTCTGTATCATCTCCAGCATTGTTCTTCGAATGTAGATCCCACAGCATCTATTGGCCACCATTCCCAATAATTCTTGTGAAGAAGGTCCAGGCAGTGTTTGTGAATCCTGCAAAAATGAGAAGTCCATTTTAAATATAAAGTTACTTTATTACTAATTTAAAAATAACATACTCTTGAGTGTACTATAATGATGAGATCTAATTATGTAAAACATTAATACGAAATTTTGATTCTAATAATATGAGTTGTTGATTCCAATATTCTGAATTTAAACTTGTATAGACCTATCCTAGAACTTTATTAATTGGCTTTAATGAAGTTCAGTAGGCCTACTTTCATAATCTGCAGTACCTTTCCCTGATGGTAGTAATTCCTGTGAACAATATTTTCGTTGTCCTCTTTGATTTCAGATAATATGGAAGTCTTTATAATATGAATATATAATATGAAAGTCTTTATAAGTTATGTAATATTTTTAAATTTTGATGATGCATAATTTCCTTTTATTTATCCGCAAATGGGCATTATGTTTCCGCGGAAACTGTTGTGGAAAAAACTCATTGTTTAACTTTCCTAAGGATTCTGCTTAAATTACAACGCAGACATTGCCTCTAAATAAAGCTTTCCTAATGGAAATTACATTCAATCACTCCCGATACGAATTACAAGGCGAATGATTGAAAATGTATTAACCTCCTATGTCGGTTTCTTGTAAAATGGTCGTCATTTTAGGGCCTCAAGCTTTTAAGAGATAGTTGGTTTTTGGTGAGAAAAGTTGGTTTTTGGTGAAAATCATTATTTTTTGGTGAGAAAATGTTACATGAACTTTAATAAGACGTTGTTATAGAATAGGGTTGAATGGTGGGCTCAGGTAAGCGCGGCAATGAACTTCCGGGTTTTATAAAATAGATCATGTTTATTCCTTTAGCTTACTTAGGAAATTGTGTATTCCCTGTAAGCAAGAAGTAAGTAATAGATTTTTATTCCACACTATTCGATAAGTCTTTTGGGAAATGAGACCAATACACTCATACGGATAAGCCCTGTAGGTCGGCGTCTGATTAAAAGAGTACATATGTGATCCGCAGGATATTCCTCTCCCGACAGGTTTTGGTCCTGTAAGGCTAGGGCGGCGTGGGCCGCGTAAATTAGAATTCAACGAGGAGACAAGAGTGAAATAAATAAATAATCTAGTTATAAAGCGCAATTATAACCTTCGCAAGAAAACTTTCTACAAAGAAAGAGGAAGTTTGCAGCCTATATGCAGACATTTATTTCTCCAACGCGTTTTAGTGATAGACTATATTGGAATTCATCGGGCCAAGTAATGAAGACATGGCAGAGTTGAACGCATCTTCAAGAATCTAGTTATAGTAACAACGATACGGACTGAGGAAGTAAAATTCTAGCGTGAAACATTCTACATTACTACCTCTAACCTTCATATTGCGACTTAGTGTATGTGACAGGGCTGCGCAATCAGTTGTCTAGGTTTCATTCAGTCGTAAGATATGGTAAACGATATCCACCTTATACGACAAAGTATATTAAAATGCAGAAATTATTTGATACGAGGGTAACTACTATCTTAAAATAGAAGAGAGAAAAATAATACACCAAAATGTAAATTACCTCGTGTTATAATATGTATCAAATGTCAAATAGTCAAATACAATAATTGTTATATTAAAATTCACCTAAGGTGTTAAGTTCTGGTGTTGTTAGGAGTATATAAAAATATTTTACCCAATTATGAGTATCATTGCCACTATTGTTGGGTGTATTGTCATGCGGTGGAGTTATATGGATAAGTAAATTATATCCTTAAGTTTGCAGGTTATGATGCAAGGCAGGCTGCTTTCTTTCTTTATAAAATTGACGGAACAAATATTTGTTATTAACTGCTTTAAAATACAGATTAAAAATAACGCATTCATAAACAATTTAAAATTAATATTACCCTTGCCCAAAAGGTTTTTATATTAAGGCCTCGTCATTTACAGGTAATCACTGGTTACGCATTTGTTCATATATACAATGCTGAATATTGAGAATAAACTTGTAGGTACAACTCTCGTAGTTTTAACTTTTTTTAACATATGAAGTAGTTCATCCACGTATCAAATTGGATTTCTGCAATAATTGTAGTTGTTACTGGATATGCATGTCGGCATTGATATTTATGCGATCTTCAGTCCTTCTTAAATTCCGTCTGGTGTGCTTGAAAAACATCCAGCTTCAGTGGCCAAGGGTAATATTCACACACACACACACACACACACACACACACACACACACACACACACACACACACATATAGACAAGAAATTGTAAAATAATCCATGCAGAGCTGAACTCCAGCACATCGTCGACGGTCACAGGCCTAAGTTGCAGTACTCCCCATCGTTAAATAACCATATAATCAACCACCAGGAATTTGATAACGTAACGTTACAGCCCGGCCACCCAATCCGACACGGATCTGTTACCAACCTAAGTATATATTACCACACAATAGTGGCGCAAAATCATGCGTCCTGCTGGGCTTATAATATTATACACCAAGGAAATCGCAATTATTGTCATCTTTTAATAAATATTTTTTATGATAATTTTATATAAACTTCTGGAATGCGGTATGTTTTCAGTTAACACAGAATTGACCCCACTCTCCGTAGCTTCATGAATTTTTGGTTCAGTATACCTCAAAACATGAATGAATTATGAAAACTCGTCATGCAATTTTAGGCCCTAATATGATATTTTCTCTACCTCTAGTGCTTAAGTTATGGGTAAGTCAGTTGTTACGATTGTTTAATGTCGTGCGTTTAATGTCTACTCTATATATTTACAGATATAAGCATTGAATTTGATAACTGGTGGGCACGGAATGAATTGAGTATTAATACTACTGCGAAAACTGAATTCAACATTTTAAATCGAGGTTCAAGGGAGAGGATTCTATTTTGAACACGTCTTCCTTCAAACAACCTTCCATTCAAGAAGTAGAAATTTCGAAATTTCTTGGGATAGGAATTATCATATAAACTACAAAAATCACCTTAATAGCCTACCTCAACCTTAAATAATTAATTAAATACAATATTATTTCAAGAGGTGGTGCAGATCAGAATTCAATAAAAATAAATTTTACTAAAAAACAAAAAGTTATAGGAATTATCTTCAACGCGAATCCTCGCCTCCTTCTTTTGCCTTGCTTAATTATATTTGAATGTGCACTTTTTGACTTCAGGAACAATGGTATATTTTTATCAACCTGACTTCCATCATTATGGCACTAGGAACAAAGATTCTTACTTTAAATTCGGATAGGCCTATATTAGGCCCAAACAATCCTATAAATAATAATTATTTCTACTTGTTACTATTAGATCTAAACAAATTCTATATATAAAGAAGTTACAGCCAAAACTAATCAGAAGGTATCAATCAAAGCATAGAAGCTCAGTTTACTTTAATCTGTACGTCTTTGGTGTATTTTACCTATTAAATGTTACAAATGGCATTTTCTTGCTTTCAGGTACGTATACAGGAGGAAGCCTATTCATACTGGAATATAACCCCTAAGGTCCGATGGATCTTCTGATAGACTGGTAGGAAAGAATGTCGAAACAAGTATTCAGTTCTACAGTTAATTATCATAAAAATCTCAAATTGTATTAGTATTTAACAATATTAATCTTTCCTGTATTTGATACAACATAATTGTACATTAAAATAATATTATTCATTCCTCTCCCGACAGGTAGCGGCCCGGTAAGGGCCGGGCGGCGCGGGCCGCATAAATGTCCCTATAAGGGAGAGGTAAAACTACGAAAGAGAAAGAAGTAATTATTTTTAAAAATGTACTATAATTAGAGCATCGTGGCCAGGGCCTTGAACTAGATGAATCAGACGGTCAGTAGAACACACTCGCGTATTTCTTGACGACATTCTTCCTTGTCTACCGAACAGGAGTTCATTACGATTGCACAGGCAAAAGCAAGGTCAGGTACAGTTCTCAACTTGACTCTATGTTTAGCTAGTTATTTTAGGACAGAATTAAGTATTATTTAGAGTACAATGATCTGGTAACTCTTAATTAATAGTTCTGGAAAAATATAATTTCAAATACGTACTTAAAAATAGAATATATTATCAACGCTTAAATCTCTCAAGTAACAATATTATATTACATGAATAAATATGAATTTCTACAAAGTGTGCTATTTAATTAATTTTCCTTACATTTGTACACGCACTCAGAAAATTCATATGGCTGCAGCCATTCTGAATAAATAAATTATTAAAACATCCCCAACGACCAGCGCGGGGAGAAATCTATGAATTCATAAATGCCCATATTTGCTGCATTAATTCGTAATTAGAAATAACAAATTAGAAACCGAAATATAATTTTGATGGAACAACGAAAGGTAAAATTTAGGAAGTTACGCAGTTACTTAATTTTAAAGACATGGTAAACTCCACTCATCCCATTAAAATGGATCCCAACGGATCATGTATTCTAGGTTGCACTACATGTGCGCAGAGTAGAGAGGTCAAGTTGCGATTCCCTCACCGAAAATAGAACAGTTGCGAAGGAACAATAATATAGTAATAGTAGAAGTATGTTAGTATAGTAGTATAGTAATATAGTAATAGTAGAAGTATAGTAGTATAGTAATAAGTAGATATGTTGATCACTATTAGGCTATCATTACCTATGTAACTATGTTTCACTTCACTCTTATAATCATGTCATTTTGTTTTATATGCCTATGTAATGTACCTTTTGTATACATTTATAAATAATTTGTAAATTAGTAATTAATAATGTACCATAATGCATTGTAACATATTTTAACAGCCCTTTATGGTCAGGTTTGCTCGTCTTATTTTAAATTAAAAAAAAACCTCGGAATACAAAATAACGCAGGCGCAACGCGAACACGTGAAAACAATAAGCCATTAATTACAGCAGTGTCGATTAAAATTTGATAAATACTATTACTGAGCAATTGTATCGAATATTTAAGTCACATTCTAGATAAGTCCTATGATTAGATAAATTAGATAAACCAACCCATTAATTGTATGGAATTTTTTAAAAAATTCAGTTCCGTTTATACTCCTTTAGCTGCGAGGCCTTATCAGGAGTTCGGGACGTGTGCCTATACAGTAGGGTAGGCCATAAAACGGTAAAATTGCAATGTAAGGCCATTTTTAAAACGAACTTTGTGTTCATAAAACACCTAATATCACAGGCATTTTGTTGTAAGTAGTTCTGTGGAGAGGTGGTGTTTTTTCGAAGAATTATTTGGTCCAGCCCGCCCGCCCTAAATGATACACTTTCTTTTATAACACGATCTAGCGAAAAGTAGCGTCAATTCCTACAACTGTATGATGAAGAAATTCGTGATTTTTGGACGATAGAGGTGTGACGTCACAAAACTAGAGCATCTAGAATCCTGGGTAATCAGGTTCACAAACATGACAAACCTTGAGGGAGATATAATATGGCACATTTACGAAACGGGAGAATTCACAATGCCTTACTAAATTAATATCACTGTTCATAATTTAACAGAACCTGTAACGAACACTAATTTCACCAATCCCAACCTAACTGCCACTAAACTAGAACTTCAGGATAATTCAGAAGGCCCTACTAAATTTGTATGGAGCAAATTTCAACTGATATTAAATTAAATGGATACGATACAAGATGAAATGGACACGGAGTTTGAAATCTTAGATTTAAACAAAATTAAATATTGTATTAAACTTAACACTCACTGTACATTAGTATGGCTCATTGTATAATTCCTCTCTTTTGCCTTCTTAGTCCCCAATTGGCTTTCTTCTCAGATATAGGCCTATACATTTTGAAGCCCTTTGTGCCACGTTGAAAAATATTTCTTCTGCATAAGAATTATTATTATTCAATGTATTTCTATGGAAACCATTAAGACGTACTGTTTCTCTACGTGAAATGTTAAGTAAAATTATAAATAATGTAAAAATGGTGTCTTATTGTACAAGATCTTAACTCTTGGTACCATGAATTTAAGGACATTTCCCACATTCACCCTGCATAACTCGAAAACTAAAAATCAAACCTCACCAAATCTTTGCTTTGCACTGAGACTTGAATCTTTATACCCTCTCAACAGAATGTAGGCTACAACTACTAAAATTGCAACTATCCAGCAAACTTTTAGAAAGACTGAATTGTATATTGTAAGGGATCCTATGACGGAACCATTAAATCATTCTTGAAGTAAAGTTCATTCCCTAAAACTTTGTTTTCTCGAAACTACATTTTTTATAACTCAAAAAGTCCCTTGAGGCTTCCATTTGCTTTGATTTTCAAAAATACAAAACATACTCCAACGCACAAGGTAATGCATGGAATTGTAGTTTCAATGAAAACTTTCATGATTTGAATTTTTATTATTTGAAAATTACTGAGAATTCCTCCCAAAAAAACTGATGTGAAACTCGCATAACTTCCTCTGCCCATTATTATGTGTGTCATTTTTCTTAATCTAAATTGGTTGTAAAAATGAAAAGAATGTCTTTACCATATAGAATCGCATCCCGGAAGGATACAAAACCCAAATAAAATCTGATTAATGCACTAATGTAACATGGCCAATACATCTTTCTCACTTCACATTCTGAAATAGAACAAGAGACCGTGTACTCAAAGTGGATGGTTTATAACTACCATTCAAATAATTATTTTAGAAAAAATGTTCAAATAAAAATTTTAGCTCTTAGTAGCATATGAGCACCCCATACACAAAATTTAAACAAAATCTTTAGAGCAGTTTTCGAGAAAATCGCGACAAACAAAATTTTGCATTGAATGGGGACTTTACAAAGTCCCCTTAAAAATAAGAGAAAGTCGTCGCCAATCTTCGTGTCACATCCTCGGAAGGTACCTTTCCCACAAAATGTTGTTTTCGTACGTTTCTCCGTTCTGGAGTTAGAATGTTCACAGACTCATACAGACATACAGACACACACACATTCACGTTTCCTAAATATATATATTTTATGGATTCAGGGGAACTCAAACCGTATATTTATGTTAAAAATTAAACTTCGAATTTGGGGGGGGAGGGTCGAAAACAATAATTCCTCTATCTATAGAACCTATGGTATTGGGCAGAGGAAGTAATTATCATGTAGCGTAAGAGAAATTATAAAGTATATTAAGATTTATTTCTTATACCCATGGAAAAAGCCATCCATTTGAGAAAAAAAGAAGACACAGGTCTACTTCAAATGCGGGGTGACGTTTATTTTGTAATGGGTGCAAGAAAAGCGTTTAATTTAAACTGAATGTATTCACTTACAGGCGAAAATAATAACATATTATAATACTTAGTTCTAATATATCCTGCAACATTAAAAAAACTCAAATTTTACTTCCACTGCCCGTACCATAGGTGCTATAGGTAGGTGGAGCATTGTGTTCTACCCACCAAATTCTAAGTTGAGTTTTTAACATAAATACATTCGAGGTTTTCTGAATGGAAAAATACTATTTAACATGTCTGTGTGTGTGTGTGTCTGTGATCAGCCTAGCCCCAGAACGGAAAATCGTATAAAAACAAAATTTTGCATTTGGATTAGGTACCTTTTGAGAATGTGGCACGAAGATTGGCGACGAGTTTATCTTATTTTAAGGGGACTTTACGTAAAGGAAATTATCCCCGATTTTCTCGAAAACGGTACCAACCATTTTCTTTAAATATTGTACAAGAAGTGCTTATACTAAGAGATAAAACTTTTATTTGAAACATTTTTTTTCGTAAAAATTCTATGAAGAGTAGTTAAAAGCCACCCGCTGTTTGTATAACCTGAGTTTTGTCTGGTGAACAATAAAACTTTGCATCAGGTTGAAAATGTTAATACGTGCTTTTTGCAATATGGCCTCATAATCTACATCAGAATGTAAAGTGATAAATAACTATTGGCCATGCTTAGAATAAAGAACGTTATGTGAGTGCATTAATCAGCTTTAATTTGGGATGCGATGTAACGAGATAACGACATTCTCTTCATTTTTACAACCAGCATGAATAAAGCGTCATAATATATCATAATATTATATTGAGAGGCAAACTTTTATTTGGGCAGAGGAAGTTATGTAAGTTTCACATCAGATTTTTACATTGTTTTAACATTGTGATATTTCACTGGATAGACTTCAACTGTAGAATTTGCAGTAAAGTAAATGGTTATTTGTCTAGCATAAAATTGTTTTGTTTGGCATAGTATAAATTCTATTTTTAAGTCTATTTTTAAGACTTCATAATTTATTTATTTATTACTTTAATATTTGAAGGGTTCGGCTGTAAAACATGGTAACCCACAAATTTTCAAAAATTGAGATAATCACATAGGGAGTTTAGGCTATCTGTTGTGAAACTTCTGAACTGTTCAGTTAGTTGAATATGTTCATCATGGATGGAGAATGCAGTAAAATATATTACTGTAACCCACATCCATTTCATGTAAAACATGGTAACCTTCAAAAGATGACTGCTCAGTGAGTAAGGAGGGAACTTTTCTCTACAGAAAAAAATAGTTTTTCCAGTGGACGTGAAGAAGAGGAAAGCAATGAGAGTACCACTGGATACCAAGTTTCCCACTCTACATCTTGCAGGGAAGATAAAGATGATCCAGATGAAATTAAGTAAAAAAAGATTAGTAAAATGTACAGTGAGGGTTATCATATTTTACGTGAAATGATGATAATAGCTCTTGATGGCTTTAAAAGTTGTTTTTACATGGTATTACGATACGTGGTGGGGAAAAGCAGAGTATTTTTGCATAATACAGCTGGTAAAACACAAGAAAGTGAAAATATTGCTACTGAATGGCCAAACAAGAAGAGAAAGAGGAGAATGTCCAGGCAACCAGTAGTGAGGAAGGAACAAAGACTCTGCTCTGGTGTTTTGTGTAAAAAATATAGGGGTAAAGGAGATGAGGTTCCAGGTAGGGAACTTGGACCAATTGTCCAATTGTCCATTAAAATGTTTTGATAAAATAGTGATGAAACACGTACAGTAATTTTTTCCAAAGTTCTGGAAAGTAAGTTTGAATAACCTACAAAATGCATATTTATTTGTGTGTATGGAAGCTAATCCTGTTGCACGTAAATACACCAAGACCGTTAAGAGCAGAAGATCACAAACTGTGATATATTTTGTTCCACATGAAGGGCAGAGTTTGTAAGAAAGCATTTTTGTCAATTCGCGGGCTGCAAAATAGTAGAGGAAAACCAATTGTGAAAAAACAATTGGATGACGTCATTGCTTGTTTGGAGTGGATACCTTCTTACTATGCATCATTTTACACAAATTTAGTGGTTCAGGACAATGAAGAACAAAGTAATGGAGAATCTGAATAGAGCATTAGTAATTGGTTAAGTACATTGCGGTAATATAACATGTTGACACGTTTAGTCACTTCAAGTAAAACATGTTAAACCACATAAATTAGATTACACACGTTTACTTTTAATTTTTTAAGTTCTCTCTTTACCCAATACATTTTACTTAAATATGCCATTACATTCAGAAAACATTGTATTCTTATGATGTGTGTTCATATTTGGAAGAAAACTTACTAATAAATTAGAATTTTGATTTAAAAACCTATGATATCATTATCTCAGAAGTTGTTCTGTGTGGGTTACCATGTTTTACAGCCGAACCCTTCATTTATTGGCCCTTATGCTGGATTCCTATCAGAGGCCTCTATATGCACTGTACAATTTGCAGCTTACTATTTTATAATTACATAGGTTTCTAAATTATTTATAACTTAATGTAAAGAATATAAAGAAGAAAGAGAAAAATAATTTTAAGGATTTAAGAAGAAAAACTAAAACATTGATAAGTTAATAATAAACTAATCATACTAACTACAGTAAGTGTCGAATTCGGGATTTTCATGGATTTGTGATGATGAATGGGAGGTCGCACCTAAGCATACCACATCTTTCACAAATGCACTACCCTCTCGCGTCCTCGCTACCATATCATCATCAACCAGGTGAGTACCAAATGTCACCGGAATCCTTAGTATGGAAGCCAGACTTCAGGCATCGGGGTCGATCAGTACGTCATCCTGGCACCACGAAGTCATATCCGGGTGTTTGTTGTCCATTATTTGTAATTTGTCTTATGTCATGTGTCCTTGTGTGTCTTATATAATATGTCTTATTGCTTTTGTGCTATTTATATAGTCTTCTTTTGCTTTCTGGGAAACTCTATTTGCTGCTTCATCCAACATTTTCCACGCCTCTTATTATGTTCCCTATTTGCTTACTTTTTTTTTTAATTTGTTTATTAACTGCATGTCCCATTACAATGAGAGTAATACTACATGCACTAATTACTAATATTACATTTTAATGCATATAATATACTGTCTTTTATCTTCCTTATTCTATGGCTGGTTACTGTGGAACTTATTCATTACCTTATTAAAACTAAATTTTCATACTATTCTTTACAATATTATTTAACATGTAGGTATACTCTATTTATATAATATTAGTTAATCTCCTGTATTTCTGATATATTAGTTAACTACTTGTATTACTACTTCATTCTTTTACATCTTATCTAAATCTATCGAATTAATGAATGAGATTAGTTCTTGTGTATAATAGCGCATTAATTTGATTTTGTCAAATGTCCATTTTCCATGTTTACTTATCATATTGTTCTTAAAAATTTGTCTTTCCCTTTAAAGTTTGATACATTTAAATAGTAGGTGATCCACTGTTTGTTCTTCGTTTCCACACGTACACATAGGACTGGTTGTTATATTAAATCGGAAATAGTATGAGTTCATTTTCCCATGGCCTGTTAAGAAGCTAGTTATTTTTCCACTTAGCGGTACGTTTATTTTTAACCTGTCTTTTATACTGGGGAGAAACGTCTTTGTCACTGTACCGTTTTTTGTACTGTTCCATTCTTCTTCCCATTTATTAACACTTATTGTCTGTAGTTCGTTTAGCACTGAACTTAGTGGTTTACGATCGTAACTCACTGGTAGGTCGTCGTTCCCTGCAGCCTCTTTTGCTAGACGGTCAGCTGTTTCGTTACCGATATTCCCGTTGTGTGCCTTGATCCAGGTAAAGTGGATTGTCCAATGTTTTGCTTCCAATTCTCTAGTTTTTTCTCTGATTGATGCTATTGCTTACCTTCAAGTACTCTCTGAAAGGGTTCCCTCAACTGAGCTGTGTTTTGGCATTCTCAAACCACATGCTCAGGAGTACCTATTCCCCCACACGAGCATGCGTTAGTCCGCAATACCTTTCCCTTTAAGTAAACCATATAAGGTTCATGGGCCGTCAGATAGTGGATCAAACATTGGGACGGCTGTGATTGTCGCAATTATAGTCTTTCGTGTAGGCTACTATCATGAAAATACGTCTTTGTGTTGCTTTCTTTCCATCTGGTTTGAGACATATCCAGTATCGCATTCGTGACATCCCTTGTTGTTTCAACTTAGTGTCAAGTATGAACTCTGCGCGAGCCTGTAAGATTTTCTTTTACCAGAATGTAGCTCCCCTTTGCCTTATAAGGAGATCCAGGTATGACCCCAAGGATTGTGGTTAAGACATTAGTCGCTCGCATCTGTAAGTTCCTGCTGGTCGTAGAAGGATTCCCATAATGTAATATACGGAAACTTCGTTCAGTGCAAGAAATACTAGGAATTTTATGCAGCACTTGCAGAGAGCTTTCCAAGTATTTCTATAATACAGGCCATATCACAAATCCTCTACATTAGATCGAAACAGGGGATTCATCACATTTCATAGGAGAGATAAATTTAAAATTATCCAATAAACTTGGCATTTCTTTCTTCACACGATCAGAAACTGGCAATATACTTAATAAGCGTTCGTAATTTCTAAACCGCTTCTTTGTTACGTGTTTCTTTATGCATATATTCTTCTCAGAGTAGGCCAGGCCTACTGTATTCCGATGTTTTCACACTTCGAATTAGAAATCTCAACTTCGTTGCCAATGACATAATTAGTTGAAATTGGTAGATACTTGCTGATGTTTATTCAATGAATTTTAACTTTGTTTTATTTGGATTCACTTGACGACTAACACTGAGATTATTCTGGCTTCTATTAAAATTTGATTCAAGGCTAGCTTTAATTCAATTTTACCAGAGTTCCACTCAGTAGGCTACACTTAGAAATTCAGCTTGCTGATTCAATTTTTAACTTTACCTCAGGATCTAAAGGAATACCTAATGTAGGCTTAATATGTGGTACAGGTACAGAAAGGAAAAAACTGCAAGGAATGTACATCGTGGCTCTATTAATATTGGCAACAATATTTCTCCAAAAGGAATTGTTAGCGGATTTGGTGAATGAACTCCTGCACTTTTAATAAAATGTAGTGGATAATATAAAATAAGGTGAAAGTTACAGTTTCATTATGAAATCACTTAATTATTAGCCGAGATTCAGAGTAGACCACAAAGGCCTAAAGTTACTGTAAATTCCTCTTACTGGTGAACAAAATCCTGGGAACAAACCCCATCTACGTATTTTGTCCAGACCGGAAATCCGGGGCTCGCTGCGTGGACAGAAAAACTTAATATAACTTACTAGAAAAAACCCATTAACATCATGAATCCTGGCAAGTAGGCTTAAAAAATATATATATACCGCAAGACCCACCGAAGTTTTTCGTTGTTCGACTCTGCTTCTTCAGATGTAGGTACTGGAATTTAACAATAATAATTTATGTCTAAGTTATAATTAATGAGGTTTTGATGGGTAATACATCCAGAAAAAATGCAACTTATGTTCCCTACAGTAATGGAACTGGCCTGAACAGCCAGAAATTTTAAATCAGAAAATAAAAAAATGCTATCAATATGATGGCACCCTTCCTTCTTGGCTGCAGTCGATTTCAATATGCTTGTTCAACTGCATTACCAGAACCTGCGAACGTGGACGCGAAGGATAGGATTTTCTGTTATTCCTTTCAACTTAAATTCAGCATTCAGGATTATAAATATTATGTCGCAGTCAATATCATCTTGTAAAGGAATAACAGACGTTAGGCTCCGTTATCGCTGCTGTGTATTAAACAAAGCAGCGATTCACCAAAGACCAGTTTTCTTTAACTAATTAGTCAAAGTTGAGTTATCGGCAATTTCTAAAAAAGATATTTCTAAAAGCAATAAAATAGTAAAAAGGAATAGCTAGAAAAGTAACTATTAATATAAACTAAATATATAAAAATCTTCAGTCAAAATGTCACCAAATTTAAACCTTTAGAAAAATTTGTAAGGTTGAATGAACAGATATTCTGAACAGAACACGAGTGTAAGGTAGAGGGAAAATAGAAAGCGGATACGATGTTAATCAAATTACAACAGTTTAGTTTAAAGCTGAGTTCTGGTCTTTGGTCCTATGAATAGGTTTATTTAGATTTTCTAAGAACACTCAAATCAACATTACATTGATTTTCAAATGACCCAACATCAAAAACAATTTCCTTCCACCGCAGTCACGTGAAGTATAAGTTAATGTTCGAATGTCTGTTTCAAGTGAGATGTGATCTATAGTTTTAACAACATGGCAATTACGTTTTTCACTTAATACCCACATTGATGTTCAGTTCACATTAACACAGAGAGCGCTCTCCTTCTTCCGCAGTCAACTCCAGTATTCCCTCTTTTAAATGTAGATCTCTCAGCACCTATTGGTCACTATTCCCGTTCTTCATGTGAAGCAGGTCCAGACAATGATGTTTTATTCTAGAGAAATGTAAAGTCCGTTATAAATATTTCGTTCACTTTAACATTAATTATAAAATGACATATCCTTGCATATAAAGTAAAGGCGAGATATCAACTATGAAGACTGATTGCAGGTAATTTGTATTATATTCAGAATATGTTACTTGATTCAATTATTACGAGAGGCCTTTATAGCCTACAAAACTTTACTGAAATTTGAATGAGCCTATTCATAACTTCTGCCGATTACTTTTTCATGATAAACCATACATTCATACGCAATACCTTTCCTGACGGCATTAATTATACCTGTGTTCAATATTTTTATTTTCCTCTTTGATTTCAGGTATGCCTATCCAAATTCATATTTAAATTTTCATGTGTAATATTTTAAAATTTTGATGTTCTACGTATTCTTTTAAGCGTCCTTAAATCGTTTTCTGTTTCCGTGGAAACCATTCTGGAAATATAACAAATAGTTTTTTGCTGTAAAACTGAAGCTGTTACTAATTATTATGAAAGCAGAAATTGTCTTTAAATTAAGTTTTCTACTAGCATCAATATTGCAATTACAGCCACCGGCCGCTATGTAGTGTATTTCGGAGTCTCTTCTGCCTAAGTGCCTTGTCTATAAGGTTCCTTTTGGTGTTATGTTTTATATTGTAACAAGGGCTCGTCGGGGTTCAAAATGAGAACACCGAGTTTATAATTGAAGGATGGAGGTTTCTTTATTTCCTACAACAATTGTCAATACAGGCCGAAAACTCCAGACTATTCGCCAGTTCACTGTCCTGTTCAGTGCTCATTCCCACTGTGCTCAGTCCTAATTACAGCACTGTTCCAGTCCAATCCAGATCATCCCACGTCGCGCCGGCCAACTCCACAGTCCTCGCTGTCGCTGTGCGATCCACCCGTCGCGCAGAGTCCCCCGGGACGGCACTGCCTCAGCCCAGATCAGCTCACCAGCTCTTCCGTTCACCCTTCCCTCCGGTCACTAGTTCCCCGTTGACTAGCTATTCCGCTGTCGGGTCCCTCCGGTCGCTGGCTCCTCAGCTTCCCAAGACACACTCACTTGAGGCCGCGCTGATCAGTCCTCTCCGTCCAGCTCACCCTCTGACGCTGACGCTCGCCGCTACTCACGGACTGCCTCTCTGACTGTTCCCTCGTTGACCCTCCGGCTCTTCACGGACTGTCTCTCCTCTGATGTACTGAGTCTTCACACTGAACTGACTTCATTCACTGACTGACTCTCTCAACTCCGATTCACTGACTGTCTCTCTCAACTCCGATTCACTGACTGACTCAGCTCGGCTGCTCGCACTCCTTATATAGCCTTAACGAAAGTTCCAGAGTTGAGGTCTGGAAAGCTCTCCGCCCGCGCATGGTCTAGAATGTCCGCGCGGTGCGCCGTCAAGCCCTTAGCGCGTGGCTCCACCTCTGGCCCCTCCCACAAGCGCGCGCCGTCACTCACCGCGCCGTGCCAGGGAGTAGGCCGCACCCGTCGGCACGCGGCTCCAATAGCCGTGCTGCGGTCACGCCCACTGGCGCTCGTCTGCCGTCCATCCACTAGGAGAGCGCGATCTCTCTAGACTCCGTCGTTCTAGTTCTTTCTAGCTTACTCCTCCTTCTATCAGTTTCTAGGCTTTTCTGGCTCTGTCACAATATATAGGAAATCTCTTTTGGGGAGTAAATGTTAATGAAGTTTACGAGAGAAGAGATGTTTAAGGCGTCGAAACAAAGGTGGAGCAATTTTAAACTCATTTAGATCCATAAGGATTAGCCTTACTTTAGCTTTGTTTCTAATCTCATCACCTATATGCGTATACATTTATATAGTAAATGAACGTTGCTCCCTTAGAACTTTTCTCCATTAATAAAAAAGCTAGGGATTTAACTCTAATTCCGAAATAAGACATTAACTATTGCCTAATGTTTGTGTTCAGAATATAATGAAATAAGTAAGATACCTGTTGCTCGACAAATATATATTTTTTGTGATCAGTCGCCAAGGCTTTTCAGTGTCTCTACGCCATCTTCAGATCATCTAAAATTTCAATGTTTTGATCTTATAGTACCTGTGAGAATGTTTCATTGTATAGTATATATGTATATATATATATATATGTCTTGTTTATAAAATGTTGCATTATGTTCAGTCAATGGTGTTCCACAAATGCTATGTTTCTTATTTATTTTATTACATTGATCGAGCTCAACGGTGTTAAACATTGTATTGTGTTCAGAAATTATATTTCCTTAGGCCTATGTTAGGTCTCTTATTCATAATAATCACTTCATATTATAATGTAAATATTTAAACCAGATCAACTATTTTTTCAAAGGTGGTTAAACTAGAACAGAAATGAGTAGGTCTTTTGGAAGGATAAATATGATAATCTTTTTCGGGAACAATTTTGTGAAAATAAATATCATTCCACTAGATAAATGTTTTGGCAAAGAAAGTTCAGCATGGGTTCTCCATAAATCCTTGAGTTCCTTTTCTGCGAATTTAAGAGTTTTTGAATAAATTTATCGTTATTCGCCTCCCAGTAATGCCTTGTTTCGAACTTATATGGCTGACATAGAGATCCTGAACGGTAAACGACTTTGCCCGTGCTTTTCGCTGACACATGACAGGCGATATTTTTGCATAATTGGCATGAGCTATTATACTACAAATTAAACAAGTGTAATTATCCTTTGTTTATCGTTTGTTTAAAGCTTATAAAGAAGGTTATGTTACATGCTCAGAGCAAAACTACTCCTAAAGGCTTACTGGTACTTACTTGAAATAACAATATTATCCTTGAAGCAGATTTAGTCTATATTCTTGCTACACTTAAAGAATATTTAAATAAAAATTTATATCATCATTTTACTTTAAGTGAACGAGGAAGAGGTAACCATGGGAATGCTATAATGTAATAAACAATAACATACATGTAGCGAAAAACCTGTCCCCACTGCGGAAAATTTTGTTTCTCAGAGCTACTGCTATTAATTTAGTAGATCTCATCGAAACGTGAAAATACGTAAAGATATTCCGGTCCAACGAGAAACTCCTAGCTCACAAAGAGTTTGGAACGAGGATTCTATGAAATCACTGGTAAACAAAAATCAACTTTGTTTTGTGACATGGATAAAACAAGGCGTACCTGATGTAAAATTTCACCAGAAAGCAGAAAATGACCTTGGATTTTCTCTATCACCCACTATTTGTTTGCTACAAAGTGTTTTATGTTATACTGAAATATATTATTTTCGGTATGTTCTTAATATTATATTTAATTCAAAATTTTATTATAACATTTTTTTAGCGATATTTTGTCACTGCGGCATCTCGGATTGATGTCCAGCAGTAATCAGCAAGCAAACTAGGACTCCATTTGCCTTGGTATCGCTTTTCCATAGTTGCAACGTCCTGGTGGAATTGTTCCCCATGTTCGTCGCTTACGGCGCCCAAATTTTCAGTAATGAAATCGAGGTGAGCATCCAGAAAGTGAAGTTTTAATGACATGTTACATCCTATTTCGCTCTAGGCACTAAGTAATTCAGTCACAAGTTCTTTGTAGTTTTCAGCTTTGACATATCCAAGAAAATTGGTCACAACTGTTTTAAAAGCTTTCCATGCTCTTAGTTCAGCTTCATTCAGCATGTTGTCATATTTGCCATCTTTCATAACTTCTCGTACTTGCAGTCCCACAAATATGCCCTCTTTAATTTTTGCCTCACTAACTCTCGGAAATTTCTGTTTCAGATACAAGAACCCCCCTTTCTTTCCGATCTAATGTTTTTAAACTAAGTTTAGAAGAATCAATAAATAGGCACAAATTGCTTGGTTCATGTTCCTGCCCCAATGCATCAAATAAGTTGTCAACATCCGTGCAGTATCCTATACCAAAATCCCTTCTTGAGCGAAATAATGTGTAAGTCCTTTTTGATGATTTCGAAAGTCAGTTATATGTACGTCACCTTCGAGGAGATTCATCCTTTTAATCTGGATGCTACGAGTTCTGACTGTGGTTTTGCTAGTTTTAAATCTCGAACTAAATCATTCAGTTCAGCGTTTGAAATCAGATGTGGCTTCGTTGAACATTTTGATGATTGAAAGTCTGGATCATTGTCGATTTCCTGTGCGAATTGCACAACATCAGGTGGATCACCTTCGTCCAAACTCCACGGTTCTGGTGGGTTTGGGATAGGAAGTTCTTCACTATGTTTGACGGGCCAGGCTGATGGTAAATTGGGATATTGCACAGCATCCTTTGACTTCAGTCCGATGTCCTGTATTTTAGTGAGGCAAAAGTAACAATCTGATGGATTGTCTTTTGGTTCTCTCCACACCATTGGTACTGCAAATCCAATATTACGTTTATGACCTTTCAATCAACCTGTTAACATTATTACACAAGTCTTGCAACATATGTGAGGGGCCCATGACTTATCTTGATCTCCTACTTTAACTCCAAAATAAAGTTTGTAAGCTCTTCTCACAAGTTGGGTGAAATTACGTTTTTGCGATTTAAAAGTTATTTCTTCACACTCATAACAAAAACAGTTGACATTATTTACACACTGCCTAGGCATTGTATTGACTTGTTAATTCACAGTCAATCACAGTACAATAATAAAAATAAACCAAGTATGTAGAACACAAACACGTTAGTAAAGACGACATAGGGAATGCAGTAACTTCATATGCGGGTAAATGCCTACTAATGCACAATCTCATTTGGGTGCGTACTTCTTGCATTTCATATACTGGAATGAACTTGTCTTAACACACTGTTGATACATACATTACACGAAGTGGTACAATATTCATAAAGTGACTCACTAAACTGTTGAAATGATTGCTGTTTTTTGTTATATTTAAAAAATAAACGCTTATTACTAAAAATCCGTGGGCGATAGGCAATTTCTGTTTTTAGATTTGTTATTGGGGTGCCTCAATACATCGGAAACACCAAAAAAATTCCGTGTCACAAAATGTGTGTTTTACAGTGAAATTAATCTGTTTCCATTACCGGTGCCAGTACCTTGTTAATGAGTCTGGAAAGAACCCGGGTACGATCTCAAATCTACTGTCCGGTTATGAAATACAGCTAAGAGCTTGGTAACTAAATACCCTGTTGATTAAAATAAGAGTTCTTCGACAGACTAACAAGCTTGCTGAGTTTTTGAATTTTTTTCCCTGAATGAATACATTTCTTGCTAGGTCCTTAACACCCAGCAGGGAAATTTTACGAAGCAAAGAAGAACCAGAGAAATATAAACTGTCAAAGATTTTACAGACAAACTTCTAATCCGAGCGAGCTACCGAAAAGGAGTGAGAAAAACGTAAGCATGAATACAATATAAAAAATAACTCTATTCGAGTATTACAAACAGAGACAAAAGGCATTCAAGATGATAACTCGGACAAGCACTCATATAAGATAGATACTGATGAGTTTACGATCAATTCACTTCTCACTTTTCCAAACCCAACAATTTGTGTGCAATGTGAGTACACTTCACATGTTACTAATGTTACTACAGCAAAAAAATATAGAATTGAATGAAGTATTTCAGACATAACTAAAGAAGTACTGTAATTGAATTGCATTGTCCAGGTTAGCAGGTGGTACAGCACCCGGACCGGATCATGTTTACTTGCGAGTGTTGAAAGATGACATTTTAGTCGACACCGTTTCTCTTATTGCTACAAGAATGCTTACAACAGGTCATATTCCACCATTTGGCTGCGAGACCTGTGCAGAAATATAAATCAGGTGATGTTAGTGACATTAAATATTGGTTTCCAATTACAATCTGCTCAGCGTTTGCCAAGCTGTTGAACGGACTCTAGATCTAAGTCTCTGAGAATTAGTATCTTTCAATAATCATCAGAGAGGATTAACTGCATTGCCTGGGACATTAATCCAGAGGTCCTGAGGACCTGAGGTCCATTCTGACAACAGCAAAATCTATTAAATGTGATGCTACTGTTGTCTTCATAGATATTAGGAAACCACTAAAAAATGTTGGCCATCTCCATCTCTAAATTAGGGTAGTCTACTCACATCCTTCTCAGCGGGTATTTAATTTTTTTCTTGTAACACGTTGTCTGTTGTGTTTTGGTGTCAATTGTTTGGCTTACGCAATGCAGCAGTAAACATTAACTTTGATTTTGCATAACTAACAGGTTAGGTTCACATAATACAACAAAGAGCCGTTTAAATGTTCACTGTGCAAATCATTAATACAATACCTATTGCCGTTATGGATGGCAAATTTGGATCCACTATCCTAAGCTAGAAACGGAGACGTCTTAATAGTTCTTATGCGTTTCTGTGTACTGTAATTATAAATTGAAAATTGCACATAAAGATAAGTAACGAAGGATGGAAGTTTGAAAACACTGAATTTATAGAATCATGTAAGATCGGTCTCTTTAGCCACCGTAGCTAAGATATGATGCCGTGGTGAAGGAGGCTGCGTTTTTTAGTGCCCCAGATGGGGGCATCAGACATGGGTGTCTCTGAGTGTGTTCGATAAGAACTGTAAGCAAGAAAACGATTTCAGGAAAATTTACCTATGGATGGCTAAAATTAAAACAAAAGCCTGTACTATAGACATGTAATAAAATTAATGAGATTCCAGATGCTCAACAGGATATATTTTGTGTCGCCTAGGCCTTTCGGTGTTACCACACCATCTTCAGGGCATCTTTTATTCCCTTTGTTCAAACAAAATTAAAAAATACTTCATTATCAAAAATGGAAAGTAAACACTTTGCGACCCGAGCGGCTCCCCTTTCCATCGGCCCGGTCGCCTTCTCCGCCAGGCAGGCTTCCCCTCCGCCCGCTATTGCTCTTGCCGGCCGCTACTAAGCGCCGGTCATGCAGCTTCCTGTGTTAAGCCGCAGCTTGCCTTGCACCATACATAATATTTCACAATGTTTAAAAACGATTATAAAAACAAAATAAAATTTCACGAATTATATTAAAACAATACCCTTGTACCAAACATCATATTTCACGATCTTTAAACACCGATTTGAAAGAAAAAAAAAATCGAAATTTACATAATATTTCCCAATTTTAAAAAACGCCGTGTTAATGGATGCAGAAAAATTCCCTTGAACCAACACTACTCTTTTCATAACAAACAAACCATCTCAAAATTAGAAAACCCGATTCTTGCGTTAACACTCGCTAGCGCCAACTAAATTAGATAACTAAAATATACCGGAACTTCCTTCACTGCTCAACTGTCCTTCGTAGCGTAATGGATAAGTCTCTTGGCTACGATGCTAAGGGTCATGCGTTCGATCCCCGTTCGATCCAAAATTTATTGTTAGGAATAGGTCTCGAATAGGTAGGTAGGGTGAAGAGGAGGTGAGAGGAAGAGAGGAAAGAGACGGGAAAGGAAGGGAAGAAGAGAATAAAGGAAAAATAAATTATTTTTCTCTTTCACCATTTCCTTACTAGATGTCGCCACAGTCGCTACTTTCCTAGTAGTTCTAATGCCGCCGCTAGGTTTCTCGTAGTGGTGGGGGGCTCGGTCGGGTCGTAATGTGTTATTTTCCCTCAAAAATAATTCTAAGCACACAAACAGCTATAGGCTACTAATAAAATTAGATTGTACGGGCTCTGCATAGTTGTTTAGTTGATAACCATGCAAGTTGTGCAAAAGCCGTTTTGAGTTTCTAAACACTAATCCCCGTGTAGCCAGTAGAAGTTAAACAGGCTTTTCGCGTAGAATTTCATCCAAACATCAAGGATACGTCAGGATATTTGACATGCAGGAAGACGTTCCTTCCCCACGGCGTAGAAGGAATGTTTCCGTACCATCTATTGATGGTCGGCATTATGTTTTTAAAAATAGTTTCAGTATTGCATTAGAATTATTTCAGAAAGCTGTAACCAAGGGTCATACTCGAGAAAAGAAGATTTTAATTTAAGAAATGTAACTAGTAACAATGTGACGTGTACATGGCTAACGTGAAAGTTACGCATGTGTTAAGATTGAAAGAAAATATTACTGAATTTTACAGAACATAACTTAAAATTTAATAATTACGCTAACTGTGTCTGTGACATAAAAAATTGCACTTAACAATATAAATAGGCCTTATATACGTAGTCCTCCATGGTTGTGATAAAACAGATCTGGAGGAAAATAAAATGATGTTACATAATACAAAACAAAAACCTGAACAGAAGCAGACTCATTAAGCTACAAACAAACAATTATCAACACGACGGCACCCTTCCTTCTTGGCTGCAGTCGAGTTCAATATGTTTCCTCAACCACATTACCAGAGCCTGCGAACGTGGACGCGAAGGATAGGATTTTCTGTTAATCCTTTCAACTTTAATCCAGCATTTGGAATATAAATTTCACAATATTGTAACGTCATTATGACAGATTGTAAAGGAATAACAGACGTTAGGCTCCGTTATCGCTGCTGTGTATTAAACAAAACAGCGATTCACCAAAGACCAGTTCTCTCTCTCTTTTTATAATTGCAATAATGGCCTTATCGACACTCTCTGAGACCGGTTTTTTGAAAGCATTAAATTAGTGAAAAAAGAGTGGCTAGAAAAACATAACTAGAATGGAGTCTAGTTATATCAACTTCTACAGTCAAAAAGTTAAACCTAAAGGTTAAGTTGCAAGTATTTTCAGTAGAGCAGGAATGTAAGGGTAAAGGGAAAATAGCAAAAGGATGTAATATTAATGAAATTACAACTAGGCTATTTTCTTTGGAACTGAGATCTGGTCTGTGGTCCTATGAATGTGTTTATTTGTATTATACTTAACACTAAAATTAACATTACAGTAATTTTGAAACGACCTAACATAAAAACAACAATTTCTACAAATAAAAACAATAAACAAACAAAAGAGCAATAGAAAACATCATTTCCTTCCTCCGCAGTCATCTCTAGCACAAGTTGATGTCTGGATGTCTTTTTCAATTTATGTGTGATTTATAGTCCTACCTATTTCTGCAACTACCGCAACCTATTTCGCTATTACTGCAGTTATTAAATCTTCGCATTTACACAAGAAAGATATGTTTTCCTTCTTCCGCAGCCATCTCCAGCATTGTCTCTTTCAGATATCGAGCCCATAGCATCTGCATGTTACCATTCCCGTTGTGAAGAAGGTCCAAATAATGTTTGTTTCCTACAGAAATGAGAAGTTCTTTTTAAATATTAATTTAACTTTATATTAATTTTAAAATGGCATAAACTTGCGTGTACTATAAAGACGAGATATCAATTCTATAAGAAAGCATATATAATATTTTTATTTTCAGATTATGTCTTAAGAGCAGACTTCTATTGGTTTAATAGGCTATGTTGATGTTTTACAGGCTTATACTAGAACTTTGGTGATTAGCGTATTATGAAATAGGTAAATTCATAATATTGTCTATTAGTTATAGTATGTTTGTTTAGTAATCAAGGGACTGATTGGTAAAACAGAAATGTAACCAAAGTCCCTGTTGTATGAAGATGAAATATACCTATGTTATGTTACACCTGAAAAAAATGTCTATTACCTTTCCCTGATGGTTTTATTTATTCCAGTGACCAATCATTCCATTATCTCAGATTTCAGATATTCGAATCCTTAGGCCTTTTTAGCTGTTCAGCTGTGATGTTTCAAAATTTTCCTCATATGTAATTTCGTGCTGTTTATCCGTGAAGTATGAATTCTGTTTCCATGGATAATGTAGTAGAAATATAAGGGATTGTTTACCTTCATCTACAGTAAATTGGATGGGATAGGTGGGTTGAACATTTTCATGGTGATCCCTTTATTTTCTAAAAGTTTAGGAACACTAGGACCAAGTCTTGATTATTCCAGATTACGTATTCAACGTTCCACAATTTTATAACACTCATTAATCCCATCAGTGCCCTGGTCCATTAGCATAATTATTTATACGACAACGATTTTAAAGGATTTCGTAAAATATGAAAATAGATTTTGGTAGAACCATAGAGACCACTGCCATTTTTTGGATAGTTATTTTTTGAAACTATTTAGAAGAAATTCGTTTTGGGATGCAAGCTATCTTCCTTAGTTTAATTAAGTCGTTTTAGAATAAAAGTTGTCTCTTTTTAAATTCAGTATTTTTCTCTTATGCGTTATAATATACAGTTGGGCCTCGTGGATCAATATTTGATTTTTGTGTAATTTGTTGTTTTTCCTCTTTATTTGCTTGCTTATTTTTCTGTTTCATTTTCCTTATAAATACCACATAGGTACACATAATTTTAATGCAACAATACACCGACGAACGGACGTGTGCATGAGAGCTGCGCGATATCCAGTGCCTATGTTTGGTTCATACCTTATTTTTAACTGAAAATTTAAAGACAAGTCCTGCATGGAAACTTGCTCGGATATCTTCATACGTTAGTTATTCAAGAACATGTAAGGACATTTTATACGTAACCGCGCTCCACAATACTGCTGTGAAATGCCTTAAAGTTGGCTGGGATTTATATTTATTGTAGTCCCTAAAATATACAAGTTACCTGAAGCAAAATAGATTGAGAACGCTATTTTCGAAGAAATATTTTTAAAAAGGGCATAATGGTAAGAGTTAAGAAAAGCGTTTCATATCACACCCTATAAAATGACAGATGTAAATTGAAACTTGGGTTTCTCGTAATATTCTTTCGTCTGCGTGTTTCCAAAAAGAAAGGATTACGATATTGAAAGTAACACATGTCAACAAATTACAACTTTGATAATTGTACAGAGACAAAGGACTGTGAGCCTCGACAAATCTGTGACACTGATTTCAAAATATGTGTAACCTGTTTATCAATTACTGGACCCCTCAGATTGTCAATTTTTACAACATATATCCATATACTGGTTCAATACGAATTTTAAAATTGTTACTAAACAGCAAAGAGCTTAAATGGAATGATAATTCTTTCACACTGGCCGTGTGTAGGCTAAGGTGGAAAGATGAAGTCAGACTGAAACATTCAATTCCATAACCGGGATTTGAACCAGGACCCTCAGCTCTCTGTGACGCTGCTCTTACGAATTGAGCTACAATGGCAACGTGCCGGTACAAAGAGCTTAAATGATACAGCTTCAATTAATGTTTTATTTTATTACTGATGAACTAAGTTCTAATTTGAAATAATATCCTGGTGTTATTCACTCAAACTGGTAGGGGAGAAAGCAAAGTGGGATTAAAGGAACTTCTGCGATAGCCACCAAATCTGTTTTCTCATTTCCGGGGTGATTTCAGCTAGGTCTCGTAAGAAACTGTGTAAATGTTTATAAGGTTATGCACAAGAATCTGAGTTCTAGTGTGTGTAACTACAAATATCGCACGATGTTCATTTTTTAATGTTCACCTTTGCTACCTTCTCTTTTAATGTTTCTTTCAAATATTGAAATTATCTTAATTAATTTTTTGGTATTAATAACATATTTTCAAATTTCTCAGATAGCCTAATGTGTCTGTAATATTTATTTTGCCCATGCCGTTTCAATAGTGCAATGAGACTGAAAAAGGAATCAATATAATGGCTGACTTCTATGTGCATTATTTATTATGTTTTCCAGATTAATAAGCCTATGGCGTGTGTAAATATTATTTATAATATTTTTCCAGTGTTGTGGTGTTAGGGGTGTGTTGGTTCTTCACTCGTAGCGGGCCGGGTTCGATTCCCGGTCCGTCCTAGCTGGGGCTTCCCTGATCTGTGATATGTTAGGAAACTTTAGGCCCTTGTGGTTCCCGGATATCATCTGGCAGTCATCACCACCTTCATCTTATCCATGCTTGTTCGGAATAAGTGTGTGTGACTGGAGTTTTCTGGCTGTCTTGGAGGTGCCCCGGCAGTGAACTCATCGTTCATCTGGAGAGACCCCTCCATGCCCTTGCCTCTTCAGAAATGTATTTAGGCCTATGTGATTAAAGGACATTCAACTCCCGACAGGTCGTGGTTCTGTAAGACCCAGGCGGCGTAGACTGTGTAAATGCCACTCATAAGAGTAGGTAGAACTGTCTCAAAGAAATTATAATGCTATGAAAAGGATTTACATTATATGACATTGAAGTTATCTCCAGACCACAATTTTCTTTTGTCGTCAGTAGTGTTTTGTTTTTCTTTCTTGTATATTGTGCGTGTGAGCTCAGTTTTGTAAAAGCACGTCAAATAAAGCATACAACTTCACAGAGTAGTAGATTCCATTTTGGATACCTATGAAAATGAATCCGTTTCCCTTGGTTTATTCATTGATACTACAAAAGCGTTCGACAAAGTATGGCACGAAGGACTACTGCACAAAATTAAACCGGTCAGATACCATGTATAGAATAATATTGTCCTACCTCAGCAAAAGAACATTCTCAGTAAAATACGAGAACTCACAATCACCGCCTAGATCCATAAATGCTGGAGTCCCACAAGGCAGTGTCATAGGGCCGTTTCTTTACCTCATCTACGTCTCAGACTTTCTAAAAAGTGATTCCGTTAAAATAGCGCAGTTTGCTGATGATGTTGCCATATTAAGTACAGGCTCATGCCAGGAAGCTGCAATGAAACTACAGACATTTACCCAGGATATTGACAATTGGTGCATGAAATGGAAATTAATAATGAACCCTAAAAATCGAAGGTCATCAAATTTACATACAAACGCAAGACTACAGACTATGCCATCATCCTACAAGGAGAGCAAGTTCCCCACACAGAAACAGTAAAATATTTAGGACTGTAGACAACAAATTAACCTGGAAACATCACATAAATGATCTCATAAAACGACTCAGAAATAGAATCCACCAGCTAAAGCATTTACTTAAAAGTGCATTACCATTACACATCAAGAGATTGATATACTCCTCCATTATAAAACCTATGTGGATGTATGGATGCGCTATCTGAGGTTCAGCTTCAGACTCACAAGTGAAAAGAATTCAAACTATCCAGAACCGGGTTCTAAGGTTAGTAGCGGACGCGCCTTGGTACGTTCTCAATGACGCCCTCCATCGCGATCTGCAAATCATTAAAGTCGATTCCATTCTACACAACAGCTACAATAGACTTCATCATTCCTTCCTGCAACATCAAAATGAACTGCTCATCCAGATTCCACACCAGATGCCACCACAACGCAACCGTAGAAGATTAAAACGTAAACGACATACAGACCTACTTGACGATTAGACTATCTACTTTATTAGTAAGGACAGTCAGTGGACTGAGACCTTGCAACACGTTTAAAGTATATGCATTTTTATTCATATGCAATTGTTAAGTCTCATCTCAATTGTAATATACTTGTTGTATAATAAAGTTTAAAATATTTAAAAAAATAAATAAAAAATAAATAAAGCCTGTAATAGTATAAGTTCAATATTGGTTAATATTAAATTCTGTGAGTTTAGTCACTTAACATAACATATAACTTTTGAACTATACTCTTTCGTTTAAAGCGATTATTTATTCTTTTCTTATATCTTTGCTAAAAAGAAAGAAACAAACTACTATTAAGGAAGAGAGGAGTTAGTAGCCTGTATAATGAAAAACTGAGATTATTTTCCCAATGTTTTTCGTGTTTAATGGACGGTTCCAGGGCCAAGGAATCAAGACATGGCTAGTTTGAATCCACCTTGAGGACTAAGGTCGTCTTCAAAAAGGCTAACATAAAACTATCACTTGACTTCCTCTACCCTTCATATTACAACATAGAGAAAGTGGCTGGATTGCAGGAGTAATCTTTCGGTTTAAGTCTCGTTCAGAAATGTACTATTCGCGAGGTTAGATTTAAAATTTGAATTTTTGGTGAAATAAGTAACTCTCAAGTACTCTCTAAAAATTATATGCAATTTGTGTAAACAAATTATGTTAGAGCAGTTTCCCCCAAAAAGAGAAAAACGTAATAAAAAATATAAAATGTTGAAATTATATGATTTATAGTTTTCGAGCTAGGGAGGGTCGAATACAATGTTTCCTTTACCAAAAGCAACTTTGATACGGGTTGAGGAAGTAAATTTCTGGTGTGAAACACTCAACAGGACTTCCTCTACCCTTCTTATTGGGACTTGTTGTTAGTAATCGTATTGCCAGAGTTACGAATTCAGTTACCTACAGGCCGTTCAGATTTGCGAAGCAAATACTTGAATATTTAGATGAGATGAGCAGCTTATAACTAGGCTACCCATTAGCTATTTTACATGAAAAATGCCATGAAATAATATTTTAGCTCTTAGTAGTTTATGTGTAGCAAAATCGTTAGATCCTTTTCGAAAACCGCGAAAAATGTAAATTTTCGCCCGTAAAATGGTAACGAAAATTGGAGAAAATCGTCACTGTGATTCTTATCCTCAGAAGATCCTTAATTGAAATGTAACATTTCGTTTCATACGATAGTTCATTTTATGAGTACATTGTTCACAAACATACACAGATATTAACGCAGGCAGACGTGTTTTAAAAAATTGAATTATATTGGTTCAAGGAGACCTCAAAACGTGAATTAGATATGAAAACACGAAAACGAATTTCAGGGCCCTAGATGACACTTCCTCTATCTAAATGTTTTATGCAAATCGATTGTTAAAATAATTGATGACTGCAGCGTATAGCAACTTAGGTCTGTGACCATCGCAGGGGTGCCGGATTGTGATTAATGCCTGAAAATCTACAGACATGCACACATAATTGTCATCGACCTGAGCCGTGATCGAACCTGCGACCTTGGGACAAGAACTCAATGCCATACAGCTGCAGATAGAAAATGTCCACTAAAAATAACATAGGCCTATGTTCCCTCATCTATTTATTTTTTATTTATATATAAATAAATACCACAAAGAGCAATAATACTCATAACTAGGGCAGTACATTTTAATACACAGAGAACAACTATAAATATTTACTAAGAGATAGGAAAAAGTAGAATTATTGAAAATAATCTAATGAAATATAGCTAAAATTGTCACAGAAGACATAAATTTATTAGAAAAAAATAGAAAACTAGGAATCATAAAAGTAGTTGTGAACGGAAATAGAATTTAGCCGTTGAAGCAAAAGGCCTTGTATTTCTAATATGCTTAATATCTTGGTAATTCATTATAATTCTTGCAAAGGGAATAATGAATACCTTTATTACCACATTTGACTGAGTAATATTGTGGTAAGTGTATAAAAATATAATTTCTAGTGAAATAGTAGTGAATATGATCTTTAACAGTAAGAGAAATATTTTTATAATCTTCTGCACAATAACACACGACTGAGATAAAGTTCTCTAATTGGAAGTATACCCGAATGTCGATATAATTCTAATGATGGTGTAAGTGGATGAAAGTTATATAAGGCTCTTAATGCTATATTTTGTAAAGTTTTTATAGATTTAATATTATAGCCCTGTATCGGTAACATATAAGTTAGATGGGAGTAAATTAAAGCATAAGGGTATACGTTTTTAAGACAGTGTTCCGGCAAAACTTGTTTCAATCTATGTAAAACACCTATAAGATTAATCATTTTTTAAATAATATACTTTGCACGATCTGACAAATTAAGATGTTGAACCAAAATGAGCCCCAAAAAATTTAGTTGAACTAACCTGTTTAATATATTTATTAAAAAAAACTTAAAAATTATAAACTGCTGGCAACTGAAGACATGGTTTATGGAATAGCCTATAATATCTAATAGATATAATTGGGACCGCAGTTGACAGAGGGAGGTTGATGAAAAGATAGTAGAAGGAAAGAGATGTTTAATTAGAATCAGCAGTGACATCTGGTAACTACCTTATTATTTTATTAACGCCAGATAACCTAACCGATGATCTTATTCACCATTTGAATAATGTGATCTTCCTTTCGTGATTGCATTAACTAGGAGCATTAATTGTAGAAGGAGTTTTAATTCTTAGATTTAAACAAAATTAAGTATTATACTAAAATTCAGTATATACTAATATTGTCTTTGTACACCTAATACTCACTGCCAATTCGCAGGGCGTGCTGTAATCTGATCTCCGAAATGAGTGGCCTATTGAATAATTCCTCTCTATTGCCGGCTCAGTCCCATTTGCCTTTCTTCTGAGAGGTCTTCTAGGTGGTCCTCTACGCCACGTTGAATACGTATCGTTACGCCTTGTAATCCATGGAAACCATTAAAATGTATTGTTAATCCTTGTGAAGTACTATTACGTGTAACTATAATAATGTGAAAATGGTTTCACACGATCTTATCCTTTGACACCATGAAGTTAGGACTTTCCCAGCATTTGAACCCTGAATGAATGTTTTCGTAAATACACTTTTACATATAAATATGATTTTGGAACTATTAAGGTTAAAACTTCAAAGCATTTATTACTTGATCTTCCCGTAGGCCTACCGTGGGTACTGTAGGTAGAGGAAGTGGCCTATTCCAGATTCATTAGGCTAAGTACTGGCTTCTTATGAAGTCTCCCATGGAAGACGTTGATAGTTAATAGGTAGAAGGGGTCAGCTTATTGGTTGACAACAAAACCTCAGAGGTTCAGCCTTCCGGAAGGTGAAATGAGGAGATTATTTCCAAAAAGAGTCCGTGTAAGAAAAATGTTGGGAAACTGCGAAAAAGTTTGAAGTAGTGTACAAACGAACAAAATATCTATCTTTATGATTGCATCTGAGACTTGTAGCATTCTGGGCCCCTTAAATGCTTTTTAATACTCATTAAGACTTATAGTTAATTATATAAGTTTGGACAAGGAACGTTATGGAAATAAACACTGGATGAGGGACTTTTGGAAATGATTACAATGGACAAGGTTCATTTTGTTTCCAAATCGAAAGATATCATGGAATTTATTTTTCACATTGTAAATATAAAATTATTTTTAAAAAAATTACTGCTTAAATTGTGCAATCTATAAACTAGATTATTCATGAATTAAAATTGTATTTCTCAGTTTAGATAAACTGATAGATATTAAAAAATATAAGAATGTATTTTTTCTCTAAGTGCACAGAAATACCATGACAATATCGACATGACTACTTGCAGTACTTAAAATTTCAATTTTGAATCTATAAAATTGTGAACCCTTTCAACACTAAGATTTAGACTTCACTGTCATCTTCCATCATTCCACCTTCAAGTTCAACCTCTGATTGGTACTCTGTCGTTTCTTTGTGAATAACTTCACGATAGAACTGAAGATCTGCAAATTCTTTATTGCATCAAATTTAGTTCACACACTATAGAATAGTGATAATGGAACAATTAAAAGTATTTCACATAATTTAAATTCTGATTCTCAATTCAGTTTTGATAACAAACAACAGAGAGACCCCAATACATACCAAAACTTACGTGACACTATCAGTATAACACACCAATGAAAAAAATAGGTTTTTATTTTTTTATGACAACAAATCGAATTATCGATATAATATAATATAGTATAATATTCTATTTTCTCACACGGGCTTTCTGTGTCCAAGGTTGCGGGTTCGATCCCAGCCCTGGTCGATGACATTTATGGGTTCATAAATGTGACAGACCCCTGTCAGTAGATTTACTTGGATGGAAAAGATTTCCTGCGGGACAAAATTACGGCACACCGGCGACGGTCATGGGCCTAAGGTGAAGTACATCCCCGTCGTTATATAACCATATACCAACCAAACAGGACAAGAGATATTTTGTTTCTTTGGCATTCGCCATGTTGGCTTGATTAAGCATGGACAAGAGACATTCTGGAAACAAACGACAACTGAAAATATGTTTTGTTCAGGTATAAAAGCAGTTTTGAATGACAAATTCACCGTATCCAGACACAAAGAGTTATAAAGAAAATGGAGGATGGCATAACCATAACCTTGCTTCGAAAACTTATGGACAAGAGACCTTCTGGGATTAAACTCCACAAATGATTAATAAAATTTGAAATTAGAGTAACTTAATTCCCTTGTTCACTTTAATATTTGACCAAACTAAATAACGCAGTGAATAGAGAAAAAATTAAGTCATACGATATCTTTCAATTTATATAGGTCTATATTGAACAAAAAAATCTTACGCTGAACCTGACATTATTTTCTCTATCCTTCATATTCAACAAAGGGATCCATGAAGAAATCTGCATACACACGAAGGGTCATCGCCTCATTGTGGCCGGGTGGAACTCCTTCATTTCTCTCCATTTTAGTTGTATTTTATCTTGTATGCGAAAGGTTCCTGTAGTGTCTATTTAGCGCATACGACTTTCTTTTGATTTTTACCAATAACATACAAGATTGAGTCTGATATCAGCCAATCACAGACTTGAATTATTAAATTATTATCGAGTTTGCTTTGTCACCTCCTACAAAAGAGATAACGACACGTCCTTTTGTTTTTATATTCTAACTAACCAGGTCATAAACTCTCCAGGCAGTGACTTACGCATACGTCACCATTGCCTTGTCACGGTACGTTAAAATATATTTTGGAAATAAAGTGAATATTGCACTTACACCTGTTCAGGAATCAGAATTGTAATTTTTGGGGGGAAACGTATTACGTGGTTCAGCTAAATTGGTATGAAATTATTGTCATCATTTTCTGTGACGATAATATTGACGAAACGCGCTGAGCAGAAGCCGTTGACGGACAAGCTATAATTCCTCTGTTATTAGATAATTTTTTGTTTTTTTTTTTGTTTTTTTTGTTTTTTTTGTTTTGTTCTGGAAATATTCAACTTTATTCTATTGAAATACATTAACACATAAAAGTTGGCTAGTTAATTTTTGGTCAAAATGTCTTTTACAGCCTCTTTTTTTTTTTTTTTTTTTTTTTTTTTTTTTTTTTTTTTTTTAGACTCACATTTATTTATTACTGTTTTTTTTTTTTTTTTTTTTTTTTTAATATATATATTTTAAGTAAATACAAACATTGAAAATAAAATTACAATCTCCTATACAAACTGAAATCACTAGCAGAAAACTCTGTCCTCTCGCTATGAATAATCACTTATGTTTCTGTTGCATATTCACTTCCACTTCTACTTCAAGAAACACTGTTTCTGCACAGGACCACTAAATGTCGGAGGATGAGACCGTAGGTGCACACAGGAATAATGTTCCAATATCCAACAGTCCAGAAAATATGGAACAGCGACTCAACTATCTGTAATGGTAACAAGCTACCATCAAATGCAGGGTATCATAAGAGTGTACAGTACATGAGGGAGCCGGCTGAGCCACGTTACCTGCACATACCATAACTTGTTGACATTTTCTGAAAGCCTTAGAAGTCAATGACATCTATATCTCTCCGTAACAGTAGTAGTTTATCTTTCTTCTTCGATTGTAATCGCTTTCGTTCATCTCGAAGCACTGCCTGAAAATTCCGTAATGTAGGAGTCTTGTGCGTCAGCATGTAATGATGGTATCCCATGACGATCCATGTTTGGGCAAATAGGTGACGTCTTATCTTTATGTCGAGATTCAAAATTATCCGACGACTGTCGTTGGGGTTGTGAGAATGGGTGACTCGATTTATCTTATCTTCCATCCACTTCCATATGTCTGGATAGCATTTAGTCAGTCGGTGAGATAAGGTATCTATTTGCCCACATATTTTGCAAAGGGGCGACGTCGTTATATTGTGCCGAAATTTCTTTTCTTCGGTAGGTATTATGTCATTAATAACCTTGTAAGTCATTGTTTTCCAGTCTGTAGGTATATTCGGATATTTAAAGGCACGCCAAATATTGTTCCAATGCATGTTAGGATGTTTGATCATTATAGTAGGAGTTTTATGTTGATCTGCAAGAAGATGCGTATATATTATTTTTGTTCTGCGATCTTCTAGTATTGCGTGTGGTAGAGTAGGAAGACAATGGGCTATTCGAGCAAAAACGGGATGTCTGATAGTGTGTTGCCATTGCTCTTCATCTTGTATTTCTAAAAATGTTTTTATAAGCAGTGCCTGACATTTCTCCTTAATTGCTATTAATCCTAGTCCTCCAGCTTCAATAGGTTGTCGTAACTGATTTTTAGCAATTTTATAGAGGTGACCACTCCATAAATAATAATTTATGGCTAATTCCAGGCGTTGACCAATGTGTTCTGGAAGCGGAATGATTTGTCCTAAATACCATAATTTCGATAGTAATATTGTATTAATGTGCCATATTTTCTGTAGGATATTCAAATTGCGACTTAAGTTTTTGTTTATGGCACTGCGGGTAGTGTTTAAGAGAGTTATCCAGTTTGTTTCTATCATTGCCATAGGTTCAGCTTGTAGTGTCATTCCAAGGATTTTTATTGTGGTTTTACTTGGGACGTTGACAGGTGTCAGATCAAGTGGCCATTTTCCGAGTGGGAGCAATGCAGATTTGGAGTAATTAATTTTCGCTGATGTGGCTTGTTCGTATATCTGTAATAATTTCGGCAGTTCTTCAGTCTGTTCCCGAGTGCGTAGTAAAACTACGACATCATCCGCATAGGCACGGATGGAGAAAAGTCTATCTAGGTTAGGTTCATGAAATAACCTTTTCCGTAATAAGTTCATTAGAGGTTCACTGCATATCGAATAAAGGAGCATTGATAATGGACAGCCTTGGCGGATTGCATTTTCTATTAAGATTGGTTTAGTAAAATATCCATTAATAAGAACACGAGAATATGCAGCTGAGTATGCCAACTTTATTGCTGTCGTAATCAGTGCAGGAAACCTCAATTTGTCTAGTACACTGAACATGTATGTATGATCAATATTATCGAAGGCTTTCTCAAAGTCGAGTGATAAAATTGCTGCCTGTTCGGTACTATTAGTGGAAAAATGAATTATTGTATCTCAAATTGCTGTCGGATTATGTGTAATTTTCCGCTCAGGAATCCCACAAGTCTGTTCAATACCAATCAGATTCGGGAGAAATGGCCGCATCCTATTGGCAATAATTTTCATGAAAATTTTGAAATCTGCATTCAATAGAGTGATGGGTCTATAGTCATGTAAGGTTGTCGGGTTTTTCTTTTTCGGTATCAGTGTGACGATTCCTTCATTGAACCCGAATAGGCTTTTTCCCGCAGGAGTATTAAAGGCAGAGTTCATTATCCGGAGTAATGGGACTTGGACTATGTCCCAGTTTTTCTTGTAAAAAGTATATCCAATTCCATCTGGTCCAGGGGCAGATTTACTACTTGCCGTAAAAACTGCAGTCTTAAGTTCATGTACTGAAATAGGTGAATTCAGGACTTCGCATTCATCCGGCATTAATGCAGTATCAATGGATTTCAGAAGGATTTCTTGAGAGGAATTCAATGTTTGTTTTCTCTGGTATAAATGCGTGTAGTATTTTTCAGTTTCGTGTAGAATACCATCGAGCTGTTGCACTGTATTTCCGCTGGTTGTAGTCAATGCAGTGATGTATTTGTTATGTCCTTTCCTTTTTTCCGAAGCAACGTGGTAGAGTGCAGTCTTTTCATCTTCTTGAATATTATGTAACCGCGATCTGGTTTTCACACCTTCCATGATATGTTCTTGTGTCTTTCGGATTCTGAGTTTAATTGCATTGATATGTTTGGTGACTTCCTTTCCTTCTTTTTGCTGAGCATATAAGTCATGCAAAACTTGATAATAATGGTGTGTCATATTTTTTCTTTCTTGTGCTTTAATTTTGCCTTTCATTTTGTAGAAGGATTGTATGCCCGGTTTATAAGTTAACAGCCATCGTTGAAGGTCGGTAAGAGTCGAAGATTGTTCTCTGTTCTGAAGGTATTCAAACTTACTCTTAAACTTGTCCTGAATATGTAAATCATCCAGGAGTGAGTCGTTGAGCTTCCAATATCCCCAGCCGTAGGTAGGTACTTTGTTAGCTGCCGAAAGTTTTATCAGTAAACTATGATGGTCACTAAATGCCACTGGAATAACTTGTGCCTGTTGTATGAGTTTGCGGTGTCGGTTATTGATAGAAATTCTATCTAGTCGGGAGGCATAGTTAGGCCTATGGTATGTAAACTGAACATTACTACCGTGCTTAATTTCCCATGCGTCGTTAAGGCGCAAGTCGTCATAAAGTCTCTGTAAACTGGGGGAAGGAATATGACCTGTAGTAGCGTCTTTGCTATGCAAAGTATTATTAAAATCACCACCTAGGATTAAAACATCATAATTATGTCGTAAGTAATACGGTAGTTCTGTCGATATGAATTCTTCACGTAAGACCTTCTTATTGGTACCGGAGTGAAGGTAAACATTGGTGAATAACGTGCCATCTGCGGTTAATGCTGTAATTATTCTTCCACTCGGATGATTTTCAGTATGTTGTATGGTTATGCCATTTTTGTACACTATAGCTGTTCCTCTTCCTTCTTCTCCGACATTGGTTATGTATGAATAGACGGGTCCAAAAAAGTCCAACTCTTCCACATTAACTTCTTGCAAAAACAATACATCTATGTCATAGCCATATATATAATTCCTAAGCAGTTGTTGTTTACTAACATTACGCAAACAATTTACGTTGACGGTTGCGTAAACCTTGACATAGGTCATCCAACAAAGAAGAAGGGCTATTAATAACCCGGCACTATAACCGCATGTTTTGTTAAATAGTCTGGACATCATCAGTAGGTAGTTTATCGGCATCATTAACTACATATACTTTGCTGGGTCTCTGGTCAGAAGCTACATTTTTCCGTTTCTCCAACCGTGGATCTCGTGGACTAGGTTTTGTTTTCTTGTATGGGCGGATCTGTATCCCGTCCGGGTTTTCAGCGTGACTCCCTTCTGTTGTTTCATCCGCAAGCGGTGGGTGACATTGGTTTGTGTTTTCATCGGAACTTGTAGGCATCATGTGTTCAGGATGTTGTTCATGTGGTTTGAATGCTTCTTCTTCTACACTAACGTCAAAGGAGGACGTATTAGTGTCCAATGTTTCTATGCTAGCGGTATTACAACACGTGGCAATAGGAGGGCCAGGATTGACCGCTGTATGCGGTTTTCCCTTATCTACGTCATGATCTTTCTCTATTCCTTGAGCCATATCTACTTCTTGGGCCTTATCTACATCTGAATCCATATCTACTTCTTGATCCTCATCCACTGCTTGGTCCAAAATTCCAGCCTGGTCCACTGGGGTCGCTTTCTTTATTGGCTCATCATCATGTAATGCAGGAACCTCTTTTTCCTTATTAGCTGTTACGAGTGGCACTCGTCTTTTGGGAAGTACACCTTGAACTAACCGAGACCAATTCACCCCTTCCTCCTCTCGTGGGGTTTGTATCGGGATTCTCCGGTCCGGGCATTCGTTTCTTATGTGTCCTGTTTTATGGCACAGGGAACATGTGATCGGTTGACCATCATAAGAAATAAAAGACCTATGCCCGGCCATATCCAAGAAGGACGGGATATGAGATTTCAATATAATCTTCACTGTTCGAACCCCGTTACTAACTTTATATCGAAATTTGTCACCCCAAGTGTCCGTGGTAATGGACATGATTTTGCCGTATTTTGTCAAGGCATTAGAAACATGATTATTCGTGACTTCAATTGGCAGATTGTACACCTTTACTAGGCGAGTGCCTAGGCCTGCGTTAACAATAACCACTTTACTTCTCTGACCATTACTATGAAGAAACAGTGACTCGCCTTGAGTTTCGTCTATTATCTTTTGAACTAATTTTTCTGTATTGCACTTTATAAATACCTGTCTGGTAATACCGTTGAGTTGTATAAGATCCACGTCATCTTCCTTAAGTCGTAATGTATCATGTATCCATTCGTGAATTTCGAATGCAGTCGGTCGAGGAGATTCCCTGTCCACAAAACTGATCACTATCGTGTTTTTTTCTCTCTACTGCCATATTATGTCTTACTTCTTTATGTATCTATCAGGAAAGACTTAAGAATACTTGAAGGCACACACAAGCACTATTACGTAATACAGAACTATAGTGGTATGCACAGAGGAGCTGGTAGCGCACACGTCTGTACACTGCGGGTACTTCCAAGCAACTGATAATAAACTCCTCCAGGCATGCCACAGAATCTCCTAATACATAACGTTCCTCATGTGTAATATCTTTCCAGAAACAGTACTTAGCAGTAAGCATCGCTATGAACTATAACAATACAATTGTTTTTTACGCTAGATATCTTCAATATAAACATTCAACAAACAATACTTTATAAATATAATGTAATGAACTAATAACAATATAATGAACTGGTGTTTAATAAAATCAGGTAAACTGATATAGCAAAGTGCCAGAATGATTTTGTCTAATCAGTGATAATTGCAATTATGATATGCAGAAACGAAGTCATTTTTTGTAATCTATCTCCGAGTTACGCTCCAGATCGATTCATTAAGCAGGTCTAGTGGAAGAACTAAGGTCTAAAGTTTGATACTTAACCTTAATTCATACTCATATACACTGATATAAGAAATTCTTGAAATATGTCAACATTTCACAAAATGCAAAGAACTCCGCATAATATATGTAGGCCTAATTATTTCACAATAATATATAACAATATTCATGTAGTACTCATTTCAACTTGATCAACGAAATAAACAAACATCTAACTAGTTTGATAAGCACATGTGAAGGAATATGTGGGTAGCGTTATTTGTCTGTATTGCAACTCCCAAACCCGTATAATGTAAAAAGTGTAAAACAATATGTTGTCATGAGAACTGATTTACATTTCATAAATTCCTTCTAATATATTACCATAAAATAGGTACTAAATTAGGCATTACTCCGGTACCGGTCAACCAATATCAATATCATGGACATTATAAATGCGTAACCAAGTTTCATGAAAATGCGATAAAGCGTATTTGAGTTAACTTATCGCGCGTAAAAACACACGGATGAACAGACCGACACACGGAAGGACGGGTAGACAG